>CM069548.1:20505002-21841669 GCA_035773235.1 Eospalax fontanierii | reverse complement strand
TATTTATAAACTTTATTTTCAGTCTATCTAAGATATATTCAAAATTAATTTTTTAAATATCATCCCATCTGTATCCAGAAAAAAAAATAAACATACCTTTTCTCCAGACATGTTTTTTATAAGATGAATTATCTTTTGCATTTAATGTTGGTTCTAATATCTGCTACTATTCATATATTAGTCTTCAAATTGACCCCTCTAAAGACTAAGAATACATTTAAACCTGGTTCTCTTTTTAAAAAAATACTAATAATCTCTTAACAGATCATGTTATCGCTCATGAGTCTGGAGTGGCTTTTCTGATACTTTGAAGTACCTTAAAGCAAACCATTTCTCCCACCAGTTAACTCAGGAAGCTACATCTCAGAGTATAAATTACATTGTTGCTAAGCTGGAAATAGAATCCCATTTTTCTGATTTCTAGACCACTCCTTTTAAACTGCCTTCTGTGATCGTTAAAAATCTTAGTATGAGAACTTTTAAAATGCTATGCATCTTTTAAGTTTGCATAATATGCTTTCCTAGCTGTAAGAAATAATTGTAGCAATTCTTACCCCTAACCTAAGGTACAGTTTCAATAAGACAGGTGTATTGTGCTCACTGTTTGTACATTTTCTTCCATAAAAACCTGACAGCTTAATGTTTCAGGGTTGGAAATAACAAGTGGAAATACAACAGAAAAATATCCATTGTACTAAGCTTAACTTTATTTTAAAACATTTCATTATTAATGTATTATATTCTAGCACAAGAAGATTTTAAATATTTTCCTTAATAGTCTAAAAACGCTGATAGTCTTAGTGCTCAGTGCGGTGCCCTGTCCTCCCAGTTAACATTCCAACAGACAGAAACAGAGAGATAAATTATTCTTGTTGCGCCACCTAGCGAAACATCAGCACTGTAATGTACCACTAAAGCTAACCTGCTGCTGCCTTTTGCCCTTAAAAGATTCACAAAAGGAAAATCCACAGAACTAAGCCTGCTAATATTGACTTATTCATCAATCTGAGCTCATAAAAATTTTCAACACTAAAATATCACTAGTAAATCTATAAATACTTCTATTCAGTTAATCTCCAAGGGCTTTGCCTTGAACAAAAGACAATAAATGAATTGAGGTCTAGCATTATGCTCTTTCAGTTGTAGGTCTAAGATTTTACAACTTGGTGATACACTCTGGACCAAGCATTTAAGATAGCTTAAAAAGATGGTATGATATCAGCCTGAAGACTATGTAAAAATATTTTAAATATCTTAAACTAGTTTGTTAAGGCTTTTATGATAAAATTCACATATGTTTTTATTTGGCAATCTTGTTTTCTATCATGAATCAAGAATATTTGCAAAATAATTTATGCCACCTAAAAGTGTTTAAATGGTACCGTTATAGTTAGAAACACTAGATCAACTGATTTGTGGTTTGGAATAAAACTGTGGTGAAGTACCTGTTTTTCAAATGTGTGTTTGAAGGTGCTTACCTGGTCTTGTGTTGCTGTTTTAAATGCTCTGTAAGTATTCAGCTGCTTTGCTTTTAGGTCTTAATTTTTAATAATATTATTAAATTCTAAAGTTCTGCTTTCAAAGTACTAGTAATAGAAAATGAGCAATATTGCTAATTTCATTTTGTGTTGATAAAATAATGAGCACCTACTGTTAATGAGGGGGAGTTAAATAAGGTGGCCCATGACTATATGAACGTTGTTGGAAAACTGAGGAGCTAAGGCAGAAGGACCCCTGGAGCCTAAGAGTTCAAGGATAACTTGGGCACCTTATAAGACCCTTTCTAAAAAATGAAGAAAGGAAACCCATTGAAATTAATACCAGCTAAATAAGAGAATTCCTCATGTAACTAATTTGTTATATATGAGGTATTCTAGGACTTTTGGTGACTCTAACCATAGTTCTGAAGTTTTATAGTTGGCATATGATTACTGTGAAAAATTGAGGCTTTTTACTCTTAAACATGTGATATAAAGGGAGGCTTCTAAAGCATGTCTGTTTTTAAATTTCAATATTGAATCATAACCATAAATTAAATAATTATTAGTGAAAGATCCTTAGAAACTTGTAAGTATATTTATGTGTATGTAAACCTACATGAAATTGACACAATCTTGAAAGTAAACGTTTTAAGGAGTTATGTCAGGCTTCGTGATTTGAATATGAATATGCACATCGCTAGAATGGCACATACTAATTAATGTGATTGTCTGAGACAGTCTCATAATATCCTTTTTGTCATATTCTTCTAAGCTGATTTAAAGCTTCCATATCTCATCCTTTTTTAGAGTCATCATTTTGTGTTAAATTTTAATTCAGCCTCCTAAACATTTATTGAATATCAGATGTCCCATGTCTCCTATAATACTATACCAAAGTCACTAAGATAGAGAAACAAATACACTCATCTCATACCAAATGGAGGACTATGTTGACACAGATGACAGAGGGTCTAAAACATCTCAACAGCTAGCATTGTAGAACATTAGGACTATACGTATATAATTAAGAAAAACAGAACTCAATTTATAGCTGTTACTGAGCATGGACAGGAATTTAAAAATATATAAACCATAAACTACATAAAATCACACAATGGTCTGCACCCATTTAGGCACACCCACACACACACCAGAATCTCATATCCATCTTTAAGCCCAATTGTAGTTTAAAATAGGCCTATTTACAGAACTACAAAAATGTCTTAGCACATAAGAATGCATACATACCACTCATGTAGAGGACCTAAATTCAGTTCCTAGCACCCACATTGGACAGCTCACAACCATTACTCGAACTCCAGGGAAGATCCAGCACCCCCTTTCTGGCCTCTGTGGGCACTGCATTCACATGTACATATCTATACACACACACACACACACACACACACACACACGCACACGTGCAATTTAAGACAAAATAAATCTTTTAAAATAAAGTAGACCTATTTTATACTCCATATCTTATGCTCTTATGTTCCATATATTTCTTAGAAATATCCAAGCAATCACATTACATTACATACACCAAGTTCATAGTTCCCTAAATGAAATAAAATTTTTTTGCAAGAAAGAATTAATGTTAAAAAAGTTTAAATGTTTAAAATGAATAAATTATATCATAAACAAAACAGATACATATGATATTTACCCTGGGCTATGTTTTGTTGTAAGTCCATGGCATATATTAATTTACTTAATCTGTACAACCACCCTGAGGCTTCAGATAGACTTACTGTCATCAGTACTATTTTCAAATAATTAAAACTCAGACATTTAAGATATTATTGTCCCATCTCACAACTTGCAATGGGAAGAGACAAGATTTAAGACTAGACAATCGGGCTACAGAATCTCTATTATAATACCTCTGTGTATTCATTGTAGCCCAATTATGATCATTTTTTAATAAATAATTGTAGGTGACATTCTAAGATGTAGCCTCGTGTTCTTTAAT
This sequence comes from Eospalax fontanierii, assembly GCA_035773235.1. NCBI lineage: Eukaryota > Metazoa > Chordata > Mammalia > Rodentia > Spalacidae > Eospalax > Eospalax fontanierii. The sequence goes on along the minus strand of CM069548.1, from coordinate 21,838,213 downwards.
GTATATGTAAACATTGAGGTAGATATCTGATATATTATTCTATCAAATTCCCAAGATAGTGTCTTTTATGTAACCAAAAATAGATATAAGTAGTTTTACTGTTTTGAAGATATAAATATTTTCAAATATTACAGCTATTTTCTTACCAATATTTCCCTTTTTGAACATTGAAAATAGTTTAATAAGGATTTAGCAAACATTTATTATATTGGGCTATGATTTGAGGATACAAAAGCAAGTAATAAATATATTAAATAATTACAATAAGTGTGATTAGCTTCAAAACAACGGTGCATTAAGAGCTGCTGAGTATGTCAAAAATTAGAAAGAGACAGTCACAAAATATAGATTTTATTAAGGAGTATAGTCTCCCAAATGTCTAGTACAGAAAGTACAGAATTGTGAAAGATAGTGTGGTGCATTTACTAAATTGGAGTAGGTTTTTAGTGTTTGAAGTATAAATGGTACAGGATGCAGAAACCAAACTGGAAGAAATGGACTAAAGCCATTTGGTGAAGGGTGTCATAGGTCATGCTAAAGAAAATGAGCTTTTCTGCTCATGCTTAGAGGATATCTTTGTTAGGAAAATGTTGTCTTCTGCTGGCCATACAGTGCAAAACTAATACTGTTCCAGGACCATGCTTCTGAGAAAAATGGTCTCAATATCTTGGTTTAGCTTCTAATAAACCAAAGATCTTTAGACAAGGAGACTGAAGTGACACAGCTGGGCCTTCCCTAACAAATCCACTTTATTCAAGGACCAGGGAGTATGATTCGATGGCAGAACACTTGTCTAACATTTGCAAAGCCCTGATCTGCCTACATCCCCTTCCAAAATACAGTACTGAAGTTTTAGTCATTACGTCACTCTCAATACATCTCTTAACTCTGTGCTTCTCTATATCTGGGTTATTTAGTGTTTTCACCTCTTGAATTCTTGGCAATATTCACTGAGTGATACTGAAGTATGTCCTTTAGCTGGTGTTAAAGTGATGAGCTAAGAGACAACATCTAGTAAAAATCATTTTTGAGGCGCTATAATCTTGTCTTGGCAGAATAAAAAGAAAAGAATGTCCTTTTTTGGTCACATGATGGTATTTTTTTCACAACATGTCCTAAAAGAGAAAAGTTGAAGGTATTATCCACATTTCTCAGTTCGGATGGTTCATGCACTTCAAATTTGCTTAATGGGAAAGTATTTGACTGGCAGAAGAATGTGACTCGTTAAGTTCTAACTGGTCATGTCCTTAACCAACAATGTTTTCAAATGCTATGTTAACATTTATAAAATTAGAGTTAGGAATATAACTCAATAGTAGACATTTTATCTAGCATGCACAAAGCTCTGGATTCTATCCACAGGGCTACAAACAAAAAAAATTACAAAATTTACCTTCATTTGATCAGCGGTAAATATATTAAAATTACCATATACAATACATTCTCTGGTGATAATAAATTAAATTAGACTTCATTATAAACAATGCTAGATTGTGTTTTCAGATTTTAAGCTTGGATAAATCATTGTGTTACAGGCTCTTGTACATGCTGTCACTAGTGCTTTAAATTCATATGAACTACTTCCTAGCTGCCTGGAATAATCTAAATCTTTTCAGGGAAAGATTGAGGAAGAGAGAAGGAGATAGAAAGACCTCCTGTGCTCTTGCATTGGTACAATTAATATTTTGAAAAATGATCATCTTACCAAAAGCAATTTATAGATTCAATGCAATCCCCAATAATAAGCTCCATGACATTCTTCACAGAAAAAAAAAATCCTAAAATTCGTATGAAGTCACAAAAGACTGTGATGACCAAAGCAATCCTCATACAAAGAACAATGCCAGAGGGATTAGCATACCAAATCTCAAACTATCTTACAGAGCCAAAGTCATAAAAACAGCATGGTACTGGCACAAAAAACAGACATGTAGATCAACGGGACAAAACAGAAGACTCAAACATGAGTTCACATAATTTCAACCACCTGATATTTGACAAAGGTTCCAAAAACACACGCTGGAGGAAAGGCACCATCTTCAACAAATGGTACTGGCATACGTTGCTCTCCAAGTGCAGAATGGAAAGGGACCCAAATCTATCACCCTGTAAGAAAGTCAACTCCAGGTATATTAAAGACTTCAGTATAAAACCTGACCTCTGAAACTGTTAGAAGAAAACATAGGCAATACCCTACAAGATATAGGTACAGGAAAGGACTTTATAAATCAGAAATCAGTCACTCAGTAATTACAGTCTACATTTGACAAATGGAATCTCATTAAACTAAAAATCGTCTGTACAGAAAGGAAGCACTGAATTAAGTGAAGAGCAGGCCAACAGAGTAGGAAATGAGTTAAGGATCTGAACAGAGAGCTTTCATAAGAAGAAATAGCAATGACTAAGAAGAACTTTAAAAAGTGTTCAACATCCTTAGTAATTAGGGAAATGCAAATCAAAACTACTTCAAGATTTCATCTTACCCAGTCAAAATGGGTAAGACCAAGAGAACAATTGACAACAAATGCTGGCAGGGATGTGAGGAAAGGGGACCCTCACTCACTGCTGGTGAGATTGCCAGCTGGTGCAATCAGTGTGGAAATCAGTGTGGAGGACTCTAAAAACTAAAAACAAATCTACCATATGGTCCAAAGATAATTTTTTGTAAATTTTTAATTGAACTTTTGTGTATGTCATACAGAACATCTCAATCATCTGTAGACCCCCTTCCCCACTGGCGCCTCCCATAGCCCCCTCCTCCCGCTGAATTTCATGCATTCTGTCATTTGTGTTAAGGCCTATCAAGTCAAGTTAGTGTCCACAGACATCCCTCAGTGCAAGTTCATCCACTGGGCACTAGTCAGCTTATCCAGAGTCCCTCCCTTTAAGAAGATCAGCTCCTTTTTACCCAGCAGCAATCAGCTACCAATAGTTCTTAAACTAAAGATTGGGACCTCCTGTCCATTCCCACAGTTCTTTACTAGGTTTTTGTCTGCTTGAGTTTGCATGGATCTTGTGCATGCTGATAACATTGCTGTAGGTTCATATGAGCAAGGTCCCAGGAGGCTGTAGAACTGTAGAACTGTATTTCCATACGGTGATGCACCTCCTCTCTGGCTCTTACAGTATTTCCTCCCACTCTTCTGCAATGGTCTCTGATCCCTGGGTGTGTGAAGTTTAATATAGGAGTCCTGTACAAGGACCCACACTCTGCAGACTCTTATTTCTCAACATTTTTTTTAAAGATCTGTTTAGTCTAATTTGTCTTCCTCAAATGCTCCTGGATGTGGATCCATCCCCTGGAGCCAGGTCAACCTATCAGGCATCACTTTTTAAACAAAACTGAATTTTCCTCTCATAGCAGGTATCATTTTCCACTCGTTCCTCAGCGAGGGCTGGTGCTTCTTGCCCACCTCCCTCAAGCTTCATGGGTTTTTGTCTTGCTCTGGCTTTGCAGGCCCTGTGCATGCTGTTGCAAATGCTGTGGGTTCAATTGTCTGGTTATGTTCAGACAACGTGGTCTCCTATATTCATCTACTACCTCTGGCTCTTAGAATCTTTCTAATCCTCTTCTACAGTGATCCTTGAGCATTGGAAGGAAAGGGCATGATAAACATATCATATTTAGGGATGAGAACACAGAAGTATCTTATTTTATACATGTTGACCAGTTCTGGGTCTTTGTTAATAGATGGCAGAGTTCAGAGGTGCATTAATTATCAGGAGTCAGTTCAATCCTGTGTCCATTTAGCACACTAATAGTAATATGTTCTTCCTACAACCTGTGATATGTCTAGCCACAGGTTCTTGGACAGGTTCTTGATAACAATAGCAGGTATGGGATCCATCTTGTGAAGTGAGTCTTAAAACCAAGAAGAAAGAAAGTAGTTACTTCCATAATATCCATGCCACTGTTGCACCCATTTGGCGCATCTTGCCAGGCCAGTCATTACTGTAGCTTTCAGATTTCACAACTGGGTAAAGTTGATGATTACCTTTCTCTTCCATTAGTATGTATAGCACTTTTCAGTTCTGTGAAGCTTAAGGATTGGTACCACCTTGATTTCCCCATGTTTGTTCTATGACCCACATATGTAGTGTCTTCAATAATACAGTCTTGCCATCAAGGTATGGAGGGCAACCAAGATCATGGCAGTAGCCAATACTGTTTGAGACTGTTGTATCTCCCTGGTCACCAAATTCAAAAGAGGAAACCCATTCTTTGAACTGGTCTTTTACATTGCCTGTTGTATCTGTTAGGGATATTGTTCACCTCCTCCCTGCTGTCTCCTTATGGGTAACTCCATTTAAACACTTCTTTTGCACCAGACAGAGACTAATACAGAGTACCATAGTAGGTCACACACAGACATTGTCTATGAATCTCCTAAGCCTAAGCAGCACATCTACAGTGCTCACTCAGTACAGAACAAGGGATAAAGAGGACACTAAGGAATCTCTCAACTCTCATTAATGAAGCTCCTTCATGCAACAGAGGACCAGATTAGGAGTCTGCAGAATGTGGGTCCCTAGACAGAACTCCTATGTTAAACTTCACTTACCCAGGGCTCAGGGACTGTTGCGGAAGAAGGGGTGGAAATATTGTAAGGGCCAGTTTGAGGAGGTATGTGAGTGACCATATGAAAATAGAATCCTGTAAGCTCCTGGGACTCTGCTCATATGAACCTACAGCAATGGTATCGACATGCTCAAGTCCCTTGCAAACTCAAGCAGACAAAAACCCAGTATGGAACTGGGGAAATGGATAACAGACCCCAGTCTGTGCTGAAAAAATATTGGTGGCCAATTACTATTGAGTGAGGAAAAGCTAATCTTCTTAAAGCAAGAGACTCTGGATAGATTGACTAGACCTCAGTGGATGAACTTGTACTGAGGAACTTCTGGGGACACTAACTTGACATAATAGTCATTAACACAGATGACAGACTGTATGGATTCCAATTGGAGAACTTTGGGGGTTGCTGGTTGGGAAGGGGGTACAAAGATGATTAAGAATGATGATGTTCTGTATGAAATACACAAAGCATTAAAAGAACAAAGAGATATTGAAAAAGTAATCTTTCTATTTCCTAATTAGATCAATTTCTTCTAATATATTTACTTTTATCTATAAAATATGTAGATTTGAATGTCTTTATCATTTAAATAGCTTAATGGATACTAAAAGCCCGCATGCTTCCATATGTAGTTTTTTTTTTTAATATCTGATTAACATTGCTTTCTTTAAGGGGTAACACGATTACATTGAAAGATTCGTATAGGTGGAGAAATTGGAAAGGGAGTGGCAAAACCACATCATAGAAACAGTGACAAATTTCACATTGTTGAAGCTTGATAGTACAATTTTTCAGTATATAATATTCAAAAATTATAGTAGGCACATAAATTTCAAATTTATGGTCTAAGCTCTAATTACATATTTTTAGTTTGAGAATTATATCAATTTACTTATTACAGTATTTTTTTTTTACTACCCAGACTGTGAATTCATTTCTAAAAGTTCAGTTAGGGCATAGGTGAAGGCATACTGGACCTGTAGAAGAATAATAGACAAATAATGGAAAAATATCTTGGTAACAGATAATGGGAGAGGTATAACATCAAGGCCTGGATACCCAGGACAACATGTGGAATGAGGACCAAAGCTGAGCCTCAGAGAAAATGGGAGGTCATTTCCAGAAAATCAGTCCTCCCAAGACCAAAATCTGCAAATAACAGCGGGCTTCCATTGTCCTCAGCCTAAGAGGCATTGACTTGCTAATAAAAGTTGCCTATAATAGAAACTTTTAACTTTTAAGAAATACTTATTTGTTGCCAATTCTGGAATGTTTTAGGTTAATTATTTCTGTGATGTACAAATTTTATGTATTTGTATCTATTTGAAATTGAATTCATTTGCATAGCTCTTGACTTTTTTTTAAGAATACCAAATATTCATTCCTTTTTTCTTTTACCTTATACTTTCACTGTTTAATTCACCTGCCATATCCAAGACTGGAACATGCCCCTTCATTACTAAGCTAGGTAGAGTTACTATTCATCTTGAAGATTTAGTAAACACAATTTGATTGTAAGCCTAGTTTTCACACACCTCAGGGAATAGAAATCTCAGATCATTCCAAACCAGGTCATGGCTCCAGGATGTTTCTATTATTATCTTTTAGTTGTTTTTCTGTATTTTAAGGGAAATTCCAGTTAGTCAGCCATGATAATGATACTCTTCCTATATCAGAACATGATATGTAATATCTGGTATGTATGCCAGGCCCACATGGTTACACACACCATTTAATCCTAGTTCTCAGGAAGCAGAGGCAGTCTGGTCTCCAAGTTCGAGGATAGTCTGGTGTACACTGCAAGATCCAGTTCAGCCAGGGCTACATATAGAGACACCATTTAAAACATCCTTTTAGTAGGACTAAATCAGAACAGGTCATAAAGCTCCTTTGGAGAAAATTTGTGGACTTGGCAGTGTAAATCTGAGAAGTGTTAGCATTTTTAGTGTAGAGATATGTGTGTTGTAGAATTCAAATTCAGCCGTTCGTCTCAGACTTAGAGGATGAAATTTCTCAAGGTTAGGAAACAAAAATCATGGCCTATTCTTCAATACTGAGCATTTCCTATTTCTGTAAAAAGTAGTCAAGTTCCATAATAGGCCTTAGCATAAATGACAGTATGAATTCCAGTGGGGAGGCCGTGGGAGGTTACCAATGGGTAAGGAAATATAAAGATAATTAAGATTGACTAAGACATTCTATGTGAAATACACAAAAAAATCAATAAAAAGTTTTAAAGTAGTCAAGTTCAAAATATTAATTCATTTATAACATGGCATTTAACCACAAATTATTTCCTTTCATGTATATTTTATGATTTCATTTATTCATGAGCCTTCTGACTTGATAAATAAACTTTAACAAAATAAAGCAAGAAAGTTAGAATTATATTATTTCTATGAAGTCTTTAAAAAGTTGTTACAATAAAACAAGAGTAGACATACTTGTGATGACTTTTGATTTATTAAGTAGAAAATCTTAAGTAAAGGGAACTGGAGAGATGATGGCTCAGCAGTTAAGAACACTGGCTGCTCTTGCAGAGGTCTCAGGTTCAGTTCCCAGCACCCACATAGCAGCTAACAACTGTCCATAATTCCAGTTCCAAGGCAATCTGACACTCTTTTATGACCTCCAGGAGCATTGCACGATACTGGTGCACCTGCCTACATGCAGGGAATGCACTCATACCTGAAATAGAAATAATAAATAAAATAAAATTTTCTTAAACTTGAGCAATTATTACTTCTTTGAAACTCATTGAGGAGTATACAAAATGCCTGTAACAGAAAGTATTTAGGCAGTATTTAGATACCTATCAGGCCTACCTAAGTTTTTTTGTTTCCTTTTAGGTGCTGAAACTATGAAAACAGGTGGCACAAATAAAATTAAATAATCATGGTTTTTAAGGAAGCAGTCATTTTTGTAGAAATGGTAGTAGTAGAAGGCAAAGTTAAAGAGGATAAATATGACGTAACTTTTTACATATAAAACAAGGTGGTAAATCACTTGCTGCTCAAGCCTGAAGACCTGAATTTAATCCACAGAACCCACATAAAAGTGGAAGGAGAGATCCAACTCAGACTGTACTCCGGCCTCCACATGTGCTGCCATAGGGTGCTTGGGGGTACTAAAAGGAATAAGCATTACAAATCACTTATCATGATCTCGGTTCCTTTCAAGTCATACATATGTGAGAGAGTGAGATAGACAGTACCAGTTATCAGTGATGTCATGTTATAATTCATTACAGAATTTGTTGCTAGGTTGCAAAATTTGTATTAATGCATCGTACAATTTGTTTGGTGTCTTGAGAGTATAATGTTCTTAACCTGATGAGTAGAATCTTAGACTCCATATGTATCTTTAAATAAAGATGATACAATGACATTGAAAGAAAACAGAGCTGGAAAGAGGGGAAACCCTGACCTCCCCCTTCTTGTTAGGCAAGTAAACTAGTAGTTCTCCATGCATGCCCCTGCCCTTACTTTGTGTTTATATACTCGTTCATACACTTTTTTGTTTATTAAATTAGATCATGCAACTTAATTTATTCAGCCCTTTTAAATTTAACATTCATCAAGATCTGTCTACATTAATAACTGCAAATCTACCTTATTTTCAGTTTACTTGGAGCATTTCATACTACACTAGAGCCCTTTCCACATTCAGTTTCCTTCCTCCCTCCCTTTCTTCCTCCAGCTTTCTCCACGGCAACTCACTGCATGATTTGTGGTAAGTTTTCCTAAATTTATTTCACCTGTTTACAACTTGTGCCATCCAGGGAGAGATTTATCTTCTATCCTTAATTTTATATTATATTAGTCCTTTATTTTTATGTGTTTAAAAATATTACTTTAATCATATTTCCTTGAGTATTCATAATACCAAACACATTGTCAAATCAAACTTATTCTTTGACATGCATGTATTACTACATTCTAATTACACTCACTCAGTACCATCCTTCATCTCTTTGTCCTCCTCTTGTCCCATCCCCTGTCAACCTTTCCTTACCCCCAGTCCCTTTCTCACAACCCCTTCATTTTGTTTTGCTTTGTGGCCTTTGTTTAGCACAGCAGTCCACGTGATCATGAGAGCTGCACTATCCATTAGAGTGTGATGAGCTCACCTGTGGATACCCAACTAAAGAAAACCAAGTACAGTTTTTAATCTATATTTTGCACATTTCTTTCTTAACAGTCCTAAGTCTTGGCATAAAACTATGTGGGAATCATTTTGAATAGAAGTTTATATTTTTAGCTTTTTTTATGCTTTCCTTCCATTAAATTTTTCCTCAGAATCATTGTTTCTTTCCAGATTTCATAATGTAGGGCTGTGTATGTTTATGTTATGCTTATGTTGATGCACTTACTTTTGAAATTTGCATCAGTATGTCACTTTATTAATTTTTGTTGAGTTTTTTCTGTCTGATTTTTTTTCCTATTCTAGCTTTCCAAAGATTTACTTATTTTTTTGATTCTTTTGAATAATATCTTTTTGTTTTATTGATTATATCTTCTAGAAATTCCTTTAGATTTGGTTTACTTTATCATTTCAGATTCATTTTTGCAGTTTATTGTTTAATCTCAGCCAGTTTATTTGAATCAATAGAGTTTCCAACAGATAATCAGTCATCTTTGGCCTAAAAGTTATTTAGGAGGATTAAAAAAAATAATTTCAGATAGAGAACTGAGGAGCAAGTCAGGGTTACACAGTTCATCTCTAATTGGTAATTTCCCACTTTATTTCAATATCCTCAGAGAATATGACTTCTGTGGTTTCTGTCTTTAGTAATTTGATGAATTTACTAAGATGACTAGTCTAACTTTCTTTCCTTCTGTTGAGATAACCTGTTCTCCCCAGGCTGATTAATATTCCCTGATATTCTAGGTATGTCACAATTTTACAACAACTTGCTTAGATGAATCTGGTTTTCATGTTCTTTATTTCACAGTCAGCAGTTCTTTGTGCTCTTCTAAAATTTGGGAAAAGCTATCACCTTTGTTTTCCCCTTTCTCCTTTCTTTTTTAGAAGAACTCCTCTTAGGTGTTAAACATGAAGGTATATCTTTGACTCAGTAGCCTTGCAAAAGGCACTTAATTTCACTGTGCTTTAGCCTCTCACCTTTAAAATGGGGCCAATATTGTAACCATCCCATAGAGTAATTTTGATAATTAGGTGAAATATGCACAGCTATGTAAACGAAGAGGTACCCAGTAAGCTTTCAGCAGATGTTAACTTTAATCATGGTAATGGTGTGTTTAAATCGCCTCTCTTCACTACATCCCAGGAAGAGCCATAGAGTGCTCCTCTGTCTCAGTGACATAACATGCTCATTGAGTCTCAGCTGTGCTTGTTCTGCTCTTCAGTTCAGTGTGGAGCTTTATTTCATGGTCAAAATACAGTTTTTGAGATGTAATCAGTATCATCTCAGACTCTAGCGATACTCTTTACACTGATTCCAAACAATTGTTTCCTTTCTTAGCTCTAATTCCATGACTTCATTGTTGTAGAACATTATTGTTTGTATTGTTCTTGTTTTCTGTTTCATGGGACTGTTTTTTCTCCAATGAATGGTAATTCTAAGTTGGTTACTCATCATTCCGTTTCACAGTCCGTGTAATCCTGACACTTTGGCTCATTATACCCATCTCCATTTTGCCTGTCAGTGGCAAGATATGTTGCTGATTAGGACAAACTAGTAGGTTATCCTTCCTTTTAGGTGTCAGTAATAGCTAGTGCTTGCCTCACAGACCCCGAAACCATAGCACTCACTGTTCCTGCCTGAGGGCAAATACTACCTGAACCCTTACAGCACATGCAGGGGAGGTGCCACTGCTCAGCTCTTTCAGTCGTAATTCCCATTTTGACATTTGCCTCAGGCCTGACTGGCGTGATTGGTATCCTATGACTCTAAGATTAAACCCTCGCTACAACTTCTTCATAGTCATCTGAATGTGGTTGGCTGTAATAGCTTCATCGTTTTTCCATACATCTCTTCCCATCTGTTTTCTACTTTTTAAAGAATTCCTCAATATTTCGGGTCCATTTGTGGTACGTAATATTAAGGCTTGACTACACATATAATACATAGCATATATAAGGAATTTCTGGATGAAGTTTATTAAACACTTGGAAAAACGATTTTCTTTGGAAATATTATAGTTCTTTATGAAATTAAATGATGAGTTGATACTCCATTAATGTTTTTAAGTTCTGTAATTGATCCTCTCCCACAGGGTATATAAAATACTTCTCAGATCATTTAAAATCTGCCCTACACGGATAAATGTAATGACTAAAAAGCCATATTCCAACTGAATTTTTATAAAAATCAATAAGAATGACTAGAAATTCTGATACTTCTTGTTGACAGCATATACTGTTAATAAATAATACCCTGTTTTGTTACCTCTGCTGTTTTCTGCTCTCTGCCCTTTAGTGAAACAAACATAGAGGAATAATGTTCTACATCTCATTTTGCAGGGAGCAACATAATACTTGTATTGAGTTTCAAAATACTTTTTTTCTTCCTTTAAGCTGGGTCTCCCTATAGCCCCAGCTGGCCTGAAACTCACTATAAAGACAGGCTGGCCTTTGTCTCACAGAGATCCACCTGCCTTTGCCTCTTTAGTTCCGGGATTAAAGGCTTGTACCAACCACCCAGCTCTCAAAATACTTCTTATTCATTTGTTTAAGAAACATTCGTTGAACACCTACTCTATTAAGGCAGGTTGGAGCAGCATCCTTAATAATGTGGGAATGGCAGTATTGCTAGACAGTATCCTTAGATTTGTGTTTTGTCATAGTGCTCCTTGCAAAGATCAAGTGACCTGGATTTGTTTTATTTGGGGTTTGCCCTCTTAATTCAGCCAGTGATTTGAAAAAGGTGAGAATTTATAGTATTTTTTTTACACAAGCCAGCTATGGAAACATGGTATATGCATCACTTAATCTCACATTCTGTTAGCCTCAACTCAAGTAGTTGATTGCAGAGGTGAGTAGAAGATAAAGTCTAGCTAAAGATTCATTAAGAAGTGACTTAACAATTTCTTCCGTGCCTGCTATCTGCCCTGTTCTCTTTGGCTTTGCAGAAGAGGGAGATGGAGATCTGGGTGTGACTATTGATGCAAAATGGAAAGCAGTGAAAGGATGGTATTTCAACTGAAAATTTTTATTACAGTTTTCTCAGCATCAGGTGCGCTCTCTCTCTCTCTCTCTCTCTCTCTCTCTCTCATAAACACACACACACACACACACACACACACACACACACACACACACACCTCCAATGAAGGAAATAAAGTACACAGTCCATAGAAAGGTATTTAATTACCTAAGGAGGGATGAGAGTGTGATCATATCCATGTGAAAGCATCTGCTCTAGTTTGAATGTGTCATGTATTAGAAACTTTCATAAGGTGGAATCTTTAAGAAGCAATTAGGTGATAAAAGTCTTGTCTTCACAAATGTATTAATACCATCATTATAGGAGTAGGTTAGTTATTGCAAGTGTCCTCTTACTAAAAGATGAGTTTGACATCCTCCTGTCCTTGCTCTCTGCCTTTCTGACTTTACCCATGGCATAACTGGGCAAGAAGTTCCTTGACAAATGAACCTGAAGGTTGTTAATCAGAGAAGGCTTCACTTTACAGAAGAAGGAGGTATTTCAACTAAAAGCTTTGATTCCAGTTTTCTCAGCAAGAAAGCAAAATGGACACCCCAACAAGAACAAAAGTGTGGTAATTGTAACAATGCCCAAGAAGGTGAGGTTGCAGGTTCCTGGTGAGGAAGGAAGAATGGTGAATGTGGAGACTTGGAAGTTACCTTGATAACAGACTCTGAAGGGCTTAAAATGGCATACAAGGACTTTGTTTCAGTCTATCTGTCTATCTATCTGCCTGTATTTAGATTTATATGTCTGTATTTATATTTGATATATTTATACTAATTTACACGTTCACATGTTATGTATGACAGGGGTCCTCAGGTATATTTACCGCAGACTGACATAATTATTTTGAGGTTTTAAAGTATATTTGTTTGCTCAATAATTACTGAGCTCTGTACTCTAGAAGCTAATTCTAGGGATATTAAGCAGTGGACACATTCCTTGTCCTTGTGGTAATATGGAGGGTCCATTAAAAGGAGTGGAATTAGAAATACAGGAATATAGGTGTGTCTGTCTTGTTCAGAAAAGAGATGAAGATCTGGATGTGAATATCGATGATGAAAATGGAATACAGTGAAAGGATGGTAGAGATAATCTGTGGAGTATAGTCTTGCAGAGCTGACAGTCAGATGTACTGCACAAGAAGAGGAGCTGCAAGGAAACGGTCCCAAGTTTTCAGCTGGAGAGATTAGATGTTGGGTAAAAATTAGGAAACACCAAGGGAAAGATTTTGAGTTCAAACTTGAGCTCAGTTTTTAAATAGCTAAGGGATAGTTCTGATGCCAGGAAAGAGGCCATAGATAGGTATGTCTATAAGCTTATAGGGAACAGCAATTTGGACTTTCTGCATACTGCCCAAGAACAGAAATCCAAGAGTAAAGGAAGTGTGGAAGAGAGCTGCCAAAACATTGTAAGAATTAGGAGAAACTTTTGAGAAAGATCTAGTTGGTAGCTAGCTGCTTTATCATCACGACCCTCGTCGTGTATTTGTTGTGATAGAAAAAGAATCCACAGCCTCCGCATGCTAGGCAAGCACACTTCCACTTGGCTACATCCACAGGCAGTTTTTACAAAATGGAGAGACTATAACAGGCTATAACTAAATGTAGCCATTGGGCTTGGCTATAAAAGCCCACTGCAAGTGTTAGGGGGAGGAGCTGTTAGAAAGAAAAGGCAGTAGCTGAGTTGAAAGAAGAAAAAGCACTGTGCAGACTTTGTGTGACACATATATTTATAGTCTGATGATAGAGACAAAAAGCATTCATTCATATCTTAAGAACAAGAAAGACTTAAAGGTTTGTTGTTGTTGAGACAGTCTCACTGTATAGCCTTGGTTGACCTGGAACTCAAAAACACCCACCAGCCTCTGCCTCCTAAGTGCTGGAGTTAAAAGTCTATGCCACCATGCCCAGCAAGGAACAGTTTTTAAAGCACAGGTGAATGGTTTTACCTTATGAAACAACACAAAAAGGCAGTAAACTTGATTATCATAAGATTTTGAAGGTAAATAGAGGTGAAGCTGAGGAAATATTAGGGAATCAGGGTTGCTGGTAGATTATTGACATTTGTAGTGAAAAAACTCTAGTAAGTATCAGGAAGTAAGAACAGGTGCCAGCAATGGCTGTACTTACTAAAGAGGTACAAATGGAAGGGTGCATGGTAGTTTCTAAGCTGCTGGGTTTTGGTAGACAATGACATTTATGCACCGTTTTGTAGGGAGGCTTTTCCCTATAACTAGAGGGAAAACATCATTGGTAAAAACTTCTCAAAACAACAAAGAAATGAAGTCAATGGCGATGCTGATAAGCATGGAATTGAAATGGTTGCCTTGGTGTTCAGTATCTGGGCCTTTGTGTTGCTGTACCTACATATCACAGACTGAATAATATATAAATATTTAAAGTTTATTTAGATCAGAATACTGGAAGGCACAAAGTCAAGGGACTACATCTGGTTAGACTTTCTTGCTGGGAGGGACGCTACAGATTCCTAAAGCAGTACAGGATGTCACATGACAAGAGAGGTGTATATAAGAGAAGGGGCTTTTATGTTATGACAGTCCCATTCATGAGATTTCACATTAACCCATGACCTCTTCACCTTTTAGAGACCTTATGATCCTACTTCTCAAAACCTCACAATGGGAATTAAATTTAAACATGAATTTTGGTGAGGTAATTCAAACCATGGCATCCAGGTAGGGGACTCAGGAAGCAAAGCCTGGATGGGACTGTTAGCCTTGAAAATTGAGGATAACCAAGGAATTGGAAGTTGTCCACCAAGTTAGTACACAGTATAGGTAGTCTTTAAGTACATGATGTGCTCTCTAGTAGCTGGTGCTGTGAAGTCCAACAACAAAGGCAAGTCATAAGTCGAGGTCTTCCTGATCTCTAGTTATGATCTTTGGGGTCAAATTTTGCAACACATCTAGTAGTTTCATTATCCTCATCTGTAAAATTCAATTTCTACCTTTTGGACAATATAAAATTTTCACATAATTAAATTTATGTGAATCACTAGAAGTTCTGCCTCTATCCGCATTTAAATTATGGTATCATAAAACTGTTTGAAAAAGAAAACATTTCTTCCACATTCCCTTAATAATCAAAAAAGATTTTATCCTAATTTATATAGATATTCTCTTTAAGTGAATTCATTCATATTCTTTACAGGTACTTATTGATTACTGATAAAATTTTCAAATGTGTGATTTTAAGGTTATCCATGTTATTTCAGCATAATTTACAAGATTTTTTATTTAGTTACATGCACACACAAACATACTTGGGAATCTTGATTGACTGTATAAAGATGAATTACATAAAATATTTAACCATAGCACGAGAACAATTTACAGTTTTAAAAAAATGCAAAACTATATTCCAGTGAATTTTCCATGTATTGCAGCAAATCAGTAAGAAAAGACAAACCAGCATAGTCAAATAGATAAATCAAATTTAGGCAGGCTACTTTATTGAATTTAAATTGTGCCCAGTTGGCCCAAGAGCTGTATATAAGCAATCCATCTTACGTTGTTAATGGAGGTTCTTGAAATCCACCTGATGTTTGCATTATTAAATTTCAGTCTAATGAGCTCTGCTAATACATATTGAAGATGGTTGTAAGGAGTAGAATGTGAATCTGAGCGGGATAATTTGAAAGAAACATAAGCTGAGCATTTTACATGACTCAAGGGGTATATCTACAATTACACATATAACCAAAATTGAATTTAAATGGAATTTCTATTATCCTTGTCCTTCTACCAGGGAGAATAAAGTGTAAATGAAGTAAAAGTCTTTAGAGTTACTAGTGGTTTGTTTTTATTATCTAATTTAATAGATTTTTGCAATGATATAAAATGACATCAAAGTTTTAATATTTCATGACTTTAAATGAAGTCTAAGTATGTGTAAAAGCTTGAAAATGGAAACAGATGTCTGTGTAATTGGATATAGCACTTCATAACACCATTATGTAGGTTTTATACTTTAAGAAAAAACGTGTCAAAATTGATGGTAAAGAAAATAAAACTTTGAAGAAAAATGATTTTGTATGAAACATGAATTTTCCTTAAATTCATTATGTAAACCACGTTTATACTTTTAAAGGACATAATGAGTTTGCATAGGAAAACTGTGTACAGTAACAACTGGAGTTTGTTTATTTTTTTAAGTCAGAGTTTCTCATTACTGTTATTATGATAAAGGCTGATCCAAAGTTTAATGCTGGCACAGTCTGATTCTTTTTCTTTTGACAAGGTAATACTTTTTTAACTTAATATTTCATCAGCTATAATGCTGTTAGAGACTTATTTTCACTTAGTTCACTCATCAGGCAGTGAGATGGCAATAAAGGAGAATCGCTCCTTTGAGACATTAATGCTTTGGAATAAATGACGTGCTAGAACAGAAATTTAATTAATTTACAGAGTACATTGATAGTCCCTTGTTACTGTGCTGTATATTTTTAATCTTCTTTTACATCTGTAGTAAAGTGTTTGAAAAACCCCTGCAGTTGAGCAACTAGTAGATAATTAAGTAATAAGGGAAGAGGTTTCTAGAGGGGAAAAAATTCTTTTTACCAAATGCTGTCATAACATAAATAAAGCTCTGCTATGATGTACAGTGAAATAAAGAGAATATTCTACCTAATTTGATGCTGTTCCATAGATACTGCACACTGCTTATATTTAAAATTTGAATCCTCCATACTTTCAAACGGCTATGTTACACTGACAAATCAGATGGCTTTTTATAACCAACTATTTTCCCAGTTCATATGTCATCATTTAACCTTATGTTGCTCCATCTCATTTTCTTTTTGTAGAGAGAGTATCTTGAACTAAGATCCAGGGATTATGAGTAGTCTGGATATCAGTTCTGAACAAAGAATTTAAATATGTGTTTCTAATGTTCAGCTGCCATATCTTTTTCTTTTGGAAACTTCACAGAAATAATTTATTTCTATTTCCTTTCCTCATTGTGTGCATTTACAATGTGTGCATAAAATAAATGTAGAAATGTCATTGTTTTTCTTGCAGCAAAAGCTGATGAAGCATTAAAAGCCAAAGAAAGAAATGAGGAAGAAGCAAAGAGAAGAAAAGAGGAAGGTAAAAAATATGTCCCTACCTCCAGGAGTCATTATTTAGCACAATTCTCTGTATTCCCTGGATAAAACACAGAATATAATTTAATGCCTTCTCAAGAACTCATGCTATTTCTTGAACCTAAAGATACAATATCACACTTTATGTTTACTGGCTGTCAATGTTTATTAGCTTAAGATTAACTTAAAAGCATCCTATGGGGCCAAGTGAGGTGGCTTAATGGGTAAGGGTGCTTGCCACCAGACAGCCCTACCACTGGAATCCACGGTGGGGGAGAAAACCAACTCCTGCAAGTTGTCCTCTGACCACCACCTAGCACTGTGGCACACATGTTCATTTACCCAAACACATACATACATAGAATACATACACACACATTTGATAATTAATGTAAAAGTAAAAGTGTGAAAGCCTCCTCTGATTGAAATTGGGAAATATAAAATTGAGTAAGGTTCAGTGGGATGGCAACACATAAAGGCACTTGCCATGTGGTCCTTGTAACCAGAGTTTGATTGCCAAAACCCACATAAAGATGGAAGGAGAAACTGCCTTCAGAAAGTTGTCTTCTGACTTACATGTTCATGCAGTACCACCCCCTCTACACAATATCCATACACATCACACATGCATGCACAATAATAACAATTTCTAAAAAACATAATAGAGTAGATCTAATTCATTTCGCTACTTCCAAATTTTATTTTTCTTATTAACAAAGCATTAAAATCGGTCGTGGAAATGGATTGCATTTATCTATATGTCTTTAAATATTCTAGTGATGGTAAGAAAATGTCTGTTGTTCACAAACCATTTCTTTAAAGTTGTTAAGAGAACAGTAAAATCTGAAGTGCTAGAATATCCCTAATTCAAATTAAGAAGTTTGTGTAGCCAGGAGTGGTGACTCATGCCTGTATTCCCAGCACTTTAGAAAGCTGAGATAGGAGAATTGGCCACAAGTTTGAAGCCAGCCTGGGCTACAGAGTGAGAGCCTAGCTGAAAAAAAAAAGAGCAGAGGAGGGAGAAAGGGGGAGGAGGAAAAGGAAGACGCACAGGAGGTGTGGAGGGCATTTTATCTGTGTCTTGAATTTTTATGGATGATATATTATTTTCTCTTAATATTTAGTCCATTCATCTAAATATTATGCAAACAAATCTGCCATATCTAGTCAGGTTTTATTCTCCCTTTTACATGCACTGTTAGTAAACAAAGTACAAGACCCAGACAAGTTAATGATTTGCTTGGACTAGCAATTATGCCACGTTAGTAGAATAACTATTTTCTCATGAGTCTTTGACAAGTTGAAAGGCTCGTAATGTCTTGGTGCAAATTTTTGGCTTTGTATGGTATTGTAAAAATCTGAAAGTTGAATTTTTTATCTTAATACATACATACCTTTTGTCCTCAAAAACAGAAAAAATTTTGTGCTTTTCATCCCCATTAGAATGTGAGATCCAGAAGAACCTTAAACATTTGAGTATGGTGGGATAGAATGCTGAGAGCAGCACCCCACAAATCCCAGTTCCCAATGCCAGTCTAAAAGGTTTGGTGGCAGAACTCTACAAAGACATGCATTCAACTAAAGGTAGATGATTTACACACATACAAATTATTCTTCCCTGGTTGGACCTGCAGGCCTCCTGATGGTAAGCTCTTACCTAAGATCAGCTAATTTTATCATATACTGAGAGAATGAACTCTAAAGGCAAGAACCCGTGGAGAATTCTTTTCTTATGACTCTATCAGATCCACATTTGGTATTTTCGGTTCAACACATTCTCTCTGATTACACTTGTGCTTGTGATCTGCCTGTAGTACCAGAAGCTAAAACATTAGGTGCAGAGCAGTCTGAAAACGTGAGTACTACTATGCTGCATGGCATTTGGATCATTATAACTACCTGATAATATAACGGCTCTTATAAAATATGTGGTCTGTAAATCACAGGTAGTACTTACTACAGAGCAGTGGTTAAAATTTTTTATATTAGTTTTAGCCTAATATTCATTTGGATCAGATCATAGAGTTTTAATCAGTTTGTAAAGAACAAAAATGATAGTAATTGCAGATTTTGAGATTGCAAGGTAATGTATTTTGAAAAAATATAATACAAATGCTTAGTTTTATGAAACTTTTAAATGCTTCAGAATCCTGCATTTACATGTTATAATTAATATATGGATGTTTCTAATAATCTCTTTTTATTTTAAGTTTCCTTTAGAAAGCTACTTTAAGAAATTTTTTAGTAGTTACACAGGTACTTGAACATTATGTTGAAATTAGTTTGAAAGAATTCCTGATTTAGATGAACTAGAATAAGCTAGCCTTGTACTTAATATGTGATATGAGTACCTTTTCTACTTCATTGCTTGAGAATTGTGCCTGAAAGTCACACCTTACAATTATACCTGTTTAATTGCATCTTGCAAGTTCATTATCCTAACTAAAACTTAAATACCAGGACTATAGAGAACCTAGTATCACAATGCCTCACACATAATGGAAGCTCACTTTCTTGAATTGCATGCATGAATGAATGAATGAATGAATGAATAAATAAATTGATGGCTAATTGCTCTTTTCTTTTAAATCCATTTAAGTAGCTTATTCTGAGGTCCCATTTAATTTTAAATAATCTCATTGGAAGTTTAGGTCCACTTTGCTATGTCCTGCCTCTAAGACAAGACCTTACCTGTTAATACTATTGTGCTAATGAATTATACAAAACAAAATAGCAAAACTCTATCAGTATTTGTTAACATGGCTTTATCTTTGAGTTCACTGAATTTTATGTACATTTTAAAAAATGTGTTAGGGGCTGGAGAGATGGCTCAGCAGTTAAGAATACTGACTGCTCTTGCAAAGAACCTAGGTTTGATTCCCAGGACCCACATGGGGGCTAACAACCATCCATAACTCCAGTCCCAGGGGGATCTGTTGCCTTCTTCGGACCTCCAGGGGCATTGCATGACATGGGTACACTTACACACATATAGACAATACACTCATACATATAAAATAAAATATAAAATTTAATGGGATCGAGAAATGACTCAGCAGTTACAGAGCGTCCTGATCTTGCAGGTGACCCAAGATCAGTTCCTAGCACCCATGTCAGGAAACTCAAAATTACCTGTAACTCCAGCTCTAGGGAATCTGAAGCCCTCTTCTGGCCTTCATGGGCACTTGCACTCACGTGCACATATACACAGAGACACACAACTAAAAATAAAATCTTAAATTAAAAAAAAGAATAAAACATAAAACAAAATAATAAATACTTACATAAGTAAATCTTTTTTAAAAAATCAGAAAAGTTATCTCCCAACTATTGAAGAAAAATTCAACTGATTAACCTACATGACATTAATTTAAAAAAATAAGGTGTAGTTTTTATTTATAAGGTTTCCTGTGCTTACTTTATGTAGGTAAAAGTCAGTCACTTGCTAGGTTCTTTGTTCTTTGCTTCCAATTTTTTTTCTTGTGAATTATATTGAATTCTATTAAATTAACCTTTCCCTGAAGATGATTAATGTATAAGCTACATTTATTTTATTTCACATAATTAGTCTAGCTGCAAATTAAAACTTGAGATACATTAGTATGTACTTTTGTATCTGAAAGAATAATAATCCTTTATTTCCAGTCTATAAGATACTAATAATTGACTCTGTCACATCATTTATACAGTTCACTCATAGTTTCTCAGCATGCTGATATGCAGCACAGGGCTAAAAGCATTGTTCAAATGTAGATAAATATTGTCTGTCTGGCTTCCTTTACCCACTTTCTGTTATCCCAACAAAACTACTGTATTAGCATAGCAAAACCTGTACCTTGCAATTTCATTTTGACTATTATGCAATCCTTTCTTTTAAGTATCCTTAAATCAATAGCATATTACATTTGAAAGTATTGTATCCAAGATAAAAGTCAGGCTTACCCACCAGAACTTGTCCAGGGCAACTACTTTGCTTTCCATCCTTCCCATTGGAAGACTTTTATGGTCCTTATACATAGTTTGGTTGATTTTCCATCTACTGAATATCATTTGAGTATTGATGGGTACTAATTTTTGAGCCATTTATTAACTCCTTCTCTCTACTGGAGTTACATAAAAAAGATCTTTATAATTCTGGAAAAGTGAATATTAAATCTTTCAGTCTTTGATTTGATGAATATTTCATTTTGGCACTCTCTTTTTCTCTGTATATGTTTTAAAATGCTCTGACTATACTATACTTTCTGTATTTTTACAACAGTCTTGACTTGTAGCTCAGACTGACCTGGAACTTACTAATGTAGTCCAGACTGGCCTTAAATGCAAGGTCTCCCCATCTCAGAGTCTGGAGGGCTGGTGTTATAAGCATATAATATCACACCCAACTTTCTTAGTATACCATTAAAATATATAATTGCAAAATAATAATTTCTAGAATGCTTTGGTATAACTACTTGCATTTTCTAAATGTTATTTTTTATATTTAATTTAATGTCCTTAAGAGTGATAATTATGTTTAAAATACATTTATAAGCATTATGGCCTTTTTGCACTTGATTTCTCCCTAATATGAATTTATTTGTGGTATCAGTATAGTAGCTTTTGAATTCTTCTTCCCCTTGTGTTTATTCAAAACAGCTTTACCCATCTGTTAGGTTGTGGGTTTTTTTGGTTTTTTTTTTTTTACTTTAAATATTTTTGTTTCCCAAAGACCTAGGCAGCCTATGCTAAATTATTCATGGAAATGGTGGACAGTAAAAATGTGAACATAGTATGAGGCAGTTCTAATGAATAATCCTTTAGTCAACTTCAGTGATAGAAATTAAAGTGGAAAGGAGGTGCCAGGCAAAGTTCTAAGTATTTTACATATTTTAACTCTAGTGAGTCCATACAAGCTCTGAGTTTTGTGCTGTTATTATCCCTTTAAGATATGGAGGACTGAAGGCAAGGCACAGTGCTTAATCACTTGCTTTGTAGAGCACGTAAATGGTGAAGCAAGGATACAAACCCAGGCAGCCTGATTGCAGTACACATGTTCTCTTTAAACAATCCTGTAAATCACAAGCCTTATACTTAAAGAGTTAAAAAGTAGTAGTAGTTAGGGACTGGGGAGATAGCTCAGTAGGTAAAGGCACTTTCTGTGAGTGTGAGAGGTTCTGAGCTCAAATCCCCAGCACCTATCAGAAAGCCAAGCATGATCACCTAAACCCAACCTTGGGGTACAGAGACAGCTAGATCTTGGGAGTTCCATGGCCAGCCAGCCTCGGGTAAATCACAAGCTTCAGGTTCAGTGAGAGATCCTGTCTCAAAAGTAAGGTGATGAGTAATAGGGGAAAACACCCAGCATCCTCCTCTGATCTTCTCATGCATGTATATAAACACATGTACTCCTCCACACATAGATGTATACACCACACACAGACACATAATGTGATTTAATTCTCCCCCTGTGCTTCTTCTCTGGACCTCGCACTCCACCTCCTAAGCATCTGCAGTCTAAAGTGTTCTTGTCTTTAGTTAGAGCTGTCCAGTTTTGAGTTGTTTCATTTGGCTTCTGGGATTCCCAGGTAAGGCTCTCTAAGCTGAAGCACATGTTTTACCAGGGCATCTTTGCCTTTATCTCTTTCATCTTTGTCTGCTTTTGTCCCATCAGACTGGCTGGTCTTTGTGAACACTCACAATGTCTCACTGCCTCCAGTCTTTCAGAGTCTAGACCAGTGCCAGACTTAAGCATCTAATTTCTCTAATCCCCTTCTCTGAGATTTTGCCCACCCCAGTGGCAATCTAATCTTATACCACATTCAAAAAGAGAACTATTTTAAGATCCCTTCTTTCCCTCTACTGTGGTTCCTCATCTAAATCGAGAGGAAACAGTGAATGTTTGGAAATTTTATGTATCTTTATAAGTAGGTTAGAGTAATTAAAAAGAAGTTAGCCTAGAAGCTGGGTATGGTAATGCATGCCTCTAATGCCAACACTTGGGAAGTAAAGACAGAGGATCAAAAAGGCCAATTGTGACCACATGGTAAGTTTGAGGTCAGTCTCATCTGTATCAGATCCTGTCTAAATAACAAGCAAGTAACTAAGGAAGGAAGTATGTAGCTGTCATTTAGAAGTCACTGCTTTTTCATTTGACATGTTGAGGTAAGGTTAAGACAAAAATAAAATGATTGCCTTCTGTAACCCTCATTCTAGATTGGCTACCTATTAGGATATGCAATATTGTTCTTAGATTTAAATACTCAAGAGGTTTCCTATCATTTTGACTTACATTTCCTATCATTTTTCCATTACAAGATTTTAAATATCCCTTTAAGAAATTTGTGTTTCCTATAGGTCAGATAAAACTTTCCTTTATCTTTCATAATGTAGTATTTTTTAAATATCAATAATTGTCCTTTTAAGCCAAGCATGGTAGCTTTGTGCCTTTAATTTGAGCAGAGGCAGGCATATCTTTTTTAGATCTAGACCAGCCTGGTCTATATAGCAATTTCCAAGCTAGCTGGAGCTACAGAGAGAACTTGTCTCCAAAAATAAAAATGTCCTTTTAATACATTAGCTGTAATGCTAGAGCACTTTATTCTGTAAGAAGAAAAATCTGCTTAGCTTGAATGCATTATTCTGTGACATATTTTTCCTTGAGTTCTTTAGTCAGAAATCACTCAAGAACACTACAGCCTTTACCAGCCATCTGTCCATTCCCCTCAGTAGCAATTTGTCCTTTATGGTCCCCTTGATGCTATGTCTTCGAGAACTTGATTGCTGTTAACTTTCCTCTTGTGTCGATTATTGTGTCCTACTATATAGCATGAACCAGAGTTCTTCAGTTTTCATGTTTCCACTGAGTATGTGCTAATTTATCTTTTATTTTTTACAAAGAGAGAAATTTTTAGCTCTTTTTTAATAGTGCAATGCTGATTTTGGCATATATTCATTTCATATAGTGTTGGGTTTCATAAATATGAATTTTCTTTGAAGTATATCATGTACTTTGAATGTATTCAAACGTCCTTTTATTTTCAGAAAAGCTCAGTACTAATGTTTTTATTTCATACATTTTTTTGTATCACATATTTAGCTGTATTCTTTATGGAGTTAGAAGCCAGTTTAGATCACATTTTACTTCCTTTCAGCACAATGCTTTTATTCATGAAATACAGATAGATACACCAGGATCTCTTTAACCATTGTTAGGCCCCAGTGGCCACCCATCATGTATTTCCTTACCAATTTAAATATTTTCTGTTCTCTGCAAACACAAATTTCAAGACCAACCCAAAGCCATGGGCTTTATATTCAATTAGCTACTTTCACTATAAATTAAACATTAGGAAACGGACATACATATTGAATGTCCATCACTGTGTAATCCTAGAAAAGTCAGTGTGATCTTGGGAGTCAATTGTGTCAGTGGAAACAGTCCTAGTTTTCTCTAGCTGAAGTAAAAGAACGAGATTCAGAGTCTGTTCTGCAATGTCTCGGCTTTATGTTTGAATAAGTCACTTAACCTCACTGTGACTCTATAATAATAAAATTTGTCTAGAATTGTTATAATATGGAATGGTATATAGCATTCATAAAGCATTTCATAACTACATAATACTGCAGTGTAAACTAAAGTTGTTACTTAGAATTACGGCACAGGAGTATAATAATGATCCTTTTGTCATTGATTCCTATTACTTTTGTCAGTTAAAAATGAAAATGTCCCTGGGTAGGCAAGATAGCCTACTGGGTAAAGGGACTTGCTGCATAAGCCTAGTACAACCTGAGTTTAATCCTTGGAATTAACATAAAGGTCAAAGGAGAGAACTGATTCCTAAAGTTGTCCTTTGTCCTCCTTGTGCACATATAACATAGTCAAGGTTCTCTAGAGAAACAGAATGTTAATGTTAATGTTATGTTAATGTATTTTAGTTTATTAGTGTCTCTTTAACAATGGTTAAATAGATACTGCTCTATCTGTATTTCATGAATAAAAGCATTGTGCTGAAAGAAAGTAAAATGTTATTTAAACTGGCTTCTAACTCCGTAAAAAATAGAGCTAAATGTGTGATACAAAAAATGTATAATATTAATGTTAATATATATTAGAGAATTTATTAAATCAACTTATATTCAAATAGTAACAAGAACGGTCTCATACCTGAGATGCTGCGAACCCGATAGTTGCTTGATCTTTCAGGTTTGATGCCTCATCAGTCAAAGTTAGTCCCACAATGACTGTCCCTTGCTGGAGAGGCCAAGAACCTGGTAGTTCGGCCCATGAGGCTGGTTACCTCAGCAGCCTTAATCTGGTGCTGAAGACCTGGAGGGTTCTTGGAGAGCCACTGGTCCTCAGTCAATGATGGAAACCTGGAGACACTAGTTCTCATATCAGTGAAGGCATCAGCAGTACCAGCAACAGGCTAATTAACTTGGTGAGAGAGAAGGCCAAATACGCAAAAGACAATAATCCTCCTTCTTCCATGCCCCTTTTTAATCTGGGCTGCTACCAGAAGGTACTGCCTATGTTTAGAGTGAATCTTCCCACATCAATTAAGGCAATCAAGACAATTCCTCAATTGAGACTTCCCATGCAAGTAAGCCTAAGTTATGGCACATTGACACTAAAACTGTCACACAGTATTAATTAAATTTTTAAGTTTAAATATATGTAATACATATATTCACCTAATATGTATACTCACTGCATGCTATGTACTGCTTTATGACATATAAATAGATATCAGAAAAAGAAAATCAAGGTCCAAGCATTCTAGGAATTTATTTGTACAACAGGAGAAACAAAATACAAATTAATAAAGTTTAGTAAATTTAAATACATTTAATGCCTTCGCATTCTGTATGAACTTAGGTGGTCTCTTTAAAGCTAATTTCTCCATCTGTTAAAAAAATTATAATAATCTATGATCCAGGTATATAGTACTAATACTGCAGCATGAGACTACCTTAGATGATTAGTTGTTGCTCTTTTTCAGTTCTGGCATAGTTTTACATAGCTGCATAGTGTTTGTCTTGAGGGATACAGAAATGACTGTGGTTCTCTGGCTGTCATGGACTTCAGAAGGCATGATCACTGTATATGATATGAAAGAGCGAAGAGTGCGAGACACTCCATAACTGTGGACTACATTTGAAGATTTGGAGATTACTAAATTAGACCTCAATTTACGAATAACAGGACATGGTTCTGTTTTGTTTTGCTTCTATACAATTTGACCTTATAGAAACTGTATGTACTCTTTGTGTTTCTTTCAAGCATCAGGATAAAATTTATTTACTTGCCTAAGTTTTCTGTGTTCTTTTCTTTTTTTTTTTTTCTATTTTCTGTGTATTGCCAGGATGTATTAGTACACCCATGTCATGCAATGTCTGTGAAGGACAGAAGAGGGCATTGGATCCTCTGGATCTAGAGTCACAGTTGCCATTTGGTGCTGGGAATCAAACCTGGGTCCTCTGCAAGAGCAGCCAGTGCTCTTAACCGCTGAGCCATCAGTTTCCTGTGTTCTTACAGCAGCAATGAAATACTAGGATCGAAATAACATTATTTAATCATATTACCTATGAGAGAAAATCACCTTCTACAAAATATGCTTTATGATTTTCTTTTAAAGTTCATTCACAATAACTCAAGTATTATTGTCTGTGCCAGTTTCCTTAGGAAGTAATTTTGTTTAAAATTTTCTGTCATTCACAGTAACACAAAACAATTTAAAACACATGAAAGAGTGTATGGATTCCAGTGGGGGGGCTATGAAGGACTGCCAGAGGGTTATAAAGATGATTAAGATTGATTGAGATGTTCTGTATGAAATGCACAATGACTCAATAAAATTTTTTTAAATTTTCTGTCATTAAGTCCAGATATTTTCCCAGCTTAACAGCAGTTACAAAGAATTAGTTCTACTGTACCTAATTCTCTATAAAATTTTATTTAACTTTACCAGACAAATGTATAAAAATATTTTCTATTATTTCCCAACATTGAAAATGAAATATCTAGTGCAAAATTCTAGCTGCCCTACAAAATTAATCAAAAATTTGATCTCACACTGTAAAACAATCAGAAGGCTAACCAGAGATAGTTTTTACCACTGAAGTTCCATTTGGTAAACTTTTCTCAAAATAATAAGAAAAGGGCCTAAAATTTTGTTTGTAATTATTAGATAAATTATAACCTTCATTTTTATTATTTTAGTTTTTTTAGAAATTAAGATTTGTTTTTAGACTCAGGTATGTGTCTATGTGTGTTTGTGTGTCTGGGTTTGGGTGTGTGCACATGAGTACAGGTGCCTGGAGACCGGAAGAGGGTGTCAGATAGCCTGGAGTGGAAGTTAAGACACCTGGCATGGGTGCTGGGAACCAAATTCCAGCTCGCTGCAGGTCCTCTTAAACACTGAGCAATCTCTCCAGCCCCAATTTTTGAAAAAAGTAAAATAAAATGAACTGAAAATCCAGATTCAGAACAAATAAAATATTGAAAAACTAAATTTTAAAGCAGGGCTGAAGAGATGGTTAAGAGCACAGACTGCTCTTGCAGAGGTCCTGAATTTGGTTCCCAGCACCCACATGACTGCTAGCAACCACTGTAACTCTAGTCCTATGGAGTCTGATGCCCTTTCTGGCCTCGTACATTGCATGCACAGGTGTGCTTGTATGCATGCAAGCAAAACCCCCATACACAAATTAAAGAATTTTTTAAAGTATGAAGCAAGATAGAAATACACATAATCCTGCTGTCTAGTGGGAGAAGTTCTACTAGTATTTTGGTATATCTTTCTAATCTCTCTGTCTTTCTTTCTCTGTGTCTCTGTCTCTGTCTCTCTCTCTTTCTCTCTCTCTCTCTGTCTCTCTCTTTTTCTTTCTGAGTCATATAGTACCTATACTACATAATATATAAATGTCAGTTTAATTTATTTACTATGTATTATAAGAAAAAATTGAGAGATCTTACACAGAGGCAACCACATTCTATATTTCTCCAATTTTTCCTTTTTTAATTTTAAAAATTGTGTATGTGTATGTGCATATGTGTGTGTGTTATTGTATGTATATTGAGGTCACAGGATCACTTTATGGAGCCAGTTCTCTCCTTCCACCTCTTTATGGGTTCTAGGGATCTTACCCAGGTCCTCAGGCTTGTGCAGCAAGCATTTTTACCTGTTGAGCTATCTTGTTGGTCCCAGTTTTTTCACTAGTAAGAAGTTGTCACAATTCACCTCACTGTTTTCTGCCTTCAAGTACTTAGAACTTTTCAATCTGCATTTTTTACTAGTTATATAATATAAAAACAACTAGATGTCTTTAAATTTGCATTTAGAGTGAATTCAGAAACTCTGAAGTAATTATTAGTAATTTTCTGGAATTGCATTTCTCAATTATCGAATATTTATATTGGCAGCAACATATTTTGTTTGAGACACATAACCCAGTAATAGGAAACAAGGTATTGGAACTCAGTGCTATACACATACAGGTACTGCAGCACATACACCTGGTTCTGCATATGTGGAAAGGCTTCCCATATATTTGTATGGAGGTTCCCTATACAGTCTCATAGAATTTGTATTTAGGGAATTATAAACTATGATGGAATGAGAGACATTTAGTCCAGAGAAGGAATAATAATGGCTTTCTTTTTTTTATTTTATTGACTGAGAAATTTTGTACAAGGTATTTTGGTCACATTCAGACCCTCCCATCCATGTGTACTCAGCTTCATTTCCTCTATTATTCTTTTTCTATATTAAAGACCTATCAAGTCTAATCTGTGTTCCTCAAATGCTCTTGAGTGTGAGTCTGTTCCTTAGAGTCTGATCAACTGACCAGAATTCATACCCTAAAGAAAATTGACTCTCCCTTTCCCAGTAGCCATCAGTTGACATTGTATCCTCTGTTAAAACTGGGGCTTCTTGCCTACCACCCCCATGCCGGGTTTTTTTCTTGCTGGGATTTTTGCAGGTCTTGGGCATGTTGTCACAAGCACTGTGAATTCTTAGAGCGACTACCCTGTGGTGTCCAGACAATATGGCTTCCTTGCATTCATCAACCACCTCTGGCTCTTAAAATCTTTCTGATCCCTCTTCCATAATGATCCCTGAGCCTCCTCAGGAGGAAAGAGCATGGAGTAGGGATCCCATTTAGGGCTAGGCACTACAGAGTCTTTTGTTTTTTACATGTTGACCAGTTGTGGCTCTTTTTAATTGCCTTCTGCTACAAGAAGCTTCTCTGCTGAGAGTTGAGAGATGTATAATCTATGAGTATGAGTGTAAGAATAAGTCATTAGGAGTCAGTTTAATACTATGTCTGTTTAGCAAAGTAAGTTATCCCCTGTGGCTTGTGACCCATCTAGCCACAGGTTCTTGGGCCTGATAACACTGCAAAGTATGGGCTCTTATCTTGTGAAACTGGCCTTAAATCCAATCAGAAGGTAATTGGTTCTTCCTTTAACATTCATGGCACTATTGTACCACTGAGCATATCTTGTCAGGCCTGTAGTTACTGTAGCTCAGAGAATTTATGCCTGGATAAAGCTGATGATTACCTTTCTCTTGGCTCTTTCATTTGCATAATATTTGTTAATTTTCAGTGAACTTTCACAGCATATGTTATTGAATGTTTTTCAATTCTAAAAAGAGTACTAATCTCATTTTACAATAAGTGAAATTAATTTTTCATATAAAATGCCAGAGTTCTTGCTGACAGTAATTAGTTCTGTTTAGAGTCGATAAGTGGCTCTCTAATTGTAAAGGATTTTTAAATTGCTTCTACTTTTTTTTAAAAAAAAATTGTTTATTGACAGGATCAGGGTAAAAAAAAAAAAGACTACCCTAAGTCAATCAATTGAGGACTGGAGTAAAATGCTTTTCTGATTGTTCAGCCTAACTTTTTTTTAAGCTTTTATAACTATCCTTTTTAGAAATGTTACATAGAAAATACCCAGTTTTCCTAAAGGAATGCTAATTAGTCAGTATGAACACACTTTTTATGGTAAAATAACATGTTTTTTTTCCTTTGGTTGGTTTTCATTTTTGTCAGGAAAGCATTAGTATTTTGATGAACAGTTTATTTTCCACACATAGATATCATGAGGAAAGTTTTACTAGACTTTGTGTAATGTTGATTAAATGCTGATGAAATAAAGTATGGAAGAACTTTCTGGTTAGCTCTTAGATCTGTAAGCTTGAGTTTATATACCCTAGAGCAATGAGACCCTGAAATCTATATATATATAATCAAGTTATTTTGGCACACCAAGCACAAAAATTGATACTTGTCTAAAGATAGATTGTTTAAGGAGACTGTTATTATCAAGGGAGAATTAGGGAAATGGGGACACTTTAATGAGGAAGGTATAGAAGGAAAGTTAGACAGGGAGAGAAAGAAAAGAGAGAGAGATAAGCACTGCCTAGCTAGCTAGTGTTAAACACCGGAGGGAACCATATTAGTCTAACAACCTAATGACAAATTCCACATACAATACTTCTACATGAGTCCATGTAGCTAAAGGCTACATAACAAGAAACAGTGCCAGACAAGAGAAACCTTTCTTTGAGTTGTTGGCTAGGGTGGTCCAACAGACTCCCAAAATTACACAGGCTATTGCCACAGCCCCTGGTTGCCTCCCAGAACTTGAAGGTTAGACCCTATTTTTGAAAACAGGACATACTTCAGAGACTGCATTTGGAGCAATGGAACTGGAACTGACCTGGAAGCCACTTCCGCTGAAGGCTAGTTCTCATAGCTCTGCAAGCAGCCAAGGTAGAACATCAGCAGATGGCCCAACACCAGCTTCATGACCAAAGAACCTTATCAGTGACCAGCACAGCATACGACCCTAGTACAGTAGTGGCACTTTTATCTTGGGGACAGTTAATGGTTAAGTCCTAATTGGACTTAAAGCCCACTCAATAGGAGGAAACTCATGTGTGGCACTGTAATCATAGCCAAGTATGTATGGCTGAAGAGGTGATAGATCTTAGAGAAATCCTCAAAGCTGTCACATCTCTAGGCTAATGTAACTTCTAAGTACAAAATATGAATCCTTATATTTATAGTCAAGTATCCCAGTCACCACTCACCAAAGAAGCTCCTGTTGCACCAAATGAGACTACTGCAGAGTACCACAGCTGGTCACACACAGATATTATCTGTGAGTTGCTTATCCCTAAGTGATACATCTACAATGCAACCTATATACCCAAGGCTCATGCAAACATGTAACAAGGGATAAAGAAGACATTAATGCATCTCTCAATTCTCATCAGTGAAGCTTCCTCATGCAACAGAGGACCAGGAACACAAAAGGACACAAATGGCCAAAGTATAGAGAGTAAGAGTCTGCAGAGTGTGGGTCCTATGACAGGACTCCTATATTAAACCATGATGTACTAAGGTGTCAGAGGAGACCATGAACTAAAACACTTTTACTGTTTAAAGTAGATCATCTTCTTAGTTTGAGTATAGTATTCGAAAGTTAAACATTTCTGCTAAGGAAGGAGTTTTAGAACAGGGTCTGTTCTAATTTAAATACTGAAGCAAACTCAGAAATCTGTATTTAAGAGCTTCCCAAGTGGCTTGTGATGGGTAGAGAGTAGTATTTTATGGGCAAGGATGGGATATGAGATGCTTGTTAAAAGTTCTAAACCTGAAAGTAAACTCCATCCCCATTGTTGGTAAGTTTAATGGCTTTATCAGACACTTGTATTGGCATACTTAATTTTCTCAAAAAGTTCATTTTTAGACTGGAGGATAACCTTTGAAGAGGCTGTTACTTTCCTTGTTGAACTGACCAAATACCCAATGAAAGCAACTTAAAGAAGAATTTATTCTGGCACATGGTTTTGAAGGGGATATAATCTATTATGGGGGCGGGGGGTTGGAAAGCATGACTTCAGGAAGACCCTTCATGGAGTATGAAGTTGCTTGCTCATGTGTCAGCAGGTCAATAAGTAGAAAAAAAGAAACACCTGTGCTCATCAGGCTTTCTTCTTTTCCCATTTTATTCAGCCATGAACATCAGTCCATGAGATGGTGCTGTGCACATTTAGGATATCTTCCCTCTTCTCTCAGTTTCCTCTAGGAAGATCTTAATAGACATACCCAAAGGTATACATCAGTAATTCCCTTAATCTAATCAGGCTGGTAATCAAAATTAGGTAAATTTACTTACATGCTAGGCAAGTACAATGCCACTGAACTACACCTCCAGTCCAAGTCAATGAATTTCAGCAATCATTACCATAATCTAGTTTTAGAACCATTCCACAAGGAATTCTTTCAATAAAACATTCCATTCATACTCTAGCTAATCAATGATTTGATTTGTGGGCATGTATTTTTTCTAAGCATTCATAGAAATAAAATCATACAGTATATAGTCTTTCTTGTTGAGCTTCTTTAACCCCAGTAGGTTTTAGGCTTATTCAAGTTAAACCATGAGTAGTTCATTTCTACTTACTGATGAAATATATCCCATTGCATGTTTTTTATCAATTTACCAGTTGAGGTTTATTTAGATTGTTTCCTTTTTGGCCATTGTGATAATGTTGCTTTGAATGCTTGTAGCACATGCCTACAGACTTCTTTACACATCTCTTAGATTAATATCTTTATGTGTGATTGCTGAGTCATATAGTAAATCTATGCTCAACCTTTAAAGAAACTATCAATCTTCCCAAGCATCTCAACTATTTTACATTCTCATATTAATGTTTCATATTTCTTTCCAATTTTCCCACATCATCAGTACTTATGATTGTCTTTTTCTTTCCACAGTGAGTATGATGTGGAAGTTAAATACAATTTAAATTTGCTTCGGATCTACAGATTAAAGCACTAAGTAATTTATCCTTCATGAAAAAAATACAGTAAAAATCACTCAGATAAACTTTCTTTTAACAAGGATCAGCAAACGTGTAGTTTCTTATGTGTTTCTTTCAATACAATTTTTTTATTGAATCGTTGTGTATTTCATATAGAATATTTCAATCAATCTTAAGCATCTTTACTCCCTTCCCCACTGGCACCTCTCCCATAGCCCTCCAACTGGAATCCATATATTCTTTCATCTGTGTTAAGGTCTATTGTGTCAAGTTAGAGTCCTCAAATGTTCCTCAGTGCAGATACATTCACTGAGGTCCAGTTCACCTATCTGGAGTCCCTTGCTTTGGGAAGACTAGTTCATCCTCACCCAACAGTAATCAGTTGCCGACATTTCTTCAGCAAATATTGGGGTCTGCTACCCATTTCTCCAGTTCCAGGCTAGATCCCTGCCTGCTTGAGTTTGCATGGGTCTTGAGCATGCCACAATCATTGTTGTAGGTTAATATGGCAGGGTCCCAGAAGCTTGTAGGATTCTGTTTCCATAAAGTCATATACCTCCTAACTAGCACTTAAAATCTTTCCACCTCCTCTTCTGCAATGGCTCCTGAGCCTTGGGTGAGTAAAACTTATAAGAGTCTTGTTCAGGGAACCACACTCTGCAGATTTTTAATCTCTATTCTCTGGCCATTTGTGACCTTTTGTGTTACTGGCCCTCTGTTGCATGAAGGAGCTTCATTAATGAGTTGAGAGATTCATTAATGTCTTTTTTATCCCTTGTTACATGTTTGCATGAGCCTTGGGTGTATAGGTTGCATTGTATCCATTTTATTCATTTCCCTCTTAGTAACATCTGTCTCATACTGTTTTTCTCTTTCAGGTTCCTTCTTTACTTTTACCTACCTGGTTCCTTCCATTTTCTTGGCTCCTGCAGTTATATCAGGATATATACTCACATATAAGGATTTGGTGCTAAGGATCCACAAGTGAAGGAGAACATACATGCTTTGTTCTTCTAGGTCTGTGTTACTTTATAGTATAATAGTTTCTAGTTCCATCCATTTACCTGCAAATTTCATGATTTTTTCTTTGTTTATTGCTGAGTAGAACTCCACTGTGTAAATGTACCACGTTTTCATTATCCATTCGTCAGTTGAGGGACACTTAGGTTGCTTCCATCTCTTAGCTGTTGTGAAAAGAATAGCCACAAACATGGATATACTTAGTATCCCTAGAGTAGGATGAGTCCTTTGGGTATATGCCAGAGAGTGGTATAACAAGGTCATGTGGTAGGTTCATTTTTAAGAGTTCTCCACAATACTTTCCATAGGGGCTGCATGAGTTTGCAATCTCACCAGTAGTGAATGAGCATTCCTCTTTTCCCACATCCTCCTCAGCATTTGGTGTCATTTGTCCTCCTGATCTTACCCAGTCTGACTTGGGTAGGATGAAATCTTAAAGTGGTTTTGATTTGCATTTCCCTAATTATTAAAAATATTAAACACTTTTTAAGATGTTTCTTAGCCATCTTTGTTTCTTCTTTTGAGAACTCTCTGTTCAGATCCTTAGCCCATCTTTTAATGGGGTCATTTGTTTTCTTGGTTCTTTGTTTTATATATTTCTGAGAATTTCATACATGAATATTTTCTTTGCATTACTTCTGTCCCTCCAAGTCCCACACCAACTTCCCTGATCCTCCCCACCCCCTCTAAATTTCTTGTCCTCTTCTTTGATTATTGTCTTCCCATATACACATATACATTTATAAATATACATATATATATAATACACTGAATCCATTTAGTGGTACCCCTGTGTACCTGTGTTTAGGGCTACCCACCAAAGATCTTGTCTCTGAAGAAAAGTGATTCTCCCCTGCTCAGTCAGCATCCATTGATTACCTGTAGGTCTTCATATTAAAGTATGACATTCCCTCCATCTACTTTGGCATGTCAGCTGATTTTGTCATTATGCAGATTCCATTAGACTACCATCCTATGGAGATTTCATTGGTGCAGCTTCCCTGTCATGTCTAGAATGCATTAACTAGCAGCAGGTATCTTGTCCCTCTGGCTCTTACATTCTTTTGCTCCCTCTTCTGCTATGTTCCCTGAGTCTTAATTGTAGAAGTTGCATTGTAGATGTGTCAATTAGGGCTAGGCACCTCACAGTCACTTAGTCTCTGCATTTGACCAGTTGTGGAGTTTTGTAATAGTCTCCATATGCTGAAAAAAAAAAGAGGCTTCTTTGATGAGTGGTAAGAAGTACATTTGTCTGTAAATATAAGGATAAATATAGTAAGAAATTACATTGATCTAGGGAAGTGACAAACATGGGTTTTTCTCTATGGACTAGGACCTCTCCAGGCATATGTACTTCACTATGTTTACAGTACCACATTTGATTTCCCTCCCATTCAATGAGCCTTCAGTCCAGTTAGACAGATGTTACCTCCGAGATAAAAGTGCCACTAATGTACCAATAGGGATAGTTTTTAATTTATAAGATCAGAAATCTATTTAATTTCATCCCAGAAATTCTTTTCTTTTTTTGGGAGAGGGGTAGTAGTGGCACTTTTGTCTTGGGGGCAACTAGAAATTATTTTCTTTTCAGTCTAATATGCAAAGTTCTCAGTCGTCAGGTACATTTAGGCATGGGGTTGAAATGTACTTTTATATTTTTAATGTATAGAAGGATGTTGTGATAGTTAATATTCATTGTTGACTTGACTGGATTTGGAATCGCCTAGGAGACATACCTCTTGCTGTTCTTTGAAGGAGTTTCCCAGAGATATATAGCTGAGGAGAAAATACCTTCAGGGTGGCACTACCCCGTGGGCTAAATAAAAGAGAGAGTTAGATGAGTACTGTAATTCCCCTTTCTCTGCTTCCTGGTTGACGCCTTGGACCAAACCACCCTCACCACATACCTTCCCCACCATGATGGGCCACATTCCTCTGAACTTTAAGCCAAAATAAACCTTTCCTTCCTTAAATTTCCTTTTTTTTCATTTTGTCACAACAGTGAGAGAAATACATACAGATCTCAATGAAAGACAAGAGGGTGAAAATTAAGCATAAAATATTAACAAAAAGATAACAAAAATTTATGTGTGCTGTGACTTTGTGGATTGGTCCTTATATTTGAAATTTACCAATTATAACAGATTTTTAATCCACTGGAATGAGATCATATCAAACAAATAAAGCAAGCAATTCATTG
Source organism: Eospalax fontanierii (assembly GCA_035773235.1). NCBI lineage: Eukaryota > Metazoa > Chordata > Mammalia > Rodentia > Spalacidae > Eospalax > Eospalax fontanierii. The sequence goes on along the minus strand of CM069548.1, from coordinate 21,802,309 downwards.
ATTGACAGCACATACATGAGAATCATAACGGTATATTTGCAAAATGTAGATTCCCAGGCCTTCCTGCAGCACAGAGGAATGAAATTGAGCCCCGTAGTTGTTATGTAGCCTCCCAACAGCAAGTCAGAGACTGGACTTTGTGCAGTATGTTATATGTTTTACAAATGAGATTATCCTAACACTTCCAAAATATTATTGTTTCCATCAGCAAAGTCAGTTTTCAAAACATATAGTAAACTTTGTGACCTTACCACGTCATCCAGCTCTTTGTTTTTAAAATTTTTACTAAAAACAATTTAATCAAATTTGACACACCATTTCATTTTGTTCCCCTAATAATACTAATAAATACTAACAAATCCACCCTCCATGAATGAACATTTGAGCACTTAGATTGTTCAAAAAATTGTGTGATAAATTGAAAATCAGATTGTACATAAGTAGTCAACTATGAAAATCCAAGTGTTAAAGCAACATAGTCATCATTTATATAAGTGATGTGTGAGGGTAGCGCTTGTGTGTTTCATTATATTTACTTAAAAATGTTCATATTATTCTAAGTCTAATACTGTCAACTAAATTATAGCATCTTGAATGCAGAAGCCACACCTTTTAGATTGCTTGTCCTCAGTGAATGACACCCTACGTACTATTAACTACCTACAAAATAACTATTCCTGATTCTTTATTCTGTTTTCTACTAAAAGTGTCTGTGCATTGAACTAACAAGCCTTTAGCTGCCTCATCTTCCAGTTTTAAAAAGCGGGGCCTTGTTTTGGCAGTCAGGTTTTTAATATTGCCCATAGCTATTAAATGGCCCTTTTAGCTGATATCCTTAACATTGGCCTTATAGCTAACAGAATTTAAACCAGTAGATATCAAATGCTGTTTTAGGAATCATCGTTTTCCCTCATGCATATCTTGTTTTTAGGCTTTCATTATTGTTTTCACTGCAGTGTGTTTTGTTTTATTTTTAGCAGAACTCTGGGTAGTTGTTTAGCAGCCTACAATTCTCATGCTTTTGCTCAGATGTTGTGTCTTTGGACACCTTCCCATAACATGTAAAATTATTTAAAGAAAATCATACAAGTAGGAAATGAGATGTATATGTAGTAGAAGTCTAGCTATAGTTTAAAGATATCTGTAATAATTTAGAAATTTTAGAATCCGTTATTTTGGAAGTTATAAATCATAAATTGCTACAAATCATTTTAGATATTTTTCAGAAAATATAAGCCCTCAAGTTCAGAATATCAACCAAATATTCAATTTTTAGGGTTAGGATATTGTTTTAGGGTATTGGGAAAGGTTTTCTTATAGCCCAAGCTAGTGTAGAGCTCCTTCTGTAGATGAAAATGACTTTGAACTTAGAATCTTCCAGACTCCAACTCCCAGTGCTGGGATTACAGACATGCAACATTATGCCCAGTTGTATTCAGTAGTGGAGATAGAACCTGGGACTTTTGTGCATGCTGTACAAGCCTTGGTTTAATGTATTTAAAGTAAAAGAATGTTTTTGCGGATTCTTCTTTCCTGTGTTGAAAAGCCTATAATATCAATTTGAAAGGACTCTGAATGAGAAAATTGATTTTTTTCTAATTGTTTTCTTATTGCACCTATTTATTTCTTTGTAGAAGGGTGGGATATAAGAGAACAATTTCAGAAGTTGGTTCTGTCCTTCCACCCTGTGAGTTCTGGGCATTGATCTCAAGTAGGCAAATTTGGTGGCAAGTACCCTTACCCACAGAGCCATTTAGCCAACCCCATTTTTTCTAATTTTTATATTATGATTAGCACATTTAGTCTCTTTGGTGGAAATTTACTCTTAGGTAAATTATAATTGCTTGCCAGTAACTGACATTTGGCCATGTCTATGATGTAATATAACCACATTTAATTCTGTATTGTATATAAACTTTGTATGTTATTATATTTAAATTTAGTGATTGATTACAAGGCTTTATCAGTACACCTTTAAACATGGTTTAATTTATCATGAAATAACTACCCGGAGAGTTTTAGTCTTCATACCACAGAGCATAACATCACAAATATATTCACATAGAAACCCAGCAGCTCACAGAGGGAAAAGAATCCTTGAAATTGTTTATTGGAATCAACTTCAACAACAGAATTACTATTTCCAAACAAAATCTTAGGAAGGATCACACCAAGCTTTTAGAAGTGATCTGTAGATGCAGAAAACCTTGCTATTTGAGGAAGTTTGAGACCTGATTCCGTTGGGCTGGCTATGGGTAGCTAGGAATTGGTATCAGTTATATTTTCCTCTATCTAATTCAGCCTAGAGATAATTCTTCCAATTTCCTTAATCAGTATAGATTGTTCATTGTTCAGTACGTAGCTGAGTCCTCCACTCTCTTATCTGCATCAAGCTAGAGGGGGTGATCCTGCTTTGTGTTCAGTTATGCTATGTACTGCTCTATACACATAGCTAAAGACTAAAAACAAAGCATTGATACTCATTAAAAACTTGTTTATTGACCACTTGTGACACACACCTGTAATCTCAGCACTCAGGAAGCATAGGCAGGTGGATCTCTGTGAGACAGAAACCAGCCTTCGTCTACATAATGAGTTCCAGGCCAACTGGAACTACAGGGGGACCCTGTCTCAAATTGCCAAAAAAAAAAAATTGTTTACTGGGGTCCATCAAGATGGCTCGTTGAGTTAAAGCACTTGCGGAGTAAGCCTGGAGACCTGAGTTCAATCTCCAGAATCCACATAAAAATGGAAGCAGAGAACCAAGTCCCACAACTTGTGCTCTGACCTACACACACATACAGGCACACACACACACACACACATGCACGATAAGATAAGATAAAATGTAGACACACATGAAATGAAAATAGACAGGGGAATACTGGGAATGGGAGGGTACAGTCAGTGATGGAAGCAGGGAGACAAAAGAGAGGGAAGGCTCAGGTGGGAGGGTAATCCAAAACTAAGTATATAAGAACATTCTATAAGAAAACCTTTACTTTGTAAACTAATTAAAAAATAGAGTGTTTAAAAGATTGCATATTGAGAACACTTTAATGACTTTCTGGTCTTCTCTCTCACATATTGGGAACTTGAGTCTCTAATTCAATATTTACACACCAAAAAATCACAATTAAGAACAGAAACTATATTATATATTTGGGAAAGGCCTGTGAGTCTGCAATCAGATTGGACATTAACTTTGAATCATATCAGGTGTTGGAGTTGCCAATTGCAAATTGGCAAATGAGCAAAGGAGACCTGAAGGACTACTGTCACAAACAGAAAAGAAACAGAAATAAAGCAAAAGAAAGTAACTTAAGAAAGCAAATTGAGACTTTAAAATTTAAGTTTATACACAGAGAAATGTTGAAAGCATCTTGAAACTATAAGCACCATCCTGCCTTTTCTTTATGTATTCCTTTCCATCTTGTAATTGGATCAACTCCCTTGATTTTTATCATTAAATAATGTGTTGCAGTAGAATGGGAATGATAAGAGGACATGGACCATACTCAGATGTCTACTTTGCTATACCCAACATAGGATAGTAAAATGAAAGGTGATCATTCCCTGAGGAATTCTAAAATTTCAGAAGGTAAAAATGTGCCTTGCTTGCTTGAGGGGAGGTTGGGAGATAGTTTGCACATATTGCCCAGAGTGTCAAAGTCATGAACTCAAACAGTCCTCTCACTTCAGCCTCCTAAGTAGCACAAATGAAAGGTGTGCCTCACCACATCCAGCTAGAGTCCATTTTTTAAATACAGCATAGACTGTTAGTCTAGAGAGAAAATGTAATAAAATCCTCTAGTGTTATATCTCTCACTTTACTATCTGGGGCCACTTGTCACTTTGCTCTCAGATTTGTTAGACAACTATTGAATTTTTTCCACAATGAATTAACAGATGTTTGATAAAATGCATATTTATAAAGAGACAAATCCACAACAGAGAAAAAAATCAGATTAATAAAATTGTTCAGAATCTTATCCAAAAAATAAATTACAAATACAAAATGGGGGACTGGAGAGAAAATGCTGGCTGCTCTTACAGAAGAACTGGATTCAATTCCCAGTACCTACATGATGGCTAACAACTGTCTACAACTCTAGTTCCGGGGGATCTGATGCTCTCTTCTGACCTCCGTCTGCATTGCATGACACAGACGGACTTACATACATATAAACCATACATTCATACTCATAAAATAAAAATCAAAAAATATTTCTAAATACTAAATGGAAAACTATCAAACTATAAAATCATCTGCATTTCTGCATGCTTTAAGATGTTTAAGTCTAATGGTCTGCTTTATCTTTATAACATAAATCTTAATTCAAATATATATTTTTTCAGCCTTTGCTTTGAAACATGTAATCAAATCCATGATCTTATAAGACACTGAGCTATTTATCTTCTTGTTTTCTGACTTATTTTCTTATGTAATTTTAAGAAGCAGTCCATTCTCGTAAAAGATCCCTTGGACTTCTCAACAGATGGAAGTTTATCTTAGATCAAAACAAAGCTTCTGTTTCAATGTATTCCTGCCTGAAGGCAGGAAAATGGCCTAGAAGACGTCATACAGGCCCATCTACAGACCTGTGTTTTGTTTGCAAATCTCACTGCTTTTTCACGAGCTAAATAGGTGGAATCCTAGTGTCATAAAGAGGCAGCAGCAGCTAAGGTGCTTTGTAAGCCATTTTTGCTTTCTTAAAGAAAAGGTAACCCTCAGAAGTGTAGTAAGCAGAATAATGTTTTAAATAAAGTTACTGCTTCCCATCCCACAAGGAAAAGTTATTTCTTGACTTTATAGTTATGGTGCACCTGCATCATTGTTACTGTAATTGTATTGCCAAATCAGGTGTGAGATTAGTTGTTGGATGTTACATGTAATCTGCACAGAAATCAAATTATTTAACCTCTAAGCCCACAATACCTCCTCCTGCTGGTTTGCTGTTAAATATTCAGTATTTTCTTGTCATGAATACAAATGGAGGACAAATTAGAATCTACAGACAGCTGACCTGAGCTTCAGATTAGAGACTGAGGGGCTTGTGCTGTTTTAAATGTTTTAATTATCATAGTCCCAGTAGCCAGTTGAAGGACATACATAAAATCATTTTTTAACAAAAGAAAAAGAAAGGCGCATCCTCCTTCCTCCTCTTAATGTGAATGTTTGAGTATGATTACATTTGCACTTCCATTAGAGTTATGCTAATCTGATGCATGAAATTAGGTCTATTAGTAGTAGTAATTTTTTAACATTAAATATCTTCAGTAATATTTTCACTTGATATGCATTTGCTTTGTCAGAAGGATGATGTATTGTCCTCATTTTATTTTTGGATAATAGATCTGTGTTTGTATGTGAAGTCTAATTTAGACCACAGATCTAGTAGCACAGACTGAATGTGGTGAAAATATGTAGAATAACTGATTTAGTTAGATGCAGTCACCTATATTTACATTACAGGAGTGAACCTAGTTGAAATGAGCTGCAAAGACTGGGAATTTAAAAATATTTAATATATGACAGTTTGGGGTTTATTTTTTAACAAATGTATTTTTGTAGCTTAATTGAAATTTTTCACAATTTAAAGGAAAGATTGTGAAGTAATTATAATCATATGAGTTGATAAAATTGAAATACCGGTGGATATTTATTTAGCAAAGAAACAATTTCTAACAGGCAAAATATTTTAAAGTAATTTTATATTAACATATATTATCAGTCTGATACCTTTAGTCTTGAATTTGCATTTTTTGTTTCTTGTATATGTTGATGTAATGTTGATTTGATTAGTTATGCCTGACTAGTAAGCAGTGAAACATTTTTATATACTCTTGGGAAATAAATTTGGCAGAAAATCAGCATGAGTAGATTTAATTATCACTCTGAGACCTTTTCCTTTTCTAGCTTAGTGATCCTGAAACTCCATGTGTCTCACTGAAATCTGTGTGGACGCTAAGCTTCGCTTCCCAATTTGTTCCTCCATGCAATGATAAGCCAAGCAATTACTGGTTTATTGATTTTTCATCATGGCAAATTTAAAGTTGATTTTTTCCTGAAAAGGCAGGGGTGATTAAGTGTTTCCCCTCGGTTTAGTACAAGAGAGCTATGTGGCAGAATCTAATATCCTGAGGTCAACCTCTGCAGGCAGATAATACGGTGTCTTGGCCACGTGCTAAAGAGAGAAATCAGGGCTACAAATGTGATAGGATATATGTGGAGACAGTTTAATTTGCTCCATTTATATGAACAAGTCATGTGGCACATGCTTGGAAAACATCATTTTGAATGGGCTTAGAAGTGAGGCCCACGTGGGCAGAAAGAATGAGTGCGAACAAGAAAGATGTTATTAGTTATTAGGGGAATTTCACTATCATTTTTAAATGAAAATAAGCGAGCCATTAGAACGTAGGATGTTCAAAACATGGAGTGGAATCCACATTTACCATTGTGAAGATTTGGTAGGACTATAAAATGCAAAAATAACCTGTCATTTAAGAAAATTATGGTTAAGCAATTCAAACTAGTTTTAAACATGTATATCTGATAATCTCCTCTGGCAGTTTTCTGGCAGAGTATATTTTTATCCTTTGTGAAGGTACAAATTTTCCAATCAAATATTCCATATGTGACTCAAAAGTTATCTATAATACACTTTGAACAGTTTTTGAAAGTAATTGCTTATTTTTACTTATTATATTACTTTACTTGTTAGTTACTTATTATAAGTAGGAATATAAATAGATAAACATAACTGTGGGAAACTTTAAACCTAAAAATGGTAGAAATCTCATCAATAATTTGACTGAATATTTACGATAGTTCTCATGTTAAATGCTAAAGTTCTAATTTTAGACTTTCCAGTTACAAACACATATATTTATAGATCAAAAGTAGAAGGTATGATTTTTAAGGTGGACACTTTCTTAATCTATTATCTGGTGCTAAATTTCCTACCAAAATGTTTAACAAATGAGCCCACTCCCAAATAGTCAGGGTCCATTTCCAATTAGTTCTGCTTCTGATCAGCCTCTCCCTGTACCAGAAACCCGTGCGTAAGTCTGGGATCCGACTACACATTCCATTTGAGAATCTCCCTTGTACTTAGCTCTTCAGTGTTTGAGCTCTGAAGTTTTATGTTGGGTTTTTGTTTTTCTCACATCTGAGAGTAACTCTCTGACCACATATTTAAAATTGGTAAATATATCGTCTCAAGATTATATTTTAAAAGATTTTTTAATTATTTTTGTTCTGTGGTAAGCATACATGAGCAAATCATTTCCACACAGATTGACTCAAATTAGACAGTTGTGATTTTCACTGACTTCAGTTTTTATTTAAAGACGTTTTCCTCTGAAATAATAAATATTACAGAAACATTCTAGTTTTAATGAAAAAGAACTTTTTGAGTAAATATGAAGTCCACATCCATATAAAATATTCATAGAGCACCTAAAAGGATTTAGTCAGGGCATGATACCAAATGCTTATTTATAAACATCAAAGAAAATTAATTTTTTTTCATTGTAGGAGCTCACTTGACTATTTAGCAGCCACGCTGATTATCGTTTCTCTGGGTATTTAGCAGTACGGCACCACATCCTTGTCTCTTCCCCAGAGCCATTACCAATATTTTCAGACTAAGAAAATGCCGATATATTGCTCTAAAGATTCTTTCCTCTACCAGCCTTCAAATACGTGTGAGTTGATCTAATGACTAATTGATAAATCACATTCTGATGTCCCTTGCCTGACTTCTAGTGTTGACTGAGCTGCAGTGACCTCTTTTAGTTAATGGTTGTTCAAAGAAAGAGGTCAGTGTGGAAACATGATCCCTGCCTTCCTATTTCATTCACATCCTTCTGTTAGAAAATCTCCTATCTGTTTCAGGCACCATGTTAAATGCTAGGACTATGAAGATAAATTAGCCAGCTCCTTATTCTTTAAAAAAATATATTAAAAAGTTTGCAGGCCATTAGAAAGATATGCCATGTGCATAAATAAGTATTAAACAAAGTAGAAATAAGCCTCAGTAACGAAATGCAGGTAGACTGCTTGAGAGAGGGAAGAGATTACTTGCAGGCGAGAGAATTGGGGAATGCCTTGAAGAAATTGCTTACATTTTTCAAATCTGTCAATATGAACAAGCCTGGGGTAAACATATGTAGTAAGTGGTGGCAGAGGGAGAGAAAGGAACATTTCTTTTTAGTTTATACTAAGTGCCATTACCAATGTTAATAACAATATTACATAATTGCAGCCTCACCATAGCCCTGTGAATTATGAACTGTTCTTGTTTTACAACTAAACTGGACAAGTTAAGTGACTTACTCAGGGTCCTACAGTTACTAGGTACTAGAGCTGGAATTTGAAAATTCTCATCCTAACCTTATATTTCTAATTTATTTTTTATTGTTTTCTGGTTTGTTTTTTCTACTTTGCAATTAAGTAGTGTCCCTAGATATTCGGTCAGATTCTCGACCTTCACTGCAACATACTGCAACATTTCACTGCAACCTTGCCACTGCTTCCCCAAATGACCTACCTCAGAATAACCCAAGTAATTTTTAACATGTCTAGATTTTAAACACCTTGTATTTTTCATAATTTGGGCAAATTTGACCCCCAAACTTGTATATATTTTTAAGTGTCTCTGGTGATTGCAATTTTCGCCATTACTGTTACATAAGTGCTTGGAAACTGCTGCTCTAAGTAGTTGTGCTATCCAGTGAGCAGCATAACTTACTGCATGTGTAGTCTGTGCTCAGAGTTAATCATTTCCTATTTTAACCAGTCACTGATTATTTGAATATTCAGTTGTATAATTTTGAAAGTACAATGATATCTACCAAAATACTTATGAATCCTTAAAAATGATCAAACTATGTTTGTTTACTCTGAAAGCATAATTTTTGTTTTGTTTCCAGTACTGGGAATCAGCCAAACTAAATCATGATTTTTTAAAGTATTTTTTTGTATCTCTGAAATCAGGATTCATCTTACAAGATGATTTGCGTCATCTTAAAATCACTGTCAGCCAGGCAGTAGTTGGGGTGCTGATGTCATCATCTATTCTGTGGTGAACTTGGTTGTTATTTTGGCCACATATTTAACTAACCCTCCACTGGCAATCAAGAAATCATTTAAGGACCACTCAAGAGAAAGAAAATGAACCCTTGCTTCTGGTCTAAACAGCTTCGACTGACACCTTCAGATAAAAATTAAGAAAGTGGTTGATGGAACAAGGCATAGTAGTGCACACCTGTAATCCTAATTCAAACTCATTCTTAGCTATATAAGCCAACCTGGTTTACATTGAGACCCTGTCTCAAAAAAAAAAAAAGGGGGGCCTGGAGAGATGGCTTAGCCATTAAGAGCACTGGCTGCTCTTGAAGAGGACCAGGTTTCAGTTGCCAGCATCCACATGAGCACTAACAGCTGTCCTTAACTCCAGTTCCAGGGGATCTGACACCCTCTTTTGGCCTCCACAGGCATTCACAACATGAGTACACATACATAAATGCAGGAAAAACACTATATAAGTAAAAACAAATAAGTGAAAAAATTAAAAAACAAGAAATATATGCATAAACATATTACATGACTATTATGACTATTAATAACATGGGGAAAAATTCTGAGAAGGGATAAGATTACCCTTTTAAGCAATGCTGCCTCTTTTTTAAAGTTTTATTTTGATTGCTACAAGATATTATGCATGTTTGTGAAGTATAATTTGATATTTCCATAATTACATATTTGTAGATTAAGAATGGAATATATATTTATGCATACACATACATGTTATGTAGTGAGGTTTGACGTTTCACAAATACTTTAGATGACAGAACATTATTGTGAACAAAGGCATGAACATCCACAGCCCTAAATTCAAAGACTGAGAAGAATCATGATCTGAATATGAAGAAATTTTAGAAATGCCCTAGCCAATTTGTTTCTCTTCCCTGCCTTTTATATATGTATAAGAGTGATATATAATAATGAATAGAATTTAAGTTTGAAAAAATATTTTAATCAGTATTAAAATTCTAGTAAGAAAGAATTATGACAATAGTTTAACAGTTCTTTTAATAGGTACTTCAAATTGTTGCTATAACTGATCAATGACAGCTTTAGCAAAATATACTAGTATGTATATGACATTATTTTATTGAACTGTTTTATCATTTAATCTCTCTGCTATAGCCAGCCATTTTCAGCTCAGATAAATGACTCTGTGATTATGACTGACAAGAGGATGTTGTTCAGCTAATGCTAAACATATTGGAAATTATGGACATTAAAGGGGAGCTTCTCTGATACTAGAGTGTATCAAGATATTATTGGAAACTTTAGAAACTATCAGTATCCATTATAAAATAAAATTCCCTGGTAATTTTTAAAATAAAGTTAATTTTCTTTTTGACAGGAGAAAGAGGCCATTGCCACATTAACCTCTACTGTTAAATGAGTAGCTTATTTCTAACTAGGTTAGACCAAGAGATGAGTCCCTTTGTTTAACACTTCTTAAAGTACAAGTTAACGTCCTGTCTTTATCTAATTGCTATCAAAGACATTAACCTATTTGGCTCTAGCATGATTCAATTGCATGAGGTCATGCAGCCCGACTATAATAACTTAAAGTGCTTCAGTTGGTGATAAGAAAATATATTAAAATGCTCTTAGGTTCATTAGTTATTGCCTAAGGTCAGACTTAAATATGGTTGGTCCATTTTCTAAAGTTCGTTGTCTTAGCACTATATGGAATTCACATTTGCAAGTCTTTCAATATAAGAAGCACAATGAATTTTTAGCTTGTATTTTAATCCCCCTTTTCAGAAGTTGCTTATTCTCATTTCTATCACTTGATAGAGGGGTTGTGAATAGATTTAATATCATCCTGTCACTAAAGAGTATGGGAAAGATTGCTTTCTTCAGTTCTAAGCCAGACAAATTTTAAAACTTTTAGCAGGAAAAAAAATATGGATGAGAATGACTGAGTCATTTCATTTTACTTTGATTTCAAATCCTTCAACATTCTTTCCTAAATGACCAGATGAGAGCAGACCCCTCCACACCCACCCTTTGTGTCCCTCACGAGCATGTGTGGCTTCATTAGGCTGCTCAACCACCTGGTGTGGAGCCTCTGGTCTCCAGAGACTCTCTCAACATCTGGCATTTGCTGTGATCTTTATATATGAAGGCTTAATCTTTTTATTGACATTTTATAGAGAAAAATGTGGGACAAATTAGGAAAATGTATAGAACGATACGAAATAAAATTATAGTATGCCTTATATGCCATACTGTTTTATAATATTTAGAAGAAATAAAGTAATAATAATAGAAAAACAATATTTCAAATAACTATTTTATAACAATATAACAGATGTAATATTAAAGATATATTTTCTTGTATAAGCATTATTCTTAGGTTATTAATCTATAGTCAAACTTTAGCTTTCCTTTAAAAATTATATATTTCACTCAAACTAAATAAACAGTTCACTTTATAATATCATCTTAATAGATTAAATTTTTAAGATGGTTTGATAGTAAAATAATAAAAGGGATTGGTATCTTATTAACCTTCTGGAAGATAATTTAGTTGAATTTCTGAACTACAGAATATTGGGGTAGTGTATTAAATGAATGTCTTCTTATCACAGAAAAACTAATGAACCTGTTCTGCAAAAAAAATTAAGGGGAATTATTGAAAAACTATAACTGAATTAGTTACAGTGAAAATAGTGTTGTGGCTTTTTAATATGAAAATCTATTTTTACTACCTTAAAAATTTTCAAAATGAGGCATTTTGAAAGGTAAATCATTTTCATGTAATCTTAAAATTGTCCTTTGTATTCTGCATGAGTGCTTGTGCAGAAATATAAATTGATATAGTGATGTGAAATCATTTTTAGGCATTTATAGATATGATCATTCCATATAGAGTTATTTGATATTTGTATTAGAAGCAACTTAAGAGTAAATTATGAAATAAAATGTATCTGTCATTGGTATCTATATATACAGTAGTCATTGGATTTCATGATGTATGTATTTACACATGGTATGGGACAGTGTTGAGATTGAATGTATAGATCTATAGATGAGCAGTGATAAATTTCTTGTTGGAACCCAAGAGATAGAGACTGACCTTGATCTTAATCTGCTGACTTGTTGAGAAATCTTGATTATTGTTCATATTATACATGTACAGCTAAGATTGGGAAGATTGTTTAACTGTTAAACACATTGCTGTTATAACTTAATGGGGAAAAGATTAACAACAGCTTGAACACTAATTTAATATAACAGATTCACTAAGTGTAATTTTAGCAGCTGAAGGCAACCTCTAATAATATGTGAGGTAAGTAGAGTCATCATTTATTACTGTGATACTTAGGAGTGGTCAGTACACTGAAAACCAAAGCTTGAGCTTTTCCATTGTTAGCCTTTGCTGCTCTAATTCACAGTCAAATAAAACTGATCATTTTATCAAGGTTTTCCTACTTGTGTCGTTTACAGGATAAGTATCTCATTTTCTGTTGTCTAGTGGAGGTCACCTGGGCATGGGGCAAGACAGGATGAAATCACAATAGTAGTGCAACTTTCACTGAAAATGTCTTTGACCATTACAGTTATTTTTCATTTTATCAATGTAGAAATATGAAGTGTTCTCAGTGAAGGTTCCTACTGATTGGAAATGGTGGATCATGTTGTATTTACACAATGATATAACATTAAACTGACTTTCATAGCTAGATACTTCAGTCTTCTCCAAATTATTCAGGATTATGGAGTGCCTAGTTTTTTGTGGTTTGTTGGTTTGATGTTTTTGCACATAGGCAAGACTTCTCAGATATCAAATGAAGAGTATTTTGGAACAAGGATTCTCATCTGTTATTATTTTTATTTATTTAATTATTAAAATAATTAAAGTTAATTTTATTTTCACACATGATCATAGAACATACCAACAGTGAAAACCTTCAGTACTTTTGACACCTGGTAATATGAGTTTAGTTTAATTTAATTTAGTTTAGTTTAGTTTTGTTTTGTTTTGTTTGCAACACAGAGTCATTTTATAGCCCAGAACCCATGATTCTCCTGCTTCTACCTCTTCAGTGTTGGGATTACAGGCCTGGCCCACTATGCCTGGATTGTTCTTAAATTTCTCCTCAGAGATTCTGCCTTGTCTGAGCAGTTTTAAAAAGAGAAAAATGTTTTGAAAATAATTCTTCAGACTTCAGCAGCATAGTTTGTGAAAATCTTTTCCTAAACCTCTAGATTATTTAAATTCAGCATAAGCATGGCTGGAGAGATTGCTCAGTGATTAAGAGCACTGGCTCTTCTTGCAGAAAACCTGGATTCAAATCCCAGCACCCACATGGCAGCTAACAACTATCTGTATGTAACTCCAGGGGCTCCTATGCCCTCATCTGTCCTCCAAGGCACTGCACAACACAGGTACACTTATATACACGCAGATACAACACTCATACACACAAAATTAAAAATAATAAATTTTAGAAAATTTAGCTTAAGACTTTCCTAAGTGTCAACTAATAAACTAAAATAATTTAAAAACCATATGTAATCAAATAGTAATCCTGTGCAAAGGTAGGACAGTTTTGAACAAGTCTGGCCAAAGCTATGACTAGATTCTTTTAACTACAGAATGCTCTCTCTGTATTGCTGTAGATGGTGTACACATTTTATCTAAGTGGCTCTGCTGTGATATATGCTCCAGAAATAGACTGGAGACTTGTTTTCCGTTTTTGTTTTTGTTTTTGCTTTTTTTTTCCTTCCTTGGAAAGATCATGTTTTATCTTCAGAGTTTTATCTTCACTTCTGTTGTCAGGTACTGTGAAGTTAGCATTTTACTTATCTTCATATTTTATTTTCTTCTTTTCATGCTAAAATTCAGTGAAGTCAAAAATTTTCAGAACTCTAAAACCTCCTAAAGATACTTAGTTCAACCATCTCATTGCTGCTTACAACTAAGAAATTATTGCTCAAACAACTTTTGCCAGAAATGCACACTAGTTAGTGGCCGGGGCAAGTTAAAGAGGAAAAACTGTTTCTGAGATATGGTGCAAAGAACATCTAACTGCCATCGTGCCTAGAAAAGTGACAGTTTCTCTCAACAAACAGATTAGGACACAGAGAAACTAGACTCCATTAATAGGCAGAAAGAGGCAGACCTGGCATTTCATGTCAGTCCCAGCCTGACTCCAAGAGTTCCATAATGGTATACACCCTCCTTTATCTTCAGTAGAGACAGAAAATCTGACATTGAAGTAACGTAAGACTTGTTACATCCCTCTGAACAACTACTTCAGGGAGCCCTGGTCCTTACCTGCTGAGTTCAAGCCATAGGTCATTGCCTATAGTAATTTTGAGGAATCCTGAATTAGAGATGCCAGTGAACATTAATTCTTCCAGTACTTTTGACTTTTGAAGTGGGTGTACTCTGGTTCTACTTTGTTTTGAGGTTTGTACTTTTTAATGGAGAGTGATGGAGGAAGATACCAGACTTCCGCTACTGTACCTACACATGTAAACACGCGCGCACACACACACACACACACACACACTTTCTCTTTATAGAGAAGCTTTATATTATGAGCCCAACTTCAAAAACAATATTTTTTATGTATCCCAAGAAGTGAAAAATAGGAAGAAAGACTGAAGATTAGAATGAAAACCATGCTTGAGATAGATTTTTAAAATAAAGGTAAAGGGAATTGCCTAATTTCAGCAATAAGACTTTTCAGATTGTTCAGTCATTTCAGTGTTATCAGAGTCTCCCTTTCATCTTGAAATGTAACTGAAACCTTCAGTGTTCTCTAGGGATGCTTAGTAATCAGCAAAGTAAGGTAACAGAAACCTGTTTCTGTGCCAATAACTCTGCCTAATCTGTGCTTCCCTGTTTATGTTTATGCGCAGAGAATCACCTGGAGTGAATAGCATTTTCAGATGAGGAAACCAAAACTTGAAAAGGAGAATAATTTTCCCATAATTATATTTGTACTAGCCAGGGTTCAACTCAGCTTACATATTCTATGCCTTTGTCTTTGCTTTCTGGTTTTTGGATTTTTGTTTATTGTTTTTGTTTTTTTGGTTTTTTAAGTAGAGTGCCTCAGTCCCTGTTTTTAAAAAGAATAAACTTTGTTTCTTTCTTTTTCCTTACTAGGGATAAAACCCAGGGCCTCATGCATGCTAAGCAAGCACTGTGCCACTGAGTACATCTCCAAGTAAACTTGATTCTAAATGGCAGTTGACAGAAAATATTTCCATTATCACAAACCTCATTAGTCATTAAGTCAACAACTATTTCCTGAATACTTACTAAATACATATTACCTTGTTATCTATAAATGAACATTTTTATGATCTTTCTCTGCAAAAGAGTCTCTTTAAAATTTAATTCTGTGAATGCCAGTAGCCGTATATACACAATCTTAATTTATCATATTACATGAATTTTCTTCACAGAAAGCAATATCTCTGTGAATTATTCATGAAACATTTGGTTCCTGGCTATGCACACACTGGCCCCAGTCACTCAGGAAATTCAGGTAATGGAAATGTTTTAATGACAGCTTAAGTTAGGGGTCAGCAAGCTACTGCCATTTTGCCAAATTAGTTCTACAACATAGTTTTGTAAATAAAGTGCTATTGGAACAAAACCACACTGTTTGCTTACATATTGTGTAAGGTCACTTTTGTGCTATAGAATCAAGTAGTTGTGACAGACCTTTTGTCTTATACAGCCTAAACTATTTATTGTTTTGCACTTTACAGAAAAAGTTCGCTCATCCCTAGCTTAAATCAGAAAGTAATTCTAATACCATAATACGATGACATGTATAATATAAATAAAATAATGTATAAAGAAAAAGTATTTGGAAATTATCTGTACTTTGTTATCTGAACAAACCATACTCTTCTTGCTCTGGAAATTAAATATTATTGTTACATTCCTGATCATATATCTAGAGGTCCAGTTAGAGCTAAAATGTACGTTTAAAAATAACTATTCCTTTGGTAACTTCACCCTGGTTTTATACATTTGTCACATATTCATATATCTGGAAGATCAGGTTCAGATTTTTCTTTAATCAGGATAGATCAGAGATTCTTAAACATTAGTGTGCCTTAAAGTCATGTAGAAACTCAGCGCTAGAGAGATGACTTGGCAGTTAAGAGCACAGACTGCTCTTGCAGAGGACCCAGGTTCAATTCCTAGAGCACACACAACAGTGAGCAACAGTTCCAGGGGATCCAGCTGACATTTGTGGGCATTGGATGACAGGAGTGCACCTACCTATATGCAGGCAATGCACTCATACCATAAAATAAAATATTTTTTCAAAAATCATGTAGAGACTGAGTTTCTGATTCAGTGAGTTTGTGATGGGCAACAGTAATTTTGTTTCTAAGAAGTGCTCAGCTGATAGTGATCAGGAGCAAGTAGCAGGAGTACAGAAAGCTTTGGCTGCGGCCGCCAGAGCCTTCTGAAAATGTGTCACCATTTTCCAGAAAGGGGCCTGTGTCCTGTGGGGTGTTAACACTGCTTTACAAGATATGCTAAAGATCGCCTGTATACATGATAGCTTAGTTCATACAAATCTGTGTCCAGTCTTAAGCAAGAGCTAACCATAATTTGGTGTCTGCACGTGACTGTGATGACTCTATGTATATCAAGTTGGTAGAGACCATTTGTGCTATAAACTAAATTAGCCTAGTTAAGAGTAACAAGAGTAAGATTGCTCAGCAAGTAAAGGCACTTGTTGCCAAGCTTGATGACCTGAGTTGGAGAGGTGCTTGGTAGAAGAAGAGAACCAAGTCCTAAAAGCTGTACAGGTGCACTATTGTGTGCATGCCCACACACATACAGATAGATGGATGGATGAATAGTAGATAGATAGATAGTTAAATGTTTTAAGAAAGTGTAGGAATGGATATGCTTCTGTAAAATCAGCAGAGAAGGAAAACTTCATATGGTGGTTTGATACAATTAACTACAGTTAAGGACTATGCAGAATCTCAGGCAAGAATGCCATCAAAGTGCATTGCAAGTGTCAACAAATTTTAAAATCGACTTGTGGGGAAAAATAGAGAAAGCTTTTGGTAAGTAGGGATGAAAAAAGCAGAACACAAAATATAATGTATACTATAAAAATATGTAATAGTGTAATTGATGAATATAAGCTACTGTGCAGTGAGAAAATGTAAAGAGTAGAAGGATAAAGTGCTTTTTGATGATTTTTTTAATTAAAGTTGAGAGGCCTCAATTTCATCCTGGCTTTTCAGCTTACTGGTTAAATGGTGTTGACCATATCACCTAACCTCACTGAACTTAAATTGTTCAAGTCAAAATAAAGAAAGCAATCCTTCCCTCCAGGGGTTTTTTAAGGGCTAATGTCTGAAAGCACTTGTGAATTTTATTCAAGTCTTTGCTCAATGCTATAAAAATAATCTTGGCTGTAGAAGAAGATAGAGAGTGTGCCTAGTATGAAGGATCTCATTGTTGGGATTCAAGAAACAAAGTTTGTTGGGGGAAAGAAGTAATCAGTGCTACCTTTGCAGAATTATTGAGTTTATCAGATTCTCATAGTAGCTATTTCATTTAAATTCTGAGGTTTGGCCTTCAATTTTCCATTCATGTGTACTGTTTAGACTTTTGAGGTTTTCATTTGTCAAAATTGTTAGCTCTTGGGTATTACTAACACAAATATTGATGTGTAGCTTTGGCCTGTTAGGTATCAATGGAAATCAGAAAATCAATAAACTTAATAGCTGTTCATTACCCAGTTGATGCATTTGCAGGACTATGTTGAGTCTTGTCAGTGAATAATCAATTCAGTCAAAATCTATTACCAGATCACTGAAAGAATTTTTTTATAATACACTATTTTATTTATGACTTTATATAGCTACTGCAGCACTTTTTATGGGGCAGTCTTTTGTCCTGTGGGATTCATGTTGCTTATAACTATGGTCACTCTACTTAGCTAAAAGTACCTGTCACAGTGGAAGTCTTCCTGGATTAACCCTCTCTCGCTAGAAGCAGGGCTCTAGTCCTTAAACCAGCTTGCAATTAAAAGTCTCTACTGTGTGCTTAATAGGAATCACATCTTTAATTCTCTCTGTACTGTACCACCTAGTCCTAGTGAGTGAAAAATGTGTACAACTGTAATATAAGAAGCATAAAATAAATGATATGTTCAGAGTTAAGTAAACAATTTCAATTATAGCGATTCAAAGAAGGCTTCAGAGGGGTTCCATCTGAGCTAAGTTTTGCAGAGGGAAAGTGAATGTCAGTTAGACAGGATAATAGGCATCTGGCCAGAGGGAAGAATACGAGCAGAAGCTCTGCAAACAGTGAAAGTCCACAAGGGTTTCTGTGACTTCTAGGTTAAATGCATAATTTTTGGAGAAGGTAAATCCCAGTCTAAAAGTTAAAGAGCAGGAGTGTTGTATGGATGAAAAGGAAAACTTTCCAGATAAAGAAAGCAGCATGTGCAAAACCTAGAAAGGAAAAAATATGGTTTCTTAAACAGCTGAGAATGGAATGCAGTTTAGCATGGCTAAAACTGAGAGATCCATGTAAGGAAACAACGTGTTCCTTTGTTCTAATATTTTACTTGCTATTTTTATGTGTGTGAGTGTATTGCCTGCATGTATGTGAGTACACCCTGTCATGAAGTACCCAAGGAGGACAGAGAGGGCGTCAGATCCCCTGGGTGCAAGAATCAAACCCAGGTCATCTAGAAGAACAGCAAGTGTTCTTAACCACCGAACCACTCTCAAGCCCCAGTAGGACATAGTCTTTGTATACAAACTTTACACAGACATTGCTAGATCCCCCTTCAACAACAACAACAACAACAAAAATCCCAGAGAAATCTGTCAGTGCCGCAGATTTGTCCACAGAGCCGATTTTTCTTTTTATTGAGTTTTATACATTTCATAACAATTTTTAATCAAATTTAAACTCCCCTCCCCAATCTGGCTCCCCACCCTCACGGACCTCATGTGTTCCATCATGTGTGTTAGGTCCTATCCCCTCCCCAATCTGGCTCCCCACCCTCACGGACCTCATGTACTCCATCATGTGTGTTAGGTCCTATCCCCTCCCCAATCTGGCTCCCCACCCTCACGGACCTCATGTGTTCCATCATGTGTGTTAGGTCCTATCCCCTCCCCAATCTGGCTCCCCACCCTCACGGACCTCAGGTACTCCATCATGTGTGTTAGGTCCTATCCTTTGCACCCAGTGTACCTTAGTACTGGAGTCTGATCAGGTTACCTAGAGATCTTGAGTAAATCATATGCTCCCTCTCCCAGTAGTAATCAGTCTCCAGTAGTTCTCAGACTAGGTCTGGTCTGCCACCAGTTCCTGTTGCTCCACTCTGGGACTTTGTCTAATTTGAGTTGGTGTGGGTCTTGTACTCAATGCCACCATCACCAAAAGTTCACATGTGTAAGCTTCCATTTAGCCTGAAAGGCTCAGCTTTCAGAGTTCATCAACCAGCCCTGGCTCTTATAATCTTTCTGTCCCCTCTTCCGCCATAATCCCTGAGCCATGGGTGGGTGAGGTTCAATATAGGAGTCTTATCCATGGATACATACCTTTCAGTCTCTTATTATTTAAAACTTGACCAATTGCAGCCTTCTGTGTTCAGAGCACTGTGTTGTTTAAGGAAGCTTCACTGGTGAGAGTTGAGGGTTGCTTTAGTTTTCTCTCTAACCCTTGTTCCTCTGGGTTCTATGAGCCTTAAGTGTAGGGGTTCAACTGTAGTTGTGTTACCTGGAACTTGGCATCTCTCAGATGTATATTCTCTGTGGCTGACTACTTGTGGGATTCTGTACTAGCCTCCATCTGTTGCACAAAGAAGCTTATTTGAAGAGTGGTATACTGTATGTTTGTCTGTAAATATAAGGAACCATATTTAGCATATGGTAAGAAATTTCATTTCTCTAGAGATATGACAGAGAGAGTTTCCTCTAGGACCTGTGTCCCCTCCATCCTGTGTGTTTGACTGAGTCTACAGTGCCACCCGTGAGTTCACGCCCACTGAGAAGGCTTTAAATCCAGCTAGACAGCTGTTGATTACTCCTCAGATGACAGTGCTACCACTGCACCAGTAGAGGTGGTGTACTCTTACAGTTGTTACAGCTGTTAGAATTTAGGATTGGATTGGACCGTTGATTAATTTTTTCTCCCCCTTAGCGGTTTACATGTTATCTAGCATTATGGGAGCTAAACTTCAGGTAGAAGGCTGCCAGCTCAGTTCCTGCTCCATCAAGGAGCAGATTCTTTACATGATTCTAGGCATTCCATTGTTCTGCAGAAGAAGGTATGAGCAGTAGCCTCTTAAAAGTTCACAGAAAAGAAATGCGCTTGAGGAAAGCACCTGGCCTTTTGTTTGTGAATGAGAATTCTTGTAGTAAGACTAGGATTGTTCTTTCTGAATTAAAAAAGAAGAAAAGGAGAGAGGGAAAGTTTTTCAACAATGCTTGAATTTTCTCTTTGTTTTTATTATTTTGTTTTTGTTTGAAACATTCTCTCTGTCTTGCCTAGATTGGCCTTGAACTCATTTACTCAAGGAATCCTTTTGCCTCAGTTTCCAGAGTACCTTGAATGACAGACATGGAACATAATACCAAGCTTTCCAATTTTAACCAAAATCTATCTAAAAATTTTTATAATATCTTAGTTTTTGGTCTAGGGCATTAAATATTTTCATAGACTTTGCTTTTTAAAGGTACTGTACATGAATTTTTCAATAAGGAATGTTAAATGGTTTAGACTTCGCTTCTGAAAGCCTTAACCAGTGTCAAGTCTGTGATGATCAGATCATGCATGGTCCTAGTCAGCTGGCATTGTGTCGGAATAAAGATCTGTGTCCCACACTGCTGGTTTCCTTGTCCTGTTTCTCATCTTTGTATTTCTCATTTTTTCTTCCCTGTGTGCATGGCTGTGCACATGACATTTGCCTCTACTCTCCATATCTATTTATCCCCTAATCTGATTAATTTACTTCATTAACTGTCAACAATATATATTAGGCTAAACATTATTCTACTATATGTACATATATATATATATATACTGAGTAAATTACCTCAGTTTTCTTATATTTTATATGCATATGGATGTGATTTGTAGATTATCTCAGATATGCTATATTTTTGAAAGCTCTAAATATAATGATTTAATTACATACTACTCTTTTCCTTTTATGGTTCAGTTTTAGATAGATAAACCAAAGATAATTATTGACTAATTTTATCTCACTGACACTACAGAATAGAAGATAAGGAAGCTATAGTAGATCACTTTTCATTGGTATCAATGTTTGTATTTGTCTTTAATAGAGATTGGGTTTGAATAGTTCCCTACAGTCCCTATGATATAAAGGACACTTAAAATAATCCAAGATGATTTCATGGAGGAAGTATCTAGAGTGACAGGCTACTAGTTTCTTTCCAGCTTTACATCATTCTGTAGGCAAAGGCATGATCATTTAGCTAGCCTGTGCCTGCTGTGTTTGCCTTGCTAGTTATGCTGTTCTCAAACATTACTATTTAATGTTGCCCATCACATTCTGGCTTTTCTCATACTATATTAAGAATACTATTCACTTTGCAAAATTAGAGTTAGAAAACAGAAAGGTATCAAACTTACTAAAATATATATATCTATATATATAATGTTTTTCATGGTATTTTTGGAGTCATCAAATAATTGGTATACTTGTAAGATTCTTTAATGAGCAGGTGAAATTATTCTGATTATTCTATGGCATAAGATTCAGATTTGAGTCTTCAATATATACTGTATCCTGGTTATAGTAAATGAACCATGGCCCAAGAATTAGAGATACCCATGTTCAGGTATGGGTTCTACCACTTACTAGCTGACTGGTTTCTCTTCCATTTCTTTAGTCAAGTAGACATGTGGAGCTGTCCATCCATTCCATCGGTTTTCTCTGTAATCTAAGAAAAGCATTCTTTTAGCCAGGATATGCTTCCAAATGTGGCTCACCTTATCACTCCAATAAAACTAATTTTATCAAAATTACCAGTATTTCTGTTTTGCCAAATCTAGTGGAATTTTCTCATAGTCTGCCTTTTAACAACATTCAAAATAACCATAAAATGACCACTTAATCTGATTTTTTTATTGGTCTTGGCTCTTTTTCTTCTACTCAATATTCATTTGTCTTTGTTTACTAAAACTCAGACCTCTCCATTTCTGTTTTTCTTTTTATGAGCTTATCATTTTTGACCATATACTTTTCACATCCTTATAACTTCCAAATTTATATCTTTAGCCTAAGCTGTCTCTTCTGAACTCCAGACTTGGAAACTTTAACACATAGGTATCTCAACCTGTCATCTCTAGAACTGAGCTCTCTTGAGTTCTGCACCCTTAATCTTCCTCACTTTAATGATTGAACCACCACTCTTCTACTTGTTTGATCCATCACATTGAAAAATATACCTTAAGTCCCGTATTTCCCTTATCCTCTCCTTAATTTCTGTTGCTTCTACATCCAAAATATATTTCCATCTTCTCCAGTACCTTGCTCTAGATGCCCATTATTCCCATTACCTGAACTTTAGTAATAACTTCACAGCTAACTTGCTTATGTACTTCATTTGCTGCCATGGTCAGACTGAGTACTCTGTGAAAATCTCCCTGAGAAACTGGTACTTAGGTAAATCTAATATAAACAGCGACTTGTCAACCAAAAAGACTTCTTGGTGAAGGGAACACATGCTCTGCACAATAGGAAAATGAGCTTAGTGTGCTTAAGAACCATGAAGTAGACTGTGTGGCTAGAGAAATGGTTAGAGGTCTGGTTGAAGAGTTTAACAGGAACCAGATTATGTCAGGGTTAGGAAGTGTATGGAGTTCAAGTTTTACTCTAAATGTGTTGGAAGCTAATAAAAAGTGATTGTTTCAATTTAGGGGATGGAAAAGAAAAGGTAAAGCTGTGGTGGATGAATCTAGAAAATGGGAAAGAAGTCAAGACTAGGGCTAATGATTTGAGGGACCTCAGATATATCATTTGAAGGTTATAAAAAGGATTTAGTTGGTAGTAACTATGGATCACTTAGAGAGTACATATAAAGTAGAAAAAGAAGCCCAGAAGGAAGCTTTGGCACACCCTATCATTTATAGAACCAGTGTAGGAAAATGAGGCATTACAGCCAGTAAAGAGAAGGAAAACTAAATGTACATGATGTCATGAAAGCCAAATTTAAAATGTTGCAAGAATGAGAGAGGGGTTACTTGCAGAAAACAATGAGTTAGAGAAGAAACAGAAATATAATCTTTCTCTTACAAAGGTCATCATTAAGTAATTTAAAGAATGATGAAAAAGTAACTTTTAGGTATACATGCTAGAAATTCTTTTAAGTATTTATTTTTCTTTTCCTAATACTTTACAAAAGAAAACATGCTCAAATTTTAATTTACTCCATTAAAGTATACTTCTTTGGGGCTAAAAAGATGATGGCTCAGTGGTTAAGAGCACTTATGCTCTTCAAGAGGACCTGAGTTCAGTTCCTAGCACCCATGTCAGGAAGTTCACAACTGCCTATAACAGTTCTAAGAGATCCAGTGCCATCTTCAGGTCTCCACTGACACTTGCACTCACATGCACTACCGTGTGTGTGTTGTGTGTGTATACATACATATGTTTTAAAAGTATACTTCCTTAACCATAACAGTGTGTCTTCTCAGTAATTCATCTCTCTTTATTTGACAAGCATTTACTGGATTTCTTGTGTTCAGTCTAACATGAACACTATTCTTTTTTAGACTTTGAAATATATTGTTTAGACCTCTAATTTATTGGTTTGGCTCATTTCAACTTTGTGACAGAATTTCAGTACAGTTAATAACCTCTGGTCCTAGGTCAGGTTCATTTCAATCAAGCTTACAGCTGGGCAATGTCTCTGAGTGAACAGACACAAATGATTGCATTCTCTAAGCAGTTAGCACATAAAGTAGAACCCTCCTTTCAACAGTCATCCCCTTGAAAACAGACTTTTTTTTGCAGTCAATAATTACTGTTTATGGTAGATACTGGCTTTATGAATGTGCATAACTGCAAGATTGTAAGGTTGGAGCAGCAGGGAGACACTGAAACTTCTCTTCTGAGTCTGCTTTTGGAGCATTTTTGGTCAAATGGCTTTCTGGAGTGTTGGACAGTAATTGCTCTCAGGGATTTGTTTTACTATCTGACTAATTACCATCTCATTGCTTCTGGATTATTGACCCCATGTCTATCTGGCTGCCAGGATCAAGCCCTGAGTCAGCTGGTAAAAAGTCTTCTTGAAATGCTTAAAATTAACTGTAGATTTGCAGTAGTTTCATTCCAAAGGTTTATTTTTAGTGCCCTCATTGTGATATGATAGTTCTATGATATTTAAATAAATCCCACTGTGCTAGAAGTATGTGATACATGCATAAATACATTCATACACATATATATGAACAAATAAATGTTAGCGTTATGGATTGGAGTGTTATTCCTTCCCCCTCCCTCACATCTTTTGGCCCAGATTAAAGTGTCCTGCTTATCAGTGTAAGTAGTGCCCCCTAACTATTCAGTTTAGGTGCTGCAGATGGATGCACATACCTTAAAAGTTTTCCACTTGTATGGACTCATCCCACATCTCCACCGAGACTGTAAGATACTTACAAAGTGATTGCCAGTAGGACCTCACTTCTCTTCTTCAGAGACTATGTATCATGCGAACATCAGTCATGTATTGGTACATAATATGAATCCCTAAGAATTAAAATGTGGGAAGTATTAATAACTGCTTGGAAATCACATTGTGTTTGAGATTCTGCCCTTGAGCTGGTGTCTTCCCACTCGTCCACAGCGTGTGTGCTTGTGCAGCGTACAGCCACTTAGGACTTGTTCTCCCTCTTACTTCTCACCTCTTTTCCTCTTAGCCTGCCTCCATTTGCTTACATCTACAAGAACCCCTGTCCCACCTCCTTCCCAGGTTTAGCACCCACACAGTCCTCATATTTTCCTGTAGATCCCACAAGACCCTATTCTCTTCCACTGAATAACAAACTCATCTCTGTTGGAGAACTACCAGCCTCTGCCCAATCCAGAGGTTATCCTTGCAAGTCAGCAATACCGTGCCCTATCTCAGAAGAATGGTAATTTAACAGCAATATGTGTATAACAATACAATTAAATAGTTGTGAAATAGTTGTGAAACTATTTCTGATTTATTCCACCTATGAATGGAGCAGAACGTCCCTATTATTTTTGTCATTTCATAACATAAAGTATTGTTTTTGTCATGAAAAAGTACTATTAGCAGAAACAAGTTAATGGTTAATCTTGTTACTACTTTGTTCCTATAGCTGATTCCCTTCAAAGTCACTGAGGAAGGACCAGAGTGTTTATCTTTTCCTTCTTTCAGTTTCTTTACACTCTGCTCCTCTCAGTTCTTAAAGGCCTTGGTTATGTCTCATTTGTTCTGCCAAATGTGAGACCTGAGCTTGTTTTCTTTCCTGATATCGTAATGTATTATGAATAGGTTAAAATATGTATATTTTTATAAATGTTGTGATCTTGATTGATTAGACTTTCCAAATGAAAAGTTTCCTAATCTGTTTCTCACATTTTTAAATGAAATCATTTGTCTATCTTACCAGAATGTGTTTATTGAAAAGAATTTCAGCTATGGGTATCATCCATATCTCTGATTTACTATAATATATTCACAACAGAGTGGAGGAGATCCAAGCTTATCTACAGTTATCAACAGTAAAGCAAGTAAGACTCTCATATTCCTTGAATTAGCCTGATCAACTGTATTTCAATATAGAGAAACAGTCCCTGGCTTCAGGACTTAATGTATAAAAAGTATAATAAATAAGACTAAAGGTACAGGCATAGAGATTTTTTGCCTAGAGACCCAAAAATTAAACTTGATGTATATGGCCAATTAGTTTTCAACAAAACTACTAAGACAATTCAATGGGGAAAAGCCCCTTCAATAATGGTGCTAGAAATCCTTACAGGGGAAAATAAACATTGATTTTTATCTTCTCTCATATATAAGAATTACCTTGAAATGTATTATGAACCTAAATATAAAGAATAAATCTTTCATTAGATAAAATGGAGAAAAAAAATCATTGCAACTCGTTGTTGGCAAAATTTCTTCAGCAAGACACAAAAGGCACAGTTTTTTAAATGATAATTTGGAGTTTATTAACATTTCACCCTGGAAGGTAGCACAAAATACCAACACAGCAAGTTACAAAAGAAAATATAACAGCACACACTGATGAAAGAAGTGTACTTGGCATGTTTTAAATTACAAGGCAGCAAGATGGCTGGGTGAGTAGAAGTGTTGCTGGGCAAGCCTGATCCCAGGCTGGAAGGAGAGAACCAACTGCAGAAAGTTGTCCTCTGACTTTTCTCATGTGGACTTCACTATTCCCACAATCCCCCCATATCATACATATAAAATAATAACTATTTTAAAAATTAATCATAGCAGATAAGAACAACAATTTAAAAATGAACAAAAGTTTTCATCATACATTTCAGAGATCAAATGGCCAATAGTTGCATGAAAAAAAGTGGTCAATATCATTAGTCATCCAGAAAATACAAATTAAAACAGTAGTAAAATCCCACTGTACACCAATTAAGATAGTACATTTAAAATACATTAAGCCAAATATTGAACACATTGAACAACTTTCATAATATTGTTGGTGGGAATGTAAAGTGATATAACTTTTTAAAAACAGTTTAGCAGGGGCTGCAGAGCTGGCTCAGTGATTAAGAGCAGTGGCTGCTCTTGCAAAGTACCCAGATTTGGTTTCTAGCACACACATGGCAGCTAACAACCATCCATAACTCCAGTTCCAAGAAATCTGATGCTCTCTCTGGCCTCTGCAAGTATTGCACCCATGTGGTACACCTACATATATTCAGGCAGAACATTCATATACATAAAAACAAATCAATCAAAAAACTAAAATAGTTTGGCAGTTTGGGGGTGTGTGCAGGGAACTGAATCTTGAATCCAGGGCATCCGCATATTCTAGTCAAGTACTCTACCACTGGGCTACACACAGTTCAGTTTAGCAAGTTAACATACCTCTTGTGTGTAAGGGGGCATAAAATTCAGTTACTCTAATATTAAAGTAATATTGACTATCCAAGAAAAGCAAAACGCCTTAAATATCCTTACAGGATCAATGAGATGGCTCCAAGGGTAAAAGCAGTTGTCAACCTGAGTTCAGCCCATGGAGCCCGTGGCAGAAAGAGAACTGACTTATGACCTACACGCACCTGCATGTGCACACAAAAACACGCACACACACAAAATAACAATAGGTAAAATTAAACATTCTTAGAAAAATGTGTACATGACTATTATAGTAAATTTATTACCCAAAACCAGAAATGACAACTTATATCCACTGATGAATAGATGTATGAAAAAAAGTATTCAGAAGTAGAATCGTGCCATTACTAAAATGAACAAACAAGAAATGTATCCAAAATGTGGTTTTATCCTAGAAATGTGATGAGTAGAAGGTGCCAGATATGAAGAGTATGCTATTTATATGAGATCTTAGACAACCAGTCTCTGGTAGCAGAAAGCAGATCTGTAATGATGGGTCAGTGTAGAGACAGACTGAAGAGGAACACAAGGACATGTTTGGTGGCAGTAGTAGAGACAGTCTGCACCTTGATTGTGGTGGTGCTTAACTAGGGTTATTGCTTATGAAAGTGGGTCCATTTATTTTACGTACGTTAATTTTAAAACTGTAATTTTAAGTAATATTAGTATTTCTTTTAAAACTTTGTTTATTATATCACATAATAGTCACACATAATTGTGATTACTGACCATGGAAGATCATTAGAGAGGCTAGTGCACTAGGGGAAGATGTAAGATGTGAAGTAAAGACTGTACAAAATCCCAGCCATGGCTTAGATTTTCAGATAGGAATATTATGTACCAGAAGTTACAACTTTGAAGGAATCAAATGACACAAGACATGGAAAAGCACTTGGTAGACCATAAGTACCTGAACCTGCCCACTGCCTGCTCAGCTCATAATTACTGTGAATAAAAGTTATAAAAACAATTTGATCTTGCCCATGGACTCGTGGAAGGCAAAAACTTGTGCATGAGAGAGTGTATGTTTTTAACCAGAAATACCCTGCTAGATAGCTAGTCTTTAACATGAAACCATATTGGTTGAATTAACTTCATTTCCTATTTCTGAACCCAGTTTTTATCACCATGTTCAGAGAAATTAAGACACATGACATTTGTATTATTTCCCCTAAATTTCTGAGTTCAGATACCTCAAGGGAGATTTTTAGAATTCTGTACCTTTATACTGGTTGCCTTATGGTTCAAATACATGTTATAGATACTTGCTTCTGACATCCTAAAGAAAGACATCCCAGGTATTCACCTAACTACTTATCCTCATTGCTTCTAATCTATATAGGATTTCCTAGTAAAGATAAAAACAAAGAATGAATCACAAATGGAAATAGAAGATGAAGTCTAACCAACCATCATTATCTCTATATGTTAGGAAACCAGTGGTTCAAATATTAATTTTAGTAGACTCTTCCCATTACCTACCTTACATGTCAAGAGTGTTAGGCATTAGCAGCACACGCCTTTAATCCAAGAACTCAGGAGGCAGAGACAGGTGAATCTCTGTGAGATTGGGAACAGCTTGCCTGGTCTCCATAGCAAGTTCCAGGCCAGCTGGGGCTACAGGGATGCTCTGTCTCAAAAAGGAAAAAAAAAAAAAAAAGAGCATGTTAAGAACAGATTGCAACTATGTGATTCCAAGGTGAGACTGGGACCAGCGATAGTGCTGCCAGTATTCTCTCAGTAAATTTTACTTCATTAATCTTAACGCATTCAGATCATAACTTGCAAATTGAGACAAAGGCATTACTGGGAGACTCAAGAAGAGAGGCTCAATATTGGTTTTTATCTTCTTTGCACCTGGGAATAAGCACTACCAGTGCTTTGAGGGTGGGGGATATAAGGAGAGTATATCTTGTTGCCATCTCTGAGATAGAGAATTAAGTGGATATGTTATCTGTAGGTTCAATATCTGTTTCTGAAAATTATGTCTTTCCATTTTACTGCCATCTTCTAATAACCTGGTGCTTCCACTTTGCAAGATATGAGACATTGGAGTTACTGTATGGACTTGTAAACATACTTTTAGATAAATGAATCTTTTAATCTTCTATTTCTCTTCATTTCTGTCACACTGATTTACAGGTTTTAACATTTTTAAGTGAGCATTTAGGATTGAAGATATGTCTCAGTGGTAGAGAGCTTGCCTAGCATGTGCAAGACCCTGAATTTTGATCCTCAGCACCAAAATAATAATAATAATAATAGTAATAATAATAATAAAGATTTAAACCTAAAACAGTTGTCCTAGATATCTAAAGATCATGAAATTTAAGAGCTTTTCTATTTTAGGTAGTTGTTCTTCTGAATGTTTAATCACTCATTATTAATATTCCTAATTCTCTAAATTTGTTTTAAAACATAGAACTTTAGTACAACGATGCATTGAATTTTTATCTTGAAAATTCACAAAGATGTCCTTATATTTGAACTTAAATGTCAATATGAAGTTGTGAGATCTTATTTTTATATGAATTACTTGTATTTATATGTGTTTATTATAGCTATATTTGACTACACTTATCTGTTCACAAAGATTTATATAAAGGTATTAGAAAAACAGGCATAGTCAGTCATGGATATTAGGTATATAAAGGTTATTGAGGATGCACAGATATAAAAGATAGAAGAACCTAGTAATTGCCTTTAAGATCAGAGCACAAAGCATTAGTTTGGATTTTACAAGGCCAGCCAGCAACAAAAGAGCAGTAATTTATGAGCTCAGCGTAAAAGAATAGCATAATTGCATTAAAAATTAATGCTAATGAACACTAAAATGGGGAAGGTGGTTATGATGAAAGTTTGTATTCATCTTCCCTGGTTTGAATGATGGCTAGTGGCTTGATTAATGGCTTAATTTCTATCAATTAGCGGGGAAAAATCTCCTGTGAGACAAGGGTAAATTGAGCATTGAATTACATATCTTGCTTTTGTGTGCTAAGAAAAAAGAGCTGCGTATCTCTGATATTAGCCACAGTGACAAATGTGGTGTGCCCCGAGATGTCTGCATCAGCTCTCCTGACAGGCGGGTTGTGTGTGGTTATGGGGTGTTGGAGATGGCTGGCAGACAGCATTCACTGCGAGTTCCTTAGAAACATACAATGCTTCCTTCCACAGAATTTTAATTAGAGTCAATAAGGATTCTGGAATTAAATGGACAGCAAGCAGCAACGGCAGATTCCATATTCTGACCTACTAATCTGGGATTTTTCAAATTATACTCCTTTCTTCGATCCTGTTGAAATTGAAAACTTCCACTAGCTTTAGGTCTGTTGAATTATTATTTCTTATCACTCCATTAAAGTGAACTTGACTACCCAGGTTTATCACATTTGAACAAGCATAAAGCAATAGTCTACATAGTTGGACTGCAGAATAGCAAAATTCATAGAAATGGGGCTGTTTGTTTGTTTGTTTTTTTCCTAACAACAGTTGCTGTAAAGTAAATCAAGAAGTCTAAAGTGACGAATTTTCCTGCTTGGGTTGTTTGCAGACTTAAGGAGGAAATGCTAGGTTTCCAGAAACCTTATCTTTCTATTTGATTATAAAGGTTTTAAGAATGTGAAATATAGAGGACTTTGTCTCTTAAAGCATTTTCTGCCTCCTGATTTTCTATTTTGGATCATTCCTCAGCTCCTTTCCCAAGTATCTATACTTTCTTTTCTCTAAAAGCTGTGGAAGGCTTCTACATCTTCTGTAAAGCCCAGATAGGTAAAATTTCCTTATGGAAAAGATGTTCCATTTGTTTAAATTAAATCTATGACTGAACTTGAAAAATATTATTTCAAGAAGTTTGTCCAAATATAGAAGACTCTGAAAATATACATCAGTAATCCAGGGCAGGATAATTCCAGAAGAGCAAGAGCACATATATGACGTCTCTTCCACAAGTACAGCTGCATTATATTTTGCTGAATGAGTAAGCATTAAAATGCAGAATAAGTACAATACCAAGTGCATTTATTATTTCTAGTAAATGGATGAAGGAGGAGAAATGATTTATTGCTTGGTGTGAGAAGGGTAAATAATTCATTTGAAAAATAATGACTAGATCCCAATTCAGGAAATGGACCCCTGAATCCTACCAGTTCTACCACCAACCAGCCACGTGTCCTTGACTAAATTACTTCAGTCTCTCATCCTGTAGTGATAAAGATAGTGTTATCCCAGCAGTTCTTATAGGCGAGGTAACTCATGTGACATCATTGCCCAGAGTGCCTCAAGTCTCACTGATTGCTGGTGCTCTGTCTATACTTTCAACCAGGGTATTTGGCCCTTTTAATAATTGAAATGAAAAAAAACCTCCACGACCTTCCCCCCAAGAGAGGCATTCCAAAAGAGCAATGATTTTTTTACACTGAACTACAGCATACTTTCTTTAAAAATGGTTTCTACCACTTGAGGTAGATCATGTCACAAGAAGTGGAAAAACCTCCTGGACCCAGGGTGGCTGTGATAGTAGAGCACTGCTTCCCCTCTCAGCCCACAGCTGTCAGTGAAGGGTTGACGGCTATGTGGCCAGGGTGGATAAAAACTGGGCTGGGCATTTTGTGTCTTCTGTAAGATGTACACAGTGCTTCCATTCCCCATTCCCACATGCTGCTACACCACAGCTGTCTGCCACAGGATGTGTGATCCAAAGCCAGTTACTACCTGGTTGAATTCCAAACAGCTTGGCTGTTTCTATGTCTTTAGTACTAGAACTAAATCTGTACTAACCATATTACTATGATAGCTCTCATTTACTACGTGCTCTTAATGACCTAGCTTTGCAATGAGCCCAGATGTATCACCCACATCCTCATGGCTGCTTCTTCATGTCATCCGTCTGTGCTGAAATGTCTGCATGTCAGAGAGTTCTTCCCTGTTTCTCCCGTCTAAAATAGCTCGCCTCCCTCCTTCCTGTTCCTCTAGCCTGCCCTGTCTTCCTGTGTACTATATGATGGATTTACTTGTTCATTACTTGTCTTCCTAATCAAAATAGTAAGATCCAGAGAGGCAACTCAGTTTCTAAATCCAGGTGCGTAGAGCAATGACTGGTACATGGAATGTGCCCAAAGATTTGAAAGGAAAAAAGGAGAGGAGGAGAGACACTCCTTCTTCCTGTGACATTTAGGTCATCATTATCCCCATGCCACAGACAAGAACGCTGAGACAAGCACAGCTTGCATCACTTGCCCAAGGCTACAGCAGCTTGTGAGTAGCAAAGACAGTTTAACCCAGATAATCTGAGCCCAGAACTCTTTACACTAACACTTAGAAACTTTTAATTTTACATTAGAAAAACCTATGTTATTAACCCAATGACATTTTATTTTTAGTGGATTTTAATGTCCTTTAATTTTCAATTATTTAACAAATATGTATTGATTGCTCACTAAATAGTACAGCACCCTCCACTAAGGGTAATACAGGGACATGCTGCCTCCTAATTGGGGACATGAGCTGCCACTCACACAGAGACTACAATCAATGAGAGGCAGCGTATGCTAAGAACCAGATTAAATATGAAAGAGGTCCCTTTTTACGCAGGTGGCAAGGGATGGCATCATCAAAACATAGGCATTAGGTAAGCCTTAAATGACAGGGAGGATTCACAGACAGGAGAACTTTCTAGTCAGTGTGGAGTTTGTTTTAATAAAAACAAATGGCCTGATGCCCCAGCCACTTGTACTTATTAAAATGTTTAATTGAAATTCTTCTCTAGTATAATCACATGGAAGTTATTCCTATTATTTAATCCACTACGGTAAGCAATTTATATAAGATGAGTTTCTGCTGGACTGGTCTAGGGGACCTATGAAAGACACATGAGGATAACCTCAGCTTCCCTGGTAATGCCATACTTCAGCATAAACGTCCAGAAGCCTCATGGTCCTGGCCTACCTAAGACATTTTATAATTTTTCAAGTTGTTTTTGGATCTCAGTTCTGGAGATTGTTCCCTGGAATATGAGTTTTATGAACAATCTTAGAATGTTGAGATTGAATGGACTTTTCATGTATGCTTTATATGCTTTTTAAAAGAAACGTTGAAGGTGCCTTGTTTTAAAAGGGAAAGCAATGATTGTGTTTTGTTAAAATATATGTTCATAAGAAATTGGTTTAATAATTTTAAAATTCCAATTATGTTTGTCTAAAAATTGTATCGAACAACCAACTTTACCATGCAAGTGTGGTTTGTTTATTTTTGTAAACACTTGAAAATGCTTTACATTACAAAGATTGGTTGTTTCATTTAAAATTATATTTTATAACATAAAAAGGAAGTTCATAGATTTTTTTTATTCTTGGCTAATATTTGAGTCAACTTAATCTGAAAATAAGATAATCTTTTGTATTATTCATGGATTTATAGCAATACTATTAGTATATAAATATGTTTTTTTTTTCCTGGAACAGTATCATAAATAACTCAAAAACCTGGGCCAACTGACCCAAATCCTTTGTAACATAAAATGCATTTTAACTTTGGGTAAGTTCATAAAATATTAATATTTAGAAGGAATCAGCTGAAGATGAGCCCTTTGCATGTGTTTAAAGTATTTTTGATGGAACACACGTTGCCTTTATCCCAATATTACATCTTGGGCAATAGTGCCATCTGCTGTTATTGGCCTGTTACTGCTGCTTCTGGAGACTTAGCTACGTCTGTAATCTAAAACTGCAGTATAGTCTAAAACTTGGTTTCTTTCAAATGAAAAGTTTGCACTGGACTTCATCTTCCATTTTAAATTTATGCATCATTTGGTACTATTTTAAAAGAAAACTTGTAAATACTATAACATGAAATTATCAAGTATAACTAGTAGCAGGAAAGCCTAATTTTTATAATCTCTATAGCAATTAATAACATTTTATTTCATTTTTATCACAAAAGGAACAAAATTTTTTTGTTATACTAATTTTTGTTTCAAATGACATGGCTTTCTGCTTTTTTAAAAATTTTACCAGGAGGTACATTTCTTCTCCTGACATCTGACAAACAAGGAATTCATTTTATTTATCAATAACATATTTGTAAGAATCACTAAGTGCTAATGGGTATGTTTCCTTCCTGTTTTTCATGTTAATTCTTTTAAACATGCCTTCATTTTTATTCTTCTAGTAACTTTTGTCTCACCATTCTGAGGATCAAGCACAGGAGGAACCTCTCTGCCTCTAAGCTATAGACCCAGGTCTACCTCTTCCAACCTTCCTTTTTGTTTTGAGTAAGGGTCTCACTATGTTACCCAACCTGGCCGTGAGCTCACCTCAGAGAGACCTTGAACTCATGACCCTCCTCATCCTCACAAGTAGCTGGGATTACAGGCCTAGGCCATGAGGTCCCATTTTCAATAACTTTACTTTTATTTTTCCCTCGTACCTGATAGTTTATATAATACCATATAAGACACTTTACGTGCATCCATCTGAGCATATAAAATAACAGGTTTTGAGTCA
This sequence comes from Eospalax fontanierii, assembly GCA_035773235.1. Lineage (NCBI taxonomy): Eukaryota > Metazoa > Chordata > Mammalia > Rodentia > Spalacidae > Eospalax > Eospalax fontanierii. The sequence goes on along the minus strand of CM069548.1, from coordinate 21,767,590 downwards.
TTTTTATCTTTCTTAAATTGGTTCCAATTTTTTAAATTAAATGCTGTATAACAAAGATACTAAATTTTAAATGGCATTTATATGTACACACACACATACACACATAGGTATTGTTAGTGTTTCATTCTGCTTCATAAAATGACAAGGTTATGCTCAAAACTTACACTGTGGATATTGATACTAGAAATTTGAGTATGAAGCAATTTAAAATATTTTATGTCTACAGTTTTCAGGCAGCATAGAGCTGAGCTGTTATGATAAAGCTGGAAATTTAAATCTCCCATCCATCCTCCAGTTTTTTAATTTAAATACCACTGTTGCTGTGGTTTCAGTGTTAAAGATGAAAGCTGTGTTGGTTTGTTTTCATACTGTAAATCAGGCAAGCTGGCCTTCTCTGCCCTGTCACCTTGTTAGTCCTGGGGTGATTTTCAAAAAAAAGACAAAGATAATGTTCTGTTTTCTCTCATCTTTCTTCTCTCCTTTATAATTTCTGCAATGCTATTTTAATAAGCATACTGACCCTTTGGCTGGTTCTGTGATACCACATGTATTTGTATTAGGCACTGGTTGTATTTCTGAATTTAAAGCTACAAATACACAGGCTTTCGAGATCAGTACTGTTTGTAAGTTCACCTCTGACATATAATACTAATGATGTGCTTTGCAAATCCAAATGAGAGAATATGTTAGAAAAATCCAACAGATGCAGCAGCCGATACATATGAGATATCATTCCAAAATCAGAAATAAGGTTTTGTTAGGAATTAGTGATGGTAGAATAATCTCAGAAAAACCAACTGGACTCATACAAAACATGCTGTTTACAAACAGACATTAAAGTTGGTTATCAATTTTTTTAACTTTCCTCTGCTGTAGTAACATTCCTATGCATGTCATTTATAAATTTCACAGTAGTAAGGGATTTGTTGATATTAATACATTAATTAGACAAAGAATCTTTTGTATGCTCAGTATATTGCATAATTAAAATATAGAGGAGCTTTTTAGTCTAAAGAGAAAGGAAATATTTGCTGTTCTGTGGCATTCTGACAGTGCTTAAATTTATATAGGACAATGTGTCCTTCCAAAACTGGGCATGTTGTCTGCAGCTGCTGCCATTTCCACACATAGCTTGTCAATGAGAAGACACAGCTCCTCTGAGAGAACTCGCCTTCCGAACCACAGAGGACTGATACCTGCACATTATACAATCGTAATGTGCAATTGACCAAGTATTCAGACAGAAGTTTTTAAGACAATATTACTTATTGTTAAACTTTTGAAAATAATTTCTTTAATGTGTTTTTAATAATTACCTCTATAACAGCATTTGATCATTTAGCTTAGACCTGCTAGGATGAAAAATGACTTTGATGCAAATAATTCCACATTTCATCAAACTAGTTATCACAGCTGTTTCTTTTAAAACTGATTCCAAAATGTAGCCATTATCCATGAAGCCTAAATTTCAAAATGTTTAGGTGCCTTAGCTCAGTGTACACTGTCCCCCCACAGTAAAGCCATGTGTTGATATCAGCTGAGAGCAAGCATTTGAACAACAAGCATTTGAACCATGTCATGATTTTTTTGCCTAGATAACATGAAAAAAACATAAACCAGATATAGTGACACATGTCTTTAATCTCAACACTGGAAAGGTAGAGGCAAATAGATCTCTGTGAAATTGAGGGCCAGCCTAGTTTACATAGTGAGTTCCAGGCCAGTTGGTGCTACAGGGATACCCTATCTCAAAAAGACCAAAACAAAAAAGAAAATTAATCATTAAAACTAGACCTAAAAATCAAAAATGACCTAACACAAACGAGTCTAACTCAACTGAATGGATGATAAAAGCATGTAGAGAACTACGTCAAGTGGCTTTAGAGCAGATTGCTTTGACAGTTCATCAGCAGAGTAAATCCTAAGGTCAGAAAGACTATAAAGATGTGTTTAACTGCATTGATACACTTTGTTGTTAATTTTAATGGTTGTTTTGTTATTTTGAAACTAACACATTACGGGAAAACAAATGGGTGCTTTTGACAATAGCGTTAATACTTAAGATTTTTAGCATATGAGAAGATATGGAGCTATAAAAGTTAAAAATCATAATTTATAATTGGTAGATAGTATTCAGCATGGATTATTAATAATTTTTCTCCCCTAAAATACCTTTCCTTCCTACACACTAAAGACTCAGAAGCAATGGCAGTTCAGCAACACTGAGCATACCCAGTGCCCAGATTATTGATTCTAGCCATCATTCCCCAGTAAAAGAAGTTTTGAGCTCTGTGGAAGAATGACTAATTCACTTCAGAAACAGGAATTATACAAGATGACTCTGGAACCTCCTGGCATGTCTTCACTACCTGAGAATCACATCATTTAGTGTGAGCCACCCAAAACTGGAGCACCAGAATAGGAGAGCCCTTGCCATGGATTGAAATGTATTGATTATGTACATATTCTGAACTCATAATGGTACCTTTGGTCACCTTTGAACCAAAAATATTAAATAAAGAAAAGAAATGAGGGTCAGTGAGATGGCTCAGCAGGGCAAAGTGCTTGTGCACAAACCTGGCAACCTAAGTTCGATCCCTAGATTTTCAGTGAAAAGAGAACCAATTCCCAAAAGATGTCCTCTCACCTCCACTCATGTGCCATAGTAGACATGTGTATGCTTGCATTCACCCACATCATACACATGTAATAATTAATTTAATTTAAAAGAAGAAATCAGACTTTTTTGTGGCCCTGTAATTCAGTTACCAAACAGCTAATGAAAGTTCTCCACTGTAGAAGAACGAGAAGTAATAAAACAGAAGAATAATACTACTAGAAAATTACAATTTTATAGCCTGTAATGAAACAACTGATCTAGAAAGCAAACATTAATGTCACTAGAACCATTAATTAGAAAATTGATGCAGAACTTTATAATGGAAAGGTCAGACTGATCATCATCTTGGACCCACTGATCAATCAGAACATCACTAAAAGTGGTGGAAGTGCATCCTGATGTGTAAGAGTTACACAGCAGCACCAGTGATACATTTTTTATCAAAAGAAACTGAGCTTAAATGAAAGCAGGTCTGCATACTGGTCTGCACCAAGGATGGGCAGTAAAGGAACACATTGCATGATACCATGAGGTTAAAGCCAGCCAGATACAGAGGCAGGAAATTTTGTGAAATAAGTAAGCCAGTTTCTTCAATAAAAAAATGACAATGAAAGGGAAGGATGGTGGGCTGTGAGTGATGGAAAGAGTCTGAAAGTCACTACCACCAACCAATTGTAATGTGTTCCTTGTTTGTATCCTGTTCAAACAAGTCCACTGTAGAAAGACATCTTTTCAAACCAGTGAAAATTAAACATGTACCATTTAAATTATATTAGGAAACTATTAGCGGTAATTCTAGGCTTGAAAACCAGTCTCATAGTTACAGTGTTATTGGCTTTAAGTCTCTATCTGTCAGAGGGGACAACTAAAATATTAAGAGGTCGCCGTCTTGTCTGGGCTTTGCTCTTATATAGTGTGCCCTCCAGGTTTCCACTCAAATATTAAGATGAGACTAGATAGATGACAAATAACAAGGTTAGTAGTTGCGGAAATTGAGTGATGGTTATTGGTGGATTTGTTGTGCTTTTATTCCTTTTGTGTATATTTCCATATTAAAATACTAAAATAAAAGTAGAGGGGAAGCCTTCCCACAAGATCAGTCTAGGTTACCCGAAATCCTAAGAGCTACGCTTCTTACTGGGTTTTACATTTTAGATGAGAGTCTTAGTTCCTAAGCATATTATATTTTTGAGGCTCAAAGGGAAAAATTATTATAGCTTAACTATAATGTATTTTATTTTCATCCAGTTAAATGTTATAAGTAGTGATATTTCTTCTAGAACAAAAGAAAATAACATAGGTGTAGTGTTGGTAACAAACTCACACCAAAATACTCTGATATTATGCTCTCTTTTTTTAGACCAAGTTACCCTTGTAGAACAAGTAAAAAGAGTAAAAGAAATTGAAGCAATTGAAAGTGATTCTTTTGTTCAGCAGACGTTCAGATCAAGTAAAGAAATCAAAAAGGTAAGTTTTCATAAGGCATTATGCATCAAGATTTTGGATTCCAACTGAAGAGACACTTTATTAATGGATTTTACTTAGATGTAAGTGCTTCTTCCAATAGATAGATAAATGAGTGGGAGAGAATGTCAGTCATGTTGAGAGTGAATCAGTGGGACTCAGCTCAAGTTTACCTATGTAAAAATACACTGTAAAAATGGACCTGGCACCATGTTTCTATTAAAGTTTATGAAGACAACTAAGATGTCACCACAGATGATTTTACACAAGTCATGTCCACTTCATGACAGTTTCTTTACAAGTGTATACTTATGCTTCTTGAGTTGCTATTTTAGATAAACAATAGATAAATAAATGTTAGCAAAGTACTTTAAATGCTAACACTATTGGCCAAATAGGGACGTGTATCTCTAGTCTTTGAATAGCTGTGTATCATTCAACTCCTGTAAAATGCTTTGAATGGCATTTTATTTCAGTTGAATTGTTCATGTATTTTTTCGCTCGTTAATAAGACTGCTTTTAATTTTTTTAATGGTCCTTTAGTGGGAAAATGTATTCTAGGAAATTCATGTATGCCTTTAGTACCCTTCATATGCTGACGTAACAGCTGTAGCTAGCACTCGTTCTAAACCTTCCACATATGCAATGTAGTCGTGGCTGGGCAGCATACCGATGGTAGGTATAATGATTCATTTGTTTTCCCTCAGACATTAGAGATTTAAGTGCATATATTTTAAGCTATTATATATGTTTGCAAGTATCCATTATCTGCTTTTGGGTTTCAAGATTAAATTACTTGTTTAAAGTTTGCATTGTTTAATATTATGTTTCAGAAGTCATCCTCCAAAAGCATTGAACCAATTCAGATTCTCCTCAAAAGTACAAGAAAATAGCTGTCTTTTACACAATAGTGCCAAAGTACTGTCAGACTTATGATTGACCTGGCGTGTCAAAATTATCATGTTGTTCCCTGTGACACTTCTGTTTTTACTTGAGAGATAAAACTCTTATGCCAAACACTTTTAAAGATAATTTGTTCCACAGACATGAATTGAGTATGTGATATATACCAGGTCAGAACTAGACAGCCTGGGATAATCTGTGTTCCTGTACTGTCATTGTGTTTGAACTTTCAGTTGCATATTATCACAACTCCTGAGACCTAAGCTGTGAAATGTGCATTCATAAATGTGGAGTCAGCTATTGTAATTAATATCCTAAGTAATAGTATAAGACTATTCAAGTATCTTAACAAAATGCCTGTGTTTCTTCTATTTTAATTTGTTTTGCCTTTCTGGTATTCATTTTCTGAAGTTCATTCTGACTTCTCAGTTCTTATTGGATATTCTGATAATCAGCCAGCATCTTGTGTGTGTGCAGATACTTCCCCTACAGGCAGCCTACTAGATTTGTTTCTCAACAGTTCTCTTGTCTTCAGTTCTAAATATTGCTTCTTTTCACACTCACTTTTAATTCAGTACTCGCCTCTCAGATAGCTTGCACTGAAAGGTAGGGAGTAGTGTCAATGAGACGGTATGCTGAGGCCTCAGGAGATGGTTTTGACCTGTGAATATAGACAGTCTTGGCCATCTAGCACGGACGGATGATCAGTGACTACACTTGGAAATGATCGGAAGAGCAGTGATAGACTAACAAGAATAAATTCATACTCGACTGAAATATAAAACGAGGAACAATTTATTAGCTTAGAAAGTGACATCCCTTTCTAGTTTCTGAAATGTCTGTGTCTGCAATATAAGGCAAGGATTCAGGATGCCCAAGAAGATGAATTATTTATGAGGAGATTACTTAGCAAAGAGAAGTAAATTATCCTGAAGACTATTTCATCCAGATCATGGGAAGACATGATGGGCCATCCTGGCTGCATTGCAAAGATTAACTCTCCTGAGGGCTAAATCACCCAGGACCCAAGTTTTAACATCTTTCTCTTCCAGACAATTTTGTACAAAACCATATCTCTGCAAAAGGCTGTCCGCACTAACCAGCCTTCTCTTGGTACTGTCTTTCCTTAGGTGTGTTAGTTCTACCAATTAAGCTAGAGAACTGTTATCAGAAAAAAATGGCTATTACTCATGGACACTGTGTCTCCTGCAACACATTCTTATTTAACTACTTTAACTCTGAAGTTTTGCCCAAGTAGTTAGGAGAATGTGGTAGCTCCTTGATAGATCATTAACTTTAGGAGCCAAAATGTAGCTTGCTTTCAGACTGTTGTCTCAGATAAGCTTAGTATCAATTACATAGTACTAGAACTGTTGTGACTGCCAGATTTAGATAATTCTCTTAGTGTTAAAAGAGGCAGAAAGACTGTAAGAGCAGGGGTGATGGATGACCATAATGAAACAGTTTTCCGGGTAGTTGGGAACTTGCCCATATGATCTTAGACCAGTGGTGACAACATGCATAAGACCCATGCAAACTCAAACCAGACAAAACCCCAGCATAGAAACAGGGAAATTGGGGGTCTGGAGAGATGGCTCAGTGGTTAAGAGCATCAGCTGCTCTTGCAGAGGACCTGGGTTTTGATTCCCAGCACCCACATGGTGGCTAACAAACGTCCTTAACTCCAGTTCCAGGAGAATCGGACACTCTTCTGACCTCCATGGGCACTGCATGACATGGCGCACTTCACTTATGCAGGCAACACTCATATGCATAAAATAAAAATAATAAATAAAATATGTTTTAAAAAAAGAAATGGGGAAATGGGTAAGAACCTCAACCTTAGCTGAGGAGCTTTTTGCAACTGATCACTGATGCTAGACAGGCTGATCAGGATCCAATTGATGACATCTGTGTACATCCAAAGGTGACTCAATAGGACTTAACATATACATGACGAAATGCACGAAATCTGGTGGAGGGAGGTACTGTGGGGCAGATACAGATGAGGGGGTCTAAATATGATTAATATGCATTGTATGAAATTTACAAAAATTCAATAAATATGTTAGTTTTGTTTTGTTTTGAATTTTAAAAGGCGAGTAAATAATTCTATGCAAAGTGAGCTTTTTGTTTTGCTTGAACAATTCTAAAAATAAATTTTCCAAATTGAACCACCAGGTGGCAGCATTGTTCAAAGCCAGAAGTTCTGTGACACCCAGTGCTGATACTCATTTTATAATCAAGGCAAATCTTACAGTTTCCCTCACATAAAGAAGCAACTAACAATTCTCTCACACAAAACTTTAAACTTACATGCTGCAATCCTAACTTTTGAGAGCTTTAATTTACATTTATATTTACATACACTTCCAAAAAATGTGGAATTTAAAGAGATGCTTCCATGGGTAAGAGCTCTTACAATCATGAGGATCTGCGTCTGGAACTCAGAACTCATGAAAAAAGCCAGACAAGGTCACATGTATGCTTGAAACTTGTGCTGGGAAGAGCGGGAGGCAAGTTCAGTCAGTGGGTCTTGCTGCCATCAGTCTAGCTCCATATTCAGTGAGAGACTCTGTCTCGAGAGAATAGTAAGATGGATAGTGATAGAGGAGAGTCCATGTATCCTCCTCCGGCATCCACACAGGAATAGGGGCACATGCACACATACATGCACCACCCACACCATGCACGCACAGACACACACAGCTAATCTACCACATATATAAAAAACAGAATGACATTAATTTAGTTTATAGAACAGAATGTTATCTCTACCACTTGAAAGGAGGGGATCCACGTCTCTGGCAACTGGAGTACCAGCACTCCTTATCTCTTCTAGGCAGTTCAATGTGTGAGCAGCTCCTGGCTGAGCACTATAAAAGCATGGTGAGGGGCTGGAAAGATGGCTCACTGGTTGCTCTTGGAGAGGACCCAGGTTTGAGTGCCAGCACCCACATGACGGCCAACAGTCATCTGTAACTCCAGTTCCAGTTCTGACCTCTGCGGGCGTTGTACAACACTGGTGAGCTTACATACATGCAGGCAGTGCACTCATACACGTAAAATAAGAAAGCAAATGAAATATTTTTAAAGCATGCTGAGATGCAAAGAATGGCCTGCTCAGTGGTCTTCGTGATTTCTTGAGTCTCATTGCGTTGGCATGCTCCCACTTCCCCCATGCAGAATACTGGGTTGGCTCCAGGGCACTCAGTGCCCTCCTTCTGGCATTACACGAATGTGATGCACCTTCAGACATGCAAGCACAACATTCATACACATTTTTTAAAATCCAGTTTTTTTAAGTTAGTATTGTGATTAACATGAATGTCATTGGTTTTTATATCTAGTCTTCATAAAAATGCTCACATTTGGAAATAATTGGTGACAAAAATTTCACTCACTTTATAAGAATTCGTGCACATGCTTGATGACTTCCCAGGAATCTGGCCTTCAAGATCTTTTTGTCTACAAGATTATAAATCTTTCCTATGCCTGTAGACCAGCTTCATTTAACATGAAAATAAATTCATGTTAGAATCAAATAAAATGTCAAAAAGAAATAAGAATTCTTTAAGAATTAAGAATTGATTAGTTACCAGGCATAGTGGTAGATGCCTTTAATCCCAGTGCTGGAGAGGTAGAAGCAGGCAGATCTCTGTGAGTTTGAGGACAGCCTGATCCATATAGCAAGTTCCAGGCCAGCCAGGGGTACATAGTGAGACCCTGACTCCAAAAAGTAAAAAAAATTTTAATGAGTTTGAGATGGAGAAATGGTTCGGTCCATGAAGTGCTTGCCATATAAACATGAGATGGTTGTAGCAGTGTGCATGTAACTTCAGTACTGATGAAGACATGGGCAGATCTCCGTGGACCACTGGTCAGCCAGCTGAGCCTATTTGGAGAGCTCCAGGCCGATAAGAGACATTTTTTTTCTCTGTCTCTCTTTCTCTCTGTATGTCTGTCTCTCTCTGTGTATCTTTCTGTCTGTCACACACACACACACACACACACACACACACACACACACACACACACACACACTAGATAGCCCCTAAGGAACAAGACCCAAGAGACCCAAGTTAACTGCTTCCTTGGGGTGGGAGAGAGAAAGAGAAATGAATGTGAATGAGAGAATGAGAACACACTAGTTTTGTGCTGCTGACCATCACATTATAACTGGGTATCAGACTTACCATTCTACCCTAAACGATAGAACTTGACAAGACCTGTGAAGCAACATTCAGATATATTACACTAAATAACACTAGAATGATCATCTTTTGCAATTTTTGTACAATGTAGTTGATGCTGTTTAGATGCTGTCCCCTATCTGCACCTCCCCTCACTGCCCCTTCCCAATTTAACATCTTCATATGGCCCGATAGAGTCTGATTTGTCTCCCAAATGTCCTTCAGTATGGTGCTATCTACTGGGCCCACCAAGAGTCCCATCCCTGTAAGATACTGTTTTTTTCCTCTCAGCAGCCATCAGTTGCCAAAAGTTCCTTAGGTTGCATTGAAATTTCTCACCCATTTCCCCATGTCTGTGCCGGGATTTTGCTTGGTTTGAGCTTACATAGGGCCTCTGCACGGTGTCACCACTGCTGTGAGTTCTTGCAAGTAACTGCCCAGCTGTCTAGAGACTCTTGTTTTCTTGTAGTCATCCACCACTCTGGCTCTTACAACTTCCTCTAATACCATGATCCCTAAGCCATAAGAGGCAGGTGTTCCATTCAGGGATAAGCACTCTGTGGTCTCTTGTTCTCTACACATTGGCCAATTGTAGAGTGTCTGTGTTAATCAACATCTGAATAAGGAAACTTCTCTGGTGAGAGGTGAGATACATTCCTCCTTTGTGCAGAGGTTGCATTGAAGATGTGTCATTTAAGGTTAAGTGTTTTATATGTATGAGTGTTTTGCCTGTGTGTTTGTAAGTGCACCTGTGTCATGCAGTGTCCGTGAAGGGCAGAAGAAGGCTTTGGATCCCCTGGAAAAGGAGTTACAGACAGTTGTTAGCTGCCATGTAGGTGCTGGGAACTGAACCCAGGTCATCTGCAAGAGCAGCCGTGCTCTTAACCATCTCTCCAGCCTCAATATATGTTTTTTAAAGATAACTTCTGAATTTGCCTTTTATTCCTGAGGCCGATTAAATATTAGAGGTGTGTTATAACCTTTTTGATTATTAGAATTTAGGCATGTGTATATATATAAATATATATTTCAGTAGTAAACAGATTTAATTTTTTTAAAAAGGATGCTGAACATGTGAAATGGAAATATTTTTCATTTTTCCATTCATTCAATATTTCCTCCACCCACACCCTTGTTTCTTTAAGGGACAATAGTTTCTCATTCAGATGAGAATGAGATGAGTATCTCTGAGGAGACTAACTGGAACAATTATTATTCGGTATCAGAAGTATCATTAGAGCCAACAGCTAAGTGTCACTTATGCTTAGATTTCTATATGCTACATTTTCAGTCAGTGGAAACTAGTGAAGTGAAGCATGTAACTCCAGCGTCAGGACCAGCAGCAGTAGCTGCTGAGCCACCCAGCGTTGAAAAAGAAATCGACCCCAACAGCATCCCAACAGCAATCAAGTACCAAGATGACAATTCTCTGGCTCATCCAAATGTAAGACCCTAAAAACCTTGTGAATGTCAGTTGAAGTCTAGCTCACTAAAAGTCATTCAAGTAGTTATTGCCTTATTCTGACACCAAGAACACTGAAGAAAGTGGGATTCTAGTTTCTGTTTGCTAAAAAATGGGCAGCTGATTTCAAGGCCTGTGGTCTCCACATGTTTCCTGACTTCTAGAAGTAGACAAAAATGAAGGTGCTTTTCTTTGGTAAAACTTACAGAAAAAATTCTAATTCTAATTCTAGTTCTTTGACTGTGAGCCTGCCACTAATACCATGAGATAATGTAATTGACTGTTTCTCACAACGGTTGTTAAGAAGTGAATTCACAAATATAGGGTACACAATTGCTAGCCAGTTGCATTAAGATTATTCCTTTTACTCTGAGCTTTATTAACTCCTAGTAGTTGGACTCAGGTAAGTAGTCACATGTTAAATAGTATCTACTCTTGTTCTGGGAGATACAATACAGAATATATCTCAAAATGACTTGTGTTGAGCTTCAAGTTATTGATGTACAATAACATTTTCTTCTCTTTTTTAATTTTAGTTATTTATTGAAAAAGCTGAAGCTGAAGAAAAGTGGTTCAAGAGATTAATTGCTCTCCGACAAGAAAGACTAATGGGCAGTCCTGTGGCCTAAGTGACACACTGGTAGTTGAATTGACAGGAACCCTGAAAGTTTGGGTTTTCAAATACCAGTGTTAACTTTGACTCTTAGAAAGAATTTAGCTGATTATATGAAAAGGAAATCTCATTTCATTCTTCCCTCATAGAGAATATTTGTTGATTTGAATCAAACATTGTGAATAGTGAAGATAGTATAAAAGTTGTAAATGCATGAAAATTTTGCACGGCTAATAAAGCAAATCAATAGTATCGGTATTGAAGTAAACGGCACTCAATAGTGTTTCTCAGTTCAATGTGAAAAATGTTGAGTTTTCAACCTAATGATAATTATGCATATACACTAGTCAAATTATTTGCTATAAATATGAGATTTCATTCCCCTTGTATTGCAAAACCTCTTTTGCATCCCATTCCACTTTCTTAAAATTTTGGATGTCATAAAGGTCCCCTAAACAATCTAAGCAAAATGAGCATGTGAAATTTAAAGGAATGGTGTGTCCATTACAGGGTTTTATTATGCCAAATGTGGTCCCATGCCTCTAATCCCACTATTCTGGAGGCTAAGGCAGGAGAACCTCAAGTGCAAGGCCAGCCTGAGCTACATAGCAAGCTCTAGGCAAGCCTGGGCTGCATAATTAGTCCCTGTCTGAAAAAAAAAATTTTAACTAAAAAAATTGATGGGGTTATAGCTTAGAAATCAGTTTGTACCCAGTGCTCTTTTGAAACATATTTTCAGATGCAAGCTCTTTCTTACAGAAATCTCAGGCTTGACATATTAGTCACAAAAAACATGGCAGAGCTTAAAAGGAAAGACATTATGGTTGCTGTTCTCAGAAGTTTCCATCCGCCATCAGCCAGCTCCACTCCTTTTGGTCCTGAGGCAAGGCAGATGCGTAGCAGGGCATGGCAGAGAATGCTGCTCACTCAATGGCAGCCAGGAAGCAGAGTCAGGAAGGGACTAAGGCCAAGATAGACCCTCAAAGGGTCTCACTCCTCTGTTAACCTGCTCCTAGTCAGTTCTCTGTCTCCCAGTAGCTCGTTGAGATATGAACTCATGTCTAATCACTGATGAAGTTACAATCCAGTTATCATCTCAGTAGCACCACTCATTGGGTGAGAACCAAGCCTTAATAAACACATGAGGCTTTGGTGGGAAACGCTTCATTTCCAAACTGTAACACTCGTAGACCTAACTTGCTGATCACATGCCCATGGTGGGGAAATCATCTCTGAGAAAGTAATCGGTGCTGTCATATCACGCATGCTTATGCTTAGCCAGCTGCTGCTCCCTGCAGAGGAAGCCACCCGCGCTGTAGATGTAGAATCCCTTTCTGTAGCAGCCGGATGGCAGTTGGCTGGGTAGGATTTACTGAACATGCTAGAGAGGATTTGGGGCCTTACTGTACAAAACTGACTTTCAACCACTGGCACAAGTTTTTTTCTATTTTACTCACTCTAATTCAGGCTCTATGACGAATCTAGCTTAGAATTTAACCATTAGAAGTCCCTAGGCTAAATGGGGTATTTTAATGCCAACTTTTTCATACTTCTAGAACTAAAAAAATACTCATCTCTGTTAAAAATGAAAACCATGAAGTACTTATACCCAGTTGCAAATGTCAGAGAAAACCATTTGGTGACAAAAATACCTATTTCCATATACACAACTTCTTGATCCAAGGAGAGGCTGTTTTCCTCAGCTAAAAGTAGAAGTGCCTAATACGAAGTCAGGTCTGTGTGGCTTTTTGTTTCTGGGGTGCCTCTGGAGGCCAGAAGAGGACATTGAATCCCTTGGAAGTTACAGATGGTGGAAGTTAGCCACCATGTGGGTGCTGGGAACCAAACTCAGGGGTGCCCTGCAAGAGCACCCAGTGCTTTCAACCACTGAGCCATCTCTATCCAGCCCCTTTGGAGTTTTATGCTTTTTATTTTTAATTTTATGTTTATGAGTTCACACATGCATGCAGTGCCCATGGAGGCTTAGAAGAAGGCGCTGGATCCCTCAGAGCCAGATGAAAGATGATTGTTAGCTGAACCATCTCTACAGCCTTAGGTCAGTGTGACTTAATATAGGTAAAGCTTTATTGATTTCGGGAGGGATTACAGTTCCTGAAATATTTTGCTTTATATTCTTTTATAATTTGTAAACTTTAAGTGTGCCCTCAGTTTCTCCAGAGCCTACATCTAGAAAAGAATACAGGCTTCCATTTGGGCCACCAGAATCACCAGTGTTCCTCAATGACAGGTATCCCAAATGCAGAAGCTTGAATTGTAATAAAATTGTCTTTTAAAGCTGACTGTTTTATGGGGAATGTTTCGTGACTACTTCTCTCTTTCATTTTGGTATGTCATTAACATTGTTTACCTGTGTTTCTTTCTAAAAACCACAATATGGCCACAGAAGCCAACTCATATTTAATGAGAAGACTTCAGAGAACTTTATCAAGTGCATTGCCAAGCTCAAGCTGCATGATGCACTCTGACATTCTTTAACATTCTTACATAATGAGCCTGTTATTTGATCAGTGACAACAATGTGGGCTTACCTGTAACCCTAAGTGCTTTGAAACACTGATTTTTTTTTTTCAAATAATGCATGCTGATAATGCAAGTTGGGTTTTAACATCTGACCACTGAGTATATTTTTGGGGAGAATAGACTAAGAACATTGTTTCTGGCTGTTTATGAGGAATCAGAAACTAAAGACAAGAGGACAGAATACCTTGGGTCATTTGCCTCCTTGGCTCGAGCATCATAGCACACTAAGTAAGGATATCAGTAAAAGACCTTCCTGCCTTGATTTTTGAGAAACAAATGGTGTAAAAGTTAGTTTTTCATGGAAACGTATGTTACCTAGGCTGAGTGAACATTTTACATTGTAATGAAATGTGGAACATGGGTTGCGTGGGTAATAGGAAGATCCACACTCCAGCCTATGCGTTCTTCCGTACGCGCTGAGCAGCCCTGGCAGTAGTGCCATCCCTCCTTTGTGTTCAGCGCCCCCTGACCTGCCTCCTGGCCAAGGCAAGACCAGAGGAACACGACTCGCTCAGTTTCCAGTAACCTGCCATACACTTACTAGAGAAATCTAGACCTTCATGGTCAAGTTTATAAGTTTTTCATGAACATGTTTTGAGTTACCTTCTTTATGCTGGGCCTGTGATAGAGTCCTTGGGGAACACACAGGTGAATGAGTGAGAATCTACCTTCAAGAGATTAGTTACGAAGCCTGGACATGTACGTAAGGTGAGATGTCCAGTACGCAATGGCAGAGAGAAGGACTGGACTGTGAAAAAAAGAGAAAAATCACCATGAGTCAGAAAACTAAGGAAGGCTTCATGAAAGATCACAACGAAGTAAGACCCAAAGGATAAGAAGGCTGGAGCCACTGAGGCTCACAAAGTTTCCCTTTGGTTTGGACATCAAATGAGTAGTTTCCAGTGAACAGAAAAGATAGCTATAAAAACAGGAAATAGCAGAGAGCCTTTTAAACACTAACTTGGATGAGTTGGTCTGCAGCTGACCTCGTTTCTTCTTTCCCAACTCAAAGTCCTTTGTATTACAAAAGTTCTTAGTTATGACTCAGTTCACCCAATGTTTGGATTATTTAGATAATTTTTTAAATACATTGTCATGAACCTTACTCTATGGAACTCCCTTATGGGAAATTGTGTGTTGTTCATAAGAGATAAGGAACACTGAATTTTCTGATGATTATAGCCTCTTGTCATGACGCTAGTCATTAATATATATGACTCCAATTTGTCTTTGTTTTTTTTTTTTCTTAAATCAGAGAAAATGCTCAGGATACAATGTTCTCATCATAACCTAAAAATTTGGCCCAGTGTTTGACACAGAGACTATCTCAACTGTTTTTTTAATTATGAAAGAATTTTCCCATCTGAAATAGCACATCCTTTTAGCAGTCTAGTCATTTAAGTTGTTCAAGTGTGGGTCTAGAGTATTTACGTTAGTTTCTTACTGCTGGGATAAAACTCCAAGCAAAGCAGCTTACAGAGAAAAGATGTATTTGGGTTCATAGTTTGGGGGGGTTTGGTCCATGCAACAGGAGGGCATGGCACAGCCGCTCACAGCATGGTTAGCGGGAGGCACAGACCGCATGTACCTGTGCTGGCAAGGCATCCACTCTTGTTTCTCACCTTTGAGACCATTCAAGTCAGTCCATGGATGACAACACCCACATTCAGAGCTCTTCACTTGGTTGTTCCTTCCTGGACGTATCCTCAGAGACATGTCTAGAGGTGTGCTTTACTTGTTTCCTAGACACTTTTCAGTCCAGTTAAATTAACAGATTGGCCAGCCTGGGGCTGTGGAGTCAATCCTAAGAACCAAAAGTAAACAGTAAGTGCAAGAAAATAAATTGTTCAAGCTCTAGAATCATCACAAAAATAAATGTATTTTGCAGCCTAATTAGTTTGGTTTCTCCAGTTTATATCTCCAGGTGTCCCTAAGCCTATGGAAGCTTTTGGACATCATAAGAAATCTAGGATTCATGGAGCCTTTTCTTCTGGATTAGTAGCTACTGGCAGCGGCACTATAGTTTAAGCAAGGATTTTAGTCTTGGGCTTTTCCAGGCCTTCATTAGGGTCCGCTTCTTTATTGTATAAATTTTTGAAATGATATAGATACGATCATTCAGGTTCTACCCCTGGTCTCCTATGATTTCCTCTCCTTCTGAAGACATAGATGAATTTTCAAAAAAATAAAACTTACCAATATAGTAAGACAACACTTTAAACTCCACAGTGTACCACTTTATTTTTAGGTCTTCGGGAGGAATGGCAAATTGATACCACTGCAGTTATCCAAGAGTGATGAACTGAGCTGACCCTCTCTTCTTAGCATTTTATAACGTGGTGCTCCAGCAATCCCACAGTGTGAAAACCCTGCCTTCAGAAGCTTTTAAACAGTGGGCTGCCAAAGCTTCATGTCTTGAGCAAAATCCATAGTCTATCTATCTATATTCCCAAAAATTTATCTTATAAACTTAAATTTAAAAAAACATAAATCTTTTCCAAATACCAGCATAATGGATTGAGTGACTATATTAAAGACTGGGTTCGGTCTTTTTTTATTTTAAGTAATTCTAGAATTAAATCAACTGTTTAGCCATATTATAGCTCAAGTAATTCTTAATAATCTGGAGAAGATAAGTCTTGGAATTGCTAACATTTTAGCAGTTTTCTTTTAAAAGGCTGTATGTTTGAATGATCCCATGTGATTACGAGGTGAAAATGAGCAGTCATCTAAACTCACAGTCTGATAAATACGCTCCACTGCATGTCACACAGTGTAGTTTATAAACCATGCTAGAATAGCTTAGTAGCCACCCAATCAAGAACACTTGACCCTTCAAGGGAAAACTCATTTCACATCAACACCCATTCTCCTGTGCCAGGCTTGTGTTCCAAACATTGTGTGGCCCACTTCCAACAAAGAAGTGTTCAGAACTTCAGCACACATTACAATTAGCTATGGGAAGAGGAGATAGGTGATGGAAGTATGTTCTTACCTCAGTCTAGGAAACAACAGACTTTGGCTTGATCTTTAACTTAAGTTACAATTTTAAATATTTTTAGTTTACAATACCCATAATACAATTTATAAGAAATATTGTTCAACTGATTCCTAATTTCCTTCAGATAATATTAAACACAAACCTACAAGATCTTTGAATATGAGTGCTATAAAAATATGCTTTTTTTGCATTTTAAAAAGGAACTTTGGAATGACCATAGTCTGTGACAAAAATCTATTTTTTTTCTACTAGGCAGCAGATGGCCACACATAGTTTATGAAATGTACTCATTTGCTAGCTTTCTGTAAAGGAAATAGCTTAATAAAGATGTGAAAATAAAAGTTATATCATAAAATAAGATTTTTCTTGGGCCACCAAAATGGCTCAGTAGGTAGGTACCTGCTACCAAGCTTGATTACCCGAGTTTTTAGTCCCTGGTCCCTACATGGTGAAAGGAGAGAACTAAGTCCCACAGGTTGTCCTCTGACCTCCCCTCAATAGGCAGAGGAAAGCATGAGGGTCTGGGAACAAAGAATGCCCTTCAAGGACACACTCGGTAACCTGCTTCCTTCATCTGGTCCCCGTGTCCTTCTTTCCACCACCTCCCAATAATGCTGTCAGATTATGAATCCAACAGTGGCTTAAGTCGAGAATTAGGTCAGAGCCATCAAGATCCAATAACTTCCCACAAGCTTCAAGTGTAAGCATTGCACTAGGGACCAGTCCTTCAACTTATGAGTTTAAGGAACCTTTAACATCCAGACCAAAACAGGAATTTAACATTTAGCTCATTCATAGCAGAAAGTATCCTGATATTGTGTATCTGCAGTGAAGTTCTCTCAAGAAGCCACATTTATGTTGGAGAGCCTACAAATTGACTAAAACATTGAGTATAGAGAGATGGAATATTGCAAATAAAGAGCCAAAATTGTCTTGGGCTATCTTAAGTGCCTTTTAATAGTCATCTACCAACAACCTGTATGCCTGACCTAACAACCTTATAACTAAGAATGCTCTAAGGAAGCATCTGAAATCTACAGCAGAGGTTTCCCCTCTGTTCTGCCTGGCCTCCCGGATCAACCACCAAGACATGGGTAAAGGCACTGATTTCTGCCTTTCTTTTGTTCTTTGTAAAAGTTCATGTGACGTCTTACATGGTACAGCATGTTATTTAGGGTAACCTAAATCTCTTGTTCCCAGATTGTGGCCAGCATAGACTATTTTATTTGGAGCAACAGTTACATTTTGCATCAGCAAATCACAAGCAAAATGTTCCTAAAAAAAAAAAAAAAAAAAAAAAAAAACTTAGCTATACAAGTTATCTGCCTATTCAAATTTCCATAGGTGTGGAAAACAACTTCGTGGAAGGCTCCTGGGTGGCATAGTCCTTTTCTCAGCTCTCCGGATGGCTAGACAAGCTCCTGATGAGGTTATATTAAGCAGAACAGCAGTACCTTTATATACAAGCAGTTCAAATGTGACATGAGTGACATTTGGCCCTGAGCACCCTTGCTCCTCAGAGCTCTACTCTAGGCCAATCCTAGCCACTTAGAGAAGTTCTTTGAAGCGAAAATATCCCACAGAAAAAGGCTGGCATGAAGGTTTCAGCTTGAGTCTGTCATGATGGTATGATTCCACCATGTGAAGGCCAAGGAGAAAGGCGACACCAAGTCAGCAGCTTAATTGATCTCTGTCCACCTTGCCAGCCTAAGGGGTTCCATGTCTTAATGAAACTCCCTCCCTTTTTAAAGGAAAAAAACCAGCTTTTCTTTCATCATCTATTCAACACATGGAAAATGCTCGATTCCATTCTGATTCTACATTTTCTAAACAAGCTGCTTCATGATTTCTTCATGTCTCTACTATCAGGGTCTCTCTGTAAACAGGTATTTTAACTTACTAATGATTGGATTAACCAGGTGTGTGATCTCATGCACGTGAAGTGACAAATTGAGGGGTTTTTTTCAGCCTGCACTTAGTCCTCAATGAATGTCAAGTGAAACTGAAACCACCACAGAGAAACAGCACAGTTTTGCTCTCTGTGTCCCGAGGAGAAGGCTTTCCAGGCCAACCTCTTAAGGTAGCTAGCCAGTTGGAAATTAGGGGCACACTTGCCTGGAGCATCCTCTGCTTGTATTTCCAGAAAACAAATGGATCATCAAGAAGTAACTGGATTTCACCAGGAAGAAAGATGACATCCCCCAACTCCAACAAACCACAGATTTACAGTAAGATATCCCTTACCCTCTATGATGACTTTGAAACATATCTGAAATTTCTCATGACTGAATGTTTATCAGTCTCAGTGACTTGCTTGCAACTAACAAATTCTGTGGGAATGACACTGCATAATTGTGGCTGTGATAAAACACCATGACCAAGGCAACTTAGAGAAGGAAGAGTTTATTTGGGCTTCGGGTTCCAGAGAGCTATGAATCCATCAGAGTGGGAAAGCATGGCAGCAACCAGCAAGCATGACAGCAGAAACTGAAAGCAGAGAACTCAGGTCTTCGATTGCAAATACAAAGTGGAACTGGAATGGAACAAGGCTATCAACTCTCAACGCTGCCCCTAGTGACATACTTTCTCCAGCAAAGCCAACTGCTCTTAAACTTCTGCAAACAGCGCCATTAACTGGGGACCAAGTGTTCAAGTATTTGAGCCCATAGGGGACAATTCTCATTCAAACCAACACACTCCTCAAGCCAGTTCAGAAAAGATTTATACCTAGTTCTCCTGGAATACACACTCTTACAGCCCTTGAGCATCCACAGCTAACCAACTATTGGGCCCATCATAGTATAACAAAACCAGACTCAGGTTGAATCTGCTTGTTAGTGTTACTTAGGTAACAGTCCCAACTGGGTCTCTAGTTGTGAATCTGCATCACATACCAGACATGAGTAGAGACTCTGCCAGTCGCATAGTCTTCACGTTGAGACCCCAGCATAAGCATCTTCATTTGTCTGTATACACTCTTCATCCACAGAACCTGTGAGGAAAATAAAGTCATGGTTTTATACCACAGAGGTTTTAGGTTTGAATACATCAATAATAAAACACCAACTCTACTAAGTCACTGAAAATCTGGTTTAACGATGCTTTGGTGAATAGTGATGCTTATATGAAAGGCTGTTTAATGCCAGGCAATTGCTACTATTAGCAGGCAGGCTGCTTGGCCTGGTGTTCCAGTCATCACCTGTGGAGTTAAGATTTAATGTTGCAAGCTCCTCATGATCTTTTGTTTCATGATCTAGTGAACACTGTGATTTCCATCCTGCAGAGTTCCTGTGTGAATGGGAAATAATATATGCCAAATACACAATGCCCAGAAAAATAAACAGTGCCAATAACAAAGTAATTAAAATAGGAGTAATACAATTCTCTGATTTTATGTTCTCAGTTATTTTGCTTCTCTGGATCTTTTTCCCCTTTGATGAACAATTTCCTTATTTTATGAAGCAGACTCACCATAAACAGCTATGGGAAGTACCTGTAAGAGTGTTTGGGTTAAATGATAAATACAGTTAGAAAATGAGAATACCATGTAAAACAAATACAGGGTTCTTTAGTGCCTTTAGCTGAAAATCAGCATGTTCTATAAAGCTGACTGTCAGGAAGGAGTAAGATTGAATGAGTCGTAATCATCAAAATGACTGTGAATTAAGAAAGAAAATTAATTCCCAAAGGAAATCACTGTAGATCTCATTATTTCAGGAATAACTTACCTTAGGACTTTAATTAAAAATAATATTTATTCAAAATAAATGAGTGCTGGCAGGTTTCTGCAGAATCCATAATCTTGGTTATGCTAAATCTTCTATTAATGCCGACATCATTAATCTCATTTGAGATGCCCTCCAGACTGACAGCCCTTATAGCACTGGGGCAATTTCTGGCAGAAGCCTTTTTATCTTCACCAAAGAGTTATAACTCATGCAGATACCTAATGTGGAAAAGGCCTGGGCAATTACAGACATCACTCTGAGATCCACACTGGCACTTTATCATGTCAGCAAGTATCTCTTAATGAGTCTGTTCTCAGACAGAGGCCAATATCTCAACACTGCCATCAAATTAACAGTGGCTCCTTTATCACTTTATTTATATATACCTACCAATCTTTGTTCCAGAAAAGCATCAGGTGTTTTTATCAAAAACCACAGAA
Source organism: Eospalax fontanierii (assembly GCA_035773235.1). Classification (NCBI taxonomy): domain Eukaryota; kingdom Metazoa; phylum Chordata; class Mammalia; order Rodentia; family Spalacidae; genus Eospalax; species Eospalax fontanierii. The sequence continues at coordinate 21,746,625 of CM069548.1, read as the reverse complement.
TAAGGCCAGATAAAGTAAAAAGTTCATCAAGTCAATAAGGAAAATGGGATAAAGAAAGGAATGAAAGAGAACATGAAAAGTTAGAAAAACATGAGGCTCATATCCCAAAATGTATGCTGTGACGTTTGGTTAAGACACACCTTCGAGTTTACCAGCTGGCTGTCGGCTCATATTTCAAGCCTAAAATAATGGTTAACTCTGATAATTTTGTTCTGACCTGTTGTGATTACTTTTGTACAAGTTGCAAGTAGATACACGAATAAAGCTAGTGCCCCATGCCCCTGAATTAGTGGCTTTCTCCTTGCTGTAACAAATTTGAGAAAGGAGAGGTTTATTTTGACTCGAAGTTTGAGGAATGTGACATAGCTGGTCACGTCACCTGCTGGCAGGAAGCAGAGAGAGGTGGATGCTGGTGCTCGCCTCACTTTTCTCCTTGTATTCAGTCCCAGCCTCTAGCCCATGAGAAGGGGTTTCCCCGTTCAGGTTGGCTCTTCCCACCTCAGGTAAACCTCTCTGGAAATGCCCTCCCAGACATGCCCAGCAGTGTGTCCCCTAAGTGATCCTGTCAAGTTGACAATCATATTTGTCATAGTTACGAAGAATATTTGCCTACCTGTGCTTAGGAATTTATTTGCAGATGCAGTTTATGCAGGTAGAATCAAGTTGAATGAAGTCGATCAGGGTGGATCTTGAACCCAGTGGCTGATGTCCCTATAAGGAGATTTAGATTGAGAGACAGGTGCAGAGGTGCCCATGTACTTACAGACCAGAGTCTAGAGTGCTTCGGGACAAGCCAAGGTACACCACAGAAAACCAAGGAGATAGGAAAGACCCTCCTGGAAGCTGACAGAGGAAGCATAGCCCTCCTGTGACTCAGTTTTAGACTTTTAACCTTCACAATGTGAAAGAAGGAATGTTTGTGTCTTTAATCTATAGGTGCTGGTTCTACATTATAGGAATTCCAATAATAAAACAGCTAAATGTTTTTCCTAAAAGCAAAGTTCATACTCAGTGGAAATATAAAACTTCAAAGGGACTGTGTCTTGATTCCCCTGCGGCCCACTCTCTACCCGCCTCCTTCCCCCTTCTAGCCTTGGGTTCAGGCCTGCTCCTGTTCTTGTGCCTCAGATCTCTGAACTGGCTTTCTAACCCAGACTAGCTTAATCCTCTAGAGTTGTTTGTTAGAATCCACAAGCTGTCCCCACCCCTACCTTGTCCCTGGTCCCCTGCTCTGCCTGCCACAGACACCCGCCCCCCACTACTCTGACATGTACACCGTGTACCACTCATCAAAGAAGCTTCTTTTTGCAACAGATGGAGGCTATTACAGAGTTCTACAACTGATTACACACAGAATATATCTCTGAGAGATACCCAGTCCTAAGTGACACAGGTACAGCGGAACCGATAACACCTAAGGCTCAAGGAACATAGTGGAATAGGGCATAGAGAGAATACTAATATATCCCCTAACTCTTACCGGCGAAGCTTCTTCACACAATAAAGTGTGATGCACACAGGCCATGAATGTCTAAGTTTTAGAGAACAAAACTGCAGAGTGTGTGTCCCTGAATAGGACTCCTCTATTAAACCTCACCCATCCGTGGCCTGGGGACCATTGTAGAGGAGGAGGCAGAAAGCCAGAGTTGGTGCATGAACACAGGGAGACAGAGGCTTTCGGGCCTCTAGGTACTTGCTCATGGGAACTTGCAACAGTGGGGACAGCATGCACAAGACCCATACCAACTCAATCAAACATCCCGGCAGAGGATGAGGGACATGGGCAGCAGGTCCCAACCCTATTATTTCATATATATATATATATATATATATATATATATATATATATATGGACATGAATAAAAAAATAAAACAATATATAAATATATATATAGGAAATATATATTAGGAAATATTAGCAACTGATTACTGCTGGGTAAAGGAGAGATCTTCTTTAAGGGAGCGACTCTTAATAGACTGACAAGGGGCTGGAGAGATGGCTCAGCAGATAAGAGCACAGCCCGCAGAGGAGCCTGACTCAAATCCCAGCATCCAGTGGCAGTTAACAACCGTCAGCAGCTCCAGGGAGTCCTCTGCAGGCACTGCACATCACGGGTGCACTTACATACATGCAGGCATAATGGCTCATACACATAAAATAAAAATAAATGAAATAGGAGGGCTGACTAGACTCCAGTGGATGAACTTGAGCTGAGGAACATCTGGGTACAATTGCCTAACCAGATGGACCTAACATACATGACGGAATGCATGATATCCAGTAGGAGATCCTATGGAGGGGTACAGACAGGGAGGGAGGGTCTAAATTTGAATGACATCTATTACATGAAATGCACAAACACTAAATAAAAATGTTTTAAAATTCAAAGGGAAAAATTAAGTAAAATAAAATAACTGCTTTTAAATGTTGCCTAGTCTAACATATGTGAAGCCCTAGGTCCAATCTCCAGTATTACTGTACATTAATAAAAGGAGGAAATATGTTTTTAAGTGAGCCAAGGGAGAAACAGCTCAGTAGTAGAGCTCTTGCCTAGCAGGTGCAAGGCCCTAGATTCAGTCCCCAGTATCAAAAAAGAAACACACACACACACACTGGTAAGCCAGCTGGGTGGCAAAACAAAAAATAAAAACTAAAACTAAGAAGACAGAAGAAAGTCGTTACTTGGTTTAGAAGACTGTTTTTATGTGGGTTTATGGGCTTCTAGTATTGTACTATGACATCAGTTTGAGTTAATTACACCAAAGCTGTACAGTCTATAAATAAGAAATTGAAACACAAGCATTTTAGGCCAAGAGCCAAGATGATTTCAATCCAATTTAAAATTTTCTAGAGAGAATCTTAAAAGTATTAGAGTATACCTAACCTGACAAACTTGGACAAAACTTTTGTGATTCGGGTGAAAATTTAGTTCACAGTCTAAATGTCCTGCAAAAATGAAATTCCTGTCTTACGGCCCTGACATTTTACAATATAGTCCTCTGGGATGTATCCGGGGACTGGTATCCAGTGACAAGGGCCTTCTGCCAGGGGTCAGGGCACATCTCATCTCTCCTAGACATGACTTGCCATCAACATAGTTTAGAGTTACATGCAGAAGCCAGTCTGTGGCAGTTACTGGGCTCAAGTGTGTCTTTCATGCCATGAGAAACACACACTCCTGGTAACTGGATCACTAGCTTGCAGCCTGCGGCCAGATTCAGCCTACAGGTTTGTTTTGTGTGGCCCGCCTGCTCAAGTATTTTGGTTTTAATTACTTGCTACCTTTAAAAAACTAAGAGATTTCATGCGACAGTCATTGTTACCAGTGAGCATGAATCTCTGCAGGGCAATCTGCACCCAGTACAGGAGCAGTCTTCCTTCAGGCCCCTGCAGCAACCCAGTCCCCATGGATACACAGCATGATGACCAGAGTGGGGATTCCCAGCAGGCTGTGTGACCTTGAGTAATGACTTTTCTGCTCTGACCCTTAGCCTGCTCTTGTGCAAAATAGGCATAGTGATACATATTTATTTCTCCGAATCCTTGGGATTAAAGCAGTGCCCCACACAGCAGTAACTCAATAAAACTGGTTATGATTTTGATTAATTTTACAGTCACCTTCCCTCATCCACACCCCTTGCCTTTTGTTACTTGTGTGGCTCCTGTTCAAGTCTGTGTTTTTCACTCTACTCCCAACTGGCAGCGAGGGGCTCAGGTCTGTGAGTTTGGGTTTGTTTTGTTTTTATTTACTGGTTTGGTTTGGTTTTTCTTAGGCGGAGGGGCCAGTGTCTTGATTAAAAACCCAGATTCCACAGCCCAACTGCCAGGCTGCCAGTCCCCAAACTACCATCTCCTAGCATTATCGCCTTGGGAGAATGTTTTTTCTCCACAGTAATAATGGAACTGCTGTGAATCAATGCACCTTACACACAGAAGGTTCTAGCTTTTCTGAAGTAAACTAGGCTCATAAAGACAAATGCTACACATGTCATCACAGATGTGGACCTTAGATTTTCATTTTTATACATCTATATGTACCGATGCAAGTGTAGGTCATAGAATGAGACAGGAAAAAAGATAATAAGGGGGGGAGGGGTAATAGAATGTGTGTGACCTGAAAGGGGACTTGAGACCACTGGTGGGGAGGTCACAAGGGTGGGACAGAGGGAAGGGGAGTGAGGAATGAGGATCAACAAAAGGGAGTTGTATGAAAACATGATAATGAAATGACTTACTTGGATGATCTTTTTAAAGGACAAAGAAATAAAGACAAAAGAAAAGCTCTAGCTTTTAGTATTAGGAATACATAGCTGGCCAAGTCATTCTGAGAAATAGTAAGCCCTGGCCTTGATCCTCTCGGATTCTCAGCCAATGCTGGACAATGGTGCTGAGCCTGGAGGAAGGCTTTACCTCAGGGACTTTTCATTCTATGGAGGGTAAGTAGGATGAAATGAGATACATCATGGGGTCACTCGTTCCTGAGTCTTTTCTCCCCTTTACCTGGCTATCCCTCAAATACACACCAGATGTAGCACTAAAAGTTGCTTGATTTTGCAGCGACTTGAAGCAGATAGTCTTACTATTTCAGAAAGCACATTAACAACAGAAGGAAAGCAGTCTAGTCCTTTGTGCTTTCCAAAAGATTCCCTTGACCTCTGCACAAATGTCAGTTGGTTGTCTTGCCGGTGGGCCCCCTGACTACAATCTGAACTCTCTCCAGCTCTTATCGAGGATTCAAAAATAACTTTCAAAAGAGCCCTTTAGAGCCCACATCCAACCCTTCCTGAGAGCAGACAGCCTCAAGAGCATTTTTGGAAGAAGCCTTTCTACTATTCAGTTGTTTTCGGTTCTATAATTCTAACTTTTTAAAAAACTTTAAAAGGAATGCATAAAGTACTGATTATCTATGTCAATGCAAAGCATTGCTCTCACCTCAAAGGGGAGCATAACTAGCTTATTCCTGAGCCAAATATGAGTGGCCATAATGACACAGATTCAGCTTGTTCCAAATACTATGTCCCACCGTGGAAGCTGTTACATGAGATTTCACTAACTACAAAACCAAGAAACCAATAAATGCACCAAATACACTGGTTCGTGCCATAGGCAAACAGTCATAACACAGCTGAGAACATTCTGCTATAGGTTCAAATGCTATCAGGTGGTTTTCTTAGCTTTCGGATTGGTGGAAGCCAGATTTCTGCTGAGAATAGTTTTAATTAATTCATTTTTATTTTATGTGTATGAGTGTATCGTCTGCATGTATGTAAGCGAATCCATGCCATGCAATTCCCATGGAGGACAGAAAAGGGTGTCGGATCCCCTGGAACTGGAGTTACAGACGGTTGTTAACTGTCATGTGAGTGCTGGGATTTGAACTCAGGTCTTCTTCTAGAACAGCCAGTGATCTTAACTACTGAGCCATCTCTCCAGTCACAAGAATATATTTTAAAGTTTTCCATAGTCAAAAGGACACAGGGGTGGTGGATGAATGGTCATTAAGGGGTCACTAAAAATAGCTCTGGATCTGCAATAGTCAAACTGCCTACAGTCACAAAGCTCTAACCAGTCACTCAGCCATATAAAATCTTGTAGCTTTTCTCTTTTTCTGAAAACCTCAGTTTACATCTATGAAGAAGAAACAGGAAACTTTAATTTGCAGAATCAATTGTCTAGAGAAAAGTGTTTTCAGAATCTCAATGGCAATAAAAATTTAAGAATATGCGAACCTTGATTTTTAAGACTTATTATAAGAAACACACAAACATAGTCATGCAGCATTATTTTAAAAAGCCAAACAGAGGAACAATTCAAACTTCTTCCACCAAGAGTAGATGTGTAACTTCATACGTTAGAATGGTACACAATGAAAAACTACTACCACATGCAGTAACAAGGACAGTGTGAGTGACAGAATATTACCTAATCTTTAGGGGTGTGGCCTGGAAGGAAGCACAAGGGGATCTTCTGTACGGTTATTAATAATCTTAGGGCCAGTGAGATGGATCAGGGCATTAAGGCACCTGCTGCCAAGCCTGACTACCTGGGTTTGTTTTATTTATTGAGCAATATTGTTTGGGTTTTCAGATTTATTTATTTTGATTTTATGTGCATGAGAGTTTTGCCTGCATATATTCAATGTGTACTACCTGGTGCCAGCAGAGGCTGCAGCAGGATGTTAGATCCCCTGGAACTCGAATTACAGATGCTTGTTAGACACCATGTGGGTTCCGGTAAGCTAACCCAGGTCCTCTGCAAGGACAAGTGCTTTTAACTGCAAGCCATCCCTCTAGCCCATGAACAATATTGTTTGGTTGGTTTTTAGGGCTATTTTTAAATCTCTTCATGTCCTTAAACAAAACAAGTTGTGTCAAAATTGGGCCATTCTTAACGTTTCTATAATTCCACACCATCAAGTCCTGTTTCATTAACAGAAGAGTTAGCTATGGGTGTGATCATAAGAAAATGGTCTTTGAAATAATGAGGTCTAGACTAGCATCCCTCCTGTGCAAACCACAGTATAGAGGATGGTTACTTGAAAGCTGGAACTAGCCCCCTGGACCTCTGCGTTATCTCCAGATCAGAGATGATGCCTCTTTCATGGGGTTATTGAATCAATTGAAATACAATCCAAAAAAGTTTTGATAGCTACTTTCAATTGAGAACTACTGGCGCATGCAAGTAAACACTCTTCTAAGTCATTGTTTTAAAATGATCATGACTCGTGTTCCTAACTGTATACAAGGCTTGCACGTGAGGATTTCAAACAAGGCCAAAACTTTTATCTATGTTTCTTGGCAGCCGTGTAATTTTTGGCTTGTCCCTGGCCCTTCTGCAGGTTCTGAGCTTCTTTCCAGCTTTATCCTCTGTCATTATCCATCACTGGAATGGAACATTCCTCCGCTTCCTCTGCTTCTCTCCTCTAAACTCTCTACGACATGAATGCTGGGACCCTACTACACACAGCTGCTTCCTCCGCTTCTGCCCTCTGAAGCCTACCTGGAGCATCTTTCCAGAAGGGGGAATCACCCAGAAATGGATGCTCAGCTAAAAGAAGGACTCATTGACAATCTGTGCAAAATAAACCCTCACCCACAAGTAACAGTTCGCAAGAGAACCAGCTGCAAGTATGACTGAGCTCTGCTGTATATTCATAGTTTTGTTCTCATGTGGGACTCAGCTAGAATAGCAGGTACCAGAAATAGGAACTGAACACTGGAAAAAATCACTTTTCCTTTAAATTTTTTTCTTAACTATTGGAAAAAATATGCTCCATCCCCTGCGTTTAATCTAAAAGACAGGAATTTTATTGGTATTTAAAGCAAGACAATTTTCTGTTGTCCAGTGTATGCCATGTGGAGAGAGTTGTTTAGCATCCTTGACCTTACCTAGGCAGGGGAATGAAGATGTTTCAGGGATTACTTTGGTATTATCTCCTGGGGACCAGAAGAATGAGCCACTCTCAGTGGAACTTGAGTTCAGAATGTAAAGTCCTCTGCAGGAAAATCAACATTTCTTATATATGAGTTTATGGACGACCATCAATTCCTGTCTAGTAAAAAGAATTTAGGACTGAGAATGGGGCTGCCATGGACAAGCCTACAATACCAAAGAGAGCCTAGGTCTTGTCATCTGCACTGGGTCATTAGTATTCGTTCAGACAAGTTTTTCGAGTTATCAAAGTAGCTTGGGAAAGAGGCACCTTTTCCTAATATGAGCAGAAATGCCAAATGGATTAGTCATTCGTAAAAGCGAGCTTGAAGACGTCTGGATCTATTCTCTTATTAGACAGGTCACCTACTTCATGCTACAGCAATGCCCCATCTTTCAAAAGGGGTCAAGTGTACATCTGGAGGGCTGGTAAGGTAACTGACTGCAAAGAAGACAGACTCTAAGAAAACGAATCCTAAGTGTTAGAGAAAATGGATGCACAAATACATTTTTTTAATTTGAAAGAGAAACTGTGCTGAGCATGTTGGTGTGGGCCTTTAATCAAGGCAACCTGGGAGGCAGAGGCAGAGGGATCTCTGTGAGATTCTAGGCCACCCGGGACTTCAGGGAGACTGTCTCAAAAAAAAAAAAATGCACAGACACTGAAAAAAAAACAAAAACTAGCATTCTTCAAAAACGATGCTAACAACGGACAGTCTGGCACAGCACTACTCAGATCTCAGGGGAAAACCCTGACCCACCGTTGTTCCCTGCTTGCGTGAAACGGTCCCTGGGGGGATGTGAACAATGGACAGTTGGCTACTCACCCCAGATAAGGAACCAATGACAGACCAAAGTAAGGACAGCGCCGAAGTCCAACGTGGCGAATCAGGGAATTTTTATTGGGGTAATTTATAGGAGTTTAGGCGGGCGGGTGGGAGGGGTACTTACAGGAGCAGAAGTGACTTACCACAGAGAGCAGCATCACCAAAAGCCCACCCCAGCCTGAGTGACATTTCACACAAGAAAGCAGGAGAGCCTGGAGTGCGCTGCACAGCCTGCAGGCGGCTCAGCATTGGCTGTTCTTACAGTGAACCAGGTTTGATTCCCAGCACCCACAAGGCAGCTAACGACCTTCCTTAACTCCAGTTCCAGAGGAATCCGGCACCTTCTTCTGACTTCCGCAGGCATTGCACGACATGGGTGCACTCACATACGGGCAGGCAATACACTCATATGCATAAAATAAAAATAATATTGTTAAATTTTTGCTTAAATTTGCTTTCTCAGTAAGGCCGACGTGTCCTCTATTTAAATTGTACATCTCCATACCCTCTTGTCTGTCTCGACTTTTCCCATAGCTCTTACTTCCTCTTGCTTTCCAGGCTGCCCTGTGCGACGTATCTACAGGAGGGCTCCAGAAATAGTAGTTACTATGACTACAGCCTGCTCGGTAGAGTTTCCAGAGCACTCCCTCTTCAGCCCGCTTCCTATCACTGTTGCGTCCTTGCTGAGGGGTTCACCCTCTCCTCACCCACCTTATTTCTTTTCTGTCGGGAGCCATTTGCCTGCCTTGAACTACGCCCTAGTTTGGGGTTAGGCAAAAGTCAATCTTGTGCACAGAAGTGCTGTTGGAAGCAGGAGTTTTCATTATGCAAATCATTTACACCTAAGGAGAAGTTTATTTTACACCCAAGACTGGGGTCACCTGAAGATCTTTGAAGGAAGCCAATCACATCTTAGGTTATTTTGCCTGTGTTAGTATTGTTTTTGAACATCTGACCCATTGTTTTGCTCACTTCACAGTATAAATAGGGGAGACTTAATAAAGGCAAGCTGCTTCAGTGTGACTGACAGCCCTCCTGAATCTGTACTTTATTCTCTCTCTCTCTCTCTCTCTCTCTCTCTCTCTCTCTCTCTCTCTCTCTCTCTCTCTCTCTCTCTCTCTCTCTCTCTCTCCTCTCTATATTTTCTCATCCTCACTCCCCGCTTCAGGTACAGTCCGATTTCTGCCGGCGGGCTCCGGCACATTTCCATTTAAAACAAAAGTCAAGGACTCTTCATCTCCAATCCTTTTCCCTTTTTAAAGCATTTACCAGGGAGTCCAAACTATCTTCAGAAGCACTAGGTGATTCCCCGACCATCCTGTACCTACAGTAAAATTTCATGTTTTAGTAGTGTGGTTCTAAGAAAACTTCCCATGCACCAAGGGGGGAAATTTCTCACATCTTTATATTTATCTTTAATGAAGAATTAGTTGAATATCATTTATAACATTACTGACTACATTTCATTTGAGCTTTTTAAAAAGAATCATCTCTTTAATACTTTGTATTTGTACCAAAGAGAAAATAATTCAAAGTGTTATAAAGCAAGTTTGGACATGAAATTTAATTTACAAGTTCCCTGATATGCAAACACACACACACACACACACACGCACGCACACCTACGTGCTTTTTGAGCTTCATTCTATTAGGAGGCCAGAGGAAAATAAAATAGCCTATTGATTTCCTGGAAGGGGTATGCCATCTTAGGCTGTGAAGTCTGCCCTGCCTCCTGCCAAGAGTCTCAGGGAAGGGAGTCTGACAAGAGAAACCTGGTAAAGTGGGGGATGGGTAAAGGTCCAAAGGATTAAATTTCCAACTCCCGAAATAACCTTGAGTACTATAGCTACGTCCAAATCAGGTCTGCACGCTTCTTCACACTGGCAGCCTGCCATCTCTCTAGCCCAGTCCCACAGGGATCTGAGAAGCTATGGACACCCCTCCATCTCCCCAAGGTAACCCCTGAGAGAGTGTAGGAACAGATGAAAAAAGGACGCATGTGCAAGATGCATTTTCTCTTCTCACACCCTGATCATTCTCCATCTTTTATCTTTTTCTTCTCTTTTATCTCTTTCCAGCTCCTGGAAGTACTGTACAGTACTTTCCACAACTCAGCATGGAGTACCGCCGTCATCGGCCCCCGCTCCACCATATCCAAATTCCACCTATATTATTTCTTGAAGATCACCGTTTTATTTAAATTTCAAAGTCTTGCCACTAATGTATGGAACTGCTTTAAAATTAAAAGCAATTTCCTTGCCACAAACTGAAGACTCCTGTATAAATACAATGAAAAGATAGTAATGGAATTTTAGTTGGCAATGGCTACTTGCTTCAGGTCTTGTGGCCAAATTCTGACGGTAAGGATGTGGAAAGGTGTCAAAGATTTATCAGTTTCAACATGATCCCCAGAAAGAGGCATACAGAGGACCAAAAGAGAACAATTTATTTGCTTTTTAATTTCATATCCACACCTTATTTAGATGTTGGGAAACATTGCTTTGAGTTTTACAATCACTGAAGCAATTTTTTAAAAACTGTTGTAGGATTTTTAAAAAAAAATGTATGTTTATTCTGCAACAATGATGCATCTTGGAATTTTAACATGTGGTGAAAACCAAAGCATATTTCTCAGTGTTTTCAAATTCCTGGCATTTTACTCTTTGATATTCAGGGACAATAAGTCAGGGAATTCTCAAAAATTTCAAAAGTGTGATTTTTTTGAACATACTTTTAACAATCTAAACACTCTATTTGAATAGCTGAAATTCCTGTTTAGATAATATATTAAATTTATGAATTTATCATTATAATTTATAAATTAAATTTATATTCATAAATATATATAATAAATTTTAATTCAAAGAACTACAGAAATATCCAAACAATGAAAAATATAATTTAAAATTTAGATCTCCTTGTAAGGTAAGAGCCCCTCATGGAATCACATGTGGACAATGCCCATTTAAGGACTTATTTTGCATTGAAAATGTGTTACATTGACAGAGAGAGCGAGAGCATTCAAGGACTTATGCAATATACATCATATTATATATGAAGTCATTAGTATGCCTTCTGATTTTTGAAATCCAATAAGCGTCATTCTTGTTTCCTTCAAGTGAGCACACTACTTGCTAATTGTACTCAAAAACTTTTATCCCTTTCTTTTCTCATCAACCACCAGAGAATAATTCAGATACAGGATTCACTCTTGTGGATGGAATAGGTGTCCAAATCTTGGCCTAGTTCCATTTTTTTCGAAAAGAGTCTTTAGAACGTAGGACGACAGCGATTTGGCCAAGGTCACCAAGAAGGCGGCCTAAGCAGCTCAGACCTCAAGCTGACGGTCCCTCCAGAAATGCCGCGCGGGCCTCTGGACAAGCGTCTTCCTTTCATCGTGTTGACCACGGTTGCCATGGGAGCCGCGCGTTGTTCCCCCCCGCCTTGGTGACGTCACGAGAGAAGGACCAATAGGAGAGCCGCCAGGAGCGAGGCCCCGCCTTAGAGGGAGGGCGCGGCTTTCGCCGCCCGGAGACGCGCACTGCGAGCGGAGTACGCCGGTGGCGGCGGCCTGAGCTGCGCCCGTTTCCACCCCGCGCCCGCCGCCCGCCCCGCAGCCACGATGTTCCGCATGCTGGGCAGCAGCTTTGAGGACGACCCCTTCTTCGCGTGAGTGCGGGCGCGCGCTCGCCCCCGGCGGCCCGGAGAGCTGGCCGGACGGCGCAGCCGAGTGGGGTCGCGGGGCCGGGCGGGACCGGGAGAAGCGGGGGTGAGGGGAAACGGGGACCCGAGAAGCGGGGCGCGGGAGGGTGAGGAGAGCAGGACGGGGGCGTGCGGGAAGGTGGGGGCAGAGTGGGGCGGCGAGGGTCTCGACGGCCGCAGCGTGTGCTGGAGACCCTAACTGCCGCGGTGGAACTTCGGTGGGAGTCGGCCGCCTGCAGAAACCCGAGGGTGCGGGGAGGGTGACGGTGCTTTGAGCGGTTTCTTTCGTGAGGCCGGGGTGTGACCGTCGGAGCGCCCCTGAGTCGAGGAGTCGTGTGACCTCCAAGTGCTTGCGCGTTGCTGTGCTGCAGGTTGTTTGCTTTGCCTGCTTCCCTAACAGAGCCGGTCCTGTTTGGAAAGGGACTGAACGCTAAAACTAGGGCAGGGACAAAGGTAGTGTGTGCTGAGCACCTCAGGTGACAAGGACTGTCACCTGGGAATGGTTCCCAGGGAACTAAGTGATGCTTTGGGAAGAAGATGGCCGAAAATGAGCGTCACCATCATCTAGTTTTCTGGGGGGTGTGTGTTGGAATTGTTATTATATGCCTGTTCTTGCAAAAGGAGTGATGCCTTAATTAAACGTGAAATTGGAGTTGTGATTAGGATCTAATCTGAAACGTCCAGGAGAGGTGTAATTGAAACTCTTGGATGTCTCTTTCTGAGCAAAGGCAAGGAACCCAAGAGTCCGTTCAGACATGGTAGCAGATCACAGGCATGCGTCAGAATCACCCTTCCTCCGTGCTTAGCGCGGAAAACACTTCTGTCACGCTTTCAACAATGACTTTTGTTGCCGCCTTCTGATCCAGACAGCCATTAGTCATAATACGTAAGGTAAAAATAATTATAATTAACTTTATAAAACTGATTTCATGCTTGTAATTTAATTTTAATGCAGCGCTTTATACATAGTAAGTACACTTAGGGGTAATGAAGGAAGTTAATGAGTTTATGTTTCGGGTGATCTGTCATTTGACCCAACCCTGACAAAATGAATAGCTGTTATTCAGTATAAATTAAACATAAGGAATTTATTAAGGTGACAAACTTACTGAATCACCCAATGACCCTAGGGAGGTGGAACACATTGTTCATACCCACTGTTTTTATATAAAGATTGCTCCTGTTACTAACTTTATACCTGGCCTTTGGGTTCTTTAGTGAGTATTTTAACATAGAAAATTCCCAATAAACATTGTTTAGTGGTGATCTAGTGCCCTTTATGGTTTAACATGCAGTTAATTTGTAGTATTTCTTTAAAAAAGTATTTTATTCGTTATTTTTATGTGTTTGAGTGTATTGCCTGTGTGTATGTAAATGCACCCGTGTCCTGCAATTCCACGGAGGTCACGAGAGGGCATGCGATCCCCTGGAACTGAAATTTCAGACGTTCCTTAGCTCCCATGTGAGTGCTGGGATTGAACCCAGATCCTCTGCAAGAGCAGCAAGTGCTCTTGAATGCCGGGAGTAATTATTTTCATTAAACAAATGTCATTGTTCATGCTGGACTAATTAGAATACTGTACTATTTTCCAAATAACTTTTGTTTCATAATCAAGGGTAGTCAATATAAGTACATTGTACTAACTTACTAAACAAAAGTTGAAACAAAATATGCAAAAGTAATAATAAAATAATAACCAAAAAATACTTGCTTATAAAATTAGATTTATCATTTTGAAACTGATTAACTCTGTTGTCAAAACTGTAATGCTTAGAAGATTCAAGTAAAATATAATTAAAATTTGTAGTATTGAATTAAAATACTCAATTTCAGTGTTGCCAATCTGGACTTCTGAATTAAAATACTCAGTTTTAGCATTTACCTGCTCATAACAATATATCTTTAATGTTTCAGCAAGTTAAAGAAAAAAAATTTAAAGTAGCAATGTAAAATTTTGTATTTTATTGTATATCTGGAGTTACTAAAACTTCTTATTTATGTCTCAGAACTAAATCTCACTGAAATTTTTCCTTGCAGTATATTCAGCTATATCTTCTTAAATATATGGTGACTTGGTCAAAGATGCAAAGGGTAAAGGCTGGCACTTCCTGCCTCGCAATTTTCTCTTATATTATTAATCTTCATTCAGACTTGTATTTGCTTAAGGATGAGTGTGTGTGGCTTAGAAGATATTGATGGGTAAATTAATGAGGTTATAATTATTTGCCACCCAAAAAAGCATTGATTAGTTAGTAAAAGTTTAGATAGAATCTTGTACTTGGTGCAGAAACACAAACTTTGTATCTTCTGAGGTACAGAAATGAAATTCTGACCTGGCAAATGTGTAAAGAACACATATGTTATATCAGCCTTAAGAAGTTAAAGGTTCAGGTCAAAACCACCACACCTAGCTTTAGCCATCTTTTTAATAATACAGCCTTTTCCTTGAATGAATCTTACATGTGTGATGACTAGTTTTTGGTTAGTGCGCCCCTGGAAGTGGTCTCACTCTCAGCTTATTAACCAAAAGTTGAAACAAAATATGCAAAGGTAATAATAAAATAATAACCAAAAATACTTGGTTATAAAATTAAATTTATCATTTTGAGACTGATGAAATCTGTTGTCAAATTGTAATGCTTAGAAGATTCAAGTAAGATGTAATTAAAATTTGTAGTATTGAATTAAAATATTCAATTTCAGTGTTGAAATTGATATAACAACTCTGATCTCTCTACTTCCACTTTTTTGTAATTTGTTATTTGTTTTGCACCTTAGAGATAGCTGAGTTTACTAACAGACACTGCGTTGACCAGTCAGTTGGCTGAATTCCAAGTCAGTGTATTCTCTGTAGAAGGCTTGCTATTTCCTTTAATGAGTACTTTTCATAGAGAAATAAAATCACCTTGTTAGAATTTTTTTTGGAAACATTGTTGAAGACTTTCATGCATTTGTTTTAGACAAACATATATTTTGAAATAGGGCCTTTACTAAGATGTTACAGTTTCTCCTAATTAAATTCTCTCACATGCACCTCTCATTCTAGTCATTTAATAAAAGTAGCTCCAAATTTACAGTTTGGATTTTCAAGGTCTTGTTTTTTGTTATAAGAATAACTACTGTCATTACCTACTATTTTCTCAAATACTACAGAAATTTCTTCTAAGTAAACTTCGAAAATTTCAAGACCATGTTTTATAGAGTGTGACTCTATACATCCCTTGTGCTAAAAGCATTTCGCAGACTGTTTGGAGCATTATTTGAATCTTGAGGTTAAAAATACTTTGAAAGTCTTTGAAATACAATCTAAGAAACATAGCCTCACTTTGGCATACTTGCAGGATCAAGCAGCATTATTTGGTACCATTTTACCTCTATGGTGATACCTTGTTCTGTCCACACTACTGTAACTGTGAAAAAAGAGGGAAGTTGTAAGAACATGGGCATCATTCCTATCAGTGCCATATCGTCGAGAGCTTTTTCTGCCGTACTTTAAATTGTGCTTCTAAATTGCAGAAAATTATAATTTCCCTATGGAAAAAATTCCAATGTATCTACTGCATATAGACCCAACCCTGTGGACTCCATTATAAATTTGTAGATATGATGATTTCTGCCCTCAAGATCCTTTTGTAGCGTTGAAACTTGGATTACCTGGTTTTTGTGTATATATTCGGGGGGGGGGGTTGTTTGTTTTTTTTAGGGTCTGAGAATTAAACCCAGGTGTGCCCCTATGCATACCAAACAAAAACTCAAGAATAAAATTATATGTTTTAGTAGAAATATATAAATATATCTACACCTATTTAAAGAAAAACCCAAGCAACATTTTATATTCATCATGTTTAACTAGAGAATTTGTAGACCAGTTACAATGCAGTAAGAAAAATAAAACCCACTAAATTTTATAATTCTACAGGTAATGGCCATTAGTCTTACTTTTTCACACAACAAAATATAGTGCTTCTTGATGTATCTTTTCTTCTTCGCAACTAATCTCATCCATGCCCCTAAAGGAAAAGTTGGTTTCTTTTCTTAATTGCAGATAAAACCATTTTAACCTTCAGACTGTGAATTCATGAATATTGAGGTATATTGAGGTATAAGCAAAAAGATTCCTCTTTTCAGTTTTCAAAGACGGTATTAAATACTTCACACACACACACACACACACACACACACACCACAAATAATCTGGTTTTTGAGGTGAAAATTAGGAAGAAGCCATTCTGTAGACTACTTATCTTGCAGCTTTACAGTTGCAGCTGTTCCTTCTCTTGAGTAGAGATATACCAAATTTTGATTCCTTAATTTTAAAGTAACTTTTTTGATCTTCAGACCTTGATTTGGAAGCACCCTTTCTGCCCTCTACTGTGCAAAAGCGTGAACTGCTCATAGAATACTGTCAACTACATACTATTGCTAATTGCTTATAATTTTGCAAGAATGGTTATTCTTAAACTTTTAGCAAGTGAAAATGTCAGAGTGGTAGTCTGTTAAACTTTTTACACCATTCACTCCTGTGTTAGTAAGATGAAAACTGAAAACCTTACAGAAGAGCCTGATAGGTAAGAAGCTCAACTCTTCTTACCTGTCAAAGAAATGAGGTCATGGAAAACAGCTACCCAGCATCTGGAGACAAATATCACAGTTCACCTGATCCATTTACCTCTTTATCTAGTACCAGAAACTGTCAGGAACCAGTGCCAGAATGGGAAAATCTGCACTGGAATTGACAAATAATTGGAGGATGAGTGTAAAATATTATGAGTTCAAAACTCTAGAACTCGGTCTGGGTAGGTAGGGAGGCTGCTTTGTGAGTGTTATCCATAGGAGCTCTAGTGAGTCCTCACCATGGACATTGGAGAAATGCTCTTTTGCTTCTGGCCAGGGGTGAAATGGTAGAAGTAATCATTTTGAAAATATATCAAAACATTTGTTCCTAATAGGACATGCTCAGAAGAAATTTCTTGTTTCCATGACCTAACCTAGCCAGGAGAAAAGAAATACCCAACTCTAGCACTCATTTAAGAAACTGGTGAAGTTCACTATCTGGGGTATAAGACTCGCCAAAAGACTTGCGATCTACATTTAAGGCTACAGAACACTGTCTCATCTACCATACCATTACAGTACCAAAGGCTTTTCTCCACAGTTCTTTTTCTCCAGTCAGTTATGTGTAACCACCAGCAAAAAGCTTTGTACAGAATATATTAAAAGGCAGGAAACAGTTTGAAGGAACTTAACAAACATCAGAACCAGTCAGACACAGTGTGAATGCTGGAATTATCAGGCACATTTTTAAAAAAAAACCAGTATGTGAAAAGATTTAATGGAGAAGCAGGCAAGAGGCAAGAAGAAACATAAGCAAATTTGTGGAAATTTTAAGGAAAAATGCCAAAGATCAAAAATGGTGGAACAGGAAATGAAGAATGCATTTGGTAGGCTTGTACGGTGTGCACAGCTGAGGAAAGAATATCTCAGCGCAAGGATATGATAGTAGAAAACAAAATCTGAACAGCAAAGAGAAGAAAGACTGAAGAGAACTTCATATCCAGATACTTTGAGCAACTGTAGTTGTGAAATGTGTGTAACTGGACTGTCAGAAGCCAAAGAGAAAAAGAGAAACTGAAGCAGTATTTGAAGTAATAGCGACTTAAGAATTTCTACTAAATGTCACAACTACAAGACCAGGAAGCTCAGAAAGTACGTGTAAATACTGAAAAACCAAACATAAACCCAGGCCCATTTGAACTTCAGAAAATCAAAGGTAGAGAAACAATTCTGAAAAGAAGTGGAGGAGCTAAAGGAGAACAAAGATAACTGCATCCAGATGCTTTTCAGACATGGAAGCAAGGAAAGAATCGAATGAAATATTCAAAATGCTGAGAGTAAAAAAATTAACCCTAGGCCCTGGAGAGATGGCTCATCAGTTAAGAGCGCTGTCTGCTCTTGCAGAGGACCTGAGTTCGATTCCCAGCACCCACATGGTGGCTAACAACCGTCTGTAACTCCAGTTCCCGGGACTCTGTCACCCTCTTCAGACCTCCATCGGCATTGCACAACATGGTACACTTAGGTACATGCAGGAAATACACTCATACTCATAAAAATAATAAATTTAAAAATTAACACAGAACTCTGTACCCTACAAAATTACTGATCAAAAGTAAAGGAGAAATAAAGTCTCAAACTAAAATTGGAGTTTCATTCCAAGAATGTTAGTTGAAGAGAAGAAAAAGATATATAGGAAAGAAATTCTGATCTTCATAAACAAATGAACATTCTTTAAAGATTTATTTTTATTTGTGTGCATGTATTGCGTGTAGGTGCCTGGAGAGACCAGCAAAGGGCATCGATTCCCTGGAGCTGAAGTTATAGGTGGTTGTGAGCCACCCAGTATAAGTGCTGGGAACCAAGCGCTGATCCTCTTCTAGAACAGCAAGTGCTCTTACCACTCAGTCAGCCAGCCAGCTCAAAATTAAAACATTTAAAAACGTCTTAGCTAACAGATAAATAGTTTATTCAAGATAATGACAACATATTTGATGATGTAGCCTATGTGTATGCGAAATAAATGTTGTAATAATACAAGGGGTGGGAGAGAGTTATACCTTATTGTAGGGCACTTATGTTATCTGTAAAGTTGTAATAGCTTTATGTGTCAACTTGACTTTGTCACAGAGTATCCAGATACCAAACTAAGCATTATCTGTAAGTGTGTCTGTATGTTTCAGGATGAGATTGCGTGGAAATCCGGATATACTCTGATATATATTACAAACATATATGCTTGAATTTTCATACAGATCAAACACTAGTATATATCTTATTAATCCTCTCATATCCATGCATAAATATCGGCCTTGCTCTTTTAAAGGTGGCATAAAGTGACTCCATTTATTTATTTATTTTTAATATTTTTAAAAATTTTATTTTTTGTGTGTATGAGTGTATTGCCTGCCTGTGTGTAAGTGCACCCGTTTCACGTAGTGCCCACAGAGGTCAGAAGAAGGTGTCGGATTCCCCTGGAACTGGAGTTTTGGACAGTTTTAGCTGCCATGTGGGTCCTGGGAATGGAACCTGGGTCCTCTGCAAGAGCAGGCAGTATTCTTAACCATTGAGCCATCTCTTCAGGCCCCTATTGAATTATTTTAAAGTGCTCATTCTCCTGTCTTTTTGTGGTGATAATAATTCCTCCTAAGAAACATTTCTAGTATATGTAATTTGGGGAAATGGGATAAAAAAGAAAAATGTTCCTTTTTCTCAAGAAGTTTCCAGTGAGTATAGATATTTTTAGAATGAGAAATAGATTATCATTAGATTTCTCTCCAGCAACATTAGATGCAGGAAGGTAATTTAACAGTATCTTCAAAATATGAGATGAAATTACTTAGGTTTCTATACTCAGGTAGGACATTGGTTTAACTTTAAGTGAGAAATAATTTTAGACATGATCCTCAGAGCTTACTGTGTTCAGATTACCAGTGGAATCCAGGTAGGAGATAAAACACAAGATGCCATGGCGTTTCAGAAGTAAGCTGGATTTTTTTTTTTTTGACACAGACCAGATGAAGTAAAGCACTCTGTATTCTTTCAGTAGAATTACTGTTTATGCCTCTCCTCAGAGCTAGTATGGAAGAGAAGAACATCCAGCTCTCAGCCAGAGAGGGCCTGGGGTTTGCACCTGGGTGACTCAGAAAATTACTGACTGTATCTTCTAAGACTCTAGACACTCCCCTTGAATTAAAATATAAAATAATAGCAGCAAATTGCCTCTTCCTGTAGAGAATGCTGCCATTGGGGTGGATATTTCTTCAAGTTTGATGGGTTTTCTTTTTTTATATCCTAATTCAAGCTTATTTTTTAATAATAAAGATTTTTTTAATTGTTCAACATAGACCAGTGGCAGATTAAACACAAACTTTTTTTGAAGCATTTTAGTCTTCTGGGACCATTTTAAGCAGACTTGGCAAAAATTGATGGGTTTTCTTTAAATTACTTTAGGAACATATCTGTAGTAGGCAGAATAATAGTTCCTGTAAATATGTTAATAGACTAATTCCTGGAACCTATGAATATGTTATTACATGGGTGAGGAGGAATTATGATTATAGATAGAGAATTAATGTAACCAGTTGACCTTAAAATACAGATTAGCCTGTAAAATTTTAGAAGATTTAATTTAATCACAAGGATCCTTTAAATACAGAAAAATGGAGACAGAAAGTTAAAGATATAATGATGCTATGTTACTACTTTTTTTTTTAAGAGGCCATAAGGCAAGGAACACAGTCTTTAGGAGCTAGAAAAGACAGGGAAACAATGCCATTAAGAAGGCAGCTTTGCCAGCTCCCTGAGTGAGACCCATATTGGACTTCAGACCTTTACCAAACTTGTGTTGTTTTAAGTCATTCAATTAATGATAATGTATTATAGCAACAGTAGGTGACTAATATAAAATCCGGGTTTTATAATCTGAAGTTTAAGATACGTAAAAGCCTCAATCCTCTGTCAGACTATAAGCCATTTTATACCAGGAACTATTGATACAACTTATTGATTCTTATTACCAATGTCAATGTTTGACATATAGTATACATAACAAATAATTATTGAATTTACCCTGTTTATCAAATGATCTTTCCAGCATGTCTTGGGACAATTGCTAACCACTCCTCTACGCACATTGGTGCTTGCTGCACAAGGAGATACCTCCACAGCAGGTCATTCTTAGTTTCTCCCTTAGTGACTTTGATTGGATGGTAGGTGAACTCTTACTTAAATTTGTTTTTCTCTGTCCAGCTATTTTAATACCTGGTATGTATATCTACTATTTATAAGTTCCATAGACGATTTGTGTCTGTTTCTGCTGCTCTAGTTTGAGATCATCTGTTTGTCTAAGACACCCTACCTTCAACTGAGGGTTCTTAAAATGCCATTGAAGCTTATTCTTGTAATGTATATATTTATCAGTTATCTACTAGTGCAACAACTTATAGAAACTTAAAATATCAATTATTTCACATTTTCTGGTGTAGAGTGGATTGTTTCTCCGAGGGAAAAGGTGAACAGAGTGGTATCACCCAAGACCACCTTGAGCAGAAAGATGAGGAGCTGGGAAAATCCTATGCCCCACCCACCTGGTCTATTGGCCTTGGATGTGAGAAGGGGAGGGGCTAAAGGTATTTAAACTTGGGGCGGCAGGAGGCCGGCCCTTTTCTCCCCTCCCCCATGGGCCATTTGGATCTGTTCACCGGGAAGTCGCAAGATCCCAGCCACATGGACTTACTAATGGAACTTGTGGAGGGGAGGGTGGGCGCCTGTGTTCTGTAAGTAACCCCTCACCAATTGCTCTGTTAGTAAGCCCAAGTAAACTAGCTAGAACCTGTTTAACTGTGAGTGGAGAAATTTGTGTGTTTGTTGTGAGGCCTGGTGGTGGCGGGCTTTGGGTTGCAAGCAGGGAGAGAGAGGCAGGTTAAGTTGGTCTGCCTCTCCCAAAGAGAAATTTTAATAACGATTGGCGACGAGAACGGGATAGAACAAACAAAAGGATGAACTTGGGAGGAGCAACATACCTTTCAATAATAACTCTAATGGTCTTAATTCTCTAAGAGACCCAGACTAGCAGACTGGAATCTCTTTGTTGCCTCCAAGAAATGCATTTCATTAAGGACAGACATAATCTTATCTTGAGATGACAGAAAAAGGTACTCCAAGCAAATGAAATTAGGAAGCAAGCAAATATCACTTGCTCTAATATAACAAAATAGGCTTCAAAATTAGAGATAAAGGTCATACAGATTTTTGGAGAACTTATAGTTCTAAACTATACACTGAACACTAGTAAAGCCAATTTAACAGAACAAATGCTACTAGATATAGAGACAGAGATTAACCCCAACACAATAATAATGGTTTCAATACCCCACTCTGACCAATTGGTTAGACCAACAAAACATAGGAAAAGAGAATTTGAGTTAAATGACACCATAGGTCAAATGATTCTAACACATCTGCAGAACATTTCATCAAAGCACTGCAGAATACACATTTTTCTCAGCAGCCCATGAAACCTTCTCTAAAATAGATTACATAATAGAATATAAATAAATCCTTATAAATGTAGGAACTTTAGATAACTTCTTGTTTCTATCTGACCATAATGGAATAAAACTAGCAACAGAGAGAAACACATCCATGGAGACTGAACAACACTATTGAAGGATGAATGGGTTACTAAAGAAATCAAGAAGGAAACATATTAAATCCTAGACTCAAAAAATGAAACCACAACATACCGAAACCTATGTGATGCAATGAAAGTGATACTAAGAGGGAAGTTTATAGTTACAGGTAACTACATTAAAGAAATCTGGGAAATGTCAAATCCCTTAATGATAGCATATTACAGCCTTGGACAAACAAGAGCAATCCAAAGCCCAAATTAGTGGGTTGAGAGAAATAATTAAGACATGGCAGAAATTAATGAAATAGAAGTGAAAAACTGCAAAGAATTCAATAGAAAAATTGGGTTCTTTGAAAAGATAAGCAAAATCAACAAACAGTCAGATGAACCAAAAGAAAGAGAAGATCCAAATTAATGAAATCAGATATGAAAAGGGATACATTACAATAGATAGTAATGAAATTCAGAAAATCGCTAGGACATACCATAACAACTTGTATCCTGGGGCTGAAGAGTAGCTCAGTGGTTAATAACACTTGTTGTTCTTCCAGAGGACATGGGTTTAATTCCCAGAACCCGTATGGCAACTGCAGCCATCTATAACTCTAGTTCCATGGAATCTGACACCCTCTTCTGGCCTCTGTGGGCCTTTCACACACGTGGTGCACTTACATACATACAGGCAATACACTCATACACATAGAATATAAATAATAAAACATTTTAAAAATAGAAAAAGGAAAAATAGTTTTTAAAAGAGTTATATTATCCTAAATGGGAAATTTAAAAAGAATGAATTTTTGTTGCATATCACCTACCAGAATTAAATCAAGATGAAATAAATACTTTAAATAGATAATGACAAGCACCAAGATTGAAACCATAGTGGAAAAAAAAATTCCAAACAAGACCAGATGGGTTCAGTGCTGGATTCTACTAGACCTGTAATCAGTAGCTCTCAAACTATTCCATAAAAGCAGGAGGAGCACTATCAAACTCTTTACAAAGCCAGTATTATTCTGACACTAAAACCAGATAGGCACAAAAACAACAAAAAGAAAAATGTAGGCCTTGGCGAACATAGACAAAAAAGTTCTCAAATGTTTGCAAACTGACTTCAAGAACATATTACAAAGATCATCATGATCAAATTGATTTAATTCCAGAGATATAGGGATGGTTCAACCTAAATGCAGACTAAATGGACTGGAGGAAAGAAATCGCATGATTATCTCAATATATTGCAATAAAGGCTATTGAAAAAAATCCAACATCCCTCCATGATAAAAACCCTGAAGAGATTAGTAATGCAGGAAACCCATCTCAGCATAACAATGGCTATATATGACAAACCATATAAGTCGTCATCATGTTAAACAGAGAAAAACTTAAAGCATTTCCTCTAAGATCAGTACATTCTCTTCATTATAGTCCTTGGAATCTAATTAGAGTTACAAGACAACAGAAATAAGAGGATACAAATAGGAAAGGAAGAGGTCAAAATATCCTTATTTGAAAATGATAGGATTCCATACATAAGCAACCCTAAAGCCTCTACAGAAAACTCTAGATCTGGTAAACAGTTTGACAGATGTGTCAGGATACCAAGCTAACACAAAAATCAGTAGCTTTCTTATACAAACAGTAAACATGCAGAATAAAAAATTGAAAACACAGCTACATTACAATTGCCCCTAAAAATACCTTAGAATAAACGTAGCTACAAAAGTGAAAGACTTTGATAATGCAAATTTAAAACACTGAAGAAAAAAAATGAGGAAGATATCAGAAGATAGAAAGACTCCCTGTGCTCACGGATAAGCAAATTAATATTATGAAAATGATATTACCAGAAACAATCTAGAGAATCAGTATAGTCCCCTTCAAAATTCCAATGCCATTCTTCACCAAAGTAGAAAATACAATCTTGAAATTTATATAGAAGCACAAAAGATTCCAGATAGGCAAATATATGCTGGAGGTATCACGGCCTGATTTCAAGTTATACTACAGAAACATAGTAACAAAAACAGCGTGGTATTGGCACAGAAATGATGTATAAGCAGTAAAATGGAATGGAGAACCTAGATACCAAGTAATGTGACTTTTGCCATCTGGCTTTTTTTCTTTTTACAAAGACAGCTTCTTCAGCAAATACGGTGGGAACACTGGATGCCCGCATATCTCTCATCCTGTACAAAAAATCATTTCCAAAAAACTCAAAGTCCTTACTGTGGGACCTCAGACTCTGAAACTGTCAGAGGAAAATATAGACATAGACAAGGACTTCCTAAATAGAACTCCAAGTGCTCAGGAAATAATGTTCACATTGGCAAACAGGATCACGTGGAATTAACCAAAGGAAACATTACAGCAAAGAAATAATCAAATATCCTACTCAGAGAATGGGAGAAAAATCTTTGCTAGCTATAAATCTGACAGTGTTACTATCTGAAATGTGCAAAGAACTCAAAATAAGAAATCGAACAACTGGTAAATAGTTTAATGAAATAAATACCTTGAAAGATGAAATACTAACGACCAATAAATATATGAAAAAAAAATGTCAACCTCACTACAACTAGAGAAATACAGGTTAAAACTACTTTGAGATTCCGTCTCACCCCAGTTGGAATGGCAGTAAGAAAGTAAGAAATCCTGGTGAGGATGTGAACCAAAGGGACCATTATACATTGCTGGTAGGAATTTAAACTAGACCAGCCACTGTGTATATTAGTAAGGAGGTTCCTAAAACTGAAAAGTCTACACTATGACCCACTTGTGGAGATGGCTCAGCGATTAAGAAGCACTGATTGCTCTTCCACAGGACCTGAGTTCAATTCCCAGCACCTACCTGGTGGCCAACAGCCATCTGTAACTTCAGTTCCGGGTCATCTGATACCCTCTTCTGGCCTCCACAAGCTTTACATGATGCAGGTGCATTTATATACATGCAGGCAAAATACTCATAATAAATATATAAATAAAATTTAAAGCACTCCTGGATATTTATGTGGAAGACCCCAATATATCACAAGGATACCTGCAAATCAGAATTTATTGAAGCACTGTTCACAATTGCTAATTTATGGATGAATCAGAGTGTCCATCAACAGAGTATTGGGTGAAGAATGTGTATATACAGTGGCTATTCAGACCTAAAAAGCAAATTATGTCATTTGCAGGATAATGTGTGCAACTGGAAGTCATCCTATGTATCAGAACATCATCCTATGAAGTATAAGACCAAGTACCACATTTTCTCATGTGTGATTCCTAGATTTTGTATAGATCCATAAAATTATGGATGTGTAAATGAAAGGAATTTCAAGGTGGAACTAATTAGGAGAACGAAAAGGACTAATGGGAGGCGGTGTCGTGAGCATACTCTGCCAGAAACATAGATGAGCACATTTGTGTCTTTCCACAGTACCAGAATTTATTGAATAACAATAAATTCACAAGGTTTAGAAATTGAATTGACAGCAATTTGTCATATAATGTTTTCATTGGTAGTCTAGCCAAGGCAAATGTCAGTTCTTTTATTACTGTCTTAAGTGCTAATATTAACTCTCATATTACATAGTTTACACACATACATATATATGCTCATAAATGGATTACAGAATGAATACACGTTAAAGAAGCTGTTGCAGAGTTCAAGAGGGCTCAGAAGTAGGCTGAGAGTCTATTGATAAGATAACAAACTGATTAGTGCCTGGAGGGAACTGCTGTTGGAGACCCTGAAAGCAAAGCTGAAGAGTTCATCTGCTAGGTAAAAGGCCAGACCAGGTCTGGAGCAGAAAATGGGTCAGGTCCAGGTCCAGGTCCAGGTCCAGACAGGTAGATAGGTAGACAGGCACTCAGTTGAGTAGGCTATGTCAGCAGCAGGAGACTGAGCTGAGCCGAAGCTCTAGGAACAGTTGGTGAGTCCTCCATCCTTGACACACATACCAGGTATCAGATGATCAGTTGGTCATCTGATCAGTTGGTATAGGACCAAGCCATGCATTGTTAGGTGTGTGTCACTGTATGGGGTCTGGGTGAGGGAATTGCCCCCTTTCTTGAGTCTTGTGTGTTAGATAAGTTTTTGAACCTGATTTCTCTAATGTGATCTTAATATGCCCCTGTTCCCTACAATCTTAGTTCACCCCCCCAATAAACCTGCAGGGTGACCCTTTTCCATTCCCAGGAATAAGTCAGTTATCAGTCTGTGATGGAACAGTGGTGCCTCCCAAGTGCTGGGAATAAAGACCTACATCACCACACTCAGCTCATGTCATTTTTTTAAAAGATTCATTTATGTGCATGTATGTTTGCCTCGATGAGTTTTTGTGTGCCACATGCATGAAGGAGCCTGAAGAGAGCACCTGGAGCTAGAGTTACTGGTGGTTGTGAGCCCGTATGGGCACTGAGAATTGAGTCCAGGTCCTCTGTAAACACAGCAGGTAATCTTAACTAATGAGCCAGCTCTCCACACCCTCACATGATATGATATGTTTTTAAAATGTAGAGTAACATATGAAGAAATATGAGCTCCCTTGTAGATGTAGCTGAATTTTAAACTTAGTACCACATAATTCAAAGGAAAAACTCTTCCTGCCTAACATTACTGACAGCTTTTGGATTTAGGGGGCTTCCTTATGGTAACATCAAGGGATTGAAACTGGATTCACAGAAGAATATAAAAATTGTAACTGAAGTGGAAAATTCTGAAAGGAAGCCACATTGTAGAAAGTTCAGTTGGACAACCGGGAACCATAAGATTGGTTGGTAAAGTGCTCCTGACGTACCTTAAATCTTCTAGAAGAGTAAGGAATTATTGACTCACAAATTAATTTTTTTTAACTTTACAACTTAAAAAAATCAGAAAATTATTGTGATAAAATGATATAGAGGTTATGTTCTCTAAAGGGAGTAGAAACAAGGAGCTAACATCAGATTAAGAGAGTTGGTATTTGTGGACTGGAGAGATGGCTCAGCAGTTAAGAGCACATTTCTTATAGAGGATCCAGCTTTGGTTCCTAGCACCCATATGGTGTCTCACCATGTAATTGCACCTATAATTGCAGTTCCAGAGTACCTGATACCAACTTCTGATCTCTGTGGACATCAGGCATGCATACATGCAAGCAAACACTTATGCACATAAAAATTAAATTCTTTACAAAGAAGTTGATATTTATAAGCACATGAGAGGCCTGGGGCATTATCATTTCCTCTGTGCCTTTAAAATAAAATCCTCTTTCCCTCAGAAAGGTTTAATGGTAGAATAATAGGCAATAGTATGTATACAGTGAGATAGGAAGTGAAGATTGGAGAAATGAACATTTATTCAACTTATTGCATGGATCACATATTGTGCTTTATGTTTTCAGGTTACATGATTTAATCTTGATAACAGGGATATTCAATATTATCCTTATTTTACAATTATGGAAACATTCACTCCAGAAAGCTTCACGTTTTAATTAAATTAAATTCAGATACCACAGACACATAAAGGGCAGAGATTCTCAAAGGTTGATGAAGAACTATTTAAGTCAGCAGGGGTGCATGTTCAGAAATCAGACCCAGAACCAGTCAATTTGATTATGTTATTGGGGACGAACAGGATTCTGTATTGCTAACTGGCTCTCAAGTTCATTGACAGTTTCAAAGAAGTTGGATAACATTGTTTTAAGACTTGGAAGATATTCTGCTGTGTGATAGTTTATAGTATTTAGAATTCTTAGAAATAAAAGTTAGCCTTATAAAGGTAATCTATGACTTTGTCATTGTATAAATATAATTTGTATTTTATGGTGTTCATAACATAGCTATAGTTTTTGGTTTTATTAACACATTATCACTAGAAGTATTAAAACTAGCATGGCATGGTATACATGCCTTTAGTCCCAACACTTGGGAGGCAGAGGCAGGTGGATCTCTGTGAGATTGAGGCTAGCCTGGTCTACATAGTGAGTGCCAGGCCAGCTGGGGCTACAGGGAGACCCTGTCTCAAAAAGACAAAAAAAACAAAAAAAGGTTTTTAAATTTTATTTTATGTGTATGAGAGTTGTGCCTGTATGCATGTAAGTGCACCTGTGCCATGCAATACCCACAGTGGACAGAAGGGGGTGTCAGATCCCTTGGAACTGGAGTTACAGTTGTTAGCCACCATGTGAGGGCTGGGACTCAAACCCATGTCTTCTGCAAGAACAGCCAGTGCTCTTGACCACTGAGCCATCTCTCCAGCACCTCGTTTTATTTTTATTTATACGGATGTGTATGTTTGTATATGCCATAAGTGCGTGGGCAGAGGCCAGAAGAGAGTGTTGGATTCCTTGGAGCTTGGTTACAAGCACTGTGAGCTGCCTAACATGACTCGTGGGAACCAAACTGTTGGGGGTCCTAGCACTCAGGGCCAGTCTGGGGGGACTGAAGGGTCTCCGCCGTGGTGCGGGGTGAGTAGGCGCAGAATCAAGACACTGACTCCCAGAATTGAGTGGAAAGCCAGCAGTGGTGGTCTGCTGCAAACTCATTTATTCAAGAAAGAGCAGAGAGTCTTATAGGTCTTGTTAGCCAATAGCCTTATGGGGTGGAGTTCTGACCACAGCCAATCGCAGTTTGTTCCCAGGTGGATCAGGTTCCCTCCAGGTGCTGGGCAGAAACTGGCTTCACAGCCACAAGAGCCATTCGTCCATTCCTCCTGGCAGGTGGCCTAGCTGGGCCCACCCTGCATTATGCCCAACACTAGACTCCTAATTTTCTACAAGAGGACAAAACAAGTACTCTTAACCCCAGCCCCATCCAGTATCCTGTGTGCATCACCCCCACATACACACACCGCCAAGGTAGGAGTCCATCTTTTGCTTCACTGTATTTTTTTCTTCAGAGTTTTTTTCTATTAAAATTTTTTTTTGTTTAAGAATTTCATTCATGAGAATTGTATTTTCAGCATTTCTAGCCCTGTCATTCCCCCTCCAACTCCTCCCTGCTTCCTCCTATACTCTCCTTCTCAATTTCCTATCCTTGTCTTTGATTATTGTTACATATGCATATATACAGAAATACATCTGTAAACACACACACACACACACATATTAAATGGACTGAGTCTTTTAACAGTGATCTTATGTACATGTGTTTAGGGCTGACCACTGCGGTTAGGTAACATCAGGAAGCTAGTCCCTGGAGAAAACTGATTGTCCCTCAATATCTGCTCACGGCCTTTCTCTTCTTATCTGGAGGTGGGCCCCTGTGGGATTTGACTTGTCCACATTGGCACATTAGCTAGTTTTGTCATTAGTCGAATTTTGTTAGGCTACCGGAATATGGGGATTTCCAGCTGGTATTCTTTTATTAATAAATGCTAGATCTTTTATCAATTTTATTTTCCTAAATTCTGTTTTTTTCCTCTTTAACAGTCATTTTAGCCTCTACATTTCTTTGTAGTATTTAGCTGCCTAATTTTACTTAAATTATAACAGTTAATGTTACATTTCTCTATATTTCAACAGTGATTCCTTTCTTGCACACCGAGACAGTATGCACCATATGATGAGAAATTTCTCTGAACCTTTTGGAAGAGACTTGCTCAGTATCTCTGATGGTAGAGGAAGAACCCGTAATCGTAGAGAACACGATGATGGTGAAGATTCCTTGACTGTAAGCTCTTTATTTTAAAGACAACTAGAGAAAATTCTGTGGAAACTTGACAAAAATATTACACAAGTAATATCTATGCATCTATGATGATAGTATATGACTAATACTTGTATCGCATAAATATATATGATGTAAAAGGGAGACCGGTTAAAAAGCTGAATCCTGGAATGATGAGTTATTAGCAATAGAATTCCACAGTTTCTACCAAAAGTTTCAGGACCATAGGAATTCACAGTCATAAGCCAAAGCAAGCCATTGTTTTTGCGTCCGTTTCTCCCCTTATAACTTCTTCCCGATATCTTAAATTAAAACAAGCAAGAACATATTTTTCCTGGTACCATATACTTTTTAAATTTTTTAAGTAGTAGCAAAGCCTAGTATAATTTTTTATTTTTTTTAATTAGACCAGGAACCACTAAGCTTCTGTTAGAATATATTGTACTTCAAAATCTAAATTAACCTATGTTTCAGAAGACTAGAGTAGCTGTGGTTATATTTTCATCAGTCTCACCTGAGAGCAAAAGCTGGGAAGTAAAACATATTCAGCTCAGTAAGAGAGAAAGCAATATTACTTACACATGTTAACCGTTTGCAAGTGTTCTCTTGTGTTTTCAGCCTCAGTAATGGCAGTTATAGAATAACAAATCCACAGGATTCCATAAAATGAATCTTTGTCATTGAAATGTAAATATTTTGAATTAAACAAATATGTAATTGATTGGTTCACAAAATTCTAGAATATTCCAAAAATATATATATTTTCAGGCGCTGGAGAGATGGCTCAACAGTTAAGAGCACTGACTGCTTTTTCAGAGAATCTGAGTTTAGTTCCCAGTATCCACATGGTAACTTATTCCAGTTCAAGGGGATTCAACACCAGGCACTGCAGGACACAGGTGCACTTACATACATGCAAGCAAAACAATCATATACAGTAAATAAAAATAATAAATTTAAATGTTTTTTTCATATTTTCTATACAATAAGTTTAAAGCAAAATACTTTACCTAGTCACAAAATGTTTGATGAATAAAATTAAATTTACCATTTCCAATGAAAATAATCTTCATATTCTTTTCTGTATCTATTGTTTCCAAGTAATATATTCATACTCAAATTACTTTTCATTAGTAAATAACTCCATTATTAAATATATATTATGTGTATAAATTAATGTTACATATAATCACAATGTTACATAGTGATATATACACATAAAACGTTTAGTTTAATCAGTTTATTTAAAAGTTAAAAACTAATACTAGGAAAAATTGACAGTACAGGAACACATCATTTCTGAACATTGAAAGTCATTTGAGCATTAAAATGCTTAAAGTATTTGCTGTAGTCATAGCAAGGAAAGAGTTTATCTCTTTGGATTTATGTACATAAATGAGCATTTATGAAGGAAACAAGAACAGGCAATTTTATAACCTTACTTGTAAGCATATAAATGAGACCTGTTTGTAGTGCAGCTGAAAATGTGTTGAAGATGTTTGTACACATCAGCTGTGACTCCACTGGTCATCTATGTGAGCACTTATAAATGTCTCTTCCATGGAAACTTTTGTTTGAAGCACTGTGTAACAGAAACCATAATAGGAAATGTATAGCCAAGTAAAGAGATAAATGTCTGTGAAACTGTGGTTGGTAAGACTCATTATTTAGAACTATTTGCATCTAATCTTGCTTCAAATTATATTTAACTTGCAAAGTTTGCTCTAAATCACATAGCAGAACTAATGTGATAGCATAAATATGATGATTAAATTGGAAAGTCAAGTGGAAAGATAATTCTGAATATAAAGAAAGGCCAAGACCAATACTTGAATGAAAACCTAAAATTATTGCTCCCTTGTTTTCGTAAGAGTTAGGCTGTTGTAATTACAAGATACCTTATGCTTAGTAAGTTATGAGCAACGGAAGTCTTATTTTCTTACAGTTCTTTTGTAAAAATATTTTTTAAAAAGATTTTATTTTTTGTGTATGAGAGTAATGCCTGCACGTGTATAAGTGGACCCAAGTCATGGAGTGCCCTCAGAGTCAGAAGAGGGCGTTGGATTCCCCTGAAACTGGAGTTATTGATGGTTGTTAGCCATCATGTGAGTGCTAAGAATTGAACCCAGGTCTTCTGCAAGAGCAGCCAGTGCTCTTAATTGCTGAGCCATCTCTCCAGCCCCCCATTTCTCATGTCTGGTGTCCTTAGGGTCTCTGGTGAGGGTTCATATGCTGATCCATTTGTTTTTGACGTTCTCATGGTGAAAGCGATCAGGCCACATATATATCTATTGAACACTTGAAATGTTGAGCCTACTGCTCAACAAAAGGAAGATTAGACAGAAGGAATGACATCAAACTGAAGTCTTTATAAAGTAAAGGAAACAACAAAGTAGAAAGACAGTCCACATAATGAAAGAAAATATTTGCAAATCATTCATTTGCTAAGGAGTTAATGTCCAGAGTATATAAGCAACTCAAATAATTCAATAGCAATAATGTCAATAAATGGACAGAAGACCTAAATAGACATTTCTGAAAGAAGTATACAAATGGCCAATAGGTACATGACAGAATGCTGATCATCACTGATCACCTGGGAAATGCAAATTAAAATCATTTATTTCTGTACATTAATAACATTCTGTACATTAAAAAGGTTTTCCTTTTTGCCCTAGTGTGTGATAGAGTCAGTAAGTTTTTAAGTCTAAAGGATTTATATAATAGCAAATATAAATTAATTTAATCAAAAGCAGGAAACAACAAAACCTCTACCCCACCCTGACTTTTTTTCAATAATCCATATATCTAGATATGAACATGGGGCCAAAATTAAAAATATACTGAGGGATAATGGGAAAGGTTGCTGCTGCTAAGTTTAAAAAGAAAACACTAGGCTTTTTGAAAAATGTAGCTTTGTTCAAGTTACTTTTCTATTATTTCTATTCAAACTTGTAATAAAAATGTATATTAAACCATTTTCATAAGTATTTAGAATTTAGTGTTTTTAAATGAATGTTTTTATCTGGAAATAAGCCATTATGCTTATGTTTTTTAGACACAGTGGGTGGAAAGTCTGTATTTTATGTAAACACCATAATACATTTTTTTCTTTACTTTTGGTTACTTCCTGAACGGTTTCTATATTTATCAGCCATATTATGATGAAAAACAGAAACTTACACAGAAGCATCAACTGTGCCATCTTCTTATGTTTATATTATTAACATTTTCTTCAGTCTGTGATTTTTTTTTTCTGAAACAGGATCTCATGTAGCCCAGATTAGCTTCAAACTCACTATGTAGCCATGGATGACTTTAAATTTCTAATACTCCTGCCTCAATTTCAGGATTACTGGCATGTGCCACCACAGTTGGTAGTGCTGGGAATCCAACCCAGGGCCTCAAGCCTGCTATGCAAGCACGCTACCAGTTGAACCGCGTCCATGATTTTTTCACAGGAGTATTTTAAATCTAGTTGTTCATTTTGCAATAATCAGTCTTGGTAGTCCTGTTTAAAAGTGGCACAAACAGTAATCCCAGTACCTGAGAGCTGGAGGCAGGAAGCAAGCAGTTCAGGTATGTCTTCAGTTATGTGACAAGTTAAGGCCATCCTGAGCTACATGAGATCCTATCTTAAATAAAAATAATAAGAAAGCAAATTAATAAAAATTTAAAATAAGCAAACATAAAAATCCAGATAATTTAATGCTCAAGTTTGTTAAGCTATTTACCTCGTAACTCAAGATAGGACATTTAGATATGTGCCAGGGTCCATCTGATCTATTCTTTCAATACAAAGATAGAAATAAGAATTTTATTTATGTTTCTTTTATAATGTACTTTATAATATACATGATGATTTATAATTGCAGATGATCACATCTATCACAGTACTGTTAGGAATGGTAACTTTACATGTATATGTACACACTCATTTATGAGACAGCGGGGTGACCTGGAACTGATTGTGTAGTGCAGCCTGTCTTTGGAACTCCAGAGCTTCCTACCTTGACCTCCTGAGTGCTGAGATTTGGGGCATGCATATCATGCACACCATATACTTACACATTTTACTCAAAAAAAATTAACTTTCAGCACTTGAAATTTCCTACTTAACATTTTTAGTTAAAAAATTTTAATTGCATTTGTTAATTAGGTGTGGGGCACGTGTCACGGATGGAGGTGATGGAGGTCAGAGGACATCTTCTGAGAGTCATTTCTCTCTTTCCACCATGTGGATCCTGGGGATCAAACTGAAGTCGTCAGGCTTAGCAGGGGGGTGTTTACCCCCTGAGTCATCTCTCTGACCCCATTTTTAATTTTTATACATCTAAAACAATTTATTCTTCAGCGCATGTTGAAAATTGTAATTAATGAACTATTCAATTAATGACCTATTCATTTTGATTATTCCATGTATTATACTTAACATTGCTTTGCCTGTAATAAACTCTAAACTTTAAAAATGATTATATTATCCTTTCTAAAACCTGTATTTCCTATTTCATGAACTGGTCTTTAGAAGGCATTAAATTTTTATCTGCTATTTCTGCTAGTATTTAGTAATAATTTTAATGTGGATAAAATTTTTTGTTTTAATTAGTTAAGACAGGATTAATGCATCTTCAAAATACAGAATTACAAATGAAATATGATTTTATCTTAGTCATTATACGTTATGTTTTTATTTTGATATGTTTATATTAGTCTAGAGAAAATAACTTTTCTTTCATCTGCCTTACTAGAGTAGGCATATTTCAATAATATTGTGGCCTTCCTGTTTGCCTGCTAGACTCCTGTTAGATGCAATAATGAGTAATAAGCAGATAACTTAAAAAGTACACATTGGATCTTTTTTGTTAAAAAGTTCTGTGATATTGATATCATTGAGCTACATGGCTATCCAGTACATTGTTTTGTATTTTAGCTATTACTGTATAATAAATGCAATAAAATTTATTTATTATTTTTCTAGGCAACAAGTGTTTCTCTTATGCCTTTTGGCGGGTTTGTTGGTATGGTTGGTATCACGAGGCAGAAACTATTTTATCAATATTATTAACAAACAATTTCATTAACTTAAGCAGAGTGAATTTTGGCATGTTTCTCACTAACATAGAAAGACCTTTTAGTTTTCATACTGCACATTTCTGTTCCATATATTAAATTTATCTAAGTGTGCATCAGCATGTATTTTCTGAATAATATTCCTGAAGTTGTTAGGGTCACAGCATGGGCCTGATAGCATTAGCAAGCCAGGCTCACCCACTAATCCTCAGTAGGCCAATTAAACAGACAAGTAATAGTGAAAAGCCAAAAACGAAGATTAGTGTTTCCGCTTTGAGAATTTACAAAGAGGGTCTCTGTTCTCCCCAAGACCAACCTCAGGATCCTTACATGAGGTATAGGTTTAAATAGAGGTAAGAGGTATGCATAATTAAGCAGTCCTCAGGACTGGAGAGATGGCTCAGTGCTTAAGAGCTCTGGCTGCTCTTGGAAGGACCTGGGTTCCTAGCACCCACATGGTGGCTAACAGCTGATTCTAACTCCAGTTCCATGGAGGGGATCCAATGCTCTCCTCTGGCCTCTTTCTGGGCATTGTGTGACAGGGGTACATTTACATGCACACAGACAATACACTCATACACATAAAAAAAATAAAAATAAAAAAGTAGTCCTGGTCAGTGTGTGGTCCCAACCATCATTGTCTGGCTCCCAGCTTTCCTGCAGGGTGCTCTGACAAGTTGTCAGAACTATGTGAAATCTCTTCCTAGAAGACAAGTTCCTTCTCTGACTGGCACCAGAGTTCAGCCTATTCCTTTCCCCAATATGAAATTCCTGAAGAAAATCCAGTTTCTCGGGAATTATTTTAATAGTCTGATAACCGAAGGGAGGGTCACAAGCATCTTTCTAGAATATCTTCATTGTCGCGGTGATTACTACAGCAGTCACATTGAATGTACCGCATCTGTCTTCAGAAATGGGAAAACGGATTTCTAGAGAATATCCACTCGGTTTTCAAAGAGACCCAGTAATTGTATTTGAAACGTTATCTGCTTTCTCTGAGCCTTTGTTGCCAAGGAGTCCCTGCTTTCTCTTTCCCCTACACAAGTACGGCTGCTCTTCGGCAGACCCTAACTCTCTGTGGCCATTGATGTGTGTTACCAGTTTCTAACACCTAAAATTATTCCAAGGAATAACAGAAAACAGCATAAATTTGGAATATTTGTATCTATATTCTCATGAAAATTTCTTTTTATTCTTTTATGCTAAATGTGAGCCATTTGTCTCTCTGGAGCCTGACAGGTAATATTTGTCCTTGAGAAGAGATTATAATAGGACAAGCAACAGAAGAACAGTATATCACAGAGATCAGTAAAATAATGAGATAGTTTGTGTTGTAGTAGCACGTAGAGAAGAATACTCACAACTCAAATCTTTTGAGTGGAATTGGTTAAGATCAATCAGAGAGGGCTTAAAAAAATTTTTTTTTAGTGTGTGTTTATGGAGAAGGGAGTTGTGCGTAGGAGTGCAGTTCCCACTGGAGGAAAAGATCAAACAGTACATTTTGTTCTCCATCTTCTCATTCTTAAGTTTTCTGTCTCTTAAATTTTGTCTGTTACACAACCTAGAGTTCAAACATTCAGAAGAGCTACAGAATTGCAGTTGATTATGTACAGATTAATTTTGCTTGAGGTTTTTACATGTTCATAAATGTATCAGTCTCTTTCAATTTTTTAAATATAGAACAATTTATTGGATTCTTTAAAAATGTTTTTAATTTGAGAATTTCTAAAGATCATTTTTGCCATTTGCGTCCCCCACTCTTCTCCCTAACCCTGCCTGTTCCACCCCATCTTTCCACCCCAGCCCCCAAGTTTGTGCTCTCTTTTCAAAGAACCTGCTGAACCAATTTGTGCTGCCCTTACATTCCTGGGGGTGGGGCTCAATAACTCTAAACATGCTTCTGTTTTCCCTACTATATTGCACACATGCTCTAAAGAGGACTTTGTTTTTCTCACATATTTGTCTGTCAGGTTTTTTATTGTTTGGCAGTTTCATACATGTGTATAATGAATTTTAGGTCGTTCACCCCCATTCCCTCTGTCATTACCCTTTCTTCTCCCACTGAAGCCCTTCTTCTCAACAAGTCTCCATCCTTTTCTGTCTTTTGCATGTGTGTGACCCACTAGGTTTGATTAGGGCTTGCTTGCATGAGCGTGGGTGGAGTCATTTCCAGGAGTGTGGACTGCTTATCAGTAGCTACACTAGTGAAGAAATATCCCCCAGTTTTTATTGTCATTAGTAGTAAAAACCCAGTAGAAGAGAGGAATAAGTCTTTGATAGTTCTTTACAGAGGCCAACTTTACTCACAAGAAAACAATTTCCAGGAGGACTGAACTACCAGCACTGAAAGAACATTAAGAGACTCCTCGCTTCACCAGAAGACTTCCTTGAGCCAAACACATCCTATCATTTCATAATGTAGACGGCACTCTAGGAATGGGTGTTTTACTTTTTTGGTGACTATTTATCACAAAATCCGTAGCAGATTTTTCTAGAGCAGGATTTCTCAGTTTCATTTGGGGCTGAATGATTCTTGGGAGCTGGCCTTTTCATTGTAGGATATTGAGCAGTATCTTTGGCCTCGATTCACTGGATGCTGGCTACACACTCTCCTCAGTTGTAAAACGCAAAAATGAGTAGTTACTGCAACAAAGTTCTACCTCGGCATTACACTCTTGATGAGAAATCATGTTTCTTAGAGTTCTTGTTATTTTGAAAGAATATGGCCTGCAAAAAGTGAAGCCCTGCAGGTCGAATGGGTCGACCTGTTCTACATGGACCCTGCTATGATTCGAGGAAGGCTTCTTCAGCCATTTGGTACTGGAACTATGACACATGCATTGGATAACCATTTTTTTTTATTTGAATGTTTAGATATTGAGAGGGAAGAAGGAAAAAATTGGAAAAATCATCTGTTGCTGGAGCTGGTCCAGTCCAAAATATACCACGCAGCATTTAATATCAATCAGAGTACATTTTTAAAAACCTAGCAAGGGATAATTGTATGTCTATTCATATGTACATACACATATTTGTGTATGTGTGTCTATATTACAGGCCTTTGTGTGTGTATATTTGCAGTGTTATAATTCCCTAATCATATTTGTTGGCTGTTGGGATTTTGCATATGCTTCATTTTTACTTTAGCAGATCACTCTTATTGTATAACCCTTAAACTACTTTTGCCTACTTGATTACTGCATGATGTCTCACAATAAGTTAGAGAAATTTTTTCAACTGTTTTGGGGACATTGATTTGCTTCTTTGGTGTTGTAGTTAATGATGTACTTCCTAATATTCTGTAGCATACAGATGTCAACCCTTTTCAGACAATGGACCGAATGATGTTAAATATGCGAAACAGTATGCAGGAGTTACAGAGAAATTTTGTAAGTACTAAAAATAGACAGATGAGAACATTATTTCAGTCATTAGTACCCTATAATGTAGTGTCTAAAATACATGATTAACTCATATGCAGTACTTGCATAATTTATTCCTGAAACAAAAGTTTAAATGATTTTTAATACAGTGTGTTGGTATTTTCTATCTTATTATTAATTACAAAATAACTTTTAGTCCTATCTCACTAAATTTATATTAAAGCCTACAAGTTTGGAAAGTAACATTAGTTGACTTCCATAATTTAAATGAAAATCCAGTGTCACATAACTGAAAATGAGCATTTCTATGCATTTGCATATTTTGTTACTCACCTGTCTGCTGAAAAAGTTGCAGTGCATCTTAGAAATTTTAATATTAAAAAACTCTGAAAATAGAAATTCTAGAAATGTTTGAATACTAGATTAGATCCCTACAGTCTGAATATAATAAACAAACACCAAGGCTCCTACTGTGCTCATAAAATTAGTGTCAAAGCAAGTAATTTGATTCAGTTTGAAGATGACCTAAATCATTCTAATATCCAGTTGCATATCATTTAAGAATGGTGAAGCCTAGGGTATCAGCAGTGGTTTAGAAATGTGTCAGTCTAGAAGCCACAGAGAGTGTGAAAGTTCTTGGTACATACCTAACTCACTTGATACTAAACCAAGACTACCCAAGGGGTGACAGCCGCCTAAAGTTTCAAGAGTATGTTATCTTTATTTAAATGTAAACCACATGGACTCCAAATCTAAAGATCTCTGAGTGGGTGAATCACTTCTTGTCCTTTACAATTGGAATAGAAACTGGCACCAAAAATTGAAGGCAATTAGGACCTCAGGTCCCATTTGGATAAACTATCTTGGTAATATGGTACATATCCCTAATAAACTGATATTTTTGTTTATTTGAAGTTTTGGCATTCTTTATATTGAAGTAGAGTCTGAATTTAGTTTCCTTTTGTCTCTAGGGTCAGCTTTCAGTGGATCCAAATGGACATTCATTTTGTTCTTCCTCAGTTATGACATATTCCAAAGTAGGAGATGAACCACCAAAGGTTTTCCAGGCCTCAACTCAAACTCGTAGGGCTCCAGGAGGAGTAAGTAGTAGCAGTAGTTGTAGTTGTTGTTGTTTGAGATGAGGGTTGTGATGTAGCCCTCGCCGGCCTCAAACTTGCTGCAGGCCTGCCTCAGCTTCTGGGATCTATAATTGCTGGCATAGGCTACATGCACGACTCAGAGTATTTTATAACATTCTAGGAGCTTTCTGAATTTGCGCAATGATTGCCTAACAGTGACAGAGGGAGGCAAGGTGACTAGATACTAATCACTGTGAAAATCATTAACCTTAACCTGTGTTTATAGAATTTTTGTCCCCTTGCCATGAAGGCAATTTCTTACACATTAAATATCAATTCATGCTTTTTAGACTTATATACTTATAAGACACACATTAAAAATAGGCTTTGTATAATGAAATTAATGTCTACTTATAGTTTATATCTGAAGTTATTTAATTTATGAACTCATCTAAAGTATACAGAAAAGATGTATAATCTCATATTCTTGACAACTAGCTTAGTTAAATCATAACATGTTCGTCTATTTCTTTTCAGATGTCTGCTTCATTCTTTTAGTATGAGTATAATGGATTTAAAGCTTCTAATGTGTTCCTCTCAGGTCCCTTTCCCTGTCTCAGGATATAACTGTTTTCCCATATCTGGAGTTTACTGTACATGTGAATTTTTAATAATTTTATTCTTAATGTATATATCACAAAATATGATAGGTTATTTTATAGGTTTCTTAACTTTATACAAATGGTATAATTTATATGTCCTCTACAATTTGCCCATTGTTCAGTAATGTTTCTGAAATTCAAGTTGGGACTAGTAACCCTGATTTTTTTATTTTTAATTAATGTATAGTAGCCAGAATATAAATATACCACAAAATTTTATTCGTGACTTCTTATAAAGGGTCTAGGTATAGTATTTCTTTGTTGTGGAGTGTATGTAGCCCTCATCTTTACATTAAAAAAAAAGTTACTAACACATAGTGACTTAACACTGTTGGCTTCTTCAAACTGTGATATGAAAAGTCCCATTTCTTCATTGCCTTATTAGTTCTATTTATCACACAAATAGAAATTAGTTCCTTTTTCAGTTCTTAAATATAAGCATACACCTATTACTGTTATTCTTCCATAGTTTAGCAAATTCACTGACATTTTAACTTGCTAAAAATAGCAGTCTTAATCTAAACTGAATGTAGTGATAGGTATCTCACAACAAACCATGTTAATAATCTTTGGCCATTAGAAACATTCTAATGGTAGTCAGTAGGTAAATTCTGTAAGACTCATAAATGAGGATTTTGTTGCTTTTATTAACTTCTTCTATTACATTCTCAAAGACAGTGTCCAAGGTACTGTTTATGTAATTATTCCTTGTTTTAATACTTTATTGCAACTTGGGAAAAGGTTAAACTTGTAAATGGTTTAAGAAATATTTGAGACTTATTTTGATAGTAGAACTGAGTATGGTTATTCACCAATTTATTAATTGTACAAATCATGGAATTTTAGAGCAATAGATCTTTAGGCTTAACAGGCCCTAAAGAATTTATAATTAAATCCTTTTTTTTTTTTTTAAGATAGGGTCCTCCTGTAGCCCCAGCTGACCTGGGACTCGCTGTATAGACCAGGCTGGCCTTGATTTCGCAGAGATTTCCCTGCATATGCCACCATACCTTGCTCCTATTCTATATATTAACTAAATAATTTTTATGTTCTTTATAGATAAAGGAAACCAGAAGAGCAATGAGAGATTCTGACAGTGGACTAGAAAAA
Organism: Eospalax fontanierii; assembly: GCA_035773235.1. Lineage (NCBI taxonomy): Eukaryota > Metazoa > Chordata > Mammalia > Rodentia > Spalacidae > Eospalax > Eospalax fontanierii. Next base: position 21,705,523 of record CM069548.1, on the reverse strand, counting down.
ATGGCTGTTGGTCATCACATCCATGATCGAGCTCATGTCATTAAAAAGTCAAAGAACAGCAAAACTGGAGATGAAGAGGTCAATCAAGAGTTCATCAATATGAATGAAAGTAAGTTAGCACATGAAACCTCTTTTTTAAAATAGGCCTGGTATGGTGGCACACACCTTTAATCCAACACTCAGAGGGCAGAGGCAAAGGCAGGTGGATATCCATGAGATCAAGGCCAGCCTAGTTTATATAACAAGTTCTAGTCCAGCTTGGGGAAACCCTATTTCCAATAAAATTTTTAAATAGTAGCTGAATTTGTAGAACTTAATAAATTTTATGTAGAAAAATCTCAGGATTGTAATTTATTAAAAATATGCACAGGAAATGTTTGTCAGAGTGATATAATTGTAGTTCCATCATTTAACAGATCTATTTTTTACACTTTTGTCAGTGTGAGGTATCATTTAGTTTTCTTGTATTATACTCACAACTTGAAATATTTTGAGTTATTTAGTATTCTTACTGATACACAAAGTTAAATTTTTAAATTGATTTGATTATCAAGAAAAAAGAGAGGCTGGAGAGATGTTAAGAGGACTTTCTGGTTTTGTAGAGAAACCAGTTCAGTTCCCAGTGCTCACATGGTAGCTTACAACTGTCTAAAATTCCAATTCCACGGGATCTAATGTCCTCTTCTGTCCTCCACAGACACTTCACACACATAATGCACTTATACGTATGCAGGCAAAACACTCAACACATAAAAAAATTGTATAAAGGAGAAATAAAAATCAATCATCCATAACTTCAGCCCCCAAAATATACTAATGTACTAATGCCCAATCAACTTCTTCCTAGTAGTGTGGGTATGTGTATACGTACACACACACACACACACACACACACACACACACACATATCTCATTTTTCAACTTTGTATTTTGCCATTTTGTTTATATTATACTCAGTTTTCTCACTGTTTTTTTTTAAAGTGTTCTAAATGATCACCTAAAAGTTTCCTTGTAAATAGATCATAATTTACTTTAAATATTATAAATTTTAAACACTAAGCTTTGTATAAATAAGATTTTAATTTCTGGTATATGTTAGGTAACATACATATATATTGTCTTTATTTTCTAGATTTACGTATTCATCAATGCATCCAAGCCCTCACAGTCCCTAATCTTTTTTACTGTATTTTTTAATTATTTATTTGTTTTTGTTTTATGTGTATGAGTGTTTTGCCTTCATGTATGTAGGTTCATTCATGTTGTACAATGCCCATGGAAGCCAGAAGAAAGAAAGCATTGGATACCCTGGAACTGGAGTTACAAATGGTTATTAGCCACCATGTGGGTGCTGGGAACAGAACTCAGGTCCTGTGGAAGAGCAGCCAGAGAGATGTTTCTGGCCTCCACAGGCACTAGCCTCCACATGCATGCACACACACACACACACACACACACACAATTTAAAAAATAAATCTTTAGAAGATAGTAAAATACATACTGAATATTTTAATATATCATCTGGGAAAAATTAGGTTCTGAAGCACATGTTTTAAAAGGCCATGGGAAAGAACAAGAGGTAGCATGTGCAAATTATTATGGAGGTTAGAATTACCTGCTTCATGACATCATAATTTGACAGTGTTGAGAAACTGACAACAAGCTGAAGTCAAGAATATGAAGATCTGAACAGAAATGCAAGCTCCCAAGGGGAATGTTTAAGTACATGGCAGCAGCATGGTCTCTGCTGTTACTCACTGAAAATTCAGTAAGATTGCAGATGACTCTACTTGAATCATCCAGTCCACTAAGTAGAACAATAGGATAATCAAGCAGGTGAGTGAAAACTGTGTGTGTCGTCAATAAACAGATCATCAGTAGGAGAGGAACAAATGGAAGCTTCCTGCCTCTCTCTTGAGATGAGGCTTAGATGATGTACATGGTGAACCAAGGCAGTCACTGAATTGTCAGGTTGGAGGTGGTGGCTCATGCCTTTGACCCAGCATTTGGGGAAACAGAAGGAGGCAGATCTCTGTGAATTCAAGGCCCGCCTGGTCTACACAGCGAGTTCCAGGCCAGGCAGCTATATAGTGAGACTCTGTCTCAAAAAAACCAAACTCCCTAAATATTCATTTCCTTTACTTTGATATTTAATATAGGTGATGCACATGCTTTTGATGATGAGTGGCAAAATGAGGTTTTGAAGTACAAGCCTAGTGGACGGTCATATAATCTGGAAAACACGAGGATGCGAAGTGTTGGTCATGACATTTCAGGATCACGAGAACACAGAAGAAGGTAAAAGCTATTTCTAAATGTAGTGCTTTTTAAGGGTTCTTAAAAATTTTGCATTTTTTTCATGTGTTATTCAGTATTTATAAATTTCATATATTTTGATCATATTTAGATCCACTCCCATAGCTGCATATCACATACCTTTACTAACTTGCCACTAAATTTCTCGTACTTTAATATATGTGTATATGTATGTGTATGTTAAGACTTAGAGAGTCAGGTTTGTGTCCTCAAATGCCCTCTGATGTTCACCAGAACTTGTTGAAGCTTAGTTACACATAATACATGTATAGCAATGATCCAGGAATCGTATCAATATATAATATTAATAACTGTGCTGAAGCATACATTAAATAAAATTTAAATATATTTTGAAGCCTGTTGAAGTGGTACAGTTCTTTAATCCTAGCACTCAGGAAGCAGAAGCAGGCAGAGCTCTGTAAAATCGAGGCTAGTCTGGTCTACATATCGAGTTCCAGATCAGCTGGTGCTGCAGGGAAACTTTGTCCCAAAAAGACCAAAAATGTTTTAAATATATTTTGGCTAGGTCAAGTGCTTGCCATGAAATCTCAAGGACCGAGTTCGATCTCCCAAACCTGAGTTTAAAAAACAAAACAAAACATGCCTGGGAGATGGCTCAGCTGTTACAAGCACTGGCTGCTCTTGCAAAGGACCCAGGTTTGATTCCCAGCATACAAAACACTGTCCTAATTCCAGTTCCAGGGGATCTGATGCCCTCTTCTGATCTCCAGGGGCATTACACAACATGTGTGGCATTTACATACATGCAGGCAATACAGTCATGTACACAAAATAAAAATAATTTTTTTAAACTGACATAGTATCCCACATTTGTAATCCCAATGTTGGGGAGGCAGACAGCTTGATTCTTGGGGCTTACTGGCCAGCCAACTTAGCCTATTTGTGAATTCAAAGCCTTAGGAATGATACTTAAGATTGTTTTCTGGCCTTCATACACATGCACATACCCATGAACATGAACACATACATACACCTCTTAAATGATAAACTTTACCATTTACCAGAAGTTTTGAAGAATACCCAGAGTTGTAGCTACAGTATCCTTTATGGGATAGGTAATAATTTTATATTGAATCTTTTAAGTAGCCCATACAAATTTGTCTTTGAAAACCAATAAATATTATTTTAGAATTGTAAAAATTTATCAGAAAACTATGCTTGAAAACATAGAAGGCAAAAATCCTAAGGAAAACTTATATGCTTAGTATAATGAAGTTATTTTGTGAACAAATCCTAATCTGGAAATTCAAAGTCATATATTTCACACCAGGTTAAGATACTTATATCTAGAGATTACTATATGGGAAAAGGTTCTGTCTTTAGAAGACATTAACTTCCTTACTAAGTCCAAATTGAGCATTTAATGACAAATGAACTTTAAATATTTATATAATGTCTACATAAAGTACCTTATTTCATGTGTATTAGATATTTTAGAACTTAGCAAAAACTTGGAATTGCTTTTGGAGTAATTAGGAAAAATAAACATGTTGAAACTATAAAAACTTACTTGGCATTTTATAGAGTTAATACAGATTGTGAAGTTTAATTAGGTTCTTTAGAGAGAGAGACCTCAGTAACCCTTAAAACAGAAATCCAAGCTGGGCGTGGTGGTGCATGGTTTTAATCCCAACACTTGGAAAGCAGTAGTAGACAGATCTCTGTGAGTTTGAGGCCAACCTGATCTACAAAGTGATTTCCAGGCCAGCAGGGGCTTAAAGGGAGACCATGTCTCAAAAAAAAAATTGACAAAACAGAAATCCATTCTAGAGCTCTAGGTGCAGGGTTGCTGTAGAAGGCCTCACAGAACCAGGACTGGACAAATGGGTATCAAGTAAACCATAAGCCTTGTGCAGAATTACACCTGCTGGCATCTTTCCTTTGGAAATAGTTGTTTAGGAATTTAGAGCATGAACATTTTTGTGTTTAAATGGCTTAAAATTTTTGCTCTCATCGTAATAAACGTTATGGTTAAAAATCGAACTGTGATAAGTTAAATACAAAATTCAGGTCCCAGTTAGAGAAAGTATACTCTTTTTGAATGATCTATAATTCTATAGCCCTGACAGCTGCATTTCCTCTTAACAGTTGTGTCTAGGAGCATTTTCTGAAGTGCTTAGCTCTGCATGATAAAAATGTGTTGGCCAACATGGTAGCTGTTAACTACATGTGATTGTTTAATCACATTTAACATGGGGATGGTAAAACTCAAGAGCTAAATTACTTGTGTAAATATTGCCAGTGGCTACCATATTGAACAGCACTGTTTAAACTGTAAGCAGTTAAGTGCATCTTAGGTAAATATCTCTTACTTTCTTAAATGTTTGATAAAATCATTTTCTCTGTTTTCCAAAGCTAGTAAGAAATTCATAAGATGGATCTCCCTAAAGTAGCTTTTCACATATTTGCAGTGACTTAATAAACCACTGGTCATTTTTAAATGGTATCAATGTCCATATGTCTATTTCTTAGGGAGAAACTTCGAAGTCCAGCCATTGAGAGTGGAAGAAGATCAAATGCTTTTGCAGACAAACTCAACATCAAAGGATCACCTGTGAAAATCAACAAAAAATAAATAGCCGTGCATTTAATTGGTTTAGTTGGTTATTTTAACAGAGAAAGAACGGTGCTAGATCATACACATCAGACCAATCTCCTGTTGTTAAATCAGTACTGTAGTTTGCAACTTTCTTCTGAAATCTTAATGCTCTTGTAAGTTCTAGCTTACATTGTTACTACTTTAGTAATAAAATTTTAGTGTTCAACAATGTGATTTAAAATTGGTAAACATTGTATAAAACTCTTCAGGACATACTAACTTAACGTTCACATGCTAATTTTGCTTTCCCAGTTTTTTTATGCTGACTGTATACTCACACTTACAAAGATTGATGATAGAACTAGTTCTGCCATTTAAATATAAGCTCAGTATAGAAAAGAAACATTAAAATACACTCAGTGTTTGCTAATACTGTAATAGAGTGATGCTAATGAAAGTTTAGTTTGTCTCAAATTCTATAATGTGTTAGAATCAGCTAGTTTAAAGCTTTAAAATAGTAAAACTGTATTAGTGTTACAGGCATGGTAACTAACACCTGTGATCCAAGAATCCTGGAAGCTGAGGCAGGAGAATTGCTGTGAGTTTGAAGTCATCCTGGGCTGAAAAATGAAACTGTATCTCAAAAAAAAGACAACCAGTATATATTAATGTGTGTGTCTATATATATATGTGTGTGTGTGTGTATATATTTATACACAGAGTTTTATAAGAAATTATTACTTTGAAAAACAAGAGTAAACAAATAGTTTATTTTCAGGAGAATATTTTAAATTGCTAATATACATGAATTTGCTTAACTTTTTTTTAAAGTATAGGTTTTTGTTGCATGTTACATTCATACCATTCGTCATCATTTGTATGATCATTTCTCTTTAATTTCTTGATTGTGTTACAGTTCTGTTTCATCACAGTTTAACATGTCCTCAGTTAACATTCTCCAAGGAGACTCCTTAGAGAAAGCCTGCCCCACTTTTCGCATATTTAGAAAAGTACATTTGCTTGTCTGAAAGGTAGAATGATTTGATTGTATCAAAACTTGACAGGAAGATGGTGTGTGCTTTGGAGCAAGATGTTTAATCAGGTTGAATTGCTTCTCTTTTAATTACACCATTTAAAAATTTAGCATTTTCACACTGAAATTCAAGCATTAATCTATCCTTATAGAAGTTACAGGTGAGGTTCATAAAATATAAAGATCTTAATTCTTACATTTATCAAGGAAAAAAAATATTCTATAATGATATATAATATCATTCTTTAGTCAGCATTTTCTTTTGTAAGTTTAGGAGTAAAACTATGCTAATCCTTCACAAATTGAGTACAATATGTGCTCATTAATTTTACTAGACTTGTATTATGCCCTTAACTGTCACCAAAATGAGAAGCAAATGTGTTCATTCATTTTCTAACAAATTAATTGAGCATGGAATTGTTAAAGTTTTTCCTCTTGTGCATAATTGTATACTAATGACATACTATAACATTGGTAAGTTGTCATAACACATACATTTTTTAATCTTATATTTGTGTGTGCCAGTTCACATTTGCATGTGGGTGCACATGTACATGGATCACACATGATCTGGAGGCCGTATGACAACCTTAGGTGTTGTCCCTCAGTTGCTGTCTACCTTACTTTGACATAAAGCCTCTCACTGGCCTGTTAAACGAGGTTGACTGGTCAGCCAGCCCCCGAGGTCCACCTGTCCTCCACACTGGGCTGTAAGCACATACCACAACGCCAGTCTTTTTTACATGGGGACTCAGGATCCAACTCCAATCTTTCAAGCGCTTGACTGAGTCATCTGCCCAACCTCTAAGGTTTAAATTTTAAACAGTGTTTTTGTATAATTTGATTTGATAATGCAAAATCTCACCAGATAATTACTCTCCTTTTGCCTAAATCATTACACAGATTACTTTGAATCATTATATTCAAATCTGAACACAAGCTTTAATTTGACTTAACAGTATAACTACTTTAAATCTTCTAGCACTGAACACTTTTTTCTTCACAATCTGTTTTCCATGAAAGTCGGAACACTTAATAAAATACACGACATTGAGAGATTTTCAGTGCACTGCATCTGGCCTCGGGTATAATTTCTTCAGTGGTCTTTCCTAGTCCTAAAAAAGTACATCTATGAAAAAGATAAAGGCAATAAATAATATATTCACACGTGTTTTCAAATAAGAAACACCCTTTTATGCTTTGTGTTTTTGAGACAGCATCTCATCGTGTAGCCTTCACTAGCCTGGAACTTGCTCTGTAGACCAGACTGGCCTTGAACTCACAGAGATCTGCCTGCCTCTGCCTCCCAAATGCTGGGATTAAAAGTGTGGGCCATTTGCTGGCAAGAGACTTATGTCTTGCTAACAGTAATAATTATGGAATAGGCATATAATTGTTCTTTTAACAAATTATTTTTGATCATTAACCTTTGAATATAATAAGCTGATCTTCCCTTTTTTCTCTTTTTAGAGCACTTTTGTGTAGAGTAAATGTACTGAATGTAAAATCTTTCATAAAAGTCATAAAGCATAACTTTAGTAAATTTTTAACGTTTTATCTAGAATTTAAATTATATGCATTGAATAGTGGCTTAAATTGCTGAAAGCAATTGAAATAAAAGTTAGCTTTTAAAATAAAACCATTGCCTCAGGTCCAGTAATAAGTGCTAGCAGAAGCCATTGTTTCTTTGATGATAAATGTTGACTTTAAGTTGCACAACTGAAAATACAAAGTCAAGAGATAGCTTGGCTTCACGTGTCCAAGTGTTTCCTGTTGTAATGAAATGAAATTTTCTTTGTTGATGAAAAAGCACACTTTTCACCTCAAAAGGAATAAAAGAAAATTTATTCTGGAGTCAATTTGAGGGGTCATGAACCAGGAGCATAGGTTTAGGTTACCCTCACCCCATGTGTTCAGTGTGGTAATATTGTACTGATGTTTTTAAACTCACAAAATCATAAAGCAAAGTGTTTTCTAAATAAATTGATGGGAGCATCAGTGGATGAGTCACAGCAAAGCTGAGGAAGTCGGATGTAAACCTAAGATGTTACCTGATGACATTGATGAAATTACAGAAGTATTTACCTAAGAGTCACAAGCATGGACTGTAAACATGAAAGTAAAGGAGGGACTAGTTGGGGAAAGGAAGGGGACCGGGGAGATTAGGAGAGGTACACACAGAAGAGGGCAAGGGGTAAATATGATCAAAAATGTTGTGAGTGGAGCTGGAGAGATGGCTCAGTGGTTAAGAGCATGACTGTTCTTGCAGAAGACTTGGGTTTCATTCTCAGCACCCATTTGGCAGCTAATAACTATCTGTAACTGCAGTTCTGGGGGAATCCAATGCCCTCCTCTGACCTCCAAAAGCATCGCAGGACATGGATACATTTACTCACGTGCAGGCAATACAGTCATACATAAATAAAAAGTAAAATATTAAAAATATCTATGTACTGCGCACAAAAACAACTCTCACCTCAAAGGGGCTAAGAAATAGTTTATTCTGGAACCAACTATGAGTGACCATGGCCTGGGATCATAGAATCAGGTTTCCCCAAATCCTGTGTTCCAACATAGTAGTACTTTCATGAAGATGTATAGTAACAGTACAAAGAAAACCAAAAAACTTTTCAAATACATTGGTAAAAACATCAGGTTATAGCAAAGTGGGAAAATCTCTGTTACTGACCTCAAATGCTATCTGATGACATTCTTAGCCTCAGATTGGTCAGAGCTAGTGGTCTCTTCCTTTCACCTAGTAGTCACAAGAATGTTAGATCAGATAGTGATGGGCAAGGAATGGCTATTGCAGAGGCTAAAGACGGCCCCAAATAAGGTGTGATTAGGCTCTGGACCAGCAACGTTACAACCTTTCTGTAAGTTCCAATCATTTAATCAGCCTTGCAGAAGATTTGATTCACGGTGTTTCTTTCTGGGAACTTCCATTCATAATATACACGTATGAAATTAGTAAATAAACATAAATAAAACCACAAAAGTGGGCAAAACGTGGCCATCTGGCTCTGTCGCTGTTACATTACAGCTTACCACAAGAACAGGTGTTTTAACTAGTCAATCAGACTTGTAGAATCTAACAGGAGGACAGTTTTTTCTGGGAACCTCAGTTCATGGATAACCAAGCATCACACTCTGTGCATGTGGATGCCAAATATTATTGGCCATGGTGCTAGGAAGGCTCCCTCCTAGGATCTGTTAGAGATGAGTCTGAGTAGGCAGTAAAGTAGTCTTAAAGAGAAATAATTGATAAAGCCACTGAACAAGAAATCCCTGGATCATAGCAGATCTAGGTCTGATTTTGTCTGGCCCTTTGTATCTGACATAACATCTACATGTTAAAAGAATCAAGAAAGCAAAATAACCTAAAAGGCAGGAGATGAGGAAAAAAGGCATTTTAACAAAATAAAACTCATTTTTTTATGTTTTTATGTATATGAGTGTATTACATGTATGTGTTTAAGTGTACCCATGTCATACAGTGCCCTTGGAGGACAGAAGAGAACACAGGATCCCCTGGAACTGGAGTTACAGACAGTTGTTAGCTGCTATGTGGGTGCTGGGAGTTGAACCCAGGTTCTAGGCAAGAGCAGCCAATAATACTCAACTGCTGAGCAGTCTCTCCAACCCACAAAACTCATTTTTTTAAAAACTGGATTGACCATTTCCCATATGTCCAGTTATTTATACTCTATGAAATATTTTGATGTTTGGAGTCTTAAATCTACCCTTTTAGTTTTTATCCAGTTTGGTGGTCTCTAACCTCATGTGGAACAGCTAGTTTTAATTTTACTAAAGATTCATATCTAAATTACTACAGCTTGTTTTTAGATGATCATTTTATCTATTACCTTGCTATTACACTGTCAACAACAGCAGGAATAGGAGCATACTCTATACTGCCCCACAGCAGCCTGAAGAATTCCCTCAGACCCTCATCCTGACTACAGAGAGGAATATCAGGGTGAGCCAGTACAAAGCAGAGTTGGAGTTTAAAGACTTTTTTAAATTTATTGATTGATTTTTTTTTTTTAAGACAGGGACTAGCTATGTAAACCAGGCTGTCCTGGAACTCACAGAGATCCACCTGCCTCTGCCTCCTTTCTGCTGGTATTAAAGGTGGGCACCACCACACCCAATCTTAGAGACATTTAAAATACAGATTTATAAGCACAAGAGTTTAGAGAGAAAGATGCTCAAGAAAAGTAGTTCATACCCAAGAGAGCAGACGTGAGCTTTCAAACAAGTTGCCTTTAATTATCTTATGTTAGCTACCTACAGCATTTTGGTGATTCAAGTTATATCTCAGAAGGTGACTAGGAGACTTTTCTCTTTTTCAAGATGAGGGTAGAGGGGTGACTCTAGAGGTGCCGTTGATGGGATTAGAGTCTGACACAGATGCAGGCCAGAGCCAGTAGGGGCTACACAGAGTTAGGGCCTGTCTGTATTGTTAAGGAGTTTCTGTCGAGTCTTAGAAAACTGCAGGCGTACAGCTGGGAAGGGAGCAAGACGTTAAGCAAATTTAAGTTGTGTTGAAATGCTTATCTGGCAAGAAATTCCAACCAGACTCCCGAAGAGCGCTTTCCTTTCCAAGTCCCCATCATTTTTCCTGTATTTCTATTCTGCCTCAGTTTCCCCTTCTGAGATTTTGAACCCTTAAATCTTAGGGATTGATAAAAGCTGAAGATCATCTTCTGTTATCTCTTCAGTGCTGAATAGGCACATAGATCTTACCTATGCATGGAACAAACGTTTCAATCTGTTTGATACAGGGTGTGGGCAGTGTAAAGGTTGGAGATTGGAGATTGGAGGTCATCATCCAGTGGAAATCTGGAGGAGAGGATATCATTACTGTCAAACCACATAAACAGTAAAGCTTACAGCAGATTGCTGTATCTAATCCTAACATTAACACCAAAAAATAGGATCTTTTTTATCATAAGGTGCCTAATAACCATGATGATACTAAATCTTTGGAATTAAGGCAGGACGAGACACTTCATTTGTGTATGTAGCTGTAGGAGTGACAGCCCTAACAAGCCAGATTTATCCTATTGTTCTCAATAAGCCACTTCAAGCATAGTAATAGTGAAAAAGATTTATTCAATGTGGCTACTTTGGGAAGAGGAAGAAAGAAGTCCAGTGACTCTCCTCAGTCTATTCCTGGGTTCCTGACATGAGATCTAGGCTTAAATAGAGGGAGAGAGGTGTCCATAATTAAGCAGTCCCAGTCAAGGTGTGGTTCCACTCATCACGGATCATCATTTTCAAAGCTCTAATCTTTCCTCCAAGGTGTTCTGTCAAGTTGTCAGAATTGTGTCAGATGTCTTTGTGGGAGACAAACTCCTCTGGCTGGCACCAGGCTCCCAGCCTTTTTCCCTCTCCCGGCATGAATTTCCTAGGGAAATACACATATCTTGGGGTACATTGTTCCAGTAGTCTAGCCAGAGGGAGGGGCACAAGTGTCTCATCGGAACATCTTCACTTCTGCCAGGATGGAAACAGCAGGACCAAAGGCGAGTTGGCAGATGTATACACCTGAGAGCTGGACATAGGTTATAAGTTGCTTTCAAAGTATCCAGGGTGATCAGATCTCATAGCCCAGGTGTCTTTGAGTTTAGGAGCGGGACCCCTCAGGTTGTTTTTAAAAACAAAAACAATGAAACACCACACACACAGTATTCCAGTGGTTATAAATTGAGTGTGTGGCAAGACCAAACCTTCCAAGAAATCCAGTGGAGGAGATAAAAGAGAAACAGTGGGAGTGGTGATCACTACCTAAGACCGAACAGTGAAGCAAGACAGTAAAAGGCCACGGCTACTGATCATAATTAGAGATGGGATTGAGCTTTGCATTCAACATGTCCTTTTGTGTTTGAGGAGAACTTTTAAGTCTCTTTTTCAAAACAGGTTGCATGTTTAAGCAGAGTTGGCTTCAGTATGTTACTGTGTCTGCAAAGGCTCAGGACAGACTGTTTTAGAGCATTTTTTTGGAGTTCTTTTGGTCCTGATGGGGTAGTCCTCTGTCCATCCTGAGGAAGTATCAGTAAGGATCAGAAGACATGTATGTCTTTGACAAGGACGCAATTAGCAACAAGTCACTGTCACCTTTTTGGGGGGGAGGTATCTGTTCTTTGTTCTAGGTTTAAGAAAAGTGTGGCTTACATTTTCTTAACCCAGCAGGGATTAATACAATCACTAGAGCAGATAGGCATTTTAAAAAATTTTTATTGTAGATGTTATAGTCGTCTCCCCCATCTCCCAGCCCCCCAAAGACACAAGTGACTGGAGTGGTTAGCACTTCTTCCCAGGGACCGAAATAGTTTTCAACTTTCAGGACAACAGGAACTTACAATATCTTTTAGGTATTAGGCCAGGTGGTCCATTTCCTCCGTTTCTGATTAAGATAGTGTTGAACTTAAATTGGGGATATGGATATCAAATCCACGCCCATAGCCTAGAATATTCCTGTAAACTGTTGTCACTTGTAACCGTCCTACCTATGTTAGTTATAGAGTCTGGCTAGGACCTATAGCTGAGGACTCCCAAGGCCATGTTTGTCTTTTGTTATAGGGGTTTTGTTGTTTCTGAATTTTGTTTCTTTGACTTGGTTTTTTATCAAGAATATCTAAGCCTGAGGTTGACGACACTAACTCCTTTGGTTTTAAGCGTTCCCATCAACAACGGTTATTGCATGGATTTATTATACAAGGGGTCAGGTTATCAATTAAGGAAGAGAACAAGGCTCCCATACTGAAAAGAAAATTAACATTTGTTTTTATTCCCCACATCAAGAGTTACTCAAGGTGCTCCAAAGCTGTCTACACTCTCTTGAGTGGGACTTTTATCAGGGAGTTCTGGGCAGCTTCAGCCCCCAGAGGCAGCCATCATTAGAGCTGAAGGCCTATTCCCTTTTCAGGGTAAAGCACTGCAGAGGCAGCAGAGACCTGTTTCTTAGAACACTGCTGAGGGAAATTCCTTTCCAGCGCTCTGGCTTTTTAAACCTTCAGCAAGGATTGCCCCTTTAGAGTCCAGCCTAGGGATTCTCTAAGGTAGTACGCTATTATCTATCTGACAAAATATTCAACAGGCCTAAGGTTATTGATTGAGCTTGTTTCTGTGTCTATAATCATTTCCCTTGGGCCCTTTGGAACTACTTTAATCTCTGTTTTTGAGAATTCTAAAAGAGAACTTCAAGAATTGGAGTGTCTGGTTCTAAAGTCTGGAGCAGAGTTAATGATGAAAGAAGAACCTAGCAATAATCTGAACCAAAGAAAAGAACCTTTCATTTTAGTAACCTTAAGCATGAGTGTGCCATTTTTAAGTATTATCTTTCATAAACCTTTTTGTGAGTTATTCAGATGTCCTGGAACATTCCTAAGTGTTCTGGTTTTGTCTTCACTTTTTAACTTTTCCATTTTGGAACAATCTTTACTAAAACAAAACTTATCATCTAAAACCCTTTTCTATCTAAAAACAGGTTTGTTTGTGTTTTTTTCTTTAACCTTTTTTCACCAAAAATATATCTCATGTTTATAGTTTTCTATATTTTTCTTTGTAGGTTCCTTTCTTAATTTCTTTACAAAATTTAGAAAACATTTTTCTTAGTATAAATATCCACAAATCACAGGAAGCTGGGGGCAGGAGGGATGGCTCAGAGGTTAAGAGCACTGGCTGCTCTTACAGAGGACCCCAGAACCCACATGGCGGCTAACAACCAACCATAACTCCAGTTTTGGGGGGTCCAGAGCCTTCTTCTGACATCCATGGATATTGCACGACATGGGTACACTTGTTAACTTTAAGTTAGACTGATGATCTAACCATTTTCTCCGTAGAATTAATTGTTAACCCTAAATCTATAATTCCAAAAGTATGATCTTTCTTAGAAACAAGGTAAAAAACTTACATTCCAAAGACATAGAGCCTAACCTAACTATTGCTAAGACTGCAGTAGATGCCTAGTAAAAACAAAAAGATCAACCAGTGAAGAGAGCTATGCAGAATTAGGTAATATCTTTTCCCATTTCAGCAGAAGGGGGAGGACTTGCCATTACTGTGGGAAATTTTTTCCCTGAAGGTAAAAATGAGACTAAAGTTCATTTACTGACTAATTTGTAGTGAAGCTAAACCACATTCTTTGTTCTTTCTCATCTAAAAGAAAGAGAAATCTATACTAGAACTGAGACATTGACTACATTTTCACATTCCTCAGCAGGATCAGACACTTTTTGTCAATCTAGTACAAACTTTGGGTATTTATGTTGAGTTCCCCACTTTGATCAGATGCCATTTGTCCATTACAGCCTGGGGTATTCATGATGAGTTATCCACCTGGATCAGACACTATGAATCTGTTCATTGTAGCCATTAACTGGGCATTCAGTATCGGTATAGCTCCAAAGGCTATTCTTCCAGGTGCCCCTAGAGACCTTTCCAACTTGGACGGGACACCATCAGCCCAGCCAGTATAGCCTGGAGGACTCATGAGTTCCCCACCAGAATCAGTCTATGCCGTATAGTCATTAACCAGGCACTGGGCATCCTTGAAGCTCCAAATGACCACTTTCCTTTCAGGAATTCCTGGAGATAGGAGCGTACCTTAGGGGCATGGTCTGGTTAAGGGCATAGCTTGATTTGTAGAACAGCTGGATGTTAACAGCTCATGAGACACATGGGGTCTAAATTTTATATTAACCTTGAAAGTTCTAGAAACCTCTTCCTCAAAACATCTGGTGAAAATACAGATTTAAGGATGGGAAATCAGAGTCTCACATGGCGAAAAGCCTAAGGCTGTAAAGCCGAGATGGTAAAACAGCATGAAGACACAAAATTCCTTTTGCCTAAGATGTCTAGCCAGGTTGGTATTTATTGAAAAACCTCAGATCTCATGTATTCTCTTACCCAAGATTTCACCCACTGTACAAGTTGGTTCTTTTTGGACACTAATACAGCAGTTCCACATAAAAGACATCTTTTGTTTGTTTGTTTTGAGACAATGTCTCCTGGTAGTCCCAGCTGACTTGGAACTTACTATGTAGACCAAATTGGCCTAGACCTGAGATCTGCCTACCTTTGCCTCCCTAGACCTGGAATTAAAGGTGTGTGCCACTGAGCCCAGCCATAGAAGACATTTTTAACAGTAACTTTATATTGTTGTGCCCAGGTTATAGAATCCTCTCAAAAGACCTCCAGGGAGGTCAAATCTGATGCAAGCACAAAGGGTCTTTATTTACAAGCTCGAGCTCGGTCCACAGTCTGACACACTGACGAAGCGGTGATAAGACAGTGGCCCTGAGTGGAGGGTAAGGCGATCTTTTACAGGGTTAAAACAAAGAGAGGAGGGCCAAGGGTTGGAACTGGTTAAGGAAGCCCGCTGGTGCGAAAAGCATCTTACTCATATTAAGGTTACAGGGCCCGTGGAATGTGCGGACCAAAGGATGTCACAAGGTCTTTTTATGTCACTGATTTTAGCCTTGGTCAACCTGACCAGATTTCATGTAGTCCTAAGTAGGGTGTTTTTACAAAACCATCTGGTATTTGAAGGCTACGTCCTTGCAGGTGTTTTCCTATGAGTGTGGGACAGACTGTTTGTGGTCTTTCCTGGAGCTGGGAAGTCAAGCTTACATACAGAGGTTTTTCTCTAACAAAATGGAGTCAGGTTTGCGGCAGCCTTCACTTTTCATTTCTGGGGGGTCCTTACAATATAAACACAAGGGTTAAGAGAAAGAGGTGCTTGGGAACAAAGTAAGACACACAAAAGCATGGTTGTGGATTTCTCAAAAGTTGCACTTAGGTGTTTTAGCATAAAGTCCCATTTGTGTGGCTCAAGTTATATCCCCAAGGGTTGCTAAGAAACTTTTCTCTTTCAATGACTGAAATTATAGGATAGCTTTGGAGGTGCACTGGATGGGATTACAATCTGATAAAATAAAACCAGGAATCAGTAGTGTTGCTGGAACCTTTTACTCCTAAGTTTCCTGGCAAGAGCTCTAGAAAATTGCTAGTTCACAGCTGGGAAGGGAGAAAGATCTGAAGGAAACGTTGCATTGGAGGGATGGAGTGACAGTTAAAAGCACTTGTACAGCACCTGGATTCAGTTCCCAGTGCACACATAGTGGCCAACAACCATCTGTAACTCCAGTCCCAGAGGCTCTGACAGCCTCTTCTAGCAACAGGGGCATTACACACAAATGGTGCACTTACACGGAGGCAAAACACTCATACATATAAAATTAAATAAATAACAATTTGGCTGGGTGTGACGGTACATGCCTTTAATCTTAGTACTCAGGAAGCAGAGGAAGGTAGATGTCATTGAGTTCAAGGCCAGCCTGGTGTATATAGTGAGTTCCAAGCCAGCCAGGGCTACATCATGAAGCTGTCTCCAAAAAAAAAAGAAAGAAAAGAAAAAGTTGTCTGGGAATTCTTAATTCTTAGCTGGAGAGAAACTTCAACCAGACTCCTGAGTGAGAGGCTGCGATGCCCGGCACGGCAGAGGTTCAGAGAATCCTCAAAGAGGGTCCGTGCAACACGAAAGAAAGATGACCCAGAGAATTTCAAGAGTGGGCAACCGAAGTCTCTCTGTGGAGGGAGGAGAGGCTACCAGCTACTGTAGCACTGCGTATTTATCGCTTAAACCTGCATAGGCAGGACAAGCAATGTGGTTTTGCTTGATGCAGTCAGCCTTTAGAAAACTTCCTCGAGACTTCTAGGCGGGTTATTTTAAAGCTTTACTACAGTGAAAACCAGCCAAACACAACAAGGCATTTGTGACCAGTGGTCAGAGTGTTATTTCTTTGTATAATTTGGGATGAAGGCACTGCATTCTTTGTCTGCCTCAGCACACAGGCCTATGCAGCTTTTTCTACACAGTCCTTCTTAGCTTCGTGGTCAAGCATGCTTCCAGCAGAGTTTCGGTAAAGCGATGTTTTCGCGGTAGTTCAGGTCAATCAGCGGTCTCTCTCAAGGGTGTCTTTCTTCTCCATGTCCTCATAAGCCCTGTGTTTCCATTCTGCCTCGGCACCAGATTTAGTTTGGAGGAAATAAGTGGAGAGTCACATTAAGGGTGAAATCAGGTAACAGTATTCTATTGCTTCAAATTCCTTTTAACAAAATTATTTTTCCCCATGTACCAAATATTATTAGTGGCAGGGGGAGAAACAAAAATATTACTTGTCAGAAATCAGGATTTTAGGTTTTATGGCCATAATCAAATAGTATTTATTTTACAGTCATTACAGAAATGGGACTCCAATAGCGCTATTGTAATTATTATTATATTGCCCATCTGCTTTTTATTCATTTATTTTTATTTTATGGGCTTCAGGGTTTTATCTGCGTGTATGTAAGAGCACTATATATATATATATATATATATATTTATTTATTTATTTATTTATTTATATTTAATAACTACAGAGGCCAGAAGAGGGCGCTGGATCCCCTGGGAATGGAGTTATGGATGGTGGCTGGTAACCATCTGTTCTGCCAGAACAGCCCGTGCTCTTAACTTCTGAGAGCCTAGTTACTTCTTGTTGCATTTTTTTATTGATTAAAAAGAATTTTAGTCTTGGCTAACTATTCTATAGGATACTGTGAATGCTCTTTCAATCAAGAAACATGAATTCTTAAGATAGAAAGCATCATGAATATTGTCATTAGAGGCTGATTGCTAGATATAAAATATGAAAACTGTAAAAAGACCACACAGACAAAGTGAAAGTAACTCAGTAAGGAATTTTTTATTCTTGCAAAAATGCATTGCTTCATCCAAGGACTAAGCAAGCACATCAAGTAGAAAATCTGATAACTGTTTACCCTAATGCAAGAGTACTTTTCCCATTGACTGGAGTCTGGCCTCACAGTGTTTCATGGTTGGCTTGTTTTTAAAAAGAATTGTCACAAAGGGAATTGAAGAAACGGGGAAGGGGTGGGAAGCTCCAGATCATCAAGTTCTGGGCTAAAAACGATTTGAATTCCTTGTAAATGTAGCAATATCCTTGTTTTGACAAAATTTTTACAAGATGGAGCAGATTACAAAATAGCATTCCAGAGGTTACATTGCTGTAAATAGTCTTCTGATAGAAAAGATTTGAATTCCTTGTAATTATTCCCTTCAGAGTTCAAATCCGAGTATGCTATAGTGCTTTTTATAGTCTTCAGGTTTTGTATCTTTACTTTTTTTTTTTTTTTACTATCAATAGAATAGTAAATTGGTTGGACCAAGGTTTTACTTTTTTTTCCTTCTTCCTTAGTAGGAAGAATTTTGTTTCTGGCTCTAAGAGTTTGGATTTAGAATAGAATGAAATCCCTTTTGGAAGATTTAAAATAAGTTTTGGTCAGTTTAAAGATTTTTTTAAAAAGTTGATGGATATGTGTGTGTGCCTGTATAAGTTTATGTACTACATGCATGCAGGACCATATTGAGGCCAGAAGAGGGAGTCAGATTCACTGGAACTGGAGTTAAAGGTGGTTGTGAGCTCCTTCATGTGGGTGCTGGGAACTGAACCCAGGTCCTCTACAAGAGCAGTAAGCACTCCTAACACTAAGCCATCTCTCTAGTCCCCAATATAAAACCTATATTTTAAAATCCAAATTATACTGAATAATGAGAGAATTCTTCTATGAATGTAGTAAAACAACACCCTGACTCGTTTTAGGTGTGAAGATTTGATTGAGCAAAGAAGGCGGTGTAAGCAAACAGTCATAACAAAAGCAAGATTAATATGACAGCATCACAGCCTCCACTAAAACCGAGACTTAGAAATATACCAAACAAAATGCCAAAAGTCTTGGATCATTTTTACATATCCCAAATTAGAAGAATTGAAGAAAGGCGAAGCAAAAATATTAGGGACTAAATCCTTAAGAAGCAAACAGAGTCTCAGGGAGAAATAAAGATGACGTACTTCCTGCTGCTTCTTGGTTTGGCAGGAAGGCCTTATAATTCCAACAAGGCCCCTTCAAATGACCTGCTTAGAGTCATGTAGTCCTGGATATATCTCTGCTCTGTCTGTGATGTCTTTAAATTAATCCAAAATTAGGGGAGGAAACCCACTAAGACTCTTGAACGGCAAGCCTCCTGGGGGCACTGGATTCTCCGTGTCTGACTTCACCTCTCTACTTGAGACCTTTCTCTTTCTGTATGTGTGTGTATGTTTATATGTATGTGTGATTCTTCATATACATGGATGTTTCTTATCTTTCAATAAAAGTTTGTTTGCCTCTTGTTCTCTGGTGGTCTGAGAATTTTTCTGCCACTTAATTCTTTAATTGACTGAAACAAAAAATGAACCTGACATTATTCTTAGACTTATAATGTGCCAACTGCAAGAGAAATGTTAAGAGAGCTTTTGAGTTCATTTATTTGGGGTACTAAATTATCAGTGTAGTTGAAGATGAATGTCATTCAGTTTTTTGAGTCCATATACGTGTCTCTCAGAAGAAGCCAGCACAAGTTTGAGGTGAGGAATACACATGTGCTTATCTCTTGAAATCTTGTAGTACAGGATGTGGTTAGAAGTGCCCAATAGAATCCTTTCCCTCTAGCCTGAAGGAATGTGGTGACATTTTTTTTCTCAGTTGATGAAATGACCTGGTTTTAGTTCTCACTTCTGTACTTTATCATCCCCTGAACCTTAGTGTAGAAATATTCTGTAACCAATACTGATTTTTTTAGTTATCATATGTAAGATTTTTACATAATTCTTTGTTTCTCTTCAATAAAGATAGCTCATATAGTTGTATTTTTAGAGAATGCCCAGTACTTATTTTATAAGTAGATAAATATGTTTTCCCCAAAAGTAGCTCTTAGGTTGGAGTGTCATCTGTGCAACATCAATCCAGAGGTCTGAAGATCATAGGTACAATAAAAATTCTGTACAGCAGGACAAATTTTAGAAATATTTTCATTAAAATAATCTTCATGGTTAGTATATAATTTATCAGTAACAGCCTAACTAGAGATAATTCTTCATAGAATTTTTCCTACTGATAAGGCAATGGCTTGCTGACAAGTGCATGGGAAAATAAACAAACCTGGTGTTTAGATAAAATCCAGTCATCAAAATTTAAACAGTTCATTCAGTAAAAAGATGAAACATAAAACAATCCTTGTTCAGTACTCACTGTGGTCATGTATACCTTTAATACCTGCACTGGGTAGGCAGAGGCAGGAGGATCTCTTTGAGCTCTAGACCAGCCAGGACTAGTGAGACTCTGCCTTAACAAAGCAAATCAAAACAAACCAAAATTTTATTCTCTAAGCCAGTTTTTCTGTAATGTTACTGAATAGATCAATATTTTAAGAAAACACTTAAGTGTTCTCTTCATCAGAGTACTGAATTTTGACCCTAGGAATTTCAACAATCTTTAATTATAGCTAACAGTTTATATCTTTATCATCTTTAACTTTTAACTTTGACAGTGTTTTTATAATACACTTTAACCTCCTATAATAGTTTTGTCCTTATCTTCAATTATTCATTTTGGAACAATCCTTTACTTTAGGACAAAATCTTATCTTATGATACAAACCCTTCCTGGAGACTTCCATCATGGTGGCTTCCATTGCTATACCTTGAGCATCAACAGTGTTTAGCAACCCAGAATATCTGTAAGTAATTGAAATCCATAATCATCAGCCTGTTCAATTTCTTTAGTTTTTATGATTGCATAAACAAAGTTGATGAAGAGAGCTTTGACAGAATTCTTAAAGACTGAAGAAAGATGATTATCAGATGGTAGACACTGCAGCAAAACCCGAAGTAGTGGATGTCATACAGAGAGCAAGCTATCCATAAGCAGCCACCTCCAATCACCCTCATCTCAAACAGTTCCCTTGTGCTTTAGAAAATGTCTTTGGAACAAATCACAGCTATAGCCAAAGGATATCATTTGCTATTTCTAATTTAGGCAATCTAGCCAGCAAGAGAACAAAGTACCTTCACTGGAACATTTTCTCAGAGTCATGCCTAATTCATTAAAGAGCAAACATGCTACTGACATTTTTGACAAGGATAGAGTCATGAAAAAGTGAGATGATTTACTGGGTTTATAGTGAACTTTGGGAGAAAGTGCAGGCAGTGTGTTCGGGTGTATAAAATGGTAAGGGAGCTGTTGAATCGGTAGTAAACAAATTAAGAAGACAAATGGGCTGGAGAGATACCTTAGTGGTTAAGAACACTGATTGTTCTTGCAAAGGACCAGAGTTCAGTTCCCAGCACCCACATGGTGGCTAACAACTGTCTGTAACTCCAGTTCCAGGGGATTCCATGTCCTCTTCTGACCTATATGGGCATTGCACAACACGGGTACATTTGCATACATGCAGGCAATACACTCACACATAAAAACAAAAACTAAAAATTTTAAAAAGAAGATAAATGACAGAGGTACAAAGAAAAGAAACAAAGGATTTCAGGAAGCATTGTTAGGCAGATGATGGTGTCTGAAAGTTTGGGCCCAGTGTACACTAAGAGACAACGTGCCCTCTGAACCTGTCCTCTATTTTCTGTTTTTTTAATCAAGCAATCAAGAAGGTACTTGAGCCATTCCTGCATGGAAGGAAGTGTCCTTGTGTCTTGACTTCAAGCTGTAGACTTTCCCAACTACGGTTCCACCAATGCTGGGCTGAAGAATCCTGGAACTGGAGCGGATGTTCCTTCTCAAAAAGAATTATGATGTAACTGGAGAGATTACTCAGCAGTTAAGGGGAAAAAAAAGCATTACGGAAAACATTGGATTTACACCAAAGTAAAGATAATAACTATGAATTCACAGTACTGTTTTAAGCAAAGAGAGAAGGTGTTCTGACTTCAAAGGGTTCATTTAGTCAGTGTGTTGAGAGTAGACTGAACTACAGCCAGGACAAAACAGTAACAATCACTGGGAAGGTTAACACAGTAACCCTGGGAAGAAACAGCCATGCTAAGAGGCGAAGAGAAGTGGCAAGTTCTGGATGTATTTTTCTATAGAGAATATGCTGGGAGATTTAGATCACAGGGATCTGCGGCTGTCAAAGTCACTGCCATCTTTGGCTAGAGCAATGGGAAGAACAGAGATTTTGTTGAGATGGAGACTGTAGGAGAAGGATTTAGGAAGGTAAGAAGCACTGTTCTGTATAATGCCAACTTTGAGACGCCTCTAATATATCCAAGAGAAGTAATGCATACAATTTGGTGTATTTTTTCCATTTAAAATTTTCTACAAATATTTCTTCACATTGTAATGCTGGTTATGGTATTTAAGTTAGATATAGATAGATGATAGATAGATAGATGATAGATAGATAGATAGATAGATAGAGGTAGAGATAGAGATAAATATAACGTAAGTTTTGTTTTTTAAGAGAAACGAACCTGCTCACCTTGTAAGGCCACCTCCCGGGGACAGGTAACTACATAACTGCAGTTCTCCTCCAGAGCAATAGAGGGCGTGCGCTCCCCGCGCTGACCAAGGCTACTCGCCCGGTGTCTCCCTCTCTCCACTCTCCCTCCCGGAAGTACTCTTCCGCCCCGCTAGCCGGCGTGACTTTGAGCGCTTCCCTCCGCGGTGCGGGCGCTGAGCGGAGCAGGGCAGCGGACTTGGCAGGTCCAGGCGTGCAATGAGGCTGCTGCGGCTCGCCGCGGGCCTGGGGCGCCAGCCGCTCCCACGGGTCGCGGTCGCCCTGGGCTGGCAGGGGAACCAGGTAGTGACACCCGGCGAGGTCGAACCGGCGACGCCTCCTGAGCCGGGAAGGTGGCGAACCCCTTCCCTACCCTGGGACTCACGTGAGCGGCGCAGTCACGGCCCCCTCACCCCCGCTCTTGGGAGCCGCAGCTCTGGGCGGGAGTCAGTTGCCTTTTGATCGTTGTGGTCCATCTTCGAGAGAGAAGTGACCCGATTGGTGGTCGAACTTAGTGGGCCCGGGGCTCGAACCCCGGACTCCTTATCCAGTGCTCTTTTAATCGCAGGATGTGGTTGCATAGGTTGTTTCCCAGCTGGTCCTGTGCTATTGGATTTGACGCTCAACTCGGTGCTCTTCTTGCTATCGGGTGTTTAGAAAATTAAACTTTGCAAACCTTTGGAGGAGGGAAGGGTTAGGGCGATGGTGCAGCCTTTTCTGTGGACCCCACGTTTGTTCTGTGGTCTGGTAACCCTGGGGTTTAATCACCTAAGCACTTGTCACCCGTCCACCTTTCCATTTCGGTTCGTTTCCCTGCTGCCAGAAGTGGTTGCAAAGCATTTGGTTGGTTGTGCAGTTTCGCAGGGAGAAACTGTTGTGTTTTGATTATATAAAGTGAACCTCCCTAACCACGGTAAAGTTAACAGGAACAATAAAAAAGCTCTTCATTAATTGTGTTTGTGTAGGTGAAACTAGAAAGCTTTGGGGACCGGGATTGGAGCTCCTGTTAAATTGTATAGAACACGTATGTAAGTTCTCATATACTGGTGCTGGCTGGAAACTGCAGGAAAGGTTAAGAAGGAAAAAGACTAAGGTATAACTGAAGCTAGAACTCATATTTTATATTAAAATGGTCCTCAAGGAATAGTTCCAGAGGGTGTGACAGTAGCTTAATTTTTGACTGTGGTATCTGCCCTGATAAAAATAATTAATTTTGCTTGGTCCTGGGGACTAAATCCAGAATTCTGTATATGCTGTCTCATGGACATTGAGATGCTTTGAGGAAAAACAAAAAGCCATGTGTTCTAGTTTGCTGTAATTATAAACAATCATCAAAAACAAAGGGGAAGAAAGGGATATTTGGCTTACAGGTTACAGTTCATCCTCAAGGGAAACCAAGGCAGGAACTCAAGCAGAGAGCGTGGAAGAACGTTGCTTACTAGCTTGCACCCTCTGGCTTGCTCAGCTCCCTTCCTTACACAGCTCAGGCCCACCTGTCTGCAGGGGGCTGGACACTCCTACATTAATTAGCAAACAAGTGCCCCACGGACAGGCCCACGGACCAGTGAGAGAAGGGGTTCCCTTTTTGAGGACCCCTCTTGCTAGGTGTGTCAGTTGGCAATTAACCGTCACACCATTTTGCCCATTTTTTTAATGGCTCTTTTATGAAAAGTGTTGAATTGAGTCTTTTTTTTTTTTTTTCAGACTAAGTGGAAGGCCTGCAGATGGTATTCATCAGGGGTAGTTCCTAATGAAAAAATACGAAATATTGGAATCTCAGCTCACATTGATTCTGGGAAAACTACGTTAACAGAACGAGTGCTTTATTACACTGGCCGGATTGCAACGATGCATGAGGTACGTGCTCAGTGGTTGCTTCCAGCGTTGTAAGAGTTTCAATTTAATTGTTTTATAGTTAGGGTTTTATAAACATTAAAAGCCTTGTTTAAAGGTTAAAAGAATGATCATAATGAATTTTTAACCAAAGTCAGATGTACAAAGGGGATACTTCAGGTTGGCTTGAAATGTTACCTTGACTAATCTGTCAAGACATGATCAGTGTGTGTATACTGAGTAAGTGTTAAATCAGTGTCATGAACACTTGTAAACTTGTTAGTATAGTTTTGACATAATTTTAATCGTGGATAAATGTTTATAATGTTAAAGGGAAAGTAAATTATTTTGTAAATTTTTTATTGAATTTTTGTGTATTTCATACAGAACATCTTAATCAACTTTATATCTCCTTCCTCGTTGGCACCCTCCCCACTGGAGTTCATATAGTCTGTCATTTGTGTTAAGGCCTGTCATGTCAAGTTAGTGTCCCCAAATGTCCTTCAGTGCAAGTTCACCCACTGGGGTATAGTCAGCCTGTCTAGAGTCCCTCCCTTTAAGATCAGCTCTTCCTCACCCAGCAGGAATCAGCTGCTAATAATTCTTTGAGATTGAGGCATGCTGTCCATTTCCACAGTTCCATGCTAGATTTTTATCTGCTTGAGTTCACATGGGTCTTGTGCATGCTGATACGATTGCTGTAGGCTCATATGAGCAAGGTCCCAGGAACCTGTTGACTCTGTGGGAAAGTAGATTTAAGTGTAAGTTCTCTAGTTAAAAAAATACCTGTCAGAAAAATATATTATTAAAAATATTGACAATTTCTCAAAGACACTGTGTTAACGGTGAGTAGTAAGTTTCCAATTTAAACTATTTAGATGAAGAGCTTCTTTTAAAGCATATGACTTATATGCTTTAAAATCCTAACCTTTTGTGCCTCAGAATCCACATGGGACAGAACTGGGAAAGATCCGTTCTCTGAGCTTTAGTCATGGAGTACTGCACGGCTGGCGGTCAGGACTGGTACAGAAGGAACCAGGCTAATTGACTGACTGCTCTAGATACTGTATGGTTGAGAGAAGGAAAGGAAGTTTGGTAGCTGAACCAGGACAAACCTTTCATCAGTTAACTCTTTTATGAGATTTTATAGTTATAGAACTAGGCTTATCTGAAAATTGTGTAAGTTAACTTTATTTCCAAATTCCATTTCAGTAGAGCTTGCTTTCTTGGGGTGAAGAGACAGAAAAGTCTGAAATGTTATGTCTGCCTTTAGGTGAAAGGTAAAGATGGAGTTGGTGCTGTCATGGATTCCATGGAACTTGAACGACAGAGAGGAATCACTATTCAGTCAGCAGCCACCTACACCATGTGGAAGGACGTCAATATCAACATTATAGATACTCCAGGTCAGTGGGGGTCTCGGTATTGTGATTTCTTTCGGCAAAGGTGTATTTAGTTCTTTCTTCTATGGCCCAGTTAATCTCTGAGTATCAGATTTTAAAAACATAACACTGAATTTCTATTGATCAGGACTCAGAGCACTTCACTGAGTGTGGCTTCTTTGAAAAATAATTTGATAAGAAGCATTCTTGCCTTTTACATATTCCAGCTTTCCACGGCTTCCTGTGCTCTGTTACCTTCTAGAAGTGATCTTGTTGGGCCTTGGACCTGACATGGGTTAATGAAATTGGTGAGCCAAGCTATCTACATTATATTTCAAATATGTGTAATGAGCAGCGATAAGAGAACTTTTAATAGTGTGAATTAAAAATACAGGCTGCTCTTTAAACCCTCTCATGCTGCCTTGTCTCCTTTAGGGCACGTGGACTTCACGATTGAAGTGGAGAGGGCCCTGCGAGTGCTGGACGGTGCTGTCCTTGTTCTCTGTGCTGTGGGAGGGGTGCAGTGCCAGACCGTGACTGTCAATCGGCAGATGAAGCGCTACAACGTTCCGTTTTTAACTTTCATTAACAAACTGGACCGAATGGGCTCCAACCCAGCCAGGGCCCTTCAGCAGATGAGGTACTGAGCCTCAGAATGGAGGGCATGGTCAGCTGGACAGCAGATCTTGCATCCAGGGGGACAGTTAGTTCAGTGCTGATAGATTTTAGCCTTAAGGGTTTTTTTGTTTGAAAAAAATGTGTTTCTGTGAGTTTTGGTAAGTGGAACACTGCATTTCAGTAGTTCCGTTTATGGTGTGATTTAACAGCTTCCTTCTCTGTAGAATGGGGAAAGTAGAAGTTCCATCTCTGGGCAATGAAGACGATTTCAGAAAACATTCTGACAGTTTCTACCATTTGCTGTAATCAGAGAAGTTGTCATCGAGGCTAGGTTCTAGAGATGCTGTGCTTGTCGTTTACATTGACCTAGAGGATTATTTTAACCTCTCTAAGGGATGTTAACGCATGTCTTGCTTTCAAATGATCACATACTTGCTAAGGCAGTTGTAGCACGTGCTGTCTGTACCATGTACAGCCCAGCACTCTGAAGATACCCCCCAGCCTTTCAGGAGTTTCCACCTTCTGTGGTTGTGCAAAAGTAGCTGCAACATTGCTGTCAGATCTCCCACGGCAGAGCTGATGAACACAGGCTGGAGGCTAAGGGTGAAAAGTCTGATGATAAAAATATCAGATGGAAATGTATTTGCAAAGGACAAACGTGGTATTTTCTTCTTAGGTATTTGGAGCATCCCTACTTTGCTTATGGTGGGAGTCGGTGACCTCTTTGCACCAAGACCTTTTCTGATCTTCAAGAACATTCTCCACATTATTTGGTTGCTTTGGTTTGTCCTTGGTTCTGTCCTCTCTGTCTCTTGTCTCACCTGGTAGCTCTCCCTAAGCAGGTTCTGGAGCTCCTGGGTCTGGCCTTCCTGTCAGGACTTCCGGTGTGCTTGCTATCGCCCTCTCATTATGTGCTGGATCATGAGAGCATTCCTTTTATTTATTAGTTATTACTGTTACTGTGTGTGTGTGTGCACACACATAATGAGTGTGGGGTCACACGCACACGTGGAAGTCTGGGGACAACTCTGTGGAGTCCATTCTCTCCTTCCACCTTTGCATGGGCTATGGGAATCAAAATTGAGGTTACTGGGTTTGCCTGGCAGGAAAGAGTCTTTCTCAGCAGAGCCATCTTGTTGGCACAAACAGAATTCTTGAGGTTAATTTTCTAGCTCATGAATTTGATGTGTATCGTCTGTTGTTTAGTCTTTTAAAAATATTTAGCACTTAGGTAGGTAATTTCTATAAACTTCATTTATTGTAATATCTTTTTTAATAGCAGTACTGAGTGTAGAAGCCCACCACAGTGTCTGTTCCTGAAAACTGAAATTAGACCAGGAGACCCTTGACATTTTATCTGCTTAAGAGTGCTTTCACTGTCCTCTTGAGGGCTTTTATTGAAAGCTTAGTGTTTGAAGTTTATGTGTGATAAGTGCTCAAGCATGCACACCACATAGGAATTCTCCCATCATAGCAGTGAGAAAGCAGGCATGGCACATCGAAGGCCATGGAGACTGGCCCAGTGATGTGTGTAGAAGCAGAAGAGTGTGGGGCTATACCTGCCCCGGCATCCCAAGACGGCTCCTTGAGCGTCTCCATCAGCAGAGCCCACAGACGCCTGTTAACTTGCAGTGAGCCAGGACAGCAGCCGGTTAGCTGTCAGTGAGCGGCGTGCTTTTATCCGTGGCGGATGGGGGCACTCCAGCTTTCCACGCTTTTAGACTTGGACTGGGAGTATAGTGCAGTGATAGAGCACTTGTGTAGCGTGTTCCAGGCTTGGGTTTAATAGCAAACATGGAGGGGCAGGGGATGGAGTTAAGAAAAAAATCTGAATTTAAATGTCATTTTCTTCTGGTAATGCTGATCTTGGATATTGGTCCATTTCTTTTTTTAAAAAAAAATTATTTTTAAAGATTTATGTATGTGTATGTGCACGTGTGTGTGTATGTCACATGTGCCACATGTATGCAGGGGCCCATGGAGACCAGAGCGGAGTGTCAGATCTTGAGCTGGAGTTATAGGCAGTTGTGAGCTGCTTGATACAGGTGTTGGGAACTGGACTTGGATCCTTTGCAAGAGTAGCAAGCACTCTTAACCACCGCGCCATCTCTTCTGCCCCAGATATGGTGCACTTCTTATGCTCGCACTTTTCACGTCAGTTCTTGATGCTAGTCATGGAGACCTGTAGTGTGCTAAACCATGACAGCCAGAGCATATTTCCTCTCCGGTGAGAGGCTCTCCTGGCAAGCGTGGTGTCTGCTTAATGTTTGTGCCTAGTCACAGGCGTCAGGCATAACGTCAGAGAGTTTCCCTATAAAAACGGCCCCTTTGAATAGCTGTTTTTCTGTCACATGGTTTAAGAATGAGAGGTAGGCGCTGCCATCCCACGGTCTTCGTGTCCCAGTCAGCCACACGTTGATTTGTCCTTCCGCCTTCTCCTGCCAGGCGCATTCAGGGGATATGAGAGGGAGTTCACGTTTTCTTCTCGCTGCTCACATGGGGTCGCTGCTCTCTGAACCTGGTTGTCAGTCTGTTCTCAGCTGCTTTCCATCTCTGACCTGCTCGTAGCACGTCTCAGTTGTGTGATGGCACACTCGCAATGGTGACAGTTGATTTGGGTCATTTCAAAAGAATTGAAATTGAGAGAAGGAAAGAAGCAAGCAAATGTATTTTTGTTTTTCAGGTCTAAATTAAGTCACAATGCGGCATTTGTGCAAATACCCATTGGTTTGGAGGGTAATTTTAAAGGCATTATAGATCTTATTGAAGAACGAGCTATCTATTTTGATGGAGACTTTGGGTAAGATAAGTTCTTTTTCTTCTTCTTCTGTTTCTGCTTTGAGACAGGGTCTCCCTCTATCCCCAGTTGCCCTGGAACTCGCTATATAGATCATGCTGGCCTTGATCTCACAGAGATCCACCTGCCTCTGCCTCTGCCTCCTGAGTGTATTCACTACCATGCCAAACACAGAATAATTGAAATGTGCCTGGGTGCTATTAAAATGACTTCAGTCCCTTGAACTCCAGTTCTTTTAGAATTCGTTCTGAGACGTTCAGGCCACTTCTTGGGAAATATATATCACACTGTAACATGCGTGGGAGTGGGTTCCCTCATTCCCTTTTTGTTTTTTGAGAGAAGGTCCTGCTATGTAGCCCAGGCTTGTCATGGAATAATTGTGTAGCTCAGGCTAGCCTCCAGCTTGCTGTCCTGTGTTAGCCTCCCAAGTGCTAGGATTACAGATATGTGCCACCATACTCTGAAAGGAGGCTTTCAGTTTTCATTATTTTCCCAGTTGTCCATTTCATTCATTCATTTTGTAAAGTCATACAGTAACATTTCTATATTCTACGTATTGTAATAAAAATTAGGAGAAAATGGGGATTGTAAATTCTTACTTGACTTACTAAGTAAGATTTACAAAGATTAAAAAGTTAATAAGTAGAAGCTGGGAGAAATGGCTCAGTCAGTCAGTGCCTGCCACATAAGCATGAAATGACCGAGTTTGAATTCCAGTCCTCAAGTAAAAGCCAGGTATGGCGGCACAAGTCAGCAGCCCCAGAGCTGGGGAGATGAGACAGCAGATTTCTGATGTGTTGGCCAGCCAGTGGAGCTGAATTGGTGAGCTTTAGGTTCAGTGGGAGGCCCTGTCTCAAAAAATAAGATGGAGAGTGATCAAGGAGGTCACTGATGTCAGTGGCCTCTGCGCAGGCATACGTACAATCGCACAGACTAATATAGTAAAGCAAGATGTGGTTTAGAAAATGAGGAGAAAATTGGAAACTTTGTTGATACCATAATTACCAGGTCAGCTGTCGAGTGTTACTTTGCCCTGTGTTTATCAGATCTCAGCTTTTCATTAAAAGCACCCAAAAGGCTCATTAAAGCGCATTCCCCAGTGTGCGCACAGGCTTCTCGGTAAATCTAAGGTAGGGACTGAAATTTGTACATCTGCAAAATTCTCAAGTGCTGTAGATGAGTACATGAAAAAGTTAGAGTCTGAGTAAGACTGATCATGACAGTGTGAGGAGTCATAAGATTCTGAGGAAAGATCCCAGTAGCCTGGGAGTTTCTCCAAAGATCTTTCCTGAGGGATTTTCTGCTAATCTTTCTGAAGATTGTGTTATTAATCTTATTATTAATTATGTTATTAATCTTATAACTTTATTAACTATAGTCTTACCAGGATATTGCAGTCTGGTAAGGGAGATCAGATATCCTACCTTTTTTCTACGAATAACGAATCTGACCACAAAACTTCTTACACAGACTATCCCAATTTATAGTAAAGACATTAACAAAACATGGTGAGTTCTTCAACCTTGACACCAGTTTGTTCTCTAGGGACTGAACAGGAAAGTGTAAAACATACTCATACTTGTTACATAATATCAGTCTCAGAGTGTTCCAAGCTATTTGAAAATGGGAAGTCAGATGTGTGGTACAATTCTGTCATCTCAGCACTTGGAGGCTGAGGCAGGGGCAAGTTTGAGGCCAGCCTAGACTGTGCAAAAAGATCTTATCTCAAAAAATGACCACCAAGGGGAGGGGCTGTATTAAGGCAAATCCCCCTCCCCCAAAATACAAATAGTTGTAATTCAAAATAGACAAAAAAGCCTTACCTTCCTAAAGAACACTCTTCAGCTTTCAGTTCTTAGCTTCGTCATTAGAGTGTTCAGAACTCATTAACTTTGAATATTAGCTAATATTCACTTGGCTTAAGTTTTCTCATCTGAAAGTGCAGATAATAGAAACTTTTTTCTTATGATATCAAGATTAATAGATATCCAGTTTCTTGCTTGCTATAATATAGATTTTAACCAAATGAATGCTTCTTTAATTTTTGTATACTTTGCAATTACGTGGCAGTAAGAATAGTCCTGTATCTATGTGGAAAACAGTGTGAGTCCTTTAGTTGATACTTTTCCAGCTCATTGTTTTGACTTTCTGTTTTATGTGTTTGTTTTAATTTCTAGGATAAGACAAGCGGTTGGTATTAAATTGGGAAGGACTTTGTATTATATCACATCACATCACATATATATGCAGAAAAATAGACTATGATGTCCATTACAAAATCAAGGATACTAGTTTTTTGTTTTTTTTTTTCCCTCATGATAGAGTGTTTTGAGTTTTGGCTCTTCTGCTTACTGGTAATATAGTCTTGAGCAAATTAGTTTGTCCATAGAAGTTTTTTTGCCCCCTATTTTGCTGACTTTAAAAGGTATATGTTGTCTTATTTGCTACTTGATGTCAGAGCTCCTTCTAACCAAAAAAAAAAAAAAAATCCAAAACTGTAGCCATTAATCACACTGTCTTCTTTGGTGTTTTATGACAAACTGAACATGGCTAATGTACCAAAGCAGAGCTTTTCTTTTCTTAGTCAGCTTGTTCGATATGCCGAGATTCCGGCTGAACTGAGAGCGGCGGCTGCTGACCATCGACAGGAGCTAATTGAATGTGTTGCCAATTCAGATGAGCAGCTTGGTGAGCTGTTCCTGGAAGAAAAAATCCCCTCAGTTTCCGATTTAAAGGCAAGTACTCCCCAAACAAGTCTTACATACCAAAAAAGAGTTTGTGAAAGACATGATGGCTTTATTAAAGAAATCTGAGTGAAAATATTTAATATAAATTGGTTTCTTTTAAAAATGAAGAGATGGAGTTGGAGAGATGGCTCAGTGGTTAAGAGCACTGGCTGCTTTTAGCAGAGGACCTGGATGTGAATCCCAGCACCCACATATATGGCAACTCACAACTTTCCATTAATCCAGTTTCTGGGGATCTGAACTCTTCTGAATTCTGCAGGCACTGTACAACACAGGTGCACTTTTGTACATGTGAGCAGTATACTCATAGACATAATAACAATTTTTTTAAAGTAGAGATAATTCTCATGTCAACTAATATGTATAATTATGTATAAATGTGGTTTACACATAAACTATTTTTTAGCTGTAAAAAAAAAAGAAATTCCGATAAATGCTACAACATGTATGAACTATGAAGACATTCTAGTGAAATAAGCTAAATTTCAAAAGGACAGCTATTTATGATTCTGCTTATACAAGGAACTGACAGCAGTCAAATTCACAGACAAAAGTGGAGCAGTGAACTGGATGTGGTGACCCCTGCCTGCAATCCCAGCCCTCAGGCCAAGCAAGACACTGACCACTAGTTCAGGGCCATCCTGAGCTACATAGTGAGTTCCAGACCATGTTCAGCTGTGAAGTGACACTTTGTCTTGAAGAAACAGAAATAAGTTGAATAGCGGTTTCTTGGGATTGTAGAGAGCGCTTAATGGGGAATTGTTTTAATTTGTGCATAGAAGAGTTTTGAAGATGATGATAGTTGTCAACATTATGCCTATACAAATGTTATTGAGCTGTATACCTCAAAATGGTAAATTTTATGTATTTTACAAGAGTATAAAAGACATTTTTTTCAAAGTACTTGGTGTACTTAGTAGATATCAAGCAAGTAATTACTGCACATAAGACATTACATGTAAGTGTAAATTCAGTAAGTTAAATACACAGGGAAAGCCTCTATTGCAGCTGACACATCTTACTGATCTTTGCAGTGTTAAACTAGGATCATGTCTTGTAATGTGAATTCTTTAGTGTTCACAAAGAGCCTAGCACCCAGCTCTCTGATGAATGGAGAGTGAACACAGGGAAATGCAGCCTAAATAAAGTCAAGGATTGTATCCCAGGAACTACAGGAGAGGGGTCTGTGTGTGTGAGTGTGTGTGTGTGTGTGTGTGTGAGAGAGAGAGAGAGAGAGAGAGAGAGAGAGAGAGAGAAAGAGAGAGGGGGGAAGAGAGGGAGAGAGAGAGGTATATGTTTTAGTTTTATTAAGGAAAATGTGTCAAGAGTTTTCAGGACTATTCCTGTAGGTTTAGCAGTTAATTCATTAGGACTTACAGAGCGTAGCACACGGTCTCACTTAATGGCTTTGACTTATTCCAGTGAGAGAAAACTCAGTAAAGAGAAAGGTGCATGAGATAGGCTGGAAGAGTCTATAGAAGAGCTTCCTGAGAAGTCTCAGACTGAATACCTTCAGCAAGAAGTTAGTCATTAGCTATTTCTGAGTTCTGAGAACAGCAAAAGTGTGATTAAGGTAATTTCAAACAGTCACTGCTTACTGTGCATGTTTCTCCTTTTTTATATCCCTTTTATTCTCAGTTCTTATCCTAGTGTTACTTTAAGGTTGAGAAATTGTGCTTCTAGATGTTTTGCTCTAAGTTTTTTTTTGGTGGGGGTGGTGCTAAAGCCTGACCCCAGGCTTTCCACATCCTAGGCGTGTCTTCTACTGAACTACACCCCAGCCCTAGCTTTTCAGGGTAATTTTCTGTTTTCTCATGTGTGCTGTAAAACATTTTCCTGCTGCTTTCATATTTCTACAGTGACAGGTTCTGGACCTGCACTTTGGTTGGCCTCTTCCAGCTGCTGGATCTAAAGCCACACAGAACTCTCTGGGGCCTCAGACTACTGGACCCATTGGGGCTGGCGCAAGAGGCTTCTTATTTTAAAGCCTGTTACTGTCATGTCCCTTAATTTATGAGAGATGTGCACTGTTTGGTTTCCTATGTGTTTGTTCTGAAAAAAAGAACTTAAAGTAGTTAAGAAGTAGATGACCTAAACACTTAGAATGTCCCCAAAGATTGTCTTAGTTTCATTTCCTGTTGCTGTGATAAAATACCTTGACAGAAGAACTTAAGGAAGAAAAGGGTTTAGTTGGTCCATAATTTTAGGTTATAGGCCTTCATCATGGGAAGTCACAGCAGCAGGAGCTTCAGAGACCTGGTCACATCAAACCACAGTCTAGAGAGAGCCACCGGTTGACACATGTGGGCTAGTGCTCAGCTTGTTTTCCTTCAGTCCAGAACCCAGCCCAAGAAATGGTGCTGTGGCCATTCAGTGTGGGTCTTCTCGTTCAATTCATATAGTCACTACAATCCTGCAGAGACCTTCTCAGAGGCCCATCTCCCAGGTGATTCTAGATTGTGTCAAGTTGATAGTTAAAGCTAACCATCGCAAAGGAATGCATTACAAACTTCCCGACCTTAGCCTGAGGATCACTTCTCTTCTCCATTCTAAACAAGTTAATACCTAATAGTTTCTGATACATCTTTCCAGAGGGGTTTTTTTTTTATATTACTTTTCCCTCTATTACACAGTTATTAGCATATAGTTTACACTGTTCTGTATGTCAGCTTTATGTATATGCTTTAAAAATATTTGATTTATTTTTTTATGTGTATGAGTGTATTGCCTGCATGTAGGTAACTGCACCTATGTGTTACAATGCCCAAAGAAGTCAGAAAAGGGCATCAGAGCCTCTGGGAAGGGAATTATGGACAGATTTAGCTGCTATGTGGGTGCAGGAAATTGATCCCGGGTATGTGACAATCAGTGCTCTTAACCGCTGAGCTCTTCTCCAACCCCATATATAGTTTTTTAAAATGCCAAATTGAAAAAGAATGGTTCTGGGCACATCAAAAATGATTGTCTACTAAATTATTTCCTGGCCCTAAGAAAAGGAAGTGATTTTTTTTTTTTTCCTGTTTTTCAATATTTGAACTATGGGTTATTGGGACCTTATTTTTGTACCTACACTAGAGCCACTGATACACTGGAGTATGGGTTCATTTTATTTGTTGGTTTGTAACTTACCTCAGGCCAAAAATATGTTAACATACATCATTCATCTCTCTCACTGTAGCTTGCGATCCGAAGAGCTACCCTGAGCAGATCATTTACTCCTGTCTTCTTGGGAAGTGCTTTGAAGAACAAAGGAGTTCAACCTCTTTTAGATGCTGTGTTAGAATACCTCCCCAATCCATCTGAGGTCCAGAATTATGCTATACTCAATCAGGAGTAAGTATTGTCACTGAACCTTAGTTTATGCAAAATTAACACACATTATGGAGAGATGTAAGGATGGTTCTTCTAGTTATATTCATGATTTTTTTTTTCTAATTCGCAAAAGTTGCCATTTTTTTGTTGGATATCGACTTTGGCATACAGACTGATGTTTACTATTCTAGCTCTCCTGTCTTACTTCTGACTTACAAGTTCCAGTTGTTTTACTGTCTCTCAGTGTTACAGAATTGGAATTTTTCTCAGTTGGAACCAGTTATTTTCAGTTATAATTAATTTTTTTTAATTTAAAAAATGGAAACTTGGGCTGGGCATGGTAGTATGTGCTTTTATTCCCAGCACTTGGGGAAGGCAGAGGCAGGTGGATTTCTGTGAGTTCAAGACCACCCTGGTCTACATAGTGAATTCCAGGACAGCTGGGGCTACAGGGAGACCCTGTCTCAAAAAGCCCCCCCCCCCCAAAAAAAAAGGAGCTCAGTTGAATGACCCACTGAGTAAGGGCATCTGCTACCACATCCTGTGACCTGAGTTCTACACCCAGGACCCACTTGGTAGAAGGAAAGAACCAACTCCTGGGGTTTGTTTACCCCCCTGTTGGGGGTCCCAGCGCTCAGGGCCAGCCTGAGGGGGACCGAAGGGTCTCGGCCATAGGGTGAGGGGGTAAGTAGGTGCAGAGTCAGCACACAGACTCCAGTTGTTGAGAGGAAAGCCAGCAGTGGTGGTCTGCTACAAACTCATTTATTCAAGAAAGAGCAGAGAGTCTTATAGGTCTTGTTAGCCAATAGCCTTATGGGGTAGGGTCCCGACCACAGCCAATCACAGTTTGTTCCCAGGTGGATCAGATTCCCTCCAGGTGCTGGGCAGAAACTGGCTTCACAACCAACCGGTGTGGAGCACCACACCCACGAGAGCCATTCCTTCATTCCTCCCTGCAGGTGGCCTAGCTAGGCCCACCCTGCATTATACTCAGCATCACCCCCCCAACCTTCCATCTCCCACCCCCACTCACAAAGTAAATAGATAACATGTAAAACAAAAAAGAAACTTTTTCTAAAGCTGTCACTGATTATTATTATCTTCATTTTCTACCAAACTTCCTGATATTTTTGATTTTTGTTTTTCCAAAGTGGATAAGAGCTAGTTTATTCTGGAGCCAAATATGAGTGAGCATGGCCTGGAACACAGGTTCAGGTCACCCCCAGTTCCGTGTTCCAGTGTGGCAACGGTTGCATTATGGTTTTATAGTAACAGAACAAAGTCAGAAATCAAGATTCTCGAACACTTCAGATACATGGGTGGACACATTCAGCAGGCAGGTCATAGCACAGCAACAGGGTTTCCGCCTAGGTCTCAGATGGTATATGATGACATTCTTAGCTTTTTGATTGGTGGGACCTGGTGGTCTGCTAAGTTAAAGCATTTTGTTAGTTATAAGAATGTTACTTCAGAAACAGAGGTAGGCAAGGCATGGCTATTTATTGGGTTAAAGATGTCCTTAGATAATTTATGAGTAGACTCTGAATCTGCAACATAAACTCTCCACAGTCATTGAAGTGTTAATCACTTCAGCCTTGCAAGGAATTCAGCTCTGGATGCCAGAGTTCTTTCTGGGAACTTTCTTTCACAGGGGAACCCTGTTGGCCAAGTGTCACATTTTGTGCATATAGAGGCCACATACTGTTTATTCCCATGTCTAGGGAAGGCTTGGAAGGCTCATTCCTAGAATCTGATGTAGATGAGGCTCAGTGGTAGGCCAGATAGCAGTCTTCAGGAGAGAGGAATAGCTAGCTGGAAAAGCCAGTAAGAAAGAAATACCTGGATCATATCAAAACTATTAGCCATCATGATCCGGATCCTTTCTTTGTCCTCTGAATCTGACATAACATTTGCATGTGACATATAATAGGATGATTATACTTAAAATAATCAATAACATTGCTCTGCCTAATGGAGTAACGTAACATATTAAGGAAACACTAAAAAAAAAAATGACATTGACTATGTTTCCCCCTGTATTTATAATTTTTTGTACTCCATGAACTGTTTTTCTTATGTTTGGAGTGTTTAAGTGAACCTGTTATCCTTTAATTTCTGGTTTCTCTTTAGATCAGTTAGACCTTATAGTTACAACTTACAGAGTGGCTAGCTCTAACCCTAGCAGTTCCTGTCTGTAGGTAATCACTTCATCTGTTTCATTATATTGGCCTCATACCAGATTTAGTTTGAAAAAAAGTAAATGAAACACAGGAGAAATTATACAATACAGTATTTTAAAAAAAATTTTCTAAAAAGAATGCCTTCATTTACATAACAGATAATAACATTAATAAAATTGAGATCAAACCTGTTAGGACATTGGAATTTTGTAGGCTTTGAAGGCTTACCCAACTACTTTTTATTTTGATGATTAGAAATGGAAATAGGACTCTAGAAGGAGTCATTGTAGTATTGTCCGTTTCCTTAGTAAAATATAGATATTGCTTAATTATTTTTATCCCAGGTAATTATACTATGTAGAACTACTGAGGTACTCATTTAATCTAGGAACATTAGTACTCAAACTAGAAAATATCAGAAATATCGTTGTTATTAGAGTGATGTCTTATATAATTTGGATAAGAAGAATTAACCCAAATCTTTGGGTATTTTTATCTAGAGAAAATAGGATTATAGTTAGTTAGAGTTCCGTATAGGGCCTTTTAGTCTAATTGATTGGATTCAGTTAAAATATTTATACTTTGTATACATAATATACAAATATATTATGTAAATATATAGATTTGAATTTGAAAACTGGGCTTTTATCCAATTATACTGAATAGAAAAATACATATTTTTACAAAAAGTGAAAACATTTCATCTTTTAAACATGAAAACTAGTTGACTAAGGTAGGGGTTTTGGGTAAGCAAATAAAATCATTTAAAAATCCATGATTGATGAAAGGAAATATTGTTTATGACTTGACTTAAACCATAATTAGCATTATTTTATTATTTAGGCACATGAAAATATCAGAAACTTATTAAAAATTGCTAACTGAATAGAAAGAATGAGAGAAATGTTTAGTTACCTGAGGGTACTGGATTGACAGTTAAAGATGAGTCCCTTCCAGCATCTCTGAAATCCACATGCATGCGTGAGATGAGTTTGGCACCTGAAACTGAAAGTTCATCTCCTTGAATTTTATAGTACAGGAACTGTTAGAAGTACCTGGATAGAGTTTTTTCTCTCCAGTTGAATGTAGTGTTTGATGTGGTATCCCTTTTCACTTGATGAAATCCTCTGGTTTTCTTTATCCCTCAAGGAAGACTTTGCTACTGATTCTGAATTTTTAGTAATCATATTTAAAAGTCCTTATTTTTCTAAGCAAATTAACATTTAAGAAAACTTTGTAACTAATACTAAAGCATTAATTTTACCTCATGGTATTGATTTTTGACCTTAAAAATTTAATAATCTTTATATTATAATCAACTTAACTATCTACTTTCTTTAAGTTTAATTTTCTTATTGTTTGTATAATATATTAATTAATTTTTTAACATTTTTACATACTTCCATTTTGGAACTATCTTTAAATCCAAAGGTATTTTTTTAACCTTCCTTCGCCAAACAACAACAAGTATATATCTCATA
This sequence comes from Eospalax fontanierii, assembly GCA_035773235.1. NCBI lineage: Eukaryota > Metazoa > Chordata > Mammalia > Rodentia > Spalacidae > Eospalax > Eospalax fontanierii. The sequence goes on along the minus strand of CM069548.1, from coordinate 21,666,862 downwards.
TCTGTAACCTTTTAATCTCTATTTTCTTTGCCTTGATTTTACATATATATGTGTGTGTGTGTGTGTGTGTGTATAATTTTAAAAACATTTTATTTTTATTTATTTATTTACTTTGGTCTTTTTGAGACAGGGTCTCACTATGTAGTCCAGGCTGAACTGGAACTCACAGAGATCCACCTGCCTCTGCCTCCTGAGTGCTGAAATTAAAGGTGTAGGGCACCACGCCCAGCTTAAAAACATTTTAATAAAATAATTTTAAGTGAAAATTCAGGAAGCTGTATTCAAAACATAGAAAACGTATGTATGACTTCTTAAATATCTAACAGTAATAAAGACAGGTAAAAAGTATTAATATCTTGTTTTTTTTCTCAATTTAAGCTAATTATTTGTTAAAAATCTAAGTCATTGTAATAGGCAGTTTGAAATTATTTTTCTGAAAAGGCATTTATTTCTCATTAGGGCTTGAGGCGTCCAGAAGATAAAATTTAGACATTTGACTATTTTTCCAGCAGTTCACCTTTGTAGAGATCATGTTATTTGTGTAACAGATATGTTGCTGAACTATATTTTTAACATTTAAAGCAGAGATGAACATTTGTCTAAAATATAATGTAACACATTAAGATTAGTTATAAGCTTTAAGAAGCCTTTGTAAGCCCTGAAGTTTGTATTTTTAAATGACCACTTTTTAAATGTTTAGAGTGGTTTTTACATAGGCCCCTCAAAGATATGTACCTTGTTAAACTTGTTGGTTGGCTTTAGAGAGGCAGTAGTGATCAAAAATGTCCTAAAGTGTTTGCTTTTTATAAATACATAGCAGACATACAAAATACAGCTAAAAGCAGAGATAAGTGACCTTTCTTAATCCTTGGAATAAAGAGTTTAGCATATTAGGAGAACTTGTTATAGAACCAAGATTGAGACAAAGATCGAGGAGATAACATCTTGACCAGACTTTAATATATCTTGTCTTAAAGAGTCTTTAAATATTTAAACTTGTTAAGTTCTACATTTTAAGGATCTAGAACCATTAGTCAAATCTACTTGTTTTGTCAAAGTAGTCACATTGATTTAATATCTTTAACTGGGATACTGACATGTAACCAAGTAGTGTGGACTTGTCTGTTGGATTGGGAACTCTTCCCTTAAAATTTTAGTTTACTGTGAGCCAAAAGTTGGGCTAATTTAACAACATTAGTTTACATGAGCACTTACTGATAAGCCAATTTGATATCAGGTAAAATATGGATATTTGTAAAAATAAGCTCATGTTAAACAGTGCATTCTGCACATGTACATTTTAATCTGGTGTGCCAAAAATAAAATTATATCTCCCTGTCTCGGCCAGGATTAAAGGTGTGTACCTGCCCTGCTTTTGAATTGTATTTTATTGATCTGTTTCAGTGAAAGTTTACTTGTATATAAGGTCAGAAATGTTTAGCAAATGTATGCTTTTTTTTCTTTGATAAAAAGGAATTGATATGAAAGAAATATTAAAGATCTGGAGAAATGGCTCAGTCAGTAAGCATGCTTGCTGCTTACACTTGAAGACCTGAGTTTGGGTCCTAACAGACATGTAAAAAGCTGGGCATCGCCACCTACCTGTAACCTCAGTGCTGTCTGTTGGGGATGGAGGTTGTCAGTTTAGTTGTAGATTCACCCTGTCTCAAAGGAGTAAGACAGAAAGTACAGAGCCAGACAGATACCTGCTGTCATCCTCTGGCCTCTGCATGCACACAGGTACATGCAGATACATGGGAACATGAATATACACACAAAAATATTAAATATTATGTCTCATAGCCTTATATTTCTTCTATTTTAAGTGACTCAAAAGAGAACACCAGAATTTTAATGAACTCCAGAAGAGACAATTCTCACCCATTTGTAGGCCTGGCTTTTAAACTGGAGGTAGGTTGTTATCTGATGTATTTCACTATTGTCTATAGAAATTTTCTTTACTTTAGTCTTTTAATCCTAAAAGTTCTGGGTTTGAAAGCATGTACCAGCGTGCCTGGCTTAAGACTTTATTTTTTGAGACAGTAATCCTGTCTCCCTGTAATCTCCCAGTAATCCTGACTTCTAGAACTCAGTGTGTATTCATGGCTGGCCTTAATCTCACAGACCTTGCCTGCCTCTGCCTCCCAAGTGCTGGGACTAAAGGTGTGTGCCCCTATGCCCAGCCCTTGAGATTTATTTGTAATTACGTGTATGTGTCTGTGTGGGGGTGTATGCACCTGAGTGAGGGCAAAAGAGAGCTTTGGATCCTTTGGAGCTGGAGTTGCAGGTGATTGTGACCTGCCTGGTATGGGTTCTGGGAGAGCTGGAGTTACAGGTGAGTGACCTGCCTGGTATGGGTTCTGGGGACTGAACTCAGGTCCTCTAGAAGATCAGCAAGCGCTCGTAGTCACTGAACCTCTTTGTGCCCCTGTGTTTCATTTCTTTCTTTCTTTTTTTAATTAATTTATTTTTATATGTATGAGTGCTAAGACTGCTTGTATGTAAGTGTACCTATGTAGTGCAGTGCCCATGGAAGACAGAAGAGGGCTTAAGGTTCCCTGGAATTGTTAGAGACCGTTGTTAGCTACCATATAGATGCTGGGATTCAAATCCAGATCTTCTGCAAGAGCTCCCAATGCTCTTAACTGCTGAGCCATCTCCAGCCCTGTGTTCTTGTGTTTCTTACTTTGCAATTTTTTTTTGCTCTTTTTATTATTATGGTTCTGGTGTTTTACTTATTTATATCAGTCTTCTGTAACAAATTTGATTTTTAAAAACACAATTAGCAGCTGCTGGAGAGATGGCTTAGTGGTCAAGAACACTGATTGCTCCTGTAGAGGACCCAGGTTTGATTCCCAACATACACCTTGTGGCTAACAACTGTCCGTAGCTCCAGTTCCAGGGGAATCCAGTGCCCTCTTATGACCTCCATAGACATTGCACTTATACATGTGCAAGCAGTAGACTCATACACATAAAATAAAATATTTTAAATTTATAATCAAATAAAATGTCAGTCTTTTTTCTTTAGCCATTCATTCATTCATTCGTTTTTTTAACTTTGGGAGCTCTCTTCTTTATATGTATTTTGTTAATGTGTACTTTGTAAACATTTTCCTGGGTTTGTCTCCATTGTTAATCTAGCTGGAATTTATTTTGGTTTATGTCTTTATAGTTTGGTATATTTTTTCCCTCACGTTTCATTATTTTGTGTCTAGGTAGAGATTTTTTTAGAATATTTAAAAATTATTCTTTAATAGTTTTATGCATGTATGCAATGTATCTCTCTTCTTTTTTTAAATAATAAAAAATTTTTAAGTCCAGTCAGTGTGCATTGGTGAGAGCAGGGGCTGCCTACCAGTGGTCGCCTCCCTGAGGAGGGGGAAAAAATGATTTGACCATCTCCAGTAGCCGTAAGTTAGCGGATAGGTCCTCACCAGGGTGGGGCCTCAGGAGTCCCTCTGTCTGCTGTAGTGTGGACTGGTTGGTGCTGTGCCGTTCCTTGCAGATCTCAGCTGCTGCGGGTTCATGAGTGCAGAAGTCTTGTGCTGTCCAGAGCGCAGCGTTTCACAGCGTCCCTCCTGTCCTCTGCTTCTTCCATTCCTTCTGCCCCTCTTTTGCCGTGTTCCCTGAGCCTCGGGTATTGGGGGAAGGGGGTTGACAATAGATGTCCCCTCCAGAGCTGAGCACTCAGTAGCCACTTGAGTTTCAGCATTTTGATCAGTTCTGGGTCTCCGAAAAAAGTTTTTTCTGACCCAGATTGAGAGCAGCCCTCATTTATGGATATAAACAAAATATTTAGGAAGCGGTTTGAGGGGCTGGCAGGGTGGCTCAGTAGGTTAATACACTCACCACCAAGCTTATGACCAGAGTTCTATCTCCAGAGCCCACATGATGGCAGGAGAGCTGACTCTCTCAAGGTGTCCTCTCACCTCCACATGCTTGCAGTGACTTTGACTCGCTATAGTGGGCAACCAAAGCAGTGGCAATAGCCTGCGTTATTTTGGGTGCCTCTGTGGCCTTCCCGACCACTACCCTAGGGCCTATTCCGTGCCAGCACTGAGATCTTCGTTTGGTAACCCGTGTCTTCTAGTTGAAGTATAGTGCACCCATGCATGGTACTTATATTCAGAGTTTTAAAAAAATATATATGTATTTTAATATTTTTTATTTTATGTGTGTGCACGTATTGCCTGCATGTATTTAAGTGCACCCATGTTGTGTAATGCCCTCAGAGGTCAGAAGAGGAAGTCAGACCCCCTGGAACTGGGATTACAGGCAATTGTTGGTTGCTCTGTGGGTGCTGGGAACCTGGGTCCTCTGCAAAAACAGCCAATGTGTGGTTTTAACCACTGTGCCATCTTTCCAGCCCCCATATACTCAAACTTTAAAAAAAATATATTCTTTAGCTTCGTACAGCTTTTATCCACTGTCCCTTTGGGTTATCATGTTTGCCGCCTCATTCCCCATCCCATCCCTTTAACACCTAATACTTTTGTATCCCACATGTTCTGTTAGCCTCTCCCCAACTTAAGCCCTCTTCTGCTCACCCCTCACGTGCTCTTTCCAGCTTCTTGACCTCTGCCAACATTACATATTAAAACATACAAGTCTAAGAAATCAAAGTTAGAATCCACGTATGAGAGGGAGCATGCAGCCTTTGTCTTTCTGAGCCTGGGTCAGTATAGCAGGATCTTAACGTGTCTTCGCTTACTCCAAATAGAAAACCAGTTGTCCTGTTACCATTTTGTAGACAATTCTGTTCTTTTCAATTTTTTGGTCATATTTCCTTTTTCATCCATTAACAAATGTATTTTATAGCCTGGATATTTATACTGTATTCTTATGAATTGAGTCTGTTTTGTTCTGGTTATCTACTTTTTTTTCTTGGAATTTTCCCCATTTTTATTAATTCGTTTCATTGTGTGCATACCATGTACAAGGATCACACCAAGCCCCCATTGCCCTGTTTTTCCCCTTCTGCCTTCCCGTTGGTCTCCTTTCTCTTCCCAAATAATGTCCCTGAAACTCTCATATCCCGTGTTTATTTTTTAAAGTCTAAACTACACAATTCGGAGAAGACATTTGATACTGTGGTTCTGTATGTGGCTTATTTTTCTTAGCCTAGTTCCTAGTTCCATCTAGTTTCCTTCAGATGGTATGATTCTGTTCTTTATGGCTGTACTTTTTAAACTTTTGCATACAGTCACTTAATGTTTTTCTATCAATAAGATTTTCTTACTACTGTAGGGTTTTTTGTTTTGTTTTTACATGAGACAGGTTCTCACTATTTACTTCTGGCTGACTTGGCACTAGCCTTGTAGACCAGGCTGGCCTTGAAGTCTACCAGCCTCTGTCTCCAAAGTGCTGGGATTAAAGGCATGATGTGACACTATACCCTGCCTCATTGCTATAGTTTTGGGTAAATTTCTGTTTTTACATATACCTCTGAATGAATTTTAAAATCATTTATCAAGTGTTACAAAAATTTTCTGTTGCGAGCTAGTGTGGTGGTTCAGCCAGTTAAGGCACTTGCCACAAGCTTGATGGCCCAAGTTTGACTTCTGAAACTCAGGTGGTAGAAGGAGAGAACCAACTCCAGAAAGTTGTTCCCTAAACCTCCACGTGCACACTGTGCCACACAAGCTTTCCCCCAGAGCCCTTCACAAGAAACAGGTATATATAAATCTAATTTCAGAAACATAATGTAAAAAATGTTGTGTTGGGATTTTATTACTATACCATTAAATTTATAAATTAGCATGGTAGTAATTGACAAACTGATTATATATCCTTAACTTTATATTCAATTTATATGTTATAAATATATAATAGTTATGCCTAGAATATACAGTCTCTTCATAGAACTCTTAAGTGTATTGCTTTCCACATAATTATCAAGAATGGCTTTAGATATGTGATGTTCTAATGATATTTTTGTTGTCTTCATAATTATACCTTATTTTTTATCATTGTATTAAACTGGACTTTTAAAATATTAGAAGGCAAAATGATAAATCCTTATATAAACACTGAGAAATTATAATGACTTATTCCAGAAGCACAAAAATTATGTTGATTGTGATATCAAAAAGATGGATCAGCAACATTTAATTTTTCTTAGTGTTATTCAAAGCTGGTACTAGATAGTTGTGGCAGTCAACTGAAATGTACATAAGAGCGATTTCTAGAACTGAAAGAATATTGGAAGTAGTTGAAAAGTTTTCCTTTGAATTTTATTCCTCACGTTTCTTTTTATTCTTTCTTCTATTCCCAATCTTGGCTTCTAGGCAGGTCGCTTTGGACAGTTAACTTACGTCCGCAATTACCAGGGAGAACTAAAGAAGGGCGACACCATCTACAACACGAGGACAGGAAAGAAAGTGCGAGTGCAGCGGCTAGTTCGTATGCATGCGGACATGATGGAGGCAAGTACAGAGTCTCGGGAGGCCTCTGTCTCCGAGTCAGGTGAAGTGGGTGTGCCTTCCCAGTACCCTGAGACTACGAGGAAATTATTTGCTGTTGATTTGTTTTCCCTGTATTTAGGGGTGTAAAAATTCACATCTACCACTTTGCTGTAGGTTAAATGAATTGTCAGATGTTAAGAACTTGGTTTATAGTCCGGTTGTGGTGGCACATGTCTTTAGTCCCAGCACTCAGGAGGTAGAGGCAGGTGGATCTGGTGAGTTCAAGGCCAGCCTGGTCTACATAGCAAGTTCCAGGCAGCTGGGCCTGCAGGGAGACCCTGTCTCAAAAAGACCAAAAAAAGAACTTGGTTTATCCCACTAGAGGGTAGCTGTATTTCCTCAATGACTAAGGTGCAGGAAGAGTCCCCTGACACAGCTTACTTTCCTCAAGAGCTATAAACACATTGGCTGTAAAGGTACATGCATTCAGGAGACTGAGGCAAGATCAAAATTCCAGGATAGGCTATATAACCAGGCAGGGGACTGGAGCTGGGGAAGCAGCAACTACCAAGAGTGTTATAAGCCTTAGGATAGTCTAACTGGTTCTTAAAGATAAATGAGAGTAGTGAATTCACACGTGGCAGTTTCCACATGGTTCAGTGAATTTGCTTTTTGGAATATGGCAGCTGTGAAAGTCCTATTTAGTATTAGAGCTTTTATTCCTGTTGTAGAACTCCTTGCAGGGCATATTGGTTCCAGAATCCACCTGAAGATCTCTACTTGCCTTAGCCTTTTGGAGTCCTTATGGCTAGACCTTGGCAAGAATACCCGAGTGCAGGGGGCATTCCTACCCTTTCAAGTTATTTTATGTAAAATGGAAATGTTAAAAGATAGAACTATACAGAAAAATATTACCAAAAATTATCAAAAAGAAAATACCAAGAAAAGAACTTCCCAGCAGGAATTTACATCCATCTAAGAGGCTCTGTACAACAGAAATATGGTTAATTATATGGCATTTCTATAATGTCTAATAAAACAAAGTGAAGCAAAAAGTGGACGGCATGGCTGCTTTGTGGGAGAGGCATCTGGGCAGCCTAGGTGGGTCAGAGACTGTTACAGACATTTCCTGGGCCAGATGGAAGGAAGGTGTGCAGTCATTGAAGACGGTTGTGGGGGCGGGGGCGGGGGGGGGGGGGCTGTCCCTCACACACAGCTGTTCTGAATGAACTGTGAGCAGGGGATGCAGTGACCAGGAAGCCTGGCGGCAGCAACGCTTTATTCTTGCCTTTCCTGTGATTTTTTTATTGCTTGCATCTGTGAGAAACGAAAATATTTTTAGTACAATGGCCTTCGCTCTTCTGCCTTTGTTTCCAAACTTCCTTTGCAGTTTTCCTTGTGTGTGTCTGATGTGCACATCCCGTCGTCTTAACTGTGGTGGTGCAGCTGACACATGCTTTTTTTAATTCTGTGGAAGTAACTAGAACTGTGAGGTGCTGTTTTTTTCCTCTTCATATCTCTTAGAGAAGCCATAGCCCTTGAGGTTTCCATTGAAAGTAAAATCTTGTCTGTTGAAATACTGTAACCATTTAAAAGCCGTGTTGAAGTAGGTTTGGCGTGGTTGATTGTTGGTGTTGGGTTGCATCATTCTCTGTAGGATTCATGAGGAGAATTTCTGCATTATTTATGTGCAGCCTGTTTACTGTGCAGCCACTTCATAGTATGCCTTGATTTCTATTACTTGCAAGTCTAACATGCGTCCTTTCTTTATTTAGGATGTTGAGGAAGTGTATGCTGGAGACATCTGTGCATTGTTTGGCATTGACTGTGCTAGTGGAGACACATTCACAAACAGAGACAACAGTGGCCTTTCTATGGTAAGCCATTTAATTGCAAAGCTACTTACCACTTGAAGTTCAAAAGTCTATTTTTACGTAGTGTATTTAGCACTGCAGCAACACAGCTGCCAGAGGCAGCAAGTTCAGCATGTCCTGTGTTGATTTTAGTGTTATAGTTCTTTGAATATCAGCTAGCTGTATAGGCTAACCCTGGTTTTTCTTAGTTAAAACCATTGCGTAATCTTCCAAAGTTTTAATGTGGAAGGACGTCTCCATTAGATGACACCTAGTATAGCTCAGGCTCCTCCACCCTGAGATCTGCCACCCTACTGTGGGTACAGATGACTGTCAGGCTAGTCCCATGCAGTGCTACTTACTAACACAGTAGGTAGAGAGTGGGCCTGTCCAGTAATCTCCTGGAAGCACTAAGGTCAGACTGTAGTGTTTAGACTAGACTTGAGGATAGCAGCCCATATCCATGCTCAGAAGGCAAGGTTCCAAGAAGACAGTCAGATACAGTCCAGACAGCTGACCCTGTGGAACGCAGAGGTCCCTTTTCATCGTTGACAGGTCCTGAGGGAAGAGATTCTCAGGCAGTTCCCTCCTTTGAATCTCCAGCACTCACTTTTCTTAGACCCCAAGCTCTCCTATCCTATGACTATTTTATTTGTTCGGGGGACCAGGGGAAGTGTAAAGAAAGGATAGGAATGCATAAGGAGACAGTTCGTTTTCAGTGAATCGCTTCAATTAGAACTGGCCTAACTGAGCTCTATGATAGTTCTCTGCATCATATGATGAATTCATAGTTTTATAACTTTATTTGTTTGAAATATTCTTTGGGTTTTACAGGTTGATATAAGACCCTACAAAACCATGTTGGCAGTTCTGAGATCTAGATAAGATGGACATTTTTATTATAAAGTCTTCCCTAAATACTGGTAATTAGCAATATAAAGTGATTGGTTATTGTGGGAAGGCCTCACAGGTAGTGAAGAAACTTAGTCTCATCTCTGCCTTGTACTACCAGGTCTTAGGACCAAACTATCATACATTCTTTTCAAGCCTTTAGTTGAAAGTTACTTTATTTGTAAAATAGGGACATTTCCTGCTGCTTAGAGCTGTCATTGATCAGTTAAGATGTATTTCTAGTCTCAGGGCCCTTTCTGTTTCCCTTATCAAAATATATTTTAAAAATATATTTGATTAATGTATAAAGAGGTATCAGAAGATTGCAGTAGTAAGTGTAGCACAGGAAGTAAGAAGTTTATGTGCCAAAGAAAGAACCTTGTATGCCAGTTTAGAATCGTTGTTAAACAGCTGAGTAGATGAATAAATTACTTTATTTTGACAGGAAGATCATATAAATGCTAATCTTTAATTTTTTTTTTAATGATTTCCTTATAGTCCCAGCTGGCCTGGAGCTCACAGAGATTGCCTGCCTCTTCCTCCTGAATGGTGGGACTAAAGGCATGTGCCACCACACCTGGTTCTACATACATCTGTATTAATATGTTAACTTCATATTTTATATAATGCAAAACAGACAGGACATGTATTGTTTAGCCTAAAGATGCCAGCTAATGTTTATCCTTTGTTTTGTTCTAATGTGGTGTATTAAGCAGTATTTGTATAGTACTGCTTTTGAATTTAATCGTATTCTTTTAATAAATGTTTTTTAGGAATCAATTCACGTTCCTGAACCTGTCATTTCAGTAGCAATGAAACCTTCTAACAAGGTAGGTGTGTGATTTAAATTTCAGTGAAGACGAGCACACTTTTGTCTGTCTCCACATTGTACAGGGCATCTTGTGGGAAGTGGCAGTCTTAGGGTTTCTACTGCCTCTTTTTGTACTGAGATCACCTTTTACATTTTACCAGTTGATCCCAATCCGTATGGCATGTTAAGAGTAGACATTTTATAACTCTTCATTGTGTCACTGTTCCCTGAGGTAAGGCTACCTTCTTCGTTTCCTGAATCATTGAAAAAGGGAGGGTAAAGGGTTTTTCTCACGTTGTAGTGAAACTCCACAATACTTCATAATATTGAATAGATTTATTGCTTTATGGATTATAATATATTTCTACATTTTTGCAGTTATGAAATAAATGTTTGATTATAATAAAAGCCTATAAGATAAGACTTTTACTCACTGCAACTATAATTTCATATTTAAGTTCTTAAATATAATTTTGCACTTTACAAAGTCAAACTGCATGGTTGTCTGACATTCCTGTTGACCTCCACTGGAATTAGTTCAATCTTGAACCATATTGTTTAGTCTGAAGGTGCCCTGTTGTTAACCTGGCTTATTGGAATTAGCTTATTCGTATATTGAGTGAACAGTGACCTCTTCCCATCTGAGATCTATCATTTACAGAACATACTCAGCTCTGTGAGAATCAGTATTAGCAGTTGTGTGACAGCTGCTACTTCAGCTGTTTTGAGAAACTTGGGTTTTTTTTCTATATCATTTCCAAATATAGAAAAGAGAAATTTGGGGTTTCCAGAAACATGAAGTCATTCCATCTTATCAGATTCTTGTGGAAGGACAAACCTTGCTTCTGAATAAGATACCATTGCTTGCTTAAAATTCTTTGCTCAGGATTGCTAGCATGGTTAGAAATGAAAGGTATAAAGATACCTGAATCCAGTAAAATAACATTCGTAAGACTGAAGAAAGGGAGGATTATCTTGCTTAATGTGTGGAATTACATGCAAGAATAAAGGTACATCAGATTGTATCCAAGGAGATGGTTTTCAAACAGAGACATCTCAGTGTGGTATAACAGGATAGTTAATCCTGAATCTACAAGAGACTCTTGGTAAGCATGCTATGTTATATATCTTGGATTTCTAAAGTATAACACAGATTCCTCTTTCCACTTAGTAGACAGTTTTCCACAAATGGATAGTTTGATCATTGTGAGCAGTTGAGTCTCAGACTCTTGTTTTCTGTCTTGGTATGGAGAGAGAATTTTCTTCAGCGAGCTCTTCCCTGCTCTGTTGGCTCAGGTAGCCAACAGTGTATTTTTCCCAAAAAGTTGTGAGCTGAACTAGATGTGGATCATCTTTCTTAATTGCACATTATATGACTTTATTCACTAAAGTTCTCTCAGAAATACCATTGTTTTTTATGCTTAGTAAAATAATGACTTTTTCTTCTTTTAAAGAATGATCTAGAAAAATTTTCAAAAGGAATTGGCAGGTTTACAAGAGAAGACCCCACTTTTAAAGTCCACTTTGACACTGAGAGCAAGGAGACAATTGTATCTGGAATGGGAGAATTACACCTGGAGATCTATGCTCAGGTAATGAATAATAAAGAAGTTCAGTTCAGTTCCATTTATTACCATGTGTTTTGTTATATGCCAATAATGTGGCCAGGTGAGGTAGTTCCATCTGTAATTCCTGCACTGGGAGGCAAGAAGATTAGGAAGAATTCAGCCTCAGCTACATAGCAAGTTGAAGGCAAGCCTAAGCTACATGAGACTTTGTTTCCAAAAACAAAGAAAGGTCAGGAGTGCTCAGTGTAATGACTGTAAATTGACAGTGCTTCTTCACATGCCTTGTTATGGTTTATAACCAGGTAAAGCACACTGCACTGCTTTGGCTATCGTATTTATAATTAGTTATTTTAACTAAGTATTCATTAAACATTGTAGACTTCAAGGATTAAAGCTCAGGATTTGTAACAACCCACTCATCCACACCCTGGCCATAACTGGGTCCAGCAAAGCCAGCTTTGGGGAGATAGCCTGTACCTTCCAGGTCATTTCTTATCAAGACAGTATATGAAGGCTGGAAAGATGGCTCAGAAGCTAAAAATGCTTGCTGTTCTTCCAGAGGATCCAAGTTGGATTTCTAGCACCCACAGTGGGCAGCTTACAACTGCCTGTAACTGCAGCTGCACAGGATCTAACGCCCTCTTCTGGCACCAGCCTGTATCTGGCATACACAGAGCCACATTAAAAAAAAAAAAAAAAAAAAATGAAGGGCCTGGCATGGTGGTACACACATTTAATCCCAGCACTCGGGAAGTAGATAGGTGGATCTCTGCAAGTTCAAGGCCAACCTGGTCTACATAGTGAGTTCTAGGCCAGCTAAACCTACACGGTGATTCTCAAAATAATTTTTAATTAAAATAAAAAACATGAAAGGTAATTGAGAACAGATAAAAGAAAGGGTCTTTCTAGGTCAAATGTAAATAAAAGATACATGACCAGAAATTGTGGTATGATTGTGTCTTTAAAGTTGGGGTAGAAATCCATACAACACATTTACATGTTATTCCAGTGAATATGCAATAATGGAAAAGTGGTAATGTTTTAACAAATAGAGTATTTGGTGTTAGATGTTATTAATGAGTCTAAATTAGAATTCTTTTATGTAAAATCTGTAAAGGCAGTTTGTAGTGTTAAGACCTCACATCTGATCCTTATCAGATACGAAATGACTTAAAACTTGCTGTTCAGCTACCTACTATATTTTGTTGAATGCTACTAAAACAAAATTTAAGATGCTTAGGGTTTTTTTCATTTTCCTTTATAAATTTTTCACAAACATTATCTCTCCTGTTCTCTTTAGAGAATGGAAAGAGAATATGGCTGTCCTTGTATCACAGGAAAGCCAAAGGTTGCCTTTAGAGAGACCATTGCTGCCCCTATCCAGTAAGTATGCAATACAATTAGACACTATGAGGCTGAAGTTGAAACTTTTTATTAGGAGAGACACATAGTTACTGTTATTAAGACATTTTATGTAGTGATGCTCTTTATAGTAGAATCTATGTAGCTCTGTACTGTAGTCAAGACATACAGAGTGACACTTTGGGATCTGTTGGGCTCATTAGGCCAGATGCCAATGAGGACAGGCACATAACACACATCATTAGCAAGCATGTTTTCATTTCACCTCAGCGTGAGGGTCTTTCTTCATTCAGTCCCGCTGTGCTTCCTTTGGGAGACGGCTATTATGTTTTACTTTTGTACCGTATTGTGGATGCCAGAGAACTTGCATTTGCCAGGGAATAATCTCCTGCAGGTAAAGAAAGTTAATACCATGTTGAAATTCAGAGAACAATTAAGAAAAAATAATTGAGTTGATACTGTGTTGGAGATAGTACTAAAATTGCTCACCAGAAATAGCATCAAACAAGTTCAGTTGCTACAAAGATAATATACCTCAGCCTGGTGCCCATTTGAATTTATATTAATTTTGACTTAAAGTCGTAAGGAATAAAGCAAACTATGACTCTGAAAGTATTCTTCATTTCAAAGTGGCATCAAGTAGAGGAAAGCCGCACACTACCTGCGATGCAATGTCGTGAAGGAGAATGGTGTAGTCTAACTCGATGAAGTCATCATTTCTTTGCTGTGACAAAAACAAACAAAAGCCTGCTGTTTAAAGCACTATCATGGCAAAGTGACATTTTAATTTTATAAATTAACAGTTACAATCACAGGTAAAAAGAGAATTTGAACTTCAGAATTTACTTCAATTTAGCCTCACAGAAAAATATTTAAACTGATCTTTTTAAATCATTATTTTTTATTGCTTGACTATTTTTACATTCCAATTTGTGATGGCTGTGTAAGAGCATTACTGTGGGCAGCTTTTTATTGAAGAACCTTAATGTGAACTATGACAGTGGGTATTTACATTAAAAGAAACCAGTTTTACAACAGAAATTCTCTTTAGAAAACTGACATGATAAAATTTAATGACTGCAGTTATCTGATTTGGAAATTAAAGCTTTGTTCTGTACTGTTATTTCAAGAATAAAAGGTATTCATACTATCAGCTACACAGAATTGTTATATCTGTAGTTTAGAGCCAGCACCAGAAATGTGTGTGCCCCATGAGGCTGAGGTTTCTTAAGGTTTACTGTAGTGTACTATGACAAGCCTGGACTCCAATGTGGAGCAGGCATATACTCCTGGGGCTCCTGGGGTTACAGTGATTCTAAGTGTGGCCCCAGAATCAATAATCTTGAAGTAATCTTTTTTTGAATATGTCAACAGAGTGGTCTTTAAAGACAGTGTCTTACATGTAAGAATCCTTACACGTTAGATCCTAATAAAGACGTGTGATCTACGAAAACTGAGGTACTTAAACCTCTGTGAGATTTTCATTAATGCTTCTAAAAATCACCAAGTAGCAAAGATTTATAGGAGTCAGCTTTTTATAAAACTATACTCTTATAATGTTAGACATAGCTTGAAAATTCATGGTTATGGTTTTATGGCTTGTACCTAACCTCAGTTGCTGAGGGTTCTGTACCTTTACAGGAATATAATCATGTTGATATCTATAAAATGCATTAGAAAAAAAAAACTTGCTCTTCCTCAAAATCTCGCAATATTTAATGGGTTTGGGCCTCCTGCTGAGTGCTGTAATTGGCTGTCCTACCATCAGTCAGGCATCTGTCTGGTGAGCGCTTACAAAAAGCCCATGAAGAAACAGTGCTCCCTTTGCCCTGTGGTCTGTTGCCAACAAGCTGAAAGACGGTATCAGAACGTCCTTTCCCTGAGTTGACTAAAACTATTTTTTGTGGTTTCTTTGTACTCTTTCTTGATTTCCATTAGTACTAGTTGAATTTTTCCCCTTTTTAAACCTCTTAAAAAAAGAAAATAATTTATTCTTACATATTTATTATGGCTTAGAAAGATGTACCTCTAATAGCCATGATGTCAGTCTTAAAGCATAAGGCTTGTAGCAAGACAGGGGGCTATAAATTATGACTAAAAGAAAATTACATGTATAAAGCTATGGAATGACTTGGGAATAATACAAGCTTTACAAAGATTACAGTGCTATAATTATTCTTCACGCTGATCTCTAGGAGGAAAATGCCAGTCCTGTCTCTGAGTAGCTGAGAAACCACCATTCAGTAGAGAAATTAGTTAGTAGTTAGTTTCTGTGCTGCTTGACAATAACAATTCAAATACAAAATTCAGGTTGCTAAGTGAAATAATCTGTATTAAACTGAATACAAAACTGCTAATTTTTAACTTTTCAGTTATGAAAGTACAGCCTCAGTTCTGATTGCTATAAAAAGTGGTCCTGAGGACCTTTAACAGTGGCATTAATCATCACAAGCATATAGTGTATTTAAGATTCTAAATCTTGCCTGTACTAATAAAGCTCCAACCCCCTTTTCTCTGGAGAATGGTCTGAATAAAGCACCATAAGTAACTAAGTTTGACCTGCCTGGCACGAAGCTTAAGAACTGTAAACTTGTGAAGGCGCAGTCTAGATGCTGCTCATTACTAGAAAACATTTCAGGGAATCCTTGGCTTTGCCTCGCTAATGTTATGCTTCCTGTGTGTGCGCCCAGGGAAGGCAAACTAACCCAACACAATTCCTAGGAAGACAGACTATGCAAACAAGGCCTGTGGTTTGCTCTCTTCGATAAACCAGTGGCTTTTCGGACCAGTGCTATTGCTTTGGACTCTTCTTTAATTCTTTTTCGGTCTTTTAGAGACAGGGTCTCCCTGTATCCCCTGGCTGACCTGGAACTTGCTATGTAGACCAGGCTGGCCTTGAACTCACAGAGATCCACCTGCCTCTGCTTCCTGAGTGCTCTCATTAAAGGTGTGTAGTACCATACCTGGCTCTTTAATTCTTTACCTTCTCCAATCTTGACTGCCTGACACTGCCTTCAGACTACCTGGTTCATTATTTTTAATACAAAATGGCTATTGCAACACTATTCAATTATGAATTACAACTCCCTAAAAATTACTTTTACTTTTATGTTTATGAATATATTGCCTGCATGTATGTAAGTGCACCCATGTCACGAAATGCCCATGGATTCATAAGAGAGCACTACTGGATCCCGGGAACTGGAGTTACAGAAGGTTGTTAACCACCATGTGGGTGCTGGGTTTCAAACCCAGATCCTCTGCAAGAGCAGCCAGTGTTCTTAACTCCTGAACCATCTCTCCAGTCCGAATTACAATTCTTTTAATCAATACTAACTCTGTTAAAAGTGTACTTTATAGATAGAGAGGACTTACCACTTGCTTGACAGTTTGAATTTTGGCCATTTTATACCATGTGTCTTCATTCGAATTCTGCCACATTATATAACCACTGGCAACCTGGGCTAAGTGTTGGACTGGCTTCATTTGTGGAGGCACATTTCCAAAACTATCTGGTAGGAGAAACATTTATATGCCAAATGTAACTTTTATTTATATGGTGGTAATACAGTAGTAACCTTTTTAGAGTAAAAATCAAAATTCCAAGTCATGCTTTACTGTTCTAATACATAAAGAAACTAAGCCATGAATATATTAGAAGTATTTTTGCAAAGGTCAGACTATTCCCAATATCAGTTTTGAGCATATCCTAAGGTTGAAAAACAATCCCTATACTGTCTGTTCTGTGTGTACCTGGAATGTTTTGTGCTTCTAGTGGTTCCTTCATAGACTTCAGTCTTTGATAAAATGTGTTGTCCTCGTCATCGGGATTCTTGCCAATTTCTCCCTCAAATGTGAAGTTGACTTCTGGAGCAGAATCTTGTCCCGCTTTAGGGTAAAGAACTTCAGCCATGCAGTTCACTGTAACTTGCTGTTTGACACAAAAGATCTTTATTTACAGATGGCCATTCATTAGTAAGTACTATTTTCTGAAGTAGGATTTAGTGCATTGGACCCTAATGGTATTGTTTAAGCCTTGACTTCAAAGCACCCTATTTTCAGAGGCTACACAGCCTGGCCTTTTTCTTTCTTTTATTGGTCTTTTTTGAAACAGGTTTTCCCTGTTGTCCTAGCTAGCCTGGAACTATGTAGACCAGGCTGGCATCAGTCTCACAGAGATCCAACCGTTTTGCCTTCTAGTGCTGGGATTAAAGGCATGCATCATCATGCCCAGCTTGGACTTTCTAATTTTTAAAAATATTTCATTTATTTTTATTTTATGTAAATGAGTATATTGCCTTCATGTATGTAAGTGCACCCATGTCATGCGATGCCCACAGAGTCAGAAGAAGGCATTGGATTCCCCTGGAACTGGAGTTACCAGTTAGCCATTGTGTGGGTGCTGGGAATTGAACCTGGGTCCTCTGCAAGAGCAGCTAGTACTCTTAACTGCTGAGCTATCTCTCCAGCCCCAGTCTTTCTAATTTTGTTAAAGGTATCAAGCACGTACTTTAAAGTAGATAACTTACTTATGTTATTAGGTTTAGAATCACGTGAATTCTGATCCTACTTCGATGATACTTCACTACTAATGCGTTGCCCTACTGCAGTGTCTGTGTTACTCTGACTTCATATACCAGTTCAGGACTGGTTCCTGGTTAAATCTCCGTTACTCTTACTGTTTGTTGAAACTACTGCTTTTTCTACATGCAGACATAGCCATCTGTATCCACATAGCAGAGATGTTAGCATTGGGTTATGCTATGCAAAGATGGCTCTCTGGCACATAAGTGCCTTTTAAGGCATTTCCTCTTGTTAGCCTGTTACCTTGTCTGAATTATGTTCAGTGAAAGGGCAAGCTTGCCACATTTCCAGGCAGCTGTGGTACAAACTGCAGCTCCTCCTTTTAAATTTGTTTCATTAATAAGTTGACAGGGATATAGTTTAAAAAAAAAAAATTCCTGCCCCATTACTGAAAGACCCTAATCAGTGGAATGATTGGCCAGTCTGTTGCTCATGAATTTCCAAAATTACTTTTAAATACCCAATCAAAACAATAAAAAGCAGGCTTAAGAAAGTGACCATGACAGAAGGGTAAACTACTTCGTTCAGTTATAGGAAGACTAAGTTCAGATTATTCTCAATGTGTGAACTTTTTTTAAGGGAAATTTATTTGAGCTGAAATAGAGTTTTCTTAAGCATTCAATACAAAGAACTCAGAATGAGTTTCAGAATGTACAGAGATAATATACTGACTGCTGTATGGTCAGTGTTTCTGTTTTTTTTTTTTTTAAATCAACAATTATAGTAAAAAGCCCAAGATCAAATCCTTCAGAAAGATGCTCTGGAACATTTAGAATCAAATTTTATTTACTAACTAGAAAGAACATTTCACTTACTTTTTGGATGATTTCTTCCACAGAAAATTTAAGATGATACTTGTGTCCTCTTCCTGAAATATCCTAGAATTTTAAAAAATGTGATGTGGAGAGAAGAAAATATTGTAACAAAGCAAATATTTGTAGTTAAGAGACCATTTCTATGTAGTTTGGGAGGGTGGTTGGTGGGAGGAATTGCATTAAAGCTTTACATGGTTTAGCATAAAAACAGTGGGTCTCATTCTGGCATTTTCATACATACATGTTGGTGTGCCTCATACATGGCACATTCTTCCCAAGTCTCACATCGTGGAAAGGCTATGTTGTCAGTGTGTAGGGTTTCATTTAACATGTCTCTAGCAAGTATATTTTGGATTAGGACAGATGGATGGGATCAAAGCATACAATAAATCGGACACAACTCACTTTTAATCAGCAGACATTAAATTGAAGTCTTTAATTCTCTATATTAGAAAAACTGAAGAAACTTTTAATTTGAAATATGACAAATAGAATGTACCTTTGGAATGGCTTATAAAGCCCAAGGTATCCTTCAGGGAGTGCTAAGTGACTAAATTTTTTTTTGAGGTAGACTGGAGATTGAATGTACAGAAATGCTGCTACTTTACTGTGTCACTGGGTCTGCTACATGATACTACAAAAAATAAACACATTTAAATGGTTCACTTTTAATGAAAAGATAAATTAGAAGTTTTAAGCCTAATTATGTTATTTGGTACAATTTCAAAACAAAATCTATCCCACGTGAGCGCATAAAACCTTTTAGCAGCTAAGATTGTATCAGGCAGATTTAAAAATAAATAAATAAATAAACGAGGGACACTCTGTGTGTCCCTGGTCTAAGAGCCTCGACCTCTGACCCACCAGCGGCCAGGCTAGCCCACCTCAGGCAGTCACCGCGGTGACTGGCGGGTACCGGGTACCGAGGGCAGCAGCCCACAGGCTTTTGTGCTCCCAGCAAGCTTCCCGTTTGTTTCCCTCTGCCTTTTGTCTAAGGATGGCTTCTAGAATTCAGGGAGCTGTTTGGAAGCCAGAACTTCTGTTGATCAAGGCTCAAGTAGCAGATTTGGAGCACTAGCTTCCAGATGCTTTGGAATAGCTCCTAGAAGACTTGCTACAGGAAAGGGTGAAAAGCCCACCTCGGTTTCGTCCCACTCGGGTCAACAGTCTAAACACATCTGCAGGGTGGGAACACGGGTGGGAACGCGAGCGGTTCTGACTGCGCTGGGAAGAGGATCCCACAGGAATGTTAGCCTCCCGGCGGGGGAGGGGGGCCGGCCCGCGCGCCCGGGAGCCCAGCTCGTGCCCAGGCCGTGCTGCGGGCCGCCGCACGCACTCACCTCCCTGCTGGCCCGCTGGACCGTCTGCACCTGGAACACCTTGTGCGGGGTCCCCTGCTGGTAGTTGATGCAGTTCTCCGCCACCGAGGCAGCTCTGGAGGCCGAGTAGTGCGTGGGTGGGATTTCCATCTTGCTGGCCAGGGCTCGGGCTCCCTAGTGGTGGCCCCGTCTCCTTGGTGTGGTGGAGCCGCCTGGCTGGGCTGGGCGAGCCTTGGCGCCTTCCCTCTCTCTTCCTCCTGCCACTCAGGAAGCGGCCGCTGGGCTGAGGCCCGGCCCCGCCCCGAGTGGGCGGCTCCCGCGGGGGGGCGGGGGGAGGCCCTGGGCGCTGGTGGGCCTCAGGTGCGGGAGGGAGGAAGTGGGCGCCCAGCTCCGGAGCTGGGTGGGGCTCCTGGAAGCCTTTAGGCTCCTCCTGAAGGAACCTCTGGCAGTTTGACTTGCAGGTTGGAGCACACCTTTCCTCAAACAGAGCCTTGCAATGTCCAAGGTGCAAAGGTGCTCCAAGTTGTGATTCATGCCTTCTTTCCCCATCCACTGACAGTTCAGGAACTAGTTTGTTCATCCCGGCTTCTGGCTCTGCCTAAATCCAGGCATGGGAACTCGAAAACTGGTATAAAGCTATGGGACTGGAATTTGGATGGGAGGAAAACGTTTAAAACGTACCTGCAAACCTGTCTTCCTTCACTTGGTTTACAAAGATGAAGCTTTGATTCAACACCATGTTTCTTAATAAAATCACCTTGAACATTTTTACTTGAAGGATTGGAAAGCGTTCTTAGAAACCAGATTTACACAGAGCACTACATTGAGGTAGCGTTGACAAAAACAAGGTTTGAAAGCTCAAGCAGGAGCAAGCTTTTAGTAGGCAGTGGATTCAACAGCTTCCTTGCTTTTTTTAACCGCCCTCAAAGGAACTGTGATTTGGGCCGTTCTTTGGGTTTGTTGTAGATCAGGAAGCTAAGGTTCCTTTGCCTCAGGCCCATGGCCAGACCCTCATGCAAACTTGTTGGCTTCTAAATAGAGATTTGTTTTCATTCATATTTATCCACTCTCTCTATTTCCTTCCATGTCCTTTCTCCTCCCTTCCCTCTCTTCCCCACCACTCTGATTGCTCTGTAGCCCAGGCTGACCTGGAACTCAGCAATCCTCCTGCCTCAACCTTTTCTAAGTACTGGGATTGTAAATATGAACCACTATTCCTGGCTTTCCTTTTTTTAAAAAAAATAGATTATTGGAAGATTTTTGGGTAGACTTACATTGTAATTATGGTTTGAAAAAGTAAGTGCCTGAGCATGGTTGTGCACGTCGTTCATCCCAGCACTGAGAGGCAGAGGTGAGCAGATCTCTGTGAGTTAAAGACCAGCCGGGTCTACATAGTGAGTTCCAGGCCAGCTGGGGGCTACAGGGAGACCCTGTCTCAAAAAGACAAAGGTTTGAAAGCTCAAGCAGGAGCGGGCTTTTAGTAGGCAGTGGATTCTCCAGCTTCCTTGCTGGAGAAAGAAAGGAGAGAAAGAAGAAAAAGTGAGCAGAAATGTGTTTGTATTAAGATATTGCTTTCCCATAGGCTACGTTAATTTTTCTCATTAATGACTAAGTGGATTTTAAAGAAAGAATAATAAACAGTCCAGCATTTCTCATCCTCTCTAGTTCCATTACTAATCATCAGGATGCAGCTGAAAGGTAGAAAGACGAGTTTTTCCTCTTAGACCTTTTTCTAAGAAATTGAAGGTGATTTTTCTTTTTCCTTTGAATAATCATTTATCTATGAAGCAAACCTTTAGGTATTTTGTGTGTGAATTTTTTGAGGTAAGTGCTCCTTGAATATTGTCCAGGAAAGAGTGGCTGAGTGTAGTCTCCTGACTCAGAAGGCACTCTGCAGATACTAAAATGTTAAGTTTCATGAGCTGCTTGTTACAGCTCCTGCAACTGCTGTGCCTTCTAGTCAAAGTAGTGGGACTGCCTGGGTCACCATTTGGGAGCCTGATGAACTGTCAAGGATTCTGTAGACCAAAGCTAATAACAGAGATTGAGTTTTAAAAGCATTTGTATTATCCACAGTGGCTTGGGGTCTCTTAAAACCATAAGTATCAAATTAAAAAAAAAATACTTTAGTGTCCATTCAAATGTTAAATAAGCTAAATTACAA
This sequence comes from Eospalax fontanierii, assembly GCA_035773235.1. Taxonomy (NCBI): domain Eukaryota; kingdom Metazoa; phylum Chordata; class Mammalia; order Rodentia; family Spalacidae; genus Eospalax; species Eospalax fontanierii. The sequence continues at coordinate 21,645,088 of CM069548.1, read as the reverse complement.
GAATCCTATGTTTGGGTCATTGAAATCTTAGTTACCTACTGAAATTTCATGAATGGTTAATTATCCTCAAACCTGAGTAATGTGTACATTACTTTTTAAATTTTTTAAAATCTCTTTTTATATGTATGAGTGTTAGGCTTGTACTTGTGTAAATGCACCCGTGTCAGGCAGTGGCAGTGGTGGACAGAAGAGGGCGTCATATCCCTTGGAACCAGAGTTATGGATCATTGTTAGCCATCATTTGAGTACTGGGATTCGAACCTGAGACTTCTGCAAGAATAGCCAATGCTCTTAACTGATGAGCCAGCTCTCTGGTCCCATGTGTAGATTATTTTCAAGGAAATAATTAGGATTAGGTAATTTACACTATTAATTTTGTTATGGCTTGAGCATAAAATGAAGTAAAAATACCACAACTTGTAGCTTGGGTGTGAATACAGAGCTGAAACAGCAGGGCATGGTGGCACTTTTTAATCCCAGCACTTCAGAGGCAGAGAGAGGTGGATCTCTGAGTTTTTAAAGCCAGCCTGATCTGCATAGAGAGTTCTAGGTCAACAAGGGCTACATAGTGAGACCCTGTCTCTAAATAAAACCAAGTCAAAACAAATGTATATATTAAAAGGTAATGAAAGTACAACACCAACTCAGTTCCCATTAACAGTGCTTTATGTGACAGGGTATTTTGACCAACTAATTGTTCTTCTCTGGATGCCGGGGTGTGACTCCAGACCGGAGGTTCTTTTGCCTTCAGCCTGTCTGTTTAGCTCCCTGCCAAGCAATCTCTTCTTTATCTAAACTATTGCCCAGTCTGCTTTTACGCATTGCCCACTAGTGATTTTGAAGTGAGTGCATCATTCAAGGGTTTAGTCAGTTTATATTCTTTCCTTATTAGCTATCTAGCAAAATGTTTGGTTAAGGACGTTGCTTTTGGTCCAAATCCTGACTTTGGTGTCTACTAGCTATGTCACATTTATCTAGTTACTTAGTGTCTCTGGTTCTCAGATCTCTCCTTTGTAAAACGATGATTAAAGACAGTGCTACTTCCTGTGTTTATGGTGAAGAACACAAAAGAACCCTTAAGAAACGTTCAACAAACAACTTGAATGTTTCCTTGTTTTGTTTCCTCTCCCTCCTAAGTCGTGTGGTCCCTGAAACCGTGGAGCGCTTGACCGTGAATCGCTCCTCCAGAGCAGCCGCCCACAGAGCTCAGCAGAGCCGCAGCGTCCTGCGTCGTCTGCCTCGCACACTGCCCACTCTGCTCACTCCGCTGCTGTGTGCTTGACCTGTGACTTGTGCATCTGAGTACTTGAAATTTGTTGTTGTTTTTTTTTTTTTGAGACAGCATCTCCAGGTAGTTACAGCTGGCCTGGACCTCACTATGTAGACCAAGCTAGCCTTGATCTCAGAAATCCATCTGCCTCTGTCACCCAGGTCCCGGGATTAAATTAAGTTTGACTAACCACGATTAGTTATTACCATGTAGATAGTGCAGTTCTTAACTATTATTTTCATGTAAAAACTTACAATCTCATGTGTGTGTGCATGTGCATACGCATGCCATGCACTAATGTAGAGGTTAGAAAACAACTTTCCAGAGTTGGTTCTCACCTTCCACTGTGTGGTCCCAGGGATCAAACTCAGGTTGTCAGACTTCACAGCAAGCACTTTTTACCTGCCTAGCCATCTTGCCCGCCGTGGACTATTTTTGTATAGATACTGTATTGTTGTTAGGTTATAAACAAGATTTACAGTACCTCAGAGAGTGTTCTATACCTGACAGTGTCCTGGTGCAGTTTTGGAAATCCCTCCTCAGTAGTCCCGTGGGGATTTGAGCATTTGTTTCCCACTCGGCTGGCTTTCCTTCTCTTTGCTCTATAAATGCTTTTTCCCCTCCCTGGAAAATGAAGCTTTCACTCTTACTGTTTTCTCAGCCCATCTTGAAGCACTTGGCCATTAGAAGTTTTTTAGAAGGCAGTTGCTCAAGCATGTTCACACTCAGGCTCTTTAGGAAATTTGCATCTTCCAAGCCACTTACAGACCTGTCTGCAAGATCACACACTCTTTAATATCCGTCTGCCTGCAGTTATCTGTGGAGACTTCTGAAAGTGATTGGCCTCTTCCATCTTAAGATTTCAGGTTTAGGAAAAAAGTGACTTGCAAACAGTGTATACCCATGAAATGACTTTCCTACGAAGTAACAGCATGTTGGCCCGCCTTCTCATGTTTATTGTGTATGTAAAATAGCTATTTTTCTATTGGTTTGAAGGAAACACTGACCTGTGTGTGTTCATGCCTCTTTGGAAGTCTTATTCATGCTCGCCACTATCATTTTGATATTAATACTTTTCAGGTGTCGATGTTGCATCTGGCATCCCCTTTGAATCACCCATATCTTAAATACCAAATAGTGAAATCAAGTGGGAACTGTCTAAATAAATTAGCTGTAGTCACCAGAATTCCTGTTTTCAAATAACTGTTACTACACTGTGTAATGTGGAAGACATTCCAAAGGAAGTGGGTGAGCTCTGGAACGCGGGTTCTTACAGCAGGAGCCTTCACCAAGCCTCTGAGTTTAGTTACGTGACTTTTTTCCTTGAAAATTTAGAATAAGCAAAATTTTAAGACTGGATTATTTCGGTGGTAATCCCACCTTTGCCCCCAAGTAAGAATGGGGAAGAAGAATCTTTTCCTAAATTTTATAGTAAGACCATTGCATTCAAAGGACAAAGTAGAACATTATGAAATGTGAGTTTTTATTTAAGTTTTCATGAATTATTTCATTTTGCTAATTACTAATGCTCTGTTGGTTTCCTCCTTCCTAATCACTTGCAGGTTTGACTTTACACATAAAAAGCAGTCAGGTGGTGCAGGCCAGTATGGAAAAGTCATAGGTGTCCTGGAGCCCCTGGACCCAGAGAACTACACCAAGTTGGAGTTTTCTGATGAAACATTTGGGTCCAATATTCCAAAGCAGTTTGTGCCTGCTGTAGAAAAGGTAACTTTAACAGAACCCTGTTGCATCTTTATTTATTTAAAATATATTATTTGGCATGAAGTCATGCACTCTGTTCTAGTACATTGCCTGCCATAGTTGTCTTTAGTAACCACCTTCCTTCTTTAACTGCTGGGCTTTCCGTCTGGTTTAAAATCTTCAGTTAAGTTCAGGGACTGTAATACATGCTATCACGACAATGGGAAATTACTCTCTTTTTTAATATTTGTATTTTCTCTTTATGAATTGAAATGACTGCATTGATTACAACCAACCAGTAAAATCTGCAGAGTCCTTAGGGGTGTTTTTGTGTACTGTTACGGTGGAGCGATCATTTATTAAGATTCCCAGTGCTTGATACTGCAGTTCAGCATTTTTGCTGCCAGTTAATATGCTCTTGGGTAAAGGTGTGTTCAGAACTAGCTTTTTAATAAGCTGAGAGTAAAATACTGAAGTCTGTACACTTCAAAATTCGAAGTCAGAGGAGACAGGTATTTCTTTGGGATACCGTGATGTGCTCTGCACACACACAGAGGGTTGGTGTTTGCTTTGATTGTCGTGCCACTTGCATTAAGACTATGCGCTACGCAATTGTTTTTTATGGACAGCAGATAATAATTTTGGCTCCAGTGGTGGTAGCATTTTTTGTGATACTGTATTCCATTTAGCTTTTTGGGGGCGTCTTTTGGAGACAGGGTCTCCCTGCAGCACCATCTGACTTGTAATTCACTATGTAGACCAGGCTGGCTTCCATTTACAGAGTTCTGCCTGCCTCTGACCCCCAAGTGCTGAGAGTAAAGGCCTGTGCCATCCCATTTGGCTAGCATACTCTCTCTAAGATACAACTTCACCATTCACACATTTTTAAATATCAGATGTGTCTAAGATTAATCTAAGCAAATGATAACTTGCATATTTTTCAGCATACATAATTTACAGTTTTGACTGTCAGAAATATAATCTATATATGTGCAGCTATGTAGTTGAATTGTAGGAGTTCTGAAGTGAGTGGGTGAAAATGAACTGCAAATTTATCAAACTACTCTTTACATAAATGCAGTTTATGTCATGTATTATACCTCAGTGAAGCTGTCTGTTTTAAAATAATTTGCATTTGTAAAACTAAAATTCCCTTTTAATTCTGGTTCTTATTGCATTGTGTAACTATATTGTAGTGATCTGCGAGCCAAGTGAAACAGTGATGGCTTTGTGGCAGAGACTTAAGACTCAGCTGCTGAACACACACATATTTTGGTGGTTTTCTCTTAGGGCATACCACAGTTTAACTTTCCTCTGTTTCCTCATTGTGAAATGAAGATCCCACTGTCTCTGTAATGGATAATGTAAATATGAGAGTTAAGTAATTCCTGAAGTTGAGGCTGTAGGAAAGTGACAGTGCTCTTAGCTTCATTTTCCAGCCAGCTCACAGCTTTAAGCATGTACTTTTCCAAAGAGTCACTTACCTAGATGCCAGAGTAGTGAAGCATGAATAGTGAAAATGCTAATGTATTTCCAAAGTTCTTTGACCTGAAATTCAGCATACATCCTAAGAACATCCCCCTTCTGAGTACCAACCTGTTGCTTCATTTCTGGTAATGCTCTGCAAATGACATTTCATCGTAGTTGTATTCATTCATTAATAGGGGTTTTTAGATGCCTGTGAGAAGGGCCCTCTTTCTGGTCACAAGCTCTCTGGGCTACGGTTTGTGCTGCAAGATGGAGCACACCACATGGTTGATTCCAATGAAATCTCTTTCATTCGAGCTGGAGAAGGTGCTCTTAAACAAGGTATGTTGCGTCCTAATGCCCACCATATGTTTTCTGAGCCCCCAAAGCAGCACGTTTCTAATATTCTCCACCCAGACCACTGGGTAGAGTAATGTAGTCAATGAACAAATATTTATAGAGTTAAAGTGACGATAGATTACTGTGTTTTCTTTCTTGAAAAAAATCAAAGTCTACTCTGTTCTAAATTATGACTTTTTAAAAATGTGTTTAAATTTATATATAATCTGAAGTTCTGGTTTTAATAGAGAAGACAAATGCTCAAAATTCTAAAAAGTATTTTGAAGATAAATTAACTACAGTCATGCTATTTTTAATGATTTATTTAAATGTCAAGAAGTCCATAAATTTGTAATTTTTTCATATATCACATTTTAAGCTGTAAGACATAATGAAGATGAAACATTTTCACAGAATTCAGTAAACTTTATTGACAATGTAGATGTCCTGCTAAACTGCTGAAAATGCCAATCTTTTACACAGAGGATGACACATTTTTAAAAATTCTGATGAACTAGAACCCTGAGCAGTCACAGGTGTAGCTGTTTTTTTGTCCTTTTTGGTTTTAGCCATTGCTCCCAATTCTGTGCTTTTAATTGAGGGGTGGAGGGAGTAGATGACTAACTTTTAGAAAGAACATTTTGCCTCCTTTTCTATCTATATCTGTTATTGACAATTCATTAGTAATTATGAGGCATAACTTGGAATGTATGCTTGTTTTTGGGACAGGGTCTCTCTGTGGCCCCAGCTGGCCTGGAACTATCTCTGTAGACCAGGCTGACCTCAGTCTCACAGAGGTTCCCCTGCCTCTGCCTCTTGAGTGCTGGTGTCAAAGGTGTATGCCGAACATATCTCTTGACCTTGAAATGTTCACTGCTTTAATGCATCTTCAGATAACAAAGTAGTGAACCTACTGTATACGTTTTAGAAATGTCGTTAAATTGAAAGCGCCAGTTGTTTCTTACCGACTCTTCACCGGAAATTTGTAGCTTTCATGTAAATAAAAGTTTTGTAAAACTGAGGCAAATGATTTTGCCGTCAATTAACAAGAAGCTTCATCCTTTTTAACTGTTCCTATATTTAAATATAAATAAAGATGGTATTCCCGCATGGGAAGTGTTGGTCTAAGTAATCGCCTGGTAGCTGAGCATAGAGAAAGAACTGAATTATCATTGGATTGGGAGTTTTTATTTTTTTACCAAATTGTTCAGACAAGCAGTTAGGATGAAAAATAACTTAGAACTTCTCTATCTGGTTCTTATTTCTTCACACTTGAAGAATTATGTGAAACTAAATTTTATTCATAAATAAATGTAGCATTTGTTAAAAAAATGCAATTTTGAAAAGAAAAAAAAATTACATTTGGATTAAAAAGTAAAAACTGGCATTTAGATTCCTAAAAAAGAGAAAGATTAAAAATGCAAAAATCAGGTACACAAAGTTTTTGGCAAACAGTAAGAAAATCAACCTTTAATACATATACGTGAATGCTGCATGAGGGCTTCAGAGTCATGTTAGTGAGTGAGCTTAGCATTTGAATAGCTTATACTTCACATGATGTTTACCATCTACATACAGTAAAGTAGACTAAAACATGTGATACATTGTCAAGATGAGAAAACCAGTTTAGATTAGCATGCATTCTAATTTGAACCAAATTTTGAAGTTCCCTTAGAGATGATCAGTGATGGAACCTAGAACTGAAGTGCGGCCTGGTTGTGTTCTAAGGGTGTGAAAACAGCTGTCATTTTCTGTGACTAATTTTTAGAGAGACCCTATGCTTGGTTCCCCGAACACTGAGCTCGTAGCCATTCTCCACGTAGCCAGATGCACATCGTGAGCTCAGTGAACCCATGCAGATCTTTGGTATCTCTTGCCCCATTTCGTGCCAGGTTTTGGATTTACCTTGGTCTTCAGTCTGGACTGAAGATTTCCAGAGATTAAGCAGCACAACTGGATAGTTTACATGGTAAAGGACTCAGTGTTGATGTTTTAAGATGTTTTCGTATTCTATTCAGCTTAATGAGTTTTAAGGATGGAAAAAAATATACTAATGGAAATACACCAGAATTATTGTTAACTCTGTGGAATTTCTACACAGAAGAATGAGTGTTACTGTTTCTATAAAAATGAGGCCAAAATTAAAAAAAAAAAAAAAAAAAAAAAAAGAGTCCAGAAGAAATAATCTAAGCTTACCAAACATTTGTGTGTACACCTTTGGGAAAGTGCCACCTGTTCTCCTATAGAGCTGGAGAGAATTTAAGTCATTTAATGACTAATGCATTTAACTTTTGTTTTGTTTTGCTTTTTGTTTGTTTGTTAACCCAGCCTTGGCAAATGCCACATTATGTATTATTGAACCTATTATGTCTGTGGAAGTTATAGCCCCAAATGAATTTCAGGGAGCAGTAATCGCAGGAATTAACCGACGCCATGGAGTAATCACGGGCCAAGATGGAATTGAGGACTATTTTACACTGTATGCAGATGTAAGTACTACTAATCCTCCACAGTCTTGTGCTGTTTTGGTTTGGGTTTTTTGAAACATAATCTTGCACTGTAGCTCAGGCTAGCCTGCAACTCACAGTAATCCTCCTGCCTCAGCCTCCTGACTGCGGGGATTACAGATATTTATTATTCACAGTAGGAAATCAGTTAACTTTTGCTTTTAGAAATCATGGAGAAAACTGACATTTCTTTTTGCATTTGAGATTTATATTTTTGTGGCAATTTCTGTAATTTACTGTTAAAACAACTCTGAAGTGTAAAGCTAAAAACAGAGTTCTTTGCATCTTGGCCTTTGGTGAATTTTCTGTTTTCGTAGGTATCTGGCTATTTTATCTTTCCCATTTTTGCTTCATTTGCGTAGCTGTTATGGGTATAGTAGTTAATTACCTTAGCTGTGCCTGTCTTGACTTAAGTCTTATGAGGGAGAAAATGTTGATATTATAAATCACCTCTGGACAGACAGCACTGTCTGTCAGCATATCTTTTAAGTACTCGAAGGAAAGCTTGGGGTGCATCTCAGTGTAGAGCACATGCCAGGTACACATGAGGCTCTGAGTTCAGTCCCCAACAGCACACAGACACAGGCACACACACGTACACAACTTATTAACATTCCCACAGAAAAAAAATACTTGTGAATGTATGCCTGGTGGTAGAAAGTGGTGTGGGGGTGAGGACGGAAAACAGGCCATCAGCTGTGTGCTCTTCAATAGAAAGATTTGTCTTCTACTGTGCCTGTCAAAATAATTTTCAAGCAGGGTTTACTGTCTGGGATAAGACAGGTGTGACTTTGGCTTTTAATTCTTTTAAACCTAAAGTTGTCAATAGAAGCCTAAAGGTAAGGCATTAAATGGCTAATGTGTCTCTGCAGTTTTTGTAAATATTTTTCAACAAGTAGTACTGAAGTGTGTGTTCTGCTTGTTTTTAGGTCCCTCTAAATGAGATGTTTGGGTATTCCACTGAACTGAGGTCTTGCACAGAGGTAAGCAACTTTAGAGTTTAAACTTCATTTTGGTGTTCTTCAAAAGAACACTCTACAAAATAATTACAAAATGAGTTGTAATTAATTCATTGGAAAGTAAATTTACTTTCTAGTATATACATTTTTATATAAATTTACTTTCCAATAATTGCCATTTTTTTATCACAAAATTAAATTTGTGAAATCCTGACTGTGTGACTTGAGAGTTGTAAACACCTCTCTCTCTCTCTCTCTCTCTCTCTCTCTCTCTCTCTCTCTCTCTCTCTCTCTCTCGCTGTTTTGAACTTGTAGGGAAAAGGAGAATACACAATGGAGTATTGCAGATATCAGCCCTGTTCACCATCCACACAAGAAGACCTCATTAATAAGTATCTGGAAGCTACAGGTCAACTTCCTGTCAAAAAAGGAAAAGCCAAGAACTGACTTTCCCTTCTTTGACTTTAGGGACTGTTAGATCTGCAAGGCTTAGTTAGGTGATGGATTTCAGTACGTGAATTCAGATCACTCACATCGGTGTTGGAAGCCCTTCCTGATTCACGTTCAGGACCTTCACAATGGATATGCAAAGATAATTATGTATTTAAACTGCATTGACTATTTTTATTGTTCAGTGAAAGACCTCAAATAAAATAAGATTCCTGAAATATATTTAATATTTATTGAAGGAAAGAAAAGACTAATTTCAGCTTAGAATGTGTATAAATTTACTTTCCAAATTTTTTGACAGGGTCTCACTGTGTATCCCAGGTTGGTCTCAAAACTCTACATCCTCTTGCTAAGTGCTGGGATTGCAGGTGTTCAACAACACTGTGCCTGGCTCCCCAGCACTTGGGAGGCAGAGGCAAGTGGATTTCTGTGACATCAAGGTCAGCCTGGTTCACATTGCAAGTTCCAGGCCAGCTGGGACTACAGGGAAACCCTGTCTCAAAAAGATCAAAAAAAAGGATTCCTTGTGACCGTACTAGGGAGCATTTTTCAGACCCTTCATTGGGCTATTAAAATACTTGCAACTGGTTGCTTCAGTTTGTGGCTTCTGCAGATTTACAACTGCCTATGTTTTAGGAATATGTTATTTACGGTCTCATACATAGTAGGTAAAAACCAGATGCTTACGTATGCTATTCTTATTTGTGTTCAATTTCTGACAAAATAATTTGTAGAGTTGCTGCCCATTCAGTTTATTCATGTGGTAAATGGTAGTTCAGTTTGAGTCCAGTAGGCTTTGTCATCTATTGTATTTATTGAGATTGTGGAAGAACAGATGTTAAGCTTTGGTATCCAGAGTAAGCTGGGTTTTCACAGGCTGTTCTTATACTGCTCAGAATTCTCCGCCCCCAAACCTCTGACGCCATATACATATTCTAGTCTACAGTTCCTTACTGGATAGTAGAAATAAAATCATATTTTTAATTCCTTATGTTTTTTTGTTTTTAAGACAGAGTCTCCTAGCCAAGGCTAACCTTAAACGGCTGGTTTTCCTACCACTTCTCAATGCATACATCATTATATGTGGTTCCTTTAGTTTTCTTGATGTATAGATTTGACCTTATGATTTTAGAATTTTAGGGAAAAAAAAAGACAAAGTATTGAGCATATATTTTCAAGATATTTGCTAAATAGATTTGATGCATTATCTAATTTAATTCCTGTAGCCCTTTGAAAATAAATATTATTGCCATGTCTGTTTTGTAACGAGGAGAAAAGGTACAGGGAAGGTGGATTTTCCGAGACAGCGCAGCTCATTGGGTTTGCATAGATACTGTGGTTAGAGCTACCCACCACGTCCATTTCCGCATGAATGGCTGCAGGAGCATCAGACCTGAAAAATGGGTTGCACCATGCGCCTCTCCTAGGTGTTATGACTATCATTCCCAATAAATATTTTCAAAAGCACAGTCTCTCCAACTCTTGAGACTACTCAGGAAAAAATGATAAATTTGAACATGTTTTTAATTTGTTAAATATTCTAGTTTTAAAGTTATAATATCAGAAAATATCCTAGATATCCAACCAATCACCAGCATGTCATAGGCAGTGGTATGAACCCTCGTGGGGGTCAGCTGGAGCAGGAGCCCAGAGGGCAGATCCCGGAGGGAACACACGTGTTGCTAATTCATTAGATTAAAGGTAGCTGGTAAAGACCAAAGTAGCATGGAAAAGATTCATAAGAAAATTAATAAATGAGGATTTATTTTTATGCTACTATTGTAAAGGATAATTGATGGCCAATTGGAGGACGTGCTGAGTTGTGTTGGGGTCAGAGCAGCACAGGAGCCCACGACATGGACGCGCCCTCTTGACTGATTTTGAAATCTGCTGGAGCTTTAAAAAGAAAAGCCCTTTCCATCTCTAGATACCCAGGCTCTCTGCAACATTTCCAGAAGATTCCAGTTCGCAGTGTTAAGACCGCGGCAGGGTCACCTGCACGCAGACCCGAGACATGGAATTAAAGACTCGCAGTTCTGATGTGTCATATTAATGTCCTCTTGTGTGATATTACACTGTGGGCTCTTGGTTCTTCAGCTGAGAGCTAACTTTAATTCTGAGATCGGAGGAGATTAGGCACATTCAGAGCAGTAAGGCTGAGGATGCTGATAAGTAACTTTAAAGAAAGACAATCAAGTTTTCTGTTACTCTTTTCCTCCCTACTTAATTGTGTAGTTTGTAAAATCAACAAAACTTAATCAGTTCTGAAATTTAGGCATTTTTGTATTTTAATGTTTTTACATTTCCAGTCCTAAATTTGGCAGCCATGCAGAAGGAGTAAATCGTGATATGTTGGAACGTATCCCTCAGTAGAAGATAGTGCATTGCCAGAACTAGAACTAAACATTGTTGAATCAGAGTTTTAATTGCTGTTTCAAATAGCACTGCAGTGAAAAATAATGTATATTAATTTTTCTCACAGAGCATTCATTAATTTACCCATCCATATATGGGTCAGGTAGCATAATTATTATGCTTTGAAAGTAAGGAGAGATCACAGAACTGAAAGAATTTTCTAAACTGAGAAAAGTTAGCATTGTAAACGAAGCCAACATGGAAGACTAACTGAAATCCAAATACAGAGGTTGCTGGCTGACTTTCAGATGAAGTTGTATAGTTTCTAACAATTTATCATTCAAGTAGGAAAAATTGAAACTCAGTAGAATGAAATGGAATTGCAGATAAAATTCTGGTACTACTTTTTGTATGTCTTAAAATTCTGGATGTTTGCCAGGCATGATGGAGGCAGCACTTGGAGGGCAGAAGCAGGTGAATCTCTGTGAGTTTGAGGCCAGCCTGATCTATATAGTAGGTTCCAGGTCAGCCAGGGCTACATAGTAAGACCCTGACTCAAAAAAACAAAACCTGAAAGTTCAAGAGACGTTTGACAAGTGAGTACAGTGCTAGATAGAACTGTCATTAGTGACTCAGAACTTACACCAGCAAGTGAAGGAAGGTTTGGGAATTTAGTTTTCCAATTTATGCCAAGGCAAATGAAGTATTTTCTTGTTAGCAGTGGAATTAATGTTAATCAAGCTAACAATTTTAGAGTCCATGTTAGAAAAGACATTCTAATGACAATATTAAGAAATTTTTAGTTGGTTTAAGTTTTGTAGGTTTTACAGATTAGATAATTGTGTTTGTATGCATTATCTCTTCATACTCTGTTATACTGTAATTAGTCTATATAAGGATTATGTTGTTGTACTTTCTTGGCTGAATTATGGTCACATTTGTAAGCCTAATGGAAAATTCCTTTTAAGAATCAAGTCTTAGAGAAAGCTGATATACCATGTAAAAAGATTCCTTCCTAGTTGGTAATGTGATATTAAAATAATGATTAAAGATCATAGGACAGGGGCTAGAGAGATGGCTCAGTGGTTAAGAGCAGTGGGTGCTTTTGCAATGGACCCAGGTTCAAATTCCAGCACCCATACGGTAGCTAACAGCCATCCATAATTCCAGTTTCAGGGAATCTGATGTTGCCTTCTGACCTCCAAAGGTGATGTATGACACAGATGCACTTACATACATGCAGGCAAAACACTCATACACACAGAATTAAAATAATAAATATATTTTTAAAGATTACAGGACATCGAGTATGCTATTAAAATGTTTGTGGGATTTTGCTTTGTTTTGCTGAGACAGAGTATCTCTATCTCTGTAGCCCTCGCTGGTCTGGAATTCTTTATGTAGTCCAGGTCTGCATCTGCCTCCAAGTTCTGGGATTAAAGGCCTACATGGGGTCATTTAGGGAACTTCAGTTAGAAGACTTTCTCCCACTTGATTGTGACTTGACTCAATCATTACACTGTTTCTTTGGTATTTTATAGTGCGTCTCTCTTCATTACTACACAGGTGGGAGAGCCTGGAAATGATTGTTTCTCAGTATGTAGAACTTGTTCAGATGAGTAGATGTCGAGAAGCTAAGTGTAACCATTTGGGGTTTTAAATAGAAAAGACATAATTAAATCTGCTCATAGTTCTTTTTTAAGATTCCATGTCTAAAATCATTCTCTAAGATTATAAACTTTGCCCATTATCTGATAATTCAGACTTAAGTGATGCAGTTGTACCTTTGAGTTGACTTGACAGTGGTGGGAAAATGGCAAGCCTTTGGGGGAACTGTGTGGGAAAGTTTGTTCTAGCTCTGTACTATAATACTCTGGAAATTTGGGGCAGTGCAGCAACACGCTGCTCTTTGTTAGCCACACGAGCACAAGGATAAACAAGTACCAGGGTGTTACTAAGCTGGGAAGTTAGGCAGGTTAGAGGATCCACTGCATTTCCAGCCTCTTCATTCCAGGTTAGCACAAACTTTGCCATGCCTACGAAAGTTTGCAAACACTTTTATTATTTAGAAACATAAACAGCTGTGTGAAAGTAAACATCAAGTTAAAAAGGAATACTTCCTTTAAATAACAAAATATAGTAAAATTTCTTAAACAGTTAATATTGCCCTACAGTTTACTTTTGTTGAAAATATATTTGTTGATACAGTAAGAGGAACAATTTAGCAACATAAAATAGCTACAATATGTCCAAAATAATGAAAAATACAAACTCAAGAGATGAAACCATTTTTGAAAGCAATTGTCAGTTCATCTGCAGCATATACTAATTGGCTGAATTTTATGTTAGGACAGAACCCCAAAATGTGCAGTGACTGCTCAGCCTTGAACACGTGCTCTCATGGTTAAACATGAAAAAATCATGTTTAACAACCCAGCTCTTTGATTTCTAGTATTTGCTTGTAATGTCAGGCATGCTTAAGTAACTAGAATGCCTGAACCTTTGCTCTTCTTCTGGAGTAATGATTTAGGCTAATAGAGTCATTTGGTTTGGATATGGCGTAAGCAGATTGGTTTTTTCTTTTAGAAATTTCTGAGCTCCGTAGGTGCCATAGCTGATCCTTCCTTGGCTCCAGAGGCTTCTGGGCTCTGCGGCTCTTGACACTGGTACTTCAACATAAATGGTTTACCAGGGTACCAGATCAGGTGAATACGACAGGGTATGATTTCCTAGGAAGTAAAGATCTGAATATTAGAGCCTGCAAAAACTTGAGGTAAAAACAGTTTTATATGCAGTTTTGCACTTTACCTGTGTTGAGAATTCATGAAGTAGAACTGTGTAATCAAAGTCGATTTCATCGCCATCGTTTTTCTAGGGAAGTAAAATAGAGTGTGAGAGATCCCCTGGGTTTCTGTGAGCTCAGAATTTGGGAGGTTTGTGTCATACATTCTGGCTGGTCCCTGGCACGTCTGCATTTTAGATTTCAGCCTGCCCTTGGCGGCCTTCTGTATCAAGTTCTAGAAGCCATGGATTCTTATTTAGGTTTTGTCGTTCGATCTCTAGAAGCCTGTTGGATGTCCTGACTGCTTTTTTCTCTCTGATACTTACAGTTTTTGTTGGCAGCTGAGGACACAGAGAATGTTTTAACAGCCTTCAGGATCTAGATGCTATATACACCTCTGATCTTAACCCTCCTCCACTCGGGCACGGTGTTCCTAGAATGCCTACCGTGGGCCAGATTCTGTGCCAGGTGGTCGACACATTCTCATAAGATTTTTCAGATTTACAGATCATGAGCCTAGTTTTACAGAAGTGAGTTGAGGTTGCAGCTGCTGTGTATCAAGTAGGGATTCAAACCGAGGTCTGACCAGTCACCATCGTCTGTCCTTTTAAGATTTATTTATGTGTATGTGTTTGAGTCTGCATGGGTTTATATGTATAATGTGAGTGCAGGAGCCAGCAGAGGCTAGAAAAGGAGGCATTGGATCCCCTGGAACTGGAGTTACAGGCAGCCATGAGTAAGCCATCATGTGAGTGCTGGGAGCTGAACCTGGGTCCTCAAAAGTACTTAGTCTCTTTAATAAAAATGGGATTTTAAAAAAACCTCGAGTTTGGAAAATAACTTTAGTCTTAGACCAGGTTTTTAGTAAGACTACTGAAGAATATGAAATAGCAAAGAACTCTGTTAGACTTTGTCCTTGATTGTCCTACACTGAAGGAGATTTCCACAGACCAAGAAGTGTGTTGTCCATGAGGAGGGTGCTCTAGAAGAAGGTACAGAGAAGAAAGGCAAGCGGGTCAGAATCTGCTCTTGCGTGGTGGCCTTCTTTTATTATCGGGTAGACTTCTCTCCTGCCTGGGAGTATACTCAGTAGCATTCAAATAACTGAGACACAAGTCCCCAAATCAGAGAATTCACTAGAGGAAACTTAGTGTCTCTTTCATAAAAGTAAGTTACTAGTGCTTCAGGTACAGCTGGCCTTCTGCGTCTGTGGGTTCCACACCCAGGTACACAACCAATCAAGGGTAGGGAAAAATTTTTTTGACTTACAAATTTAGGCTATATTGAACATGTATTGACATGTTTTTCTTGTCTTTTACTAAGCAATACACTGTAACAACTGTTTACATAGTCTTGTAAGTAAGGAATCTAGAGATGACTTAATGGATGTGGGAGAATGCATTTAGCGCATGTGCAGATACTGTTCCATTTTATTTTAGTGACTGAAGCATCTCTAGAATTTGGTCTCAGGCCTGATCCATTTCCCCACTGTCAGTCTCATGCTGTTTGGGAGATGAGTATTGGTTTGGCTTTCATTTGGAAGGAGGTGGTTATTTAGCCTAAGATGTTCCATGCCAGCTAGCTGCTGTTCTAATTATCTCAGACTCCCTGAAGTATTGCTCAAGGCCTGACTTTACCACGTATTCTTATCATTTAAAATCGGAGCTGGGCATGGTGGATCTTGCTTTTAATCTCAGCACTCAGGAGGCAAAGGTAGGCTGATGTCTGCGAGTTCAAGGGGGGTACTTTGTGTTTTGTTTGTTTTTTTGAGATAGGATTTCATGTAACCCATACTGGCCTCGAATTCTTAAGTAGGAGCCAAGGCTGATTTTGAACTCCTAATCTAACTACTTCTGTCTCTTCAGTGCTGAGATTACAGGCAGGCCTGGTTTTGAAAGCAGCATTTTTGCAGGAATTGTGTCAGTCTCCAAATTTTAAGCAAAAACGTTGGGACTCTAAACAATAGAATTCCAACTTCATTAACATACTGTTTTGCTCAAAGCACAAAGAGTAGGGCTGGGGCTATGGTTTAGTGGCAGAGCACCTGCCTAGCATCTCTGAGGCCCTAGGTTCAATCCCCAGCAATGCTAAAATAAAAATCAAAACACAGAGTGTTACCCACTTTAAATGCAAAAACTGAAGTACAATCTCCTGTTATTAAGACCTTCCTTAGTAAGTACTGAAACACATCCTTACATTGCTGCTTATATAGATTCTTCCTCCTCCAGGAGGAAAGGCCTTCAAATCAAACCAAAAGCATGGCTTTTTATAGATCCACAGAAGTGAACAGTATACCTCCTAGTCTGGCAGAGGATGCTAGCACTGGACTGCCATCACCAAGCCAAGGCTTGCCAAGATGTCATTATTTTTAATACTGTTCAGAAATAATCTCTTTGGCTTCTATCCAAATCATCACAAATGCCAAGTTCTCATAGTCCAAATTGATACTGATTTAGTATTATAGCTTTGGTAACTTAGCACTTTAGTCTTCCTGGAAACAGTGCAAGTCTTGTCTGTTCCCTTTTCCTTGTGTCCTCTCCTCCACTTCCCCTTGCCTCCACCTAAAGAGAGAAAAAAGGCCCTAGCAGAACTCATGTGGTTTTAGCAAAATCAGTGGATGGACTTAGATTATTAATATAAGTGATCCAAAAGAGACTTCTTAGCAGAATAGCAGAGTCAGTGAGGTAATTTCTGTAATGTGTCTTGGGCTAGTGGAGACTAAGCTGGGGTGAGGTCTGGAGTTGACTGATGGTGATGGCTGCTGGCTAGATAGAGTGGTTATGAGATGTGGTACTAGTGGATCGGAGTTAGGAGAATACGTAATTGTACTTTTTTATAACTGTTTCGGTACTTCCTTTCCTTGCCCTGTCCTCTGTTGGGCCTGTTCATTTGGGGGCTCTGAGTTTGTGGGCTTGCATTATTTCCTTACACTGTTGCATTAACAGGTAAGTTCAACCTCGAGTATTAAGATAATAATTCCCACCCAGAAAGTTTTTGAGGAACCATAATCCCTTTACTTTAGCAAGCACTCCAGTCACTTCCTACCTCCGAGGGCCTTCGCTTTATCAGCTCTATTGTCTGTTGTGTGTCTTCTGGAATGTTCTTAGGCCTTCTCTCAGAGTGACTTAGAAAACCATTGCTTGTTTTGCCTGCTGCTTTTGTTCTGCTACTGAAGGACAGTAGGGTTCCTTACTGAGCAGTGGACATACAGTAAGCTTTTAAAAGAACCCTAAGCCAAAATACACACCCCACTGCCCCTGTGATTCAAGTATGTGGTAGTTTCAAGGGCTTCAATCAGTTTTCTAGTCTTCAAATAGTCCGTAGGAGATAAGTTGATTGGTTGTGTGACTCAGTGAGGCAATTGTATATTAAACTATTATTTATTTAAAACAAATCCCATAGTACCCTAGAAAAAAACCCTAAAATTCTTAATGAATGATCATTCTTATTTTTTAAAAAATTATATGGTTTACATGTATATGTACCAGTTAGAGGGGACTAGGGATGACGGAGGGAGAGAAACCTAGCAAACAACTAGGACTGCAGCCCGGCTTGTTACGTAGAAACAGTCAATTAGAGGGGAATTGCTATCAAAAAGTGCTCTATAAAAAGATCAGTAAAGAAAAACTAGGTTCTATTTGATCTTCTACAAATGGTCTTTGGAGGCTCTGGAGAGCTGCCTCAGTGGTTAAGAGAACTGGCTGCTCTTGCAGAGGACCTGGGTTCAGTTCCCAGTACCCACATGGTGACTCACACCATCTGTAACCAGTTCCAGATCTGATGCCCTCTTCTGGCCTCTTTAGGCCCTTACATACATGCATACAAAACAAACTTATAAAATTTAAAACAACATATTAAGGTTCCCTTCCTTCAGGGCGGCAGGTTCACTCTCAGTGACATTTGGCTCACGTGTCACCTCTGTTCTTAGCCTTACTTTGACTAGGTAAGTTGTCGTTCTGTCAGGAGCCTAGATGCCCTTTTCCCTACTTGTGTCTTCCCATAGCACTTAGCAGCATTTGATCCGTATTTATTGGTTTATTAGCTCACTGTCTTCGCTCACCAGAGTTAATGACATTGAGGTCAAAAATGTTGTATTTCTGTTCACTGTTAAATCCTCAGTCCCTGAAATAGTACCTGAGCCAGACACTCAAATATCTGCTGAATGAAAGCAATGCCCTGAAGTCGACCATCCCCTGAGTTCAGTCCAGGGCACCTCACTGGCTGTGACTGCTGGCACCAGGTGATTTTCAGATGCTTACCCACTGCTTCACACCGGTGAGCTGGGCCATGTAGTAGTTCAAAAACTGGGTTGTCTTCTCCCACATCACATAAGAACTGCCAAGAAAAGCCAAGTACCAGATGGGTCTCAGTGAGGGATCAATGTATCCGTGACTGTCTGAGGAGAGGAAAGCATATTTGTACTAAAGCAGTTTTAAGACAAAATTTGAGAAGTGTCAGTAATGAAATTAGAAATGCAGTCATATCAGATCATCTCACAGCAGCATCTCAAGCTGGGCATGTAGATTGTATTCTGTGTTAGCATGGAGATTAACTGCTTCAACCTGCCATGCTGAGTAAATCAATTATAAACTGAATGGTGGTTTGCTGCACTACATACACTGAGAAACAGCTCCAGTGATACTAAGTGTTAGTGGAGAAACATTAACTCTGTTGAAAAGTCCACTATCCATTTTCTTGTTACCTGGTGGCTTGGCCCTAAATCAGGGCTGAAGTGTGTGGTCCTTCTCTGACCAGTGGCTTTAAAGCTGTCAGTGAACTGGCAGCACCTCTGTCACTTTGGGAACACGTGAAGAAACAAGATGGCATTGTTTTTAGACTTTGTTTTTTCAATCCAGCAAATACTTTTGAAACCCACTCACTATCAGACGGAAAGAGGTAGAGATATAGCAATCATTTACTTACTACAAACTCAAACTTTAGTAATTAATTTATAAGATAACTTATAAGATAGTTATAACTATCATCTTGTACAAATATATATATATATATATATATATATATATATATATATATATACCCACTAGTAACATGGCATGTGAGGAATACAAGCTTATTAGGAAACTAATTCTTGCTGATAGAATAATTTTTAGCATAAATCCTATTGGTTGGTAGAACTGAGTTGACTGTTTTGCAATGATGATATGCCATTCAAAGATTATTCCCGGGTGACTTGAGGCCTGTTGGCAGCACAGAAATACAGGCAAAGCATTCCCTGAGACAGAGCTGAGGGACAGACAGTCAGGGGTGGGGCTGATCTTTGGGCTGGAGAGTCTGGGGGAAGGCTTCACTGGGCTGCGATTCTGCTGTCCTGTGGATGGGAAGGGGTGGCACATGAGTGGGAAAGTGAGCTGAAGAGGCAATGGCAGGCTCAGATGTGGGGCTGGTCTTGAGGGAGTATAAATACATTAGCATCATACTGTGAATAGCCTCGAGTTCAGAGCAAGGGTGGGTACGGGCTCTGCTCAGTAGGGAGTCTGGGAAGATGACAGACTGCCATGTGCAGGATAGCCTAGAGACCAGAGAGGAGGCTGTTGCAATTGTTCCTTATGGAGGTCGACTTCATAGAAATGGTAAAATTATCAAATATTAGGAGGTGGGGTAGAAATGACCAAAGTTCTTAGCAAATTCTAGGAGAAAAGTAATACAGTTAAAGCCAAAATATGTAACCTCTGGAGGAGGAGCAAGGTTAGTTTGGTATTAGAGATATGAAATCTGCATTGAAGAAAAACCATAGAAGCAAATGATGTAAAATACCACAGACACATTAAGAATACCCTGAAAGAACAAGAAAGCCCATTGGGTGTGGTGATTCATGGTTCTGGGTGACCAAGAAACAGCAGTTTCACTTAAGGTAGGGTATAGAAGGTGGATTAGGAATGCGGTGAGACGGCTCAGCACTGACGCGCTTGCAGAGGACCTAGGGTTGATTCCCAGCACCCACATGGTGGCGAACAACTAACTGTAACCCCATTTCGGGGGACCTGATGCCCTCTTCTAGCCTCCGGGGGCACTGTATGGACACAGCTGTACTTACATGTCTGCAGGGAATATACTCATGCACATCAAATATTTTTTTAAAGGTCATGGAAAGAGAGAAACCAGACTCAAGAATACATTATGAAAAGTGAAGAGAATTAGGGATGATAGAGACCTGGTTGGGTGCAAAGATGTGGAAGTAGTGGACCAGGGAGATGACTTAGTGGAGTAAACCCTGTGGCGTGCAGAGCCAGGTGACCTGAGTTCAATCCCGAGAACCAACAGAAAAGTAGAAGGAGAGAACTGACTTTACAGATGTCTTGGACCTCCACACACATACTATATGCATCCAACCACCCATAGACATCACACACACATGCACAAATACACAGATACATAAATTAATAAAATTTAGAAATTGAGGAAGCAAACATCATCCTCAGTAAAGTAGAAGGCAAACTCTCACTGTTAAGTGTGGGAGGCCAAGGTGCTCTGTGCCTGAAGCAGAGAAGCTTCCAACAACTGTTCTGTAGTGTGCATGCAGTGAGACATTAGAGAGGGGACCCTGCCTCTGGGCAGGGGTTGTAGATCCTTTGGAGAATAGGGAAGAAAGGTATTGGTTTCCCACATTGCCATCCTTCCCTGTTACATGATTGCTCCAACGCTTTTGAAAGTCCCATAATGTCCTACAGTTAATTAACATCCAGAACATCTTCACACTTAGAATTAAGCACTAGTGACTTCTTGAAGGAATTTCTTTAACCTGGTTGTCTCTCTTCTATCAGTGTATGTTAACAGGGAGCTGTGTCTTTTTTACTGTAGAAAGGCTTCAGACTTGTACTTTCTGACAAGATTACCCACATTTAATGAAATGAATTTGTAGTTTCTCCCTCATGTGAACAGCTGAACCAGGATGTGATGACGCAAGACTCTGAAGTCAACATGACCGTATGAACATTTTCCTGGTTTACTACTGCAGGGCTCTTGCCATCTGTTCTGTTGTTTGTTTCTTATCCATTGATTGAAAACTTCCTTTGTGCTGTTCACCAACACTTACTTTTTCTTGTTATATCCAAATTCAGTACTCTTGAAGACAACTGAATTGCACTAAATACTTCACTAGTGAAGACATTTGGAAAGGTTAAGTGTTCACAGCAAGACAGCATGTTCCTGGTTATTCACAAGTCCTTGGCCTTTTCCTTTGTACACAGCTTGGGTTTATCTATGGGAAGTTTGTCAATTCACTGAGAAAAGTAAAATCACTTATTTAAGGGGGGGGAAATAATACAGAGCAAGAGTAGATCTCCTTGCTTGTTAAACTACAAAGGCTGAAGTTCTTAGATTAATTAAATATTGTCTAGAAACTACTAAAAATTGAACTGGCTATTCCAGAACTATCTCCATAGTTTGGCTCAATCTAAAATCAATCTTTTTATTTTAAATGGTTTATTTAATATTCTTTATTTTATATGTTTGAGTGTATTGCCTGCATGTATGTAAGTGCACCTGGGTGGTGCAGTGCCCATGGAAGTCAGAAGAGGGCGTCGGATCTCTTGGAACTGGAGTTATGGATGGTTGTTAGCCACCACTTGGGTGCTGGGAATCAAACCCAGCTCCTCTGCAAGAGCAGTCAGTGCTCTTAACTGCTGAGCCATCTCTCCAGCCCCCTTTTTTATTTTAAATAGGTAGTTTTGAATTCATGGACAATCAACACCAGTAAGTGTTTGTGCTGAATTTACAGCAGGAGCAGAACTCAGAAATTTTGTTGATGAAAAAGTGCCCTCTACTAAGATTATTTAAAGATCAGTGTTTTCATGAGTGTATGTACATTTGTCTGTGCTGGTACATGTGAGGAGGCCAGGCGAGGGTGTCAGATCCCGTGGAGCTGGGGCTCCAGTCATTTGTGGAGTGCCTAGCTTATTACATCGGTGCTGGGCTCTGAGCTCCAGTCCTCCTAAATTTCACAACAAATGTGATTAACCACTGAGCTATCTCTCCAGCCCCAAGATTTTTTGAAGTTTCATAGTAGTCAAATTAAAAGCGTCCCAAAGCTAGTGATACTTTTGCCAATACATTTCTAGAAAGTCATATACAACTTTTAAATCTATGTCCTTTTTTTAAGCTTTTAATGAAGATTTACTTTTAATTATATGTATATATGTATGTATGTGGGTATGTGCACATAAATACAGGTGTCTGTGTATGCTGACATGGTTGTTGGGAACTGAACTGGGGTCCCCTGGAAGAGCAGTACATACTTTTAGCCACTGAGCCATCACTCCAGCCCCTAAATCTGTGTCTTAAGAACAGTAGATAGTGACTTAGTGTAAGACTATGCACTGCTCTTGTAAGAGGACCCACACTGGACAGCTCACAACCATTTCTAACTCCAACTCTGGGGATCTGATGCCCTTTTCCAGATTCTGCAGGCACATGCACATAATTCAAAATAAAAAAATAAATCTTAAAAAAGATGAGTAGATGAGCCCTATTTCTCCAACCAAAAGGGGGAACAATCCCTAAATAACTGATTTTTAAACACTGATCAATAAGTTCCTTACTTCAAGCAGTACGGAGTATTAGTGTCTTCTACAATAGGAGATTCTGAATTCTCGTAACTGCTTGCCTCTGGATTTGATTTGAGTTATCAAAGAAGTATTAGGTGAGAATCATCCAAGGCTCTGATTTTAGAAATGTAGGAAGCAGTCTTCATTGCTGACATTTAGTAAGTGTTAGTAAATGGGGTACAGATGTACTCAGGAATGGTCCTCAGGTATTGATGTGGAATCAGGGGTATCTGAGAAAATGAGCCAGCTGTGAGAGCCTGTGGGCTGGAGAGTGCTGTAGTGGTCCGATGTCAAGCTTAATAGCCAAGTGCAGTCCAGAGATGACTTCTGTGGTTTGGGAAATTGGATTTGCCAGTAAGTGCTGAATCTCCACTGCTGCCTACATAATCTGTTGAGTGCCAAGACAAATGAGCTCTGCTCCACTCGAGCTGAGTCACCACAGAGGGCAGGGCCCATCTCTTAGGAATGGCACCATCGCCCATTAGCCACTGACCTGAAATGAGATAGACATGACCCCACTGCAGCAGCCCAGAATGGCCCAGACAGGCCCAGACAGTCACTCAGCCAGCCCAGGGGCTGAAGGACACAGTGCAAGCACAGAAGGTATCTTGTCAGCTCAAGCTTCCAAGGCCACCAACCCAAATCCCTGAGAAATGTCACCTCAAATTCTAGACTCACTCTATGAAAATTACACCACTATCTGCATATCCTACTTCAAAGACCACCTCCTCTTCATTTGGAGATTCAGCTCTTGCCCTCATTCTGAAATGCAAAAAGAGCAGATAAAGCACTCAGCCTTTGGTGGAGTAAGGATATTGTAGAGATGAACAGAAATTGACACCTGTGAGCTTTGTTCAAATAATGAGGCACATTATAATCTATAGCTGAATTTTAGCACCATGCCAGGGATTCAAATGTAAATACTCAGTTCTTTTTAAGATTTAGTAATTACATGTATTTCCGAATATAGAAGTCTCAGCTACTGATGTCCTACCAGGTATGCTGACGATGTCCAGAGGGTTCTTTAATTGCTTCACTTGCTTGTACAGCACATAGTCCTCGTGTTGTCTCTTCATTTTCTCAATGAACCGTGTGCAGGTTACATTAATGGCTGGTCTGGGTTTGTGATTCTTAAAAAACACCCGAGCAGAACATTTGCCCAAACGTTTTCCACCTTCCTGAAGTGAAGATTTTGGAATTAGACAGGAATGAAGTAGCCTTACCCACCAGTGCACACCAGTGTGCGTATTGAGAGGAGTTCATTGAGCCTGGCAAGTTGACATCAACTGAATCAGTTTTAACTATAGAAAGTGGGTTTTGTGCCCACAGCTTGTGGTTAGTGTGAGCTGTCAATTTGATAGAATCTACAGTCACCTAGAAGACGGGCCTCTGGGCGTGCCTGTAGGGGGTTGTCTTGATTGTGTTAATTGAGAGGGGAAGCTCTGCCCCGGGTAGGTGGCATCTTGCCCTAGCTAAAGTCCTGGATTCTATAAGTAGAGATGGAAACTGGGCAGGAACGTGCATTCACTCTGCTTTCTGACTGGATGTCATGTGACCAGCGTCTTCAAGCACCTGACACTGTGACTTCCTCACCGTGATGAACTATACCCTTGAACTGTTTGCCAGAACAAACCCCTTTTCTCCTAAGTTGATTTTGTCAGAGTGTTTTTATCTTAGCAACAGGAAAAGAAACTAAGTCACAGCCAAGTACAGTGTCCTTTGATCTTTGCTGTCATTTCAACTCCTATCTTCTGACTGCTCTTACATGATAGTGCTGAGCCTGTCCGAAGAAATAGCATTGGTGTTTGTTGAGCCCCTTTGACTCAAACCTCTGGGATAGTGGGTGCTTCACTCCCTACCTTGAACTAGCACAATGCATAGTTGAAGGTGAAGCTTATTAACTGGAATTAGAAGATGAAGCTGATTTCTGTTGACAAAAATACCCACCCAGCATGTCCTTGTCCTGTGCATTAGTTCCTTTTATTTCAATTTTACAGACCAAAATGCTAAAGTCTTAAAAAGTAACCTGCCCCATATCTTAAGCCAAGAAGTCAGGACTGGAATTCATTCTGTCTGAGCTCAGCTACTAGCTCTGTGCTATAATAATTTTGCCTCCCTATTCTGAGATCCAGTCCAAAATAGATATGCAGATCGTCCAGATGGGATGGATCAGCCACCTGAGCAATGCTTGTCTGCACTTATACTAAAGATTCCAGGATCACCCCAATCCAGAGCCATCTGAGCTCCAACTAGACACCTGAGCTGCATGGTCCTGTGGGATATCAGTTCTTTCCCCTTTGGGTCAAGATTCTTTAGCTTGCCAGTTAAAACAAAGGGGCTGTTCCTAGAAAAATGCACATATTCATACCATCAATATTAGGCAGCTTGGAATGAGAAGACTATAGTCACTAGTCATGGTCCCATCTGAACCCAGCCATGGGCTCCTAGTCCTGTTCAAATGGGGCAGGTGGATAGAGTAACTTCCATTTCATCTTTGTGATTTAAATGGGGTGATGTCCTGGTTAAGACAAGTACCAGAAATAGACTTAAAAAGAAAAAGCCCACAGGGAAAGAAATTATAATCAAAGTTGGATCTGCTTAATAAGCCTGTGTCTAGAACTAGTTCAAAAAACTGAAATAGGCTTTCCAGTGGTGGGGTAACTTTCCCTTTTGAGTGCCAGTTTTTGGTGGGAGGGGATTTCTGGGGTGCACTAACATGCTAATTATTGGTGCAACATAGAAAAAAAGTGAAAGGTGCTTGAAGCTCCTATCAGAGGACCCCTCCTGATCTCCTTTGATGTCAGCCATTTCCAGGAAAGAAAAAGAGCCGGGTATTGTGTTGGCCCCTTTGTTCTGCCTACTGTCAAACACCTTCACAGAATTAGAGCAGTGGTGTGAAGATGAAAGACTATCCTTTACCTCAGGAAATGGGGCTCTTCAATTAGCTAGCTGCACTCTTAATGCACTGCAACACCCAATCCAGAGGAACACACTGTTGGTCCGAGAAATTTAGTAATTGCTTTTCCCTTAAGCTTTAATCTGAAGCTTTCAGTTTGCAACACTAGTAATCAAAGGCATCGTCTTAATCCTCTCAGAAAAATTTAATTCTAAGGTTAATAAGCAAAGTCGGAGTGTACTGCTGCCATGTTGGAACCTGTTTCTGAATTCTAGTGAGCTTTCTTCAGAGGCGCTGGGTTGGGGGCGCCATGCCTTTGCCTCTGAAGCTCTGCCTCCCTGTGGCACTTTGATGTGGGACATGGCCTGTAAGTCCCAGGTTGCTTGAACTCAGACCACTACCATGACCATCTGGGCTGGTCTCTCCAGCCTGGCCCCACACAGTGAAGTTCATGTGGTTCTAATTTCCACCCAGGTTTTCTGCTCACTCTCTTCTGAAAATGGAGTGAAGGTAACTTAACAAATGGGCTGTCTGGTGGGAGTTGATGTGAGGCAGGTATTGCCTACAGCATGCATGGGCAGTGCTCTGTATTTTATGCAACGCCTCTATAGATGTGATTCTTTAACCTGACATGGAATTGGCCTCATGCTATACCAGACTGCCAACCAGAAATGTCACCAGCTGACAGGAAAAAGAACACACTGGCATTTGAGAGTGAGTCATTCTAAGCATGCTGAAGTGTCAGGAGGGACACCAAAGGGAGCTGTGAAATTCTCTCGGGAGGGGGAACGCTAAGGAAGAAGGTGAGTGGCAGCTATTTGGATGGTTTTAAACAAAGACACAAAGCAGTGACTGTGAAGTCATTAATAAATGGAGCTGGTTCCCAAGCATAGTCTGGGAATCCCAAACTGCTAGCCACAGAACATTGTTTCCTGATACCACAGAGCTGCAGCCTTCTCTGTGACCTGACCCTTTGACCAGGACAGATCTTTGATCATATGAATGTGGATCACATGAATGTGGTTTGCATAAGCCCTTTTTGTAAGAAGAGATTGCACAAGTGGCTCATGCTAACCTCCCAGAACTGTACACCTGCCAGTCTGGACTATCCTCCTTCACATGACAAGAATTATATGTTAGGAAATTGCATACAAAGAAACTCGCCATCTCCCGAATCCAAAGGTTATTTAATGAAAACCTAACTGTCAGGCTTGGGATATCTCTCTCTGGGCCATTGGTTAGAGAGGCCCCGGAGGCACTCAAAATAACACAGGCTATTGCCATTGCTCTTGGTTGTCCAGCATAACTAAATGGTCAGACCCTACTGCTGAAGACATTCACCCACTTGTTTTTCAGGGCATTGAGAAATCAATCTCAAACTGACCAGGAAACTCTCTCTCTGCTGGCTAGCTTTTACAGTGCTGGAAGGTATTCTGTAGGCTGCTGGAGCAGACAAGACATCCAAGTCTTACCCCGTGCTGGACCCAGCATGCTGTAATACTGACCTGCCAGGCAAGTTGTTTCCACTAGTTCAATAGTGAGGTGACGGTGATGGGGTAACCAACCACTTTCTGATTCGATGAGGCCTGCTCCTAATGAGGGATCGCATGTCTGGTCGTGTAAACCTGGTCAAAAGTCCATGACTTGGGAGGTCATAGGCTCTAAGAGGGAACCTACTGGTGTTCTTTTGATAAATGGTCTTAATATTTATGTTTATAGCCACAGATTTGTGCTGCTCTCAACCTTTTGGTCAGAGAAGCTTCTTTTTGCAGTGAGTAGTCTTTAGGGCAGAGACTCAGAACTAGTCAAAGTGCTGAGAATAAGTGACTGGGAGTGGTCAGCCAGAGATGAGTCAACTGTATTAATCTCCCTGCATCCAAGGTTCAGGGAACATTGTGGAAGAATGGATGGGAAGAATGTAAGAGCCAGAGGATGGGGTAGAGAGCTGTAAAATGCTGTTTTCAGAACATGATACGGTTAATATACATATTACCTCACAGCGGCTGTGATTACTTACACAAGGTCAAGCCAGTCAGAATCCCAGCATGGATGGAGGAGGTATCCTTGAGGCCCTATCCCTAGCTAAGGAGCGACTGGCAGTTGATGGCTACTGAGAGAGGGAGGGAGACTCACTTTTCTTTGGGGATATGGCCACTGGTAGGTTGCCCATGATCCAGTGGATGGCCACATACCCATTTGCATATGGTCATCACTAATTAGACTTGGTGGGCTATTAATGGTAATAACAATAATTATAATAATAAAGTACATGGAGTCAAGAGGGAGAAAGGTTGGTGGGTCCCAAGAGGAACTGGCAAGAAATAGGGGGTGAAGATCAAAATACATTGTATACAGGTATGATTTTCAAGTAATAAATAAAATATCATTTAAAAAATAAAAATTGAACATTGTAACTTAAAAACAAAGAATGAAAAAAGATCATAACAATAAAAGCAATTCTCCAAATGGAGTCCACCAGCAGTTCTGCCTTACCTGAGGGCCAAATTCTATCTAGTTCCTGTCCAGCCTGCTGCAAAAGGCAGCATACTCAGTAAGTTATTTTTCCTATTTTGACCTGAAGGATAAATGCGTTTGCCACCTTCCAGTCCCTTCCTCCTCCTGTGGCAGATACTTGACTCCTATGTTCTTCCTTTCTTAAAAACAAATAGAAAACAAAAATAGGATCCAAACAGAGTTTCCATATCTTAATTGCTAAGAGTCTCTCTTTGGACTAGAAACGACCAAAGTGTAAGTGGAAGGACTGTGAATGAATTCCTACGTGACATTCCTAAGACCAGTGTAAGAGAAACAGAAATTACATTGGGCACGGTGGCATGCGCCTTTAATCCTAGCCCTTGGGAAGCAGAGGCAGGTGGGTCTCTGTGAGGTCGAGGCCAAGCCTGGTCCACACAGTGACTTCCAGGTGGGCTGGGACTAGGGAGACCCTGTCAATAAAAACCAAAAGGGGGGTGGAGGACAAGGAGAGGAAGGGGTGGAGAGGAAGGGGGAGGAGGAGTTAAGAATGAGAATCCCATTCCAAGAAACCTGTGTGTATTCTGACCCCAAACCACATGCAAAGGTAAGGGAGTGGCCCTTACTTTGGCACATGTGAGGGTAAGAATTATTGATCACTGATACTCTAATGAGATATGATTTCCCTGGCACTCTGCTCATGTGTTATGTAAGATGGATGGGGTTTTTCATTTTCAAATAAAAGACACAAAGTTGGGGTGGTGGTGGTAGGTAGGGTGTGGATGGAGATGGTGGGGAGGCCGGATAGCTATAATATCAGCTTGACACACCTGGGTTGAGGGAGCCTAACTGGAGAATTGCCCCCATTGGACTGGCCTGTGATCAAGTCTGTGGGGTATTTTCTCGATGAGTGATGTAGGCGGGCCCAGCCCACTGTGGGCAGTGCCTCCCCTGGGAAGGCAATGTTCCTCCATGGCCTGTGCTTTAGCTCCTCCAGGTTCCTTCCCTGGCTTGGGTCCCCTGAGTGATGAACTGTGACCTGGGAGATATAAGCTAAATAAACCCTTTCTTCCCCATGTTGATTTTGATCACAGTGTTTTGTCACGGCAATTGAAAACAAACTAGGACAATAATCAAAATTTATTGTATGAAATTCTTGAAGCAATAGAATAGCTCTTTAAAAGAGTCTCACTTTTTAAAGCGAGACTGTACTCACGGAAGAGGCTAATAGGTTACGTCACTAATTACCGCCGCTTACCCCTTCAAGGCCGTAGTGTTCTAGTTACCGCCGCTTACCCCTTCAAGGCCGTAGTGTTCTAATTACCGCCGCTTACCCCTTCAAGGCCGTAGTGTTCTAATATCCGCCGCTTACCCCTTCAAGGCCGTAGTGTTCTAATTACCGCCGCTTACCCCTTCAAGGCCGTAGTGTTCTGCATTAAACACCAAGTCTACTTCACATCCTCTTTTAGGGTCAGTCTGAAATACAGAAACTAAGTTTTAGCACAGCAGAAGCACCATGAACATTCTCATACCAAGAACCATCTTCTTGGGATGCTGTTGCATGTCAGTGGAAGGGGGTATTGTGGAATGTCAACGAAGATGCTGCGTTTACACCCGATAAAACGGGTAATTCTTCAGAAGGAGAAAAGATCTCACATTTTGATCTGGGATGGTGCTCTGTGTTTAATACTTGCTCACAGAGGAACTTGGAAAAGGTATATGGTGTATCCAGGGTGGAAGCTGACTTTGTGAGAACAGTTATATGATAAACAGGTATGCACAGAGGGCTGGCATCAACTCCATCTCCTTGTGTTCCGCTTCTTCCCAAGACCCTGATCTGGATGCTCAGGCAACACCCACAAGGAGAGCAGCTTAAAGCTCATCTTTGTGCCCTTCTTGGTCCAGTGGAGTGCAGGCAACAAAAGCAAACTAACATGTTTTCAGGTGTGAGCAGGTAAAGAAAGAGTTGTGGTCAGGAATGTGCTTGGGACAATGCAGTCTCTAAGCTGAAAGCTGAAGGACAGTGTGACAGGCTGGCAAGAATGAAGGAGTCCTTGGGTCTTACAGCCCCTGTTATAGTCTGGATATTGTTTCCTAAAGATCCATGTGTTAAAGGCTTGGTCCTTAGAGGAACTACAGAGACGGTGATAACTTTAAGAGGGGGGGCCCAGTAAGACCTCTTCATACCCTTGAAGCATGACCTTGAAGTAGACTGTGAGACCTTAGTCTCTTCGTTTTTCCTGCCTTTTCTTCCTGGCCATGAAGTAAGCAGTCTTGTTCAGTCACACATTCCCACCCTGATGTGCCATCCCACCAAAGACCCAAACACAAGACCAAGCCATGATGGACTGAACCTCCAAAACATAAGTTAAAAACACTTTCCCTTTTCTGACTTGATTATCTGGGTCATTTGTTATAATAACAGAAAGCTGATTGACATAGTATCTCCAGTGCAGTTTTCGCAGGTAGGCAAACTTTCTAAGTTTTTTAATTGACTCCAGTGCATATTTTTGGAGTAAATTTAAACTATTTAGAACTTTATATTAGTTGCCACCACTTTTTAAAAAATTATTTTTATTGCATGTGTATGAGTGTTATGCCTGCATGTATGTAAGTATACACACACAAGTATGCCCACAGAAGCCAGAGGGAGGGCGTTAGATCCCCTGAAAGTGGAGTTATGGACAGTTTGTTAGCTGCCATGTGAGTGCTGGGAATCGAACCCTGGTCCTCTGTAAGAGCAGCCAGTGTTCTTTACTGCTAAGCCATCTCTCCAGCCCCTGTTATTTTGCTTCATTGTTTTTGTTTATTTTTTGAGACAGGGTCTCCCTGTAGCCCCAGCTGGCCTAGAACTCAACTATGTTGACCAGCTGGCCTCAGTCTCACAGAAATCCTCTGAGTTCTGTGAATGCTGGAATTAAAAGCATGTGCCACCACACCTGGCTATTTGCCACCATTTTTTAAAGAAACCAAAATGATTGTTCAGTAGAAGGATCTCGGTAAGAATGAGTTCAACCTGGTTTACATAGTGAGTACTAGGCCAGCTGGGGCTTCAGGGAGACCCTGCCTCAAAAAGACTGAGAAAAGAAAAAGGAATACTATCTAGAGAGAAAGGAAATTTTTCATTGTACAGAGTTGAAATTATTTCAAGTAATCTTGATTAAATGGGATTCTGTGAACATCAATTCCCTTTGTGTTTTGATCCAAGAACACAGTAACCAGAGTTATACTAAATAATCAGATGTCATCCATTCCTCTTCTCATAACTGAAGAAGGGATAGAGTTGAGTGGTGACTATTTACACAGAGAATATTCAGATATATAAATGTATAGGTGTTGCTGGAAGAGAAGAGGACGTCTAGGAGCGCAGTACACACAGCAGTTTGCCTAAGGTTCATGTTACCAAGCAGACACAGAAGTCTGCCCACCCATTCCCTGTTGGCTACTTGCTACACCAGGCAGAGGGAGATGTAAATAAGCAGATCATCCTGACAGCCTTCCCATGAACCTACCTCTAGTGTGGAAGCATGAGAGTAACCAGCAGGGCAATGCAGCTGTATACTGGGGCTGAGGGCAGCCCTGTACACAGGGTTCTAGCTTAGGAAGGCTTTCTGTAGCAGGTGAGGCCTGAACTAACTCTTTAGCCAGTATTACCCAGGCAAAAATGTGGGAACAAAGACTAGGAGTTGGCACTTGGAGTGCGGGGTTGGTGGTGATGAGGGCTTGAAGAAAGTAATGCTCCCACTTGCCCATAGGTTCTAGACCTTTAAAGGTTTCCTGCTGTAGCCCTAGGACTCCAGCCTTCTGCATGTGCCCCTGAGGACATGTTCTGGGTCTGGCTGAGTGCTTCCTTCCACTGTCCTCACCTTTAGTGGAGGGAAAGCCTAGGAAAAGAAAAGGAGGTGGCGGAGGGTGGGAGAAGGAGCTGAGCTGGATGGAAAGCATCTGAGATGTTCAGGAGGACTGAGGGTACAGGCACACCCAGCACAGGCCACTAATAATGGGCTTGGATGTGATCCTCCAGGGATGACCTGTAGAATGAGAAGAACCCAAAGGGACATCAGCTTAGAGTCATAACCAATCAGCTGATTAGCTGACAGAAACACTCAAAGGATCTTCCTTATTCTTGATATAGCTGTGTATTTTATAGAAAACTTAAGATGGTTAATAGCATTTGGATTACTGGTTTTTGTTTTATTGTTGTTTAAACACATGGAGCAAAGTGAGGTCCCAATAAGCTCTATTTTGTAAGGGAAAAAACAAGCAAACCAGAACCAGATTCATGAGGCCCTAGGCTGAGTCAGTCTGTCCTTTTGAAGAGTTATGTTCTTTGCTGATTTAATTGGCTTATTTTGTTTTAACCAGGCACTCTCGAAAGCGGCTGCATTTCTTACAAAACAGGATTTTAGTGTTTTGGGTTGTGCTTATCTTGTATGAAGGCACTCGGTCCTTTTATCATCTCCCTGAAGGCCACTCTGCTTCTCCTCACCCTGAGTCACAAGTTCCGATGCTGCTTTGCTGGCAGGGGTGAGATAAGTCAGCACACCACAGGGCTGCCTTCATCTGCCTTTTAAGGACTGCATTAATGTCCTTGATGTGAATGGAGATACTCTGTGGTACGTATCCCTTTGCTGTTCAGCAGCACTAGATCCAGGACTTATTATCTGCCATATCCTAAGCCCACCAAGTGCTAGGTGCAGGTAACAGCAAATGAACAATAGTACCATGTGCCCTGGTGCAGCATAGAGAAGGACTTATTTAATATGCCGCTGTGGACATGATTATTGGATTAGAGTTGACTTAAGTGTTTTGAAAGGAAAACTGATCTAGTCTAGGGATCTGGGACGTGACATTTGAACTCAACTCTGAAGATTAAGGAGGAACTGGCTTTGGCAGTGGGAAAGGGAGCTGGTGAGTCATCCCACACAGAGAACAGAGGGCTGAAGGGCCTGAGGAGCAGCCTATGAAACCAGAGGACAGAAATACTAGAGTCAGTGCCGGAAGGGCTGACCAGGCAGGCAAGGGCTGTCCCTGCAGGTTACAGTGAGGACTTTATCTGACAACCATGAATGGAAGGAAAGGTTCTGAAAAGATCCTCTGGCTGGAGAGCAGAGGACAGGAACTACAGTGAAGTTGTATCTGGACAGAACACGGAAGTGTAGATGGAGGAGTGAGCAGGGCCTTGAGCCAAGTGGGGACAAGGAATGTGGATAGAAGTCCCAGTGGAAAGCGCAGAATCAAGTTATGCGCAGTTATATGTTATGCACAGGGCCACGTATATGTAGTACCATAAAATTATCGCAGAGCTGAACAATTCCTATTTTCTAGGGACCTGGTGGCTGTTACCACAGTGTAACATGTCATTCAGCTGTCTCTGGTGACACTGGGGAAAATAAATCTAAGGTACTGCCAGTTGACTAAAAGTGTAGCATACAGTGGAGAGATGGTTCAGAGGTTAAAAGTGCTGGCTGCTCTTCTAGAGGACAGGAGTTCGTTTCCCAGCACCCAAGTCAGATGGCTTACAACTGCCTATAACTCCCACTCTGGAGGATCCAATGCCTTCTTCTGGCTCTGTACACACTGGCTCATAGGTGCACATGACACATACAGACATACATACATACACAAATTTAAAATTCTTAGGAGTATAGCATGTAGAATTACATATAGTGAAGAACATTTGACATTGATAATAAGTGATCATGTGACTGGGTCACATACTTGCTTTGCTGTGCTTTTATCATTGTTTCAGAGTATACTCAGGAAAAGGAACGTTGATTGTAGATCAGCATGCCAGGCTACACCAGCAGCAGCTGCACACAGCTTCCACTTGTGCATCTCTTGGTTGCATTAAGGGGCCTTATTGAGTGACCTGTACCTTCAGCACAATGTTCATACAAGGATAAATAGCCTACTGTGCAGTTCTCAGATCATATCCCCATTGCTAAGTGATGTATGACCATAATTTAACACCAGAAATACATTTTATATTAAGATAACATTGTTAACATCAAAAGTCATTAAGATGCTTGTGTTTGCAGAATAGCAGCAGTGTTGGGCACTTCCTAAACACTTTCCATGTAGTAAGTATGCTAAGAAAGCTCTCAGGCTTGTCCAAATGCATGAGTGGGAAGTGCAAATTAAAGATGTGCTGAGTTGTCATCCTACAACTCCTGGACTACAGGCAATCAGAAACTGGATAGGGGGCTGGAGGGATGGCTCTGTGATTAAGAGCACTGATGGTCTTGCAGAGGATCCAGGCTTGCTTGCTAGCACTCACATGGCAGCTAACAACTGTCAGTAACTCTAGTTTCGGGAAGCCAACTACCTCTTCTGGTCTCAAGAGGCATGCATGTCGTGCACACACATATATGCAGGCAACACTCATACACATAAAATAAAAATTTTAAAAAGAAAGTGAATAAGGACTACCTCTGGCCATACTTTGGGGTTTATGACTGCTCTTGACTGGCTGGTGGGAGGCTAGACAGGTACAGCCTGAATATGGTCAATCTGCATACTTACTCGATCAAAGCAAGTTTGTATGCCTGTTCTACAGTCTAGAAATCCTGCTGTGTGTCCCAGAGCAACTGTGACGCAGGTTGATAGGGAGATTGACTCATGAGGATGTTCACCGAGACACCATGTGGTGTGGAGGTGTTTGAGGCTGTGTGATGTCCACCCTGGGGAGTGGGCAGCTAGCATGGGGATGCACGCATGAAGCAGTATGCAGCAGTCGTGGGAAACTATATGATTTATACACAAAGCAGCATAACTTTTATAAGAACCGTTACATAGAATATGCAGCTCAGATTTTGCCATGGCTGACAAAAGGGGGCTGGTGGGTGTGGGGACAAGTCAAAAACGAAAATGAGGGGGCTGGAGAGATGACTCAGTGGTTAAGCGCACTGGCTGCTCTTACAGAGGACCCAGGTTTGGTTCCCAGCACCCATATGGTGGCTGACAACAAGATACAATTCCAATTGACCTCCTCAGGCACTGCATACATGTGTTGCACTTACATACATATACATATATATATATATATATATATATATATATATATATATATATATAAATTTGAAATGAAAAAATAATGAACATGAACACACACACACACACACACACACACACACACAGGGTTTCCATTGAAAATTGATCACTGACTCTCAGCTAGGAAGGTGCTTCTTCGGCGCTTACAGCTGTCAGCAACAAACTCACAAACAGGCCTGAGAAGGGGCTGGAGAGATGGCTTAGTGGTTAAGAGCACTGGCTGTTCTTGAAGAAGACCCAGGGGCTCTAATCCCAGCACCCACATAGAAGCTAACAACCACCCATGACTCCAGTTCCAGGGGATCTGATGTCCTCTTCTGTCCTTTAAAGGCATATACAACACGAGTACACTCACACACATGCAGACATAACACTCATACACATAAATAAATAAATATATAAATAAGACATGAGAGCATTTGAAAAATGTCAATCCAATCCCAAGCCACTGGAGGTAGATGCCTCACCCATATCTTAGGTTTATGTTTTTATTAGTTTTCCCATTATTTGATTTGAAGGGTGATTTGAAGAATGTAGTAAACACAACATAGTTTTGAATCTAGCTCAACTCCCTGGTCCTCGGCTAGACTCCCATGGTCAGCTGGCCCCCTCTTGCCCACTGAGCCTCCCTCTGTGACCTGCACAGCAGGTCACTACATCTTTGTGGTCCAAAGTATGACCATTCAGTTCATTTGAAAAGAGCTGGATCCTACACTGAGCAGAGGTGAAGGCCCAGCTTTCCTCTGCAGGAGGCGGCTACAGTGAGGAGCAGAGTGTCTAATGCCCAGCAAAGTATGTTGTTCTTATATTTTCTAGAATGAGGCTCTTTACTAAGAAGTCATCAAACAAATCAAGTGACCATGTGACTGTATAGCGTGAAGGAACTAGTATCTCTTTACTGCAGACTTTTTAATTATGTCGAAAGAGGATTTTAGTACTACAGTCCGGAATGGTCCTGGACCACCAATGGCATGTCTTATGTTTGAATCTGGGCTTTGTGCATTTTGTCTATTCATTCCTTGTTTTCCTGCTCCCCTGGGCCTGTGTCTACCCCTCCTGGGTGTGTCTTCCCTCTTCCAGTTTCTGGGAATTCATCACATTTTGACTTTGGGCTTTGACTTGCAGCCAGCTGAGAGGGAGAGAGAGGGCACTTTCAAAGTCCTGCTTGAGAAATCATACAATAGAGTGTCTTCAATAGAGTGGATTCAGTAAACTACATTGATCTTTCTTTTTTGGTGAGAGAAATGCTTCTTAGACTCTTATATGATCAATACTAAGTATTTAATTAGTGCTTATGTGTAAAAGCATCCTGTAAGCCACTGAGAGTGAATGAATCATGATAACACATTATCTAAATCTAATTCTTTTCTTTTTCTTTTGGTCTTTTCTGGAGATAGGGTCTCCCTGTAGCCCCATCTGGCCTGGAACTTTCTATGTAGACCAGGCTGGCCTTGCAATCCTCCTGCCTCTGCCTCCCAAGTACTGAGATTAAAGGTGTGCGCCACTATACTTGGCTTAAATCTATTTCTGTATCTATACCTATATCAACATATTATCTAAATTTATTTCTATATCTTTCCTGGTATCGATCAACAGATTTATCTCTCTAACCTGCCTATTCATCTGTCTATCCACATATCACTGTCAGTCTGTGCCTCCCTTGACTTTACACAGGGTCTGTATATGAACTTATGTCACAAAAGCCTTGTAGGGTAGATATTCTCATTATTGTCACTTTGTAAATAAACAGGGAACTTGTCCTAGAACAAGGAATTTCCCGAAGTCCCAGAGCTTGTGGCTAGTACCACAGCTGATTTCCAGAGCTGGTTCCTCTGCATAGTACAAAAAATAGACATTGCAAAAGGAGAGCTCAGAAACCCCTTCTAAGGAAAGAGAAACTGAGCTGGCTGTGGTGGGGGTGGGTCTTGTGCTGTGCCTGCAGCCAGGGGTCCTGTAGGTCAGAAATGCCCCACACCCTTTCTCTGGGAGGGAGCAGCCTGGAAGGACAGGAGTGTTAGTTTGCTAGGATTTCATAACAAGAGGCACAAGCTGGGTGACTTAAAACAACAGGCAGCTTCCCTTTCACAGTCCGAGGGCTAAAAATCCAGTGTCAAGTGTTAGCAGGAACTTCAGGTGGAATGCTTCATTACCTCTTCCTAGTTCCAGTGCTGGCTGTTAATCCAGGCATTCATTCCCTGACTTGTAACTGCATCACTCCAATCTTCGTCTTTAATTGCTGTTTTTCCCACTGCCTGCCTGATCGTTCACATGCCCCTTTTGTAAGGACACTCACTAGTCATGGGATCTAGGGCCTGTGCTAATCCAGTATGATCTCATCTTCACTTGATCACATCTTCAGAGACTCTCTTTACAATAAGAGGACATTGGTCAGGTCTGAGGGTTAGGACTTCAGATAACAGTGCAATTCATAAGAGCATAGATGTAAAGATAGGCAAGACTGTAGAAGGAGCCTAGGTGCAGACCTTTTGGTTCAAATTATGAATGGAAGCATGACCCAGGGTAGGCAGGGAAAGTGTCAGGAAGGATCAAGACAAGCAAGAGACAGAGACCAGCTAGCTGCTTAAGACAGGAGTGTGAGCCAGATCAGGGGAGCAGCCCAGCTTGGGTGCAGTATATTTGAAGTTGACACCATAGTACTAGCCAGGTTGGAGGAGGTCTTTTACAGGGACTTTATTCTAGAGCAGTGGGTGTTTGGCAG
This sequence comes from Eospalax fontanierii, assembly GCA_035773235.1. Classification (NCBI taxonomy): domain Eukaryota; kingdom Metazoa; phylum Chordata; class Mammalia; order Rodentia; family Spalacidae; genus Eospalax; species Eospalax fontanierii. The sequence continues at coordinate 21,607,554 of CM069548.1, read as the reverse complement.
AATGCCCGGGGATGAGGGCCGGAGTTATTAAACACAGTGCGCTAGGCCCACCCACGGAGTGTTAATTCAGTAAATCTGGGATGTGGTCTGAGAACTGCATTTTAACCAATTCCAGCTGATATTGATGTTGCTGGTCTGGGAACTACATTTGGGAACGTCTTAGCTGCTGACCAGGACCACTGAGGTTCTGAGGGAAAAGAAGAGACAAGTAGGGACTCCAGCGACAATCATTCACACTCAGGAAGGTGAAAGCATCATCAGAGTCATTGAAATAAAGGAATGTTGTTTCAAAGTGTGGTCCACATAGAAACTCAGAGTCTCTGGAGGATGAGGCTATGTCACTTCAGAAAGTCAAGGTGGCAGAGCTACCCTCTGCTTCTGCAGGTGCAACTGGCGAGACTCTGATAACATGGTAGGGGCCATTTTTCAAGAAGGCCCATTTGGAGAAAGCAGTTTGGCATCAAATAATGTAAAAAATTTATTTATGATTTCATTTTATGTATATGAGTGTATTGCCTGCATATATGTAAGTACACCCATGTTGTAATGCCCACGGAGGTCCGAAGAGGGCATTGGATTCCCCAGGAACTGGAGTTATGGATGGCTGTTAGCCACCATGTGAATGCTGGGAATCAAACTTGGGCCCTCTGTAAGAGCAATCAGTGCTTTTAACTACTGAGCCATCTCTCCAGCCCCAGAATAAAATAATTTTTGAAGAAAATTCACTCCTTGCTTTCTGTTACACAGACAGCTAATCTTCAATAAAGGAGTCAGTATAGTAATAGTATACAATAGTCTAGTATAGTATACAATATAGTAATTGTATTCCAAGACCCCTGGGGGATGCCTGAAACCACAGACAATAACAAGCTTCATCTAGGCCATTTTCTCCTATAAATACATGCCTATGATAATGTGAATAAATCAAGCACAGTAAGAGATTAAGAGATCTTGGTTGTTAACTTGACAGAACTGAGAGATGCCTAGAAAACTGGCAAAACATGCTTGTGGTGTGTCTGTGGGAACATTTCTAGAGATGACTGTTGTGTAGTGAGTGGACTGAGAGTGGAAGACCCACCCTGAGTGTGGGTCTAATAAGCTGGAGGTCTGGATGGGAAAAAGTGGAAGAAGGGAGCTCACACATGTATAGTCTATTGGTTCTGTTCCACTGAAGAACCCTAAATAATACAATGAGAATCATCAATAATAAAACAGCACAATTAAAACAATATTCTTAGTCACAGTTTATACTCAAGGGCCATTAATAAATAAATTTGCTTCAACACAGTGCATGAGACTGTGACAGCTGATCTGATAACCTGGATAGTGGGGCTACTAAGAGACTCACAGGTGAGTAGCATATATAGTGTGGACCCACTGGACAGTGGGATGATTCCCATTCAGGAAAGGATGGACTAGCAAGAGATTTCATACTGTCAAGGTGCCATGTAATTTAAGACTTATAAATTATTTCTGAAACTTTCCACTTAGTATTTTTGCTTTTGACTACCAGTCACAACCCACAGAAAATAAAAACCACAGTGGAAGGAGTAGGCTGCTATATATGGCATTTATATACGCATCAAGAAGCTAAAGTACATGTTCTAAGAGCAGCTCTACCAATCCATGTCTTATTTTCAGTAAAAGCTGCTCATCATTAACCACAGAGTTATTTTCATACTAATGGATTAGAGATATTTTCTCCCTCCAGTATCTGGAGCAATATCTTTATATTGGGTTCTAGCCAATGTTTCAGGTTTTGGTTTTGTATTGCTTCTGAGAAATTAGTAAAGCACTGAAATATGAGGTCTCTGTACTAGAAAGAAACCCAAGGAACTAAAAGGCAAACAATAGATATTTATCCTACATTGTTACAAATTTAACCCCCCCTTTAAAATATTTTTATGTATATGAGTGTTTTGCTTGCATGTATGTAAGTGCACAATGGAGGCCAGAAGAGGGCATCAGATCTCCTGGAATTAGAGTTACAGGTGGCTGTTAGTTGCCATAGGGATGCCAAGGACTGAGTCTGGCAGTGCTCTTAACTGCCGAACCATCTCTAAAGACTAATCTCCCTAAACGACTAATTTTTAATGTTAAATATACACACACAATTTACAAAATTCATAGTCTCTAGCTGCTAAGCACTGAGTCACCCATGCTTGGATATACACGTGTGCAGCCCAGGTATATATTTGCCTATGCAGTGGTGCCTCATCTGGAGAATATTTTAGAGAGCCAGCCCCATAGTGATCAGAGATAGTAGCCATGATAAATGTCTGCTCTGGGCTACTTGTTATGGTTGCTTAGTGTGTCACTAGTCAGTAAAGCTACATTATGAAAGAATCTTGTGCATGTTTACGTAGAAGGTCTATGTGAATCCACAAGCAAGCCAAGGGCACAGGTCCACAGTGAATATGATGTTAGAGATCACAAACAATTTTCTATATTGCTTCCTATATGCTGTGATGAATTATCATAATGCCAGCAAAACATGAAATGTAATCACTTGTGGCTCTAGATGTCAGAAGTGGGCCTCAGTGAGCTAAAAGCAAAGTGTCCCTGGGGTTTCTTGCTCTGGAGGCTCAAGGGAAACTCTCTTTCCTTTCTTTTTCCAGTACCAGCTGTCCTCCTTGGCTCATGGTTCCATTTCTGGTCCTCATGGCCAGCAGTGTGGCATCTCCTGTCTCCTTCTAAGGACCCTGTGCTGACCTTAGGACCAACAAAATAATATAGGACAACTTCATCATTCCGTAGTCATGACTGACCTTTACAAAATCCTATTTAATATGTAAGATCTAAGAGAGCCACTGCTCCCCCAAACACACCCAGTTCTGGGGTTCTTGCAGGTACTTCTCACATTGCCTGGTGTTGATGGCTGCTTTTGTTCCTTTGCCTGTCCTATGGAGCCATGGTAATCTCTCATGAGAACCACCTGCTCTCTGCTCCCGTCCTAGGACTGGACCGAGACTGCTTTGACCTGGCTGTCTAATAGTTATGCTTTGTTTTCACTTTGCAGGCATGTCTACCTCTCCTGGATTATGTGATAAGCTCATGCCTCAGTTCACCTCCTGCACTGCACTGGGCACAAGGCCTTGCTGGAGACAGCATTCAAATATTTGTTAAATGAGATAACAGCAGCTGAAGGGTGCTGCTACCATGGGGACATCTGGAAGAGGAGGTCAGGCCTAGACCCCATTTTACGTCCTCCTAGCAGGAGAAAGTAGACCCAGCAAGCTGCATCCTTGTCTAGTCTTTCCTGGTTAGTCCCATCATTGGGCCAGAAATGAACCAACATAAGAACTGCTTCTGGCCATTTCCTCCCCAGCTTCCTAACCCAGGTCAGGAACTTAGACCTAGATTTGGCCAAACAGAATTTAACTCACGGTTCTGTCAGCCTGTGAAGTCAAGCTGTTAATTGTGAAGTGTCCACAGGTAAGTATCTCCTTGGACTCCACTGGGTGGGTTCTGATCTGAAAGTAACTGACTTTTGTAATATAAATGACATTTGCTTTATCCAGACTTGCCTGAAAGGCAAGAAATGTAATAAGACAATTCCAGAGTATAATGTAATATACTGTCTCTGTCTAGAACATAAGAACAGAACAATTTTTATTCACAAATGAGTTATCTCCAACTGAGCCTGACTCATAGAAGTAACCTTATAAGTGAAGGTTGCTTTTACTGGAATAGCATGGCATTTGTTTGCTTACCAGGCATGAAGCTAGAGGAGACATTTAAAAGCAGAATGTTAGACCAGTGGGTCCCAGTGTGACAAGATGGGACGCTAGAACCCCCTCCAAGCTCTTGATAGTGTAGACTGGTCCTTGCCTGCCTACCTCCCCAGCCTGGAAAACACGAAAAGTCCTCATTTATGCCCTGAAGACACTAGGAAGGGACCAGTATTTAGCTGGAGTGATGGCTCAGTGGTTAAGTGCTGTTCTTGCAAAGGACCTGGATTTGGTTCCCAGCACCCACAAGGTAATTGACAACCATCTGTGACTCCAGTTCTAGGGGATTTGACGCCCTCTTCTGGCTTCCATGGGCGTTGCACATAAACGGTGCACTTACATGCATGTGAACAAAAACACTCATACATAAAATATAAACAAATACTTTTCTAAAATTAGTCTTTTAGGGACTGAGTATTTGCATTCAATCTCAGAAGAACCATTTAGGTCCTTAAAGGGAGAGTGCATGGCAGACTCTGTGAGAAGCAGTCACCTCCACTCCGGGTGGCGTTCAGATGGGATACTGTTAATACCATGTGGTCACACATATCCCTGGCTCTACATGTGGAAAGTCAAATGGAAAATCTTTTGGATGAAGGGAAAAATTTTTGTGGTTTAAAAACAATTTATTACGAAATAATTCAGAACATTCCTATTTGCTAGCTCATCTGGGTACAGTCACCTTGGATGACTTGGAGTAAGGGGCAAGGAAGCTAAGTCAAAGTTATGCATCCAGATCCTACTGGCATTTCTCACCTAATGCTGGACTCAGACTCTGTCCTCTGACCCTTCAGGGCCTTCAGACCCTCTGGATGGTGGCGTAGGAGCTGAGGTGTAGGCAAGTGGAAGCTGGCAGGACAGAGACTGTAGTGTACCTGTGTTATTTCAGCAGGGGCAAGGCCAAGGCAGGAGGGTGGAGTCTCTCTGCTCTGTGCTCCCAGGTCTCTGCAGTGTGGGGACCCGAAAGATTGTGTGATCCTGGGGGGCATGTTTCTGCTTCTGGATGCTCTCTCATGATGGCTCTCAAAGCACTTAAGAACTTTCTTTAAGTGAAAGAAGACATAACTTCACTGTATTCTTGTATTATCTTTCTTCCTGCATACGCATATGCATTGCAGCCTCTTGAATTCTCCAATTTTTGTTTCCACAGAATACATGCTACATAATGTATTGCTTTCCTAGTCCCAATGGTTGCCTCTGAATTATTGACATTAATGGAGAGAAGACTTCACGGAGAGTAGTAATTAGGCGAATATTGTATTAAAGTGCCCCATAGACTAAAAAGGGCTGGAGTTTTCCTTAGTGAGTGTGTGCTCTTAGAACCGTGTGGCCCAGGGGACAAGCTCCATCCTTGCTTCAGACACATGGTAGCCTAAACCCTGGAAAAGCAGACGCTCTGCCTCCCAGCCTATTCAAGGATGGCCTGATGCTGACCAAAAGTCAGCTGTCTTTGCCTCCAGACCGGCTATGCCTGGTGCACTTACTACATGATTAGAGGATCAAATGTTAGATAAGCTAGTAAAGAACAGGTGCAAAAAAATATGTCATGCCCACAAAGTCCAAGTTCAATGTGCTAGGAATTTGATAAGTTTGTCTCTACCACTCTTGCTATTGAACTGGGTGTGAGTCAAGATTGGGGAAGAACAAGGAAAAGAGAATAGAGGTTATTCATATCCTTTGCAAATAGTCACCACTGTTAGTGAGCCAAATGGAAATTAAATGGTGCCCTATAGGTCTGTTTGCTCGCTAGAAAGACCCCTATGGAACTCCAGTTAAACAGTGCTGTATCAAAATAAAAGCAACACATTTATACGTACTGGTTTGAATTTAACTGGAACTAGGTATGGGCAGACCCTCCCTCCCCCATACAGTTTGCTATTTGTATTGTGTTTACAACTACTGTTTCCCAAAGGTGGGAAACAGGACACTTACCATAAGTGACCAGTTCCCAAGCAACAGTTGATTTTTGAATGAGCTGGCTTTCTTGGGAAGTATTTGCTGGGTAGCAAGAGAAGACTCATCTGAATGAAAGAGACATCCCAGAATACTCAAGAGTAGAAAAGCCTTGGGAGGCTAGTCCAGGACACCCTGAGTAGTGTAAGAACCCCCAGCACCGTCTAGAATTTCCCACCACTCCAACTGTGGTCCTGAGGCTGTGCCATGCAGTTGAACGAAGACGAAACCATTTGGTGTGAAATGGTAATGTGTGACCAGGAACAAGACATTCTGTATGGCATCAGGCAGGAGAAGCAAGAGAACACAGGCTAGATGGAAGGTCGCACTCTGCCCAGAGGAAACCAAAGTAAAGTTGGCCCCCTCCATCCACCTTTCTAGTTCTTTCTAGAGCTGGTACTGCTGCTGGGATTGCCGCACAGTACCACTAGAGGGCAACAGCGTTTCTAGAATGAGGGCTCCTGCAGCACAAGGATTCACGAAATCAAGAAACAGGAGCAGGAAGAGGTTTTAGAAATCTTTGGCTCCCCTATTTTTTTTTTTTCCAGATGAAACCTATGTAAAAACTGCATCCCTCACATGACCTGGCTCATGAAACACCGCTCACTCTTGCTTTTGCAGTGTACTCTGATGGCCTATATTCCGTCATTTCATTAAATATGACTTGGTGGTGGTTGGGGCTGGGGGCAGTGGGAAGGCCTGGAGAGATGGTTTCAGTGGTTAAGAGAGGACCTGGGTTTGATTCCCAGCACCCATGTGGCAGCTAAAAATCTTCTGTAACTCCATTCCTAGAGGATCCGATGTCCTTTTATGACCTCCTCGGGCATTGCGTGACATGGGTGCACTCACATACATGCAAGCAAAATACTCTTACACATAAAATGAAGATAATAAATATATTTTTAAAAAGGACGGGTGTAGCTAAGTGGTAGGGCACATCTAGCATATATGAGGCTGTGGGCTCAAGTAACTGGACTCTCCTAAATTGATTTCATAACTTGCAAGCAAGCCCTTAGTTTGAAAAATGCACTTAGTTCTAGCTCAACCTCTAGAACGAAAATGGAGCCCTTTGAATTACATTTCTCCCATGCAAGCATCCACCTGCACCCCAGGAGGTGGGGGGCAGATGCTGTCAGGCCACTGAGTACTAGCCCTGCCAGCGTGCTTGTGAGATGAAGAGTGGCGGTCCCTAGGTTTGCCTTCTTGTTGTGCTGTCCTATAGTCATCATTACTGGAGCTGTCCCCACACAGCCTGAGCCTGTGTTCCTCACGTAGGCATCTGAGCACTTAGAAACTGACTGAATCTCAAAGATGCCTTCTGTAACGATGCTACCCCAGATCTGAAGTGGGCCACAAAAACGAGCATAATGCCTAGCACACAGTGTCTAAAAAACAGCTGCTGGGTGATAGATTGTGCCTAAGATAGTGTGATGGAACTCACATTTTGATACTTTGGAAACTATATCATCTGACAAGACTCTTAAAATGACCTGGCATTGTGGGTAGAATATAAATTATTTCTACTCTAAGTGGGGTAGTCAGAGAAGGCTTTATATGCTAGTCTCCAGGTTGTGTGGGTCTCTGGAGGTAAAACAAGAGCCAGTATACAGTGTTTCTATGACATACCATTTGCTGTTACCCCAGACTCCAGAAAGTCAGCTCAATGCAATACCCACCAGTCATTTCCCTTTATTTCCACCTGGAGTGCCCTAGCATGTCCTTGTCAGAAGTTTAAGACATCTCATGCCAGTCAGCTTGATGTCTATGGAGGCAGGCCTTTCTGCAGTGACTTTCAAACCAGGCAGACAAATGAGGGAAAATAAATTTCACTGAATTCATGAGAAACTGAAACCATTCTGTTCCCTAGAGATTCTTGGCACTGCCGTCTTTCCTTGGCTCCCATCATCACATGAATGTTTCAAAGTCAGGAAGTGTAAGAGAGAAACAGACAACAGGCCGATGTCTTGGATTCTGGTTATACTTATTTCCTTCTCTCCTTCTTTCTCTCTCTGCTATAAGGTATGTTCTCTTTCAAGTTCAGGAACATACAATTACAGATGATCAACACTACCAGACCTCTTAGTGAAGAGAAAGAAAATGGATTTTTCATAACTCACTTGGGTTTTGAGAGCTAGTTTATTTTGCAAAGATGCCAAGGACTTTATTTTTTTCCACAAGGGGTGACTAAAAGCATGAAATACAATGTATTTTATGATTTTGAAAATCATGCCTATTTATTTTGCAGTTTGCCTGCCTGTGAAGATCAGAGATGACTTGGGAATGTTGGTTCCCTTCTTCCATCTTGTTGGGCTTGTCAGGCTTGGTGGTGTGGCAAGTGCCACATCTTGCTGTCCCTATTTTATGATTTTAAAAAAAATCATCTTTGGAGGGCTGGACAAATGGCTCAGTGGTTAAGAGCACTGACTGCCCCCACAGAGGACCCAGGTTTTATTCCCAGCACACACATGAGGGCTAACAACAGTTTGTAACTCCAATTCCAGAGATCTGACGCCTTCTTTTGACCTCTGTGGGCATTGCACATGCAAACAATACACTCATATACATAAAAGTAAATAAAATATATTTTAAAAAATCATCTAGGAGGGGAGAAAAAAAATCCCTGGCACCCTGGTATTTGAAATTTTTTTTTAAAAGTCTGGGTCTTTTTTTTTTTTTTTTATTGAGAATCCGCCCCCACACGAGCAGGGAGGCAGTCTGCAGCCTCTTTCCATTCTTCGAGGGCGTCTACCTTGATAACAAACGCTTAAACTGTTACAGTACTTCTCTGGTGAACTAGTAAAACTGGAATCACCCCTCCATCCCCCTCCACCCCCAGACAGCAAAGATTGTTTTTCTTTAGAAGAAACAAATCACATGAATAGTTCACCCTTTTCTAGGAACAAGGCTGGGAGGCCAAAAGGCCATTCCCATCAGTTGGACCCCAGTCTTGAACACCCACGAATTTACATGGTGTACTCAGTTCTACATTCCTTGAGATCGCTGGTCTGCAGCTTTGTGGAGTATTTGAGGGCTGCCAGAAGGAGCTGTGTTGCCATAGGGGGCAGTGCGGTTGCCTTTTTTAAAAAAAATCTTCTATTTGATGAAGAGAGCAACACAGCCTTCACTCTCAACTCCAAACCTAAAGTAAAGTTTTCATGCCTTCAGTTCATGCAGAAAGCTAAAGCCAGTTTCTGAGCAGGCCTAAGAGTAAACGTCACCACCTGATCCAGAAGCCCCGGTGCGCTGGGCTGCAATGAACAGCTGAACCTAACCAAACCAAACCGAATCAAGTCAGTCCTGGGAGCTGGCCGAGAGTTTGGCCATCCAGTACCAAACTTTGGTAGGAGTCACCTGGTAGAAACCACCTCTGGGTACCCTAAGGAGGAGGCCTTCTCTCAGCCTCCCCAGGCATCTCTCTCCCATCCCTGTCCCGGGTCCGGTGCCCACCCCCGGACGCCCCACTCACCCACGCGCGGCCCTCCTGCACGCCGGCCAGCACCCGCAGCTCGCTGGGCGAGCCGGAGCGGAAGTTGAAGAAGTGCAGCGCGGCGCGTGCAGCCCGCTGCAGGATCCCGCGCGGCGGCCGCGCCGGGACTTCGGGGTGTGCGGGGGCCGCGGGCGCCGCGGCCGCCTGGAGCGCGAGGCTCAGCAGCAGCGCGAGCAGCCGGGTGGCGCGGAGAGGGGCCGAGGCGCGGCGGGGCTGCATGGACGCGGGCGGCGGGGCTGGCGGGGCCGAGTGGACGCGGGCGGGCGGCTCGGCGCTCCCCAGCAGGGCTTGCACTGACCGGTCGTCGCCGGGGGAAATAGGCCGCTGGGGCCACTCCCCTCCGCCCCGGGGGCGGCGGCTGCCCAGCCGGGAGGCGCCTCCGGGGCGCCGGGAGAGGGACGAGGGGGCAGTGGGACTCAGCTCTGGGCCCTGGCTCCCTGGTCGCCTGCTGCTGCTACGGCGGCTGCTGCGATTTCGCAACCCTCGGGTTTCCGAGCGAACCCGTCCAGCCTCCAAAGGTTAGCGCTGATTTCCCAGCCGGTGGGGTGAAAGAGGATACAGGAGGTGAAAGGCTGCAGCAGGACGGTGGGGGCCACTGAGGCACAGGACTTTGGGAGAGAGCTTGGGAATCTGGACGGTGGCGAGGCACACCTGAGGGACAGTGGGCAGCAGGACAGACTAAGCTAAGGCCTTGAGACACTAGTAGGACACTTAATCCTGGAGAGAGACAGACTGACAGTCAGGGGTTGAAGCCAGATTCCAGCGAGTGAGGTGTGGATGGTTTTAGGGAAGTGGATGAACACATCAGGTGACTCCTGTTTCTAAACTACTGGCAAGAAAGCCCTCCCAGGCCTGTGAGATGGCTCAGCAAGTAAAGTCACTTGCTGCCAAGCTTGAGGACCTGAATCTGATCCCCTGGTACCCACATGGTGGAAGGAGAGAACTGACTTTAGTACGTTATCTTCTCTGAACACCACAACACTAAGGTATGCCCCCCTAAAGAGAGAGCACACACTCAGACAACCAGAGCTGCTCAGAGTTCTACATTGCCCAAACCCACTGAGGGGCCAAAGAATTGTTGAGACTGGGCTTCCTCAATATTGCATGAGATGCTGGGGGAAGCCCATAGGGAGGGTCTTCTGGGTGGCAGAGGTTTCTGAGTCTCTGGAAACACCTTCTTTTCCCAGTTGCCTTGTAGATGTTGTCCGTCCATGAACCATCCTCAGATTTGTGAAAGAAAAGACACCTGGGTCGTGGGGAGATGAGCCTGAACAATCTGGAGTACACCTTCTAGGTAGGTGAGGCCCAGCCAGTCAGTGAGGCCAGTAGACCGGGCCTTGTGCTGGATGCTGTTACATTCTGTGCAGAAAATTGAAGAGAGAAAGGGGTCAGGGACTTGGGAGGTTGCTGTTATCTTCACTGGGGAGGCTGGAAAAGCCAGGTGGGCACGTGCAAAAAAAGCCCAGGGAAGCGGGAGGGAGCAGTCAGTGCAAAGGCTGGAGTACTGCCCGGTGTGATTGAGGAGCAGGGAAGTTCAGCTGGGCAGAGGAGAGAGAACATGCCCCCCTACATGGGCCCTGGTCACCTGACTGCCCTCCCTGGGCGTGTGACCCGTCACACTAGTATCCTGAGGACCCTGGATTCTTATGACATTGTTGACTTCCAGATCAACTGGTCCTTGGGCTATTTCTCACTGTTCAACTTTGTGGAAGTTTCTGTTTATTGCTCTCTGGGGCAGCCTCACATAGGTAATCATCTCCCAGCATCTAGTTATCCCCTCCAGGTGGTTCTAGTAGTAGGCTTCCTGAGACGTCTCATGCCCGGCTGTCAACCCAATATGTTGACAGACACCTTTAAATCCAGCACTCTAGAGGCAACAAATATTAACGTTTCCTCATTTAAGTTTCATATGTCCCTAATGGGTGTGGTCAGCTGCTGATTGACAATGTGGACTTTTCAGGGGTCTGAGTGGGAAATGTGGAAGATTTGGTGACTCGGTGATTTTCAGAGGGGTTTAAGCTCTCTCCATCCCTCATAGCTATCCTCAGATGGTTGTTTTTTGTTCAGGGACTTGTGGTCTGATGATTGTAGACTGGTTGCCATGGTGCCAGCATCCCATCTGCATTTGCTGAAGCCAAACACACATGGCAGAGAGTAGGCTGTTGGTAGTTATAGAAGGAAAGCTCCATACCATGTTTGTTTCCATTTGGTTTTATATTTTTCATCTGGGGAAAACAACAACAACAACAAGACTTTTCCTGAATTTTGGTCTCATCTCCTTCTGTTCCCCCAGACCTTTCCACACTTCCCATGGAAGAATAGGGTCACATTGTCTAATGTCGCTAGCTGCAAGGGAGTCTGGAAAAGTGAGTATATGTCAATTATAGTGATCTGTGCTATAAATTAGGGTTATGTTTAACTGGAAAGAACACAAAATGAAATGACAGGAGAAAAGTTTATTTTCCACATAAAGATGTTGGGTGGACAGACAATCTGTGTGCTTGTGTAGTTATTAGGGGTCCAAGCCCTTTTCATATCTCTGCACTTGCATACTTAGGATGTACCTCTTGTTCTCAAGTCCACAATCAGTGCTAGGCACTAGCAAAACTTCCCTTTTCTGGAACTTTGTAGAAGATGCGCAGAGCACTTCTGCTTTTATCTCATCGACAAGAACTTAGCTATGGTTTTATTCACAAAGGAAACCAAGAAATGCAGTCTTTATTTAGGGTGCTAGAATAAAAATCAGGATTTTGTCACTAAGGAATCAGGTTTTGCCTTATGCTGGGTGTTCTAGAAGCGGGTCCCAGGACAAGGGGTATGTGCAAGTGACGTTTGAAGGAATTGCTCCCAAGAGAAACCAGTAAATATCTAGAAGGAGGATAGCCAAGCAAGGGTCCTGGAGTGATGGTGATGGTGGATTTGACCTGATTCACAGACAATCTCTGGATTGTAAATTGTTCATCAAAGTTGTCTCCACCCCATTCAGGGAGACCTGACATGCCTTTTGGCCATTGGCTCTGGTACCCTGGACAATGTAATCTAGGTACTTCAGATGAAGAAAGCACAAGAATAGCTCCTTGAGAAGACTGGCAGGAACCTCAGATTAGAGCCATAGCATGCCAAGTGTAGGAGCAGGTTTGTGGAAGAGGGACAGGGGTCTCTGCTGAACCCCTGTGGAGTCCTGCAGGGTTGGTGAACACTGTGAGGCCAGTGGCCATCACTAGCTCCAAGGCAAAGAAGGACAGTGTAGGTGTGGCTGATGACAGCAGTTACAGTCTCAGAACATGCCATCAGTCTTTGCTTTGTAGATGATAAGGATCGAATTGTGGAAGGTCATAAACAGGAGGGAAGCCAAACCACCAGGAAAGGCCATGGGAACAGGGGCTGGTCTGTGAGCTCAATGAACTGTTCCATGGTGAGTTATTTGTAGTGAGAATAATAATTATGATTAGGGCAGATTAATCCTGATCAGTGATGCAGTTTTAAAAAATCTAAATTACCACTTTCCCTGTGGAAGCATGGTTTTTCTGAAACATAACGTAGCTGCTTCATTGAATACTCTGTTCATGTTCTTTGTCACTTATTTATGAGGTTGCAGGATTTCTGATGGACTTGCAAAACCTCACTACTAGCAAAATCTGGCCTTGGTCAATCGTGTGGGGCAGAATTTTCCTCAGGACCATGTGATGATTGATTTTGTCGATTTTGTCAACTTGACAGGATCTGGAATCACCTAGGAGACAAGTCTCTGTTTTGTTTGTGAGGGATTTTCTCTATTAGGCTAATTAAACTGGGAATTAACCTTGAATGTGGGCAGCACCATTCCATAGGCTGGAGTCTCCTACTGCATAAAAAGGAGGATGCTTGCTAAGCACATTCATTCATTCATTCATTCATTCATCTCCCTCTTCTTCCTGACTGTGGATGCAATGTGCCCAACCTCTCAGGCTCCTTCTTCCGTGACTTCCTAGTGGTGATGGACTGTACACTGCAACTGTGAGCCAAAATAAACCGTTTCTTCCTAGTTGCTTTTGAGAGACTAAAATCACAGCAACAAGAGAAGTAACTAATAGAGGACATCTGTCATGTTTGGGTGTACAGATGATTCATCTTTGCCAAATATCATTTGTAAGGTAATGTTGACTGCACAGTGCAGTTTCCAAAAGGCCTATTATAGGTTAATGCACTACCTGCAGCTCCAGCCCCTGCTGCAGTCCTCTGAAGACTGTCTCCTACAGGAGAGGAGGAAAGTCTCAGCTGGCGGGATCTGGCCCACAGTCTGCCTGCAGGAGTGTATCGCTCATAAGAGTGTCCTAATATCCATATTTTCTAGTGTGACAGACTTGTCACTATGGCAAATACTTGAGAAGAACAGTTTAAATGGAGAAAAGATTTAGTTTGGCTCCCACTTGCAGAAGTTTCAGCCCACTGAAACTCAGTCACTCGGCAACAGTGGTCCAGTTTCAGTCCTGTGTGTGGTAAGGCAGAGTGTGTGGTAGAAAGGAGGGAGGGAGAAAGGGACAGGAAGGGACTGGGGACAAGGCACGTCTTTCCAGGGCCATAGCCCTTTTGACTTCTCCTCCTCTTCTTCTCCTCCTCCTCTCTCCTCTCTTTACCTATGGTAAGCAAACATGTGAACACTGTTACTGAACACACTTCTATCAGGGTCTCGTGGCTTCACTACTGACGATGAGCTGATTAATAGAACTCTTATGCAATATTCTGCATCACTTAGCTGTGGGCAGAAAACAATTCTTTTAAAATATATCACACATTCATGTTTGAAACTAAAAGTAATTTAAGTTATATGGATTTCAGAAAAACGTGCCTTTCTTGCAAAGACTTGATAGGCTCATTCTGACACATAATTGCCAGGAGATGGTTTTAAATACAATGGACTGGAAGTATCCAGTACCTTTTTGTTTTAGAGTTTGCAAATTTTCCAAAGTAAGTCATCATTTTTGGCACATCATGATAGTCAAGAAAACAGTGTGTTTAAAACTCGGTTATATGAGTCTCGTGAATTTGGCATGGTATTTTTTTTTTCCATCTTTCACTGTGTTACGGGAATTTAGGGCATCAGAGGCAAGTACAAAAGACAGAGTGGAGAATCGGAAGATTTGATTTGTGCCAGCCAGGACTCAGGGGGAGTAACCTCCAAGGCCTGAGCTCTGAACCACAACAACTCAGACCCTGTATAGGCAGTTTAGTCTCATTCCTGACCCATTCTGTCTTTGCTGGGTTCAGTTTTAGCCTGTGTGATCACAGGTTATGCATGAGGGTCTCTAGTCTGTGCGACTACGCACTATATGAGAAGGTCTCTAGCAGCATATTTACATAGACATAAAACTGAAATGGCCCTTTCACAGGCAGCTGATTTTCACCTTTCCAAGAATGAATCAATATTATCCCAGATCATCTAAAAACTGAGATGCCAAAGAATTTACAAATTAGGACTGCTTCAGTTTTCTAGTCAAAAGATTTTAAAATGAGCTTGAAATCATATACTTTATTATTTTTTGGTTAAGATGCTGAGAAAAACGGTTAAAGCCACACAAAAGCCATTTTAAACTTCACCCACCATTTTATGCTGGGCCTTAAGTTTCTATTTCCCCAACCTCTGAGTTTCGAGTTGCCAGAAGTCAGATGGCTTGGTGCCTCAACCGATGTACCACATCTAGACATCCCCCAGTGGGGAAAGAAGGACTTATGGCTTACTGAATAAAATGTAATCAATGAAAAAGCCCCAGCAGGTTTTATAAATGCCCCAGCCAATCATAACAAAGGTCATGCAGTCTGCAGTTCTGTCCTATAAATGTAGCTATGTCCCCTGCTCGGGGTGCTGTCCTCCACATTGGACACGGAGCTGGAGCCCCAGCTATCTGGAATAATTACTCTTAAATAAATTTGGCTTTTCAAAAATTTGTATTTGTAGTGTTTCTCAATCATTCTCAAATCATGGACCTAACAATGGTATATTCATACAGATAGAGATACAAAATTATAAAGGACTTTTTTTCCCCCCAAGGCAGTAGAACTTAGAATTTCATGTTCTTCAGAGAAAATTTAGAGAAAAAAAATTTTCTTAAATATGCTCTGACCTTCCTGGAGTGATTGATTTGGGGAACTCTGTTTATGACCTTAGAGTTTCTCAGTAAAATGTGCAGAGTGTGCTATCAAGGCAAATCAAAGCCAATCCTTCATACTGCAGAGGAAGGCAACTGCCCACACGCCATGGCCTAGATAGCAAAACAGTGGCTTAGAGAGCCTACAGTCTGTTTCCTCCTGCTTGCCATTCTTTCCACTGGGTGTATGACAGGGCATGCTTACAGTGTGAGGATAAATACAAGTACTGATAAGGAAATCACCTGACAAATACGGAGATGACACAATCACCCTGGCAACTTAGGTCACATAAATACACGTAGACAGCAGTTGGTCGAGTTCCTTAGAATGTAGCAACACCAAATGGGTGGATCTGTAAGTCAGGGAGCAAATCAAGAAAAATTGGATTCGTGGGGGCTTAGAAGAATCAGAAAGTTGTGAGGCAAGAGACAGCTGTTCTAGAGAGAAGAGTGGCTTGAGAGACAAATCATAGACACTAGAAAGGGTAACAGTGAGGTTGGCTGGAACAGTGCCATTGGTTCCTGAGGTGAAGTGAAATGTGGAAGAACTCAAAGGCCTGCAGTGAGCTCCTGTTCTTGCAGGACATCTCAGAAGTTCCTGTTACCTGGGCTGGAAAGAGCTTGCAGCGCACAAGGTGAATTGGACTCTATGTGTGGGGATCTGGTTACTGAGCAAGGCAAGCAACTCCTGATACCCTAAAGGGATGGCAGGTGTCTGACCTGCTCTGCCTGTGTGATAACCTGGCCCCAGGAAGCTACTGTAGATATGAATCTTCCTTTCCCCCACCCCAGACCAGAACCAGGTTTTTGGGTTTCGTTTCCTCATTCCTGAACTTCCACAACCTTCCTGCCTTTACCCCAACACCCCACCTTTCCTGCCTTCTGTAACGGTCAGAGAGGCTTCCCTATATAAGCCCCTGCATTGGCTCTAATAACCGAACTACCCACCGACGTAGTCTCCCGGGAGGGAACTCCTCCCGCCGCACTCTGAGCCACCTGAGGTCCCGTTCCATCATCCTCCATTCTCTGGCATGGCTGGAGCACAACAGCCATGCTGGAGATGGAGACGCACCCACATCTATGAACATTGTTTTGTTGTTTTTGTATACAAATGATAGTGCAAAAATATTTTTCTTTTTATGGATAACATAATTGTGATTAGATTTTAGGATAAATATGTTTAGTTAAGATTAAACCTAGGTTGGAGACATGGTTCAGTGGTTAAGAGTGTTGGCTGCGAGAGGACCCGGGTTCAATTCTCAGCACCGACATGGAGGCTAACAACCATCCTAACTCCAGTTCCAGGGAATCTGGCACTTTCCTCTGACCTCTGCTGGCATTGCACGACACTACTGCACTTACATGCAGGCAAGCAATACATTCATATACATGAAATAAAAATAAGAACATGTTTTTTTTTAAAGATTAAATCGCATCCTTTAAAATTTTCAAAAACATTAAAATAAAAAAAAAATTTGTGTATGAGTGTATATATGTTCACAGAAGTGCAGGCGTCCACAAAAGTCAGAGGATTTGGATCCTCTTGGACCTGGAGTTACAGATAGTGATGGACCACCTAATATGGGGTCTGGGAATTAAACTTAGGTCATCTGCAAGAGCAGCATGTGCTCTTAACCACTGACCTGTATCTCCTGTCCCAATCCTGTCTTTTAACTCTTTTGTATGTGTTATATGCATGCATACATATGTATGTACAGGTGTGTTCACCTGTGCATGAGCATGTGGAGGCCAGAGGATGATGCCAGGATGTCTTCTTCAATCTCTTCTCCACCTTTATTTTTTATATTTATTCTTATTTTATGTATATGAGTGTTCTGCCTGCATGTGTGTAAGTGCACATGTGTGTGCAGTATTCAAGGAGGCTAAAGAAGGCATCTAGAACTGGAGTTACAGATGGTTGCTTGTTAGTTACCATATGGGTGCTGGGAACTGAGCCCAAGTCCTCTGAAGAGCAACCAATAACTGCTAGACAATTTCTCCATCCCCAAGATATAAACTTCTGTTTTTTGTTTTTTTGAGACAGGGTTGCATTATGTAACCCTGGCTGGCCTGGAACTTGCTATGCAGACCAGGCTGGCCTCTAACAAACAGAGATCCATTTGCCTCTGCCTTCTACATGCTGGAATTAAAGGTTCATACAAGTTTTGAGACAGAGTCTCTCAACTGAACCTGGAGTTTGCTGTTTTGGTTATACTGGCTGGTCAGTGAGCTGCTGGAATCAGAATATGTTTGCTCTCCAGTCCTCAGGTTAGCCCAGCTTTTATGTGGATGCTGAGGATCTGAACTCAGTCCTCATGCCTGTGTAGCAAGCACTTTATCCACTGGGCTATCTCCCTGGCCTCATAGCCTTTGATTTTAAATTACTTTTCTAATGTGTGTATGTGGTGGGGTGGCACATATGTGCCATGCCATGGTACACATATGAAGGTCAGAAGAGAACTGCCAGAAGTCACTTCTCCTTTTCTACCATATGGGTCCTGGGATCAAAGTCAGTCCATTAGCTCTGACAGTAGGCTCCTTTACCCCCTGATCTTTCACATCAGCCCATCTTTTGATCCTTTAAGGACTGACAAATAGGAGCTAGAGAGATAGTTCAACCATTTAGAGCTTATACTGCTCTTGCAGAAGACCCAAGTTTCGTTTCCAGGTCCCATGTTGGTTGACTCACAACTGCCTGTAACTCCAGCTTCAGAAAATCTGACACACTCTTGTGGCCTCTGTGGGCACCTGTTCTCATGTGCATATGACTCCCACCCCTATACATATACTTAAAAAAAACCCTAAGAAGTATGGAACAGTGTAAAAAGCATTGGTTTCCAATACAGTTAACAAAACTGGCTCGACTTCTTTTGTATAAAATAATGGATGTGGAATGGGTTGCATAATGTTTTCAGGAAGCTACTAGTGCAAAAGGTGGTTTTATCTTCCTTTCTTTGCATCTATCCACAGTAGAGAGCTTGGCTCAGTTGTTCTTGCTTTGGACTAATCTTTGTAACCGCCTTTCACCTTCTACCAGAAGCTTTGCATCCTTTATATACTGTGCAGGTTCTGAGCATCATGTTATTAGTAAGATAGTTTACATTTTTATTTTTAAAAAATATTTTATTAAAACATTTATTTTATGTGTATGAGTGTTTTGCTTGCATGTATGTAAGTGAATCCATGTCATGCAATGCCTGTGAAGGTCAGAAGATGGCATTGGAGTCCCTGGAACTGGAGTTATAAATGGTTGGTAGCCACTACATGGGTACTGAGAATCAAACCCAGATCCTCTGCAAGAGCAGTCATTGCTCTTAACTGCTGAACCATCTCTCCAAATATTTTATTTTAAAAATTTCATGTATATAGTTTTTTAATTAATTTTTTTTTTTGCCTACTTGTATTTAAGTGTGCTCACATGTGTAGAGTGCAGATGGAGGCCAGAAGAAGGCATAAGATTCTCTGGACCTGGAGTTACAGATAATTGTTAGTAACTATGTGAGTGTTAGCTAGGGACAGAACCTGTGTCCTCGGCAAGAGCAGCCAATGCTCTTAACTACTTAGCCATCTTTCTAGACCCATATTTAAGAAAAAAAATCAAAACTTAAAAAGATCAATAGTTTGATATATCTATTGTTTAAAATATAGGATGTTGAAGATTTGAAAAATATATTATACTTATTCATTTTTTATGTAAGTATTTTGCCTGCACGTGTTATGTGCACCCATGCATGAATGCAATGCCCACAGAGACCAGAAGAGGGCATCAGATCTCCTGGAACTGGAGTGAAGGGCAGTTAGCTGCCATGTGGGTGCTGGGAGCTGAACCCAGGTCCTCTAGAAGAGCAACTCTTAGAAGTGCTCTTAACTGTGAACCCATCCCTCCAGCCCCATGATCATATTTTATAATTGTAAGAAAACTGATGTTGCAATCAGGACAGGTTAAGATGTGCTGCAATAATAACAGTGCCCATAATAACAAAGGCTTATTTGTATATCTCACTACAAGTTCATGACAGGTTGGATGGAAGCTCCACTGTATGATTTCTATTTATATTTTATGTGTAAGTTTTGCCTGCATGTAAGTGCACCTGTGCGTATGATGTCCATGGAGGCCAGAAAAGGGCATTAGAGTCTTGGAACTGGAGTTAAGGGCAGTTGTTAGCTACCATGTGGATGTTTGGACCAAGCCTGAGTCCTCTGCAAGAGCAGCCAGTGCTCTTAACCACTGAGTTATCCCTTCAGCCCCTCTACATGATTTCTTAATGTCTTTATTTTATGAGGCAAGTAGATGGAGCAGACCTTTGTGGAGCATTCCTTATTGCTCTGACCAGATGAAAAAGAAAACCAAGTAAGTAATGTTCCAAGCTCTAATGTTCCTGACCAGTGGTGACACATATTGCTTCTGCTTGTCTTTCACTGAAACATTTCTTTCAAAAGCTCACCCTTTGTGGTCAGTGAATTTTATTCTTCAAATTTATAAGAAAAGAACTTTAAAGCCTCTGATTTGAGGTGGTTTGGATGGCCGTTGAGTTTCTAGGACCCTAGCCTCTCAAGCTAAGCACAACAGAGCTGGGTTTCTCTCAGGACACCCCAGTATTACTAATTTCAGCATTTCTCAGTCCTTACACAGACAGTCTAATGCTAATCCCTCTTCATAAGGCCCGCTTCCTCTTGGCTCAGTCATCAGTTGCTTTGTTTTTGTTTTCAGAACAGAAGGTTTTGGTAGAGCATTATTTTTAACAGTTATGCAAATTCCACCAAAGTCTTGAGAACAAAAGACTTACCCAATCCTTCTTCAATTTCCAGCTGTGCTCTTGACCTCATAAACAAAAAATATCCTAGGGACATGACTAACAAAGAAGTGACCACTTCTTTGGAGATCATGGAGTTTCTTGCTCAGGCACACCACCATGACCTGGACCTAACTCTCTTCTTAAAGCCCTTGAAGTTTTCTTTGGGATGATCTTCCAGGGACACTCTTAGATTCATAAATCCAGCTCAACGTAAAAGGAATTAGCGAGGCCAGAGAGATAGATGGTTCTGGAGATATTCTTGTAGAGGACCGGTGCTTGCTCCCCAGCACTTACATAGCAGTTTACAATTGTCTGTAACTCCAGTTCCCAGGGGATCTAATGCCCTCTTCTGGCCTCTACCAGGCATGAAGATAGTGCACCTAAATACCTAAATGCATGCATGTAAAACATTCACACACACACATGCACACACACACACATAAACACACACACACACAGAGAGAGAGAGATTAAAAGATTAATAAAAATGGAACTCAGAATGAAGGAGAATAGAGAATAGTTCTGAATGAGGCAGATAATCAGGGGAGGAGGCCCCAGATTAGATTCAGCTATATTCCAATTACCGTCACTTTTATCCAAAATGACCTCCTTCTGGGTTCTTGTCCAAAGTTGGCTCTTTGGTGGCCTCCCCAACCCCTTGGAGGAGGGTGGGCTCTCTCTAGCAGGAATTTCAAATTTCCTGCCATTGCTCTACCCAGTCAGATTCCGGCTTTCATATGAACTACCCCATGCATCCTAACCTGTTTGATTCAAAGTAGGTAAAGCGGAGCCCAATCCAGTCCCACTTCTACCCTCTAGAATGTAAAACCCCAGACTCTCCGGAGGTAGACAGTTCTCCAGCTCTGGACCCCTCTTCATGTGGGGAATCTGTCTCTTTGCTATGTGGAGGATTGTGCTTCCAGAAACCTTGGCTATGGGCTGTGACTGCAAACTTCATGTGTTTAATTCTTTACCTGGAGGAGAAAAAGACCCGGGACCAGACCCTGGGTGGTTTCAGGGAGAAAACTGATCAAGATGAGTGTCTTTCTGCCTCTTCTGTAGCTAGAATTATGCTACAATTCTGTAGAAAAGATGAGACAAAAACTAGCAAATGTTCATATGTTAGTTTATCAGAACTGAAATCTCTTCCTCGAAGATAAATTCCTCCTCTGGTTGGTTCCAGTTCCTTTTCCTCAGTGTGGGATTCCAAGGGAAATTTTAATTTTTTAAGGTCCATTGTTTCACTAGTCTGATAGACTAAGAGAGAGGCATAAGCATTTCTCTTTAGAACACCTTTCCTGCCAGGGCCACAGTTCTATTAGTTACCGACTCTGCCTGTCAGTATACAGTCTAAGAAGGAAGAAAAGTAATAGCCAAGAGTCCCGGGAGCATCCCTCCCACTGATAACAAGAAGCAGAGTGGCAGCCGTGTTAACCAGCATTTCCAGGCTGAGTCCAGGAAAGGCTGGACACCCAGCCCTGGGCAGGTCAACTTACGAATTCACAAAAGGATGCATCTCAGGTTTAGTTTGGGTAGTATGTCCTTCTCTCGCAGCTGGAAGAGCGCAGTTAGATTCAAACCTAGTTCTGTCTGTCTGTCTGACCTCCCCTATACCATGCATCAGGACTCTGGACCTTTCTAGTTTTGGTCCCCAGGCTCTGGGTTTGATATCAATCAGGGCTTGAGACTTCTGTCCAGGCTGATGGCCCTGGCTCCCACAGCGAGTATCCCCCGTCCTGAGCTAGGGTCCCTCTCTCTACTTCTTCATTGGCAGGTACAGCTGCTCCTCCAGTGCTGGACTGGGTTCCCCTCCTGTATTCTGTAAGAATGTCATGTTAGAATTCAGACCAGAATGCTGCTCAGGCCATAATCCCTGCCACAGCCCTTCCGCTCTCACAGATACCCTTACTGAGACACTGCTTGTGAATCTCTAACAGAAGTCCAGAGTTTCTCACCTGGGAAGTGAGTTTATATCAAAGGGGATACTGGTGCCATTCATCCTGATCGCCAGCCCCTTCCCTGCCTCCTGCCTGGGAATCAGAGAGCCTAATACAGTTCCTGCTGTGAAACTGCCATCCTCAGAGTGGTGTAAGAAGACAATCCCAGTTCTTTCATCTGGGCCTTGGTTTCTTTTCTTCGGAGCCTCTGTCTGTCTGTCCATGACATTAATAACTCTACTAACAAACCCTGTACCCCCATCTATCAATCTCAGTATCCCTCTTGAACTCCCATTCCAAGACCCTTTGCATCTTCTCCCTGGTTATCTTGGAGGATGGTGTTCATTAACTCTTCCATTGTTCTCCTGCGCTCTCCTTCGTCTTCCTCATCAAATTGAGAACAGGCAAGCCTCTGTTCCATGGTCCCATGCTGAGAGAGGATGAACTGGAACCCTGGCAGGACAGAGGAGATATTCTAAATTCTAAAGAGAGACACTTGTGTCTTCATGCAGAGAAAATGGAAGTAGCCTGCTCCAGGGGCATTGGGGCCAGTTTTTCCCTCAGAAAGATGGGTTCAGCAGCCTCACAGCTCAGTCTGTGTATCTTCTGACCTTTATCTCCTTGTTTTCTACTAATGGTAAAATTGCCACAGACACATTGGAAATAATTTCTGTCGGCCTAAATTGTAAATAGATCCATTTTCTTTTTACCAATTTCTGTTTCTTAATTTATTTTGGCATACAGAAAGAAAAGTTATATGTTATAGACCCAAATGCCCAGTAGCTGCCTTTTCTTATAATTTCAGTTCTTTTGAGTTGCAACCATTTTGATTTTCACTGTGTGTCTTCCTTATTCTGTTGGGTGTCAGTTTCCTAAGATACTCTTATGTAAAACTACCAAAGGAAAACCATATATGTTATAAGGAAGGTGGTACAGTGTCTATAAATATTAGAACCTTGGAGTTGAAAGGAATTGGATGTCATCCAGCTCTTCCCTTTCGCCTGAGAATTGCAAACTCCAGGAGGGATGGTAGGGAAGGGGCTTGGGGTACTTGCAAGGAAACTTGGACCTAAACATTCTCTACAGTAAGCCCAAATCATGCCTCCCGCATTTGAGTTCAACTGTTGTCTAAATGTAACCACAGTCATGATTAATATAATATGGTTGGATTCTTTTTAAAGCATTATTGAACTTAAAGGTTTTGACCGTGTAGAATTTTCTAGTAGATGAATGTATTTAAAGGTTTCTCTGGGCCGGTGCTATAACAGAGTGATCTGAGTACCCGCCTGTAGACATGAATAAAGTCTCTCTCCTTCACCTGGACCTGCTTTTGATCTCCTGATTTCCAGAAGTTCCTGCAACATTGTCATGATTAATATAATATGGATTCTCTTTTTTATTTTTTGTTGGTCTTTCTGAGATAGGGTCTCCCTCTAGCCCCAGCTATGTAGACCAGGCTGGCCTTGAACTCACAGAGATCCACCTGCCTCTGCCTCCCAAGTGCTGAGATTCAAGGCGTGTGCCACAATGTCCGGCTCAATATGGATTCTTTTTAAAGCAGTCCTGAAGGCAGAGGTTTTGACCATGTTAAATTTTTCTAGCAGATGAATGTATTTAGGGGTTTTCTCACTGAGGAGTCAGGAGCTCCTGGCCAAGCAAATCTACCCGTGTCCCTTCATCTAAGAAAGCTCCCTGGGAGCTTCAGACCCATTTTTGAGACCAGCTCTGCCTCCCAGTTGCATTAGTTCACCATGAGGAAATGGAGAAGCCCTCCCAGCATTTGATAATCAGAGTGTGTATCCTGCTTTCTGTTACCCCGTTCTCACCCTGATCTTAGACCTCAGCTCATCCTGGTTTGCCAGAGTCTATTCTACGTTTTAAATGGAAAGTTCTGAGTCCAGAAACATTCTCAGTCCTGGGCAAACCAGGATGGTTGGACACAGACCTACTTTTCCAGGCTAAACAATGTCATCCCCTGTTTGTATCTGGACAAAGGGGTCTACCTACATCCTTCCATCCAGATGCCCTTTTCTGGCTCATGATCTGGGGTGCCACTTGCTCTTAAATGTAACACCTTTAACTAAAGGAGATACTCAGAATTAAGTTACCTGGATCTTTGTCAGTCTGTTCATACACTATTGCCTATAGTTGCACATGTGACTAAAAGGTCTCAGATGTGAGTACAAGAGGGACAGAGACAGATTGTTAGGGGAATGGAGTTTATTAGAAAAGTTATTAATACTATGGACATATAAACAGGCAACAGCATGGCAGGGCTCTGAGATGAATCAGGACCTAAGAGACAGACGTGGGGTCTCTTCTTATACCTTGCAGAGTATGGGGGTTTCACAGCGGAAGCCTAGCCAGGCTCTCTAATTCCTAGAGATGGGAAATGGGGTGTGGAGCAGAATGTGGCCACCAGAATCCCCTTCGATGTAAACTTACTTCTCCAGGCGAGAGATCTGTCCATCTGGAAATATGTTAGAGACTCACCGTCAAGGCCTTTAATAGGGTGCCCGTGGGTACCTGTGAGACGGAGGGGCTGCCTCTGTAGATACTGTGGCTTGAGCAGCAATCTGGTCTGGATTCTAACATTGTGTTCTTACAGGGACCAATTAAAGTCACAGGACTTTCCTCATAAACTTGTATCAGCCTCCCTCCCGACCCTGTATTTAGCAATTTCTGACCTAATACTATTTGTCTACATTTAAAATATTTATTTATTTATTATTTTAGATTATCCTCATTGGCTGTAGTGTCCCCCTTAGGGACAATAGCACTCTGCTCTCTGATGGGTAACAGGTTTCTGGCACTTGGCTCAGTAAGAGTTAACAGATTTTTCATACTTTGTTGATGAGGAAGGAGGCTTGAGGAGGGGAGAGTCTGCCTTCAGGATGCTGGGAGCAGACTAAACAGACAGCTTGCTGGAATGCCAGGACAGGTTGTCTGTTCCTGTCTCTCCTACTGTCTCAAGTTCATATGTGTTCTGCACTGCTTGAGCACTTAGCATATGTAAACTCTGTGTGAACTTTGGAAAGAAAGATTCCAGGGAAAAGTCCTGCATCTGGAACTGAACTTCCCACAAGGGCAAGGCTGACCAACTAACGCTTCAGGGACTGTGGAGAGTTTGAAATGTTGCAGACCCAGGGTCTATTCACAAATTATCTGGGAATATTTTTAACCCCTAAATAGCGACTTCTTGCCCACTTATATTTCTGAGTTAACATCCTGTGACTATTAGAATGTATTAACAAAAGAAACAGTTCCCACCAGTCAAAAGACTAAGAATGCCATCAGCTAGCATCTGAGGCCTAGAGCTGGGATTTGTCTTTTGCTGTGTCTGTTTCCACCAATGTGTTTGCAAAGTGTCTTCATTTATGACTTTTCTGTGTTCTGTTACTATAAAAACGTGATGGAACTGTTGCCACACTGGAACATGAAATTTGGGGTGACCTGTATCTGTGTTCATGGGTCATGCTCACTCATATTTGGCTCCAGAATAAACTATCTCTTTTCCCCTTGGAGGTGAGAATTATGCTTTTGTGCTCAAACACTGAGCTTCCAATAAAGACTCTTAGGAGGGCAGTGAAAGCACTCGACCTGGCACAAGCCAAGGGTCTTCTGGCCTGAGTTTAGTTTTTCAGAAACAGACACTGTAGTGGGCGTGCAATCGGCTTGGGTTTAGTCATCTTCCCTATTCTGGTGAAATCAACTGTGAGCCTATGACTTATCCATCTGATAGTCTTACCCAGATGTGTGGCTTCTGAACATTTAGAAAAGCCATCTTCTGTGCCCTCATCCAAATTATTACTATTTTAAAAATTACACTGTGTGTGTGCGTGCGTGTGTATGTGTGTGTGTGTGTGTGTGTGTGTGTGTGCTTATAGTCACCATGGTACACATGGGGACACTTGGAGTCAATTCTCTCTGTCAGGGATCAAACTCAGGTCATCAGGCTTGGTGACAGGTGCCTTCTTCACCCACTGAACCATCTTGCCAGCCACAAATATTCAAATTGTTGACTCAAGTGTTTGAACCAAGCCAGGAGCTACCACCTGAGGTTCATTCAGATTAATGCTAACTTGTCACTCAATAATCTATTGTTCTCTTGTGGGTCACCTGGAAATAGATCTGTGATTTGGCCGGTGGGGTGGGGTGGAGGGTTGGGGAAGACAGTAGGAACTGGGGTCAGGAATTTGGGGTGTCACTCCAGTGTCTTTGGAAAGGGCTGTTGAAAACAGATCTCTTACATGTTGAAGCATGCTTCCAAGAGACTGGTGTGTGATCAGGTAGCCACACCTCAGATGATCACGGGCAGCTGGGACATTGACCCGCTTCTTATGTGGATGGTTTCCTCCCAGACAACGCCTATCCTTAATCAGCTCTTTTTGCCATTCACAGATTTCAGAGTCGCTTATTCTCACTGGCAAATGTTGTAAACTTCTGGGGAAGTCTGTTGAATTTGCTTTAAAGTTTGAGATTTTATTCTGTCTCATAAAGAAATTAGAACATTGGGAGGCACCACTTGTTTAACAATTTTGATTTTTGTGTGTGTTACCTTCTGTAAAAAGTGAGTTCAGGGCTGGAGAGATGGCTCAGTGGTTAAGCTCATTGGCTTCTCTTATGGAAGACCTAGGTTCAGTTTGCACCACCCATATGGCAGTTAACAACCGACCATAACTCCAGTTCCAGGGGATCTGACATCCTCATCTGGCCTCCATAGGCATGCCATGCACATGGTACACTTACATACATGTAGGCCAAACACTTACACATATAAAATAAAAATAAATAGCATTTAACAAATGATTTCATATCTGCATAGAAATGTCCAGATCTTGGGTATGCAGTTCCACAAGTCTCAAGAAATGTCATCCATGTAGCCAGCACCCAGTCCATGTGCAGATCATGCCTCTTACCCTGTAACGTATCCATCAAGATCTGTATCCAGTCTGTCCCTTCTCTCACCTTCCACATGTCTGAGACTATAACACTCTAAAAGGTCTTAATTACTAGAGGGATGTCTCATAGAAATAAAATGTCAGAAATACATGATATGTTGATACCTGCAGTTTAAAATGTCCTGTCTCTGTATATGGCACGGGTAACCTGGTGTGACTACTCTGCTGTCCCACATTTCCCAAAGCAAACTTTATTCAAATTGTTCAGTATAATACCAGTGGCAACATTTATTTTGTTTTCTTAATTTTATGTATGAATATTTTGCGTGTGTGTATTTGAGTGTACATGTGTGCAAACTCATAGCGGCCAGAGGAGGGCATTGGATTCCCTGGAACTGGAGTTATGGACAGTTGTTAGCCATCATGTGGGTGCTGGGAACTGAACTCAGTTCCTCTGCAAGAACTCCTAACTGCTCAGCCATCTTTCCAGTCCTGAACCTATATTTTAAAAATATGTACATAAAATGAGCCTAAAGGGGGGTAATCTGCCTGGACATGGATGTCATTTGATGTATGAGGACCACTGTTACAAACTTGGGCTGGCAGGACTGTTCCACAAGGCCTACAGCCAACATAGGCCCACGCAGATATAAGGATGGGCCTCTGCTGATTGGACTGTGTTGGCTACTGTTTGTGGAGACCACATTACTATGCCTCTGACTTGGCTGGCATACCTGTTGTGTCTGTGGAATGTGAGGAATCGATGAGCTTGACTTTATAAATAATCATGGCTGCTTTGGGGCAGGAAATGAAGTGATCAGGCCTATTCGGGTGTGCAGAAGACAACTCTATATAATTTCACTTTGTAAAGAGTACTTAATGTTCATTACTATGACAGTGATGCTAAGAAAGCTCTGGAAGTGGGACAGAAAGTTAGGAAAAGAATGGGGGATTTGGGAAGGGAAAGCAGCCCCTTGCCCTAGAATCTGACTGAAGCTTCTCACCAGCTGAGAAGCAAGAATTCCAGCACAATTCACAGCATTTGCTATAAAGGCTGCTGACACAGAGTTGCTATTTCTAACATATCCCAATATTTTGTGCTAAAGTAACACTGAACCAGGCTTGATGCGTGAATGTAGAAGCCTCTGGATACGCCTCATTCCTTTGCCCAGACATTGCCTGGGCATCTCAAACCAAGCTGTTAACTTTGTTTACAATAGAGCTAGCTCACCTTCCTGTATCCCTATGAGCTAGACTTTAATTTATCTAAAAATATTTTATTTATTATTTTTCTTTTATTTTACCTGTATGAGTGTATTGCCTGTGTACATGTAACTACACCCATGTCATGCAATGTTCATGGAGGTCAGAAGAGGGCATTGGAGCCCCTGGAGCTGGAGTTCCATTGACCTATTTCTCCAGTTCCAAACTAGACTTTTACATTATTAATTGTAATCCTGTTATGTGTCCTTCAGGAAGTACTGGGTGATCTTATTTTGATTTCTTAGCAACCTTCTGCAGATAGTAACTTAAAACCAACTAAAATATTATAAGTGGCTATTGTGAAGTCAAAGAAGGATGACCTTCCAGAGAAGCCCTTACTGAGATGTATCTTACCCTGATTATCTGTTTTTCTTAACTGTCATGCTTAAAGCCTATATTAAAATATCTACTAAATCCGACTGTGTTAAAGGCTATT
This sequence comes from Eospalax fontanierii, assembly GCA_035773235.1. Lineage (NCBI taxonomy): Eukaryota > Metazoa > Chordata > Mammalia > Rodentia > Spalacidae > Eospalax > Eospalax fontanierii. The sequence goes on along the minus strand of CM069548.1, from coordinate 21,578,925 downwards.
TCTAAAATTATTTTCTGCATTACAGCCACAAGTCCTGGTTTAGCTTGAGTCAAAGTCTCTAAAAGTCTAAGGGAACTCATCAAATTGCTCAGGGTGTCAACCTCTGGTCTATGTTCCCCAGATGCTCACAGAGTTTCTCCAAGTATGATAGCAAATTACTTTTTAGCTGTGCAGTCTCACATTTAGTTTGGTGTTTGTGATGATAAATTTCATGCTGACAGATGTCCAGACTGTTGATAAAACATTATTTCTGGGTGTGTCTAGGAGGGCATTTCTGCAAAATATTTGCATTTATTTGAATTGGTGGGCTGATTAAGAAGATTCCCCCTCATCAATGTGGATAGGCTTCATCCAATTCACTGAGGACTCACAGAGAGTAAAAAGGCCGAAACGTGAATTTGCTTTATGCCAGAGCTGGGACACACATCTCTGGATATTGAAATTCTTCATTCTTGGCCTTTGGCTTTGGATTGATCACTAGAATAGATCATCTCCTGTGGTCCAGAAATTTGAGTATGGATAGGAAGGAACGACCAACTTTCCTGGGTCTCTAGCTTGCATATGGCAAACTTTGGGTCTCTTCACCCTTTGTAAGCAATGAGCCAAGTCCTCACAATAAATTCCTTTCTGTGTCTATATATGTCCTATTGCTTTTGTCTATCAGAAAACCACTGTCCACTAGAGTGTTCTGTCCAACTGTCATTAGGTGTGACTCACATCATTGGATAAGAATGAATTGTAAATAGTAACAATAACAACAAACAGTTATAATAATTATAATAGAAACTACTGACTGCTCACCATACTGGATACTGTGCTGAGGAGCTATGGAGATCCTTGTAATTAATTCCCATGGCAGTACCATTTTATAGATGAAGTGATTGGTATTAGACAGGTTTAGTAACTTGCTTTAGGGTTTACCTTAAAGCAAGCTTAAGCCAAATTTTATATTAGAGAAAATGGGTGGCATATTTAAATTAGGTAATTGGAGGTGAGTAATTAAGATGTGGGCAAGGTTTAGGAAAACTGTCAGGATTAATATCAGGGAGGCCATTGCACCTGTAAGCAAATCGGGCAGAAAAGGGGTTAGAGAGGCCATGTGAAGCAGACCAGCTTACAAGTTCTGACATTTGATTGACAGTCACAGCCAGAGGTGAGGACATTTGTGGAAACTGGGGAGAATAGATTCCCTGCCTTTACATGCGTGCTTGTCTGTCTCCACTGGGGCTTTCTAGGGATAAACACAGTGGAAGCAGAAGGCTTGCGGATGCCGCTGATACAGTTGGTCATTTGCCTCGAGGATTTCTGTGCATGGCTTGTTTTCTCACTGACTTTATACTGTCTTTTGTTTTTCAAAACTATTTTGTGTTAGTTTTATGTGTATGACCATATTGCCTGCATGTAGGTAGGTGCACCTATGTCTGCAGTGCCTGTGGAGGCCATGGTCCCCTGCAACTGGAGTTATGGATGGCTGTTAGCCACCATGTGGGTACTGAGAACCGAACCTGGCTCATCTGCAAGAGCAGTCAGTGCTCTTAACCACTGCTCTTAATCACTGAGCTATCTTTCCAGCACTCCTGTCTTTTGTTTTATGTGTGTTTATAATTTCATGTAGCCAATTTTATCCTGTCTTTATCATGACTTGTGTTTTTATGTCTTATTTGGGAAATTCTGTTCCTAACCTAACATCATAAAAACAATAGCCCTTTTCTCCTAAAGGCATTAAAATGTTATTTCCCACATTTATTTATTTTAAAAACATTTTTATCTATTCTTTGAGAATTTCATACATTTATACAGTCTATTTTGATTATATCCCCCCTCCAGTTCCTATAGTTCCTCTCCTAAATCCCCCTCCCAACTTTGTGTCCTCTCTTTTTTTAAATAACCCATTGAGTTAGATTAGTTCTGTCCATATGTGCGTGGCTGTGGGCCCATTTACTGGAGTGGGCAATCTTAGTGGGGGCCGCAGCCCTCAAGAAAACTGACTCTCCTTCTCCCAGCAACCATCAACTGCCAATAGCTCCTTAACTAGGAGTGGGGCCTCCCTGCGTCCGTCTTCCTTCCACACTGCAGTGTTGACTGACTTGATCTTGTGCAGGCCTTGTACAGGTAACCATAGATGCTGTGAGTTCATAGGTGCAATAATTTTGTCATGCCTGGAAGACACTGTTTTGCAACAGTCCCTCTGACTTCTGACTACAATCTTTCTGTCCTCTCCAGTGATGTTCCCTGAGTCTTGGGGGTATGTGGAGAAGTGTGTGACATAGATGTCCCTTTTATGGCTGAGCACTCCACAGACACTTACTTTCTACACTTTGACCAGTTCTGAGTCTCTGTATTAACTGCTTTCTCTTGCAAAAATAAGCTTCTCTGACAAAGACTGAGAGCTGTACTGATGTGTAGGTGTAGAGATATGTGTTTAGAAGGCAGTTTGGTACTACGTCCATTTAGCAGCATAATAGTAGTAAGTTCACCCCGAGCCTATGAGCTCTCTAGTCATGATGTTCTTGGCCAGATTTACAGTACTGGACATTGATTTCCTTCTGCAGAGTGAGCCTTAAATCTAATTTGAAAGTGGTTTACTCCCATAGTAATAATGACACCGTTGTACCTAACATCTTGTTAGGTTTGTTCTTATTCACAGCTGGGTAAGACTGTTGTGGACCTTTCCCCCCGAGAAGCCTGCATAGAACCTTATATCACTATGAAAGGTAGCTAATGGGAAGGAAGCTTCCCAGTCAATACCAGCTTGATTTCTCTATTTCCTGTGACTGAAGTGTGATGTCTTTAACAATACGGTGTTACCATCATATTCTGGAGGTCAACCATGAGCAATGGCAATAGCCTGTATTGTTTTTGGGCTCTCTAGGATTTCTCTGACCAACAACTTGAAATGGGGGTATTCCACACCTGGAATATGACTTTTTATTTGGTAACCTATGGCTTCTGGGAAGAGCATTATCCCCTGTGTAGTGTAACTCCATTTAAACTCACTCTCTCTCTCTGGATAGCTTTGGTGTCAACTTGACATATCTGGGTTGAGGGAACCTCAGGTGGGGAATTGCGTCCATCGGACTGACCTGTGGCCATGTCCATAGGATATTTTCTTGACTGTGGAGTGATGTGAGTGGGCCCAGCCCACTGTGGGCAATGCCACCTCTGAGCAGGTTGTTCTGTATTGACTAAGAAAGCAGGCTAAGCATGGACCAGGAGAGCAAGTCAGTAAGCAGCATTCCTTCATGGCCTGTGCTTCAGCTCCTGCCTCCAGGTTTCTGTTCTGCATTCTTACCTCAGGCTCACACAGTGATAAACTGTGACTGGGGAGATATAAGCCAAATAAACCTTTCCCCCCCAAATTGATATTGGTCAGAGTGCTTTGTCACAGCAACTGAAAACGAACTAGAACAGTGCATGTGTACACTTTTTAAAGGACACATAAATAGTAGGTTCCCATGTTGCTTTTCCTAGACATCCCTGGTGTTAATTCCGCCCCCAGCCCCTCCTCTGACCTGCCTTCCCATCTTCCTCCCCACTCAGACCTCCGCTCCTGTTACTGCCCTCTCCTCCTTCATGCCACCTGAGTTCTATTTCTTTAAGATCTTTCTCCCCATCTCCCTGGATATTTATAATGGATAATTTTGGAAAAATGATTTTCTCCCAAATTATTTAGGCAGCTGTCCTAGCATCATTTATTGTTCTAAATTATAAAGCCACTTCTATCATAATTAAACTTTTCATGTGTTAAGACTTGTATCCAGATGTAGACCTTTGTCTGTTTGTCTGTCCAATCTGTGATACAATGTCTGTTTGCTATCATTGCACTTTATAATAAGTCATATTTTTTAGGAGTGATGGCACTTCTTACGCCTCCTCCCCTTTCTCTTCCTGTTCCTCCTTTAACATCCTTAGTTATTATCTTCCTCTTATTCTTTGCTATTAATTTGGAGATGAACTTGACATGTGCTATGGAATTATAGCCAAGTGTGAGCTGCCTGATATTGGTCCTCTGCAAGAGCAATATGTACTTTTAATCACTGAGCCATCTCTCTAGCCTGATGATTGCTATTTATTTATTATTTTAAGTGTATGAGTATATATCTTGAATGTAGGTAGGTATACCCATGTTGTGCAATGCCCATGGAGGTTGAAGAGGGTGCTGGGTTCCCTGGAACTGGAGTTAAGGATGGTTGTTAGCCACTATGTGGGTGATGGGAATTGAACATGGGTCCTCTGCAAGAGTAGCAAATGCTCTTAACCTCTGAGTCATCTCTCCAACTCCAAATCATTTGATATTTTTGGGTCAAGATTCCTGTGCTTTAGGAAAATTATACATGTGAATTCCATCCCCATAATGGGGATTTGAGTTCACAAGAAAACTCTCTTCCATGTTCAACACTGTAAAAACAAAGCACTATCACCAAAAGAAATTATTCAGAGCCACAGGCAGATGGCAAACTCCCCGAACCCACCAGGTGGTAGTGAAACACGTATTTGTGTTTGTGTTCTAGCTTTTTTTTCCCCATAGAATTTTTTTCCCAAGGCTTATGCTATATGTATTAGACAGGTTAATCTTTCATGAATACTTTGGATGAATCGTGAAAATATGATAATTGCACACAAACACACAAATACAAGTGTACACTGTAGTGTATAACTAGTACATTTCTAACATTTATTTTTGAATTTGATAATAAGACATCAATCATATTTTAAAAACTTCATCCAGTTGGCCACAGTCACTGATTAGGTCATCCAGAGTTAGCCTGGCTAACTTATTCTGTACTTGAGAAATTAGGAACTAAAAGGAAATGCTTATCATCAATTTGTGCCAGTATCTACAGAAACAGAGGTCAGCTTTAATTAAGACAGATTAGCTATATACCAGGTGGTTCAAAGATTTTCCTTCTGCTTTTTCAGAAGCACAGACTGTATAATCTATGAGACAGGGTTTGTATAAATTTCTCCACTATGTCATTACACATTACATCCCACACAGCAGATTGCATTTTATTTGACCTTTGTGCATCCTCAGAGGAGGATGGAAACTTTGGTAGGCCCCAAGTCAGAACTATAATCACTCTGAATGAAGAAACAAAAGCTGGGGCTGGAGAGATGGCTCAGCAGTTAAGAGCACTGGCTGCTCTTGCAGAGGACCTGGCTTTGATTCCCAGCACCTACATGATGGCTAACAACTGTTTATAACTCTAGTTGCAAAGGATCCAACACCCTCTTCTGGCATAAGTATAAGTATATGATTCATCAATCAAACAGTTTATTTGGGGACAGACTGTATTAAAAAATACTTTGTCGTTCTCTAAATGGAGAGACTTTTTTCCTATCAGAAGATGTCAAATTTACTCTTCAATCCTGGAATCTATGGAAGCTGTTGAGAGCAGATGTTTCTGGAGGCCTGTGGCCCAAGGTCAATTTTGCTGGCTCCAAGTGGGAACTCTGGAACAGAGGGACCACACAGCAATTTCAGAAGTTGAGATACAACAGAATTCTATTTGGGCAAGCTCTATGTATACAGGTACAAAGAACAACGCAGTGACTCCTGGTGGCAAACCAAACGAAACTCAAGTAATCAAGAAGAAGGTAATGTGTGGATGGAAACAGCAACATAACTCACCCCAGCAGGCACAAAATCCATGTACCATCTCATCAAGGACTTACAGTTACTGAAAAATAAACAGAATTGTAGATTCTTTGTTTTCTTAAGAAGATATCAAGTATCTGTGTTGAAAGGAACAAACATGGACCAGGACAACACACCAAGTTTTTCCTTCTGACCTGCCCTTCAGGTCATGTGAGTAGTTTGTCCTCAGGGCCTGTCCATGTGCCACCCACTCACTCACTTTGCCAGGCAGTTGAAGTGAGGACAGTGGGGGCAGGTACTGAATGTTTTGAAGAATCATTACAAGAGCTGGATGTCCTACAGGCAACTCACACCAATGGCATCAAGCTGAAGTCACCTTCACACTTCCACTAAACCTGTTTTTCTGTGATCTCTTGATCAGGAAAAGGTCTCCGTGCTCCCACTTGCTTGTTCTAGAGGCCTGTGATTTGATCTTGACTCTCCCACCGCCTGCCATATCCCGCAGTATGTCCTGGCAAATGTGGGGCATGGAGAAATTATACTGTTAGTTCCCAGGACGGCTCCCAAGCAAAGTACATGGGGTCTATCTACACTCATAGATGGAAAAGGAAATTAGAACAGAACACAAAATAAAACCCTCCAACACTCTGTGATAAAATAAAATTGTGATCATCAGATGAAAGATTTCTTACTTTTCTTCATTCTTAATTACTTACTTGGAGTTGAATGTGTGCCAAGATCTTTGTTCTGGTTGCATGTGGTGAGGAACAAGCATTAATGCACATACAAGCAATCACGTTCCCAGAAGGAATCATTGTCTAGAGTTCAAAAGCCCTTTAAAGATGGTGGGATTCTTGTGTTGTTTTACTTCTCAAAGTCAGAGACATTCAGATGGAAGTGACATATGTTTTGCCAAAGGGGATGTTTATAAAACCAAAAGAGCATTGTACCTCTTGACATTTTCACAAGAGTAAATAAAAGCAAAGTAGCTGGAGCTAAAGAAATGCATGATGGGAAGATTCTATACTTGAAAGTCCAAACAAGTACAGAGACCAAGAGTTCTTCTTTAAGACATTCTTCCTACACTGGCTATGGGTCTGTACTGGTATGGACTGATGGGCCCAGTACTGGGCCTGGAGGGCTCTGGAAGATATAGCACAGGAGATCTGACTTTCCAAAGCTGGAAGACATCGAAAGGGAGAGCAGGCAAATGAAGGCTGTTGTAATACTCCTAGGAACTGGAGCAGTTGAGTGGACAGGGCAGATCAGGGCAGGCAGTGGACTGGGGCCCCTTCCATTGTCCTTCTGTCGGGAAGGAAGGTACACAGACATTTTTCTGCCTCATTTAAAGCACAAAAGTAAACATGAGGAGATGTCTGGGGATGCTAGCCAAACTCACACTTTGTGGACATGTCAACAATGTCACTTGGTGTAACACCTCATCCTCACCTCAGCATGAACATATCTGTGTGAAAGGCACTAGGGATATGCACTTGGTGGTGGGAAATCCACACGCTCCTTTCCATTCAAGGCTCACAGTTGTTCTAGCTTCTGTACCCACAACTTGACTGTGCATCATTGTAAGTTTGCACTTTACTTTATTAACATGTTGCTTCTCACCAATGGATTGTGATAACTTTGAAAGCAAGAGTGTTTCTTTAGCATCAGAGGTACCTAGTTTATAACACATTGTATATAATAAGCCATTATATCTCTGAAAGAATCAGACCACAACTGAACAGTGTGGTTCTTGGGCTGGAGGGATGGCTCATTGGTTAAGAGCACCTGCTGCTCCTGCAGAGGACCTGGATTTGGTTCCCAGGACCCACATCTTGTGACTCACAACTGCTGTAACTTAAACTTCAGGGGAATCCAACACCCTCTCCTGGCCTCAGAGGGTACCTGCATACATACATACATACATAAACACACACACACACACACACACAGAGAGAGAGAGAGAGAGAGAGAGAGAGAGAAATTTTTAAACGGCAGTTAAGAGCACTTACTGTTGTACCAGAGGACCTGGGTTCAGCCCCCAGCACCCAAGTAGTGGCTAACAACTGTTTGTAACTCCAGTTCCAGGGGATCTGATGCCCTCTTCTGGCCTCTGTGGGCACTGCATGCAGGTGGTATGAAGCATTCAACACATAAAACAGAAACAAGTAAATCTTTTAAAAAGACTGTGGTTCCTAAGATGCGCTAAACATTTATGATATGTGAAGAATAAAGGATTTGTTCATCTTTTCATACTTTCATTCATTCAAACATGTAGAGAGTTCCCTGTACACTGGTTCAGTGGAGAAGGTGCTCAGAGTTCTTCATACTGGTAACAAAAGTAGATGCAAGAGGCTCAGAGAAGAGATCCTTGTACTCACTCCCCGGACAGACACCTCTGCTCTGTCTTCTTCCTGTTATGACACTTTTGGATTAGGAAGAAAGAAGGACCAATGGAGTTCATCTGGAGTTCACTGTGCCTGGTTGAATATTTCCCTAGAGCCTGTACATGGTGATCCTCAAGGGAGGACTTTGGCTGACCTGAGTAAACCAAGGGGAGAAACCCACAGACGTGTGAGGTTTGTTGACCAGAAAAATTCCCTGTGGGCTGAAAGATGATGGTTTCCCTTCCAGCCATTCTCATCAGAGAAACGAAACTCCCTTTCAAGGGTCACAGCTTCTAGCCACTTTCTCCAGTGTCCAAACAACCCACCTTGGTGTTGATTCTTAAGATTTAATATTGACTCTTGACTTCCTCCTCTGAAAGGTGAGATTTAGTGCTTTGGTTCCCTCTCCTTCTTCCAGTGAAATCGTGTCATAATTTTCTGTTAAATCAGTCTTGAAAGTTGACACTGTTAGGATTATTGTAAATATTTTTCCCGGCGAGGGCATAGTGTGAGCTAATATTCTCTTTGTTATTCAACACTTTCTTTTTTATCACTGGAGTTGAACATTATGTTATGTTTTGATTTATACTTAACCCTGACCCTGCTCCAATTCTTTACCATAACTGTGTATTCACTCTTCATAGTTCAAACACATCAGATAATTGATTATCGTTTTATATTTAACACATTCCCTCTGTTGTCCAAGGGCTGGGCTCTTGTTCCTGGATCCTAATGTCATCTGCTTCTGCTCTGTTCTCTCATTTTGGTGGGGTATCACCCTCAGCACCTCCTTATATAAAGTGTACTTGGGTTCAACAGGACTAGTCAATATCCCTCCAACTTTTTAATATTTTTCATAAACTCATTTTTGTTCTATAATAGTTCTTTTCTTGTGGATATAATTGCATTTTTTCTTGGAATATGCTAGTTGCAGTTTTCTTCATGTTCATCCTACCCTTTATTCTGTCTTGAGGTTTCCTTGAATTCCTATGTCTGATTACACCCCCTAGTAATCAATTCCTATAAGTCAATCATTTGAAGAATTTGGTTTCCTTAGAGAAGAAATGTCCAGAATGTTGCCCCAGGCAGCTGAGCTGGTGGCTCGATTCCTTGAGTGTGTTTTCTCTTAGAGGGGCCTGGCTGGTAGAGACAGATCGCTCCAGCGATCCACCAGAGCTTGGTACAGTGCTTTAACTAATGGACCATGCTCTGAGGGGTGAGTGGTGACTCTCTGATTTTGCACCTGTCAGGATCAGCTCGAGATCAGCTGGATAGTCTCTGGTTTCCACAGTCAAGCCTGTCTCTAACTCACTTATTACTTCTGCCTACTGTCCATTTTCCAATATTTTCATTATATCTCTCTCTGTTCTTGTAGAGAGTTTTATCTTTGGGGTTTAGTATTGTTTATTTATTATGTTACTTGTTTCTGCATTGACCTACTTAGCGAACGCTGCCTTTTCTTCTTAACATCTTTTGCATTAATTACCCTCTATCATTTCACTCACTCATCATATACCTCTTTATGGCCTCCTTCCAACTCCTTGTGCTGAGCTCTGGCTACAGACTCACTGGAGCTTGAAGAGGAAGTAGCAGATTCCGAGTCTCACAGTAAGCAGTAGATGCTTGAGCTTAGAAACAGGTGAGCTAACCTGGTGTGGTGTACACGTCTTTAATACTAGGACTCAGGAGGCAGATGCAAGTGAATCTTTGTGATTTGAGGCCAGCCAGGCAGCTTGATTTACATAGCAAGTTCCAGGTAAGCCAGGATAACAGTGAGAATCTATCTCAAAAAAAGAAACAAAATAAAAATGAAAAGCACACAAGCACAGAAATGAAAAGACCAGATGAGCTAGATGGATAAAGAGAGATGGAGAGCTGAACTCAGGTGGATAAAGAGATGGAGAACTAAACTCAGGAGGATAAAGAGAGATGGAGAGCTGAACTCAGGGGGATAAAGAGAGATGGAGAGCTGAACTCTGGGGGATAAAGAGAGATGGACAGCTGACCTTTGTGATACTGGGAAGGAATTGGTGAGATGCCTGGGTACAAGGAAAAGAGCCATTTGCCACAACAGAAAAGAGAAATAATGTCAGTAGTTCCAAATACTGTGGAAGTTCCTTGACTCCATATGTGACCAAATTTACCAGTTATGAAATATATGCCTGTTTCTTTGCAAGTGGTCATGCCATTAATATTTGGAAGCAAAAACCTAAACACCAGGGGTTGGAGAGGTGCTCATCCCTTTTGGTTTCTCCTTAGAATAACTTTCTGTTCCCCATATTCCTCCTAGTTACATTCAGTGGCTTTGGTTGTGTTTCCAAGAGCTTTGCACCTACTTCTAAGTTCTATTCAGTCATAAAATCATTCCCTAACAAGTTTAATTTCAAGAACTGATGCATATAACAACAAAATAATTTTTCTTTAATTGAAAAAAAAATGTGTCACTCAGGCCAAAGAGATGGCACAGTGGTTAAGATCACATACTGCTTGTAAGGGTCTGAATTTAGTTCCAAGCACCCAGCTGTAGGGGGATCTGGCACTTTCTTCTAATCTCCGTGAGTGCTAGCACTCACACACACTACATACAGACACGCACATTCACATGACTGAAAACAAAAATCTTAAGGGGCAGTGAAGAGATGGCTCAGTGGTGAAGAGTGCTGGCTGGCTGCTCTCTCAGAGGACCCAGGTTCGGTTCCTACCAGCTACATGGTATCTAACCTCTGTTCACATAACTCGTTTCAGAGAATCTAATACCTGTCTCTGACCTCCGTGGACATTGCATAACACAGATGCACTTATATATGCAGGCAAAACACTCATACACATAAAATAAAAATGAATAAAAGAGAACTTGCTGTTTTGAGGAGGACTCAGCTTTGGTTCCTGGCATCCACCCAGTGGTCCAGTGCTGAGGATTCAGCCCAGGGCCTTGTGGATACTAGGTAAGGACTCTTCCAGCTTCTTCCCCAGCTTCGCTCATTTCTTTGTTGATATATTAACTGGGATATTTTGGCTATAAATAAAAGGAATCACACCTTAAAGTGGCTTAAATAATGCTACTTTCCGAAAGCCCCGATACAAAAATTTTCTAGTATTGGTGAAACTTTCAGCAATTATATTCAGAATCAAAGTTTGTATGATATTTCAATTCTGCCATCTTGATATATTGAATTTATTGCAAGATGGCTGCCATAACAACCAGGCCTCCGTCTCTCCACACAACTATGTTTAAAGGCAGAAAAGAGTAGTTCCTTTTCACATAGTTCTTTAATCAGAAGATAAAGTATCTCAAAATGTTCTTTTCCAATTTTCTGTGGGGTCGTTGTCCAGGATTCGTCGTGCATCTTAGCTGCAAGGGAGCGGGAGAAATGAGCGTGTGTATTTCAGTCCTCTGTAATAAGATGCTTCTGTCAGTCAACAAGGAGAATTTTGGAATGCCGTGGTTCATAGGAGGAAATTAATGGTGGTAAGTCCTTTTGTCTTCTCATCCTGACCTCCGGATTCATATAACCATTTGCTGTTGAACATTTCCTTCGGCTACCCACCTTTTTCTCAAATGAAGTCTGTGTTTCCTTCCTTCTGTCTGTACCTGGTTCTTTTTTGTACTTTATTTCAGGAAATAGCCACACCATTCGCTCAGCTGCGGAGCCAAGAACCTGGCTGCCATCTTTGACTAATCCCTTTTCTTGACCTTCCAACCTTTTGACCACCTCTGCTTCCTGCAGGCCCCTCCCACCCATCTCCTCCTTCCTCACAGCCTGTCTCTATCTTGTGTAGCTCGCTGTCCAACCACAGAACAGAGCTCAGCACAGAGCTCCGTAGCTCAGTGTGCTCAAGGAATAAGGCCCAGTACTCACAGGAAGTACTTGTTTTAGAGTAAGCAATGATTTCCTTCTCATCACATCCTTTAATCCTTTGTAGTCACCAAAGGGACAACTTTGGGGGGAACACAAGTTCAGAGGAGGACTATAAAGGGCTCGGTGTTTTAACCTCCTGGTTAAAGCTGAACTCAGGTGGATAAAGAGATGGAGAATTGAACTCAGGAGGATAAGGAGATGGAGTCCTGCAGGAAACTGTGTTTCTGTCTTTCTGGGCATCTTTGGTGGGAACTAGGTGCTGTACCTGGGGGTCACAGCGGAAGTCGGTAAAACTCTGAAGGCCAGTTTTTGATTCCCAAGTGTATTGGTGGTCTAGAATTCCCAGTGGACTTGGTGCATCAGAGTAATGCAAAAAGGGGCCCTCCAGTCCCAGAGTTTTATGGCCCCTATAAAACATATTTTACAGTTTCTGCTCAATTTTATGCTGTTAAGCTAAACATTTGACATCATATGGCACTTTAAGCACATTGATTTATGGTAAGTCAGCAATTGCATCTGTAATAAAAAGTCCAAAGTATAGGTTTTAAAAGTAATCTACTGTATTTATTATTGACATAAACAGTTACCTGCAGTTCATTTGAACATCATCTCAGATTTAACTCATGTATTAAAGATATTATGTTTCCCACTCAGCAAGGTCACAGCCAAGGTGAAAACTGCATGTAGTTGAAAATGAAAAAGATCTAATGTATAATGATAAATATGTAAAAATAAAAGTTGTATAAAATTTCATCTCTGTATATCCTCCATTAATAATAATATTCTTTCTTTTTTTTTTTTTCCATCTATCTACAACTCCCAAATCTTCAGTCTTGGCAAACCACTAATCTCTTTTCCTTCTGTATAATTTTGTTCTTTCCAGAGCGCTATATAAATGGAATCATATAGTTTGTAACCCTTGAGCTTGGCCTTTTTAAAATTCCCTGGAGGTCTATTTACGTATGTATGGATTACGAATTGTCTCATACTTGAATCAATAGGGAATTGGAACCAGGGCGGAAAAATTCAGCTAACTTGAAATGACTTCAACATAAGAGAGGGAGATTTAAATTAAAAGTGATTTCACAACAAGAAAATATTATTTACATGAGTTCACGGTAAGGAGCAGAGGATGTTTATTTTTAGACAGTGTTACAGGAAGTTTGCACAAAATTCAGTTAGTTCAGCTATGAAGTGGTTGGCAGCATACTTAAAGTTTGTTTTTCTAACACTAATTTAAGAGATAGTGTAATAAAACATTTGAAAACGATTTGTTCCTATTTTGCATGGGAAAATGCATACATGTCATAATTATTTACTGAATTCATCATGTATATGTCTACATAGTATGTTCAAAATTCATGGAAAAAAAATGAACCTATATGGGTTGGAGGTGAGCTTCTATACTGTTTTCTGTTGACTCAACAATGCATTTCTTGCCATGGTTCTTTTGTTAAAAAAATATTTTGTTTATTATTTTTACTTTATGTGTATGAGTGTATTGCCTGCATGCATGTAAATGCACCCACGTCTAGCAATGCCTACAGAGTTCAGAAGAGGGGACTGGATCTCCTGGAACTGGAGTTACAGACAGTTGTTAGCTGCCCTGTGGGTGCTGGGAACTGAACCCAGGTCCTCTGCAAGAGCAGCCAGTGCTCTTAATCACCGAACCATCTCTCCAGCCCAGTCTTGGTTCTTTTGCATGTGGACTTATTTTTGTTTTTATAAATAAGGCTGATAACACAGCTTCCAAAATCTACAACAGAGAGAGTTTGGAAGCTTGGGGTGCATTTCATGGGAGTGTTAACAGGCCATGTCACAGTCTCAAAGGCCACCCCAGGGTGGCCATATGATTATGATTGGCTATGGAGAAAGGGCACGGAGCAGAATCGGCCACAGTCACAGAAGAATGGGCTCAGATCTGGAGGGAAGCAGACAGAATCCTGGAGAGTTCTTTCTCAGTGAGTCACACAGGCCTCCTCCAAATCCCCCCAGCAGCAAACTGCAACAATGCATGTCAATTGTTGCCAGCGAGAGAAATTCACTGGAAACAGTGCCCAGATCCCTCTGAAGGGCCATCTTTATGGGCAAGCCTTTTCACGGGTTGTGGTCCAGGCTTTCCACACATAAACCCATTCAGTGTTATTCCACAGTTTTTTCTTCTCTCTGACTTAGACCCAGGATAATATCATTAACTAAATAATATGGCAGGGATAAATGAACAAAAGTGGCTAGACAAATATAGGGAAAAAGGAAACACAAATCCTAGCAAATATAGGCTTTATTATTTAGAAATACCACCTGAAAAATGGATTTCTACCTCCTGTAGTTATTCACAAGTCAACAATGACAAGACATTGAAAATATTGCTTATTTCACCTTAAAATTTTATTCTTTAAAATGTTCTTTTCTGGGTACATTCAGTTGTTATCATAAGCAATAGTTATACAGGTACCAGAATACATTTTGAAACTGAATAAATACATATATATTAGCATGTATAATCAAAAATATTTTACTTTTAGGCAACCACTGCCTAAGCATTTTGATTCTCAAATAAGAAAATCAAAACCAGAAAAGTGAAGTTTATTTTTCTGATGGTAACACAAGTTAGTGGTAGAGCCAGACTAGAAACCGAGTCATCCTTGAACAGACAGTAGTGTTCAGTGGGAACTGGGAAATAGCCAAGCCATGGATCCTTTGAGGGAAAGAATGACTGAGCTTTCTTTCTTCTTGCCTCTGTTCCTCTTGAATCATCTTGCCCTGAAATTTAGTTTTCTTTTCCCAGGCAGTGGGGCTTCCACAGCATTCTCAGAGACAGAAGGGGAGGGGATTTATGCCCTGTTAATTCTCTGGTTGGGATTTCATCTTGGAGGATATGTGTGACCTTGCTGATTAGTCATTGGTGGGGCACACAGAACTCAGAACTGTGCCATTAGTGCATAATTACACTAACTTTACTCCTTCCCAGTTTAGGCTGTACTTGGCACACAGAGGATCCATGTTGTAGTAGCCCCTTACATTTTACAAGATGTCCTCAATGATAAAGTATTTTCCTCTACATAGTCTCAGGTGGTTAATATTTAAAACCAGCAGTTGTGGGAGAGCATATTTTGAAACCGTAAATGAATGAATACAATTACATTTTAAAGCTGGAGAAATCAGAACTTGAGGATGTTAAATAATGACATGTGGCAGAAGTGAGTCCAACCAAGGGCTTCAGATCTGCCCCACTCTATCACAATGCTCTGTTAGCAGGTCTTAATCAGAACCTAGCAAAAAAGATGTGGGGGCAGGGCTGATAAGAGGAGAAGGATTTCCTATTAATCCCAGCTGAACTTTAAATTTAACGAAAATGTCTCCAATAAGTTGCAAAGAGAAGAAATCACAAAAAGATTAATTGGGTTTTATCAAAATCAAAAGGATGTGCTCTTTAAGAGATACATGATGAGACTTCTGAATGGTGATGTGAGTTACTGACCAAACCAAAGGGAGAAATAGACAGTTCAAAGACCTCAGTTGATGTCTACTTTCCCTCCCTCCCTCCCTCCCTTTTCTTTCTTTCTTCCGTCCTTTCTCCCATCTCTTTCTTTCTTTTTGATGTGGTGCCGGGATTCATGCATTCTAGACAAGTACTCTACTAACTAAGCTACACCCCTAGTCCAGTCCTACTTTCAGTAATGTATAAAAAAACTACATGCAAAAGCAACAAGGATATTACATTAGTGTTTTTATGCTGCTATAACAAAATGTCATAGGCTTTGTAGGTTATAAACAACATAAATTTATTTCTCATGGTTTTGGAGGCTGCAAAGTCCAAGATAAAGGTGCTGGAAGATTCAGTGTCTGATAAGTACCTCTTTCCTGGGCATAGGTCACTTTCTAGTTGTATCATCTCCACAATAGATTATATGGTAAAGAGAAACAACTTCAATAAATTTAAAAGGACTTAAACCATATGAAGTGTGTTCTCTGGTTATAATGGAATGAAATTAGAAATCAAAACATGAAGAAAAATTTGGAAATTCATACATGCCTGAAAATTAAATAACATATTCCTATGTAACTAGTGTGTTAAAGAAGAAATCACCGAGAAATTAGGAAATACTTGAAATAAATGAAAACAAAGTACAGCTTGCAATAAAAGTGTGTAATGATTAAAGCAGTGTTTTGAGGGAAGTGTGTAGCTCTAAATGTGTATATTGAAAGTAAGGAAAATATCAAATCAACAACTGAATTTTATATTCCAGAAAACTGGAAAACAAAAGAAACTAAACTGAAAGTGAGAGGGGAGGAAAGGATAAATGTCAGCATGAAAACAATAGCGCAGGCCATAAAAATAGAGAAAACCCATAAAACCAAACAATGGTTTTTTATAAATTTCCACCTACACCAACCAAAATAGACAAGATTCATGTGACTAAAGTCAAGAAAGGAAGAGATGATGCAGCTTTCAACTTTACATTAATATGAAGGATTATAGATAGATAGATAGATACTGCAAACAGATGGGACTACATGAAATTAAAACAACTCTGCTCTGGGGCTGGAGAGATGGTTCAGCAGTTAGGAGAACTGGCTGCTCTTCTGTTGGACCCCGGTTTTGTTCCCAGTACCCACATGGTGACCAACAGCCTTCTGTAACTCCAGTTTCAATGCCCTCTTCTGGCCATTGCAGACATTGCATGCATGAAAGCATTTAGGTAAAAGCACTCAGGCAAAACACTCATACACATACAATAAATATAAGTAAATGAAAATTAAAGAAAAAGTTTCTGCACAGCAAAGGAAACTATCAGTAAAGTGAACAGAGCACCTATAGAATATAATCTTTCTCACTATACTTCAGAGGGAGGTGAATATGTACATTATATGAAAAAAACTGTAAGAATTAAACATTCAGGGGCTGGAGAGAGGACTCAGTGGTTAAGAGCACTGGTTGCTCTTGCAGAGGACCTGGGTTTGGTTCCTAGAACCCACACGGCAGCTAACAACCATTCATAATTCCAGTTCCAGGGGAATCTGATGCCCTCTTCTGACCTCTGAGGGCACTGCACAATACAAGTATACTTACATGCAAGCAATACACTCATACAATTAAAGTGAAATAATAAATAAAATATTAAAAAATAAACAGATACATAAACCCTGCCAATCAACAAATGAGCTAAAGAAATGAACACATAGTTCTTGAAAGAAGAAACACAAATGACCAAGAAGTAGTTTTACACATATTTAACATCCTTAGCAAATGGGAAATGCAAATTAAAACTACTTTCGGACTCCATTTTACCCCAGTAATGATGGCTACCATCAAGAAAACAGATGGCAGCATATGCTGGCTGGATGTGGGGAGGAAACACTTATTCACTGTTGGTGGGAGTTGAACCTAGTACTGTTACTGTGGAAGTCAGTATAGAGTTTTCTCAAAAAATTAAAAGCAGAATTACCAAATGACCCAGCTATATAAATTCCTGGGCATGTACAGAAAGGAGTCCGCATCCTACCACAGAGATACTTGCTCACCCATGTTTATTGCTGCTCTATTCACAATAGCAAGGAACAGAACCAGCCTAGATGTTCACCAGCATGAATGGATAATGAAAACATATACACAATGAAGGTTCATCTAGTTCTAAATAAAAATAAAATCATGAAATTTGCAGGAAAATGGATGAATCTGGAAAATGCTATAGTAAGTGAGGTACCAGACTCAGAAAGACAAACATCACTTGTTCTCTTTCATATGTGAGTATGCTCGTGTGGGTAGAGGCTATGAAGCTAGAAAGGGGACCATGGTCATGGCAAAGGAGGTCCCGAGGAAGTGAGGGAAGGCCATAGGACACAGGAGACATGAAGTAGAGGGGACGTTGGGAGTGGAAGGCACGTCAGAAGGCAGAGGGAGATGTGGGGGGTTGGGAGGAAAATTTTAAAAATTGTTTGAGTCGGCAAAAATGAAACCTAATACTTTAAATACTAATTAAAAAATGAAAAAAAAAATCCAATCCTTCCTGTATGCCCATAAATTATATAGCTTAGGTAAAGTGGACAAATTCCTGGAAAAACACATGCTACTAAATTAATTCAAGAAGACAGAGAGGCTGGGCATGGTGGTGCAGGCCTTTGATTCCAGCACTTGGGAGGCAGAGGCGGGTGGATCTCTGTGAGTTCCAAGCCAGCTGGAGCTACAAGGAGACCCTGTCTCAAAAACAAAGACAAACAAACAAACAAACAAAATTGACCAACCGACAAAAATCCAAGAAGACAGAGAAAATTTCATAAGATCTATAAGAAGTAAAAGGAGGCTGGAGACGTGGCTCAGCAGTCAAGAGCACTGACTGCTTTTGCAGAGGATCTGGGTTCAATTCCCATCACCCACATGGCAGCTAACAGCCATCCATAACTCCAGTTCCAGGGGAATCCTATGCCCTTTTCTGACTTCTGTGGGCACCGCATAACATGGGTGCACTTACATACATGTGGGGAATACACTCATACACATCAAATAAAAATAATAAATAATTTAAAAAAAGAAAATAATTTGACTCACAATTGAATAAAAGAATATTTTCCCCCTTCGTACCACAAAAATTTTTATCACCTTGCCCAGAAAGCCTCTCCTCACACCCACGACCATTTTTGTAGTTTCTTGACCTCTCTGAACTTCTAAATTGAAACATTTATATCTAAGCTTTCAAAGCTAGTATCCAGCTTTGAGAGAGAACATGTGATGTTTGTCTTTCTGAGTCTGAGTTACCTTACTCAGGATGATTGTTGCTAGTTCCATCCATTTATCTGCAGATTTCATCTTTTTTAAGAGCTGACTAATATTCCATTGTGTATATGTATCACATCTCCATTAGCCATTCAACAGTTGATGGGCATCCAGGTTGTTTCCAGTTTCTGGCTACGATGTAAAGGGCAGCAATGAACACGGATGAACAGATAATTTCTGGAGTAGAGTACAGAGCCTTTTGGGTATATGCCCAAGAGTGGTATGGCTGGGTCATATGGTAGATTAATTTCAAGGTTTTTGAGGACTCTCCACAGTGAATAAGAGTTCGCCTTTCTCCACATCCTTGCCAGTATTTGTCATTGTTTGTTTTGTGGATCTTAGGTATTCTGAGTTGGGTAAGGTGAAATCTCAAAGTGCTTTTATTGTGCATTTACAAGATGACTAAAACACACTTTTAAAAGTATTTCCCAGCCATTTGCATTTCATCTTTGGAGAACTCCGTGTTCAACTCCTCGCCCCACTTAGAGTAGGAAGGCCTCAAAGGGTTGAGGAATGGGAGGGGAGGGAGAATGGGGAGGGATAAGTAACACTAAAGGCCTTTAGAAAAATTAATATGGAAACCTCCCACTATAGAAGCTCCTTAAAATATATACATATACATTATAAAAAGAGATTAAAAGATTAAAAGGAGTTACCTTATAACAGGGGGCATTGCTCCTTTTAGACCTCATAGACTGACAAAATAAAACCCCAATGCCAAGAATGGCCTCCCTCTCTAGAAGCGATTGACCAGGGGTCTCATAGACCCTCAAACAATACTGACCATTGCCCCCGTTCTTGGTTACTCACCAGAACTGCATGGTAAAGACCATGTTTCTGAAAACACTACACACATCAGCTGTGGAACAAACAAGGAGAAACAAGCTGGTGCTGACTTCAGCGTCTCATCTCTACTGGCTGGTGTTCTTAGTGGTGGAAGGTGTCACACAATCTACCAGAAGGAAACAAAACCCACCAATCTTACCCAGCTGTGAATCTTATGAACTACGATAGCAACGGGCCTGGCAAGATATGCCCACTGGTACAATAGTGGCACAAATATTATGGGAGAAACCAACCACTCTTTAATGGCCTTTAAGGTCCACTTCATAGAATAGAGCCCATACCTGACACTGATATCAAGTCTAGAAACCTGAGGCTAGGCAGATCACAGGACATAGGGGAGAACCTATGCTTTTGCAGAGGACCCAAGTTTGGTTCCCAGCTCACAACCATCTGCAACTATAGTTCCAGGGGGATTGGAGACCCTCTTCCAGGGCACAGGCAAACAAGCAGGCAAAACAATCAAGCATAAAATAAAAGTAAACAAGTCTTTTCACAATTAAAGAACTCGGGATTCCCTCGCAGCTGCAATTTCCTAGTTACATCTTGCTAAGAGTTGTCGTAAGAAGAAATTGAACTGTTGATATCAGAACTTTGTAGCATTCATTACCAGACATGGCCGACATAGCTCAGGTTAACCTTGAACTTGATATGTAGCCAAGGATGACCTTGAATTCTTGATTCTCTTGGCTCTACCTTCTAAGTGCTGGGAATATAGACAACAGCCATTATGCTCACATTCATGCAGAGCTGGGGATCAAACCCAGGATTTCAAATGTGCTAAGCAAGCACTCTATCAACTGAGCTACATCTCCAGCCCCTCAGCGAGTCTTATTTGTCATGTTTGTGTGTATTGAGTGTATAGTGGGGACTTTGGCTATTATCCATTGATTGTATTTTTTTTTTGAGACAGGGTGTCCTTGTAGTGCCCACTGGAATTCCCTATGTAGTCCAGCATGACCTCAGCCTCACAGAGATCTACCTGCCTCTGTTTCCAGAGTGATGGGATTAAAGGTGTGTGCCAGTCACCATGTTCAGCTACACATTGATCTTTTGTGATCTTATGTAGACTCTTTTACCACTTTTAAAATATGCTAATATTGCTTTGGAATGAGACTGTATGATAAAACATTGATTTAAAATGTCTAGATGACACTAATTAATTTTAATAACAAACAATACCTGCTACTAATTATAACCCAGCTGTAATCTGTGGTGTTAATGCCTTCTTTCTGGCATAAATTCCCTCTTTTTTGAATAGTGTGATTGGAGATGAATGGTTTAATGGCCTACATTTGCTAAGGTTTCACTTTCCCTTGTAATTTTAAATTACTTTTTATTTACTTATTGAGAGTGGAGGTGTGCATTAGTGTGGGTTTACATGTGCTACAGTGTGCACAGGTGGGTGTCAGAGGACAACTTTTGGGAATCTTTTTCCCCCTATTTTGTGGGTGTTGGGGATTGAACTCAGGCCACCAGACTTGGTGCCAATGTTCCAAGCCATGTCATTGGCCCCCTTTCTGCTTTTTCTTCTTTAATATATCAATGCTTGACAAGCTTTCTAAAAAAATATTTTATTATTTTTTTATTTCATATGTATGAGTGTATTGCCTCCATGTTTCGAAGTGTACCCATGTCATGCAATGCCTGAGAAAGTCAGAAGAGGGTGTTGAATCCCCTGGAGCTGGAGTTACAAACAGTTGTTAGCCACCATGTGGGTCTATTTGTCTGTTATCCCTCGCAAGTCCTCTAGGTAAAAAAAGTCATCACTTTCAGCAAGAGAGGCGTCTGCTGAAGTGTAGGTAAAGATTCCTGGGAGATCTCTGGGCCTGTGTGGATCCTTCATCAAAGGACAGAAATGCCTAGTGGTTAATATTTACAGACATTGAAGTTCTACATAATTATGGTTTTATTCACATTGGCATGGGTTTTTCTTTAGATTATTTTGGTTATCACAGCAAAACCATCACACACTTTGAGACTACTTGGGTTCCTTTAGCCCTTTAAAAAGCTTCCTCCTGTTAAGCATGCTGTTCTTGGGTTTTCCAAAACAATCTTGACCCTTGGAAAGTCATCAAATGAACACAAGAAATTGATTTTTAAAAGTGAGTCCTGTCCTGAAATAACCCAGCTGTAAGAGAGGGCTGTAACTGTGAATGTAACACTAGAGTGACATCCGCTGGCCACAGGACCTCAGTGACTGTAAGAGGGCCGTGCAACTCCTGATGAGCCAGATGAGTGGACAGCCTAGACATAATCCGGAGAGATGAACACACCTATCCAGGGACACAGTCATTTCCACTTTAAAAAATTATAACCATGATTGCCCTGGGGAGATGGAAACGAGACAGGTGGTTCCTTGGGGTGCTGGCCAGCCAGCCTAGCCTGCCTGGCAGATTCTCAGCCAGTAAAAGACTGCCTCAAAACAGCAACAGCAACGAAAAGGTCGATGGAACATGAGGAATCACACCAAAGTTGTCCTCTGGCCTCTATGTGCAGGCATCACACACACACACACACACACACACACACTTTATATCCATTACTGTAGCCATTCCTCTCTATTTCTGGAAATTTATATACCACATGTGTATTGTAGACTGGCCAAAATTCAAAAGTTTCACAATATATCCTCTTGATGATGCTGTGGGAAAACTGGGCTTGTTCTGACTTGAAATTTACTAGTATACATTCATTTAATCTTTTGTTAGTATTGTGTTAATAGTGGCTGAACAAATTTACACTCCCAACAGAAGTGTGTAAAGACTGTTTTCTCCCCACACCATCACTAGCATTTGTCATTGTCTTTTTTCTAAAAATATTTTATTTTTAATTGTGTGTTGATGCACATTCATGTAGTGACCACAGAAGCCAGAAGAGGGCATAGGATCCCCTGGAGCTACAGTCAGTGAACTGCTGGACATGGGTACTGGTAATGGAACTCAAGTCCTCTGCAAGAACAGTATGCTGCTATCTCTCTCTCTCTCTCTCTCTCTCTCTCTCTCTCTCTCTCTCTCTCCTTCTGTCTCTTCTTTTCTTTTTTCTGTTTTTTTGAGACAGTGTCTCTGTGTAATTCCAGCTGGCCTGGAACTGACTATATACCAGGCTAGCCTCGATATCACAGAGATCTGCCTGCCTCTGCATCCCGAGTATTGGGATTAAAAGCGCGCACCACTATGCCCAGCCTTAGTATACTCTCTTAACTGCTGAGCCACCTCTCCAACCTCATTAATGTTTTCTTGAGGGTAACCACTCTGATTGGGAGTGTGATGCAGTATTTAAAAGATCTTTGTGTGTTTCTGTGTTTGCATGTGTGAATGCAGGCATGCATGTGCCACAGTGTGTGTGTGTGTGTGTGTGTGTGTGTGTGTGTGTCATAGGACAACCGCAGGTGTCAGACTTCACCTACCACCTTGTTTGAGACAGGGTCTCTTGTTGGCCATTGTTATGCCAGGCTAGCTGTCCCTAGGGTTCCAGGATTTTGTCTCTGCTGCCCATCTTGCCATAGTAATGCTGGTATTACAGATGTGCACATGACAAGGGTTCTGGGAATTCAAACTCTGTTCCTCAGTCTTGTGAGGCACTTTACCACTGAGCCATTTCCACATTCGCGTGGAATCATAAGGTAGTTCTGATTTTTCATTTTTCTGATGGCTAAAAATGTTTAATTTTTTTTCATGTATTTGTTGGTCATTTGTACTTTTTTCTGAGAACTGTCTGATTTGCCTTTTTATTTGATTTGGTTTATTCTTTTGGTATTTAATTTTTTCATTATTAAAATTAAAACAATTATATGTATAAGTGTATTACCTGCGTGTATGTAAGTACACCTATGTTGTGCAATGCCCACGGAGGTCAGAAGAAGGCATCAGATCCCCTGGTAGTAGAGTTAGGATGGTTGTTACCTGCCATGTAAGTCCTGGGAACCGAACTTGGGTCTTCTGCAAGAGCAGTCAGTGCTCTTACTGCTGAACCATTTCTCCAGTTCCAGTTTTTTGAGTTCTATACATTCTGGATACTGATTCTTTGTGAGCTAAATCACCCACAAAGACCTTCTCCCTGTCTATGTGTGTTCTCCATTATGGTGATTGCTTCTTTCCTGTGTAGGTTTTTTAATGTCATGCAATCCCATGTGTTAATTCTTGAAATTATCTCCCAAGCTATTTGAGTGCTATTTAAAAAGTCAGTGGATGTATTAGTTCCTTTGCTGTTGCTGTGATAAAACACCAAGACCAAGGAACTTACAGGAAGAAGAGTTTATTTGAGCTTACAGTTCCAGGTTCCAGAGGGATTAGAGTTCATCATGGTGGGGAGGCACGGTGAGATGGAGCAGGAGCAGAAGCTAAGTGCCCACATCACCTAACAGGCACAGGAAGCAGAGAATGACTGGGGATTCCACAAGGCTTAAGAACTCTTAAAGCCCACCCCAGTGACATACTTCCTCCAGCAAGACCACACCTTTTAAGACTTCCAAAAACAGGGTCACCAAGTGGGGACAAAATGTCCAAATACTTGGAGCTAATGAGGACATTCTCATTCAAACCACTGCAGTGCTTATGACTGTATTTTGAAGTGTTTTCCAGATGTTTTTAGTAGTTTCAGGTCTTAAAGTCTCTGGTCTATTTTGAATTTATTTCTGTACAGGGTGAGAGATCAGGATCTTGTTCCGGGATTCTATATGTGTATGTCCAGTTTACCCATCATCATTTGTTAAAGAGACTCTTTTCTTTCCCCAAACATTATGTTTCAGGCCCTTTGTGAAGAATGCCTCAGCTGTAGCCACGTGGGCTTGTCTTTGCTTCTCTGTCTCCTCGGTTACAGGATTTGTTGGGCCAGTACCATGCTAAGATGGCAGTTTTCATAAGACAAAGTGCTACAGCCCTTCTAGTAATACATCTTGGCAACACTTAGCAAAGCCCAATATGAGTTTTTACTTAAACTCAGGAATTCCATTTTAGTCTAGACATATTTCCTTCAAATAATAGGAAAGAACACACATCCAAGATTATTGCAAAACGGGTAGGTGTACTGGAAATACACTAACCCCTGCCCCACTTCTCCCTTTTAACTGCATGTGCTGTTTCTTCTTTTTAACCCACGGAGTCCACTTACTGCTGTCTGTGTGTGCATGGGTTTAGGAGCATCTGCTGGAGCATGGGTAACTTCTCCTATCTCACACCCCTGAAGAAAATGGATTCTCCAGCCCCCAGCAGTCATCAATTGCCAATAGCTTCACTGCCGGGTATGTTGGGTGTAAATTCCAGCCTCATTTCTTCCTTTATATTTAAAAATATTTTATTATTTTTTATTTTTATGAATGTATTGCCTGCTTGTATGTAAGTGTACCCATGTTGTGCAATACCCACAGAGGTTAGAAGAGGGCATCAAATTCCCCTGAAACTGGAGTTTTGGATGGTTGTTAGTTACCATGTGGGTGCTGGAAATCAAACCCGAGTTCTCTGCAAGGCAGCTTGCATTCTGAACCACGGAGTCATCTCTCTAGCCCCTCCAGCTTTATTTCTAGTCAGCCCTTCTTTACCTGGAAAAGCTGAGTGTTGGCATAAGATGGAAACAACTTACTAGTTTCCCAGTTGTAAAATCTGCCTTTGTGGAGGTGTGTTCACATTTCCTTTCTCAGTGCTGGTATTCAGTGGCTTCCTTGTTTGTTTCTCATTTTGTTTCAGAGGTTCCTCTGTGGTAGTTTTATTGCAACAATTTTATATATATATCTATCTCTGTATCTATCTATCTATCTATACACACATATTATATATAGTATAAATATATATTTTGTTAAGCTGTTCCATTTTTTCTTGTTAGAAAAGCACAGCATGGGAATAGAAATCTGTGCTGCGAAGCACGCTGGCTCGGGCTGCTTGAGCTACGCAGCACTTTCAGCATTTTCGCAGGCCAGGGATGAAGAGCAGTTTTCTCTTGGAATGTCTCTCCTCCTCCCTCTACTGGCAGAGGTGAACATCGTGCCCTCTAGCAAAGGGAAACAAACTTTTCATAGTTCAGGCTCTAAGATAATAAATCCAAAGATCATACCACTTCTTAAAGCTGTTCCTTCAGCAGGTTTGTGTTTTCTTAAAGTGCTTTCTCATCTTTTGTGTTTCTCTTCAGTATGTAACACAAATATGTGTGCACTCTTTTCATTGTTCAATTTATACACTGATGTATTTCCTCTACCAGGCTAGAGGAGTTGTTTAAAAAATTTCCAGTTAGGGATTGGCAAGATGGCTCGATGTTGCTTGCTCCCAAGGCTGATAACGTGAGCTCCATCCCCAGACTTTGCAATTTGCAGACTTCTGCAATTTGTCTTCTCACCATGTACTCACACAGTAAATAAATGTAAAAATTCCTATTAGCATTTAGAGTTACCTCCTTTTTTTTCCTGACCACCTCATTCTTTTTAAAAATATTTTATTTTTATCACTTTTATTATATATATATATGAGGGTTTTGCATGCATGTGTGTAAGGACACCCATGTTGTGCAATACCTGAGGACAGAAGAGGTCATCAGATCCCCTGGAATTGGAGTTATAGATGGTTGTTAGCTGCCATGTAGGTGCTGGAATTTGAACACAGGTCTTCTATAAGAACAGCCAGCACTCTTAACTTCTGAGCCATCTCTCCAGCCCTGACTCTTTCATTCTTAAGACAGGCTACCATACATCGCGGTAGACATACGGAGGAATACATAATTGGATACGTGCAAAAAGATGATAAAAACAAATACGAATAGATTGAAAGGGGAATGTGTACACAGACAAACATTCTTAAGATGTTTTAAAACTATTTTATTAAAATTGAAAGCTGTAGGACATAAATTTATTCATTACTGTTAGACATCTGGGGCAGTTTAGGACACATCTTGTCCTCATCATGGTAATTGTTACGGTTTGAATGTGAAATGTCCCCCACAGGCCCATTTGTTTGAACATCTGGTTCCTAAATGGTGGCATTGTTTGGAAAGATATGGAACCTTCGAGATGTGTGGCCTTGCAGCAGGAGTTGGTGATGGTGGGGGAACAGGGATGGGGGTCAGGGGTGTGAGGGAGTGAGCTTGTGATGAGAACGAGAGGTAGAAATTCCTTAGGCAGTTTAGGGTAAAAAGACCCCAAGAGAAAAACGACCCGCTTCTTTCTCGGCTGAGAGCTGGAAGTGTCCTTGGGCCTGCCAGTACACTTGATCTTGCCCAAGGCCAGAGATGCCAGAAATATCTAAGCCAAAGTTGTCTTTGGCTCCACCATAGCCAGAGGCTGGAAATGCCAAAAGGGGTCTTGCTTTTTTCTTGTCTCTTTTCCTTAAAGGAATATACTCTTCCTGGAAACCATACTGAGGATGTGACCAGAACCTCAAGAGACCTGAACACCTGGAATGGGAACTGGACTGACCAGCTCATCTCTCCCTCCCTTCCTCCATCCACTAAAGCCATATTTACTCCAAGACTCTGAGATTTAGTGGTATGTCACTCCCTTGGACCCTCCCGCTGTACAGGAACTCTGCCTTCTTTCTGTCTCCTAAGCTCCCTGAAATAAAATACTTCTTTCTAAAACACCCTCTGTGCTCTGTGCTCTGTGAATTTCATTCTTTGAATCACCAGACAAAAACCCAAAAGTGCCAGACATGGTGGTACAATCCTTTAATCCCAGCACTTGGGAGGTGAAGGCAGAGGCAGAGTTCCAGCTGAGCAAGAACTACAGGGAGACCCTGCCCCCACCCCCAAAAAAAAGGAAAGGAAAGAGAGAATGAAAGAGTGAGCTTCTAGCTTGAGGTAGCGTTCTAAGAGCCTATGCCCTCAAGTTGAGCACAGCAGAGCTGAGAAAGGCTCCATTGTGGCTGTCAAAGACACCCTGATATTCCTGTTATGATATATATCTGCTTTGGAGTTCGGATGGCTCTATGCTTCCTGGTTGTTAGCATGTGAAAGCCTGCGGGTGCAAGCTCCCTCCTCTGTAGACTAACCCAGGACAGACCCCTTGCCTTCCTTGCTGTGATGGATTGCACCTGCTGAAATTATGAGTCCTCCATCAATATGTTTCGGTCAGTTATTTGGTCACAGCAATGAGAAGAGTAACTAACATAGTACCTATCTTTATTCCTAACGTACCAGCCCTTCTCTTTTGGACATATCAATTTAGTGTTATTGAAGAGAGATCATTTCTCTATTTACCTCATTTTCAAAACAGATAATATGAATGTGCCAGTCTGGAGGTCAGTGTGGAAGGACACATTCTCCCTCCTATTACTCTTATTCCATTTTAGACACATTTCTGTTGCTGTGACAAAATATTTGAGAAAATCAATCTAAAAGGGGGTCAGTTGGTTTTGGTTCATGGTTCCAGAGGTTTTCAGTTCATGGTTGGTTGGCTCCACTGTTTAGGGACGTGTGGTGAGGCAGAAACATGGTGGCAGGCATGTAGGAAAGCTGCTCATCTGATGGTGGCCAGGAATCGAAGGGGAGAGGAGAGGAGAGAAAGAAGAGATGGAAAGAGAAGGGGAGGAAGCGGAGGAGGGGAAGAAAGGAAGGAGAGGCTAGAGATCTAAGGGGTCTGGGACTAGATACACTTTCAAGCATTCCCATAATTAGATTCCACCTATCAAATTTCCAACTTACTAAGATTCAGGTGCATATATTTTTCTGCAAATGTGATGGTTCCACTTATTTTTATGGCTGAATAAGATTCCATTATGTATATTACCAGTTTTTCTGGTAGTTGGTAGACACCTCGGCTTGTTCTAGTTCTCAGCTATTGCAAATAGTGCAACAATAAACATGGGTATTCAAGCACCTCTGTGGTATTTTGAGCTGGATTCCTTTAGATATGTACACTGGAATGACATAGTTGGACCACATGGTAGTTCTCTTTTTAGGTAAAAACCTTCTATGTTGATTTCCATAGTGACTGTACAAATTCACCTTCTCATCAGCAGTGTGTAAGGGTTGGTTTCTCCGCTCACTCTCTGGACAGGATTTGGTTGTCGTTTGTTTTCTTGATGTCATTCATTCCGGCTGGGGGAGATAAAATCTCAAAGAAGGTAATTTGCATTTTCCTGATGGCTAAGGATGTTGAACATATTTCAAATGTTTACTGGCCATCTGTTTCTTCTTTTGCAAACAGTGTATTCATTTCAATCATCCCATTTTTAGATTAGAAGATTGGAGGATATTTTATGTTTGCAGTTCTTTATATAGTCTAGATATTAATGCCCTGCCTGATGTATAGTTGAAAAAATATTTTTTTTCACTAATCCGTAGGCTGTCTCTTCACTTGGGATTGTTTCCTTCCTTTTTAATTTCTTGTAACCCCAGTTGCCAGTTCTGGGGTGATTTTGCTTGCTACTACAGTCTTGTTCAGAGGGTACTTATAGGTAGGTCTCGAAATGTTTCCCGTTTTCTTCCAACAGTTACAAAGTTTCAGTTGCTCTATAAAGGCCTTTAACACCTTTGAATTAATTTTCAGGGTGAGATATAAATTCAGATTCATTCTTTGACATGTTGATGTCCAGTTCTCTTAGCACTATTTGTTGGAGGCTGTTTTGCAATGTTTTTGATACCTGTTTTTGTGCTGTGGCTATATGGGTTTAGGTTTGGGTCCTCTGTTCTATACCATGGGTCCACAAGCCTGCGTTTGTGCCATTACAACACTTCCTTTGTTCCTAGGGCTCACCAATTAGGCTATGCTGCCAGATCAGTGAGCTCCATCTCCCTAGCATTGGGGAGTACAGATGGGTTGTGTGGATGCTGGGGATCGGAACTCCAGTCTTCATGCAATGTGGCAAATAAGCACTTCACCGACTAAACCATCTCTCTACCACCCTCTTGTAGCTTTTAGTAGACTTCCTTTCTGTATATTTAATATCTTCTTTATAATATGATGTTGGGAATTTACTCTCGGATACTGTTTATTTGGTGTTCTAAATACCTCTTTTCTCAGGATAGACATCTTTTCCCAGGTTTGGGGAATTTTCTGCTCTGGCTCCATTTATACAATTTTATTAATTTGTGCTTAATTTTATTAACTTCTGCAATTAGTTGGAATGTTTTTGACTAAGCATTCTAATTCCTGTCTATTGTCTTCAAGCCCTGACATTCTATTCTCCCTATGATTCCCCACTGAACTCTTTACCTGACTTTTCGAAATTTTCATTTCCAGCAGGATTTTTCTTCAGTATTTCTGTTTCTTTAGAGAATTCCATTTTCATACCCTGTATTAACTTCCTTATTTTATTAAACTGTTTCCTTGTGTTTTCTTGGAATTCATTCAGGAGTCTGTGTCCTCTGATTTCTTTGAATAAATTTAAAATAATTCATTTGCATTCCTTGTCTTGAATTTCACCTATTTCACTCTCAGCAGTTAAGAGCACTGGCTGTTCTTGCAGAATACAGGGATTCAAATCCCAACACCCACATGGCTGCTAACAACTATAACTCCAGTTCCAGGGGGTCCTACGCCCTCTGGTGTCCCCCTTGCGCACTGCATGACACGGGTGCACTTACACTTGTACACCTAAAATAAAAATAATGAATAAAATAAATTTAAAAACCAAGAAATATGCATAGTGTGGGAACCAGTCTCACCCAGAAGTGTAAACAGGAATAGCTTTTTGTATGAATGATCTGATGCCATCCAACATTAAAAATATACCCCGTGTCTGACCTGGCGATTGTGTTTTTAGGAGTTTATCCTATAGACAGTGTCAACAAATGTGCGATGATTTGCTAGGCCATTCACTGGCCTACACTTGATGTTGAATGGCGGAATAAGAACAAGATGGTGAGACTGCTGTGCTGGCAAAGCCGGAATTGTTAGCTCCCAGGAATGCATGGTAGAAAGTGGAGATGCGTAGCTACGTATAAACAGATTCCAAACCACTTAACTCTCCTTTCTCCCTGTCCTTCACCACTGTCTATGTGTGGCTCTCTTTTGCAGGCCCAAGCAGGAAACCTGGCAGCCACTCTTAAATCCTCTTTCAGACCTCATCCGCTATTAAACTCACTCCCATTTTGCTCCGACATAACCATGACGTTTCTTTTGTGCCCTGTTTATTCTCCAGGGTCAGCCTTTGTCACCTCCCATCTTTACTTCTTTCAATCAGGCATTCATGTGGAATTCAAATGAAGCCTCCCCCCCATCCATCCACCCACCCATCCCCCCACCCACCCACCCATCCAGCCAGCCAGCCAGCCAGCCAGCCACACTATTAGCGAAGGAAGGCTTAGGTCTGACAAGGGCAGCACGTTTTGGAGCCTCTAGCTGCGCAAGTCGAACCATCCCGGGGGACTCCAGCGGCCGCAGGGGCAGGGATGAGTCTGAATCATGGCAGTGACCCGGCCTCCAGCTTCAGCAACAGCACAGAAGAGGTTGGCGCACATGCCCCCCCACGTGACCAGCCGTTCACGTGAGCGCCGCCGAGCGTGACCTCCGGGGCGCCACGTGATCGTCCGCGGCCACGTGATCGCCCTCTCCGCAGGCCCAGCTTCCTGCTGTTTCCCAGCCGAGGCCCATGGAGGAGGAGGAGGAGGAGGCGCGGGCGCTGCTGGCCGGCTCCCCGGAGGCGGGCGGCGGAGTCCCGGGCGGCCCGCGCGCGCTCCCCGCGCTCTGCGACCCCGGCCGCCTGGCGCACCGGCTGCTGGTGCTGCTGCTGATGTGCCTGCTGGGCTTCGGTGAGCCGGGAGGGCTGGGTGGCGGATGGAGACGCGCTCCGTCCCCGGCCGCAGCTTGGGGCTCCGCTCTGGCTGTTTGTCGCGAGCGCGGGGCTCGGCGACCGAGCTGGAGACTGTGTCCCCAAGTCCCCGAGGGCAGCAGGTCGCCCCCGGGACGTAGAAGGATCTTCAGGTCCCTCTCGGAGCACGGTGCTCAGAACTAAGTCCTTGTTCTACGGTTCCTTAGGCTATCTCCTTCATTCTCATGATTTCCGTGCTGGCATTCCTTATAGATGCCTCATCCTCTTTGGGACAGTGTGCTCCTGTTCTTCCTAGCTGGTCTTCCTGTTTCTTCTAAAGCAGGACCACCCCGGACTTGTGGTTTGGCCATGGCTGGTTTCGCTTACGAAATCTGATCACCATAAAAGCAATTTCTTGAGCTCCTAAGAAACACCTTTCCCTTCCGTGTTACATACAGTGTTTAGTTTACTCAGCAACTGTTCCAGTTGGTTAATGTTGGCGTGGCTGGAAAGAAAGTGTGTTTTCAGGAATCAGGTTCAGAAATACCACGGTTTAGGAACTTCACGCTCCTGCTGGAGTTAGATAGCCATAAAAATACTTCGGGCTTTGGTTTCCCAGCTGTTCCCTTTGCGCACCCTTTCTCTCCCTTTTTTTAAACACGAAACTTATCCTTTCCCTTTAAAACACTGTACTAAGTCCCGATTAAGAAATTAAAGTAGGAACCAGAAGTTTGTGAGTTTAGAAACAGTGACCAAGGAACAGCGACAAAACCGTTTAAGAAATTGTCCCTAGTCAAGCTGACAGCTTAATTTTGGGGTAGATTTGGTTATATGCCTGGGATTCAGAAGCTTATTTAATGATTCCCCTTGAACTGGTAGCTTTGTGAACTTGTGTATATAAGCAGAAACAGAGGCAATGTTATGTTGTGGTCTGCCTCAACCTGTCAGTTACCTTTAAGATAAATCCCAATGCATGGAGAACATCTCTCACCACTCCCTGTTTCTAATTCCCCGAGAGACAGGTTGGTTCTTTCCATTCATTTTTGTTGTTCTTCCTTTCTACCGCTGTGTTCACTAAATCATTTGATCGTCGGTATTCAGTTTGCAGAATCAATTCGTTTCACACACTGGTTTGGTCAGAATAGCCAAACTTCATTCAGTTTTCAAGAAGAGTGGCACCAGCTAACGTCATGAACTGTATAGGAGTATGCAGAGTGGTTAAGAGCCCTGACTGCTCTTGAAGAACACCTGGTTTGAATCCTAGCACCCACATGGCACCCCTGCTCCTGCAATGCCAAAGGAGGACAGAAGAGGGGTGGGAACTTCCTGGAACTGGAGTTAGGGGTGGTTATTAGCTGCCATGTGGGTGCTAGGCAGGCGATACACTTATACACATGAAATTATACACATGAAATAGAAATAGATAAATAAAAATTTAAGAAACTTTTTTAAAAAAGAAAATAGAAATATTCATGAAGATGGCGAAATAGACATGGGAACATGGAAAATGTGAGGACAAAATGACTAAAAAGATTTGATTGTTGACTGCGGAGTTCAGGTTTCTGGTATTTGCTGTGTATGCACACTTGTAGGTTGTGTAAGTTCTTTGCTTAAAACTAAGGAAACACTGGTAGATAAGGAAGTGGGTTAACATGTTTCCATAGCGTCAGCCAGAGCAGAACCTCAGGATCACTTGGAGTAGTAATGACTAATAAATTGTGACTTGAAACTTGTCAAGACCTTATCATTCTTTGTGAAACATTGCTCTTTCCTCTTCTAGGAAGCTATTTTTGTTATGATAATCCTGCAGCCCTTCAGACTCAGGTTAAACAGGTGAGTTAATCTTCCACATTTGTGTCTCTGCATTGGAGAAATTAACAGCTGCTGAGACATTGTCAGCCCTCAGGGTGCCCAGTCTGAGATGCCCACTAAGTCCCCTGTAAATCTGTAGTCACCAGAACCACAGGCCAGAGAGTTAAGTTCAGATGACTTCCCGTAAAGAACTCGTAGCACGTATGTGATAAAGTGGTTCCGTTCCTTAGGTAGAGAGTTATGTACTCCTCCCACAGTGTTGCCAAAGAAACCGGGTTTTGGTTTAGATTTTCTTCTGCCATTGCTTACTGATCCGAGTGATAAATGATTTGTGAGATGCCTTTTGGCCTTAGGTAAGTTTTATTGTCATTTGTTTTATAAATGTGGATGTTGACTGCTGAGGATTGTCCATTATTGATATTTTCAGTCTTGAATTGTAAAAGTATACTTGATATTTGTAATTTGGGGGCATTTAGATTGTATTTTTCTCCTACTTTTTTTTTTTTTTTTTTTAACCACTGAGCACAGATTGTTCTTTTGCATTCCAGAAGGAGGCAGAGAGGGTCAAGTTTGTAAGGGTAGGCAAAGATGATTCTTGTCTGTGTGGGAGGAGTCCCCAATGCAGGCAGAAATGAAGTAAGAATGTGGAAGACAGTGACAGACTGAGTTGGTCCCTGCCCCAGTGACTGGGCCTGGAGTCCATGAAGCCCCTGAAATACTATTCGGAATCTAGGAGTTCCCGATGTGACTCTTTTTCTAGGGCAGGGGCTGTGGCTTTCATGAGATTCTCAAGGAAGTGACATACAAATGGTGAAGACATACATTGACCCTATACAGAAATCCAAATGTAAACACTATCTGTTTTGATTTGTTAATTGCTGAACTTGTTTGGAAAAAAAGTTCTGTTTTCTTCCCATATAGGATATGCAGGTGAATACCACGAAATTCATGCTGCTGTATGCCTGGTATTCTTGGCCCAATGTAGTTTTGTGTTTCTTGGGTGGCTTTTTGATAGACCGAGTATTTGGAATACGGTAAGCTTGTTTTAAAAAAAAATCATCTGTGGGTACATGTGATATTATTAGGAACATGTAAGGCTGTATTAAAGTATTTCTACACAGAACTAAATAGACTTGTATTTGACTGTGATAGTGTGCATGAGGTTTGCTCTTTTTTTTTCTTTTTTAAAGATTTTTATGTATCTAGACTTGGTTCTGGAAGCTTGGTTAGTTCATCAGTTAGGATCAGGCCTTGTTATTGCTGCTGGTAGAATAAGATCCTCAGTTGTCTGGAGGTTATGTTTGCTCTTACTT
Organism: Eospalax fontanierii; assembly: GCA_035773235.1. NCBI lineage: Eukaryota > Metazoa > Chordata > Mammalia > Rodentia > Spalacidae > Eospalax > Eospalax fontanierii. The sequence goes on along the minus strand of CM069548.1, from coordinate 21,544,667 downwards.
GGGATCTGAGTTCTCTTGCTGTTACCAGGTCAAATTCCTACTAGGTTGAACCGTTTGGAACTTCCTGAGCTTCTGCTTCTTTATTGTTCATGAGATGGAGGATAATTCCCTCCTTACCAGATAGTTTTGAGGATTAAATGAGAGATGAATGTGTGAAGCCTTTGGTGTGTAGGTAGTAGATGCTTCCTCATCCTTGGTGAGATTTTTTTTTTTCTGTGTCTGCCTTTCTTTGGCCAGTGAACTTTCTGTGCCTGCGTGTATTAGACATTGAGAAAGGAATAATACTATAAACTTTGTCAGTTTACACTTTTGTGATCAGATGTGTTGAGAGAGAAGGCTTACAGGTCAACTGGGAGTCTTTTCAGAAGGCAGAAGTGAAGCTCCTGAAGCAGATTCAAGCCTTGTCTGATGGATAAGAGTTGAAAAACTCCTCAGTGGGTAGATTTGGGAGTTAACCTTAAGAATCTTGAATGGAGTCTAAAGGAAGAGTTAAATGTGTTTTACTGGTCTCAGGGAATATTAGCTTGAATTTTCAGGGAAACAGATCCCACCTATTCTGAGTTCAAACTTGCTAGTTCAGGTTGGTAGGGTGAGATATAAATTGGCCGTGGGCCATTGTGAGTTTTTTAATTTTAGAGAACACTCAGGAGAAGATGGTGTGGCCATTTTTCAAGGCTCTTGAGAGAATCTAGATTTCAGAAAGACACTTCTCAGACTGCCATTTTGTAAGTCTAGCAGAACATTAATGGGTACTTGCATTGTAGAATGCTGGACTTGTAATTGTTTTAACCTGGTTTAATGTCCTCCAAAAGTAGTTTTTAGTTATCAAGAATTATAACCACTTAAATTATTTACCGTAGAATTTTCTTGGAATCAGTTCTAAACTCTGCATAAAAGTTTTGTAAAGAATTTCCATTTCTAAATGGTTTTGACATTGGGAAATTTTTTAAGATTATTTAGATTTTAAGAGGTGATAATGGCTTAAATGAATGTGTGCTGGCACTGAGGCCCCTAGAATTTCCACAGAAGTCTAGATTTCTGTATATTGATACTCAGCTTAGGAAAGATGGTCACTGCACAAGCGGATGAGCACTCATCTTCCTTTAGAGGGAGCTTGCAGAGAAGACCAAAATGAATTTCTAGTACAGGACTCTGTGATTACTGGTGCACAAAGAAGTGATGTTTTCTCTTCCTTTCTCTCTGTCTTACAGATGGGGCACAATTATTTTTAGCTGCTTTGTCTGCATTGGACAGGTAAGAGAGGCCAAAACATTTAATATTTGGCAGTTCAATGAATGATTAGCTTAATTAATCAGACCCATGGATACCCATGTGGTATAATTTCTTTTAAGCCTTGAGTTTTTAGTGACTTGCCTGTTGCTGCAGTAAAGTACCTGATGAAAGCTGCCAAAGAGAGGAAGAGTTCTTTTTGGCTCCTAGTTTGAGCGTGTCATCCTTCTGGGTAGGCAAGGCCATGATAGCAGCTGGATAAAATTGTGTCCACGATCAGGAAACAGAGTGATGGATGTGGTGTGGGACCTCCAGCCCATGAGCTCATATTCAGGGCAGGTCTTCCTACCTCAGTCAACACAATCTAGACAGTCGACTTCTCAAAGGCATGCCAGGGGCTTGTTTTCTTGATGATTCTAGGTCCTTTCAAATAGACAATCAATGTTTACTATCACATGCATGAGCATTACTATTTTGATTTCTCAGATTTGTTAATGAAGGAAAGTAAAATGACTGTGGGAGTTAGAACTTAACCATGTTACTTCACTGAATATCTTGAATTTATTTTTCTATTTGATATTTTGTATTACAGGTTATTTTTGCTCTGGGTGGAATATTTAATGCTTTTTGGCTAATGGAACTTGGGAGGTTTGTGTTTGGGTAAGTTATGCATAATTTCAGGTTACCTTGACAGATTTGGTTGTGATTTTTTTTTTATGCTGAAGATTGAAGCCAGGACCCTCTCTCTCATATACCAACTGTTTGATTCACCATTGACTCAAGCCACTAGTCTTTTATTAAGGATTTAAAAGAAATATTGTCTTTTGGGAGGAAGTGCTACAAATCATTGAGATACAGCCTAAGACAGAACTAAGACATTTTCTTAGTTCTAACCTTCATTTGAAATAATTCTGAGTGGTCAGTTAACTGTAGGGTTTGAATATCACAAGCTTCTCTAGAAATGAGGCTTCTTTTGCTTGTGTTTGATTTAAACCTCATTCACAAAGTTACAGACTATCAACTTCTAGGTTCGTGACTGTATTAGGTGCTTTTTTGTTGCTATGATAAAATACCATTTCAAGATACCTTACAGAAGAGTTTATTTGGGCTTATGATATCAGAGAGATAGGAATCCATGGCCTTAATGTGGCCTGGCATGGGGTGGCAGAGAGAGCAAGCTGTCATTAGGACAAGGCTGTGATCTGCCAGAGCCCACCCTAGTGACACAGTTCCTGCACCAAGGCTCCACCTCCTAAAGATTCCATGACTTCCCAGACAGCACTACCAACTGGGACCACGTGTTCAAATACCTGAGCTTATGGGACATTTCTTATTCAGAGCACCACAGTGACTCGCGGACATTTCACTCTTTCTTAGTGGATGACATTCAGGTCTTTCTGTTCCCTGTTAGGTGTCTTAAAAGGGACACAGCACCCCTAGGCTGACCACCCTGTGTGCATTTCAGTGTCTGTTAAGTAAACCTGTTCCGAGTCTAGCCTTGGATCTCCTACCCTGAGAGATACAGGTGACAGAACTGTCTTTAAAACCATAGCTTATTCATGATCTTCACAGGCACCAGGACCTTGAGGATGCACATAGTGTACACTCAAAGGAAACAAAATCCATAAGGGTGTGAAAGAGATTCTGGGACAAAAATGTGGCCAAAATGGCCGTGTGGGTGAAATGGACCATTGCAGGAAAAAGTGTGGGAACTGGGTCAGAAGAAGAGAAAGGGAAAAGCTGTTTTGGACCAGGACGGAGTGGTAACATGGACTCGTTTTTTTACAGTATGAAGGAGACAAGCCTTCTCAATGGGCCTTAAGGGGCAGTGGTGATACCTGGAACTTCCGTGAAGGAAGATCAAAACTGGAAAGCGGGAGGATGTTGAATATGCGAGATGAACTGGGAGACTGATGGGAGCTTTCAGTATTGGCCTGAAAAGTGTGAATCCTCATTTTTGCAAAATGCTCCCTGTCAGTGTTGAGCATAGGCTGGATAGATGGTACAGCAGTGTAGGCTCCTTTCTTGCCGGTCTTGATTACTAATGCACCATCCCAAATGACTCTAACACATCACAGTATAAAGTAGTCATTGTATTTGGTTTAGAATTGGAGGCAGAATATTTGGGTGACTTGTCTGTGCCCTGAAGCCTCAGACCTCAGCTGCACAGATGGAAGTCTGGAGGCTAGAATCACCTGGGAGCGTGTTAACTCTCATGTTGCATGCGTGGACTGGGCTGCCTTCAAGAGTAGAACTGCTGATCAGAACACCACGAATGGCCTGTGTGGCTTGCCTTCTCAGCATGGGGGTGCTTCCCCTGAGTACGGCGGGGCTTAGGACTCCATGCGTGCGTGTTGGACTGGAAACGCAGTTGTCATCTGTGTTACTTTTTGTTGCTGTAGTAAAACACCATGACCAAAAGCAGCTTAAGGAAGAAAACTCATTTTCACTGATGGTTCCTAAGTGTGCATCCTTAATGGTGGAGGAGGTGTGGCAGAGGGCAGGTGGAGCAGGAAGGTGAGAAAGAGACCACATCTTCAACTGCAAACAGGGAGCAGAGAGAGTGAATTAGAAGTGGGCCAAGGCTAGGAACTCTCAAAGCCCACCCTGAGTGACATACTTCCTCCAGCAAGGCTGCATCTCCTAAAACCTGCCCAGACAGTGCTACCAAGTGGGGACTAATTGTTTAAATACTGAGCCTGTGGGGGACACTGCCTGTTCAAACTGTGTTGGTAATGTTAATCTTTGGGATATGTGGGGTTACATGCTTCACTGAACCATGTTCTATTGGTTGAAGCAAGCCTACCTTGATTCAAGAGGAGGAGATAGCTCATCTCTTGATGGGAGCATTATCAAAGTTGCTAACTGGAATTTCTTTAAAAGCTCTGATTGTTACTACCTATCCCGTGTTTAGGATTGGTGGAGAGTCCTTAGCAGTTGCCCAGAATACCTATGCTGTGAGTTGGTTTAAAGGCAAGGAATTAAACCTGGTGTTTGGACTCCAGCTCAGCATGGCCAGAATTGTAAGTATGGTGGCAGACCTCCCAGGGCCAAATAGCAAGCAAAAGATTGAGTCTTGTAAAGTTGGGGATGAGAATGAAATGTACTAGGATTCACTTGAGTATGGTGAGCTGGGCACCCATTTAAATAGACATTTTTTTAAAGATTTATTTGTATGTCAGGATGTGTGCATCTGTGAGTGTGTGCATGTGTGTGTGTATGCATGTGTGAATATGCAGGCCAGTGTTTGTGCAGAGGCATTGGGTCTCCTCACTTTCTCTCTGTGTACTCCTTTGAGGCAGGATCTCTCTGAACCTGGGCTTACATCTTTTTTAGGATCAAAGCTAGCATGTCCCAGTATCGTTCTCTCTGCCCCGCTCAGAGCTATAGTTACAGGTATGCAGGGAATGCCTGGATTATTACATGGGTGCTGGGATCTGAACTCATCTCAAGAGAGCAGCAAGCACTGTTAGCCACTCAGTCATCTCCCCAGACCCCACTCATATTTTTAAGATTTATGTACCTTTATGTGTATCTCTCTGTGAGCATACACACGGGGCTTATGTTTTCTCAGGCTGGAGGTCAGCAAGGCCCCCTAATCCTCCCATTTCTGCGTCTTTCAGAGCTGGGGTTACAGGCATGCATGGGACATCTGGCTTGTTGCATGGGTGCCGGGATCCAAACTCCTGTCCTGACTGTGCAGCAAGTGTTCTAAACTGCTGAGTCATCTCTCAAACCCTGATTTTTATATATTTCTCTAGGATATAGAATGGCATTTACATTATCCTAAGTTAAGGCATCAGAGGACAGCCAAAAATGATAAAGTAAACATTCATAGTTCAAAGAATCTGAGTTTAGGTTGCACGATTTCTCTCCCGTGCTATGCCCTGCCACAGAGTCTCTGCAGAAGGCTGTGTAGGTTCTGCCCTCACGTTTTCATCAGTAAAAAGCTCACTCTGTGATGGGCAGCAGGTCTCCTTCAGTTAACTTCACACAGATGAAGCCTCCTGTCACAAGGAGCTTTTACTGACTGCTCCCGACTCAGCTTCTGTCTGAATTCTTGCCTCCTGCACCATGCCACAAAAGCTTGCCTTGGTTCTTCCTTCATGGTCAGGGATGTTTATTTCCTGTGGTCGTCTAAGTCAATCTAACTTGAGTTCCGGATCCCCTGGCATGGTGCTCACGCCTCCCCGAACTCAGTAAGCCAATACCCCAGTGTTTGGAACCTAGAACTAATCACGATGTTTTAGGTCTGGTCTTACAGAGTTCACCCTGGGGAATAGCATTATGTTTTACTTAATAGGTCTTGTGCAAGCTTAGGTAGGCATAAGCCCTCTTAGGGTTTTTTTCTCTCACAAAGTCTGATACATAGACAGGCCCTTTACTCACCTCCATCTTTACCATTAAAAACAAGTATACAGTGACTAGTAAATAGTGCAAAAATCAATATAGTCTTAGAGAAGAAATTAAGAAAATTAATTGTATCTTGTGAGTACTTTTGTTTCTGTGCATGTAAGGCCTTTAAAATTTTCAGTATTATAAGTAGAGCTGCACTGACATTTGCTGTAAGGCTTCTCTGATTGTTTCCTTAGGCTGGGTGTCTGGGAATGGGATTATTAAATCAGGGGTCTTGTTAGGGTTTCAGGACTGGACATAATATTTCCACATTGTTTTTCCGATGAGATGTTTTTGTCCCCATCTGTCGGACAGGAGAGGACCCTGTTTATTGTAGTTCTGATTTTACGGGTGCTTGTGCTTTTGAAAAAGGCTATTTTTGTACTTTGGTATGAAACACCTGGACCATCTTCTTGGAGTTCTTAGAACTAGTGTGGCTTCCCCTGACCTCCGAGTTTCTCTTTTAGAATGTCTCTAGAAGCTTCCTTCTGTGGAGATGGTGGATCTGGTTGAAAACTTCTCAAAGAAGGAAATAAGATCAGCCGAGTAAGATAGATTCTCGGTGACTCTGTTGTAGTTACTACTGATCATGAGCTTTTCTGTGTCAGTGTGACTTACTTAGATGTCGTTAAGCTGCGTTTTGAGTTGTTCTAAGTTTCTTGAAGGGACCCTTGGGCCTTCAGCATGCAGGGGATGTTACTGGAGCAGTAGGGAGGAATGGAGGAGGTGGACAAGCTTCATCTAGGGCAGCCTGGTGTTTGTCTGACTTATCATTTAGAGTGCATAGAAGATGGTCAAGAAAGGAAGGGTTTTAAGGCAGGAAATGGTGATACTTCTCGTGTTCCCTGAGCATCCTCTAGAATGATCCCAGAGCTGTGGGCTTACCTCTGTGTTTCTGTTGCCTGAGCTGCGAGTGCATTCGATTTCGGATATTTTTTCATGTACCTCTTCAGGCATTGGGCTACTCGCTTTTTTCATGTCTTAGCTGTGTACTGAGGGTCCACCGTTCTTTAATCTTCCTCCTTAATTTGTTACTTTTGAGCTTAGTATTTCAGCAAGTACTTATATGGAGGTGTTATTTATTTTAGAATTAGAAGATTCGTAAGGCAGCATCCCAGTCCTCGAGGAGCTTGTATGTGCAGTGTATTGGAAGGTTTCCAGGGAGTCTCTAGTTACTTTATTTCCCAGATGAGCAATGCCCCTGGATGGCATTTCTCACAATATTTGCTGTAAAGTTTGTGACATTTGCTAGTAGAATACTGTTCAGGACAGGCATTTCTCAGTCTGAGAGCATCGGATCTTTTCGTAGTATTAGCATAGTTGCCATTAGGGAAAGAGGGCTTTTGTCATTTTTCAGTTTCACGACCACAGTCTCGTACTCCTGCCTCTGTCAAACTTTCTCTCTCTTTCTCTCTCTGCCTGTAAGTGTGGGAATGCCCAGGACTTTGATCTCTGACTTCTCTTTGTATGTTCACAGCCTTGGTGATCTGACCTAGTTTTGCAGTTTGGAATAGCATTGCTTTGTCCTGAACTTACGTCACCAGTCCAGGCCGTCCCCCTGAATTCTTCACTCATGCAGGCAGATGCCTCTGTCCCCTGTGCTGTCCTGTAGGCAGAACAAACTGAGCTGAACTTGGCCTACACTCAGCTCTTGTTATTTTCCTCCCGAGACCAGCTCCTGCTGCAGTGCTCCTCCTCAGCTGAGAACTACTGCTTTTGTCTAGTTTCTGACACTGGATTGTGGTGTCATCTGAGCTCCACCTCCTCCCATCCTCCGTATACTTGTTAGTAAATCCTATTGGCTACCCCAACAAAATATATCCATGTTCTGAGCCTGGCTCAGCATACCTGCTGCTTAGACACATCTTTTCTGTTCTGGCCTGTTGCTGGAGCTCCAGATGGCTGCCTGGCTTCTGCCTCTGTCCTCACCCGTGGTCTGATTTGAATTTAGCAGCCAGGAAGTCCAGGACTCAGTCCCATTCAGAAGCCATGGTGCTCACCTGCGGCCCGCCCTCCTTGTTTACTCTCATTGTGCCCTGGCTTCTCATCTGTGCTATTTTGGTCCCCTTCCTGACCCTGGATCACACCTGGCTGTTTGCTTGTGGCGCTGTGCCCAGCTGTGCTGTGCCTGGGCTGCTTGGCCCCAGGTGTCTTTAGGGCACTTTCCAAGTTCACTCCAAAGTCATCCTTGGTGAGTCCTCCTCTCCAGTTTTATATTCTGTCTATATTTCTATATACTATATGCCTGCTTTAGTCTTTTAAGTATTTGCTATTATTTAATATACTGCATTGTTTTTACTTTACTAAAATGAGAGTTTTATGAACATTGGGTATTTTTTCTGTTATTCTTGAGATAATGACTGACCTGTTATAGGGATTCAGTACTTGGTGAACGAATAAATAGATCAGGATATTAGCTACTATAGACTTTATTGTTTACTTTTTTGGGTCATTTTGAAAGACGGTCTCCCTTTGACCCTGACTGGCTTGATCTCACAGAGAGCCGCTTGCCTCAGCCTTCTGAGTGCTGAGATTTAAGGCATGTGCCACCATGTCTAGCTGTATTGTCTAGTTTTTGGATAGTCAGATGAAGAACTCTTTAATTTTTTCATTTTATTTTTACTTTGTGTATGAGTATTTTGCCGTATGTATGGTTTGTAAGTGGATTCATGCATGCAATGCCCACAGAGGCCAGAAGAGGGCATCAAATCCCCTGGGACTGGAGTTATGGTTGTTTGTGAGCTACCATGGGTGCGGGGAATTGATCCCTGGTCCCCAGCAAGAGCAGTCAGTGCTCTTAAAAGCCGAGCTACCTCGCCAGGCTCCAGATGTAGTCATCTTAACTGTGGCTTTATCTTAGCCAGTTGACTTTGTCTTCATAGGTTGTGTTTATTTTTTAAAGTGACTCAACATAACCTGGATCCTAGTTATAATTTCACTAAGCCACCTTAAATAATTTTTGTTTTCCTACTGAACAGTGGTATAGATCATTGAGAATTCTGTTGATATCTATTTTTTCTTCCTCAGGGAAGTACAGTGAATATGAACCTCATGGGTTGGCTGTATTCTAAGATCGAAGCTTCGCTGGGTTCCAGTGGTCACATGACACTCGGGGTGACACTTATGATCGGTGAGTGACTTCTCAGGCCCTGTCTTGTCTTTTTTGAAGGTAGTGTTAGAAGGAGGGATGGTGGGAAGTACTGCCAGGCTATTTCGGTCATGATTTCCTCTCTGTAGTTTACTCGCTCTGTTGCCTGTTCTAAATAGTCAGTTGTGGGCCTTGTTTTCCTTTGATTTCTTCGTCTTGGGGATCTTATTCCTTTCTTCTGTATCACTGTTTTCATTTGTATCTTCCATGTTCAGAGATTATGTTTGTGAAATCAGGTCAGTCAGGGAGTATATCCTGGTAAGTTTGTAGTAATTTGTAGCAGAAGGAAGAATTGTTTTCTTTTGATGAAATTCAGCCAGGATACCTAGAGAGCCTGGATTTTGTAAGTGTCAGACATGGTATGGGAAGGTTGAAAATGCACTAAGTTGAAAGTCTGGAACTTGGGTTCATTTTCTAACTAATCGTATCATCTAGAACAAGAAAGACTTCTTTCTGTGTCTCAATTTACTGTGAAATTGCAGGTCTCCGGCCAACTCTGTGTGGCCCCTTGGTTTCTAAGTTCTCTTACCAAAGTTCCATGGCGCCAGTATCTGGATGGTCACCGAACAGTGTGGGCCGCTCTCCTTGTACTTTTCAGGCTTTTTTTCTCAGCACAGACTTGCAGACTGTGTGTAACAAGAGTCCCACCTATGTAGATGGCTTCTTGTGGCTCCACAGTGCCCAGTGGCATGATGGGGTGAAGGCTCAGTTTTGCCTATTTTTTATTCCTGTAATTTCTTGATACAGACAAGCCTAGTTACAGGAAGATACTGGAGGGTACTCCTAATAGGAATTGCATCTAAAGACTCCCAAACCCTCCTTCTCCAACTCTGGCTTCATTAATTTTTTTTTCACCTGTGTTTTTTGGCATTCCATTTAGTTTTCTCCAAATGCAGAATTTTTAAGAATTTTGGAGCTAGAAAAGGCCCTTGTCATCATCAAATCAAACCTTTTTAAAGAAAATTTTTATTTTTTAAGACAAAGTGTCACTGTAAAACCCAGTCTGGCCTTGAACTCACAGAGATCTACCTGCCTCCCTGGGCTTAAAGGCAGGTACCACCGTGCCTGGCATAAGTCACAGCCTTTCATTTTACGGATGGGGAATGAGCCTCAGAGGGCTTGGGTGTGTGTCGGAAACCATCAAACCATCACCCTGTCTCTGGCAGCAGTAGAACCCAGGACTGCAAGTTCTTAGTCTGTTTCTTTCAGCTTGTGTGCTAGCCAAATAAAGCAGATAGTAATAATAAGTAAGTAAAGAAAATCAATTGTTCATTCATTTTACCAAGCCCATCCTTCCCTTCCTGTGTGTGATGCATGTTTGTCCATGTGGGTGTGCGTGCAGGTAAACTCAACATATGTATGTGGAGGCCAGAGGTTAGTGCTAGGTGTCTTCCCCTGTTGCTCTCCATCTTATTTTTTGAGACAAGATCTTACTGTCGCCTGAACTAGACTGGTTGGCCAGTGAGCTCCAGGGATATGTCTGTCTCCCCCTTCCCAGTGCCGGGATCACAAGTACATGCCTCTGTGCCCAGCTTTGGGGATCTAAACTCAGATCCTCATGCTTGTGCAGCAAGCCCTTTACTGAGTTACTCCCCCAGACCTTCTAAGCTGCTTTCTGTCATTCTGGAGAAGCGTCAGCTTTCATCGCTCTTTAGCTTGGTTTACTGTGGTGTTGTGAGCTCAGCATTAGTGAGAAATTCTCAACAGTTGGTGCTTAGAGTGAAATAAATGAAGACTTAATTTGCCAGGTAGTAATGTGCTCTCCCAAATCTTCCCCTTCTGATCTCCAGTCTTTACAGTCTGCTTGCTGGGTGCCTGCTGTGCCCTGTCCTCTTCTGTCCCGATTTGGCGCCTCTGGGCTTTTCTTTCTTCTCTTGTTGCTTCCCCTCCAGTGGCCACACTGCCACTGTTTGTGTACCTGGCTTTCTGTAGTCCCTGGTCCTCTCTTTTTAAAATACCTTTTCTTTATTTAGGGGGTATAACATGCATTCTTTCACTAATCTGTGCCTTGGCCCTTGGTTATTTGGATTGGAGAGCAGAGAAAATCCTTCATAAAGAACAAGGAAAAACAGGTAAGTCAGTGTAAAAGAAAAAGTGGGACCTAGGAACCTTTAAAAATAATTCACAATGATAACAATAATTCACAGTGGCATCAGCTCCGGATGCAGTGTTGTGAACTCTTTGTGGTGCAGAATGTGTGGTTTATATTTCTAGATGCATTCTGCTTACCTACATAAGTTTTGGCAGGATATACTTTCTTGATGGTACTTTGTATATTCATAAAGTGACTCATTCATTCCAAAGAGAGTGGGAAGGTTGATACCAAACTTAGCTTCTGCCTTTTCCCAGATTTCCTAGGGAGTTATTTCACAGATGCCATTTTGGAACTTTCTAGAAAGATGTTATTTAAACACTGAATTGCAGATTTAAGCATGAGTAAAAATGATCTTGACTATAGATATATACTATAGATAGATATGTCTGTAGACAGATTTATAAAGTTATGCATCTTCCCTTCATCTCAAGGTGAAGTTATTAAATTAACGGATGTAAAGGACTTCTCCTTACCGCTGTGGCTGGTCTTCATCATCTGTGTCTGCTACTACGCGGCCGTGTTCCCTTTCATTGGACTTGGGAAGTGAGTATTCTCTAACATTCCACTTTTCTTGGCTAAATTTTTACTATTATTTTTTATTTATTTTTATTTTATGTGTCTGAGTGTTATGCCTGCATGTGTGTAAGTACACCTGTGTTGGGCAGTGCCCATGGAGATCAGAAGAGGCTGTCCCATCCCCTGGAACTGGAGTTACAGAGGGTTGTTAGCCACCATGTGGGTGCTGGGACTCAAACTTGGGTCTTCTGCAAGAACAGCCAATGTTCTTAACTCCTCAGTCATCTCTCCAGCCCCTTCTTGGCTAAATTATAAGGAGACCAGAGTCACATAAATGAGTGGAGAATTTTGCAGTCAGTTTTACTACTCTGGGTGCAGTTTATATTTAGACAGTTTATTTTATATCCTGGGATACAGTGGCCTTTCTTAGCTTGAGGTTTAGCATTGTTTTAATACTTTAATTAGTCTCTTTAAGAAATACCTAGTAATAGTGCTTGATTTATAATATTGATTTAATACTTGATTTTAGACAAGCATTCTCTTAAAACTTCCTTCTGTTCCTGGAGTAGGCCATGAATTAGTTACTTTCCTATTTCTGTGATAAAACATCACGACCAAGGCAACTCAGAGAAGGAAGAGTTTATTTGCCTTATTTCCAGAGGATTAGAGACCATCATGACAGGGAAGCTTGGTGGCAGAGGTGGCCAGAGCAGAAAGCTGAGTGCTCACGTCTTCAGGCAGGCACAGGAAACAGAGAGGGACAGATTGGAAGTGGGCATAGCTATAGACTTTAAAGCCCGCCCCCAGTGACGTGTTTCCTCCAGTATGGCTACACTTCCTAAAGGTTCTATGACCCTTCCCAAACCACACCACCAAATGGGGACCGAGTGTTCAAATACTCGAGCCTATAGGGGCACTCTCATTCGGACCTCCACAGGCTGCTGCTTGCTGCGAGTGGGAATCGTGCATTGCTACACTCCCTGCCTGCCAGGACTGTAATTCTGACAGCCAGAGTTCAAGACTGGCCTTTGCTTGTTTTTGTCATCCTCTCTATTTTTGTTCATTGGCAGCTGTTTAAGCAGAGCGTGGGAGAATGTGACTGTGTTTTAGGGTTGTATTTTTATGTCTTAAATTCTTTAAAATCCCACTGTCATTTTAACTAATTTGTGACAAGAAGCCTGTTTGTTATGTAGTAAAGGAGCTCTCTATAGTTCTTTCTTAAGGAAAAGAAGCAGGCTTAGTTTTTCATACTGGTATATTTGGTTTTCTGAAAACTTGGGTGGGCCAATCATAGTTTAGTAGCGAAGTAGTTATGTGAATACTTAAGCAGATTGCTTTAGGTTGGATAACAAAGTGAGAAACAGTATTAGGAGAGAAAAGTTTATGAGATGACATTAGAGTTATTTTTATTCATCTTTGTTTTGTCTTTATTTTTTGAAAATATAGTCATTCTTTCTAATGTGCACACTTATCTTTTTAATTTTAGAGTATTCTTTGCAGAGAAATTTGGATTTCCTTCACAATCAGCAAGTGCCATTAACAGGTATTTCTGTAATTCTGTGTATGCTCAAAACTTTTTGTTTTGTTTTATTCTGTTTTTTGAGATAGAGTCTTCCTGTAGCCCTGGCTGGACCAGAACTCAAGGGCTGGCCTTACTCTCACAAGATATACCTAATTCTGCCTCCCAAGTGAGCGCTGAAATTAAAGGTGTGCACCCCCATGCCTGGTGCATGTGATGTTTTTATGAGAGTCAAAAAGATGTGTGTGACTACAGGGCCAGTGTGAAAGTTCCACTAAAGAACCTGAGGGCCTGTATTTGCATTAATGGGAACCCCAAAGAGTTCTTTTATGGTGGTCATTTTAGCAGAATGCTAAATTAGATGAATTAGGGTTTGCTTTGCCTAATATTTTTAGAGAATTTTTTGGTACTTTATTTCTTTTACGGTTTTACTGTTTTTCACTGCTTTACACCTGTCACTGTTCTGTACAGTATCGTGTATGTCATCTCAGCTCCGATGTCCCCAGTATTTGGGCTCTTGGTGGATAAAACTGGGAAGAACATCATCTGGGTTCTGTGTGCGGTGGTCACCACCCTTGTGTCCCACATGATGCTGGCCTTCACCCTGTGGAACCCATGGATTGCTATGGTAAGATCGGGGGCTCCGTCAGGGCTTGAGAGAGAACTCCAAGCCTCTCAGGAGGCGTGCCCAGGAAGCTCAGCTGACACCACCCAGAGGGAGTGATTTGATTTTAATTTGGACAAGGAAAATACAGTTTTTAAACTATAGTAATTATAAATTATTAGTTTATAAGGTTTCTTTTTTTGAATTGAATAGGCTGACACTGCTGAAGTAGAGTTTGAAATAAAATAGCCTCATGAAAGCCAGAAAGTGAATTGTTTCCATTTATTTTTGTGAACGTCATTGAAAGAAGTCACTGCATTAGAAGTGACCAAACACTGTTTTGGCTCTGTGTCCACTGTTGAAAGGTGATAACAGATTCATGGGGTTTTTGTTCTTCAGAATGTCAGTTTTAGGACTCCCAGCTGCAGAGTTGTGTATTTTGCCTGTTCATAAAGGACCATCATGAGCATCAGTGTTTATGTACATGGTGAGCAGGTCCACGGAAGTCTTCTTACAGGGACACCCGGATTCTGGAGGCGTAAATGCTGCTGTAGAGGCTGCGCAGTGGATGTTTTCACAGATGCCAGGAAGCTTCTCCAGCAACTTGACACTCACGTGTACCTTTCCCAGTAGTACACAACTGTGAACATTTTCCTTGCCAGTGTTTATCATTGGCATCATTTTCGTATTTGCCAGTCTGATAGGTACAGAATTCTTAAACTTAGATTGTGTGTATGTGTGTGCATGTGTGTGTGTATCTCTCTATATATTTTTTGAGATGTGCTCTTGTTTTGTAGCCTAGGCTGCCTCTGAATTCACTGTATAGCCTTGGCTGGCTTTGAACTCAAAATTCTCCTGCCTCAGCTTGCAAGTGCTGGCATCATAGGTGTGTGCTACTGTGCTTTTTTAACTGAGAAAATAGCAGCATCTCATGATGTCTGACGAGCGGTGGTAGTTGGTTCTGTGGTCTATTTTCCAGTATTGATCACTCAGAAGCAGGAGAGTAGACTCATGGCATGATGCTGCCTTGATTTCTTACATTGTAATTAAGGAAAACCAGTTTACCCGAAGCTTGTGTAAGAACTTGCAAACTAGCTGTGCTCTTGACAGCATCATGGTCCCCAGCCAGTTACATGTGCTTGCATTACAAGTTAAAATCGTTAAGACAGTGTGTATTGGGGCTGGAGAGATGGCACAGTGGTTAAGAGCGCCGGCTGCTCTTGCGAAGAACCTGGGTTGGGTTCCCAGGACCCACATGGGAGGCTAACAACCATTTATAACTCTAGTTCCAGGGGATCTGATGCTTTCTTCTGACCTCTGCAGCTATAGCACGACACAGGTGCATTTATATACATGCAGGCAATACACTCACACTGAAAAAAAAATAACGAAAAAAGACAGTATATATAGAGGGTACTTAAGCTCAAGATTTTGTTGTATATTTTAAATTTTAGTGTAATCACAATAAAATCTGCTTAAATTATATCTTAGCTGGAGTGGCACTTTTACTAATCTGTCTCGTCCGCTGATGCACTGTCTTGCCTTTCTGCCTCACTGTCCAGTGTCTCCTGGGACTCGCCTATTCATTGCTTGCCTGTGCACTGTGGCCAATGGTGGCATTTATAGTTCCTGAGCATCAACTGGGAACTGCATATGGATTGTAAGTATTGTATTTACACTGTGGATTATGTATGTTGCCCTCTGCTGGGTCAGTTATCATGTCTTTTATATGTCTCTTATTATCCCATGTCTCTTAAATGTAGTTATCTTCTGGGTCTAGGAATAGTTCTGAACCTAGAGATAACTAGTTAGTTTTCAGTAACTGTAGTCTGAGGAAAACAACCCAGTGGAGAAGGATTTATTTTAACTCCTCGTTTTTGAGATTTCATTCTGGTCTTTGGCTTCATTGATCTTGGGCCTGTGGTGAGGCATGCTGTTATGACAGCCAGGAAGCAAGCAGACAGACACATACAGGCACATAGACACACATTCCCCCCCCCCCCCCACAAACAGACGTACATAGACACGCAGACAGACACACAGATCCCCACCCCTCCCCAGGTCTGCCCTGAGAGTTTTCTCTTTATTTCATTTAGGCCTCAAGCCTATGGAATGGTGCTGCCTGTACCCAGGTCGTTCCACTCAAGTTACTCTTCTCTGGAAACATCCTAACAGCCATTTAGAGGTGTGCATTCCTAATCGAGGTGCTTTTCAGTCCAGTCAAACTGGCAGTCGAAACTGATATCAGATATGGCAAGCCTCCAGCAGAAAGAGCTGGAGTAAGCTAACCTGTAAGACGCAGATGTACCATTCCCGAGAAATTGATCCCTGTCCCAGGCTCAAAAAGGCAAAAGGGAGGGGGCGCTGGAGAGATGGCTCAGCAGTCAAGAGCACTGGCTGCTCTTGCAGAGGACCTGGGTTCGATTTCACATGGTGGCTAACAATTGTCGGCAACTCCAGATTCCAGGGGAATCTGACAGCTTCTGCTGACCTCCACAGGCATTATATTACACTGGTGCTCTTACACACGTGCAAGCAATAAAATTTAAAATAAAATAAAAATTACAAATTAAAAAAAATGGCCAAAGGGGGCAGCCTCACCTGTGGTCAGTACTCAGGCCCTTCTCCCTTTCATTGAGCAGGAACGTAGCACTTCAACAAGAGGCTTGCTTCCTTCTCTTGGAGCAGGTCTAGTAACAGAAAAAGTCGTAGGACAAAAGCAGTCATAGGATAAAAATGAAAATCTGCCAGGCATGATACGCACCCCACTTGGGAGGCAGAGGTGGGGAGACGGATCTCTGTGAGTTTAAGATCATTCCAGTCTACATAGAGAGTTCTAGGCCAGCCAGGGCTATGTAGTCTTCTGGTCGCCAAAACAAAACAAATAAACCCAAAAGAAAGCAAGCAACAAACAACCCCCTCCAAAAGAAAACCACTCACATCAAAGTCTGTCCAAGTGTCTGCCCCTGGTTGAAAGCCCTTCGTAACACTAGTTGCACATGGTTTGCAGATGGTTGGTTTGTACTATTAGTTGGGCTGTGTCTGGAGACTTATAGAATGACATGTTCTTGCGTGTTTCTTACATTGTAGCATGCAGTCCATTCAGAACCTCGGGTTGGCTGTCATTTCTATCTTTGCTGGCATGATACTGGATTCTCGGGGATACTTGTTTTTAGAAGTTTTCTTCATTGCCTGTGTTTCCTGTGAGTGTCATGTGGCAACATTTACTTTCATTTCTCCCTCTTTTTACCTTTAGGTGTTAACCTATTCGTTTAAAGTAAACCATGTACTTCCATGGTAAGGGTGAAAAGCCATGCTTTGACTTGAACATTTGAACTGGGGGGAACCTAATAATTTCATATTTGGTTATTCCATTGTGAAAGGCACATGCAGATGTGAAATTCTCACAGAGCTGCTTCTGTCTGGGGTTCTGTAAAATTACGACAGCCAAGGAGCTGCCAGGAATTCTGGAAAGAGGAGAAGGAGAGGACGGCAGAGAAGGTGTCAGGGCCAGTTCCGGCTTGGAGTGGGTTGGCTCTCTGTCCTGCAGGGCCTCGGCTTTCTGACTGGCCCTGCTTAAGACACTGCCTTTCCTGTGAAACTGCTGTGGCAGTTTAGTGCTTTTGGAAAACAAAACAGAAAAAAAATGTGAATGTTTTTAAATGCCAGTTAGTAAGCGTTGGGTTGTCTTCTTGACATCAAAATGACACCAGAGTCATTTACGAGGGCGCCCTGTGTTTGTGCTTCCAGTGTCTCTTCTGGCTGTGGTCTTACTTTATTTGGTGAATCGTGCCCGGGGTAAGTGGCTCCGCTGTTTTCTTCTCCAGCTTCAGCGATCGTCTCTGGCGGGGGGGGGGGTGTCGGGAGGTGGGGGTTGTCCCTGGGTTGTTGGCACCAGGGTGTTGTTTATGTGTTAGTGATTTCCTAGGCATGAGAGGAACACATGCATTCATAATTATGTGTTCTGGACCTCCATGTTTATTAAGTTCCTGCTGTGCTTTCTCATCCAGTCAGAACAGTGTACATTTTATAGTATAATATCTCAGTTATATATATGAGATAATATAGTATATAATATAATATAATATGACATATATACATATGTCATATTAGCAACTCCCAATCACTCATGTATCTTATTTAAAAGAAAGTAAATAAATTTGCATCTCAAGGTTGAATATATTTGGTTTAGAATTAGAAATAACAGATTGTTTTCCCACAAGTACATACTAGTATGCATCAGTGTCTTTGTTCTTTATAAGATGTTAGTGTCCTTATTCATTTTTTAAACTACTTGCTCCTAAAGGGCATTATATACTTAATAGAATATAATGCACATGTTGTCTGAATAAATTTGGATTTCTTTTAATTTTTTTATTGCTCCTAAGTATTAACACAGGGTTCCATTTAACAAAATTTGAAGCAATACTTAAGTCCAAACTTAAAAATAAAAACTAAAATAAAAGATTATTATGTCACATAAAGGTTCTACTTTTTTCAGTCTTTCACAGTTTTTTGTCTCTTAAGGTATTTTTATGCAAATGTTTGTTCAGATGGTTGAATTTTACTCATACTACTTATAATTAAGCAATTCTATTCATTTATGTTTTAGGTGGGACTCTAAATTATTCTGCAAAACAAAGGGAAGAAGTAAAACTTTCTCATACTGAGTAAGTGTTAGATGGAAGAAAAGTTATTTTGAAAAATTTTAAATATGAACATTTTAGATCAAGTTGGGTTTGGATTTTTAAAAAAGTATTTCTTTATTTTAATTTTTTTACATGTGTGGATATTATGCTTGTATGCATCTAAGTGGACCAGTGTCTTGCAGTACCCACAGAGGACAGAAGAGGGTGTCAGATCCCCTGGAACAGGAGTTACAGATGGTAGTTAGCCACCATGTGTCTGCTGGGATTCAAAACCACATCTCCTGCAAGAGCAGGTGGTGTTCTTAATTGCTGAACCATCTCTTCAGCCCCAGGGTTTGGACTTTTAAGAAATTAATCTCTTCTTGATTCTCAAGAGCTAACAATTAGGCCTGAAAATATTAATGTAAAATTCATATTTGTTTCAGAAAACTTCAAAAGATGAGTATCGCTACTTAAAATACAAGAATGCAAAGACTTGGGCTTCGTGCCTTCTGTCATGTAGGATGTTAGGAGGGACCTCACCAGGCTCCGGTGCTAGCCCTTCCTTCTCTCAGAGCTATAGCCCTGTTTGAGTAGTTGAGATAACGTTTCCTTGTGTCCCGAGATCAGTATACTGCTTTGTTTTCCCTGACTCATTAGTTTTTTATGTCTGTGCTGAAGCGTAGTGGTAGTTCTGTTTCATGGTGGTAATTCTGTTTCTTGTTAAGTTCCTGTTATAAAGTTTCAGACATTAAAATTCTTATGATTTTTAAGATATATTTCAAAATGCATTTCATTTGTTTATACATTTTGTGACTTTTGAGTGGGTTGAAGTCTGGTGTGGCAGGCTGTTTTGAAGCAGAGTGGCGGTCCTACCCAATCCACTTGTAATATAACTGTCCTAGAAATACATCTTAAGAAAACAATAAGAGTGTGAATTTAAGAAAAATCTTTGTAATGGTCTCATGTTCTTTTTGTTAAAAAAATTGGAAATGCTATAAATGTCCCAAAGTAGGGAAATGGTTAAATACATTGTGACATAGCCATACAGTGTGTTGGAATTCTGCTTTGGAAGGACTTTTAGTGCCATAGGTATTTAATATATTCTCTGCTAAGTAAATGGAAGTGAAATACAATAACTTAATTTTATTTAAGAAGTGTGTAGATAGGCTCTTAAACTCTCTTTCTGAGTTTAATAAAGCACTGAAAGGAATGGCCCCGATAATTAGTTTCATTTGAATGTCAGCGTTGTCACCTGTTTTTTCCTCTGCTTTTCCATATTTCCCGAAATTTCTGTATCCTCTGTTTAAAATGAGGAGAAATTATAAAATTATTTAGTACACTGTCTAGGGGCTGGAGAGATGGCTCAGTGGTTGAGACTGCTTGTTGCTCTTCTAGAGGGACTTGAGTTTGTTTCCCAGCGTCCACACTGGGCAACTCACGACTAACTGCCTGTATCTCCAGCTCTAGGGGATCTGAGACCCTCTTCCTGCCTCTGCAGGCACCTGTGTGCACAGCTTATACACTCACAGACAAACACACAGAACTAAAAGTAAATCTTTAAAACGTATTTGACACTAGCTATTTTATTCTATTATATTACACAGTTTTCATCGTAAACTGCATGGGCTTCCTGCTTTTTTACTGCTGCTTTTTGATGGTTTCTTGCATTGTGTTTTGCAGGTAAGACCCTGACATGGCTATGCCATGGGAATGGGCAGCACACACCACTGATTTGGAAATGTCTACGAAGAGTTTCTAGAAACGTCTTCTCTGAAGATTTTCTTTCTTTATTTTTATTTTTAAAAATTTTTTATAGTCGTTTAGAAAAATAATAGAGTGGAAAATATATTTATATTTCAAATATACCTAGTTAAAATGTGTTCATGCAGACTATTTTAGCTCTAGGTTTTTGTACTGGATAGCTAAAGAATTCTAATCACTAGTGAAGAGTTTAGAAAATCAGTCTGGAGCTTTCAGGCGAGCTTGAGAAAGGGCAGTCAGTAATGGAAAGCACTGCCTTTTGTCGTTGGTATTTTTAGCAAGTGCATCTTCATGTTGCCTTTCTTTTGTATTTCAGTAGAAAGAAAAAAACCAACCCGCAGATGCGGGGGTAAAAAGCTGTCACATACAGAATCAGTGATGGCATTTGAAGAGGTGTTCCCTGTGTCACAGACTGCTTGCAGTTGCTCGTGTTCGCCTCTGGGAGGTTGTTCTGTTACTGAGGATTGCTGAGCACTGGACCTTTAGAGTGTCTCTCTATCACTTGAATATAATTTTTTAATCAAAACTTTATGAATAGCTTTTCTTTCTTTCTTAAAGACAACAGCTAAAAAGTGTTCTTTAATTTATGGCGGTGGTTATCTAGCTACACGGATAAAGGAAAACACCGCAGAAGGTATCCCAGTGTCTTTGGAGTTTTAGGACATTGCAGCACCAGGTTTAATAGAACTTTCCTGTGGAAGATAATCTAAAGAAATTGAAGTTGCAATAAAAAATGCTAAGTGTAGTCATTGACCGATCATAGGAATGGCTTGTTCTTGAGGGCAGCCCTGTGACATTTGTTTTTTGTATGAAATATGAATATCAAGTTTCTCTGAAATTATAGTTTTCAATGAACTGAGTCTTAGCATATTACTTATCAATGTTAAGGAACTTCTCTTGTGCTTTGTGGTCTCTGGGCATGCAGACATTTTAGATGACATGTCAAACCATTTTACCTAGCTGATTATGTTTAAGGTACATGACATGCATAGCCTTGTATGCTTTAAAGTTTGGCACCGGGAGGCTGGAGAGATGGCTCAGCAGTAAAGAGCATTTGCTGCTCTTTGAGGACCCAAGGTCAGTTCTCAGCACCCACATGAGGTGGCTCTTAGCTGCCTAGAACTGGCTCTAAGAGATCCAACACCCTCTTCTGAGTGCTCTTGGCATTCACTAAAGCGCGCACACACATACAGAAATACACACACATGCTCGCACAGAAACATGAATAAAAATCTTTAAAAAAAGTTTTGGAACAGATTGAAAATACTTTATGTAGGGGGACTTTACAGCCCTCCGTTACCTCCTTTTTTTCTGATTTACAGTGTATTATGCCATTATTCACTGGTTAGTTTGGAGACTTTGGCGGCCATGTGCCTGTTCTGTAGCCTATGTCTGTTGAGTATGGGTCTTCCCAGGGAGGGAGAGTTGGGAAGTTGCCCTTCCTGCAGCTGCTGGCCTTACTCTGCAGTTTCTGCAGGCTGAAGTAAGTTCTGGAGTGTCTTGAAGTGGCCTCTGTCCCTGCTTCTTTCACAGGCTTTGTCCATTGCTGTCTCCTTCTCTTAGTCTCTATTCTCTAGTCCATGCTCCAACCCTGTTTGACTTGATTTCAATAAAAACTGCAGGTCCCACCCCAGAGCCATTCTTCCCCATGAAACCTCCTCCAGACCCTTCAGGTTGTATTCAGTCCTCCAGGTACCTGTGAACTTCGAAACATACTTTTCGTTTTTAGGTCACCTCAGTTTGTGAAGAATTTGTGACAGTGGGTTTGGGGTATCTGTCTTCTTAGATTGTCAGCTCCATGAGGGCAGGGATGGGTTTGTTAGTGATTGTATCCACAGTGCTTAGCATAATATAGGCACAAAATGTTTTTTGGATGATGTATAAATAAAAAGTAAATTGGAATAATATATTTGCAGGATAAATGGCAACCTGAATAACAAAATCCAAAAGGGGTTGGTGTTGGGTTCCATGCCTTTGGCTTAGCAATTCTATAATAATTATGGAAACCATCAAATACGTAAATACACTGTAGGAAAGTATCTTCAGTGTAGGGTTTTATAATAGCCTAACAGGAAATCAAGTCTAAACGTAGGAGTTTTCTGTTGTGGTTTTACTGTGCTCAGGACGGAACCCAGGCAGAGCCTTGCCTGTGCTTAGGCAAACCCTTCTACCACTGAGTTACCGCCCCAATTCTTTAAGTGCATTATATCAAAACCAATGAGCAAACCAATGAGTTTTTATTGTTATTGTGAGTATGGGGAGGAATTCCAGGAGCAGGGAGCACTCAAATGCATTGGCATCACAGAAGAGCCCACCCCAACACGTGACTGCTCCCAGAAGCTGCATCTCTAGAGCTCTGCAGAAACGGGCAGGCGGTTCTCCAGACCTGAGAAATCTCTGCAGCTTGGCTGGTCAGTCTCCTCTCCCAGAAGTTCACTTCTATAACCCCAGAGAGTGTAAAGCTCATTTACTTCCTGAGTCTCAGCCTCCCCCTCCTGGAGAGAATGCTCCAGTTTGCCAGAAAGTGCCATTTGAACCCTAACACTATGCTTAAAGTGAAATATTAGACAGTTGCGTTAAATGGTTTTGTAGGAAACATATTGGAAGGTAATAATATTGATAGTGTTTTATTTGTGTGATCTGTGATGCCGCCATTTCTATAAATACAAGTTTACATGAAGGATTATACACCCATGTCTCTGGGACCACCTCTTGGCTCATTTATAGTTTCCAATTTTCCTACAGTATTATGTAATAAAAGTTAAACCCGTAAAGAACACAGTCACTGCTTTTGTGTGCTATGAAGAAAGGGATTGAAGAAGGTAACTATTTTCCAAAGAACTTCTGGGGCATGCCTGGGATTTAAACAGGGTCATGAGTTAGAACTTGTACTGACTGACAAGAATTTCATGTGAAGAGTGTCACTGGAAACAAGACAGGGAAGGGAAATGACATATCAAGTTTTTGGGTTGGGCGTGTGGTGGAAACTCCTTAGCCTGCAAGCTGTTAGTGGGCCAACTTTACCCCCAGACCCCTTGGCCTCTTGGTGGTGGTGTTGTCCCACTGGGGACTTTAGGCCCTGAGAGGTGATTTGTTGAGAGGTCCATGGGGAAAGCTTTGGGGTTTTATAAGAAATACTGGCGTCTCAGCATGCAGGGCAGACAGGCGAAGTTCCTCCACTTTCTTTTCTGTAGAGTATGGATCTGTCCCTCACCCTGCTTGGTAGCCCTTTATCAGTGTCATGTCCTGATTCATCCCTAACCCTGTTTCCGAAGCTGATACTGTTCTCCTTGCCCTCAGTTTGGACAGCAAAGAAACTAATGAAGTTAAGTAGGCTGCCGGCATTTCATTGGGCACGCCGTGCTGTAGGGATTGGTCTTTTTGAAGTGGGTTTGTTGCATGTCTTCCTAGTGGCCTTCTGTGCTGTTTCCTGAAAAAAAAATTACCAGCGCCCCCTGTAGCGCCTCCATTTTTGACATTCCGTTCTAAATGTATTTATTACTGTTCTTGGGACAAGGTCTTGCTATGTAACTCTGGCTAGGGTGGAATTCTATGTAGCCCCATCAGACTTGAATTTTAGTAATTATACCTCAGCCTCCCAAATGCTTTTTATAGAAAAGAGCCACCATGCCTAGCCTAAATATATTTTATGACCTGTAACGTTTTATGTATTTATGTGATGTTTTTACTTTTGTATATAAAATGTTCAGAATAAAATTTGAAATATAATTTCTTTGTGATTAAAAAAACAATCATTTTAGCTTTTAAAAAACACAGTATATTACTGTTACCTCCAGCCATCTGTGGACTTTTGTTCCAACATGGCGTCACTGATCCTCAGGATCTTTAGTAGGGCTGGTGATTCAGGGATTCGGAGGGTGTGGATCATCTTCTGAGTGAATGGAGTCTCCAGGGAAGGTCAGGAGTTCAAGGACTGTGATGGTGTACTGAGCATTATCACAGAGCAATGACTAGGGACTGAGGGTTTAAGAGAACCTGGGAGCTGCAAGATTTCCAGAGGGGCTGGCCTTTGAGCTGTATCGTATAGGATGAGTGGGCAGATTCATTTAGGCAGAGGAGGGGCAGGCTGGGAATTGAGGGGAAGCCATCTGAGAGCTAAGGTGGAGCAAGCCTGTTGGCTAGTGGAAATGGAGTCCCATGTTGTAAGGGTTGGTGCTAGGCAAGTTGACCCATGACTGTCTTCTGTATTCAGCATCGTGATATTTTGAGCTTTGGGAATACTTTTATGTTAGGGATTGTCAAGACCCAATTTGTATTTTAGGATGACTGGAACAGTAGGGAGGGAATGAGTTGGACATGGAACAAAACTGGAGGCAGGAGGATGGTTAATAGATTGGAGCAAGGATGCTGGAGAGATGATAGGATGGGAACTGGGGCAGTGATGTGATCGGAGATCCAGGCTGTGCCCATTGAAAGGATAACTGTTTATGGGATGTGAAATGTAGAAGAAGCTAGAATACAGGTCAACTCCCAAACTGCTGGTGGGAGGTGCTGCCTCTGGTGAAACCATAGAAGGGAAGCTGAAGTTGAAGAAGGAATTGAGTTCGGCATTGGCTTTGTGGTGCTTGCAGTACCCAAGACACTTAGAGTAGTCATCATTTTGAGTGGATGTGAATGGGAAGGGTCCTAAGTGGGACAGGGGTTAGATTTGGGAGCTGTCAGGGACGTGGTGAGCTGTCCTAGGAAGAGGCACAAAGAGCAGAGAAGGGCCCCGGGGCTGCAGTCCTAGGGCATGCCCTGTCCCATTTACAGGAAGTGGGGAAGCAGGAGTCAGGGCAATCTATGGAAACAAAGGAAAGAGGATAGGTAGTAGGTGGCAAATAGCAGGAAAATGTCACACGAGAGGGACTGATGGAGTCCATTCATTGTAATTGGCAAGTCATTAGCGTGTTGCTGGAGCAATTTCAGTGGAATGGTGGTGGGGCAGGCAGCAGCAGCCGGGGAGTAATGGTTTGGAGTACGAATTCAAGGTAGAAATTGCACTAAAAAGTGTAGCCTACCCTTGCAAGAAACGAGGCTATAAAAGACGACGGGAGAGCATAAGGAATCTTCGGTGGTGGCTGCATTGCTTGATGGGTTAGAGCTTATAAAGGTCTCTTTCCTAATGTGTTTTTCTGCTTCGTGGTGGAACATTCTCAGACTTTGCGATTCCTTAATTTTCTTGAAGTGGAACTTTTTGCTTTGTGTTTGTGATTTAAGCACTATAAAAATGCCCAGCTACAGCTTGCTTCAAGAACATAAGTTCTGCTTCTTTGCTTGGAATTCTTCACGAAGCCATTACCTTTGAAGTTGTTTGATACATTAAGAACAACAACAAGCCCATAACAAACCCCAAAGTTGGGAAATTGAAATCCTAAGGAGTTTTTTAGCTTGGTTATAGGAAAGTAAAGGATAATGAGAATATACAAGTTTATAAGCCCAGGTTATGCTCAATTGCAAGTGATTTTGTAAAGGATTTCCACTTTTTATTGTTTTTGAAATATGGTCTAAAAAACAGAAATGGAGAATTCATGCAGGTAATTTGTGCTTTGGAATTGTTTCAGATTGAAATTGGTGGGTCTAGGGTTTGAATCTGAAATGTCCTTTCCAAGTTTATGCTGTGAATGCTTGGTCCCTGGATGGTAGCATTATTTTGGAAGGTTCTGGAAACTTAGAGAGGTGGGACCTAGGTGGATGAGTTCTAGGTAGAAATTGCAGTATAAAGTGTAGGTCACTGGCTTGGGCAGGAGGAGGGGAATGATCCTCGAGGCTGGATTGTTCCTGACTACTACTGGGCTCACTTTCTGCTTCCTGGCCTCTGTGAGATGAACTGCTTTGCTCCAGTATGCCTTCCCTACCGTGAGGGACTAAGCCCTCTGCAACCTGAGCCAAAATGAATCCTTTTCCTTTGAAGTTGTTCTAGAAGAGAATTTTTCAGAGTAATGCAGAAGTAACTAATACAGTAGATGTCAAGGCTCATAAACTTTGAATTTTATAGACCCACATATTGGATGTGGTAGTAATTTCAGAAAAGCATAGAAAATTATGAGAATAATTTGCTGCATTTTCATTCATTCTGCAAAGATAGTAAAACATGTTTAAAGTACCAGATTCTGTGGGAGGGGAACTGAGAAGATGTAAGCCATGCCTATCATATTTGGTGGAAGAGATGTGCCTTGGGAGAGGTGTGGACAATGGACAGAGAAAGGAGAGGCCCTGCTAGTGAGTCCACCGTGAGGCTCCTTGGAAGAGGCGGCGTGTGATTTCTCTGACATGTTTTGTAGCTGAGGATGCCTTGAACTTCACATCTTTCTGCCTCTACTTCCCAAGTGAGAGGCTGGGATTACAGGCAAGTGCCAGCACACCCAGTTTATGCAATGCTGGGGAATCGAACCCAGGGACTAACTGAGCACATCCCTAGTTCCTAATGCATTCTTTCATTACCTCAAGCTCAGAGTCATTTTTGTTGTTATCCTTCCCGTGACGTCTAACGCACCATTTTATTTCTCTGTTTCTCCAGTGGGTTTAAAATGTTTGGTTCCGCGCCTGTTTCTTTAGGAACCACCGTCTGTGCATTTGGATCCCTGCAGAATCTTCTCGTGCCGAGTCATCTTCCTCTTCCTCTTCCTGTCGTCTCAGTATCCCCATCGCTCACTGTCTGCCACGGCTGGAGTGTTGCTAGGCTGCTGTGGTCTATGAAAATGGCGTAGTGAGGGAAACAAACAGACCTGAGAGGATCAAGAGTCCGCATCAACTCCCGGGAGGGAGTCGGAGTGGCGAGTGCGGCCAGGGGCGGCTGGAGCGAGTGGAGTCCAGGCCCTATGGGAGGGGACTTAGGTATTTGGAGAAGGTCCTGGGTGGGATGTAGAGCAGAAGATAGCGAGCTCAGGAGAATGGAAGGGTGGAACTCCCACGTTTGGTGGTGTGATGGGCCAGTGAGTGGAAGTGTGTGTGCAACAGGTCTGTGACCGGGCTGGCAGGCCATCAGCATAGGCAGGGCTTTACTCTGTAAAGTAAGTGCTGTGTAGAGCAACTACGGAGGTGACTGAAAATTGGGGGTGGGGGAGGATGTGTCGAAAATACTGTTGTTTTTAGGTAGGGTTTTATGTATCTCAGGCTGGCCTTGAACTCAGTGTATAGCTAAAGATGACCTTGAACTCCTGATCCTCTTGCCTCTACCTCCCAGATGCTGGAATTATAGGCTTGTATCATCCCACCCAGTTTATGCAGTGCTGGGAATCAAATCTAGGGCTTTGTGCATGCTAGGAAAGCATTTTTCCAACTGAGCTACATCTCTAGCCTTCCCTCTCCCCAAATACCTTAAAAATCGTGTGTCTCTGTGTGCGTATGCATGTGTGAAAGCATTCATGCATGCAAGCATGTATATGCTACGGTGCACTGTGGGTGTGAAGCAGTCTCAGGTACGGGTCCTCACCTTCCACCTTCTTTTACACAGAGTCTCTTGCTGTGTGCTGCTGTGTAAGTCAGGCTAGCTGACCTTTGAGCTCTGCTTCCGGTGCTGAGATTATAGGTGTGTACTGTGTTTGGCTTTACATGGGTTCTGGAGATTGGAACTCAAATGCTCACCCTTGACTCACTGAGCCATCTCATAAGCTCCCTGAAAATACTGTTTTAAAATAAACATGCAGATGCTGTGTAGAGTGGCTTTGAAGGGAGGGCAAG
Source organism: Eospalax fontanierii (assembly GCA_035773235.1). Lineage (NCBI taxonomy): Eukaryota > Metazoa > Chordata > Mammalia > Rodentia > Spalacidae > Eospalax > Eospalax fontanierii. The sequence goes on along the minus strand of CM069548.1, from coordinate 21,517,085 downwards.
TGAATTTAGGAGACTTGGCATGATCTAGCTGTATAATTTTGCTTCTTTTCTCTAATTAAGTTTTAGTCATGGGGCTGCCAGGTTCATTTTGATGGGATTGCTCTCTTCAGGAACTGTTGGCACTTCCCCACACCTTGACCAGTGACTGCTGGCTTTGGCGCCTCCACAACCACACTCAGTTCTCCTTCCCCTTCAGGCATCAGTTGATGATTCCCCACAAATTACATTGACTCACAGTGATTCCACGTCCCACTTTCTCCACTGCTTGGGAAATTCAGATTGAAATCTCAACCAGGTTTCAGCATATGCATGGTCCCTTCTGGGCTCCTCTCAGCATGAGGACTCCCACCTGCCTCCTGAAACCTGATTGATACCATCTCTTTGATAACCAACAGGTGACGTGGCTTCTTTGTAACTGCTTGAAATGGTACTAGAGCTCACATTGTTACTTGCATGCTTTTGTATTTTATTTCTCCTCTGGTTTTTCACCTCCTGAAAGACTGGGGCCAGGATTAGCACTCCTGGTGGCCACAGCCATTAAACTTTCATCCATTACAGCTCTGGTTGTGGTATTTTGAGCGTGATATTCTCTGACCTTCTGTTGTGTTTTAATCTGTCTGAGAGCCAGAAAGACCACAAAAGATGCTGAAGACCCAGGAGGATAACGGGTTAGAGCATCCCAACTTTCTCTGGGCAGGTGGGTACCAAATGGGAGCACTCAGTAGGAACTTTTTGTTTCTTCTGGTTTCCTTGTGTAGGGGGTTTTCACTAATTATGAGGTAAGCGGGGGAAATCTGTATTGGATGTTGGATTTGCTGCTTTGCTCACAGTGGAAACAGCCTGATTTGATTCCAGCATTTTGAGACATCATGCCTGAAAAATCAAGGACATGATATTAACTAAGTTAAACTTAAAAAAATACTTACGTTTTTATATGTAGGAGTGTTTTGCCTGCATGTATATAAATGTACCACATGTGTTCAATGCCCATGGAGGCCAGAAGAGGGTGTCAGATCACCTGGAACTGGAGTTATAGTTGTTAGCCGCCATGTGGGTGCTGGGAACTAAACCCAGGTCCTTTGGAAGAATAGCCAGTGCTCTCAACTGCTGAGCCATCTCCCCAGTCTCTAAGTTAAATGTTTTTGATCCCAGCTTTCCAGAAGTAAGCTTGATATGGATGCTTATGTCTTTCTGCTAAGTAGGCAAAAAAACCTGAGCAGAAGCAAAATTAGCCTTATAAAGTGTCAGAGATCATTGTATGCATGTAGGCTAACCAGGGCCTTAAGGTAGGAATCTTTGCCTAGGAGTATAAGGCACTCTTTAGATGAAGGCAGTGTGCCTTCAGGATCCTAGGCTAGGTTTCTTTCCACTTCTAGGGTTGACAGGGTTGTGAGATGGCTCCAAACTTTTATTGGGGCCTGGGGCTCTTAATTCTGTAGTGCTTCAGAACAGTATTAAAATGTAAGAGGTGAAAATTAGAACTGTAAAGCTGGCTGAATCTTCCCTGTATGCTGTGCAAAAAATTAATAATAGGAGCAAGAGAGAGTAGAGAATGTACAGACAGATAAACAGTTTTAAACTCTCTCTCCTGCTGTGGAAACATTTATGTGGGAACAGCTGACCTGCTAAATTAGAAAGCATCCGTGCCTGTTCATTAAACCAATTATCTTGAGGAATTCTGCTAAGCAACACTTAGTCTCGAGCTAATTATTGTGTGGCCTTGAAAGCAATAAACTGTACTTTTAGAATAAAATTTTATAATTTAGACATATGTATGGTTTTATATAGACATTCCCTATAATTAGAGTGGTACGACAATGGAGGGCTTTATTTTGGCTCTTCTGAAAAGTATTTATCCACTTCTTCACAGGAAAGTTATAATGAATTACTACATGTTTGTTTATATCTGAAAAGTCCTTGTAGATCTTATTGTTTAATAGAAGAGGCTTTTTTTTTTGCCAAGGTTATCTTTTTTTATTGCTTTGATTCTTAAATGATTAAAAAAGTTTTAATTTGTAGGACAGGGTGGGGACGAGAGTAACCAGAACACAATATATAGATGTATGAAATTGTCGAAGAAGACAATCAGCAGAAGTTACCTAAAAATATAAAAAAACAATTTATAGAATGGAAAGCTGTTGATTTTTTTTTTTTTGTCGTAAACCGAAGCATCATGTTTAAATAAAAAATTAAGAGAACCTATTGTTCAGGCAGCCACTTTATTCCACATCTCTTACTTTATCTGGCAGAATTTTTCCTGTGGGGCACTGGATAGGAGATGTAGTAAGAAAGCACTTAGACTCCATGGTCTATTGATAAGTAGCCAGGTGACCTAAGAGTATAAGCTGTGCAGTTGAGAACTTGGGTTTTCCTGAGCTTCATGCATAGTGCCAAATGCTTCAGGGACATGTAGGGCCTGGTTAGTAGCCTCCCTTCAAACTATGATCTGAGTGTTCTCCAGTTGGGTGAGCTTGGCAATGACCTATATTCTATCCTTCAGTTCCTTACTCTGTAAATGGGGGTGACAGTGGTACCTGCCTCTGAAGGCTGTTGTGAGACTTCGATGAGTCTTCTGTCTCACAGTAAGGACTTCATTCATTCTCCCTTTCATCACTCAGTCCCTGTGTGGTGTGTGGTGATACTGCAGGGCCCTGCTGTAGAGACTGGGGTGGGGCTTTGGCAGTAAGTCCTTCTCTTGTTGGAACCTGTCTACCGGTGGGCAGAGATGCACCAGAAATGAATAAATGAATGAATGAGACCACACAGTAATAAATAGTACACAGGGCATAAAAGAGAGTGATGGAGGAGAGGTCAGATTTAGCAAGGATGTACGGGAGTGGCTGCTGAGAGGGACCAGAATGACAAGAGACGAATGTCAGCTCCCCGTGTGCGGGTGGCTCACTCAGTAGTCTTGTTTTCAAGTCTTTTACACTGTAAAACCCTCCCCAGAGAGTCCTGAAGGAAGACTTCAGCCCCTCTCCCACCAGCCCCTGTTTTGAATCCAGTTATTTCTTTTCAGACTTCATCTTGGCAGAATCCAAATGTGCCCAGACCTGGGTACCCTTCCTCCAGCCTCAGCTGGGTACTTGCCCACCTTGTTCTGCCTCAGTTTCTGGAGAAGCTGGGCTCTGTTGTTGCCACACAACAGGAAGTAGAGGACAGGGTTGAGGCAGCTGCTCATGCTCACCAGAGGCCTCGAGATCTTGTATGCCATGCTGGCTGCCATCAGGAGCTGGCAGTCCTGTGAGCTCAGGAAGCGGACAGCTAGATAAAAGGACCGGGCAATATGGAACGGCACAAAACAGAGGGTGAAGAGGGCACACACCAGCAGGATGGTCCGGATGGACTTGGCCCTGGCAGCGTGGCCTGTGTTTGGGAGAACATCCTCCGACTTTGTCAGGGTTCTGACTATCAGAGAATAGCACACCAGAATGACCAAGGAGGGGAAGATAAAGCCAGATAATGTCAGAACGATGCCATAGGAAAAATAATGATCAAAATTATTTGAGCTGGCCATGTCATGGCAGATCACTTGGTCACTGACATAGTCTGTGTGGGAGAAGGCCAGTGTGGGCAGCAGTTGGAGGACCACCAGCGTCCAGGTGGCAGCAGCTGCCCACCAAGCATGCCTGTGGGTCCGGTAGGGCAGTGAGCTGAGTGGGTGGCACACGCCTAGAAAGCGGTGCACAGAGATGCAGGTCAGCAGCAGGATGCTGCTGTAGAGGTTGGTGTAGAACAGGAAACGCACCAGCCTGCAGAGCAGCTCTCCGAAGAACCAGGTGTCGCCCACGGAGTAGGTGACAATGAAGAAGGGCAGCGTCAGCACGTAAAGCAGGTCAGCCACCATCAGGTTCACCAGGTAGATGGTTGCACAGCTCCAGCGCTTGGTTTGGCACCAGGAGAGCCATAAGACAGCACCATTCAAGGGCAGCCCTAGGATGAAGATGAGACTGTAGGTCAGGGACAGGTAGACCTGCTTGTACCTCTCGGAGAAGTGACAGGCATCTTGCTCCTTTGAGGTGTTTGTGTCCATCTTCTCCATCTCCAGGGCAGCTCCCTCGAGGAGTGCAGCTCAGCGATCGTTTCCACTTCTGCTTCTCCTAGGAGGAAACACAGCATCAGTACCTCAGCCAGGCACTAGTCTCCGTTGGCCTGACATTCAACTCTGCCTCCGATGTCAGCCTTTGTTTGAGCACAAACAGCTCCAGGTGGAAAGAGTTAAGCCCGAGGTAAACCGATCTTCAGACTCAGGGAATCTAGACAAATGGGGCCCAAAGGAGTGGCCTTACCTTGACTTGTATGTGCTCTGCTCTTGGCAGAACTGTAATAGGGTCTCAGCCGCATGGTGGCTAGAAGACAGAGCTGTCATTTAAACAGGGTCCAGAGAACTGCTGGCTCAGTGACTCCTCCTCTTGCTAAAATCCTTTGCATAGACTCAGGAACTCTCTTGGGGGGAAGATACTCCAGCTGAGAGGCTGGTGTATTTCCAGAGGTGATTTACTACTGCCCACAACCTGGTGCTAGCCACATAGACCACTGTGGAGTGGAAAGTGACCCTTAGGGTTTCAAGAGGATTAGGGAAAACACAGTTTTTGCCTATCGGCACTTCAGGAGGATTTTGATTTGTTTCTCTTTCGCGATTTATTAACTGCCTATTTGAATACTGAGGCCGATTTGCTTATTACCCTCTCAGCCTCCTGAACATTTAAGAAAACAATGTTGAGCTATGAAGCCAGGTGCAGCTTCTTCCTTATTTTTATTCCTGCTGGCAAAGGAGGTCCAAGGTGGGCCTGGGTAGCAATGGCAACTATACAGAGCCAGAAGGTTTCTGTCATATTAGGTCAGTTGGTGTGTGGCCAGCTAATCAACAAGGAGCCCTGGGAATGCAAAGAAGTTTAACTCCAGGCCTTAACATTAGGGACTTAGCATTTAGAAAGACCAGTTAAAACAAGGGAGGGAGATGAAGTCGGTGCAGTGATATGCACTTGTAGTTACACTCACCGGGGAGGCTGAGGTGGGGGGATAGCTGAGCCCAGAGTTTCAGGCCAAGCTGAACATAATAGCAATATATGTTTTCAAAACAAACAGATCTGAACAACAATGAAAAGCAAAACACAGCAAGAGAGAGAAATTTAAGGTAGATGATTGGGGGATCAGTCCAGTGTTGGCTGTGAACTATAATATCCAGAGCTTTATTGCAACAAAAGCAACAGTATCTGGACTGAGGAAAGAGCTGAGTGGGCAAAGTGCCTGCTGTGCAAGCATGAGGACCGGAGTTCCCCAGAACCCATGTAAAGAAGCCAGGCATGGTGGGACACTTATAATCACAGTGTGGAGGTGACAATGGCAGGATCCCTGGGGCCAACAAACCGGCCATGCCTACTTAGAGAGTTCAGGGCAGTGCAAGCTCTTGTATCTAAAAATGAAGTAGAATGGAGCCTAGGGAATGACACGTCAGATTAACCTCTGGCCGCCACATACACGTTCACATGTGAGCATCACACCAGCACACATACATACACACACACACACACATACACACACACACACACACACACACGGCCATAGGACTTCATTCACTCTGTCATTCAGTAAACATTCTGAACACTTACAGAGATGAAGAAGGCGCAGCTCTTGCTCTTCAGGATCTAACAGTGGGATGACTTAGTGGGAATGTTAGAAATGGACACTGCTAATTGTAATATGTGAAAGATGGCCAACCCAAAGCTGTGAAAAGCCACAGGTCCTCCCTGGAGTGAGCTGAGTGCAAGTTTCCTACAACAGGCCACATGTGAGCTTTTGAGGGAAGAACAGAAGCTTTCTGGGCAGAAGGTAGGGAACGTGATGACAGGACAGGGGGGAATGGAAGCAGATGACTGCGCCACAAAGGGTGTGGTGTGGCTGCAGATGGTGGAGCATCAGCCCTGGAGATGAGGCAGCTGGGAGGCAGGGGCTTCCTAAGCAGACTGGCGCTAAAGCTGTTGTGATGGTTATCTATTGGGTATCCACTTGACTGGGTTAAGGGACACAAAGAGAGCTACTAGAATGTTATTCTAGGTATGCCTGTGAGAGTGCTTCCGGAATAGATTGGCATTTGAATCAGTGGACTGAGGAAGGAAGATCCTTGCCTGTGTGTATAGGCACCATCCAACCGGCTGAGAACCAGAGAGGCTGAAGAAGTGGAGGAAAGGCAAATTCACCCTCTCCATTGGAGCTGAGATTTCCATCTTCTAACCTCTCAGGGTCTCTGGTCCTTAGACTCTAGAACTTTCACCAGGCACCCCCTGGCTCTCTGACTTTCGAACTTAGACTGAAACTTGCCACCAGAATCCCCAGTTCCTTAGCTTACAGATATCATATTGACCTGGCAGCCAACATGAGTCCACTCCTATTATACCTCCTAGCTCATCTCTCTACATTCTATCAGTCCTGTCTGCAGAAGTCTAAATAACACAGCTGTGTAGGAGGAAGACACTGGTAGTGGTAGAGAGCTGGACCTGGAGCAGGGAGAGACCAGTCAGACCAGGAAAGAGCCGTTGTAGTGTAGTGAGTCATCTTTGCCCCAAGCAAGGCCATGCTGTGTGGACACAGAGCTGGGATGTACAGGACAGTCACTACAGCAGCAGAGGTGCCAGACCTTGACATTAGTAACAAGTCTGAGGAGGAGTTGAGGGTCCCTGAGCTCTTCAGTACTGGGGACCAGTACATGGTGAGACCAGGACCCGAGAGGTGTGCAAGATGGAGCATTGACTCTTGAGTTCTGGGGGAAGGAGGCTCTCTGTACCTCAGCATGCCACCAGCCCACCACCCTCTGATTGGCTTTAAAATCTACCTGGCAGGAAGAGGAAAGCTTTCTGGCTTGGAGAGAAAAATGAATGTAGTTTTCATCATTTTCTTCCCCATAATCTTTCACACTGGGGTGCTAGCAAATGCTTAGTTATTTCCAGTGAAGCTGCTTTCTCAGCTCAGTGTGGGCTCTCAAAGGGAAGCTGGGGAGGGAATCAAGCCTGAACTCATTGCTGACTTGGGCTAAGCATTCACACATGTGAACGAATCATTACCTCTGTTTCCCTGATGAGATCCTGAGAATCAGAGAAACTTTCAGGGATCACTGTGGGCCTCAGTCTGGTAAGCAGACCTCTGGTCTGGGTCACTGACTTTAGTGGCCTACCCAGGACTATAGGAGTGCTGTTTATAGTACTCAGGACCTCCATTGGCAAGAGCCTGGAGTATAGTCTTTATTAGTTACTGTATTACCTCTCTGAACCAAGATTTGTTAGCTGTAGAATGGGGTGATTCCTCTCTGGTCAGCTTGCTGTAGGAATTGTCTAGAAGAAAGGTAAGAGGACCCCACACTTCCCTTATCTTTGCACACCTTCCTTCAATGTCTTCTACAAACTGAGGTTCTGGGATCTTTGTTTTTTGTGGATGAGAGGGAGGTACGGTGTAGCTCGCTACCTAAACCTAGACAGGATCATTGTTCTTGGCTGTTAACCACACTAATTCACATTCTCCACCTCACGTTGTCTACTGTATTTGGGGTAAGGCAGTAATTGAGCTGCAGAGAGGACATGCGTGGCACTGTAACCCCATAGGATTGTGTCTTTTAAAATAAAAGTATCTATTATTTTTTATGTGTATGAGAGCATTGCTTGCATGTATGTAAATATACCTGTGTTGTTCAGTTCCCAAGGAGATCAGAAGAGGGCATCAGATCCCATGGAACTTCAGTTAAGAACGGTTGTTAGCCACCATGTGGGTGCTGGGAACTGAACTCAGGTCTTCTGCAAGAGCAGTCAGTGCTCTTAATTGATGATCCATCTTCCTGCCATGGGTTGTCTCTTTAAAAAAAGTGATGCCAGAAACTGGGCATGGTGGCATACATCTTTAATCCCAGCACCAAGGCTGAGGCAGGAGGATTGTGAGTTTAAGGTTACTGTAGGCCACATACATAGCAAGTAACAGGTAAGACTGTGCTACATGGCAAGATTCTGTTTCAAAAAACATTAAAGCTCTAACACAGTCTCACTCTTTCATGTAAACATACGATTTTAAATCTAAGAACTGATTTTTAGCATTAGTGTTTTGTCTGTGCCTGGAGAACTTTTTTTTTGTGGTGAAAGGATTGAATTCTGTGCATGCTAAGTATACTCTACCAGAGTTACATCTCTAGTCCCTGGAGAACTGTCTTTAACAACTGGAGCTATTTAATAGAGCCCTATAAATATCTCTAGATATAGTTGCTTACTTTTACAATGATTGTATTGCAAAAAATGATATATACTTGTCTGCTGCATAGTAATGTATGCATATTTATTTGTTAATGTGCATTATCTGTGTATATACCAATACACTATTCATTTACAGAAATGAGTCATTCTCATCTAAATATAATTATGCTTTTTTAATGGTTTTCTTTAAATGATGGGCTTCAGGTACAGGTAATTCTGTGGTAAATTAAAATAGCATCTGGTTTACCTGTTTTTTTTTTGTTTTGTTTTGTTTTAATGTGTTTCAAATTCACTCAGTAATTTGGTGCTATTTAGGCAACTGACCACTGGGTGGCAATAAAGACCATAGACAGTTCAGAATCCTCCTCATCCTCACAGTTAGGATTGGGCTCCTGTTCACAACATAGCAGCTGTAGATGAACTATAGTTCATTGAGGACACACCCACAACACCCTACCAACCAACCCTTCACTTATTGGTCTGCATCTATAGTTATGATGTTGCTTTCACATAAAGAGATGGAGTTACAGTTAGCTGAGAGAAGCTTTTTTTGGTGGGTGACCATTGTACAAAAGATCATGGGAGAGAGGTGTGGAAAGCATCCTCTCCACTTTACAGCTGAGAGTCCAAGTTTCAGAGAGGTCTTTGAGGATCTGGGGCAAGCTTGGACTTCTTTTTTATAAAGATTCTAGAGGAATATTTCCTTCCCCTGGCCCCCTCTGTCAGAATGTATTCCTGTTTAATAAGAAAGCCCTACACCACTGGTTAATCCCATTATTTTACAGGAAAGTAACTGGTGGCTATGGTCTCAGTCAGCCAGGATCTGAAGAAGCCCACTTTGGTTCTCAGGAGGCAGAAGAGGGTATTTCTGCTGCCCTGTGCCCAGGACATGAAATACATAGTTTAGTGCTGAGTACAGACGAGATCAGGGGAATGTACCTACCTCCATCACCATCAACAAACCCCCCCCAAACAAGCAAGACTTGGAAATGAAACACCAACTCATCCCTCAAATCATTAGATGCATGGCCTTTATTAATGAGCAGAACCCCACCTCAGAAACCCTGATTTGAAGATAATGGTAAAGAGAAAGGAAACAGAATACACTAGTTCCCCCATTTCTGAATTTCATTTTCTGAGATTACAGTTACATGAGATCAACTACAGTTCAAAAGTATTAAGTAGAAATTTCCACCAATACATAAGTCCTAAGTTTTAAGTTGTGTGCTGCTCTGAGTAGCCTAGTAGGCTGTCTTGCTGTATTGCTTTGTCTCATGAATCATCCCCGTTAGGGGTATTCACATGCTATACACGCCTACATGTTAGTCATTGGTAGACATTCAGGTTACCAGATGGACTTTCATGGCGTTAAAGTGCCAAGTAAGTCTTCTACTCACTAATGTCCTCAAGCACATATTATTAGAATGTATTGTTACAATTATTCTGTTTTGTAATTAGTCGTTGTTATTAATCTCTTTCTGTACCTAATGTATAAATTAAGCTTTATCTTAGGTATGCATGTATGAGAAAGAAACACAGTACATATATGTGGAAAACACAGTAACAGACACTGACAGCATGAAAGGCGACAACTGAGTGTATGGTTGAGAAAATTTTCAGTATTAGACCTATATAGCAACTTACATTTTATAGTTTACCTGGAGTCTTAAGACAAAAAGCATTCATGCTAGCTTTTTAATGGTTTTGTGTTATATTTTATAGTCTGAGCTCAACCTGCTCTGTACCTGGACTTCTATTTGACCTCTGAATTATTCTCAAATAAGGGGGTCCAAGGGTGTTTGTTTTCACAATGAAAGCAAATTGCATTCTTAAATAATTTAGAAGACCCTCTGGATACAGTGAATACTTAATTTCTGTGGGGGGTAGCTTTAGTTGTCAACTTGTCACATCTGGGTTGAGGGAGCCTCAATTGGGGAATTGCTCCCACTGAACTGGCCTGTGGCCATATCTGGGGGTTATTTTCTTGATTGTTGAGTGATGTGGAAGGGTCCATCCCGCTGTGGATGGTGCCACCCCTGGGCAGGTTTTTCTGGATTGTATAAGAAAACAGGCTGAGCCTGGGCCAGGGAAGCAAGCCAGTAAGTAGCATTCTTCCATGGCCTGTGCTTAATTCTTTCCTCCAGGTTCCTGCCATGAGTTTCTGCCTTGGGCTCTCTCAGTAATGAATTATGATCCAGGAGATGTAAGATAAAGTAAACCCTTTCTTTGCCAAGTTGGTTTTGGTCAGAATGTTTTATCACAGTGATTTTAAGCAAACTAGAATAATTTCAATAATGAGTTTATATAGCAGTTTGCAGATTCTTATTTTCTGTTGACAAGGGTATGAAAAAATTGGCAGTTTTAAGTCAGTTGTAGACATAGAGTGAATGGGAAGCGTGTTATCACAGCCAAGAAGGTTCTGGAACTGCTGTTGCTCTGGAAAAATAACGACAGTGTGCTCTTGTTGGCTCAAATGTTGGAGTGTGTGATGCCTCCAAACTCTGAAGTTAGAAGTTTTAGTTTCAACATAGGATGTGGTAAAAATAACCATCACTTTGTGCTTGTCGAAGTTCCATCACTGCCTCTGGGCTTGGAGTCCTGAGAGAGAATTCCAAGAAACTTTTCTTCTTTTCCTTTTATTCAGCATCAAAGATCTTTGAATGTATCATGACTGAATCTTTGTGTCCTGGGTATGAAGAAACAAAGATATTGATTTGGTATGGGCCAAGAGGAGAGCTCAGTTTAGAGCCTGGGTCTCTGGAAGTAGAGGTGAAGTTGCCCAAGGCATCAGCAGAGCAGAATGCTGCTATCCCAAGCCTCTCCCTTGATTCATCCTCACTCCCAGGCAGCAAGTGGCCTGCACAGGCTGCCGTGCAAAAGCTTATACCATGAACAGCACATGAAGTGGTCGGCTGTCAGAGCTCTGTGGTTGTTAGGAGGCTGCTAGATGTGGGGTAGGTCAGTGGTGGTGGGTGGGAAGACTCAGCCAGGGTCACCCAGGAAGCAGAGCTCGGGCTACACGTGCTGCCATTTTACTTGGGAGTGACCAGCCCATGGATGGAGCCAATATGAGGATTTGAAGGAATGGAACTTATGTGGCTCCTACAAAGGGTAGCTGAGTGCTCATCCTGACTGTGATGTGAGGGACTGTTCTCTGAGAATCTGAGCTGACTGGAGCTCAGGAAAGTCCTCTCAGGGACAGGAAGGGGGAGACCCTGTCCACATAGTTCTGCTCCTGTTGGACATTTGTACTGCTCTTTCCATGTTTTTAAAAAATATATTTTTATTGAGTTTTTGTGCATTTCAACCATAGTTCTTACTTTAGACCCCTTCCCCCATCCATGCCTCTACACACTCTCTCCTCCCTGGGCCTCATACATTTTGTCATATATGTTAAGTCCTGTCTGGTCAAGCATTTGTACCTAGATGTCCTTTGGTGCAAGTTTATGCGTTGGAGTCTAGTCAGCCTATCTAGAGATCTACTCTGTCTCACCCAGCAGTAATCAGTTGCCAGAAGTTTCCAGGTTAGAGTTGACCTGCAGCCCACTTCCCTTGCTCCACACTGGGCCCTTGACTGATTGAGTTGGCATGGGTCTTGTGCACAACGCCACAACTGTGGAAAGTTCACATGAGCAAGAGTCCAGTGACCTGCAAGCCTCTGTTTCCCTGCGTTCACGGACCAACCCTGGCTCTTACAATCTGCTCCCTCTTCCGCAATGGTCCCCGAGCTGTGGGTGGTGAGGTGTAATGTCTGAGTCCAGTCCAGGGACCCACGCTCTGCAGTCTCACCCACGCTCCGCCGTCTCACCAGCAAAGCTTCCTCATATAACAGAGTGCGACGGACACAGAAGGCCACAGCTGGCCAAGCTTTAGAGAATAAGAGATTGCAGAGTCTATGTCCCTCTTTTCATGTGTTTCAGAGAGGTGGCTTCCTCCGATGGTGCTGGAACAGCTGACACAGGGTGTCTTGTGACTACAGAGGGACTTTAGGGATAGAAGACACATGGAAGAGAAGGAATTTGGTCCTGATCTCTGTTTTACCGTTGTCCCCTGTCCATCTTCTCTTCTCATATACACCAGTGTTACTTGAGAGGAAAGGCTCCTGCCTACCTTAACCTCGATCTTTTTGTATGAAGTAATTGTTCCAGTGTCTTCTGGCTCATTTTTCCTGTTCTATTGTCTGTCTCTGGATTATTGATATTAGCAGTTCTTTATATATATATATTTTTAGGTGAGAGTCCTCTTAGCTACTCACATCAGAAGTCTTTTTTCCAGTTTTGCACATTGCTTTCCTGGCATAATAGTATGTATGATGTATCGACATTTAAATTTTTTGAGGAATAGAAGTTCTTCATTCTGTTTTCTAATAGGATCTAATAGGCTGACCTCAGCCCGACAGTCTTCCTGCCTACAGGTGAAGACCATAACACCTGGCTTAGTTCTGAATTTTGATAGTTCAGCTTATTGTTGTTTCTTCATGGTTTGTGATTTTTGGACCAGTTTGAAGAGTCTTTGTTTACTTTGAGGGCACAAAGATAATTCCATGTTAGTGTACGAAAGCCTTTTCCTTTCAGATGTATTTGGTTTTATCCCCCTAAAAGGTTTAGTGTCTCACTAAGCTCTGCCTGTGTTTGTTTGCCTGTGTGGAAGGAAAACAGGGCAATGTGGGATTTGCATTTTGAAAAGGGTCTGTGCTTGTTGTCTGGAGAGCAGAGGGTTGGCTCAATGAGGGGCAAGTTAGGAGACTGTGGTGCGAGCCCAGGGGCAAGACGAGTGATAGTGGATTGTACAGGTGTGTGGGAGGCAAATGAGGTCGACTAGGTGAGGAACTGAACAGCAGATGACCGAGGCCTTCCAGACTTCTGCTCCTACCCCGAGTTGTCTTACCCTTCTTCCTTTATTTCTCTACCTCATGGCTTTCTGCTACCCTCCCGTGACTCTCCTGTCCCTTAGCAGTCACCTCCAACCTGTAGCCTTCTGGACTACATGCACCCAAGATAGTTTTATGAATGTGGCCCAACACACAATCATAAACTTACTTAAAACATAAGATTTTTTTTGGTAACTCTATAGAGTGGTTCTCAAACATGAATTTTGTAGATGGCAAAGTTGTGTCCCAGTGTCAAAATGTTGGACAAGCTTGCTAAGGCATCCTCTGAGAGTATGCTGTTGTTGGAGATTTCCCTTTTTATTGTTTTTTTGTAAAGGTTTATTTATTTTATTTTATGTGTATGAGTGTTTTGCCTGCATAAATTTGCACCACATGCATGCCCAGTGCCTATGGAGGCCAGAGAAGGCATTGAATCACTTGGAATGGGAGTTACAGATGGTTGTTAGCCATTATGTGGGTGCTGGGAATTGAACCCAGGTTCTCTGCATGAGCAGCCAGTGCTATTAACCTTTGAGCCATCTCTTTTTGAGATTTCTAACTCTTTACACGGGGATAAATAAATTCTCAAAGGACACTGTGATTGGTCCTGGTAGCCAGACCGCTCATGAGCTGTTGATTTACATACACGTTGGCTGTCTATGTAGTCCCTTCCTAGGCTGAGGCTGGTGTGATGGTCCTTATGGAGTGAGGCACAGATCTGTACTTGGTGAGTGAACATTTGGGTCACCCTTCTCTAGGAGCACAGTTTTCTCAGAAGGGGTTGTGAACTGCACGCACTGTCCTGTGAGGACAGAAGGTAAAGGTAAGAGTAGACATACACCAAAGAGCAAATCATCTTTTCCAACCCATTTTACTTTCTTTTGTTTGTATTCATGTATTCAACATTATTTTCATTGGCAAATATGCACATACACACACATACACAGAGGCACACATATACATATTCCTTCAGTCCCAGTAGACACAGTGTATTAGATCATTTTCTACTGCTTTGCAAATGCACAATAGAAGGATACTGTAGTAACTTGCCTTGGATGGTAGATTTCATTTCACTGTATCTGCAGACTAAGAGTTGTCCACAAAATGAAATCTAATTCTAATGACTGGCCTGAGGGACTTCAAATTGCTATTATTACACAGTACACATTATGCAGTATTATCCTATATACAATTATATACTATTATGTACTACAGATTATCCTTTTCAGATCTCGTGGGGCTATAAGTCAAGGTGAGTATACAAGCTTAAGAAATCTTTTGTACCAAGGTTCTCCAAGGACAAGCATTGTTTGTTTAGACTTTCATTAGTATTTCCAACATAGAGAGAGGTTTTCTTGACAAATTTACACACATAGACTATAATATACTTTTTATACTTCAAATATTAGGTATATAGTATTTATAAGAAGGAATGTATAGAAATCTGCTAATGATCTCACATGGAGACTGGTACGTAAAACTTGACTTGGACTTTTACTATAGGTATTTTCTAACTGCTGTTACTACTAACAACATCTAATTTCTTCATTTTTTATTTTTATTTGAAATTTTTAATAATTTTTTAGATTTTCATGTAATATAACTTGATAGTATTTAGATTCCGTCCCATATCCACATCTTCCCTTACTGCCCCTGCCAATTTAATGTACTGTTCTGTACACACACACACACACACACACACACACACACACACACACATATATATGTATATATGTATAATAAGGTCTGTAGAGTCTAATTTGCGTTCTCAAATGTCCTTCAGTGAAAGTCCGTGCACCGGAGTCTGTTAACCTACCAAGAGTTCCATATGTGAAAGAGACTGTTTCTTCCCCTCCTAGTAGCCATTGGTTGCCAAAAGTTCGTTAGGTTGAGCTGGGGTACCTCACCCACTTCCCTGTGTCGATACTGGGATTTTGTCTGGTCTGAGCTTGCATGGGATTTGTGCATGCAGTTACCATTACTGTGAATTCATATGAGTAACTTACCAGCTGTCTGGAAAACTCTGTTTTCTTGTGGTCATCCACCACCTCTGGCTCTTAAAACATTTCTGCCCCCTCTTCCACATTGATCCCTGAGCCTTGGGGATGTTTGATATAGGAATTCTATTCAGGGATAAGCACTCTGCTGTCTCTTGTTCTTTGCACATTGGCCAGTTGTGGGTTTCTGTGTTAATTACCACCTGCTGCATAAGCAGTGACAGTAAAACATGTCAGAGGTGAGGTATCTGAGGGAAATGTGAGGGAACGGTGTGGAGTTGCAAGGGGTTTCATTTAAACACAGGCTCATGTATTGCTATTTTCATGCCAATATGTCTAGACATAAATATGTTGATCTATAATGTATCGACCATAAAAACCAACATTATTTTTAAAGCTGACTTAGGAAAATAATCTATGGGCATAACAGTTTAATATGACAATTTGTTTAGCAGAAAACTGGTATTAGGCTTTCGCCTTTGCCCTGTGACCTGTCTAACCTCAGGTTCCTAAGCCTGATATCAATGTCAGGTTTGGGCTCCATCCTATGAAGTAGACCTTAAAATCAAGTGAATCAATTGATGACTGATTGGTTACTCCCATGACAGTCACACCACTCTTGCACAGAGGGCATGCCTTGTTAGGCCAGTTGTTTCTGTAGTTCATAGGATTCACAGCGGGCAAGGTTGATTATTTTTTCTTTCCGGTAGCATGCATAGCACCCTCCAGCACTATGAAGGCTAGTCAGTTGAGATGAAGCTCTGAAGGCAGCACAAGCTTGATTTCTCCTTATTTGTTCTATAGCTCATGTATGTAACGTCTTCAGCAATAACAAACCATTTTTCGTTAATCATTTCTAAATCACGAGCTTGCTTTCTAAATCATATAACAAATTTCTCACGACTGTAAAATAAATGTGGATAGAAAATAGTTGAAGCTGGTCTCCAATAGAGTTTCATTTATTAAAAAGTACAGCTGTCAGTGCTTTGCTCTGAGATATTTCGTTCATGCATAAACCATAAATTTGAATTGACAGTCCTATTAATGATAGAAGGCAGTTATATATGCTTATGGTAAAAGAACAAAGTGGAAAATTTTGAAGCTGATTATATACAAGGTAGATTAAAAACAGTAGTCACGGGGAATGAAAATGAGCCTTGATTTCATGTTCAGTAAAACATGTCAGAGGTGAGGTCTCTGAGAGCCTTCAGTGAAATATGAGGTTAAGGTGTGGAGTTGCAAGGGTTTCATTTACACACAGGCTCATGTATTAATATTTTCATTGATTTATTCTCATGCCAATATGTCTTGACATAAATATGGTGATCTATAATGTATCGACCATAAAAGTCAACATTATTTTTAAAGCTGACTCAGGAAAATAAAAACCTCATTGTTAGTGCTGATATATATGGCCTGTTACTGTGTTGAAAGTTAACCTCTCTTCTGCTCTTGACTGGGCTATGTAAGAGGGATGAATTTTAATGGCTTCTGGTACTATCTGCATGTTTTGCTTTATGGCCAATGTCCAGTTTGCATCACGACTGGCCTAGGGTGTGAAGAAAAGAGCAGTGTAGAGACCGCACTATTCAAAAAAGACTGCCAAGATCCACAGCATTTGGCAAAAATTTGCCGTTTTAGAGATCAAAAGGCCCATGAAACTCCTCTGGACAACCATAAGCTCATCACTCATGTTTGTAGTCAATAGCAAAGGTTATGATGAGAACAGAAATTCAACAGAGTCCCCAGAACAGAGGACATATAGAGAGATTGTCGGCTGTGAGGAACAGTAAGTAGAGACTCAATGTGGGTTGTGAGAGGCAAAGGCTGTGCACCCCAGCTCTGCAAGCTAACCATACAACTACAACCATGTGGCTCTCTGAGAAATGATCACCATGGAATGAAAACTGAGTCCAAGAGAATTTAGCATAGTCGCATAGGGAGAGCACTAATGAGTTCTGTGAATATTTGGGTCACTTCTCTTTTTGCTCAATTTCTGAACAATATAAATTGGCTGAAAATAACAAAAATACTGAGACTTTTAGAGTGAGAGGGGTTCCCGGGCACCAGACAGGTAGAATCATTTGACAGGTACAGAAACTGTTAAACCCCAAGAAATTAATTGAGTGATTTGTTCAAGGTCATATAACTAGAAAATTGCAATAGAAAATAGTCCAGACCCCAAGTTCTCTATCCAGGGTGCTATCGATTCCATGTGATGGACTAGAAACCATGCTGGTAACATACAGGCATGGAGAGAACTTCATAGGACAACTTGAATCTGGTTTCCAGTTCACCACTGTGCTGTAGCTGAAGGAGGTCACATGGGAACTCTGCTGACACAATTAGCACATGTCACAGTTGAACACTCCCTGAAGTAGTCTCTTGCTTTCTTCAGTGATTAATGACTTCCTTGCTGGTCAGAAGCACCTATGCCAAAGGTGACCAAGCAAAATAATAATTTATTGACTCATGTAATCACAAAGTGTCCTGGTAGGGGTGGCTTTAAGTAAGGCCTGAGGCAGGAGCTCATGTGGTACAACCAGAGTGGTTTAATTCTGTCCATTTCTTGGCTCCACTTTCTCCAAACATCTTCCATTCTCATATGTACTCCACTTCCCTCTCTTATGATGAGGTGACTGCCATAGACTCAACTCTCCCCTCTACTCATGTGTAAATCCAGCAAGAAGATTGTGCCTCATCTAGAAAGTCCTATGATTGGTCTCTATTGGTCCTATTAGCTTGTCTGGAGCTCTACATCTACCCCTGAGGCAACTACTGTGGCCAGGAGGATGAAATGCATTTGTTAGCCAATGCCTTGGTCGAGTGATCTATCCTTAGGACCCAAGAGAGAATGACTATGTTGAAATCCCACACATTTAGAGAGAGGGAAAGGCAGTGGTCTGAAATCATAATTGGGGCGATGTTAGTAAAAGAAAGAGACTGAATATTTGCAGTTATACACTCATAACTTCTCTGACACTTTATTTTCATACTGTGTCTCTTTCTTTACTCCTTAGTCTCGCTCAAGGTATCAACACTCTTGAACTTGACCTCTGGCCTTGGAGTCTTTAGGGCCTAGCTCGAGGACTTTTCCCTTTCCTTGACTTACAGCCAAGGTGATCTTATTGAGTGCATTGCAAGTGGGGAGGGGAGATTATCAGAGACTAGAGAGCCCTGAGGCAACCTGAGCTAGCACTGTGGTCAAAACTGTAGGGCATTGAACTTGAAGGGAAATAGTGTGTAACGAAGAGTCTTAAGAGAAAGGGAGACTGTTGACCCAAGTGTCTTGAGAGGGCAAAGCATTGCAGTTTCTTCTTACCCTTTTTTTCCAGCAGTAAGGGGACAAGGTTGAAGAATATTTACAAATAGTTACCGCAGAGGCACCAAGAACAAAGTGACTTAGCTGAATAAGTTAAAAGTTCTGTTAAGGTTAGGTCTCTGTATACTTTCTTTTCTTATTGTGAAATTGACTTTCTGGCTAGTTTGTTTGCTGGAAAGTAATGAAATCTGAGATATTTCCATCGTCTCTACAGAGGTTTATTGTGATCATCTATGGAATATATTCTTTAACCCTGAGGCTCTGGTTACTGCAAAGGTCACTTTGTTTATTTGTTTTGAGAAACTGTATTTTTTGTTTGTTTGTTTGCATGTTATAAGAAATTGTATTAGAATATATCTGGAGTGGGAGATTGGACTTATGTTCCTAAGCTGTCATGTGTCCATTCATCAGCATTATTAATGTCTTTGCTAACTCTACTCTGTAGCTCCTTTGCATAAATTCATAAATTCAGTGTCTACAGAGAAACCATTAAGGTCCTTTGTCTTCGTTTTCTTGTTGTAAGTTTACATGAGAAATCTGTGATTCTAGAAGAATCATTTATAAACTCAATGTGCTCGTCACACTTGATCTGTGTCTTGGTAACCTCTAATTTCTACCCACAGCTCTACTCTGTCTTTTGAACTCCAGGCTTTCCTAACAGTCTGTCTTCTCAGAGCCACCTGGATACTGCAGAGATTTCTCATCCCAATGTGGTCAGAAGTGAACTTCTAATTTTCTTTTATCTTCTCCCACCAAATCTGAGTTTTTCTTTTTCTTTGTGTATATGTGTATTGATGTGGGTATGCTTGTGTGTGTGTGTGTGTGTGTGTGTGTGCAGGTGAGTGTGTATGTGCATGTATATGTGCATATATTTATCAAAGGACAGCCTCATGCTATTGTTCCTCAGGCATGGTTTATCTTGGTTTTTAAATTACTAGTATTATTATTTATAATTTCATACTGGCCACTTCCACCTCTTCCGCTTCCCCTTTCTCTATTTGTTTTATTTTGTAACTCAACAGGCTCATCCAGAGCCATGTGTTTGGTTGTGACTTTGGAGCTATCCATTGGAGCCTGGTGGGCTCAGTAGAGGGCACATAACTAAAGGCAGTGATTCCCCTCCCCAGAATCTTATCAATAGCTAATAGTTCAGAGGTAAAGGGTAGGGCCCAGTGAGCCCCACCTCCCACCTTCTTGCCTGATTGTTGATAGGGCTGTTTTTGTGTGAGCCCAGTGCAGGCAACTACAGTTGATGTGAGTTAAAAATTACAGTGATTGTATCAAGTCTAGGGAATGGTGTTTTGTGGCCTTTCACCCTCTCTTCTGGCTCTCACATCCTGCCCCCTCTTCTGTAATGTTCCCTGAGCCTTAGCAGGGGTGTTATAAATGACTTGTTTAGGACTCGTCCCACATGAGTTGCTTATTTTCTGCGTCTTGGGCAGCTATGAGCCTCCTCATTCACCTCTGTTCATTGTAAGGAGAGGGTTCTCTGATTATGACTGAGGACTGCTTTTGTCTATGGGTGTGCACATAGGAATTTGGAAGGCAGTTTGCTCTAATGCCTCTTTAGTTAACCATCAGAAATACGTTTCCCCATGTGCCTACTACCTCCCTGTACCCAGGCTGTTAGCTAGGCTTATAGTACTAGGTACTGATCATCCCCAGCCTCCATGGAGTGGTTCTTGAATTCATTCAGAGGGCATATCTTCTTTTGTTGTGATAGGATCGCTTGTTGGTTTTGAACTTTCAAAGTAGGCTAGATTGGCTGATCAAGAAAACTACCATACCTGGCTTCTTTTTTTGCATGGCTTCTGTGGGATTTGACCTTAAGACTTCATTCTTGCCAGGTAAGTATTTTACTTACTGAACTAACTAGACTCTTAAATCTGGCTTTGCTGCTCTTTATAACGTCAGAAAACAATGCTCCTATGTATTTAGTTGTTCAAGCAAAACCCTAGGTACCGCTCCCTGATTTTTCTCTTCTCCTACATCAGCCTACCACTAAGCCCCATCGAATAGGACTGAGACTGCCTCTTATCTCTTCTGCTTCCGCAATGTCCTACTCTGGGCTTTGCCTCTGTGAGTTCTGGCCTGGTTCATTTTAGAAAACCCTCAGGACACTTTCTATGCCACTCTGGTAGCAAGTCTAATTTGAATGAGGCATGAATCACACCACATGCCTTTCCAAAGACCTTTCCTTGTCTTCCTACTGTTCTTCAAAACAAAGCCCTGGGGCTTCCCATGGACTACAAGGTTGGTGTGGTCTTGCCTTGCTTCTTCCTCAAACTTGGCCACACTGTCCTTAGTGATGCAGCCAATAGTCACACCAGCTGCCTGCAGAGGGTCACACTATCTCTCCCGCATCAGCATCATGGGCTTTATTGCCGTATTCAATGTGTCAGGTGGGTTATGGGTTGGTGCACAATGCACACATGCAGGCC
This sequence comes from Eospalax fontanierii, assembly GCA_035773235.1. Lineage (NCBI taxonomy): Eukaryota > Metazoa > Chordata > Mammalia > Rodentia > Spalacidae > Eospalax > Eospalax fontanierii. The sequence goes on along the minus strand of CM069548.1, from coordinate 21,496,224 downwards.
TGTATACATGTTCACACACACAACGTTATTAGTATAGTCAAGGTCCAGAAACATTTGAGAGAAACAGATGGCACAGGAGGCAGGAGCAGATGCAGAATTTTAATGGAGCTTTTCCTTATCATTAGGGTCCTCAGTTGGATGTCCACTCAGTGCAGGATAGGGTCCTGCTGGCTCTAAGAAAAGAGCCAGGTTTTTATTATACCACAAGTCTTTGATATGTAGGCCTCCTATCAAGATGTTAACATTCTTTGTATGGCGTACATGGACTGGCCTTGTTTGAATTTAATTCAGCATCAGCAAAGCTATACTGCCATTGGAAAAGCTGCTTGTCAGAAAAACATGCCTGTCTGTCACTCTTCAGAATTTTAGAAATCCCATTTCTTAGCAGTCCTGTTCCTCTGACTGATTCAGTCTAGAATATTCTGATACTGAGTTGGATCTTAGGACTCAAGTCACAAGTTTATTTCTTTGAAATCCAGTCTGCTCCCAGAATATATCATGGTGACTTAGAGTTTTTGCAATCCCCTCCCTGACTGCTTCAAAAACACATTCTCAGCTCTTTCTCTGCATGGATGAATTCTTCTTATCCTTAGGATCTTAGCTAAAATGCCATGGACTAAGAGGGCTCTTTACTATCTAGGAAGCAGCTTTTACTGTGATTTTGACTGTATTAACTTATTGACTTCCTATATTTTCCATAAAATCTGTTTATTTATATTTTGATTGATTCTTGTCTCTGTCTTCAACTAAATTATAAATTAATTGAGATCAGAGACCTTGTCTGTATTCTTACAGTACCTTACGTGTGTAGGCACTAAACAGTGGTTAGTTGGGTTGTTAGTTGAGAGATTTTCCTAGTTCCTGTCTAGTTATAGGAGTTTAACTTGTGGCTCATGGGTTGTATGTGCCCCAAGATATCTGTGAATATGGCCCAACACAAGATTGTAAACATTATGAGGATATTTGTGATTTATTTATTATTTTTATGTGTGTGAATGTATTTCTTGCATGTATGTAAGTGCACCCGTGTTGTACAAAAATCTGCCAAGGTCAGAAGAGGGCATCAGATCCTCTGGAACACCATGTAGGTGCTGAGAATTGAACCTGGGTCCTCTGCAAGAGCAGTCAGTGCTCTTAACTGCTGAGACATCTCTCCAGCCTGCAGCTAATTTTTTGGTAACTCAATAGTGTGGCTCTCCAGTGTGAATCTGGCAGATGACAACATTATGTGGCAGTGCCAAAAGGCTGGACCTATCTGCAGGGAAGGGAATCTCATGTCTTTCTCTGCTGAGAGTCACACTACCTTTCCTAAGGCAACAGAATGGACTTCATTGCTGGATTCATATGGATGATGACCGATCATCCTCGGAGGCAGTGTCTGTTGGTGAACCTTCATGAATAAGCATGAAGAAAAATACCTCAAGTTGAGGGTGTATCTCAGTGGTAGAGTGCTTGCCTGGCATGTACAAGGTCCTAGGTTTGATCTCTAGTGCCTCTAAATAAATAAATAAATAAATAAATAAATAAATAAATAAATAAATAAAATTCAGAAAAAGGAAGTAGCTTGTTATGACTTGCCCTCATCTTCAAAGAGAGTATGTGAGATTTCTTTCCTTGTTCATAATTTGACATAAATTGTGTAATGATGACTCATTAAGCATTTTTGTTGCTATTGCTTTTTGTTGGTAACTGTGTCAGCTTTTGCTAGATTGTGCTGTAATCACAAAGAGCCCCCAAATCTTAATGGCTCAGAACAAAGTATTATTTCTCATTCACAATGTATCAATTGTCGTTCAGTCTCAGTTCTTTTCTGTTTCTTCTTTATCTGGGGATCCAGGCAGAAGGAACAGAGTCTGTCTGGGGAATGCTTAAGTCCTAGCAGATGGATGTTAAATCTATAGCGTGGTCCAGTCTGATCTCAGCGGGATGCAGCACATGATTGGGAATGCTAACAGAATCTGCTACAGAGCTTTCTAATGGGGATCTAAAGTATTGCTGCTAGAAGTTTTGGAAACACACATACAAATGGTTATGGGTGTGTGTGTGCCTGTGTATGTGCTGGTGTGTGTATACCTATGTGCTCATTATGTATGGAGGTCAGAGGTCAATGCCAGGTGCCGTCTCTAGTCTCTATCATTATATTCCTTAGTTTTTGAGACACTTTCTGTCCCTGAACCTATAGCTCACTAATTCAGCTAGACTTGCTGGCCAGCTAGGCCCGGAGTCTTCCATCTTCAGAACTGACGTTACTGGAATGTGCTGTTTTGTCTGGTTTTTTATGTCTTCATTCTTGCAGTGTCTTAGTCACTTTCCTGTTACTGTAATAGAAACACTGACCAAGGGAACTTATAAAAGGAAGAGCTTATTTAGCTTATGGTTCCAAAGGGTCAAGAGTCCATCATGGCGGGGAGGCATGGTGGCAGAGGTGACTGGAGTAGATGAAGGAAGTAGGCACTCATATTTTCAAGCAGTCACAGGAAGCAGAGAGTGAATGGAGATCTGACAAGGCTTAAGAACTGTCTAAGCCCACCCCTACTGATGTGCTTCCTCCAGCATGGCCACACCTTCTAAGATCTCCCAAAACAGAGCCACCAACTGGGGAAAACATGTCCAAATACTTAGAGCCTATGGGGGACATTCTCATTCAAACTAACCATACACAGCAAGCCTTTTGTTGACTAAACCATCTCCCAGATGTGTATAAATAATTTTATTAAAAATTTATTTTATTTTATGTATATGAGTGTTTTATCCGCATATATGTAAGTGCCCATATGGATCCCCTGGCACTGGAGTTACAGGTGGTTGTGAGCCACCATATGAATGCTGGGAACTGAACTTATATCCTCTGAAAAAGTAGGAAGTGCTCTTAACTGTCATCTCTCCAGACTTCTGTCTGTCTCTCATCTCTTTTAAAGAGATGGTCTCACTATCCCAGGTTAGTCTTGAACTTGCTAAGTAGACCATGATGACCTTAAAGTAGAGATTATCTTATTTCAGCCTCCCAAATGCTGGTATTACAAGAGGGCATCACCATGCCTGATGGCAACTTTTAAGAAGTGGCAAATAAAGAAAAAATGTTTCTTTTGCAGTGGTAAGGATGGGACCTAGGGCTCTGTGCATGCTAGGCAAATGTTCAACACCTGAGCTGTGGGCCTCTCTCTTGAAAATGAACATTTTTAATTGCCATCATCTATTGACATATGTTTTCCATGTAGTACAGAATGAAGAACATGAAGTGAAGACTTTGTATGCCAACACTTTAGTGTGCAGGCTTCAATACTACATTTATCACTGGGCTATCTTTTCTGCAAAAGAAGTGGTTTAAATGAGGTATCCCAGTTCCTTATAAATCAAAGACGCCTATGTTTCTCTGATTCCAAGTACATGCTGGGTGGTGTGTCTGAGTGATGGTATTGACAGTCCTGAGGGCTCAATTCACAGGGTCTCCTACAGCTGTTAGAAAACATTGCTCTGGGGTAGGCTGGTGGTGAAATGTGAAGCCTTTTTACTTCATTGTCACTGGAAAGGATGGATCCTGTACATCATTTGTATCCAGTGAAGCCTTGCCACTCTCCCACATGGGACAGCTGTTCAGTTTAGAAGGAGTTTTCTGTCTTACTTCGCTTAGCCTAAGGGCAAGTTCTGACAAGGTGCCTGCTTGAGTACTGTTACCAAGAAACAAGGAAGAAAGCAGCTTCAGGGTGTGAATGAAAGCCCTGCTTCTAACCCAACCCCAAATTGTTAGTTTGGGGACAGAAAAATGAAAAACATCCAAACTGGAAGCTCTCATCCATCCGCAGCTTATTCTGTACAGTTCTGGATGTTGGATGAGCCCGGATATGGGGGAACGTGCTCTGTGAGATGCTAACCTCAACCTGTCAAGGTTTTTTCTTAGAAGATTTATTCTTATTTCCCTTGGTATGTGGGTCTCCTTGGCATGTATCTTAAATCGGAAACATTCAGCTCTTTCAATGAGATTTTCAGCTTAGCTCAGACCCTCCAGAGTCTCAGCCATTGAATCAAAAACGTCACCAAGTTCTGGTTGATTTCTGAGTGCCCATTCTTCATCTCCTTTTAGATGATTGTATAAATTATGGGTCCTGAAAATTGTAGTTTTAAACTATCCTCTGAGACCTGAATATATCGTTTGTTCTAGTTTGCCTTCAATTGCTGTGACAAAACATTCTGACCAAAACCAGCTTGGGGAGGAAGGAGTTTATTTGGCTTACATCTTCTGGGTTACAATTCATCACTAAGGGAGTTCACGTAGAAACTTAAGGCAGGAACTTGGAGGCAGAAGCTGAAGCTGGGGACATAGAGGAACGCTGCTTACTGTCTGGCTCCCCTGGCCCATGCTCAGTCTGCTTTCTTTACACAATATTGAACAACCTGCCCAGAGATGGCACCACCCACAGTGGGCTGGGCCCTCCCACATCACTCAACAATCAAGAAAATACCCCACAGGCATGGTCACAGGCCAGTCCAATGGAGGAAATTCCTTAATTGAGGATCCCTTCACCCAGGTGTGTCAAGTTAACAAATGAAGCTATCCAGCACACCATTGTATTGTTTTTATAGTGAACGATTAGAATGTCGATTCAAATCAATAGGTTGCTTTCCTCCAATGTGTTCAAAGTTTACATGCATGTCTCTCACATGTGTGTCAGGAAATAAACACAAAGATTTCCATAGCAGTATTGTTTTTAATTGAGAAAAAGTGGGAAGGTGATGCCTAATATCTACCAGTGAGTGAGCTGACGACTATATTGTGCTGTCAGTATACAGTATTCATACAATGCTTAAATGAGTGACTCAATGTGCAGAGAAAAGAGACTGGAGTGCTCCGCCTTAAAGGGGACCCATATATCACATCCCATCCCAAGGTTCAGGGTTCATTGAGGAGGAGGGGGCAGAGATTGTAAGAGTCAGAGGTAATTGATGAATGCTGTGGAACTGAGCTTATTGAATGAGACAGGGCTGTTGCTGCATGCATAACACCTGCATAAGAGTAAGCTAGAGAAAATACCAGCATTTCTAGCTGAGGAACTCTTGGCAACTGATGGCTGCTGGTGGGGGAGAAGTCAGTTTTCCTCAGGGATGTGGGCCTGGAGAGGCTACCTGTGCTCCAGTAGATGGCCCTACACCCATGCACGTACAGCCAGCACCAAGTGGACTCAGTAGATAAAAAAAAAGAGCACAGGAAGTTGGGAGGAAAAAGTGGTGATGGAGGGATAGAGGAGCAGTTGAGAAGAAAGGGAGGTATATTAGACCAAGATGCATCATGTGCATATATAAAGCTCATGAACAATAAAAAAAAAGACTGACCCAGGGCAACTTATATCAATATGAGTGTATCAGTATGTTGGGTAAAGAAAGCAAATTGCAAAGTTACACATACAACATTAAATACTTTTCTTAAAGCCCAAAACATACAAGACCATACATAATATGCAAACACATTTATGATAAAAATAAATGCTTGTTAAAAACACAAATAGGAATTTAGAAATAATGTTCACCTCTTGAGAAGAGAACTAGAGAAATTTATCTCTATGGTGTTTTACATCTAAAAAGAAAGTTAGCACACAAGAGAAAAAGTGGTGGATCTTGGCAGTCTAAAGTGGGGATCTTGGCTAAACTTTGGTGATGGATGTGAGGGCATTTGGTATGGTTTCCTCAGACTTTTGGCAGACAAGAAGTATTAAATATATTTACTAATAACAGAGCTTCTTCTTTTCCTGCATTTTCTCATTTTCCCTTTATGACCTGAGAGAGACACAGTAGCATTGCGATAGACTACTGAGTTTATTTCATGTGCCTTTGAGAAGGTGACCGCTCTTTTAAAATTTGAAAACGTCACCTCAAACTCTATTTTGAGAGAGAGCCAGGATGTCAGTGCTTTTTCATTTATAGTGATTTTTTTTCACTATTTCTGGCCCCTGTCCTGGCTCTGCCCCCTCCCTATGCCTAAAAGCTTCCACTGGCCCCTTGCTGTCTGTGGAAGAAGTCCAGGCCCCGCTGTGGCCAGCAGTCCTGCAGTACCCAGCCCCAGGCTCCTCTCCAGTCTGCGGGGCTTCTTCCTCAGGCTACTTCTGCTCCCTGTTCTCTTCCCTGGGTTCTTTCTCCCTTTAGGTCAGTGGCCTCTCCCTGCTGCCCACGTGGCTGTCACCCTGTTTCCTTCAGCTTTTAGCATTAGGTGCTTCTTCAAGGAAGCCTTCCTTGATGACCCCCTTGCTGGGATCTGTGTCTGCATCAACCAGTGTTGGGAAGGCTTAACGAACATGTGAACAATGCATGTTCATTAACTGTCACTAACCTGAAATTAGAGTTGTAAAGATTAAATCGAAGCAGCTCATTACACTTATAAACACAGGTGTCACTGTTTAGGATGGCAATGACTTCTTTATCTTTTTCTATTTTTGCTGTACATAAAGCTGTGAGAAATAGAAAGATACCTATCTTACTAGATTAACAGAAATTCTTGCCGTCTATTTTTGGACATTTTTAAATGTAATGCTTGCTGCTTAGACTTAGCAATACTCAGTGTAAAGGAAGTGCTGCCTCATGAATTAAGAACTATTATTTTTGAGTTGGTTACCTGTAAAGTAGATTGTTTAATTCCCAATTCAAGAGGACATGTTGGTAATAAAAACTGCCAAGAATTCTTGTTGAATTTAATCTCAGTAATTGGGAAGCTCTATGCACGGGAAGGGAGAGCACTGTAACGAATTCTAAAGACAGGTTTGTCTAGAGCTGACTTGTTTTTAACTAAAGGGTTTAAAATTAAGGGTAATTTTTTGATCATTTTATTGTGTCAGGCTGTTCTGTGAGATGAATTCATGGGGTAGTTTTAGAATAAAAAATTCTCAAAGCTTAATAACGCAAGTGAAAATTTATGTAGTGTTCGCTTGCTTTTGTGTAAGAGGCTAGATGTCTGCAAATCTTAATAGGGTATATCTAATAACATGTTAATAACTCACAAATTGGTGGCTTTGGACTACAGACCTTGAATGAATGGGTCTTCATAAATTATACATGTCTGACAAATAGGTGATACATTTTTCAAACCACATAAGCTCTTCAGAAGCAAGTCTGCTCTGTGCAGATAATTAAAGAAAATCAATATGTGTTGATTGATAGATATTTGACTTGAAAACACATTCTGTATGCTGTCTCAGACAATGGGGCGCCTGAGCTGCTTCAAGACTACTGCTCTCTGAAGACAGAGTGAGGCTGGGGTGAGAGGCTTTGCTTGCTTTGGGTGAGGTGCAGTGTCTGACTCTAGACCGAGACCTCTTCAGTTCTGCCCCTTGGAGAGCACTGGATGGGTCTATCTTCTCTCCTCTTCCCCAGGTCATAGACTGTGACTCTCTCACAGACCCACTGGGATCCTGAGAGGCTTAATTCATCGGTGTTGGTAAAGCACGGGGAAGATGAAAAGTACCATGTCCATTCTAAGCAACATTATTGATTCAGTTTTTTTCCCTGTGGTTAATATAAAATTCTCCACATATCAGATAATGGTTCAGCATTGCATAAACAGCCAAGAACTGCTGGCAGGAGAGATGTGGCTGAGTTTTCTCTTAGAAAATTGATATCTATAAAATGTCTTCGGTTTCCCTGAAAGAAGGCATTATTACACAATTTAAATTGATCATATTGTTATTGTGTTTCTATTTGCTTGACAGAGCATTTTCTTTTTAATTGTTTTGGTTTGTTTTTCAGTAATTATCTGAAATAAATTTGAGTCCAGTAAATGCTTTATGTCATGGAAGGCCTGGGTAGATAACAATTTTCCTTATCCATTTTGGGATGACTTATCTACTAAATAGCAGTAGAATATACATGCAAATGCATATCCATGTGTGCTTCTGTGTGTGCATGTGTGCACAGTGTATGCACGCAGTGCACATAATGGGAGCATTATGTAAATGCCATGCTAATATATATGCTCAATGCACAATGCAAAATTCTATTAAATCGGGATGTGAATGTATAAATATAGACATATTTATACATACATCTGGTTAATACACCACTTACTTATGTATTATTATTGTATTGAAATAATTAACTGCTAATTATGACATTAAACCAATTCTGTATTTTATGTTTTGAAAAATGATTTATTTATTTTTTGATGTATATTTTCTATTGAATTTTTGTGTATTTCATATAAAACATCTAAATTGTCTTTATACCTACCTGTCTCCTCCATCCACATCCTTCCATAGCCCCGCCTCCACTGGGATTCATGCATTCTTGTCATATATATTAAGGCCTGTTGGGTTCAGTTTGTTTATCCACTAGTGTCTAGTCAGCCTATCTAGAGTCTCTCCCTTAAAGAACAGCAATTCTCCTTCATCCAGCAGTAATAAACTACTAATAGTTCTTTGGCTAAGGTTGGGGCCTATTGCCCATTTCCCCATTTCTATGCTGGGTTTTTGTCTGATGGTCTTTGCATGGATCCAGTGCATGCTGTCATCATTGCTGTGAGTTTATATGAACAAGTTCCCAGAGGTCTGGAAGACCCTGTTTCCTTATGGTCATGCAACTCTGGCTCCCACAATTTTTCCGCCCCCTCTTCTGAAATGGTCCCTGAATTGTGGGTGGGTGAGATTTAATATAGGAGTCCTACCCAGGCACATGTTCTCTGAAGTCTCTCTTACAGTTCTACAGGTTGGCCAGTCGTGGCATTCTGTGTGCATCGCCCTCTGTTGTATGAGGAAGCTTCACTGGTAAGAGGTGAGAGATGCATTAGAATTCTCTTTACCCCTTGTTCTGTTATTTTTATTTTATTTTATATGGGTTTTTGCCTGCTTGTGTATTGCTGGAGCCCGCCGGCAGAAATCGAACCGCACCCGTAGCCGGGAGGATGAGAAAATGTAGAGATAGAGAAAGAGAGAGAGAGAGAGAGAGAGAGAGAGAGAGAGAGAGAGAGAGAGAAATAGGACAGACTCAGGAGGGCTGTCAGTCACACTGAAGCAGCTTGCCTTTATTAAGTCCCCCCTATTTATACTGTGAAATGAGCAAAACAATGGGTGAAAATTTCAACACAAAAACAATACTAACACAGGCAAAATAACTTAAGATGTGATTGGCTTCCTTCAAAGATCTTCAGGTGACTTCAGTCTTGGGTGTAAAACAAACTTCTCCTTAGGTGTAAATCATTTGCATAATGAAAACTCCTGCTTCCAACAGCACTTCTGTGCACGAGATTGACTTCTGCCTAACCCAAAACTAGGGCGTAGTTCAAGGCAGGCAAATGGCTCCCGACAGTGTATATCTGCCCCATATATATGCCTGGTGCCCATCAGAGCAGGGTGTCAGATCCCCTGGAATTGGAGTTACAGACAGTTGTGATTAACCATGTAGATGCTCAGAGTGAGACCTGGGTCTGCTGCAAGACCAGCAAGTCTCTTAACTACTGAGCTATCTCCCCAGCCCTAGCATTGCATATTTTGGTTTAATTTAAAAGTTTTTTTTTTTTGAGACAGGATTTCATGTAGCCCAGGTTAGCCTCGAATTTGTTGTAGAGCTGAAGATGATCTTGAACTCCTCATCTTCCAGCCTCATATAGGTTTGAGCCACCACATTTGACTTTAATTCTGTATTGTTGAAAAAGTTTTAGGAGCTACATTCCTGAAATGTCTTTCAACAGGAATCTTACAAGCATAGAAGAATCTAGAGCAGTTAGTTTATCATTTTATATATATATATATATATATATATATATATATATACACACATATATATATATTTAAAAGCCTGAGTTGGTATAATAGACTTTATTGTCCACCTTTTTTGCTCAGCAGACTTAGTTCTGGAACACATTTTTATGTTTACAAATTCAGGGCTGTGAGGAATGTGGTGTGTGGAGTGCTTGCCTAGCAAGTGTGAGACCCTGTGCTAAACCCCTAGTACTAAAACAAAACAAAATAAAACCAGCCAACTAACCAACCAGTGAACCAACCATCTAACCAACCAACCAACCAACCAGCCAATGAACTATCCAACCAAACATCCAACCAACCAACCACCCAACCACCCAACCAACCAACCCTTACCTCAAAGCTTTCCCTCAAAGTTTCTGAATACTAAACACACTCTAGAGAGAAGCAGGATCCAGCATGGATGGTTACAATAAAAATGACTGTGATATGGGCTACTGCATTGAAGGTGGAGATTCCCTTTTGAATGTAAAGTCCATTTTGTTAAAACAAGTGAGAAAAATAAACAAAGCTGTTTCTATTAGTATTACTCTTAGCATTTAAAAAAGTCAAATCAGCAACACTAGATTAGACTCAGTAGGTTACATATATACAGGCTTTATGTATATGTATATATGAATAATAATTAAAGAAGTATAGGCCATGAATTTGAGAGGGAGTGGGGACAGACATGAGAGGAATTGGAAGAGGAAAGGGAGGGGTGGAAATGATGAAAATAGAGTACGTATATGTGGAACTCTCTAAAATCCCCAAAATTTAAATAAAAAAATCTTTTTTCATGATATGTATGAAGCACTATCTCATAGTCACACTATTTTTGTATAGTTCAGCCAAGAAAATGGTCTGTCTATACATTATCAAGGTTTTAACAACAAAAAATATGTATGACAATACCATAATGACTTCTGGGAATATAGCTCTGTGACAGAGTGTTTGACAAGCATGAGGTCCCAGGTTCAGTCTCTGGTAGTAACAAACAAAACAAGACAATTCTGGCACCCATAAAACGGAAAATGCCACGACGAATGATCTTTCTTTGCATATTTACTCCAGAAAAACAAAACAACATGAGAGGTGTTTGCTTCATTTGCTGCTCACCAGTTCTTTCCCTACATCATTTGTGGAAGTCTGGCACATGCGAGACGCTGTGAAGCACGTCACAGAGCAGAGGCCAACTCTTGCACTGGAAAATGTTGTAGTCTGGTTGAGTCCAAGTCAACTAGAAGTTGTAGTCTTGTAGAAGTCCAAGTTCGGGAACCAAGAGGTTAGCTTATTGTGGACAGAGCCTAACAGTTATGCCAACAACCGTTCCCCTGTTCCTCCCCAGTAACAGAATCCTCAGTTTGTAGCTGACATGTGGCCTCCCTTGCAGCTAGGCAGACCCATTGCTGAAGTCTGAACTGTGCTATAGATGAGTGTTCTGGTGAACCCTTTGACAACCTGCTGTACATCTCAGCCCGGCCTCCCTTGGCTCTCCTTTTCCACATCTTTCTTTTGCTTCCTGGATGTAGATGTCAGTGATGGTGCTGTTGTGATTCTACTGGACCTCACTTAGGAATTGACTCTGGCAGGAGCTGAGTTCCTGTTTGTGAGAATGTCATTCCTACCTGAGGGAATTGACTTTGAGACACTTCCAGGAGGGACTAGTAAACTGAAGTCTGTCTGCTGGATGTCTCCTATTGCCAGTCAAATGTTTGTCTGTCAGACACATCCTAGAAAGTGGGCACTTCGGATAAGGAGAGGGAACTAGGAAGAGCAGGGATCAGAATGGGGATCAGAATGAGAGAAAGCTTCCTGGAAGACCACGCCACCAGCTCTCTCTTCTTCTTTTGTCTATTTCACCATTTCCTGAATGTGATTCTCTTTCTCTCTCTCTCACCTTTGATCATGCTGTTCCTCTGCTCTCTCTCTCTCTGGTTATCTTCTTATTTATCTAGTTAATTTTAAATTATATTAAATGATACAAACAACAGAGACACTTAACATAGTTAATTAAGTTGTATAAATCCCTAGTGCATTTAGCTGTTATCCTTTCTGAACCCTCTTTCGAACTTGGGGCCCACATCCCTAGCACTGCAGTAGAACACTTTAACATATCTCTCACACATACCAGTACCCTCAAGTGTGAGACACCTGGAGACGATAGGAAATATTTGCTGGATGGAATCGCATCAGACCAGAGCGTCCACGGAGTATTGGAAGGAGCTGACTGCTGGTTATTTGTGGAGTTACTGCTCGACAGGAGCGGAGAACTGGGAGGAAGGTGGCCTCCTAGCTTCTTTTCTGGCCAAGTCTTCCTCTTTAGGCTGCTCTTACTGTGGGCACTTCTGAGAAGGAAGCATCACATAGCATCAGCCTTGCTTTATAATAACTAGCCCATCTCTTGAATACTTTGCTGGTATCAATCCTAGCTTTTTGAGGAGTGGAGCCAGAGGAGTAGAGGCAAGCAGACATACCAGAGTGAGGGACTGGGGGCAGTCACAGCGTGTTTTTGAGGCTCTGCCTCCTCCTCCTTTGATAACTGCCATTTTGGGGCCATCTTTTATAGGAGCATTGGGATGCACTTGGTTTTTCAGGTTTCTTTTTGGTTCTTTTGGTGTTGCTGAGAAAGTGTCTGACTAAGTAGCCAATGCTGGCATCACATTCATAGAGTGTTGGGATTACTGGTGTGAGCTACCAAACTTGGACTCATGCGTCTCTGCTACAAGGATTGCCATGTCAACTCGCTTGTAAGGGGTTGTGTGCATCTCAGAAGTCACACTGTCAGCTCTGCTCACATTTTCATCCTTGCAATCTGTCCTGTTGCCATCTGTGGACTGATGGCACTGTCACACACAGTGTCACACAGGTGTGTGGCCGGCTGAGTGTGGGTAGTGCAAGCAGGCAGGATTCTGGTGTACCCGACTTCTTAAAGATGTCTTGCTTGGGGTTTGAGAGCCAAGACACACTGGAATAGTCTCCTGTGAGCAGTGACAGGCCTGAAGGGATGAGGCAGGATTCAAAGCAGACAGTGGTCCTTGAGAAGGGAAACTGGTGCTGTTAACTTGGGAGTTATAGTGGTTGAGAAGGAATGATTTACATACATGTCTGGCTTGTGGCATCCCTGCACCTCTATGAAATCATCCCAATACATTAGCTGACTGCAGTGCTGTGTCAAATGGTCAAGTCAAAAGGCTGGACATTCCTGGAAGATCCTGATGATCATTTCATAGTCTCTGCCCGTGTTTTGCTTTTATCTGTTTGGTGAACAGAGAGGGGAAGTCCATCCAACTTTCCTCATGGGTGCTAACATGCTATCCTGCCTGGCTCTTTGTACTGAAATGGTTTGTCTGGGGTCTCAGTCCAGCATGCAAAGAGAACAGAATTTATTGCAATTGCCTCCTTTATTGGGGCCCTTCGGTTTCTACTCAGTGAGGCAAATTCTTGCTTTCTTATTACTAGCTTTTTCCTGATAGGTGATTATAATATAGCTACTTAACCAATTTCCGAAGAAGAAAGTCTTCTGGCTCACGATTGGCTCTTATTAAAAAAAAAAAAAACTCCAGAAAATGACTGAAAAGTAGTTATCATTTCCTTGTTGCTTTTGCTCCACCCCTCTTCCTCCATAGACAGAACAGTTTGCAAAATGGAGGATCTAGAATAGTATGTGGCCCGGGGACTTGTTTCATTTGGCTTGCAGAGGACTTGACATTTGGGAGCTGAGTTCCTGGTTAATCAGTGGAGAGTTTTACATATACATCCAGATTTTCAGTTTCAGAGGAGTCAGTTTCCCCATGGCAGTGGTGAGCTAGCCCTGGGTACTGATTTCTCCACACAGCACTTGCTCACCAGTTTACCCTTGTCCACATTTGTTTAGCTTTTTCTGGTATATGCTTAGACTCAGAAAGCATTTGAGTTTGAGACCTTTGGCACAGCCTCCCTTTCTCTAGCCCCACTCCCCCAACTTTTCAGTGTTCTCTTGTTGCCCCTGTTGTATGGGGCGGAGCTCCAGTGAGCCTTCCCCGTGGTTCCTACTGTGGACTCCTCCAAAGTAGCCCTCTGCTGCCTCCCTGGGGAAGAGCTCAACATGTCATTTCTCTGGGGATAAGTTCAGCAACTGTGTGCTTTTCCTCTAGGTAAGTGGAAGAGGTCTATTGGCAGAACCCAGGCTGCTGGAAGGTGCTGCTGCTTCTCAGCTTGGCATGTAGACCTGACCCTGAAGTCTTCTGCCCCCTCCTAAACCCCCTGTAGCTGAGCTTGATACAGTCTAGAATTAGGAAAAGCCATAATGGGGGGTGTTTTTATCCTCCCACGGAACTGTGGGCCTTCTGCATATAAGAGCTCCAATAATAACACAGTTTTAAAAAGTGCCATTGCATAAATCATTCCTTTACCTTCCACTGAGACCAAAGGCAGCAGGTGTTATTACTGCCCTGGTTTTGCAGATAAACCCTACAGGAGGTCCAGAGCACCTACATGATACTTCATAGTCTCTTAGCCTATAAGGTAGGCCCATGGTAGTCACTAAAAAATTTTAAATTCATCACCCTGCACCCTGTGAGGCCACAACCCAAAGCCTGACGATTTCCATCTTTTTTTGGAAATTCTTACAGATATAGTTAAGCACTGAAGAGCTCTCAGGGTTGGTAGCTATATCTATTTTGTTATTGAATAGGCCATTAGCAGACCCCGAGGAGGAAAAATACACAGTATTATTTAGTCTAATGAATCTCTCTATTTAAATTTTCTGCAACTTGAACTATAAATAGTAAAGATAAACACATTTTCAGTGACAAAGAGGCCCTAGCATTTCTTTTTTTTAATTTAAATTTTATTATTTTATGTGTATGAATGTATTGACTGCATGTATATAAGTGCACCCAGGTCATGTGATGTCTGCGGAGGTCAGAAGAGGGCCTTGGAGCCCCTGGAACTGGAGTTAGGATGATGGTTATCTGTCAAGTGGGTGCTGGGATTCAAACTGGGGTCCTCTGCAAGAGCTGCCTGTGCTCGTAGCTGCTGAGCCATTTCTCCAGCCCTGGTGTTAGCATTTCTAAATAACCAGAAACTTGCAAAACATGATCATTTTTACTATTTGCACTTTATGAATATATTCTTACACTTTAAAATATATTTATTTTATTTTTATTATGTGTATGTGTGTCTGAGTGAACATATATCACATGCATGCAGGTGCCTGTGGAAGGCAGAAGAATATCAGAGCCTCTGAGGCAGGAGTTGCAGGCAGTTGTGAGCCACCAGATGTGGGTGCTGGGAACCAAAATCAGGCCCTGTACAGGAGCAGCAAAAGCTCTTAACCAGTGAGCTGTCTCTCTAGCTCCATGATTATGTGTTTTGAATGGATATATTTGATCCAGTAAAGCTCTCAGAGAATATGCTACATGTATAAATATGAGGCTGCAGACAAGACTTGGATTAATAGACCAGGAAGGACTATTTTTATGGAGAGTTTAAGTGCATTTCATTGTGATTCCTAAATTGTACTAACAATTGCCTACCTGTGTCCACCATGTGTATAATGTTTACTGTTCGACAGAATGCTATCATTTCATTTTCTCTCACAACAACCCAGGGAGAGAAGTTGGAATATTTTTAAATGTTGACACCACAGCTCTTTGCTTGAGATGAAGTCCCAGGAATGCATGGGAAGAAAAAGATTCTATAGAAACACAAGAATTCGTTTCACTGTATTTTTGACCAGTGATAGAACAAATGTTCAGAGTAGATTAGAAAGTGTCAGTCCCCAGGGAGAGACTGTATCTCATTATTGTTCCTATAGCTAGTTGAAGAATAAAGAGGAAAAGCTTTAAGATTAGAGTAGAAAATGGTCTCCTACTCCACAATTCATGGTGAACTCTGAGATTCCTTATTGAATACTATGCTATGTTGAAAAGGATGTGTCACCCATATATGTAGATATTGCAAAAGGAAACATATTATTTTGTGATAGTAGTTAATAGCGATTAATTTTGGATATGTGAGTTACTTGTTGGATGTTTGGACCTTCCTGTTTTACCAAGAGAAACACAGAGAAGCAGAGTGTTGATAGCCAAGATGGACTAATGAACCCAGGACCCCACAATCCTAGAGTCTGTGATGAAAAATACTTTAATAATTTACCATAATGATTATTTCTACAGAGCACAACTCCAGGATTAAATGCTAATTTTATTTGACTTACATAAAGGGGAATTATTACTGCAGTTACTTTTAAAGACCTCTTTGGCTTTGCTGGGAGTATCTGAATTAACAGTAAATTGAGCCCCATTACATATTAATGGGCTCAGCTGATTTATTAGTGGTATATCTGGCAATTAGCCATCCTGCACAGTGTCTTCTGTTTGGCCATTACATTTTCACCATTGAGTGCAAGCACAGGCATGAGCACCTTGAACCAATGGGATAGTCTGCCTGTCAACCTAATAGGGCCCTTGCATCATCTTAATGGTGAGTTATGATCTGTCTTGAAGGATATTTGGACACACTTAATATCTTTTGGATGACAACCACTGGAGACATAAATGAAAGTATATGTTGTCATTGAACCACTAAAAATCTTTACTCAGTCACCACGTAGCCATTATGGTCTATGAATCTCTTCAGATATTTCCCTTTTTTTATATTATACAATTGCTTTTAGCTTCCGTGGCACTTATAGAATGAATTTCTGTGAGTGGATTGTAGCACAGAGAGTTATGGCCCACAGTATTTATTTGCAAGAGTCACTTTGGGGTATCTAATTTGTCCTCAAGAGAAATATATATATATATATATATATATATATGTATATATATATATATAATTTTTTGCTCAGCCTGCAAAATGTTGTAATAAAAATTAGTGATTGATGTTGATTATTAGATTAAGTGGCTAGGCCATAGTGGCCAAGATCATAAATCAGCAGAGCCCAGAGTTGTCATTGGCCACTAGAGAGGGCTTTAAGCACAAGTGTTTTCTTTTTTTTTAAATGAGTCAATATATTACAAGTCTTTATAGTATTGGCTCCTTAAGTTTTATTGAAATTGTATTTAAAACATCATTCTACTGTGTGTTTAATAAGTTCCTAATACAATTTGGTTTTGCTTATCTAAGCATGCAGTTGCAGAAGAAAATACATTAAAATTCTCTTCTAGGAGGAAAAGCTGTTTAAGAGTTGGTGAGGGAACAGGAGTCACTAAACCCAAGCTAATTGCTTGATCTTTCAGTTGGAGAATTAGTGTATTTGGTCGCTCAGGATTCATTTCTCTGTCTTAACAATTCCTTGGGGAAGAGGCTTCTTCCCTATGCTCTTTAGACTGTTGTTATTCTTCCCTGTCTAAGTGGGACCCGGATCCAGCACAGCCAGGTGAATGTCCTCTCTGGAACTGAGCAGGACAGACACTGAAGTGTGGGGTGCCTGGCTTCCAGTCTGAGCAGAATGTGTCTATTACTCCACTTTCCTGTTTTCCAAGTATATTTTCCTTCCTTTGATAATTATGAGAATGCATAACACTTTCTAGATAACCTCCTGTCTTTCTTAATCAAACCAGAAGTGGTTTCTCGTATTGAAACAAAAAACCCTTAATCTATAAATTGGGCATCTATGAACCCACAGGAAACAAGATTTCTCAGTGAGACTGTATTCATTCATTCATTAATTCATCCACTCATACATTCATTCAATCTTTCACTCATTCACCAAATATTTTTTGAGCACCTGCTATGTGTTAGTCATTCTTCTCAACTGTTGAGATATGTCAATAAATAAATAAGACACCCCCCAAATGGCTTTCATGAAATTTGGTCCTAACAAAGGATAAACAAGACAAATAAGTTTGAGATATATTTATGTTTTGTGACATATGATGTACCTGTTAGCTAATGGTAAGAACTGTATTTGGGAAATGTCTCACAGCAATGCGTTCCTTCAAGCAGTTCCTTGAATCAGGTAAACCTTCTTGGTGTTGGTTGATGGGTTTGAATGGTAGAAACTGAGGCTGTCTCTCTTTCTCTCTCTCTCTCTAGCTAAATGTCTTCTCTTTTCTTTGAGACAGGGTCTCACTATGTAGCCCCACCTGGCCTGGAACTCACTTCATAGACCATCTCAGGCTGGCCTTGTTCTCAGTAATGCACCTGCCTCACTTCCTGAGAGCAGAGATTAAAGGCGTGTGACACCACACCTGGCTTCTGTCACTCTCTTATACTTTCCTTCAATACATTTCTACCCAGCTTTCAGAGGGCTTCTTGTTTGCAGCTGAGCCGAGCTTGAGGAATAACCAAACAAAGTGAGGATGAGTACAAACTGAGAGTTCTGGAGAATGGAGGACTTGGGTTAGACACAGAAGTGGCAGAAGCTGAGCAAGGGCTGTGGTGCTGGATGGAGAAAGTTTCTTCCTCGAGATTAGGAAGGCACTGGGGCAACAAGACTGTATCAGGAAAGCCAAGCTGGAACTTGGGCAGGTGTCAGGATAAGGATTCAAGCTGATCTGTGGTGGAGAAGACAATTCAAGGTCAGGGAAGCAAGGAAACGTGATGGTGTTGGGGGTAGAGGATCACTGCCCATCCCTATACAGAACTGTCTGACAGCTTTCTGACAGCTAGCTGGCCTGGTCCCGGAAGTCAGAGGAGCTGCAGAAGAGAGGGTTGCTAATCTTTCTTAGTGAAGCAGGGCAAAGGAAAACAAGAACCTGGCTGAGCAAAGTGACTGGGAAGCAGCTGGCTGCTTGAAAAGGCATTGGTAGCATCCAGATTAGAGAAACTTCCTTGTTGCTTCCCTCTGCAGAGACAGAGATCTTGGGATTGTGAACTTCTGGAAACTTGGCAGGTTCTTCCTCTCACTGACCAGGTTTGACAGCTCTTCCCCGATTGGTCCTGATTTTCACCTTATTTACATACTCACATTCAACCAAACAGGGCCCAGCTGGCATTCTGGTCCGTTTATAAGTTAAGACCACCCATGGCTGTAAAGACAGAGTTGCTCCAGGAGCTGATGGAGGAAGAAGAGAAAAAAGACTTCAGGGTTTGGGGCCTAGCTGGCTTGCTTACTGAAGAAACGCAGAGTCACTAGAGCAGACTTGTTCTGCACCTGTGACTGAAGCTTCTGCCTTGTGCAAGGGGTATACTTGAGCCAGTCTCCAGAACCGAGCTAGTGGCTGCAAGCAGAGGGACTGGTTCCTTTTTCAGCCTCCAAGCTTCTGTAATTGTCTGGGCTGCACAAAGCAATTCTTCCTTACAGTTGATTCCATTGTCCAAGACTGTATGTAACTCTAGCTTCTGAAACCTACTGGAGATGGGAGACCTGTGGCTCCTGCTGCTCCCATTGACAACTGGCAGACTTGTGCTGCAAAGCACTGCTCTTGGTTGTCACCCTGAAGCCCTCTGAGAGCTTTTGAGCTATAACACTTCCCTGAGTTGTTAACACTTCTCAGAGCTCTAAAGACTCTTGGCTGGCATCCCAGGGCTACCAAGTGTTCAAACCTTTTTGATTGAATTGTCAGATACCATGTGGCAATCTGCTTAGGGGTTTGTTTATTCTATTTAAAGGTTGTTAATCCTAAATTGGCAACAAAGCACCTTCCTTACATACTCTCTGCTGTTTGTCTGCTCCAGTTGGAGCGGAAGATGGTCTCCACTGACCATTTCAGCGGTATTGAAGGAGACAGAGTTGGGTAATACCTGGAATGACAGCTTGTTTCCCTCAATCAAGGGGATCTGACAAGAGATGAAAATGTAGAGGAAGATCATTCCATTGAGAGGAATGACGACTGAATGGTTGGAATAGAGAGTATTTCTTCTTCGGTGGAATAAAATCTAGTATCGAGAGCTAATTCTATACTGTTATTTATCCTTTAAGTCAAATGAAGAGCTTGGTGAGAGTTTTAGAAGGTGTTATACTGAAGTATAAAGTGTGTGATGTGTGTGTGTGTGTGTGTGTGTGTGTGTGATCACCATTGGTACCGTGGAAACTAAAGGACATGATAGAGGAGAAAGAGTGGACAGGAGACTTTCTACTGTATCTTAAAGCCCTCACTGGTGTGTTGATTCTTCCGGGTCTTAGGGGTAAAGTGTAAATGGTGTATTTCCAGAGCGTAGGAAAGTAAGAACAGGTGAAGAAGGAGGAAAGAGATCAATGAAGGAAAAGCTGGAGGAATTGTGCAGGATCCCTGGACTTGGAGATCCTGCTGGCAGGTCCCTGAGCTGGCCTCCCTGTTGCCAAGCACAGTGTCTGACAGAGCTGGGCTGAGAAATAGTTATTTTCGAGTGTGCACAGATTGTTTTCTGTAACAGACTCACTTCTGATCTTTGTCAGTATAAGCAACAATTTTAGAAGTGGAAATTCCTTAAAGGTTTGGAAAAATTTGGCCATTGTTATAGCCTGTGATAGAACTAAGGGGCTTTGATCCTTTGCATGTCAGCCTAAATCGCTTTGACTAAAAACATATTAGCTCCAAAATTAAAAAAAAATATTTATTTATTCATTTATGTGTGTGCACATGCACTCATGCGTGTACGCATGCCATGGTTTGTGTGTAGAGGTGAGGGTCAGAGCGCAACCTGAAGGAAATGGTTCTCTCCTCTCACCATGTAGGTCCTAGGCTTGAACTCAAGTCATCAGGCTTAGCAGCAACCACCTTTACCTGCTGAGCCATCTCACTGGCCCTCATTGCCAACATTTCTCACCTGATATTATTTTCTCTACTGAAGGGAGAAGAAGTCAAAATGAACCTACCAAGCTGGTTCTGATTCTGGCCACTAGAGAAGTTGATTTTGATTACTGGGAGATGTAGAGAAGGTCAGGAGGAACAGGCTTCTACTCAGACAGGGTTCATGATTGACAGGGAGGATAAGGACAGTGTCAAACTGGGTTATAGACATCAAGAAATTCAGAGAAATGAAGCTTGCCATTCCAATGGCAATATCCCATGGAGCGGAGATAGCCTGAGAAAGGGGAACCTCATAGCAAACAACTGTTACCCCCAAAAGTGGCACCGAATGGGGAGCTTAGAAGGCTTTAGTGTCATGCTCTCACTAATCTCCAGTAGCTTACTACCTAGCCCTAATAATGGACAAATAATAAAATATTATTTATGATATGGAGTGTACATTATTAATAGCCTGTAAATGGGAAAGCACACTGACTTTACTATTTTAATTGGTCTGTGACATACATATGATTTAGATGAAAGACATCTGGTTGGAATTATTGCCACCTCAAAGCAAGAGCTAATCTCACATCAATCCCATTGTCACCATTTCTCAACTTGTAATTCTGGAGCCATCACTGTGACTGTTGATGTTTTCCACAAGGTAAGAGAATGAGAATAAATGAAAGAAGAGGGAGAAAAAGAATGAAAAAAGCTGGAGGAATCGTATAGGATACTGATCGACGTGGAGATGCCCTTGAGGGGAGCTCGGAGCTGCCTTGCTGATCCCTAGCATAGTGTCTGATGGGGCGAGGCTGAGAAGTAGCTATTCTGCAGCATGCCCCAATTCCTGTAATTCTGGAGCCAGCACTGTGGCTGTCCTGTTGCTGACCATCTGAATGAGCAAATGGAAGGAACAAAAGGAAAAAGGAGTTCAGATCCTGGGAAACATTTAAATTACAAAAAAGAAGGAGGAGAAAACATATAAGAGTAGCAGTTTCAGGACAGCACGTGTCTGGTGCGTGTTGTCATGAAAGCCAGAATGTCAACCGAGTTAAAGCTCGGAAAAATGAGAAGGACAAAAATAGATTTCTTTCTGCAGAGCCATTTTCAGAGCAAACAAAAATTAGCATATTATTGATTGTTTAACAAAAGTAATGTGATCTCAGTCTGGGCTTTTTCTTTTTTTTTTTTTTTTCTATCATGAATAATCTTTCTTTGAATGTCAAAAGATAGGATAGAAAGCGACTGGAGATGGCAGGTGGCATTTCAAGAGGACTTCTAGCATTTTAAAAGTTGCTATGTTATCCCATGAGTCACCAGAACTGATGCTCATAATTGCTGAAGAATTATGAAAAAGAAATCCCATGAGCCTAGAAGTGGGCAAGTAGACACACTGTTCAGCATTCACATAGGGGAGTGGGAGGAAGATGGGACCCACAAAATACATGCCAGTGAGCTCAATGCTGATTTCAAGTTGGGCTGTGGAGTTAGGACAGAGGTTGAAGCAGAGGTCACCAGGTTCCAGCTAGATCAGGCTGGGTGAATCTTCTTTTCTTTCTGGCTAGATCCTGGATGACAGAAGTGTGGCGGCAAGGTTTTGTCAACCTGGAAGTCAGCTATACATAGGCAATGCTTCCTCTGATGTCTGCTGTCAATTTGTGTCTTCTGCAAACATCCATGAATCCTCATGATGTGTGAGTTGTAGAGGATTCCAAAATGAATGAGATGCTGTTGAGGAATTCACAGGATCCTTGAAAGATAACCTCATAATAAAAAATAGATGTTGACACAGTAGTTATGACACATTAGCTAAATCCAGTCAATCACCTCTTTTTATAAGTAGCTTGTGTGTAGACAATTGTAGTTTAAATCTATTTAATGGGTACATAAAAACAAAAAAGTACCCATTTATGGGGGGAATGAGGTAGTAATTTTTTTTTTGATTCATGTATACATTGTGTAATGTTCAAATGTTCAAATACATATTCCAACATTTATTGTTCCCTTATGGTACATATATCAAAAGTTACTTCTAGTTTTGTGATAACCTGCTATAGACATTGGTCTCTACGCTGTCTATACTTGCTGTAACACTGACATGGAAGAAGTGAGTGGAGGCCGTTCCCTCCATCTACAGGGGGGTCACAGTCTAAGACTCCCCCCACAGGATGCCTGAAGCTGCAAATCATACTGAACTCTATGACTTATGTTGATTTCAGCCAACTTATCATGCATTGTGGTCATAACCTTTGCAGTATGAAGTGTGGCAGGAAATCTAGCATGACTGTCTTTCTTCTTCTTCATCATTTTACTGAGGGAAAATTCATTCTTGCAGCAGACATTTGCAGCCTCAGCAAAAAAAAAATTCCCCATCAGTTAAGAACTTTCACCTTTTCACTTAAGGGAACACTTTATGGCTTCTTTCTGGCATCTGCGAATTGCCAACATCGTGACTTTTGCTCTTTGGGATCATTATTAAATAAAATAAGGGTTGATTGAACACAAGGATTATGATACTTTGACATTTGATCCGAGAGCTGAGATGGCCATTAAGAAATAAATGGTCAAGAGGGGACATCAGTTAATTGTGATAATGTGGGCATATTTGAGAAGGCTTCAAAAAGTAGGAACAGTTGAACTGGGCCTTACAAGCATGATAGATGGAAGCTAAGTTGGATAAGTGTTTGCTGTGCAAGTGTTAAGATCTGAGTTTGGATAACTACCACAGATGTAAAGGCTGGGCTTTGTGTCATGTGTCTATAACCTCAGGGCTGGGAACAGAGACAGACAGACCTCAGGGGCTTGCTGGCCAGCCAGGCTAGCCAAAACCATGAGCTCAAAACTCTGAGAGAGACCCTATCTCTAAAACTAAGGTGGAGAGTGAGCCAGGAAGGCATCTGTTATGAGTGTACAACAGAACATGCATGCCACACATGCATACAACACAACCATACATCCACCTGCTACGCCGTAAAGAGGAAACTTCCCGAAGAAGGATATAGCTCTCTCTCTCTCTCTCTCTCTCTCCTCATGCTCTGGATTCTTTATTGTTTTTCATTCTCTATATTCTGTTAAAGTTACTTTTCAAGCATTTCATAAAGGTTTGACTTCATATTTCCATGTTCTAGATTTAGCCAGCTTGGATACAGAAGCTGGCCAAAGTTACCAGTTTGTAAAGTGAAAGAGCAGAAAGTGACACTGGTATGATGAAATGGATGATTGGTGGTTCTTCATTTTAGTGGACAGGTGGACAGAAAAGAGGCTGAAGTGCCATCTGGAATACTGTCTTAAGGGTAGGAGAGATCTGGTCTCAGAGTTTGATGTAGCTTATCTTTCCTCATATGAGGAAGGGGACCAGGCAAGGCCTCCGTTCAACATTATCAACAAGCAGTGAAGGAGACCACTTCTTGGGCATATTCCTGGCCTTGGGGAACTGCAGGAAGAACTCCACGTCATTTTTCCTCCTGTTAGCAGGGGATGTCTGGAGGCCCAGCAGCCCCCCTACATGACAAAACAAGATTACAGAAGGAGAACCTTTGGGAAGATAAAGGTCTGAATTTAACAGGGACAGTGGAAGGTCCATTCTGGGTTTGGAAGACCATGTTTATGGCACAGGATGAGGATAAGGTGATGTCTTCACAGCACAGGGCAGGACGTGAGGGGGCCTGTCCTGCACTTTGCCTGTGTTCATAGGTAATAATTAACCAGAAGCAGGAAGACAGGATTTCTTCTATTTCCTGCTGAAGACAGGATATCTGCAGTAAGCCTTGGTACCACATTCTGAAATAGTTAGACAGAGTGGAATGTCACGACTGCAGGGGGATTCAGACACCAGAAGCTGTTTCATATGTGAAATGATGGAAGGAACTTTATTTAGACCAAAGATCCATTTCCACACAACAGCTGTTTCAAATATTTTGTTTTCTTTTGAAAATGGTTTGGGACTAGTATTTGTTTACAAGGATTGCTACCAATTAATGAAGTAGAGGATGGATTTTTCTGAAACCAGGTGGTACAGAGATTGGATGAATGGTCTCAGAAAGAGGTCAGTTTGGGCTAACTAGTCATTGTAAGAAGAAGAGATGAGAAGGCAGCTCCATGGCAAGGGATATGTTTATTTTGGAACAAACCCATGAAAGACTCTCGGAGAAGGCAACAGAGCAAAATTCTCTCACAGGCTGGAGTTTTCATCATGCTGAGGAGGGGATTTGGACTTAGGGGCTGAGGTCCATTTCAGCTAGTAGTGTTAACGGTTAAATGAGGACATGCAGAATGCTATTAGTGGTGTTGATGTCAGCAAATTGACTTTGGGAGATTAAAGCTGGTAGGCCCAGGAAGGAGGGGCTATTCAGCCTGGAATGTAATCACCGGAGATGGGGGCTGGAATGAGGTTGCCTCCTGACCATCAAACTCTGCAGTAGGACCTGAAGTAAACTTTGAGTCTGGTTCTTATCATCCCAGTTACATGATGGTATTCACTGAAGTAAAGATGGGAACTGGGAGGGGCCAGGAAAAGGGTTTTCAACCTTTTTGTGATTTGACCCAACAGCTGTATAAATTATATGACTAGCACAGGGCTTCAAGTTTCTCATTCATAACTCTTTCAATGCTATCCTTCTGTGTTTACTCTAACTGGCTCGAAGCCCCGCCCCCTCCGGTTATAGGCACTCCTCACATCTGCTCTTCACGCAGTTGGATGTTCTTGGTCGCTACTTTTTAGATGAGTATTTGTCCAGCATCTCTTAGATTTTGATGATGCAGCACCAATGGCCATTTCAACTCAGCCAGTTTTTGGATAGCCTGCTGCTGAAGCCATTATCTGGTAATTCTAACTTAATTTCCTTTCTGCTTCCAACAGAAGCCGAAGGAAGGGTGCAGCAGTATGGCCACTCTGAGCTGTGGCTTTTGCAACTACCATATTTTCTGATCAGTGGTAAATTTCCCAATCTTCTTTACCAACTGAGAGGGCAGCCCCTTCCTCCTCAGACCTTGCCTGATGCTATCTGAATTTTCAGGTAATTTAAACACAATTGTTTAATGTGCTCATTAACCACTTCACTGAAGGTCAAACCCATAAACTTGGTTCAGAACACAGACTTTCTTTACAGGGGCTGTATCATCTGGTAACAAATCCAAGCTTAACCAGTGTACAAATTTTGTAAACAAAGTCACTGGAATTTAAAATGTTATATAAACAAAACCATAAAGAATATGCTCTATCCCAGCAGCCCAATATATTCTCCTAAATTATACATACCCTTATGTCACAAATCCTTAGGGTTTGAACCCAAAGAAATAAACAATAGTGTGACTTAATGGAATCTGGGGGGATAGTAAAAGCTTTCAGGAGGAAGAGTTTTGTTGTCCTTCAAACGCCTCTTTAGAGGCCTTTTTAGTCTATCTGTCCGGGTCTTACTTTAAAAAGTCTCACTCACTGTCTTTTTAGGGAGGAGGTTCTTTCTTTATTTCTTTTTGAGTCAAATCTTTTTATGCAGTCCACTATGGCCTGAAACTTTCCGTCCTGTTACCTCAGGTGTCCAATTATTAGGATTATAGTCAGTGTATCACCATGCCCAGGATCCTTGCACATAACACATGCACGCACACACACACACACACAATAGTATGGTTCTGAGAAGATGTATGTGTTGAAAAGACTCATCAGATTGGGCAATAATGTATTCCAATTAGAAATAAGCACCTTTATCTTTTAACAGTGTAGAGCAAGGAAGAGATTTAAATCCTTGGAAAGAGCTTTTTTCCCCCACCAAAAGAAGGAGTAACATAGGAAAATCTGCTCAGCCTGGATGAGTCCCAACCTCCAGCAAATGCTTCCCTGGACAATGTGAGGATGTGAGGGAATGGTGACCAAGGCTCTTTCTGAGCACTTTGCTTTCTCAGGAACTTGCTGATGGTAAGAGGAAGGTCTTGGAGGAAGCAGAACATCTTTTTCCTGCTACCTGCAGTGTTAGTCAGTGTAATTTGGTGGCTCAGGTCTGAATGGGATGGGACAGTTGGTATCACTGCAGCACCAGCCTGAGTGACAGATGGAGTTAGGCTTTCATTCAGCCTCATGCATGGTTTCTTCCAATGAGCTAAATGTTCACTGTGATTCATACATCCTTCTGACAAGATGGCAAATGGAAAATGTGGAATGTAATTAAAATAAGTGTGTGCTTTCAATTATCGTAATCTATTGCCCTGAGCTGAATGTCATTATCAGGGAGAACCCGGAGAAAGGCTGCATTTGGGCATAGAGGACAAATAATTTTTTGAATTGTCTTTTATAACAATTATAACTTAACTCAGGGACATGGACAAAGGAAAGGGAAGATTGAGGTATAAGCTTATAGTTCTTTCTCAGAACTTAAAACTAAGGATTTGGTGTCATTGGTTATAGTCAAATTTTGAGGTTATTATCAATATATATAACCTGATCAGGAGGGCTGTAATTGAATTCGGACATGGGTTGTGTATGACAGTGTCAGTCTTGCCTCTTATTGAAATAAAATCACATTGCAATTACAGTTGTTTATGTAACTATTCTTATAAACAAAACTATGGAGCTCAAATAATCTTTCACAGGATAATTTTTTTGGGAAATTAAACATTTGCCCTTTTGGAAATTCTGAAATATATTCACTGAAAAATGTGGAATACTTATTATTAAAATAGTGCAATGTTTATCATAAGTGTTGTAGAGAAAACGGACAAAAGTGTAAAGAGAAAACCTTTTTCATGTTTCAGTAGATTGAGATGGTCTGATCCTTAAAAATATAGTGTATATGTGTATCTGATTTTTAAGTACAGTATTTGTGCTTTTTTGTATTACAGTTTTGAAAATCACTTCACTGAACCTTACAGAAAAGCCAGTTTTAAAGACCTCATTAAAACTCGTTAAAATAACTGGATCATAATATTCAGCTTCTACCCTGACAATTAATGTTGTTGCCTACATTTCTGGTTCACAAACATAGGACTGTCCAGGTTCTTCATCTGTATATAAGAGCAGTAATCTCATAGTACCTTGGGACCTTAGTCTAGACCAAATTTCTTCTCAAATGCTCTATCTCCAAACATCATCATTTCAAGGAGCAGGAAATTTTTTTTGGAGGGATACAGTCAGTTCATATCATATTTGCATATCTTCTAAAAACCTGAAAATAGGATTTCTTCTTCAACATAATGAAAAATATACCTCTAAAAGGTATGATATGCATTTATGCTTGATTGGATCAGCAGGGTTTAGCCAGGAGACAAGTGACACAGCAATTTGAACAGGACAAGTTTAATATAAGGAACAACTAACTGCAACTTTTGGTTTGGACTAATGAGGACAATAATAGTAAGGAGAGATTGCATAGATGCTTCAGTACTTAGGAGCACCTTTTGCTCTTGCAAAGGATCCTGGTTCAGTTCCTAGGACCGGCATGGTGGCTTACACCCTCTGTACTCCAGTTCCATGGGACCTGATGCCCTCTTCTGGCCTCTGAGAGCATCAGGCATGCATTTGGTGCACATAAACAGATGCAGGTAAACACTCATACACATAAAATAAAAAGAAACAAATCTTTAAAAAGAAGTAAATAAAATACTGAAAAATATGGAAATAGCAGAGATAAGAAGCATTCACATCTCCAGGG
The DNA here is from genome assembly GCA_035773235.1 of Eospalax fontanierii. Lineage (NCBI taxonomy): Eukaryota > Metazoa > Chordata > Mammalia > Rodentia > Spalacidae > Eospalax > Eospalax fontanierii. The sequence continues at coordinate 21,468,222 of CM069548.1, read as the reverse complement.
CCGAGGCAGAACACCCAAGGCTCTTCTGCCTCAGAGCTGAGATTCAGGCCTGCTTAGAGAAGGTATGGTCATGGCTAACCGGTCAGTAGAGATGATGAGTGCTGTGCTTGTAGCACCCCTCTGTGGTGCTAGGGGAATCATCTACTGGGAGGTACTTTATTTCAGCACCTGCCTTGAAGCTGCCTAAAAAGAGGCCACGAGAAGCTATTCACTGGGAGATACCTTGCCAGTGGCACTCCCCACGAAGTTACTTAATGTAATGTACTTAATGTTGCTGTCCCCTGGGTGCTGATGGACCAGTGCACTGCAGGAGTGAGGTGTGGGAGAACCACCTGCGCTGTAGGAATGATGCTGGCAAAGCCATGTGGGCTGTAGGACTCTCAAAGGAGGAGCAACCAGTGCCAGGTAGGGGAGCCTTCCCCCTCCAGTCTACCTTCAGCACCAATGAGCCACAAAGACTATCATGCCAGATAACAAGGAAGAAATAGTCACAGCTCTGAGCCACAGAGAAAGGAATACGGAGTAGATCTAGAGCTCCGGGGCTGTGCATTGCTAATTGCCACATTGCAGCCGTTTGGCTACTCATAACTTCTGCCTGTATCTTGAACTTCTGTACTTCAGTGAAACAAAGAAAGACATTTCTTCATGTGTGCGCACATTTGTTACGTATGTGTACATTTGTAAGTGCATGTATGTGGAGGTCAGAGATTTGATGCTGAATATCTACTTCTGTCTCTCTTTATTTTTTGAGACAGAGTCTCTCCCTGAACCTGGAGATCACCAGTCATGGTAGCTGGTAAGTTATCTCCGAGGATCTTCCTGTCTCTATCCATCACCAGCTCCACTGCTGTCAGCCCTGGGGTTACAGATATACACTGCTGTGCCCAGCTTTTGACTGATCTTCATAGCCCCACAACTCTGTATTTCTTCCTAACAAGATACAAGTGAAGATGTTCTTACCCTGTTTCCCAAATGAAGCACAGAGTCCCACCAGGAATGCTGCTGTGGACACCTATAGCTAGACAGCACCTAATTTATACAGAAATCTCTGACCCCATGGCCACTTGATGTGTTATGGTTCAAGCCAAATTGATGAATTAACTGGGTACATAATAGAGTTCGCTATCCTTGCTTGCTTAAAAACATTGATGACGGACCTCTGAAATTCTCCATGCTTACTCTCTTGGTAACAGATATGTTCCAACGGTTCAACCCATAGGGATTCTTCTAGCACCCAAGCATGTCTTTTTCAGATATCCGTTCAGTCACAAGAATACCTGCAAGGTAAGTCCATACACCAATTGGTCTACCAGACTCCAGCCATCATCTGTTTCTGGTGAGCCCTACATAGCTCACCATTTTAGTTTTCTAGAAATCAGTGTGAATGTAGAGCTTGTATTTAGCAATCTCTGAATGGTTTGAATATTTCTTTCTTTTATTTACTGGTTAATTTAACAAAGAGCACAGGGAAGATTTCTCCAAATGAACTAGCAAATGAGAAAACATCATGTTTTTACTTGATTTTCCAGCTGCAGTTAAGGTCTGTAGTGTTTTAAGGGCATCATGATTCAAACCCTGGCTCTCTGGAGACTAGCAGAATAGAATTTATAATGACGCAGAACTGATATTAATAACAGGAAATGAAGGAAAATCAAGAAAATCTACTCTAGAAAGCAGCAGATTATTATGACAAAGGTCTTTTAACCAGTAAAGGTCAACTTTTCACTTTTGCTCTACTTGGAAATCTCTTTTAAGAGATGCCTTTGAAAATGACTTAGGGCAATAGGCCAGTCATGTGCTTCCTGAATATCTGAAAATATAAAGTACTAGTGAGCCTAAAAATGTTAAGCATGAAAGTTGCCGATTCAAAGGGAGCAGGATGCTTCAAAATGTTGCCAATTTAAGAAAACTCTCAAGTCTATGCATGGTTCCTATCCTGGTTAGCTTTAACTGTCTCCTTGACATAGCCTAAGAATCATTTGGAATGATGACTCAGTTGAATTGCCTGCATGAAACTGGCCTGTGGGCATGCCTTGGGGGATTGTCTTGATTGTTACTTGATGAATGAGGGCCCAGCCCACTGTGGGCAGCACCATCCCTAGGTACCAGGTGGTCCTGAACTGTGTAAGAAAGCTAGCTGAGTATAAGTAGGCTTGTGAGCCAGCTAGGCAGCAACCTTCTCCATGGTTCCTGCTGTACACCTTTGACTGTGAAGTCATAGGTAATGCAGTTTGGAAGAGCAATCAGGCCTACTTTCAAGTTCCGTCCTTGACTTCCCTCTGTGATGGACTTTGACCTGGAATTGTAAACCTAATAAACTCTTTCTTCCCCTATATTTTGTCACAGAAACAGAAAGAAAGCAAGGATAGATAGCAACCATTCCCAGCTAGAAACAGAAGATTCATTGTTTAGCCTATTGTACATATTAGTCCTGCAAATAACTCCTAGATAGCTTGACATGAATGGCTTGCTTTCCTTTTTGAATGTGGCCTGCTTCTGCTAATGAGCAGGGACATGGCTCACAGTGAGTGAGAACAAAGTGAAAACCAGAAAACTTGACAAATGGCTTATAGTTTAAGAGGCCTTGCAAGCACAGTCCAGAGCCCAATTCTGCGAGAACAGAGAGTTCAATATTTACTTCCTTGGGAGAAAACATGACCTGTGACTTCTGTGCTGGTAGCTTTCACCATGCAGGGTGAGCTGTCTGCTAAGGAGCATTGCTTATTTAAAGCAGCTCATCTGAAAATTTTATAACCAAGGCTTATTTATTAAGGCCTCTTGTAAGAAAATCTCATTTCTAATTTTAGATAGTTTTAAAGTTATAAATCCTCTTCTCTAATTAAATTAGAGATGTTAATAATTAGTAGCTATCTGATGAATGCACAGAATGGGCTTGTTTTAAAGACTGCTTCCATGTATTTAAAAATAGTAAACACACCAGTGATGCTATATTCATAGAATTATTTTTCTCCTGTGCTCCACTTTTGACCTCTATTACTAACTGTAAATTAAGAAATCAAAAAACAAGTCTAAGAAAATGAATCCTATGGTATACCATACATGGGTGTTACTGTTATGCAACTTATTCATTTATAGTTATATGTACACACTTTTTTCTAGATGGGGTCTCACTGTGTATCCCTGGCTGACCTTGAACTCACTATGTAGACCAGGCTGGCCACAGACTCACAGATATCCCGCCTCTGCTTCAGAGAGCTGGGATTAAAAGTGTATACAGGATGCCTGGCATCCATTTATATTTTTAAAGAACAAAAATCATTATAGAATATTTTGACCTATATCTTTGTATCTTTATCATTTATGGTTTTTGAAAATGATAACCATTTGGGCTGGAGAGGTGGTTCAGTGGTTAAGAATGCTTGCTGCTTTCACAGAGGAATACAGTTTGTTTTCTAACACCCATGTAGGGTGGCTCACAACTTCCTGTTGTTCCAGCTCCAGGGGATCTGATACTCTTTTCCAGCTTCTGTGGGCATCCACATACACATGTGTATGTGTGTGCATGTGTGCAAGTGCACATTCACACGAATACAAATATAATCTTTAAAAGAAACAATAACCACCCAAAGACAATTTTCTATATATTTTCTTCCAGGTAAATGTCTATACAGTATAATTTCTGTCTATAATGCTTGACATTCTTTCTATGTGTCTGTGCATTCATTTTAAATTCATATATTCAACAGTTTTGAGCCTACTCAATAACATTTTCCACCAACCTTTTAAAATTTGCATTTATTATTTGAAGGTCAAGTACAAACCTGCTTTATGCAGCTTATTTTTGGTTTACCAACATTGCTAGTTTTGTGGTCACTTGATACTTTGGGGTGAGGAAAGATATTTTATAACAGTATAACTTATCACTGCATTGTTTGCTGTTGAAAATGCCTTCATATTTGTGTTCACCAAGGCTCTTTAAGGACATCTATCTGGATCTAAAAGAAGTGAGGTTTTATTTGAAAATGTTATGTGTGCATAAGTAGACCAACACTGAGGTCATAAACAGCAAAACAGTTCAGTGGAAGAGAGTCCAACGTATACACAGACCTTATGGTACACACTCCTCAGTTCTATTGAAAGAGTCTTGGTCTCTGGGTTCAAGCAAATGATATTCTAAATTACAAGGAATCTATACAGGTGAGAAGTTGATTGGAGATGTGGATAAATACTCTGACTTTCAGAAGTGAAGGTGGGAACCAGCAGAACTAAACCAAAATAGATTTTAAAATCAAAGTTCTGGTAAATTAAGAAATGAAACTGGTTAGTTCTTAGGAAGTTCTTTTCATGAGTTCAAACCACATGAAATTGTTGGTTCTGGACCATTTCAACCTAGGGGAAAATAGAGAGATAGTTTCAAAGTCTCAATATACTAAATACTATTTTGACTTCAACAAGGCTCTATAAAAACCTCTGAGCGTAGGATGATAATGATATCTAAGTTGCCCCAGAGGATGGATGGTGACTCATTGTCACCTCGCCTGGGTGTCTCGCATTGAACACAAAGGGCTCCAGCCTGTCCCATGTTTTCATCAGTGTCTTAGGTCTGAAAAAAACATACTTATTAAATTTAGAGGAAATATGAATTAAGAGGTATATTAATACTGAATCCAGAACCCAAGTGACCTCAACTAACTGAATCTCATGACTGAAATTCCACAATAAAGTAAAAAAATGCATGGAGATTTCTATATCCAGATTTGTTTTGTCATCAGTCCTTGCTATGTCCTTACATGACAGACAAGGTTCTGGGTACTGGTCCTACAGTGAGAACAAACCATGGGGCTTCGGTTAAGGACATAGACAAAGGCCAAACCAACTTTACCCAGGGTATAAAGGAAAGGACCCCAATGCAATAGGTTTCTGTGAAAGCATCCTGGGGAGTTTTTGATTGTCAGAAGCTTTGATGTCACAAATGTTTTAGAGATGTACTATGTGTTGGGAATTGTACTAAAGTTGTTGATCAAATGTGATGCTTGTTAAAAGAAAAATGGTCTATGACTTCTTAAGATTTGACAGGAAAACTGGACCACTCAGCCTTTTGACCACAGTTTTCTGAGCTTTTCAGACCATTTCAGGGGTGAATTCAGGGAGGGGGCAGGTGAGAAGGGGATTCTATTTTAAAATGATGACAAATTGGAGTGTATACAAGTGGAGTCAGGATGTCGAAGAACCTGGAAGTCAAGCATTTTAAGAAATCGCTGAGAGAACTGCAGAAAAACATAATGGAATGGAGGCACACTAATCGTGTTCAAATATCTGAAGAGCTGACAAGTTGACAAGGAAGAAGGTTTACTCTTCGCTGCCGTATTTAACAGAAATAACACGAAGCAGTGGAAAGTTTAGGGAGAGAAATCTTTAATTTAGTATAGCAATGACATGTCTGGGATGATTAATTTTAATCATCAGCTTCACAGAATGTATATTCACTTAGAAGGAGTGTTTCAATGAGGGACCATTTAGGTCGGATTGGCCTCTGGGCATGACTGTGGGGAATTGTCTTGATTGTGCTAATTAAGGCGCAAAGACCTGCCCACTGTGAGCAGCATCATTCCCCAGATTTAGGGCCTGGTTTGTATCAGTATAGTGATGGGGCTGAGCACACATAGGCATGCATGAGTTTATTCTTTGTTTTTGCCTGAGGATGTGACTTGGCTGCTCCAAGGTCCCGCCTTGACTTTCCTGCAGTGATGGACCATAACCTGGAATTATAAGTGGAATAGACCCTTTCTCTCCTAAGTTGACTTTTGTCAGGATATCTTATCACAGCAACAGAAATAAAACTTTGATAATGTCTCAGATATAGAAGCTGTTCTTCAGTGGAAGGGATGTCACATGAGGGAGTGAGCTTCTTGCCTCCGGGTATATTTAAACAGAGGCTGATGAATTCTTGGTCAGAGACAATGAAACATCATGCTTCATTGAATTAAAGGTGAGAAGAGATGCCATGGAAGTGTATTTCCGATTGTACATCTATGATCCTAGTTTGTAAATGCTCGTATGGGAATGAGGGACCAGAGTAGGTTTAATATTTTCACCTAGAGGAAAAACGGCCAGGCCAAGCTGGAGTTGAACTAGTCTAAGTTAGAGTTGGAGAGTCACTCCAAACGGGGTGTAAAAATTCTAGGAAGGGTGAAAGGAGGAGCCCCAGGCTGCTAGAATTCACTTAGCGCTGTGAGCATACCTGGGTCAGGCGAAGCAGCACTGAGGTGAGGCTTCCTCTCTGGGATGCTGTGTGCTGAGGCTTCCTCTCTGGGATGCTGTTAATCCTGGGTGTGAATGCATTCGTGGGACTGTCAGTCAGGACCATGGGTTGCAAGAGGCAGAACTACCAACTCAAACTGTGTCAAAATGAAAGATTTATTGATTCATGTAACTAGAAAGTACAGGAGTCAGTGTACCTTTAGGTAAGGTTGGATCCAGATGCTGCAACTGTCTGCTTCCCTCTTCTTTCCCCGTTGTTTGCCATCACGTGGTTCACATCTGTCACCTAGAGGAGGGTCAGACAGGGTAGCTAGCTGACAAAGATGGGCTGAATGCACAAACCAATTCATTTTCTATCTTGGCAATCCCATGTCTGTAGACAAAAATCCTAGAGGACTCCCATTTGGTTCAGTTTGGTCATGTGCTTACATTCAAACTGATCACTGGTCGTGGGAAGGACAGAACACATTGATTGATTCTGTTAGGCTGACTGGGCCTGACAGTTAGGGTGCCAGTACTAATTGCATAGATTTTAGGCAACAGTGTTCATTCTGTTCTTCTATACAGAATGGCTCTGAAGCTAAACTAACTAGAACATAGTTTGTCCTTTGAAAACTGCTATAAGACATTTGTATTAATCTGAAACATCATACATTTTATAAATATGAGTGGCATATTGGTTACTTTTCTCGTCACTGTGACCAAAGTATCTGTGAGAACAATTAAAGGAAGGTTATTTAGTTTAGTTCACAATTCAGAGGGTTCCCCTGGTGCTTGCTTGGCCCCATGTGCTTGGGCAGGACATGTGCTTGAGAAGAGAACAGTGGTGAGTAGTTTCCTGTTACATGGTGAATGGGAAGGAAGAGAAGGAGGGAGGAAGAGGAGAGGGGTAGGGGGAGAGAAAGAGGCAAGAGAAGAAAGAAGAGGAGGAGGAAGATAAAGGAAAGAGAAAAGAGCCAGGAGCCAGGGACATAATGCCCTCAGGATCACAGGGGCCAGGGACATAATGCCCTCAGGGACACACTCCAGCAACTTACTCTCCCTAGGTCCCTCATCTGAAAATTTCTACAACTTCCCAAAATAGAGCCACCAGTTGGGGACTAACCATTTGACACAGGAGCTTCTAAGGACATTTCGTAATCAAACCATAGATGTACTAAATAGGAATTCTGAATCCAACCAGGGTACCATAGAAAGTCATTCTTCACGCTTTAAAGATACAATTAAAGGAGTAAAATTGAATGAATATTTCCTTTACCAGAAATAATTTTTAGGAACAATCTTATTTTTATGTTGGGATATTGATGGTGAAAAAAAAAATTACTTCCTGTACCTAGGAAGGAATCAAGAGATGTTTCAAATTAATTTTTAAATTTTATTTTTAAATTAAGAATTAGCATACACAGTATTAGGCTTCATTATGGTATTTTTGAGCAAAAATTTTTTGGGGGGACTGGAGAGATGACATAGTGCTTAAGAACATGCACTGCTCTTGCTCAGGACCAGAGTTCTGTTCCCAGCACCAACTTCAGGTAGCTTACCACGGCCTGTGTGCTCTGGGGGATCTGATGCCCTCTTCTGGTCTATGCAAGCATTGCATGCACATGCACAACCCCTTTTCCCCACACGTAATAAAAAGCCTTTAAGAACTGTTGCTTTTCCTCCCGGCTCACTCTTCCCCATCCCCTGCTTCACCGTTCCCTCGCCTCTCACAGCCCCTCCCATGCCACATGTGTCTTATGTCTGCTCCCTTCCCTCCACATCTCTTTTCTATTTTTTTTTTTTTTGTCTTTTTAAGACAAGTTCTTCCTACAGCCCCAGCTGTCTAGAACTCACTATGAAGACCAGGCTGGCCTTGATCTCAGAGATATCTGCCTGCCTCTGCCTCTTGAGTGCTGGAATTAAAGACCCAATACCTCTTTTCTCCCTTTTGTGATCTCCTGTCTAGTTTCTGTAGCCTGGACCCAAACTCACACTCACATGAATTAATACACAGAAACATGAAGTTCAGATCTGCATATGAGAGAGAACATGTGGTTTTTGCTCTTCTGAGTTTGTGTCCTTGCTTTGTGTAATACAGATTCATTTCGTTCTTTACAGCTGAATAAAATTCCACCATGCATATGCAGTATGTTTCACTGTGCATTCATCTTTGATGGCCGTCAAGGCTGTTTCCATTTCTGTGCTACTGTGAATATACCAGTAAATATGGATGTGCAGACACCTTTGTGACTGGATGTAGAGTCCTGTGGATATTCCAGGATGGGCTATCTGGGGGATTTGTTAGTTCTAGTTTGGAGGGTTTCTTTTGAGACTCGCATACTGGTTTCCATATGCTATGCTAGTCTAGACTCTCAGAAGCAGTGACGTGAATAAGGTTCCTCTTTCTCCAGTCATTGACTGGTATTTGCTCTTCTCTTTTTTCTTGATTGCCTGTCTGACTGGGGTGAGATAAAATCTCAAGTAGTTTTGATTTGCATTTCTCTGATGACTAAGGGTATTGAGCATACTTAAAGGTATTTATTAATCAATTTTTGTTTCTTCTTTTGAGAACTCTCTGTTCATTTCATCAGCCCATTTATTGATGGATAGAATTTTGTGTTCTTTTTGTTTAATTTTGCAGTTCTTTATATATTTCAGATATTATCCTCTTGCTTGAACTATCGCTGGCAAAAATTTTCTCCCATTCTGTAGGCTATCTGTTTGATTTGTTGAAAGTTTCCTTTACTGTGAAGAAACTTATTAATTTAATGTCCCATTTGTTAATTCATGGGACTATTTCTTGTGCTGTTGGAGTGTTGTAAAGAAGGATACTGCCTATACCTACATCTTGAAGTGTATTTCCCATGATTCCCTCCATCAGTTTTAGTTTCAGGTTCTTAAAACGTTTTATTTATTTATTTTTATTTTATGTGTTTGAGTGTATTGCCTGCATGTATGTAAGTACGCCTGTGTCCTGCAGTGCCTGCAGAGGTCAAAAGAGGGTTTCGGATGGTTATTATCCACCATGCTGGGGATCAAACCTGGGTCCTCTACAAAAGTAGCCAGTACTCTTAACCTCTGAGCCATCTCTCCAGGTTTTAAATTAAGGTCTTTGATCCACTGCTCACCTAAAAGTGTATTGCTCAGCCTTCAAATATTTGTGTAGTTTGAGAATTTTCTCTTGCTATTGATTTATATTTTTATTTCACAGTGGTCTGATAGGATCAAGGAATTATCTCCTCTTCCTCCTCCTCCTCCTCCTCCTCCTTCTCCTCCTCCTCCTCTGCTCCTCCTTCTTTGCATTTGTTCAAGCTTGCTTTGTGGCCTATAGTACAATAAGTTTTTGAATTGGTTCCATGTACCACCGGGCACAACGTAAAATATCTGTTGGATGGGAGTATTCCATAGATATCTGTTAAAGCCAGCTGATCTATGACATAATTTGGCTCAGAAGTTTCTTTGCTGATTTTATGTTTGGAAAACCTGTCTAAATATGGAACTCTAATCAAAGCCTCTCATTATCATTGTGTCAGGATCTATGTGGGTTTTTGCCTTTTGGTGTTTGTTTTCTGAAATTGAGAGTCCCAGTGTTCAATGCATAACTGTTTGCATTTATTTGTATTTCTCCTGCCTGGAGTGCTCCCTGTGTTAATATGCAGTGGCCCACTTATACGGGAATAGCCATACATGCTTCTTTATTGCATTCGTTTTCATGGTAGATTGGTTTCTGTTATTTGACACTCAGTTTGGGAACATCTCTTTTCATATTACGTGTGTTTCTTAGAGACAATAGATAATTGATTCCTGTTTTCTAATCAAATCAGCCTGCATCTTCGTGTGCATGTGTGTGTGTATGATGTGTATGCACGTTTGTGTATGTAGGAGCATGTGCAACACTGTGTGTGTGTGACAACAATCTTGAGTGTCAATCCTCCCCCTCCCTCTTCTTTGTTGGTTGCCACTGTGCACACCAGGTCAGCTGGCCACTGAGTCACTGGGGATTCTCCAGCCTCAGTTTCTCATCTTTCTGTCGGAGCACTGGGAATACAGATGTATGCTGTTGGGCCTGGCTTTTATGTGAGCTCTAGAATTCAAACTCAGGTCCTCACTGCTTGCACGGCAGATACTTTTCTCCCTGTGCTGTCTGCCCAGCCCAGTTTGCATCTTTTGATTGGTGAGTTGAGGCCGTTTACATTTAAGGTTATTGGAAGTGGCTTGTTATTTTCTCTGGTTTTCTTAGGAGACAGTTGTGTCTATCAGATTACTCATATTTCTTTTTCTTCATCTTCGTTAGTTTTGGGAGTTTGCTGGTATGCTGTGTTGAACGTGACTGGTTCTTTTACAGCTCTTGGCTTTGTTAATCTGTTTTTTTCACTGAGTCTATTCTTCCATGTATTCTTGTCCCCGAGGTAGTCGTTATTCTTCCTCCCTGTATAGTATTCTATTAAAAGTTTTCTGCAGCGTTGGCTTGATTGTCATGAACTGCCTTAATTTATATTTGTCTTGAAATATCCTTATTTCTCCATCAAGTTTGAAAGATAATTTTGCTGGGTATGATATGGTTGGCAGTGGTTTACTTTCAGGGCTTGAAATATATCATTTCATGCTTTTCTGGATTTTAAGGCTGCAGATGAAAGATCTGATGTTATACTGGTATACCTGACTTTTTGTGTAAGTTGGTGTTTCCTCTTTCAACTTTTAGTACTGTTTCCTTGCTTTGTATTTTTGACCTCTTGACGGTGAAGTGCCAAGGACAGGTTCTTTCCTGGACAAGTCTACTTGGGATTCTAAATGTTTCTTGTGTTTGGTTGTTGACGTCTTTCTCTAGATTTTGGGAATTTTTGTTATAATTTCATTAGGTAGGTTATAGAGCCCCTTTAATTTAATCTTAGCTCCTTCTTCTACCACAGAGATTCTTAGGTGTGGGCTCTTGAATGTATCCCAGACTTGTTGGAAATATTGATTATGCTCATTAATTTTTTCCTTTATATGTGTGAAAGGTATTATTATCTTGACTTTGCCCTGATCCCTGAAATTTGTTCTCTTCCTGGTCTTGTTTGCTGATGATGCTTTTTATCTGATTGATTTTTTTTTCTTTAATTTCTAGAATTTCTGTTTGGTTCTTTTTTTCAGTGTTACAATCACCTTGCTGATTTTTTCCTTCCTTATTTTGGACTTTGTCTTTCTGTTTCATTCACTTTGGAGAATGTCTTGTGGAAGTCTGGACTAGAATTCCTTAGTTCAGACATGAACTTATTTGAGTGCTCTTTATGGTCATGTAAAGGTAGGACTCTGAATTCATTCTCAGACATTGCAGATGTTTTGGTGGTTCGGGCCCCCATGAGAGTGGAGTGGGGAGGTTGGGGATGGTGTTCTCTTACCTCATATTCTTTTGTTTCCTTCTGGTGCTTTGTGCATCTGTTGGGTATCCTTAGGAACAGATGTGTCCTTCAGTTTCCACTTCCCCTTTTCCCAACTCTGTTTGGTTGTTTAGTTTTCTGAGTCCTTCTGGAGGAATGTCTTCACTAGGAATTGCATTTTCTTTATCTACTCAGGCGGCGATACAATCATGACCCTGTTTATTTATCAGCAGGCCTGGCTCTGCCTAGCTGTGGTGGACCTTTCTGTACACACAGGTATACACTTGTGTGTATACTCTGTGACTCAGAGACGGTGGTATTAGATATCAGTGGAGTAGGTGTGGTTCATAGGTCTTTTTTGAATGAAGGATATTAGTACTTAAGTAGATAAGTGAAGAAAGAATAAGGAACAGGGGAAGAGCGGAGCACTGAAGGAATGAGAAGGAAGGCGTATGAGCTGGAGGTCGAGGGAAGACTGTGCTGGTTAACTTTAGCTGTCAACTTGATACACCTGGGTTGAGGGAGCCTCAATTGGGAAATTTCCTCCATTGGGCTGGCCTGTGGCCATGTCTGTGGGGGATTTTCTTGATTATTGAGTGCTGTGGGAGGGCCCAGATCACTGTTAGCAGTACAGCTCCTGGGCAGCTTGTTTTGTGTTGTATAAGAAAGCAGGCTGAGCCTGGGCCAGGGGAGCAAGCTAGTAAGCAGTGTTCCACATGACCTGTGCTTCAGCTCCTGCCTCCTGATTCCTGTTCTGAGTTCCTACCTTGAGCTTCCTAAGTGATGAACTGTGACCCAAGAAATGTAAGTCAAATAAACTCTTTCCTCCCCAAGTTGATATTGGTTAGAGTTTTTTTTCTTTTTTTTTTACAGTAATGGAAAGGCAAACTAGAACAAAAACTATTTAGATGTAGAAATGTAGAGGAGGAGATTATTTTCTTATGAGACAGAGTCTCACTATATAGCTCCAGCTGACCTGGAATTTGCTATGGAGACCATCTCAGGCTGGCCTCCATCTGACAGTGGTTCACCTGCCTCTGCCTCTTGAGTGCTGGGATCATAGATCTGCACTACCAAACTAGGCAGAGGAGGAGATTTTTATGGGTGTAGGGAAAGGAAGGACAATAATGAAGGTCCTATTCTGGTGAGACTGAAGTCAAAGCACAGTGGGACAAGGATGTTTGAAAATTTAAGTAGCGATACAAAAGTAGCCAGTGGAAAGAGAAATTAAACCAGATGCCACAAAACAAAAATAAGAACAACAAAACCAACCAAGCAGCCACCCAACAACAAAGAAGGGTCATATCTCTGTTCTGATCTGCAATCTGTTTGTTTTATCAACAGGTGAGAGTTCTTACAAGACTCCCGGAGCCATACCTGGGTGAAGTTCAGCTGTGGAGACAGCTGATGCTGATACACAGGTTGGGATGGCTGAGGTGATCCTGGCTCCTCAAGGTAAAAATGGGTCAGTGGTGGGGGCTGAAGCCTCAGTGCATGGGCTGATGTACCAGGGTCACAGTCAGCACTGAAGCTTCAGCCTGGATACTGACCTCACAGGGTGATGGCTGGGGTTCTAATTTAAGTTCTTTCACCCAGTTTTTGGCCTTGGTTATATTGACAGTCTGAGTTCTGGGGTGGTGCTGCGCCTTGCCAGCAGCAGAGCTCTGTGCGCGCGCGCGCGTGTGTGTGCACGCGTGTGTGTGTGTGCGTGCGTGTGTGTATGCGTGCGTGTGTGCGTGCGTGTGTGTGTGCGTGCCTGTGTGTGTGTGTGTGTGTGTGTGTGAGATGAGGAAATGGTGCTGAGAAGTGATATGAGAACATAAAAGGGAACTGAATGTGTAGGCTCTTCCTTTGATGTCTGGAAGGAGCTGGGCTTCTCAAATGCTGGAATGTCTCAGTGATTAGGGCTGGCGAGGATTTGATGGGAAATAGCCTGATACAAAGTGGAAAGGACTATGTTTTTCTGATGGCAGAAGGAAACGATTCTGCCTCCTCAAAGGACCCGTTCATTTTACGTTTGCGGTGGCCTTTTGCAGTGATGTTTAAGAGAATCTCATTCCACCTGGCTCCCTCTTCCCTACTGAGTCTAATTTCACAGAGACTGAAATATGCCTATGTTTAATGTAAAATTAATGTTTCCAGTGCCTTTATCCTACTGGTTCACTCTTTAGTTTTTTAAATAATGTTCACATATTATTATTAGAGGATTATCTCCTGAGAGATACCATGTGCAAGATATAAAATGATTAAAAAAAAACCATAAGACCAACATCTTCAGATGAAAACAGGCCTGTCATTATTTTTATAGGAAGACCCACTATTAAAGTTCCCCAGAATCAATAGAGACTATGTTGATAACTCTAACTTGGGCATTCTGAGTGAAATAAGACAGTCAGCATGGTTTCACTTAAACATATATTTATCTTTTGTTGAATCTTGTCTTTGGCTGCCAGTGTCTCAGAATTGAGATCAGATAACTGTTATGGGAACAGAAGTACTGTAGTTATAAGCAGAACACAACGAGACATTTTTGTTTGAACTGTTTATATTCTGGTTTTGCAGAATGGCCAAAGAAGTAATCATTACCCACACCTGTTATGGCAGATGACATTTGTGGTAGGAAAGGTATAAATAATTAATTTCTAGGAAACACTGCATTTTGCAGAGAGATGGAAAAATTCACTCATCAGGTCCAAAATATAATTTTTTATTTGAAAAGCCTGGTTATCTAAAGATGATTAGAACCATCACTACCAAACAAAACAAAATGAACAGGTTAAAATGTATGACTTGTCAGATCCTATGAGTCTGACAAATATTACTAAGGCAGAGAAATCTGCCCAGGAGCGGAGCTGAGGGGATTTGCCTGTTCACGTCTTCCACTTTTCTCCTTGTAGCTTGTAAGTGCTATCAAAAGACACTTTCCACTTGAGGAAATTGTAGCTTAGTACTTCAGGAATCTCTGCAAAAGCCACTTGGGTATTCAGCTATTTTCTCTAGCTTGGAATTTAAGCTGTAAATGCAATAGGTAGAAAAGGGCGAAAAGAACATTTTATAAGCTTGAATATTTTCTTAGAAAGCTGGCCTCTCTCTGAGGGTTTTTATTGTAATTCTGAACATTAGCGCATCATGGAGAATTTTAGTAAATACCAAACAGTCTTTCAGAGCATGGTTTAATTTTGAAATCACTCACACGCTCACCTTCCTCATCCAGGTGGTAACCAGTACTTTACCATGAGAAGCTGCAGTGGTTTCTCACTAACTTGTATTAACACTGTGTAAACACTGGAAATGTGGCCAATGTTCCTCAGCTTTTCTCTAGCTTATAACTTGTATTCATTTGTGGCTTTCTGATGTTAACATGGTAGAGTTTCCATAATATAAGCACCCTTGTATCTTTTGGAAGGTAGAAAAAGATAGAAAGAATAGAATCTCGATTTCCAGAAGGTTCTATTATTGTCACCATATAATAGGGAGATGCCAAGGAGGTTCCAATATACCCTTCTTAGACTTGAACTCTGGTCAGTTTGGGTTCTGGTTGGCAGAGGTTGGTGTATTTATAGACACATCATGTGGTGCCGGGCAGACCTCACATGTTAACGATAGGAGGTCTCTGTTCAGAAATCTTTTCCATTTCTAGCGTGCCTAAAACTCTGATTTATGGTATTTGGTACTTTGTATTCAATGATGTCTTCTTTGACATCTTATTTGAAAAGTGTGTGTTGGAGGAGGGGGCAAGTAGATGCAGAGTTGAGACACCAACTCCCAGAACCCAGTGGAAAGCAGGTGGGTGGTGCTGTAAGCTCCATTTATTCAGGAAGTACGTTTGGTTAGCCAATCAGCTTATTGGGTGGGGTCCCAATTGCAGCCAATCGTAGTTTGTTCCCAGGTGGACCAGGTTCTTTCCAGATGCTGGGCAGAAAATTGTCTCACTAGTCAGAGCAGAGCACCACGCCCACAGGAGTCTCTATTCCTCATAGCAGGTGATCTGGCTAGGCCCACTGTTGGGGGCCATGGGCACTGTGTGTTGGCAGGTATTGGTGGGTCCCTGGGGGGCGGGGGAGAGAAGGGAGAAAGTGGTTCACAGTCTTGTTAAGTTTTAGAAGGGAACAGGCTTTATACTTTTGCCAGGCTTAGGGGAGGTCTTTTCCTGGTCATCTGATGTGCTTCCCCAGGTTAGGTCCCAGGAAGTGTTGGCTGCGCATGCATGCATGCTCAATATTGGTTCTTGCCGGTTTAGGCCAGCAGGCCGGGAGCCTTTCTGGCCTGGCCTGACTCATCCTACAGCCCACCTTGCATTATGCCCAGCAAGTGTGAATCTTATAATTAAGTAGATTTTGTTAGTTGTATTTATTCTGTATTGTGGAAATAGACATTTTCTGGGTGGGAGGATATTCCTAATTGAATGCAAGGTGAATGAAAGGGTTTTCTGAAAGTAAATCAAAAGCCCTGAATTCAGCTTTGGAATGACACTCTCGATGGGTAAAAACAGCTTTTTTCAAAGCCCTTGAATTCCTTCCTTATTTTTTCCCAAATGCTTCTACCTCTGGTTAACCAAAAGAGTAGTCTACAAAACATTAAACACAAACCAGAGTAATCCTATTTAAAAAAACAAAAAAACAAAAAACGGAAGCAGATTATAAATATCTTATATTAGCTCTGTTTTTTTTCTCATTGAAAGAAAATGATACCTTTTAATCATCTAGGACAAATCAGTTGTGCTCTAGATTAACAATGGTAGAGTAATAATATACAGGAGCAGGAGAAATGGCTCAGTAAGTAGGAGTGCTTGCTGGACAAGCATGAGGACCAGAGTTCAGATCCCAGTATAAGGCTGATAGTAGCTGCCTGAATGCCTATAACTTTAGTGCTGTGGAGGCAGAGACAGGGACACACACACACACACACACACACACACACACACTGAGACTTGCTATCTACAAGCCTAGCTCAAGGCTTGGTGAGAGACTCTTTCTCAAAGAGATAAGGTAGAGAGTGATAGAACAAGACACCCAACATGTTCTTCTGGCCTTGGCACCTACACAGGCATGGGTACACATGCACACACACACACACATACACACATAATAGTAAGCAATGTATTAACTTAAAAGTACTATTTTTAAAATAACTGAAGGCATGTGTCCATTAGAAGATCTCTTTGTTGGAAGTATACATACCTCAGTGACTATATAGTAGTAAATCAATATTCTGGTAGAGAACAGTTAATGAGGGCTGGTGAGATGGCTTAGCAGGTAAAGGAGCATAACTGTTGAGTTTGATGACTTGGGTTCAATCCCTGGGACCCACACGGTAGAAGGAAAGAACAGACTCCTGCAAGTTGTCCTCTGACCTCCACATGTGTAAGGCCCTGAGTTCAGTCCTCCGCACTGCAAAAATAAACACAAATCAGTTATTAAGGAGAGATTAACTATGAAATTAAGTTATAGAACAAGTTTATGTAAAACCAGCAATACTAGAGTGCTAAATGCTTTCATTCAATTAATGTACTTCCTGGTGATTGGTTCTGATTTCACTGTGACTTGCGATTGACAATCACTTCCTTACCCCCTCCCTGCAGGCTCTGGGGGCTGTGATTACCTATCTAGAATAGACACAGGGGTGACAAAACAGTCACGCCAGTCACCTGTTCACTACCATAATTGCTTCCATAAAGGCCTGAAACGGTTAGATTATCAAATGCTTAATTACTGTAGGACGTGATTTGCTCTCCATATAGCATTATTTCAAATATGTTAATTTGGAGTAGAGACCTGGCCATACCACGGACACCTAGATGAGGACTTTAAAAGGAATGGCAATTTGAAAAGGGTTCCCTTATTTTAAGAACCGTGACTTTTGAGATAACTTAATAGAATTACCTTAGACTTTTTCCTTTTTAAAAATTTTAGACACAGTTTCCATATGACTTAGGCTTGACTCAAACTTGGTGTGTAGCTGAGGATGACCTTCAACTTCTAATCCTCCTGGGTGCCGGGGCTACAGATGTGTGTCACCACAGCGGGTTTGTGTAGTGATTGAAACCAGGGTATCGTGCGTCTTGGTAAGCCTTCTGTCATTTGAACTCCAGCTCCGGCCCTATTTGATTTTAAAGACAGGGTTTTACTGTGTAGCTTTGTCTGGCCTGGTGTTCACTATGTAGTCTAGGTTGTCCTCAGGCTCACAGGAGTCTGCTTGTCTTTGCCTTTTGAGTGCCGGGACTAAAGGCATGAGCCATTCTACATGGCCCATTATTTCAAGTGGTATTTTTGGCTAACAAAATTGTTAAATTTTTGCCAGTGAGTATACAGATCTCTTCTGTTATGGCTTAAAGATATCCTGTCTTGCTTAGAAAGATACCTACTCCCAAGTTATAAAAATATTTTCCTCCCTATTTTTAAACTTTTGGATGAATCCACTAATTTTATACGTAAACACTGATTTCGAATTTATTGTTGAAGAGGTGTGAGGTAAAATTTGACTTGTTTTTCTTCCAGATACGTAAGCAATTGTGCCAGCACCATTTATAAACATATCACTTTGCTGATTTGAATTTAAATGCTGCCTTAATTTTGCTTTTCATGCTCTGGCCTATTGGAAGAGGTGACTGAAACACAGCCTTGAAGTATACAGTCTATCAGTCAGGTGGCCAGTGCTGTTTAATGGTAAATAAGATCTGTTGTTTTAAACAGTACAAATGCATACATGCAGACACAACCTCCCATATGACAACAGCACCTTCATTTACTAACTGCCCTTAAAATTCGAACAGTACCTGCTGTTCATTGATGCCCCTGTTCACTACTGTCATTCCTGTGTCTTCTGAGGTATAGCTGAACCAGGAAGCATATTTTGTGCCACAGGACATTTTTGGATGTAGCAGCCTGTGTAGTACTTTAATCATGCATTTTAATGGTAAACTGTGGGAGCTAGTAAACATTTCTTTAATTTAGTCTATCTAAATCCTCCAGATTATTATATTATTGTACACAGGTTGATTTTGATTTAATATTGCATATATATATATATATATATATATGTATGTATGTAGTGGTTCAAGTACATGGAGCTGTACTGATAATCTTTCTAGACAGAAATAGCACCCAAAATCACAAGATTTTTAGGCTGGATAAATGTCTTCTTTTCCTAAAAAAAATTCTTTATTTTTGAAAATTTATACATGTATGCAGTGAAATATGATCATATTCACCTCCCATTTTCCCTCTGATGTCTTCCCATGTCTCAACCCCAATCCTCCCAGCCTCATCACTCTCTTTCTGTTTTTAAATCTATTAAGTGGACCAGTTAGTGCCACCCTTATGTGCGTGGGTGTGGGGCCATCCATTGGAGCATGGGAAACCAGTGGGCATATGCTCAAAAACAAAAACAAAAACAAACCCAAAAGCCCCCCAAACAGTCCCCATTTTCCAGCAAACTGTCCACTGCTAGTAGCTCCACCGCAGGGCTGGGGCCTGCACATCCTCTGTCCCTCCTCTCCTGGGATTTTGACTGGTTTGATCTCTTCTTTAAATGATTGAACTTTTGTTTGATGGAACATCTTCAACCTCATTTAAGAAAGTAAATTGACTTGGAATTATCATTTACATGGCTGTGGTAACTGACTTAATGGGCTGCTGGTTCTCAGACTTGTGTTACCCTCATGACTGGGTTAAAATCAATCCTTAATGAAATAGTTCTAGAAACTAAGTAGATGTATATAGGATTTTGTTTTAATTGCAACTTAAAAAAAATCCTCATTTCTCCCTGCTTTATTTAATTTGGAAGATGACTAATATTGGTAATTAAATTATATTTGATTACTTATTTAAATGCTCAGTAAGCTAGGAATATATGAACCCAATAAAGGTGAGCAGCAGGACTCAGTGTGAAGCTGAGCTGGATTCTAGCTCTTCTCGTGACGGGACAGTGCTGGTGGTTCTGAAAAGCAGATGCTTCCTTACTCCAGCCTCCTACCCATGAGGCCTTCTCAGTGTCAGCTCTGCTGCTGTTCCGTTCTCTCCCTGTAGGACACATCCCACATCCCCTAGGTTCCTCCTTACTGGCCCCATGAATCAGGTGTTGCCATGTGTGATGGTTAGTTTTAGTTGTCAACTTGACATAATCTTGGAAGAAAGTCTCAATCCTTTATAGGATTATCTAGCTCAGGTTGACCCATGGGCTTGTCTATGGGAGAGTGTTTTGATGGCTTTAATTAATGTGGGAGGACCTACCCTGAAAGTGCCTGGCATCTTTCCCTAGTCTGGGCCTGTATAACATTAGAGAAAGCTGGCTATGTACTAAGCATGCATGCATTCATTCTTTCTCTGCTTTTGACTGTAGATGTGAGATAAAAAGTTGTCTAAGCTTCTGCTGCTAGGGCTCCTTGCAGTGATGGACTGTAACCTAGACTTGTGAGTTAAAATAAACCCTTTTTCTCTTAAGTTGCTTTTCTGTTTTTGAAACAGGGTCTCTCTACATATCTCTAGATATGAACTTGCTGTGTAGACCAGGCTGGCCTAAAACTCATAGAGATCTGGATCTGGAAGGTGGTTAAGAGTACTGTCTGCTCTTGCAGAATACCCAGTTTCAGTTCCCAGCACCCACATGATGGCTAACAATTGTCTGTAACTCCAGTTCCAGAGGGATCTGATGCCCTCTTCAGGCCTCCACCGGCATTGCATACATGTGGTACACTTACAGCCAGGCAGGCAAAGCATACACACATGAAGAAACTCCCCAAATACAACAAACCTCACAGAGATCCACTTGCCTCTGCCTCCTGAATGCTGGATTAAAGGTATGCTCCACCATGTCTGGCACCCCAAGTTGCTTTTTGTGAAGGCATTTTATCACAACAATGACATGGAACTAGACTACCATGTGACTTACTTTGGTCACCAAAATGCAAGAAGGAAATGTGTCCCTTGTTGGACTTAGCATGCAAGAGCTGTGCATGATTGCCACATTCCTGTTCCCCGCTGACCACACACTTCTGATGCTGGAGGTCCTGATAGCCTGTTTCCCAGAGAGAGGGTGACCTGAAGAAGAGCTTTCCTGCTGCCTTGCAGTGGGCATGGGGTATAGACAGGAATAAAGCCTCTGTTGTTTGAGAAGTCTTTTGGTTTGGAGTGGTTTGTTGTCACACAATAGCTTAGCTTGTCTTTTAAGAGAAAAGCCCTTGTTGGGGAGCATTGCCAGAGCAATTCTGAAAGGCAGTGGGTACATACTTGGGTTTCTTGAAAGCTTGTTATGACTTCCTTCTTTATGCAGATTGGCACCCAGTAACCAAAAGTCATTTCCCTGATCTGATGCTTATGGTTGTAGTTGGTTGATTACCTCACTTAAAGCTGGGTCAGAATAGTCTTTCAAGAATTTGGAGTGGGAATTGGGAGAAGTGTAGTCTTAGGTTTGGCAGGATGGAGTGACCAGTGACATCCACCCAAGAGCTTCAGGGTCCTTGTATGCACAGAGAAGCAGTGGATAGCAATTTGCATGCAGAAGGAAGTACACATGTGCAGGTCAAGGGAGGGAGAGGTGTGTTGCAGTAATCTTCCTCCCCTCTCTGATTCTCCCATAAGGTGGTCTGAAGTGGGTTTTTGTAGCATATTGCTGGATGAAACAGTATCCACCCATAACAGAGGCTGCAACCCAGCCCTGTCAGCATTCCTAGGAGGATTCAGGGTGGCAATTTCTATTGTTTGGTGTATTTTTTTCAGCTTTGTAATGAAAGTGTGCAACTCTTCTTCAGGGCCATCTGGTAGAATGGCCTGAGGTTGTTAATGATGAAAACAAAAGCAGAGTGGTCTCTTAATCCTCTGACTTGTGAGGAAAACAGTGTAGCTCGTGCAATAAATAGAGCAGAGATTGTTCAGTTGCTACCTTATTTCTACCAACAGTATATGAGAAAATCTGAACTAAGGATATCAAAACTCAGAGAATGCTATTCCAACACTAATTTGAAAGAGACTCCTTATTAGAAGGAAAATGGTGGGCCTCCCCCCTAGCACAGAACTACAGAAGGGCTCTTTGGTCACACTGGGAAAATTTGTGGATTAGGTAGAAAGATCTTTAGGGATAATTTCTATGAAGACAACTACATATAGCATCTGAGCTGTGAAATTCATAAGAGCCCCTTTCTACTCAAGGAAGATAGACTCAAATCCCAAATGTATCTTTGATATCTTCCCAGGACAGGCAAAATATGGACGCTTTCCAGCAGGGTTGTAATAAAACTGTATTCATGTGAAGGTCTCTAACTGCCAAAGTGTGCCTTGGGACCTGTGTTAACAATTGCTGCTTTAAATTCACAGTGAGATGCACAACCTGGAGAGGGGCTGAGAGTTCTGGCTGGGAAGGAATGGGGTGGGCTGCACATCCAGTTGGGCTTGCTGTTTAGACTTGTGCTTAAATGTAAGGGGCTGACTGCAGAGGAGCCACAGGAGAGCAGTGGACATGATCAAGATATTTTATATACATGTATGAAATTTTAAAAGAAGAAATGAAAACTATTATTCACAAAGGAAAAAAAAGGGACAGAATTTGTTGAAATTGAGAAGACTCCACCTAGACTTTAAGTGTTTTTAGTGACTCTTCTAGCTGAAATAACACTTTTAGATTTAACTAACATAATTAGTTAAAATTCCCATTCATTCATTCATTGAACAACCTTTTACTAAGCACATACTTTATGCCAGACAGTGCATTGATCCTAGGATTACTTAATTTTTCTGTCTTCTTAGGTCTTTTTATTTAATGTGAATGTGATGTCTATAAAGTTAGAGTTTGCTAATACTTTCTTTTATTAATTCTGCCTCTACACTGTTCTGAAAGGAATTTAAAGAGGCAAAAAGTGATTTTAGTTAACTTCAAAACTTGTATTTGAATTATTTAAGCCCCATTTATCAGAATTGATGCAGATGGCTGTTCGAAGCTCCAAGGACCATATGCTTGTGTTATAGTGGTGATGAATAATGAAAATAGAAAAAGAATCTTGAAAGTTTGCACAAGAAAACAAGATCTGTGTCCTGACAATACATTCAAGTGACAGATGACATCCTATGACTGAATATAGGAGTATATTATTATGAGCTGTCTCTTAATATTTTAATTTTGACTAGGTGATGTGAGCACACGTCATACTATTCTACAGAAGTAAAATGACATAAGATAAAAAACAAGTTTGTCACTTGCTCCTGTCCCATAGTTAGTTGCTCAAAGTCTATTAAGTTTTAAAATTCTCCGTAATAGAACATATGCAATTTATAAATGCGTATATTGATCCCTACATAAACGAAAGCACACTTAACATTGTTGCGCCTTCATTTGTTTAATGTATTGAGGAGACTTCTTTATCTACACCCAATGCCAGCCCCATTAAAACATTTAAGTTTAACTGGTCATAAAAACTAATGGGTTTTATTGTAGTATTTTCTGTGTGTGTGTGTGTGTGTGTGTGTGTGTGTGTGTGTGTGTGTGTTATCTTGTCCTTTGTTCTAAGTCATGTTTCTCCCCCCACTGTCCTCCTCTGTGCTCTCTGCCCCATTCTGGCTGGTCCGCTCCCTCCGTCTAGATTAACCCCTTTCTGATTTTATGCACTTGTGTTCCATTGCTTTTTTTTTTTTTAAACCTCCATCTGTAAGATCTGTTACTCTCTACTTAGGGCTCACTTTCTAGTTTTGTGAACACACACACACACACACACACACAGACAAACATGCACTTTTAAATCTAGGTTCCACATATGAAACAAAATGTGAACAGTATTTGTGTTTCTGATCTGGCTTATCTTTTTTTAACATAATGATCTCCAGCTCTATCTATTTTTCTTCAAATGTCATAGTTTCATTTTTCTTTGCAGCTGAAAGGAATTCCATTGTGTATATGCACCGTGACTTCTTTCTCCATGGTGATGGATTTCTTCTCTGGCTCCATTTTCTTGCATTGTGAATAGTACATCATTAAACATGAGTGTACAAGTATCTCTTGAGTCTCTTGGGGGTACCGTGAGTTGTGGTAGAGCTGGGTCATATGGTAGTTCTATTTTTGTCTAAACATCTTACTGATTTCTATTGTAGGATAGCCCATTTTGATACCATTAGAGTATACAATGTGAAAATCAACTAGAGTTGATTTACTAATGACCAATGTGTGGACATTTAGGTTGCTAGCAATCTTTTGTGTCTATAAGACCATGTCTCAGTACAGTCCTTGTTCGAATATCTTATATTCAAACACCTAAAGGTGGGTCTACAGAATCAAAGAGTCTGTACTTCTTTTCGTGTGTGTGTGTGTGTGTGTGTATGTGTGTGTGTGTATGTATGTTATACATGTTCATTCGTATGGGTGTGTGCATATACAAGTAGAAGCCAGAGGTGGCCATCAAGTGCTTTCTTCTATTGATCTTCACCTCATGTTTCGAGACAGGGTCTTTTCACTGTACTTTGGGCTCACTTATTGGCTAGAATAGTTGGCCAATGAGCTCTGGGGATATACCTGTTTCCTTGACCCCCAACTCCAGAGTTACAGTCATATACCACCATGCCCAGCTTTTATATGGGTACTGGAGATCTAAACTCAGATATTCATGCTTACAAAGCAAGAACTTTACCCACTGAGACATCTCCTTAGCCCCAGCATATATCTTTAAGTTTTGATAGGTATTACCAGTCATCTTCCATATATGTTGTGTCAATTTGCTGGTAACATATGAAATTCTCTTCCACATTATGCTTTCATCTACACTCTGTGTTTTAAATAGTTTGATCTTTAACACCTAGTATATTAAATGGCAGTTAAGTAGTTTTAATTTGAATTTCTAATTATAAATGAAGTTGAATATTTTTTCATATGTTTAAGAACAACTCATATTCTTTTTTAATGAGGAATCTGTATTCTAGGCTTTCTGTATTGGTTTGTTGGGTTTTTAATTATTATTTAGAGACCTTCTTTATTATTAGAGAAATCAATTATTTGTCTAGAATATGAGTTGTGAATATCTTATCAAATTTATTTTTGAACTGCTTAGAAATATTAAATATCCTCCAAACTTGTTCTCTTTTCATCCTAGTGCTGCTGGCCTCTGTGTTGTGCTGAGGCCATTCTGACTTAAAACATTCTTCTGAGGTCTCTTCTTATGCCTTTGTGGTTTGGTATATTTACTTTCTATCTTTGATCTATTCAGAATTAATTTCATGAGTAGGGGTGTGTCCTTGCTTTTCTCACCAGTTAACGTGTTTTCACCACTAGCATTTGTTAAGATGTTTCTGGAGTGTGGGATGTGTTTGCAGCAGTGTGAGGAGTAGAAAGGCACTGGGTTAGGATTAGGGTTAGGGTGGGGAACCTGAGGGATTCCACACTTGCTTTTGCTTGCACCATTTCTCTCTCATTCATCCAACTTCCATTTGAATTACTCTTCATTTTTATTACATTAGCCAATTTTTAGGTGTTCCTACCAGAGGGGATTTCTTACCACCACCAAAGTACTTTGTATTGGAAGACAGGAAAGAGCAGGTACTGAACATGCATATGTCCCTGTGGCTAGTCACTCTGGGGTGCACGTGAGGCTGGAGGTGGTAAGCTGTAAGGTATTCTAACTTCTTGGGTCTCTGAGTAGTGGCTGACCTCTTGGGGAGACCAGAGATGCTCACTGAAATCAAAAGGTCCAAGTCAAATGTGGTGTTACTTAGCTGTAATTCCAAACCTTGGAAAGATGGGGGGACGGTAAGTTGAAAGCTGGCCAGGGCTACATAGGAAGACCTTATCTCAAAATAAGCAAGTGGACAGACCAAAGGAAAAAAAAAGGAGAAAAAAATAAGATTGCCATGCATTTGCCAAGCCATTTTGCTATTGACCAAAATAGCAATTTATTTCAGGGCATTATTTAGAAATTGGCATAGTATAGGCTTACGCATATACTTATATCGTTCTCTGTAAACATGTTATCAATACAAATAACTTTTTTGTGGATTTTTTTCATAATCTTTGGCCCATAGGGATTCCAAAAGCTGATGTCATTTCTCCTATGGTAACTGTACTAGGAAAGCACAGATGATTGTTTATGTTATCTGGAAGAAGGCTTGTCAGAAAGCACCATGTCTAGAAAGCTGGCTCAGTTTACTTTGCTTTTCTCTTGACACACTCCCTCCTGTTTCCTTCTTGATCCTTACACTTGGTTTCTGTATTAGCCATCTTAAATTGTGTGTGTGTGTGTGTGTGTGTGTGTGTGTGTGTGTTAGTGTGCATGTGGATGTGTTTGTACGTGTGTGTGTATGCTGAGGCCACAAGTTGATGCAGATGTCTTCCTCTATTGCCTTCTACCTTACTTCTTTTGACACAGGGTCTCTCACAGAGCTTGAAGTTTACTTATTTAGCAAGACTAACTGGCCAGTGAGCTTCACGCATGCTCCTGTCTGCACCCCAGGACCAGGTGCACACCACCACATC
This sequence comes from Eospalax fontanierii, assembly GCA_035773235.1. Classification (NCBI taxonomy): domain Eukaryota; kingdom Metazoa; phylum Chordata; class Mammalia; order Rodentia; family Spalacidae; genus Eospalax; species Eospalax fontanierii. The sequence continues at coordinate 21,442,216 of CM069548.1, read as the reverse complement.
TGGATTCTTTTTATGTGGATGCTGGGAATTCCAACCCGATCTTCATGCTGCCATGCACAGTGTGTTACTAACTGAGCCATTGCTCTCTCTCTCCAATCCCTTTTGGATGCAGTGACAACGACCTGAAGAAATTATTGTAAAGGAAGGAACTTTATTTTGGCTCAAGTTTTAGAGATTTCAGCCCATCGTCTTCTGGCTCTCTTGTTTTGGGCCTGGAGGAAAGAGAGAGAGAGAGATAGAGAGAGAGAGAAGAGGAAGAAGAAAGAAGAAAAAAGGAGGAGGAGGGAGAGGAGGAGGGAGAGGAGGAGGGAGAGGAGGAGGGAGAACACACTCTGACACCAGCATTGCAAAAGTCAGAACACAGGCCCTGCCTGGCAGTTCCAACAAGCTAGGCTGGGCCACCCATTTTCAGCAGGCCAATTAAAGATACAAATAACAGTGAAAAACAGAAAAAGGACATTTATTTGATGCAGCCATATTGGGAAGAAGAAAAAGGAGGTCCGGCGAACCTCCAAGTCTGCCTTCAGGGTCCTGTTATGAGGTGTATGAAATTCCAGAGGAAATGTCGATTTCTTGGGGTCTATTGTTTCTATAGTCTGACAGCCAAAGGGGGAGGAGGTCCTTGTGCCTTTTAAGAATACCTTCATTCCAACTCAGGACACTAGTAAGTAGCCATGGTGGGGTTGTGGGGGAGGAGCTTCTGGGAGGAACAGTAGAATGAGTGATATAAAAGGGAAAGGGGCCTAACAAAGTAGGAAGGGTTACATGGGTGGAGGATGGAGGGCAGAGCAGAGGGGGTGTGGGGAGCGACAACAAGCGTTAAAGGCCTTTGAGAAAAGCCAGATGGAGACCTACCGCTACAAAGCCATCTTAAAGTATATACATATGTTTTTATAAGAAGAGATTAAAAGGGGGGCATTGTTCCTACTAGACACTACAGGCTAACAATAAAACCCCAGTGCCAGGAATGAGCTTCTCTTGTAGCTGGATCCTATAGGCTCTCATTGCCCCTGCTCTGGGTTACCCACCAGAACTTGACAGAAGACCCTATTGCTGAAGATACTACATAAATGTCCTATAGCACTAACAAGGAGAAATCAAGCTGGTGCTGACTTCAGAGACTCCTCTCTAGTGGCTGTCATTCATGGTGCCGGAGTGCTATGCAGGCTACTAGAAGGAAAAAAATCACCTTACTCAGGTGTCAATCCTGTGAGCATAGTGAGACATGCCCATCAGTGCAATAGTTGCATGAAGATTATGGGAGTATCAAAACACTTTTAATTTAAGGTCTGATTCAGAGATACCTGATACTGATATCAGGCCTAAGGACCTGAGGCTAGACAGGTTACAGGGAATAGGGGAGAGCCTAACACTAGTTTTTTACTGAGTAGTTACAGTAAACTGACTCCTAATGACTTATTGCTATGCCTATAGATTAATACATCTCTCAACTTTTACCAGAGAAGCTTCCTTATGCAGCAGATGATGATAAGACAGAAACCCACAAGTGGTCAATGTTCAGAGAACAAGAGGCTGCCGAGTTCTTATCCCTGAATAGGACCCTTGTATCACACTTCTGCCTCCCAAGGCTCAGGGATCATTGCAAAAGAGGGGGTGGGAAGACTGTAAGAGCCAGAGGGGGTGGATGACCACAAAGAAATAGTTTTCCAGACAGCTGGCAGTTACTCATATGAACTCATAACAATGCTGACAGCATGCACTAGACCCATGCAAATGCAAACCAGACAGAATCCCAGGATAGACTTGGAGAAGTGTGTAAGAAATCCCAACCCTATCTGAAGGACTATTGACACCTGATGACTGCTGTGAAAGAGAGGAGTCAGGATGTGACTCTTGGTAGATTAACCATGTTCCAGTGGATAGACCCACTCTGAATGACATTTGGAAACACAAATTAGAATCTATAGGCGTATTAGTATACATATATATATACATTATACATATATATGTATAATTATATATTCCTGTATATTATATATATACATTAAACTGTATAGAGGGCACTAAGGGGGTGTGTGGATAGGTGAGGTGATCTAAATACCATCAAAATGTATTATATGAAAATTGTAAAAATTCAGTAAAAATATTTTCTACCAAGATGGTTAAAGGGTGATGGATGACTGGTGATCTACTTCTCCAACCAGACTTCTTCACCTAATAACTCATCAACATACATTTATCAGTGGATTATAAGAATTGAAGTTAGCATTTTTCATGATACAATCAATTGCCTATTGTTTTTGACACAGGGTCTCAGATAGCCCAAGTGGGCTTTGAATTTGCTGTATAGCCAGCGATGAACTTGAACTTCTAATCCTTCTGCCTCTATCTCCTGAGTAATGAAAGGAAAGGCCTGTGTTACCATGCTAAATTTATGTGGCATGGGGGATTGAATGGGTTCTTTGTGAATACTAGATAAGCACTCCAATCATGTCTTGGTAGATACAACAGCTATTAATCAGGCCCCCAATGCATGAGTCTTTTGGGGGGACACTTCATATCCAAATCATGCCATATGTGTCTTGTCTTAAAACCCATATGGCCTTGCCTTTTGCAGCCTCCGTGTGTCTCTGTTGGGTGGGCTGATGTCTCCTGGGGACTGTTACGAATACATGCATCCTTCTTTGTGGTGTTATGAAAAATACAGAGGAAGAATGGCGTGAGATATTGGTAAACGTAGATGTGAACATGGAAGTGGGTTCTTTAAAGTCTGCTCTAAGGCTTCTCTAAACCACTCTTTTGAGATACTCAGAAGGCACAGAATCTTCCTTTTAGAGTTGGGAGGTGTTAATTAGAGGGACATTGCAGTTGGGGTGTAGTGTCATGAATTTCTCTGAAAAGCAGAGCAGACCAGCTCTTGAGTGTGTTGCTGGTAGAGCCTCTTAACGGACCTGGTTTACTGACTGACACTATAATAACAGCTTTGTATGCCTGATCACTGATATGGTCTTGGATCATTGTTCCATGTTATTGAGTCTTCAGCTCAATCAATCAATCAATCATCGCAGCAGTCAGCTGCATTGAAATGAGGGTGAGCTTTTGTTCTGTAATGCATTTGATAAGTTCAATCTTCTAAACTTGGAAGTAGGTGATGATATGTTAGTCTGTGTTTAAATGGAGCACAATTCATTGTGATTTTGGCATGCAATTTCACCCCTACTGATCCAGAAACTCATTACAAGGTGGAAGTGATTACTAATCAAGGTTTCTGGACTCTGTTCCTTCCCTGAAAAGTCATCTTACTCCTTTCGCTCTTGGCATTTTATCCCCATTTTCAGCTGATATCAGCATGTAGCACATCTTATCCACAAGTAATAAAACATTAGAGAAGGCTATATGATATTTCAAAATATTAGGACACGGTCATAAATAATGTAAAACTACTTTCCTTTGTTTGGATTTTCTAATTAATGACATTTCTGTAATGGAGAATGTTTAAATTGGAGTATTAGAATGGCCCATTATCTGGAATCTCGTTTTCTCATTGGTCTATAGTAGCTTAGAGGGTGCCTTATCAAGACTAGTCCACAGTCATCTATTCCTGAAACCCTGCCAAGGGGAAGCAGTGCTGTAGCTAGTGAGTGTGGAATCTTAGCTGGGGTTGATGTGACATTTATAGCTAACACGGGAATGTTTCTAAGGCATTGAGAAATACGAGGGGGATGTAACAGCTGAATTGTAGTTTAGAGCAAGCCATATGGGATACAAGCCTACATGTGTTTTCTTAATTATCTCACAACCATCATTGTTGAAGAATAAAAATTGCAGTATGTTATTTGCTTTTGATATTTCAACCCATAAAGTGAAATTAATGAATTCATTTTTCCAGAATTTTTATAGTTTTATATAGCTTACAAATATTTTTACTTTAATATGCTCAACAGCTCTTTATTGTACTGATCATACAGTGTGACTATTATTTGTACTATTAGATTTTTTTGTGTGTATTTGCTGTTGTTTTGAAATCTTCATAATAGCAAAGTCATACAGAACATTTTGCTTGGATAATGAGTGGTTGGGACACTTTTCTAATACATTAGCTATTAATGTGTGTACCGTTTTTATAGCTGATTTTTAAATGCTGACAGAGAAGGCTGATATTTAACAGACGCTTTAGTTAAGGTTTTGATAAAGCCAGCTCTTTTCTCCTGATCAGCATGTCTAAGTCGTGGGCTTGCTTAGTGCACTGCAGGCAATGATATATAAAATTCAATTAGAGATTTAGAATCCAAGAAAAAGCAATTTTTGATTATAGTTAGTTTTCAAAATATAGTTTCTTTCCTCTAATTCTCAATGAACTTTTATAGTACACACACACACACACACACACACAGACACACGTATTTACTTACAAAGTTGTTGGGGTCAAAGAGATGGTTCAGTAGTTAAGAGAGCTTGTTGCTCTTTCAGAGGACTTGTTCAGTTCTCAACACACACATGGTGGGAGGCCTCACAACTGCCTGTAACTGTAGTTCCAGGAGATCAGACACACTTTTCCCTTCTTCTGACCTCATAGACACACACTCACACTCACACACACACTCACACACTCTCTCTCTCTCTCTCACACACACACACACACACAATACATCTTGACAAAGTTGCGAAATAAATGTGAAGTTGAGTGTACTTAGCTGAGTTCTTTTCTGGCCACACCTTGCTCTGAAGCCCTGTAGGTGGGCTAGTTTCTCCAGAGGCAAGGCTGCACGTACCACACACTGGGGGCAGCCTTGACTCACAGGGCTGCAGAACTTCCACTTTTGCTGCTTCAGGTTAAAAGCTGACATCATAAAATGTTCAGGATGTTTTATTTTTTCAAATTAAATTTTTTTCCGCCGTGGTTTGACTACCTTCACAGAAAGATGTACAGGTCAAATGTCAAATTCATTCTGTGTCACTTAGGACACCTGATGCCACTTATGTCGGGCTGAAACTTTCCCTGGTCTCACACAAGTCCTTCAGACACTTGTGTTTTCTTTGGATTCTTGCCTCAAAATCACACCGCCCTCCATAAAACTTCCCTACCATCTACTTTTTAAGTTAAAAAAATAATGGGCACTCAAAGCACAGTCTGAATAATGGCTGCAACAAAGAGCCGCTGGTATTCTGTGAGCCTTTTTTATGGTGTTTGTTAGGTGACTGATTCACCCTGGTTTGACATTTGGTAAGAACACTGCATCAAGGCAGGCCACATTGCCACCATGTGAGGTCATCTTGCTCGTGGTGCTCTCTGGGTACAGTGATGGATGGCCTTGCTTCTCACAGAGCTCTATCTCAGCACTGTGTTTACATTTGAGGATTTCGCTAGACTTTAGTAAAAAAGCTGATTATTTTGTGGGCCTTTCAGCCTTATGGAGATGAGAGAGCCATAGAGGCCTGAATACGTGTGTGTGTTGTGTGTGTGTGTGTGTGTGTATGTTTGTATGCATGTGTATGTGTGTGTGCATGAGCAAACTCATCAATGTTTGGTTGCTGTAGTATAAAATATGATTTTAAAATTATCACTCTCATTACTTGATAATATTACTGTTTCATGTTAGGATTTTTTCTTTTTTGGTCTTTTTGAAACAGGGTCTCAAAAGATACTGACTATGAAGACAGGCTAGACTGGATCAAAGAGATCTGTCTGCCCTCCTGGGTGGTAGGATTAAAGTTCACCACTATGCCTGGCCATATTAGGATTATAGATGAATAAACAGGAAGAAAATGCATTTTTGAGGCAGTGTAGTCTCATTTCTAGATGGCAAGGAGGGCTATGACTTAGGCTCCAACCCCTCAGGCAGTAGACAGGGCACTTAGGTATCTTTCCTTGAGGTTGTCTTTTGCTGCTTATTTCAGGTGGAGAAAGGAAGCTGACTTTATGTTGACAATCAAGTTTGGTGATGGTCCATCAAAGGGAAGAGAAATTTTCCTTCTAAAATCAGAAATATTACCCTGGAGTTAGAGTTTATGAAGGAAATACTTAAGTCTCTGACCCTTGAAATTATGTGCAAATTTATGTAGGTATTTGTGTGCATTTTTCTGGGAATGTTTGCAGGGATGTACAATTTTCAGGGCTAGGTTGGTAACTTACATGAGGTTCTCAAATGGATTTGTGAACACCCCCACATCAGTCAAGCAATCATGCCTTAAATTGTTCAGGGTTTTAGGGAATAAGGGCAGTAGATAGGCTTATCATTCAGAACTATTCATTGGCTATCGGCTCGTTACTGAACTTGCAGCTTGACCTTATGCCTTGATTTGGCCAATGCAACGTGAAAAGCCTCTGCCCGCTTCCACCCACACTATTTTGCCCCTGATTGGCATGTTCCAGAATGAGGCTGTACCCAGCTCCTTGAGTGGGAATGAAGACACAGAGCTGAAGTTGACGCTTGTTCCTGTCACATTAGTGACATAGATCAGACGTTTGTAAGTCACTCAGATTTTGGGGTGCTTTCCCACTGGCAGCATAACTGAACTGGACCTCATTGACCCAGTAGGTGGCAGCCTAAATGACCCTCGTAATCCAACAGGCCAACTCTGGAGAGTGGGTGGAATGGGCTTTCTGGAGTCTGACCCATTTGGAAGCGTTACAGTTCTTTTTCATGGATTTTCTGCATTCCTTCCTGGTTTCCTCAGAAAGGAGACATCAGCCCCATGGGGTTTGTCTGTGAAGCATTATTAGGGAGGCATTTTGCCAGATTCAGAATCCTCCAAGGCAGAAGGAAGCCGTTCTGTACCTGTTCCTTCTGGTTCCCCACAGCCACAGTGTGTGGGAGAAAATGACAGATGTGAAGGTTTCTGGAGTCAGAAACAGCTCTTTGAAACACAGCATAAAGCACCTAACATAGTAGGTAAGAACATACTGAGAAGTTACGGGATGCATATTACTTGTGGTGCGAAGTCTACTATAGATTCGTTTTCTAAAATGCTCCCTTACTTCAGGCCTGACAGGGATGAAGAACAGGTATTACTACACAGGAGCACAATGAAAGGCCACCCAAGGGAGGAAACAGATTTCACATGTGACTCATAAACAAAGCGCTACCTTCAGGAAAATAAAGAAGCCATTCATTACCTACACAAAGTGCATAATAATAAGGACAAGTGCTTCATCATGCCTTGTGTGACAGCTAGAGGTCAGAACGCTCACCAGGGAAACACACACAGCTTCATACTTCAGTCACCATGGGTTGCACCTGAGTCAGAGGATTGTTGGCTTGTGGGGGAGGTATATTTCCATTCTCCCGCCCCTGGTTCTTAACTATTGTTACCATTAAGCAGTCTTTGTTTTAAATGTTTATTATCAAACAGTGCAGTCGTATCGCTTTCATCTGGGGTAACCAACAGCTATCTAATTGGACTTAAAACCCTTCCAATGGGGATGAACTCATGGGTGTGGCACTGTAAAAAAATGCACTAAATTAATTATCTTTATTGACTTAAGATGGAGAACACTGACTGATGACTCTAAAAAGATCTTCCTGAAGCTTTTTAATCAATGGAAAATTATCATTAATTTGCCAAGTAGAATACTTCTTTCCTAATCTAAGGCTATCTAAGAAAACATTTAACTTCTTATCATTACAGCTTGTAAGATTCTACTTCAAGTTAGTTTGTGTTATTTATTCATCTACTAAGCAATTATGTGCTGACTGTCTACTGTTTGCCATGGACTACTTGGTGTTAGGACACAACAAAGACTATCCTCAAGGTAAATGCATTCTAAAGATGCAAGACAGAAAATACCATCAAAACACACAGAAATGGCCAGGCCTGATGCCAACGCCCTTTATCTTAGCATTCAGGAGGGACAGCAACAGATCTTGTGAGATCAAGGGCAGCCTGGTCTCTAGTTCCAGGCCAGCTGGGGCTATAAGGAGACTCTGTCACAAACTAACCAACCAACCAAACAAACAACAACAAAACCCTAGGAATATTTAATATGCATGTAAGGTGGTGACAAATACTCAGAAAACGATAGAGTGGACACTAATGGTTTTGACTGTCAACTTGTCACAATCTAGAATTCTGGGGGAAGAGAGTCGCAAGGTTTATTGACTAGATGAGGCTGGCCTGTGGGCCTGTCTGGGAGGGGATTTTCTGAATTTGGTTAATTGAGGTGGGAAGATCCACCCTGAAATTGGGTAGCACCATTTTCTGGCCTAGACCCTGGACTGAAAGGAAAGGAGAGGCCAGCTGAACACTGGCAGGTGTCCACTCATGCTCTCTTCTCTTGACTGTGGATGTGATCAGCTGCTTCAAGTTCCTGCTACCCTGACTGCTCCACAGCGATCGACCATAACTTGAACTGTGAGCTTAAAGCAGGTCTTTTCTCCCTAAGTTGCTCTTGTCGGGGTGTTTTATCACAGCAACAGAAAGGAAACCAGGACACAGAGTAAAGGCAGACAGAGAATTATGAGAAGCATACTATTGTGCTGGATGATCAGGACATTTCTCACTGACTAAGACATTTATGAAAGTCCTGAGTAAAGTGAGGGGATGGCTATGTAACTGCCTACTGATGAGTAAAAGTTGGTTTTGTGTCTCTTTTATGAGGATATAGTCCTGAAAAGTCATATCTAAATTGAGCTTGATTTAAACATTGTGTTAGTTTTAATCCATGGCTAAAATAAAATACTCGAGGCTGGGTAATCTGTAAGGAAACTATTTAAATGGCTTACAGTTCCTGAGATCCAAGGGTATAAGACTGGCTTCTGCTCAGTTCTGGTGAGGGCCTTGTGACAGATGGTATTACAAGGGCAGGAACATGTTTTGAGAAAGGTCACATGGTGAGATAGGAAGTGGAGTGAGGAGGTTTTCTGTGATAACTAACCACTCAGGAACTCACTCTAGAGAGACCAGCACTGATTCCTTCCAAGGGAATTTCCCTTTATGGCTTTAACCTTTCATTAAGCTCCTTCAAAAAATTTGAATAGTTCTTAATACCGTCACATTGAAGATCAAACTTCCAACACATGAGCCTTTTGTGGAGGGCATGTTTAAACCCAAACCATATCTAAATTACAGTAGCAAGCGTATTATAGAAGCTTACTCTAACTTTTTGGTTTTGTTTATTGAGATGGGTTCTCACTATGTGGCTCTGACTGGCCTGGAACTTGCTATGTTGACCAGGCTGACTTCAAACTCACAGAGATCTGCCTGCCTCTCCCTCTTGAGTGTTGGGATTAAAGGTATGCACACCCACGCCTGGCATATGACTATTTTTACAGTGAATTTTTCTCTAAAATAAAGGTTCAATTAGCAATATCAAAAGTATTCCTAGGTCAGGCATGGTGCACACACCTTTAATCCCAGCGCTGGGGAGGCAGAGGCAGGCAATTTCTGTGAGTTCAAGGCCAGCCTGGTCTACATAGTGAGTTCTAGGCCATCTGGGGCTACAGAGAGACCCTATCTCAAAAACACCAAAAAAAAAAAGTATTACTTAAAAGCAGTCCTCATATTGAGAGAACTCCTTCCCTGGAGAGATGTAAATAGCGTCTATCCTCTTCTCCTAAGGTCGTAACAACAAACCAAAGTGGGATTCCACCAAAGTTCACCCTTAGGAACTCATGAGTTTATTGGGCTTATAGAGTGTGGGTGAGGTGTCACTGACAGGAACACTAGTGTTCTCAAAGCAGCCACAGTGGATGGTCTTCACTCTGCAGGGATGATGGCTTCTCCAAAGCTGGAGAGATGGAGCCACTTACTGTTAATCTTCCCCAGACTGTATACTCTAGCAGCTCCCAAGACCCTGAAGCCATGTGCAGTTAGGGAAGAATTTCATGACAGTTGAGAGGAGTGCCTGAAATCTCCGATGGGGGTCTAATGACCCTTCCCACTTCCTCCTTCCCTGGGCTGCTGCTGGCCTCTTATAAGCAGGCACAGCTGATCTGTTGAAGATGGTGATTCTTTTGTTTGGAGGGCCATCTTCTACAGCACAGCATTATAAAGGAAAATTTTGACATACTGAAGGTGCTTTAGATGAATGATGAAGTGGAAAAAGTTTTCAGTTGGTGAAAAATCTTGGTTATTTTAAAAACAGTTGTTTTAAGGAACGTATAATTATGAACAAATCAACAGTGCTGCATAGCTGAAGCTCTTACAGTACTTCTCTGAATTAATAATCAAAGTGCTTTATGATTAGCATATGCAAATCACATAAGTGGTGAGTCTTATAAAATTATTCCTATGATATTGGCATTCTCCTTGTATTCTTATTTATTCTGAACGTGTCCTAGAGACATAGGTTTTTCAGTATTAATGGCACACATAACCCAAGTCACAGGGAGGTGTTACAATTTCCAAATAAGGGATGTTTCCAGCTCCACGCTTGTGCTCTTTTCCTTTTCTCTGGTATGTTAGCCAGAGTTCTTTCACTGTGACAAAACACCAGAGTAAGTTTAATAGAAGAAAAGGTTTATTAGACCCACCTTTCCCAAGGCTTCAGTTCATAGTCAAATATTCCTGTTGCTTTGGCCTGTGACAGCCCATTATTGTCAGAGTGCATGGCAGAGGAGGCCTGTTTTTCTCCTGATAACTAGGAAGCAAAGAAAGGAGGAAATGGAGATCACAGGAGCCCTGTCATCCCCTTTAAGGCATGCCCCCACTGACCTAAGGCCTCTCACCCATTCTCATCTCCTCAAGGTTCCATCATGCTCCAACAGTGGCAAACTGAGGATCAAACCTTTGACACACAGGCCTCTTGGTGGGCATTCCAGCCTGAAATATAGCACCTGGATTTATTGATTGTTTTGAAAAGCCATCAACCCCCAAATCCTAGTCACAGAAGACAGAGTTACCAGCCTTGCTACCGCATCACGTTATAAAATAATCTTTATGTGTAAATTTTGACTTTATAATAGAATTGCCTACTCAGGTGGCTGTACTTCAAACTTCAGGCATGAGCTTTGATTGCCATCATTATCTGAGGGTGACGAGAGCATTGCCAGTTTGTAGAACTGGAGTGAAGGTGAGGAATCATTGTAGACATGGTTCCCGCTCCCCTTGCCTCTCTAAGCTTTCCCGTTGTCAGGCAGTACCATACCTACCAGGTGCTGAAGTGGTGGAGTCAGGCTCATTTTGGTAGCATTGTGGCCATTTCAGGATTGACCATTTCTGGAGTTCCAGTCTTGTGACAGAGCCATTTCATTCCTTCCTGAACACCCAAAGAACATTCGGAACCATCTAGATTACCTCACTGCCCCTGCTGCGTGCTGTTGCCATGTGTCTTTCTTTGGCTATCCTGAGATGGTGTGTTTGTATGTATTTTCTCTGTTGAGCTAAAAAAATACAGCTGTAACTTTTAATATGTAAAACACATTGGTCTCTTCATGGAAGATTGGCTATTTTTATAAGCAAAACATCTTCATCTTTAATTTACAGGTGTGCCACACCCAGCTTTTTGCCTTAAAAAATGTCCATTTTCCTTTTTTTCATATTGATTTTTTTAAATTGATTTTTTTCTATTTCATACAGAAAATCTCAACCCATCTTAATCACTTTTATTCTCCTTCCTCATCGTCATACTCCCCTCCCACTCCCCCCCCCCCACCTCCCAGAATTCATACACTCTGTCATTTGTGTTAAGGACTATTGTGTCAAGTTAGTGTTCTGGGATAATCCTCAGTGCCAATTCATCCACTGAGGTCTAATCAGGCTGCCCAGCGACTTTGCTTTAAGAAGATTTGCTCTTCACCCAACAGTAGTCAGCTGCCAATATTTCTTCAGAAAGGTTTGCCCAGTTCCATGCTGAGTTTTTGTCTGCTTGAGTTTGCATGGCTCTTGAGCATCCTGGCACAATTGCTGTAGGTTCATATGACCAGGGTCCTAGGAGCTTGTAGGATTCTATTTCCATATGGTAACACACCTCTTCCCTGACTCTTACAATCCTTCCTTCCTCTCTTCTGCAATGGTCCTTGAACCCTGAGTGTGTGAAGCTTAATGTAGGAGTCCTGTCCAGGGACCCACACTCTGCAGTTTCCTAATCTTCATGCTTTGGTCATTTGTGACATTTTGCGCTCCTGCCCTCTGTTGCATGAGGGGCTTCCTTAATGAGAGCTGAGAGATTCATTAGTGTCCTTTTTACTTTTTCTATGTTGCATGAACCTTAGGTGTAGAGGTTGCACTATAGATGTGCCTCTTAGGTGTGGGCAATTCACAGACAATGTCTGTGTGTGACCAGTTGTGGTACTCTGTAGTAGTCTCTGGTTCAAAAGAAGCTTCTTTGCTAAGTGATGACTAGGATACTTGATGGTAAATATGAGGATATTATATATATATTTGCACTTAGTAATAAGTTACATTAGTCTAGGGATGTGACAGCCTTGGGGATTTCTCTAAGGTCTATGACCTCTTCAATCATATGTATTTGGCTATGATCACAGTTCCACAAATAAGCTTCCCCCATTGAATGGGCTTTAAGTCCAATTAGATAGCTGTTCATTGCCCCCAAGATAAAGTGCCACTACAATACCAATATCATACTGCGCCAGTCAATAATGTGGTTATTTGGTCATGAAGCTGGTGTTGGGCCATCAGTTGATGTTCTTTCTTACCAGCTTGCATAGTGCTTTCTAGAGCTATGAGAGCTAGACTTCAGGGGAAGTGGCTTCCAGGTCAGTTCCAATTCCAATCAGTGTCCAAAGTATATACTGTCTTCAGCAATAGGATCTTACCTTCAAGTTCTGGGAGGCAATTAAGGGCTGTGGCAGTAGCCTGTGTAATTTTGGGATTCTCTTGGACCACCCTGGCCAACAACTCAAAGGAAGGTTTCTCCTGTCTGACAATGTTTCTTGGTTATATAACCTTCAGCTATGCACATGGACTCATGTAGAGATATTGTATGTGTAACTTGTCATTAAGTTGTTAGACTAATATTATTCCTCTGATGTTTTACATTAGCTAGGCATTGTTTATTTATCCACCCCCCGTCTAGTCCTCCTTCCATGCTTTCCCCATTAAAGTGTCCCCGTTTTCCCCATTTCTCCCTTGATAATACCAGTCTCCTATGGCCCCGCCTCTTTTGAGCTTCTGCTTGCACTTTATCCGTATAGTTCCTTGTATAACCCTCCCTCCCTCAAATACCCCCATTTTTATCTATTTCTCCCAGGTCTGTGGCCTGTCTAGCTCCAGGTTCTTGGCTTGGACATCAGTACTAGATAATGGACTTCATCTTGTGAAATGGGCCTTAAATCCAATTAGAAGATGGTTGGTTAGTCTTAGAACATCCATGCCACTGTTGTACCAGTAAGCGTATTTTTTTTCCAAGCCAGTTTTTATTATAACATGCAAGTTTCAGAGCTGGGTGAGGTTGATCATCACCTTTCCCTGCCAGTAACAGGTATAGCATCTTCTTGTACTAAGAAAGCTAGGCAGCAGAGATGAAGGTTTGAGGTCAGTACCAGCTTGATTTCTCCTTGTTTGCTCTGCAAGTCAGGTCATGTGGTGTCTTCAGTAGAAGGATCTTACCCTCAAGTTCTGACCTACACCTTATTTTTTATGAGAGTCTCTCACCAAACCTGGAGCTCAATAGTGCGGCTAGACTGGCCACTCAGTGAGCCCCAGGGATCCCTTTGGGCTGTGTACATTATTTAAAAATTTTTTTTTGTAAAATCTTAAATGTAAGTGAATGAATTTTTTCAGAGTTAAATGCCACTCAGCTCAAGAGCAAGAACATTAATAGTCTAGAAACTTCTATCATGTTCCTTTCCTGTCATTATTTTCCTAAAGTAATTCTCTTATGTCTTCTATCACTAGTTTTGCTTGTTTTTGAATGTGATAATGTAATGTATTTATTCTTTTACCTGCTTCCTCTGTTATATGGGTGAATACCACTTATGTTTGATGTACAGTTAGGGAGGTTTTATTTTCTGTGCCTTAGCATTTCATTCTCGGTCTATGCTACAACTGTTTTTCTGTACTATCACTGATGGACCAAATAGGTCAAATTATTTTTGTTTTTTTCATTATTATGAACAATATTTTGTGTCCATTTTTGTTCACATCTTTGGGTGTACCTAAATATGTGTGTTAGCTAAGTCATAAAGGCTTTGCTTATGTTTATTTAGTGTTAGTTGATACTCTTAGTTTTTTGAAAGGATTGTACTAGTTTATACTCAAATATGCAATTATTGATATCCTGGTCAAAACTTGAAGGCATTTTAAAATTTTTAATTGAATTTTTATGATTTTCATACAGGATATTTTGGTGATATTCAGATCCCTCATCATTCATACCTCCACTTACTGCCCCCATCCGATTTAATGTACTCTAATAACTCTTCCTTAACAACTCTTCCTCCTCCTCCTCTTCCTCCACCTTTATACCTATGGAGTCTAATTTGTGTCCTCAGTGTCCTTTATTGTGGGTCCATCCACTGGAGCCTGACCAACCTGCCAAGAGAAACAGCTTTGAAAGAGACTGACTCTGCTTCTCCCAGCAGCCATCAGTTTCCAATAGTTCCTCAGGTGGGGCTGGGGTTTCTTACCCACTCCCCGTCCTCCATGCGGGGAATTTTGTCTGGTGTGAGCTTGCATGTTTTTAAATTTTAACATTTTGGATGAATATATAATGGGATCTCACAGCATTAATTTGCACCTTCCTGATAATTGATAATATTGAACATTATCATTTTTGGTACTCAGATGCTTTCTTCTGCGCTGTGTCTTTTGAAGTCTTTTGTCCTTCATTTTATTATGTTCATTTATCTTTTATTAATTTATAAGTGTATTTTTTCATATTATAGATAGGGATTCTTATCAGCTGTATCCAGTTCAAAATTCTTTGAGATTCTAACTTGTCTTCTTTTCAAATGTCACTGGATGAAGATAAATTCTTATTTTTAGTCAAGTCTGTCAATCTTCCTTTATGTTGAGGGCTTTTATATCTTGCTTAAGAAAGTTTTGCTTGCTCAAGGCCAGAAAGATTCTCATATATTATAACATAGATTTGTTATTACCTTTTGTGTTTAGGGCTATAATCTATTTGGGATTGATTTATATGTTTGTGTGAAATAGAAATCAAGGTTCTTTTTCCCATGTGGATATCTAATTGATCCAGCATTATTTAAGATCATATTTTCTTTTATTCATAATAAAGTTCTTGTTTCGGTATAGGTCAGTCATTGACCTTTATAGTCTGTTTTATTTGTTTTTTTCTTGCACTAGCAGTATTTTGATTTAGTTAAAATAACTTTACAATGTGTTCTGATATCTAGTAGTATTTTGTAACGACCTCTGAATTTGAACATGAGCATAGAGCTCAGCAGTAGCATGGGCAAGTTCCTGTGTTCAATACTTATCACTGCAAAGAAAGAAACCTCTGAGTTTGCTATTCTTTTCAAAATTGCTTTAGACATTCTTGTGGGTTTCTTTCATATTTTAATAAAAATCTCTTGCGTTAAGTCTCAGGGATCATTGCAGAAGAGGGGCTAGAAAGATTGTAAAATCCAGAAGTGGTGGATGAGCTCAAGGAAACGGTGTGTTCAAGAGAGCAGGGAAGTTGCACATACAAACCCATAGCACCTGTGACAGCATGGACGAGATCTGCGCAAGCTCAAGACAGACAAAATCCCACCATGGAGCGGGAGGTGGGCATGATGACCCACCCCTAGCTGAGGAGCTTTGATAGTTGCTGAGAGAGGGAGAGTCGGTTTCCCTTAACAGTATGGCCCCTGGCAGCTTGACTATACTCCAGTGGATGACTGCACACCCAGGCGTATGTGCAGCACAAATTGAACTTGATCAGTTTTAAAAAAAGAGAGAGGATATAAAGTTGGATGGATAGGGAGGAGGGGTGGACCTAGGAGGAGTTGGGGCAGAGGGATATGATCAAAATATACTGTATGAAATTCTCAAAGAACTAGTAAAACGCTTGGAAGAGAAATAATTTTGAAATTCCAAAGAAAATATCTATAAGGAATTCTATTTGAAATATGGTCCAGTGTGTACATTAGTTTGAAGTGAATTGCCATCTTTATGTTATTAAGGCTTCTAATCAAGGAAAATGTCAAATTCTTGTACTTAAGTGATGGAAATTTATTATGTAAAGAATCAGACTGTAAGTATTTTATGTTAATTTTTTATTTCCTTTGTGTATGCATGTGTTATGACTCATCTTGGTTATTAATTTGACACACCTGGCCAGAGAGACCCTCAAATGAAAAATTACCTTCAGCAGACTGGGTTGTGGGCATGTCTGTGGGGAACGGTTTTGATGGATGACTGGTATGGGAGGGCCCAGCCCACTGTGGGTGGTACCGTGCCTAAGCAAGTGGGCTTTGACTGCACAAGAAAGTAAGCTGAGTAAGCCAGAGATAGCAGTAGGCAGCTTGCCTCCTGCTTGACTTCCTGCCCCGACTTCCCTCAGGGTTGGACTGTTACCTGGAAAGAGAAGCTGAAATGAACCATTCCCCCCTTCAGTTGCTTTGGTCAGTGTTTAGCATAGCAACAGAAGGCCAACTAGAACTCTCTCTGTGTGTGTGTGTGTGTGTGTGTGTGTGTGTGTGTGTGTGTGTGAATATGCACGCCACAGCACTGGCAAAGTCAGTTCTCTGCTTCCATTTTGCTTCTAGGGATTGAACTCAGGTCATCTGTCTTTCTTGCAAGTGCCTTTACCTGCTGAGCTATCTTGCTAGCCCATTTTTTCTAGACTTTGAGGATGATATAAAGTCTATTCCACATATTTTCCTTCTCTTTGATTTTATAGCCCTTAAAAAGTTGACTTTTCTCTTTTCCAGCTCACAAGCAATATAAAAACAGGCTTCATTGGATGACCCTTGCTTTATTTAAATTTTTATTAATATATATCAATAACACTTCATTATTTATGTGTGGAGCCCCTTCATGATAAGTCAATGCTAAAGCACATCATTATATATGTCATTATCTACTAATGTATTTTGACACTATTTTAAGGCTCATGATTTTAAAAGTGATATTTTCAACTATGTATTTCTATATAGAGAGAAATAAAATTAGCTTTTCTACATGCACTTTTTGTTTATTGATTTTACAAAACTTATTTATTGATTATAAATAGGTGACCTTAGAGTCTTTTGGCGTTTTCACTTATAGATAATATTGTTAATTACAACGCATTTAATTTTGCTTTCTAAAGCAAGATAAAACGTTCATTTTCCTATACTTGCTAGAACTTTCATTGCGGGGATGAATAGAAATGATCATTGTGAACATCTTTGTCTTCCCAGGAAAATGAAGTTAAAATATTATAACTAGGTATGATGATAGTCATTGGATTTTTGGTAGGTAACTTTTATCAGACTAAACAAGGACTCATAATTTTATGTCAAAAAGTTGTTTATGAGAGTTAAAGTTTATCAAATGCTTTGTATATATACAATGATCACAACATTTTTCTTTTTTACTAGTTTATGTGGTAAATTACAATTTTCAAATAGTAAACTGCCAAGCATTTCTAAAACAAGTGCTTTCTGACCGTGCTGTAGCGCCCTTTAATACCTACATGTATGTGCTGGTAGCTTTTGTCAATTTAACACAAATTAGAGACATCCGGAAAGAGAGAGCGGCTCAGTTGAGAAATTTCCTCAATCAGATTTGCCTGTGAGTCTGTCTGTGGGGAACTATCATTTTAAAAAATACATTGTTATTGATCTGAGAATTTCATACCATGTATTTTGGTCATATTCAGACCCTCTCCCCCTCTCCAGCCTCACCTCGCTGCCTGCTTCCTGATTTTGCAGCCCCCTTTATTATTTGTCATATATATATATATATATATATATATATATATATATATGGCCTATAGAGTCTAATCTGTGTTTCGAAAATGCTCTTGAGTGTTGGTCTATCCCTTGGAACCTGATCAACCTACCAGATATCTCTCCAGTAAGGAAAGCTGACTCTTCCTCTCCCACTACCATTGACCACAGATCCTCAGCTAGGGCTGGGGTTTCTTGCCAACTTCTATGAGACAGTTTTTTGATTGCTAGTTGATGCAGGAGGGCCCAGCCCACTGTGAGTGTCACCATCCCTGGGCAGGTGGGTCTGAGCTCTATAAGGAAGTAGTGGAACAAGCCTGGAGGAAGCAAGCAAGCCAGTGAGCAGCCTTCCTCTGTGGTCTCTTCTTCAGTGCCTATCTACAGGTTTCTGCCTTGAGTTCCTGCCTTGGCTTGCCTCAATGAATGACTATCACTTGTAAAATGAAATAAATAAACCTTTTGCCCCCCAAGTTGCCTTTGGTCAGTGTTTTATTTTAGTAATAGAAACTGAACTAGAACAATGTATGTTATGTTTCAGTGGATTTTTATGGCAGAGATTGACTTGTTTTCCACATTTAGAATGTTTTCTTCACTTGTTGATACAAGTGTCACACTGACCTCTCTCCTATTCTCTTTGTATTTCCTGAAAACACTTGTATAGTGTGTGAAGTCATTTTGGCCCCTCAACGCTAGCCCAGCTGCCAGCTGAATATTACTGTATGTACTTATAGGAGATTTTCATAAATGAATGACTCTCAACATTATGAAACAGAATTAAGTATTCATTATTACTACTACAATGCACCAATTTTAAGGGATAGATTTTCTTATTGTAGGTTTTTTTTAGATTATTACATTTTGTTACTTTATTGACATGTATGAATTGTTTATAGTGATAGATTTCATAAGGACAATTTCTGTGAAACATATCATGTATTTTCTACTTAGACCATACTCAGCCCCTCACACATACTCTTTCTTTCTTCCCCTTGCTTCTCCCACTGGTGTTCTGGTAAAGATATAATTTCATGTCATCTATCTATCTATCTATCTATCTACATATATATATGTGTGTATATATATACATATATATATATATACACATATATATTCTATAAAAGATCAAGGTCCACTAATGAGAGAAAGCATGACACTTGTCTTTCTGGATCTGGCTTACTTTGCTTAATATGATATCCCAGGTTGTATCTATTTCTCAACAAATGAAAAATATCAATCTCTATGGTTGAATCAAACTCCATTGTGCATATATACCATGGGTGTGTGTGTGTGTGCGCATTGTATATGCAGGTGTATGTGTCCACATTGGGTGTCTTCTTCTTTGCTCACTTTCACCCTGTTTTGAGACAGCGTCTCTCATTGAATCTGGCTCTCACTCACCAACTGGACTAGCTTGCCAGTGAGGCCCTGGGATTCTCCTGTCTCTGCTTCCTTGTCTGGGAATTACAAGAATGTGTCACAGTGCTCAGCTTTTTACATAGGTGCTTGGGATCTGAAATCAGACCCTCATGTTTGCTCATCATTTACTTTTCTCATTGAGCCTTCTCTCCAGCCCTGTATACCACAATTTCTTTATCTACTCATCTGTTGATGAGCACCTAGGCTGATTCTACAACTTGGCTATGGCAGTAATAATAACGGGGTGATAAACATGGATGTTCAGGTATCTGCATGGTTTGCTGACTTGGGAGTCCTTTAAGTATATAACCAAAAGTGCTATAGTTGGATCATGTGATGAATCTCCATATAATTTACGTTGTGGTCAGATCAGTTTTCATTCCTAACAGAAGTGTACAAGGGTCTCCTTTTCCCTAACATCATCACCAGCATTTATCATTGCTTATTTTCTTTTTGAAAAAATTTTACTATTTTTATTTTATGTGTATGGTAATAAGATGATATTATGTCCAGAAGAAGACATGCTACTTTACCCCAATAGTCCTCCAAAAGTTTACTATAAAATAGTGTGTCATGTTGCATTGGCAGTAGGTAACATCTTGGGTTTAATTTTTAATATCCCCCTGATTTCATCAAATGACCATGCCAAGTGATTGACCTATACCTTTTGAGGTTCTAAAAATATTCTCTCTGATACTCTGACAAGAATCACATTGCCTAATGATGTATTTTGCAGAACATAGCCCCATTGTCCAGAGACACATGACATACATAATCAAACTATTCTTAGCTGTGTGATAATGAAAAGCTCACACCATCTCTCTGAGACTCAGCCTTGTCATTTTATAAAACAATAAGCCAAATTCTCGAAGTCTAGCTTTAGTACCTTGTGGTTCTCTTTGAATCTGCTTCTTAGAATGTTCTGGGGAGATTGTGTTTTGGGCTCCTTTCCCTCACTTCCACGAGATGGTAATTCTAGCACTCTGAAGCATCTGCTTTGAGATTTAGACTGAATTATTAATAAAATGCCACCTATGGGGAATATGGCTGAGCTTAGTGGGGAGTCAGAGAAGAATGAAGGCGTCAGCTTGGCAGTAGTCCCCCTTAGTTGCTAAATTCTCCCAGTGCCAGAGCAGATGAAGAGGGATCTGGCCCGCTTGTGCCAACATGCTTGCCATGGTCCTTGGACACAGAAGCTGCTCAGTAGAACGAGTGATACATCTTCCTGACAAAGTAACTGCCAGGACAGAATGTATATAACTCTGCCCTGAGCCTTTCTGTGAGCGCTGCCAAATCCGTCAGGCAGGTAACAAAACACTGAGAAGAAAGTAATGTCAGCCCCAGCCTGGTGACGGCCAACACTGCTCCCTTAATTACTTTACCTAGTGACAAAAGCCATTTATCAAGCTTGAAATAAAGTGGTTTTAAAGTCAGAAATTTATGTGTCAGCTAGTCGGAGACTGTAATTTGGGGGGCATTGGTTTAAACATAAGCTAAGATGAAAACAAATGGAGGAGTCAGCCAGTCAGCAGGATTACATATGCACAGTAGCACCATTGGCTTGGTTTCGTTTCTTTCTAGTTTCTTCACTGCATCTTTGCACCACCTTTCCAGCCAGTTATAACAGTTCACCCAATAAGATTCTACCCTAGATCCACTAGGATGATTCATCAAGTGTTAAATTTTCTTATTCAACAAATACTCCTTATACGAATAAGTACAGTGAGAAGAAGGTTATGGATTCCTGGAGCAATTGATTCACGCCTTCAACCCTTATTGAGTACCTGCTCTGTGCTAGGCATTGACCAAGGGGCTATGGAAGGGTAGAGGTGGGCAAGGCAGCGAAAGGTCTCTTCTCGTGGAGTGCACATTTGTAGAGGAAGAAAACAGATATAAGCGAGAAGACTTGGTAGTGATAAGCGAGAGTGACTGGAGAAGGGCAAGAAGATGCAGGCAAAGATCTGTGCTAGAACAGGCGTAAACTTACCATACCTTGGGAATGACACAAAGGCCCAGTGTGGCTGGCAGGGGAAAGTGGGATTAGATGGGGCAAGAAATGGTGGCATAGCCACATCAGAAGGGTGTTGAGGGCGGGATTGAGTGTAGTATGGATTTTATTCCAAGCACAATATGGGTCATTGGAGAGCTCTAAGCAGGAAAGTAAGGACTGATTTGAACAAGCAAACATTTATTAAACCTCTGTGTCAGGTACCAATGTCAAGCAGATGACTAAGGCAGTGGCCATGTACTCAATGTGACAGTACTGTGCATAAAGAGCACATGTATAGGGCATCAATGCCTTCGTGGACAAAGTCATGTGGATCACTTCCATCTAGATTATTAACAAACAGATCATGGTCTTTTAAAAGGTATTTTATTATTTTTATTTTTTTATGTATATGAGTGTATTCCCTGCATGTATGTAAGTGTACCCATGTCATGCAAAGTCAGTAGAAGTCAGAAGAGGGAGTCAGATCCCCTGGAACTAGAGTTACAGATGGTTGCTGGCCCCATGTAGGTGTTGGGACTTGAACCTGGGTTCTCTGCAAGAGCAGCCAGTGCTTTTAATCACTGAGCCATCTCTCCAGCCCCAGATCATGGTTTCTTAAAAGAGGCTCTCCTGAATGAGTTTTTTTCCTTAATGTTAAAAAGAGACTTATTGCATCCAAGAAAATAAATATGCCCCAGGTAGTGCTCCCAGTGGAAGTGTAAGCATTCTTCAAAGAGGTGCAATCATAAGACAGGGGCTGTCTGCCCTGTATCTATGAGATACTGGAATATAAGCAGGTGGATTCAGAGTCTTGGCTCCATTTTCTTTATAAAGGACAGTGAAAACAATGACTGTAAAGTGCCCCAAACTCTGTCACTCTATAATTCAAGGATACTTGTCTGCATCTTTTATCATAGGTTATGCTTTCCCCCTGAATCACAGGAAAGATTAACTTTGCTCTTTAAACAAGACATCATATCCCTCTCATGTCAGTATTCTCATTGGTAGATACTCTGTGAAAAAGTGTGGTTGCTTATGATAATCCTGTTTTGAAATTTGAATATTTATAGAATGTTTGTGAAATTTAAAATATTTTTTGGGCTTTCTTTATAGAAATTTATTGTATTTTTTCCATCTAAGTAACTATACAGCAGCCTTTGTTTTGTTTCACGGACTAACAAGTCTCATTTTACTTTCTGGCTCTATGGAAAATGATTTTTGACTTGTTTTAAAGCTGATTTTGGGGCTGGAGAGATGGCTCAGCAGTCAAGAGCATGGCTGGTCTTGCAGAGAACCTGGGTTTGGTTCTGAACACCTACATGGTGACTAACATCTATAACTCCAGTTCCAGGGGATCTCACTCCATCTTCTGGCCTCCATGAGCATTGCATGACATGGGTACACTTACATACATGCAAGCAATGCACTTATACTTATAAAGTAAATAAAATATTAAAGCTGGTATCCTGTGGAGCAGAATATTCCCCACAGTGAGATCTCTGAAATTAAATTCATGCTGAATCTTCAACGGAGATCAGCCATTGTCAGATGATTACCCTGACTAGTCCTACTGTGTTTAAGTAACAAACTAATGAGCAGCCACCATCAAATGAAAGATCTAATCTATTTCACTTGGTTAGCATGCTGTTTCCAAAGGTCTTTTCAGACAACTTTCTTCATAGATAGTAATCTTCAGAATGCACTTTGAGCTCTGGTGGGTGCTGAACAGAGTCTCCTGGGCATTCTCTGTTCTTCAGGCATGCCTTTTTGACCTTGAATTTCCTGACTGCCATGGTGGTGGGGAAGTGTCTATCTGTTTTGAGTTTGATAGTGCTGATGAACCATCCTGGCTGCATTTTGGAAGACACACACTGAAGCAATACTTCTTCCTCTCAACCCTGGGAAATGTTTCTTTCTAAATTTCCACACTTGGTTACAGTTGGAGCAGTGTGTCCCCAGAATGGGGGTATAGAGATCCATGGAGAAAGTGGAACATTTGAAATTGTGTTGTGTAGGGGAAGTTAGAGAGTTGAGCAAAGTCATCTGCATCCTCTTGCTCAGTCTCCCTTGCGACTTTAACAGGACACCATCCCACTTCCTCTTCTATTAGTTTCTCTGTAAAAGAGCTCAGCCTATGCCATGAAGTGCAGGCTTGTGTCCTTGACGGCTCCCTAGCACCCCCGAGTATCACAGCTCATTGCTATCAACCCACATCTTCTGAACACTGTGAACTACTGGGGTGTGTCTATGCCCCAGTTGTGAGTCATCTGTTAATAATGTTCCTTTAATGACTTTGACCCTGCGAGTATGAATTATTCTGATCTCTTGGACGGTGATGTCATAACACACCCCAGTAGGGGAAGAGAGTGGGTGGATGAGTGCTGCTCAGCACCAGAGACACCTGCTGGAGGGCAGAGACTGTGGTACAAAGATTCTAGCATCCTTTCTGAGCAAAGGATACTATATAAAGAGGATGCAGGGCAGAAAAATCAAACAAGCATGAGTTTGTGTCTTAGATGTGCCAATCAGCTGGCGCTCCAGTGGGATGCATTGTCTGTAGTCTGTGATTGGTGATTCAGTTTCCTATCAACTCTCTGTGTTTGGCTAGTTAGTTAGTTTCCTCTCTGTGGCACTGTCTCTCTGGATTCTATGATGAAGAAGGCTTCCTAAGAGTGGCTATGGGACATCTCACAAGTGTCTGGCAAATGGCAAGACAATTTAGGTGATTGCAGGGATAAAAGTTGTGAAGGATTAGAAGCACCATTAGTCATCTTACCCGGGATCTTCATTCTGTAGATGGTGGCTTCACCAGTATGTCACAGTTAGTGTGAAAGCACAATATTCGTAGTGTTAGTCTAATGCTCTGTAGAACACACTTTTCGCTTCAGTCATCCATTAATTCCTTTATGCTTTTCCTTTCTTTGTTTTAAAATCCCTCCCTTCCTTCCTTCCTTCCTTCCTTCCTTCCTTCCTTCCTTCCTTCCTTCCTTCCTTCCTTCCTCCCTCCCTCCCTCCCTCCCTCCCTCCCTCCCTCCCTGTGTGCATGTGTGTGTGTGTACACACATTCCTGTGTATGAATGTGGGAGTGCATGTACCACAGTGCTCATGTGGAGGTCAGAGGGCAACCACAGTCCTTATTTTTCACCTCCTTTGAGACAAGGTCTCTGTGTTGTTTCCCTGCTGGGTATGCTGGGCTAGTTAGCCTATGAGCTTCCTGGAGTTCACATGAGCTTCCTGGAGTTCACATGAGCTTCCTGGAGTTCACCTGTTCCCACCTCCCATCTCCCCACAGGGTGCTAGGATTACAGACACTCATGGTTCTGCATCTTACATTATTTCTTTTTAGACATTTTATTTTTATTTAATCTAAAATCTTTATGCCTCTTTTCTAGGTTCTGTATTAGTGATTAGTGAAACATTTCTGTTTGTATTTATAGTTCTTTAAAATGATATAGTAGCAGTTTCAAAGGGAGAATAATTTTATTCTTGTACAACTTCCTTCACAGTTGTCTGCACGGTTAATATACATGTTTATTGAGCTTTGCTGCAGTTAAAATTATAGACAGTTTTTAAAATACAGACACACAGCTGTTAGAAATTGCAGTTTTTGATGACTGTGTAATATGTTGTACTTATTTTTCTGTTCTTTTGTTGTTGAATGCTGAGTTCATTTATTTATTTATTTTTTCTATATTTTAATTTTATGTGTATGAATATTTTGCTTGTATGTATGTAAGTGTAACCATGTCATGCAATGCCTGAGGAGGCCAGAAGAGGGCGTCTGATCCCTGGAACTGGAATCAAGGATCGTTGTTAGTCACCATGAAAATCCTGGGAACTGAATCCGCAGCCTGTGCAAGGGCAGCCAGTGCTCTTAACTGGTGAGCCATCTCACCAGCCCCCAGAGATAGCAGCTTTTTAGCCTCAAGAAAAGAAGTCTATATCCAGTGTCCAGATTTCTTCCCAGGTGAGCCCATAAAAATCCCATTAGAACCATAAAGCATATTAACTATAAACTCTGGAACTGTTATATGAACTAGTCTGGGTACCTACTGACTCAGTGTTATAAGGTTAGGTTTCATTAGTTAGTCCCCACACCAATCCCACTTACACTGAGCTTTCTGCTGTAAGTAATTTCTTATGTATCTTCCAGGTATTCTCTATGTTTGCACGAGGGTAGTAAGTACAAAGTTCACAGGCATCACTCAGAAAGCAATCTTCAAAGGATCCTTAAAGGAGGACAGGAAGCAATCTATGTAGTTATCTGGAGGGATGAGGGAACAGCAACACTAAGTCCTAAGATGCAGGTGTGGCAGAGGGCCTGATGAGGTGCACAGAGACCTTGGGTCTGGAGCGGAAGTATAGCGCAGAGCATGCGCAGGGCACTGCTTTTTCTCTGAGTAAAATGAGCACCATGAGCATGCTGTGATATGACTTCCAGTTAAGAGCGTAGAGAATCATTAGGAGGCTGTGACATAATAAGCGCATGATGGGACCGTGAACTTCTACGGTAGTGAGGTGGAGTGGATGATTGGGTCTGGGATGCTTTTCAAAAGCTCATTTAACTAATGTGATTTATTATGGAATTGGCTGTGGGATAACTTCCACATTTATTGACTCAACATCTGCAATGGCATGGTTGAAAATCTGTGGGTGGCCTGCAGGTCTGGGCTTTCTCTGCCATGTCTTCTGCCTGCTGGACCCTGTGCAGCAACATGCCACTGTGATGTGGGCAAATTCTGTGCTCCAAGATGACGGGCAAGATTCTGGGATATAGCTTCCTATTGAATTGTGCCTAAGATTATCTCTCTGTGCTTGTTTCTTTGAAACTGAGCATCAAACCTTTTGTCTGTTAGGCAAGCACTATACTTAGCACTCTATACCACTGAGCTGCACCATCAGCTCTGTCTGTTTTGCTCACTTCTCTTATTTGAAAGATGTTTAGTAGAATATAAGTGGTTCATCCTAGAATTCTGGACTCATTTTGGGGGGATATCCACACTAGACTCTTATTCCGGAAAGTTCTGTGATTCTGCTTTTGGAGATCACACTGTGCAGTGAGTTTCATTGTTTATCATCATCGATCACTTTCTGTGTCTTTTAACGAAAACACAGCGAAGATAAATGTGTTATTTTTAATTTTCTTCTTGAAGTCCTTTCAATTTAAAGTTAATTAAATGCCTTCACATCATAATTTTAAAGTATTCTTTCAGTAATAGCGAGACAATGTGAGAGAGTTATAAGAATTCCTGAGTCTAAAATAAACTGCAAATGCCCTTTGAAAGGCCACAGCGTGTACAGTCAGCATTGCTTAAACTTGATTAGTTCTTTCATGTCTTTATTAATTATATTAATATACTATTGGGAAGATGAGTTTGGGATTAATGAGTGTTTAATTAAGACATTCATGAGGTGTTCCATTCTAGCGTGAAAGGAAGGTCCTGAAATTTCTGGGGCTTGGGGTTAGTGGTTTTCTCATTTAGGGGTGGGGCGGCTGTGACAGCTGGATTGTGAATATCCCTCAAAGTCTATGGGCTAAAAGTTTAGTCCCCAACCCATGGTGCTCTTAATAGGCGGCAGAGTCTTTAGAAAGTGGGGCCTAGAGGAGGAAGTTCGGTCATTGGGGGTGCTCCCTTTGAGAGGCACTGGGACACTTTCCCTCTCTTCCTCTTCTTTCCTTTCCTCTATCTCTTTCTCTGTCTCTTACTCTCTCTCCTACCGTGAAGAAGTGAAGTGAAGAGACCTCTCCCACCTTACTCCCACCCATGTGCAAAGCATACCCAAAGCAGCAGTGCTAAGTGCCCATGATGGACACCTCTGAAACCATGAGCCAAACTAAGCCTTTCTTCCTCGCGTCTTAATCGTCTGAAAAATCATCATTTGTCACAGTCTCAAAAAGTTGACTGACACAGGGTTATTGGGAAAAACCTGAGAAGATAATGAAAATCACAAAGACATCCATTCATGGTTAGACAGAGCCTGAGCCTGTTTGTATTCAATTCTTAGGTGGTTCTGAATAGGACTTCTACACCTGACTGAGAACCACTTTCTAAGAGTATTGAACTCCTTTAGTCATTGGGTCAGAGATTTTGGATTCTGGGCCTGTTATTCCAGGCTGAATCTGTTGTGTTCAAGGTGCATTTGATGTGTCAGACCCCCACATTGTGAGTGAGGCATTGGCTTGTGGGTAAGCTAAGCAGTTCTCTCATTTTCTTCCAAATGCATATCCTGTTATAGGAGGTCTCAAGTCCATTTTAGTGCTAAAGATAAGCCAAGCCTCCTCTGATGTCTATAAGTGGGGAGGGAGGCTTGTGGTCCAATTTCAACATTAAGAATAGAATCCTTTCTAATTAAAGATGCCTGTGATAAAATCTGTACCAGGGAAGACAGTTTCTTACAGCGTTCTTTTTAGTTCCATACCTTATTCTACTTCAGGTGAGAAAGATATTTCTGAGTTTCTCAGTAATGATGGCCGTTAGTGAGTAATAAACAGTGAGGAGCACATCCAAGAGCTTTCTTGGCAATCTGTTAATAATCCTTATAAGTATAGCTGACAATTAAGCATTTTGCCCCTTTTCAGAAAAGGGAATGGAGACCCAGAGAAGATTCCCAAAGCTACCTCAGCTTGTTGTGGAAGCTAAGATTCAAACCCAGGAAATATGATGGCAAAGTTTATTTGAACCCCAATATGCTTTGCTATTTCTCACACTGGCTGGGTATATGCCCCAGCTTTTCATTATGCTGGTCTCTGAATCTTAATAAACAGTATAATACTGAAAGGATGTGGATCCTGCAGGAGAAAGCTCTTCAGATTATTGAAGGATATGTAGTAAGACAGCAGGGGCTCTTGAAAGCTCTCCCTTGCTCAAAGAAGAAAGGCCAGGGTGGGACTCAACATGCTGGATGGCACACAATAGGAGTACAGTGGTCTAGTTGGCCCTGTGCCTTATAGACACCTACCCTGATAGGGCAGTGCCCACTGCATCCCGGTCATTGGATAGTTTGAATATCACTGTATATTCCTTCCATGAGGGCCATGACTATTATGATGACAGGTCCCTGAGTAATAGACCTTCTAAGCCAGAAGAATGAGAGGAACAGTTGTTCATGAGGCTGACAGGTGCTGCTGACAAGTAGAAAACTGCACATCACTGGGAAACCCCCGAGTTCCCAGGAGGCAGGGCTAGAGAGTTGGGGAGACCCAGCCAATGAGGTAAGAGCCATGATTGAGGGCAGAATTTCTAAACCTGGATCTTAAATGGATTCTTTTAAAGAGAAAATTATTACAGCTTATCTCCAGCGTTAAATAGTCTCATTATTGTATTACTTAAATAATTTCAGACAGAAAAGTGTAAATCCTTTATATCCTTATCAACTATAAAGTGACATCAATGTACCAAAATAGAGTAGAAACAAAATGAACAGACCCATAAAATCTCTGTTAGTACTACATATTTAATGATGAATGCTGCTGTTTCATGGAAACTACCACATCTTACATGTCTGTGGCACAGACTTCATGTCCTTGGTTGTGGCCACCTCTACTCTGGTGGTGTGGGATGACTCACTTATTCCACCAGTTGTCCTTGAGACTTTGTAAAATCTTTGCATGTGCAGGGCCTGTGATGCCTGTAAGTCTCCCTTGACTGCAAAGATAGTGCTGATGAGTCAGACATGGCTCTGAATGTCTCCTTAGTACCAAAGTGGTCACAGTACAAACTCAGACAGAAGTTGGTATGGCAGGTCCTGGTTACAAGGAGTTGACAACAGAGATGGTAGAGAATACACTTATTCATACTTTTTGTTGCTTTTCATTTTTAGACAGGGTCTCTTGCATCGCTTTGGGTGACCTTGAACTTACTACGTAGCCCAGGCTAACCTCTGATTTGCAACTCTACTGCCTCAGCTTCCTGAGTGCTGGGATTTTAGGTATGATCTACTATACCTGGCTTATCCTGATTATTTAGACCGATGTGGAATAATGTAAACCAGTAGTCTGGTTTGTCACAAAGTGTGGCCAGAAGTCTTAGGACTAAAGAAATAGACATTTCCTGCTTAGAAAATACCCGTTAATGGGTTAGGGTTGTGGGCTCAGTGGTAGATTGATTACATAGCAGGAGTAGGTTCTTGGGTTCATAGTGTCACAAAAACAAACGAGTGAATAAATAAAATGTATTGGAGTCAGGCTTCAGTGGCTTGCAGAACTTTCACTCTCCCTATCAGTCTTTGACAGTCTCTACTCACTGTGAAGATGGGGATTATTCCAGTTGGGATCAGCTGGCCATGCTTTCCTTCCTTCAGTTGAGAGATACTGACTCTTGGCAAACTTGTGACTGCTCTGTCCTTGGGTATTGAGGATTCCTCCCACTTCCTCCCCCTGTTCAATCAAGATGACTAACTAATTATATTCAGCAAACAGATCGACAGCACTGCTTCTGAGTCGGAGGAGCATCTCAGAATCGCCAGGATGTCTTCCTCAGTGCAACTGTTTTGTATGCGCCCTCCTTAGCCACCTTCCAATGTTCTGTCGCAGTCTCTCGGGATAGGGTCAGGGGTGTGTACGATAGGCTTCTCAGCCAACTCTGACATTCCATCTTTGATTAAGAATCACTGAGCTAGAGTAAGAGAAGAGCAAATTAGTCTAAAATCAAAGGCATTGCAGGTTACAATGAGCACCTTCTTTAATAAGGCAGTGAATGGTGACTAAAGGTAGAGATGTTTGCTACCTTGGAAGCATAATCTAGAAACACTGTTAGGCAGGAATGAGGCAGCTGGAATGAAAGGCAGAAGAATTATAAATTAGAGTGACCAGGTTTTATTTGTTCCTGGTATGTAGTCTTAAATTTTTATTATTGTACAGCTGCCAATTTGATTTTATAATGCAAATAAAAGTCTGATATGTACGGCAATGCATTTATTGTTCATATCTATTAAAAGATTAAATACTTTATTACAATCATTCTCAAATCTTATTAAAATTTCTATTGACAGGTACAAATTAGCATGGTAAAATGTGATACTCCATCTTTCATATTCAATGCCACAGGGCTGAGATTAGGAAGTAGTGCCAGAATATTTGGGAATAGAATAGACAGAGTTTGGGCTATTACATAATATTTTATATTAATTCAGTTGGTACTTACTGAGGTCCTGCAGTGAGCCAGCTCTTATTGGAGCAGAGGAGAAAAATATCCAAACCTTGAACCTTGTCCTCATGGATCTTATATTTTGTTGGAAAAGATAAAAATAAAAAGCAAAAAGTACTCAGGGTGTGATAGTGATGGGGGCGGTGGTAAGGGGCAGTGATAACATTTGAGCGCAATCCTGAAGGTTAATAGACTGAGCCATCCAGACATCTGTAAGAAAAGTATTCCAGATGAATAGTGAGTGTGAAGGCTCTGTAATAAATGCTTTTGTAATCATGTGACCAAATGCATGCCAGAAACAACTTGAGGAGGCAAAGCTTGGTTTTGGTTTTGGTTTCAGTCTGTCCTACTGAGGACACAGCAGATTTCCTGGTGTCAGAAGATTCTTAAATCTTGATGACTAAGAGAGCTGAACTGAAAGAGAGGCTGGTCTATAATCCTCAGCCGTTTATGTGTGCCATCTAGATCCTATGTCCCAAAACAACACCAACAGCTTGGGAACAAGTATTCAAGCAATGAGCTTGTGGTGGACATTTCAGACCCTAAGCATAACAGACTGTGAAGCAAGAGAGCATTTGGAGTGCCTAAGGAGTCAACAGCTAGAGCAGAGAGAACAAGGAAGAGCCTGGTAGATGCGGCCAGGGAGGCATTAAGGGTCTGGGAGTCTCCAGCACAGAGTTAGTTTTCAAGTAGATGAGAAGTCATTGCCCAGGTTTGCATGTGGGAGAGAACAGGAGATGTCAGTCTTTCTAAACCTGTGCGACCTCACTTTGTATAATTTTTCCCTGTCTCATCCATTTACCTGTGAATTTCATAATTTGATTTTTATCTTTACTGCTGAATAAAATTCCATTGTATATATGTGCTATGGCTTCATTTTTCCATTTGTCAGTTGATGAACACAGGCTGTTTCCATTTCCTAGGTACTGTGAATAGAGCAGCAACAATATAAAGTCTTTTGGGACTCTGTCCAGGAATGTTCTAGCTGGGTCATGTGATAGTTTTATTTCTAGTTCTTTAAAGACTCTCCAGACTGATTTCCACAGTGGCTGTACCAGTTTATACTCCCAAGAACAGCGTAAATGTGTACTCCTTTCCCACAGCCACACTCACATCATGGCATGACGTTCTGACCACAGTGTGATGGACTCTTAAGGTAGTTTTAATCTGCATTTCCCTCATGGCTAAAGATTTTGAATATTTTTCAAAGTATTCCTTAACCAGTCACAATTATTATTATTTTTTCTGAGAACTCTCTGTTTAGTTCCATAGCCCAGTTTTTAATTGGTTTGCTTGTTTACTTGACGCTTAGTTTTTAAAGTTGCTTATATAGTCTAGTTACTAATCCCCTGTCAGAAATATACCTGGCAAAGGTTTTCTCCCATTTTGTGGGCTGCCTTGTCTCTTGGTTGCTGTACAAAAGCTTTTTAGTATAATGAGATTCTCATTTGTTGATTATTGGTTTTATTTCTTGTGCTATTCAGAAAGTCCTTATCTATCCTTCTGCTGGAGTGTACTGCCCACTGTTTCCTGTAGTAGTTTCAGAGGATCAGGTTTGGTAGAGGTCCTTGATCCATTTTGTTTTGACTTTTGTGCAGGGTGAAAGATGAGATCTAGTTTCACTCCTCTACATGTTAACAAGTTTGACCAGGTCCATTTATTGATGAGGATGTTGAATTAGTTACTTTTCCCTTGTATGACCACTTGGGTTTATGGTTCCAGAAAGATAAGAATCCATCATGGCAGGGACCCATTGTGGCAGAGGTGGCTGGAGCAGAAAGCTGAAAGCTCCCATTCTGTATCACAGGAATCAGAGGGAAACTCAGAGTAGGTAGAGGCTGTGAACTCTCAAAGAGTTTTCTGCAGCAGGGTCACACCTCCTAAAGGTTTCATGACCCTCCCCAAACACTGCTGCCAACTGACCAAGTGTTAAAATACTTGAACCTATGGGGGATATCTCTCATTCAAAACACTAGATGTCTTTTCTCCAGTGTGTGCTTTCAGTATCTTTGTTAGAAATAGCATAGCTATGTGGACTAAAATCTGAGTCCTCTGTTCTATTCGGTTAATCTACATATTTGTTTTTGTTCCAGTATTATGCTGTTTTTATTAGTATGTCTCTGTAGTGTAACTTGAAATCAAGAAAGGTGATACCTCTACCAGTCTTCATTTTGTTTTGGATTGCCTTGACGATCATTGGCCTGTTCTTCTTCCATATAAATTTGAAGATTTTTTTTTCTATGTCTGTGAAGAATGACCCTGTAACTTTGCTTAGGTTTGCTTTGAATCTGTAGATTGTGTTTGGCAGGATGGTCATATTCATGATAGTTTTTCTAATCCATGAGCAAGGGAAGTGTTTTTCCATATTCCTTAGTTTTCATTATAGAATTCTTCTGTTTCCTTGGTTAGGTTTATTCCCAAGTATTTTATTTTGGAGTGGCTTTTATGAATGGGATTGTTTCCCTCACTTCTTTTTCAATATGCTTTTCATTTGCTGGTACATAGGAAAGCTGCTGGTTTCCATGAGTTAATTTTGTAATTTACTACATTACTGAATGTGTTTATCAGTTTTAAGAGATGTGTGTGTGTGTGTGTGTGTGTGTGTGTGTGTGTGTAGTCTTTAGGGTCTCATATTTAGAATCATAGCATTGATAAATGTGATACACTGACTTCTTATCTGCATTCCTTTTTTTCTTTCTTTTGTCTCATGGCTCTAGCTAAGACTTCAAGCCTTATATTTTACTAGGGGTGGGGAGAGTGAATACTCGTGTCTTGTTCCTGATCTTAGTGGAAATACCTTGAGTCTTTCTCCAGTTAGCATTATATTGGCTGTAGGTTCGTCACAAATAGCCTTTATTATATTGAGGTATGCTATTCCTCCATCTCAGCCTCTCCATGGCTTTTATCATGAGTGGGTGTTGGAGTTTATGAGATACCTTTTCTGCATCTATTGAGATGAATGTGTGATTTGTATCCTTGAGATCACTTATGCATTTATTGAGTTATGTATGCTTAACCATCCCTGCACCTGTGGAATGTCAGTTGTTGGTCTTATTTTCTGAGCTCCCAGAGTCCTATTCATAAAGTTCTTACCTATGTCTGTATCTTGTACTATACTCTTTATTTTTCCTCTAGGAATTTCAGAGTTTTAGGACTTATGTTTAGATCTTTGAACTATTTTGGTATTGATTTTTGTGCGGAGTGAGAGATATGGATCTAGTTTTATTCTTCTACATAGGGATATGCATTTTTCCTAGTACTGTTTGTTAAAGTGGCTGTCTTTTTGTCAATGTGTATTTTTGGCATCTTTGTAAAAAGCCTAGTGACTTTAGCTGTAAGGGTTTATATATGGATTTTCTATTCTGTCCCATTGATCTACATGTCTGTTTCTGTGTTAACACTATACTGTTTTTCTTACTATGGCTTTGAAATCAGGTATAGAAATCACAATGTGAAATCAGGTATAGCAATATATCATGCATTATTCTTTTTGCTCAGGATTGATTTGGCTATCTGAGGTCTTTTGTGCTTATAAATGAATGTTAAAATTTTTTATCTGAATAAAAAAATAGCATTAGGATTTCAGTGGGGAATGCATTGAATCTGGTTTGCTTTTTGGTAACATAGCCATTTTCATAATATTGATTCTTCTGACCCATGATCATGGGAGGTCTTTCAATCTTCTGATGGCTTCTTCAGTCTTTTGAAATTTTTATTATAGAGCTCTTTCACTTTCTTTAAGCCATTACTTTTTTCTTTTTTTACATGTGGATTATTAGTGGTTGGTATGTATGGTGTGCATGTGTGTATGTGTGTTCACATGTGTATTTATGCTCACATATGTGTACCTTTATGTGGGTACATGTCCATTGTAAATAGAATTATGTTTTACATATTGCTCTGAATTTTACTTTTATCCACCCAGTTTACATTTGTGAGTTCAAGACAGCTTAATTATTAGCTTCTGGATTTTCATAAGTGACAATGTTGCTACAGATTTGATGTGTGTGTGTGTGTGTGTGTGTGTACACCTGTATTCAGGCTGGGGATTTAACCCAGCACCTTCTACATAGGTTAGATAAGTGCTCTAGTACTGAGCTATATCCCTCGCCCTCTTTTATCTTTTATTTTGAGATTCCTCCCAGATGGCTTAGATTTTTAGCTGTAAGGTCTCATGTTCCAGAAGATACAATGACCAAACACCAGGGGACAGGCAACAGATGCGGATAAAAGCAGTTGTGTTGGGAGCTGTTCCCTTAGGTGACCGTGAGAGCAGCTTAGAGTGTGAGAAAGATTGTGAACTCTGAAGTCAAATCAGGATTTCAATTGAGTTCTCATATTAGTTGGATGTTTGAGGCAAATAAAGTATTTAACCACTCTGTGCTTCTGTTTCATTCTTCTACAAAATGCTCACAATACACCCATTTGTGCTGGGGCACTAGATGTGGTATAAGCAAAGTCTGGTCCTAGGTAGATACATCACTAATGTCTAAGTCTTTATACAAGAGCCAGGGTAGGTAACTGGCACTAGGAACTGCTTTATATGCAGCCTGGGTTGGGGGAGGCCTAATAGATGGAAGTCAAGGATCATGGTTTGGTCACTGGGAGACTATGTGAATGGAAAGCTGGCTTCTGAAAGGACCTGGGATGGGTTTTTAATCCTTTCATTCCTTTTTGTGCATAAAACTGTAATGTACATTTATTGTTTACAAAACTGTGGTCATACTGTTTTATGCTGTGCTTCTATGAAAACATACTATAATTATTTCCCAAATTTTATAACCTTTTTACTGGCCACATGGTAATTTTTGAGTATGCATATCATAATTTTTATAGTGAACTAATTTCATAACATTAAATATTTAGGTAGTTTGTAGAACATTTTTCTGATATGAATAATTTTATCATGAATATCCTTGTAGCAAAATTCTTGACCAAATAAGTGGGCATCTCCATTTCAATGCCCACTTTCCCCTCTTTTTAAAAAGTTTTGTATGTATGTATGTGCAGTGTGTACATGCCTGATCCCATGGAGGTCAGAAGAGGCCATTGGATCCCTTGGAACTAGAGTTACAGACCATTGTGAACTGCTGCATGAGTGCTATAGACCAAACCATGTTCTCTGCAAGGATAGCAAGATAACTGCTGAACTGTCTCTCTAGCTCCCTCTTTTTCTTTTTTATAGATGGTTCACAGATGTTTTAAGGACTACTAGAAGAAGGACCTCTCATGCCCCTCACCCATATTTTCCACAGCAATAAGGTAACACCTTGCTTGGATATAAAACAATATCATAACCAGCAAGTTGACATTGCTAAAACCCTTCAGGACCTTCTTTGAAATTTTTGGTTTTGGCCAAATAGATGTTTTAGACAGGCTACTGGAGAACTCTGCTTTGTATTAAGTATTCTTCTTCAGTCTATTGGCTACTCCTTTTTTTCACCTTCCCGGCTGAACTTTGTCTGATCGGCTAGCCTGGCAGTTAGTCTTCTAGCTGTGTTTACACAGGTGCATGAGTTCTAGAGTCTCAGAATTCCAGGCACTGATGTTCTCCAGCAACCCTGTGAAATAGGTCAGAGACTGTTTCTTCTCCATGAACTTGCAGCCGTTGTTGATTTCTATTCTTTAATATGTACAGATAACACCCAGAGCTGGCAGGCATAATAGATGCAATCTGCTTCTGATAGGGTCACCAATTAAAGGTGTGAGTCAGTCTGCAAGGTTACACTTCTTTTGTTCTTTAGATTCTGTGAGACCATATTTCACTTATATAGAAAAGCATACTTGTGAAATTGTAATGAAATTTCACTTTATGCATGAATGAAATAATGCAAGCACTGTAACAAGAATATAAAGTCTTGTGTCATCTTAAAGTGGCAGTTGGATGCAATGATAGCTGTTTTTCTCTTTAGTTTCATGGGAGCCTCACTAACAGTCTTGTAGAGCAGACAAACCTACCATGCTTTACCAGAGAAGGAAGTCTTGCAAATGATGTTGGTTACTGTTGCATCTTTATCTGAAAATTCACTACTAGTATAATTGGGTCTTTTTGTAAGTGGAAAATAATGTTGTTCATATGCTCATTAACTAATGGTACTGGTCTGGCTACTCGTTTTGAAAATAGACATGAAAAGAAAGGTAGATATAATAAAACACTACAGGGACAAACATACTCAGTGCTGTTAATTTAAGAGAAAGCATTTTATGGAATATTATAGATAATGCCAAGGAAATAAAAGACTGCATTAAAGAAAAATATGCTACAATGGTTGTAGATGTATGTACAGCATCTTCAGACTTAATGTTTATTCTAGTGGGAAATTTAGTCATGAATTATGCAAGTTTTGATTTATGCAAGGTCTTCAGTAATTTATGCCTTGCATAAAATGCATCCTTCTATGCTGGGTTCACTCTACATTTGCTTTGGACTGAAGTGGTATGTGCAATTAAGATCGGGCTTTGAAATTTCTTCTTTTTTTCAATGTATAAATAAGATTTTTAAGTCAGATGCTTAAAATTCAAGAATGTTTTTCAATAAAATAAGCATACCAATAAACTTGAATCTATTGATTTATACACATACACACACCTAGTTTTTTACATATTAGTTTTATTTTAATTTGGTGTTTTCAACAACTTTGGAGCCATCATCATCTTGAATTTTTAAAAGAAGCCTCAAAGAACCAGAGAGGTTAAGATCAAGGACCTCTTTGGAAGGTGGCAGCCCAGGATTAAGGTCTATGCCAGACTCCAAAGCCTTTGTTTTGTCTGAAAGCCAATGTTGGCTTCTGGTAAGCCAATAGATAGGATATGGGTTTCAGTATTCCCCAAATTTGGCTTGTATACCCATTTTTCTGGGCAGAAAGCCTATGCTTCCCATCAGTCATAGATCGCTAGTGATCCTCCCTCCATCCTTCCTAGTGTCATATACCTCACAGCACATCAAAAGTCCCCAAGTGACCGACAGAGCTCCTTACTCCTGTATCAACCAGTAATCAGCACTGATGGCTATGCAAAAACTCTTCACAGCAGGCAACAGCTCTGGAAAATGGGTGTTTGTCTAGCTCATGCTTCCTCTTGGTAGGTAATGCCAGGACAGGATAAAACCCTTCTTTTCCAGGAGGAAAGTCACGATGAATCTTACGGCACTTTTGTCCTTGAGTGTCTAAGGGGGCACAGAGCTATTCTCCATCTAGCACTGGGCATGCCTACAAATGTGCAAGACAGCTTAGCATCCATCTCATCTCCGGCTCCTCTCCAGCCTCCCTCTGTGGACTCTCACACACGGCATTGCCTTAAAGGGGCTGTGTCTGCACTTCATCTTTCTCTTCAAGCTGGAGACCTGCTGAGTGCAGGAGCCATGCTTGGTTTATCTTGGGGCCCCCAGAGTGCCCAGCTCCTATGTGACAAGAGCAAAACCACTTCAGTATCAGGTCCTGCAGCCTTTTCTCCAAGGCCTCCTGACCCCTTGCTATGGTCATTCCCTCATGGAAGGAGCGGGGAAGAACAGGACACAGGACACTACAGCTCACAGGACACTTCAAAGACGTATAATTCTGTAACCTCTCTGTGCTCATATAAACAACAAACAATTGCAGCAGGAGAAGAGCATCTTTGGTGAAGTTGCATCCAAGTGGTGTGGGGAACCCCAGGCATACAGCCTTTGTGAGTTGTACGTAGGCTGGGGTGAACTTCTAAGTGATGCAACGGCTTGGATGATACGCATTGCTCCACTGAGCTAGATTTGAGAGGGGGCTTTGTTTCTTTGGTTTGTTGTGGGTGCTCCGTCTTAGATGAATAGGTGTTTGTTCACTTCTACCTAGGGAAAGTGTCATAACAACTCTGTTGTGAGCTCCTGGGCCTTTGTGAGGTTAGTGTGCTCATGGGCGGAAGGTACAGAACAGCAACTTTGGAGCAACAGGTCAACTTCAGGAACCTGTGTGAAAAAACGCAGACAGGGCTGGGAGAAGAGAATGAGGTGGGGAAGTGACGTGGATCAGTGTAAGTGGAGCTGGAAGGGAGAGGGAGGAGCTGGGAGTTCCCCTTGCTTTGATTCCGATTTCTAAGGATCAGTCAAAGCTCCAGTCAAAAAAGTCTGAGCAATGCTTTCCATTCTTAAGCTCCCAAGACCATGATATGACTTCTTACTACGTATAAATATGTAGCCAGGCTCTTCTCACTGGCAATCGTCCCAGTTTCAGATTACAGTTAATTCACCACATACATTCTTTAAGAACAGAGGATATATTAAACAATGAAACAGTTTGAGCAAACCGATGGGTGGGGGAGGAATTCTAGTAAATATATCTACATATTTTTTAATTAAAAAATTTAAATGATAGAACAAAGTCCTTTAACCAATTAAAAATATTTTCATTGAATTAACTTTGGAGTTCATACAATGCATCTTAATCATATTTAGCCCCCGCTTCCCCGTCTGCACCCCCTATAGCCTGCTCACAGGACTTCATGCGTTCTGTGATATATATATGCTAAAGCCTATTGAATCAAGTTCGTGTACCCAAATGTCCCTCAGTGTGAGTTCATCCACTGGAGCCTGTTTGGCCTGTGTAGTGTTATTCCCTTGAAGAAGACCAACTCTCTCTCACCTAGAAGTGATCAGCTGCCAATAGTTCCTTGCCAAAGTTATTTCACCAAATTTTTAAACAGACAACATATGTTAAAGGAAAGGTAGAGGGCTGGTGGTGTAGCTTCTGCAGTAACGTGCTTGCCTAGAAGTGCAAGGCTCTGACTTCAGTCCTCAACACTGCTAAAATTAAATTAATGTCTAAAAACTAAAAGCAGCTGCTTTTCCTTCCCTTGACTTCCATCTCCTCTTTTCTTTTTATAGCTTGGGTAGTCCCTGTACTAATTTGAATTTTCTCATCAAAACTGTTTGTTCAATACAGTCTCGATTATTCTCTGGACCCGCCCCAAGAGGTCAGGGAAGAGAAGAGAAAAAAATCCCTTCTTGATGACTGTGAAGTCTGACTAGTGACAGCCACAGAATTTCTTCACTTAGCAGGTCCTGAAGAAGTAATTGCTTCTTTGGCCACACTCCTGAGACCACGCAAATCTCCCTTGCAGGAAACCATCTCTAGCAACAGATCCAAAATCCAGACATGCGAACTTGGAATAAGACATGAGGAAATCCCTTAAGTCTTTCTTGCCCTCTCCTGACCACATAGAAATTGCCTTTCCCCACTGTTATTCATTTAGCCAGGCGCCTGCTGCCCTTGTGGCTCCTTTTACTTCCCCCTTTCTCTCTGACAGTGTCTTTTCAGTCAAATTTCTGAGTGATACTGTCCTTTGCTAAGCTCCAAGGTCATGTCAAATAGAGTGCCCTGAACATCTGAAATGAAAACAGAATCCATCACGGTGTCTATACCAGCTGCACTGGCTGCAACTCAGGGCCTCAGCAAGGCTGACACAGCCCCCGAGGGGCTGCCTGCATGCTGGGCTACAGACTCCCTTGCTCAGTGGCCCAGTGGCCCTCTGTATTGTTAGCACCGTTCCGGAAGCCTTTCTGGAAGCGTGTTCAGTTTGGATGAACATATGTCTTGTTTCCATTCTCTGTCTACATCCTGGTGATGTAGAGTGCTGTCCTTGAGTCTGGTGCATCCTCCCAGATTGCTCTTATTCTGCTTTTATTTTCCCTTATCTTCCCACCCATCTCATTCTCTTGTCCTTCCTTCCCATCCCAGCTTCACGTATGTGGTTTTCTTACTGTTCCACATGGACATCCAATACTCTTCATATTCTTTTGGTCAGTGCCTCATTTCCTGCTGAAGAACAGTCTTTATGACAGTCTTGATTATGTTGCCATCACTGTTCTATCTTCAGCATTTGGCATTGGAAGGTTCAGTTGCAAAGATGTTGAATAATGGAATGATGAGAAAAAAGAGTTTCCAAAACTTTCTTAATCAGAATCACTCGGAGGGGAAGCTTGGCTGAAATGTCACTTCCTGGTAATCCTGAGTGAGCAGCTCGGGAGTGGGATATGGAAATGTGGGTCTGTCACAGAGGCTTTGTGTGATTCTTACACTAAAGCTGACTTGGAAGACTGATGAGAGAGGCTTGAGCAAGGGCAGAGTGGGGAGAAGGAACATTGGCCTGTGTGTCGGAATATCTGCCACTAGTGAACTTTGTATGCTTGAGCCAGAGAACTTGACTTGCTCAATCTGTCTCCTCATCTGTGTACCCAGAGATATGAACTAATAATAATCTATGAAATTCTTTCTAGTTCTGATGGTCTGTTTCTAGAAGTTTTGACAAATGCTCTCTATATGTGTGTATGGATAAACATGAGTGGAGTGTGTGTACTTGTGTGTGTGTGTGTGTGTGTGTGTGTGTGTGTGTGTGTGTGTATACTATCATCCCTACTTTTCTTCTGGCAGACCCCAAGCAACAAATGAATGAATGGGAGGTGTGACTTGTAGAAAATAAGGTGGACAGGTGTTATCTTGTATTATTCACTCAATTATGGAAGAGTCACTGTCCTGGGAGGAAGGCAAATGGTAATGTGTTACTTTGGCCTATTACAAACAACTTTAAGTTAGGTTCTTGGTGTTTATCCCTATATAGAATCCTGCTTTACTGAGTGTAGGTGGAGCCTCTGACTTGTTTCTAACTAATAAAATATGCGAAGCTAATGGGATATAGAGAGTGCTGTGCTATATAAGATTAATTCTTGTTATCAGACTCATACTAGTGTTTCTCTTTTGCTGCCTTTGAAGATGGAAGCTGCAACAAGTCCTTCAGCTACAAAGAAATTAATCCATCAATAGACTGAGGGAGATTGGAAGTGGACCCTCTCCAACCAAGCCTTTGTTAAGAACCCAGCTCTATTTGACACCTTGATTACAGTCTTGTGAGACTACAACCAGTGAACCCAATATAAGCCATGTTAGATTTCTGACCTCCAGAAACTGTGGGACAATGAGTCTATATTATTTTACTAAGTTTGTGTCAATTTGTTAGCTATTATAGAACGTATTAGTCAGTACTTGGTGCAACAATGCTGCATGACAGCCATCCCAGATTCAGTGAGATATGGTACTTTTATTTTCAGGTTGGTGGGTGTGTAGGTGAATTGTGGCTTAGCTAAATTCATCCAGGCACAAATGAATTTAGCTCCCGGCTGTAATTTATATTCAGGTCTGCTTCACATGTGTTAGCTTTAGGGTGTGAGTCCAAGGGCAGCAGTTTCTCCTAGTTACTCAAGAACCAAGTCAGATTATACAAGCGCAGGTGAGACCCACGCTTATGTCACACTCATTAATATTTCATGGGCCTCATTCAGCCACATGGTCAAGGGGAATGTCAGTGAGAAGTGAGCAATCGAAAGGGTCTAAATGAGTCTGTCTGCTAGTGACAGTTTGTCTAAAGTACCTCATGTATATTCTGGTCTCTTCAGAAAGAGCACTTCTAACAGTGCTTTATGCACACCAGCTCACTCTCCTGGAGGTCTTGTGCGGAAGGCAGAAGAAGTTATTTTTTTTTTTTTTCATGAGGGAAGAAAGGGGCTGAGAGGAATTTCTCAGTACTGACAGCTTGCTTCAGGCAGAGTGCACACTGCAGCATGGTTTTCCTTCCTTCCTCCAGGCTTGTCCTGTGGCCTTGTGATTTCCCAGACATTGTTGATTTAAGCTAATAGTGCCAACCATATTCTATTTGAAGTGGTTTAAAAGATGTTTAAGTATCTCAAGTCATTCTAAATTGCTTCATTGCCCTGGGTGGCCAGTGTCCACTCCCTGGGCCTTTGCACTAGCCAATGCCTAGGTCTGTAATTGTTTTTTTCTAACCACTGATGACCTACAGTACCCAGAACACTGACATCCTACCTTGTGTTCAGTGTTCAGGTCTTAACTGGGGCTCTTATTCTTTCTTGACATCCTCTTTGACTAGTACTCTGCCATTGTGCATTGTGTCTTCTCACCTCCTGCCTTCCATTCTATGGTGGCCTTTAACTTATTGCGCCATAGTTATCTGTTTCCCTACCGGAACCTGGGCTCCTCCAAGGCAGGTGCTTTCCTGTTCCTCCCTAAGCCACCCAGCATCCAGAGTGTAGTAGGCTTGTATTCAGGCTTTTTCTTTGTAGTTTCATAAACCACAAATGCTACCACTTATCTGAGTGACACTACACCTTAATGCTTTTACCCTATTGTTTTCTTTACATTGCATGATATGGCTTGTGGCTAGCACCGACCCTCACCACCCATTATTACATTAAATCTAAGTATTCCTTAAGAGCTAATGTGCCCAACTAGAAATTTTCAAATATCTTGTGAAGTCTCCTGGATATAGACTGTTTAGTGTTGAGATGAATGTTCAGAATTATATTCAGAAACTTAGACTTTAATCTGAGAGCAACCAACAGTCACTACAGTTTGAAGAGGAAAATGAATGTTCTAGGAAGATCTGAATGGGTGGATAAGGGTTATTTTTCTATAAGAAGCTGTTGTCAGTTTAGAGATCCTGGTGGCTTTACTGGGTAGATGGGAAGAAAGGAAAAGCAGATGCTGGCAATTACTGGAGCATATTTCCTAGAGTCTGATGACTCTGCACAGGGCTTGAAGCCCCAGCCTGTCTTAAACATTCTATGAAAAACAAGTTGAGAAGCTCAGCTCAGACATCTGTGATGTAAGAAAAACTCATGTATGACACAAACAAAATGGCATTTGGAAACAGAGATTAAGCTATGTGTTCCTGGACAAGTGATGCGACCACTCTGAATTTTAGACTGCATAATGGAGAAATTAAACTTCCCTTAAACATCAAATGAGACAGAATCTAAATATTCTCAGGAGTTAGTGACCACATAAACTATTCTGAAATATGCCCCAAGCTGCTGCTATGACGAGACTCCTCCTCCTCCTCCTAT
The DNA here is from genome assembly GCA_035773235.1 of Eospalax fontanierii. Taxonomy (NCBI): domain Eukaryota; kingdom Metazoa; phylum Chordata; class Mammalia; order Rodentia; family Spalacidae; genus Eospalax; species Eospalax fontanierii. The sequence continues at coordinate 21,399,040 of CM069548.1, read as the reverse complement.
TCCTCCTCCTCTCTGTCGTCTCTGTCTCTGTCTCTGTCTCTGTCTCTGTCTCTCTCTCTCTCTCTCTCTCACACACACACACACACACACACACACACATCCTACACACAAGCACTGCTGATTCTATTACAAGTCTACTCATCCTCTGTGGATCTTCTGAAATGATCACCCTTTCCTCACTGCTCTCTGATGAAGGGATTCCAACCTCAGTGTTTGTAGCATCATTATCTGTACCTTGCATATGATACCATGTTAGTTTGGGCTTCAAAAAGCACAATGTTTATCCATTTCATTCTCCCACTGTTAGTGATCCCGGTGAGACCACTCTCCTGTTGTGTCCTTTGATTCCCCACTTTCCCATGCCCTGTCTGCATGCCTACTCATCCATTTCTATGTGTGTAGTTTTATATCTTTTTGTTTCTGTGCATATACTTGCAAAATGTCCCTTGGTGTTCTGCAAACATGCACTGGTGATTTGCATAAATGAAGCTGTGCTACATGCCTCATTCTGTTTCCTTCCATTTCTTCAGGACTGTATTATACAGATATGTCCATGTTGCTGCAGTGCACATCTAATCCATTGCACTCGACAGCTGCTTACTATATCATGCTGGGCATCCCTTACAATCATCTATTTCTCTAATGGCAGACCTCAGGGCGTCTCCAACACCCCCCATCCCAAATGATACTTCAGTGAACATTCTAGGACATTTCCTTCTACAGCAGCAGTTCTCACCTGGGGTGATTTGTATCTTTAAAGACAGGTGGAAATGTTTGGAGACAACTTTGATTGTCACAAAATAGGGAAATACTCTAGAAGGTCAAGTTCAAGGATTCTGCTCAGAGTCCTGGAAAGCCTGGCACATCCTTCCCACACTTAATTATTTGATCCTAAATGTCAGTGATGCCAACATGGAGATACTATGTCTTGATGTGGGTGAGGATTTCTTGGGATGTACTCCCAGGAACAGGCTTGGTGGGCCAGTGAGTGTACCCACATTCCTGGTTTGAATCAGAAGTACCTGACTGCTGTCCAGCAAGGCTGTACCTACTAGTCTGTTCCTGTCAGGTTAATAAGTCTTTGATTGCCCACCTTTCTGTCAATGCCTCGATTACCCAACTTAATTATTTGTTTGCTTGAGACAGGGTCTCCTCATAGCTTCAGCTGGCCTGGAACTTGCTATGTAGACCAGGCTGACCTTGATCTCACAGAGATTTTCTTTCTTCTGCCTCCTGAGTGCTGGAATTAAAGGTGTCTGCCACCATGTACCTTTAAATCCTTGTCATCTCATATGTATAAAATGAGACTCATTATTCATCTAATATATATTTCTCTGGTTATTAAAGAGATGAGTGCTATTTCATTATGGCATAGTAACTACTTAGCAGGCCAAAAAATACAGTAATAAAGCTAGGAGCCTGTCATTTTGCTTTAAAAATATTGTTTTTCTTTGAGAACTCCAAACAATGTACTGTGATTATATTCCTCCTTCTCCCAAATCCTCCCAGATCCACCACCAATTCCCTAACCATCCATCTTTGTGTGACCCTCCCCACGGAGTCCATTTGTGTTGTCCAGATATCATTTTGCTTTCATACAAGTTTTGGCCCACTTTTTAGTCTCTTGGAGCATCTTATATATACAAGTTAGAATTAGAATAGTGACTTTCAGGGCTGGAAAGATGGCTCAGCAGTGAAGAGCTTATATTGTTCATGCAGAGGACCTGAGTTCAGTTCCCAGCACTCATGTGAGGAGACTCAGAACTGCCTCCAAGGATTACGATGCCCTCTTCTGGCCTCCTTAGGCACTCATGCACATATGTACATCCACAGCACCCCCTCCCCATACACACAGAATTTTTAAAAGTCTTACTTATAATGACTTTCTCATTTGTTATGTTACCATTATTATCCCATTGACATAATGAAGGAGATAATGAAAATAAAGGTTTATCTGGCACATAGAAGCACTAAGCAAAAGTGTCATTGATAATACAATAACTTTCTATTTAGCTCCAAGTTTTTGACATATAAAAGTGCTGAATACAGCCAGTACTACTGAATAAAAAGCCAGTGAGTGAAGGGAGAAGGGGGAAGGGAGAGAAGGAGGAGCAGGTATCTGTCTCTTATAACCTGGCTCACCTCAGAGCCGATAGTTTATTGCCTCTGTGGATGCTGTAAATCTCAGGGAAGTCAAATTCAAGGCTCCAAGAGACAACTCCATTCTTCTCATTTTCTGATGATAAACAGTCACAAAGACAAAGAGCTTGCATCTTAAGGGCACTTTCTATTTATTAAATGCCTAGCAAGTTTGAGGCATCTCACACATAAATATGTCATTCAGTCGTCACGACTGCCCTGTGAGGTAGATATTTGTATTCTCATTTCACAGGGAGCCCAAGCCACCTCTTGTTAGATTTGAACTTTGGACTTCTGACTCCACTTGGTCCTCTAGCCCCAAACTACTCAGACTTGTTTTCAGAGAGCATATAATTTAGATAGGCCAAGGATTTTTATTACAGAGGACACATCTGGGGAAGGCCAATATCTCAAGTTCTTTTATTTCAAATCTACTGGATGTGTCTGACTCCTAGGAAGCCTGTGTGAGTGTGTGTGCATTGTGATAGGAACTTCTCAGATGCTGCCATGAACACAAGCTGTAAAAATTACATGCTGTATGCTAGACACAGTGCTCTAGTCTGCAGGCGTTTTGAGCAGCTATGCAAATATCTTTAAGCTTGGTCTTGAATCAACTCAGATTCCATGCAAATGCCATGAGCAGTCCAGAAATATATATGTGTATTGTACATGGTTTGTATTCCTCATTGTCAAGATCTTCTTTTCAAAACTGGGTTTAAAATGCTGGTGGTCTGATAGAAATACTGTTTGCTTGATCTGCATAAAAACTGAGTTGATGAAAGGTTAATTCTAGGATATAAAATGACTGAGTATTTTCCTTAACAAGTTTATTTCCCTTCAAATAAGTATGAGTTAATTAATATACATGAGGTGAATTTGGCTATTCTTCCTAAAGTTGGGTTGTCAGAATTTGACTTCACGTGTTACCCATAGATAAGGGCTTTGTTATTGAGTGCTAAGTGGAGTCACCTTCTTTTGTTATGGCTCTTTGTAACATTCCTCCTATTTAAAGGCTGGAAGCACCTATCTGACATCTGGGAACTCAAGAACTTGGCAAGAAAACCAAAAGGAAAAAAAATAGATACTTAATGACTTTCTTACATTATCATATGTGGAAGGAAAGTTGGCCTCGAAAATTGGATCTGCTTCTCTTTGATAGTCATAAAATGCACTGACACATTTCACTGCAAATTACTTCTTAAACCATTAACCATAACCTAATAAAGAGACATTTTGACAGAATAAAACTGAAGAGGTTATCTTTTGTATAATGTAAAAACATTTATGAGTTGATATAAAAATATAGTTCAAGTGATAACTTTTTCCCTTCAACATACCACGTCTTTAAGGCCAACTCCTCCTTAGAATGGATTCAGTAATTTTGAATCCTTTGTGACCTGATCTAGGATAAATCATAAATTTTCCTTAGCATGGGAAGTTTTCAAAAGATCCTAGCAATGGGAGGGCTCAAGCTATTTATAATTATAGAAAGTTCTGCCACTTAGAGCTACCTGGGATGGTGGTATTTGAAAGTTGGAGCTTTGGAAGAATATACCAGGATTTCTCAGTAAGGTTATTTATGGGTGAGCTTTATTCTGGAAGGGCTGTGCAGTTGAGTCCCAAAGCCAACACTCTGGCAACTGTTCTGCAACAGGTAAGTGCATATGAAAACCCAAACACATACATTTTGCAAGGGCTCTGATTAGATACATGATTAGATATACAGCTACAAAGTCCGCAGGTCATTGTGAAATAAAGTAATTCATGAGTGGGGATTTAGGATACTAGGCAGAGAGGAGATACTGACATGCATATGGTTTGTTGTCTAATTGGTGAGTCCATTCATCTTTTCTTGTACATGCCCAGAAACCATCTCTTTGCACTCATTTTGTAAAAAGCACTCCCTTCTGGTTCATTTCATGTTTCTTCCAACCAGGGAAAGTTAGTGGTGTTGTGACCACACATAATATTTTGGGCCTTTTGCCATGTGCCATTATTGAAGCCACTATCAGTGCAGAGGTTGGGACGTGTCCTGAAGGCTAGGTGCGGACAAAAGTCTCATCTCACGTGAACAGGCACTGCCACTTCTCACTTGGCACAGCGCACCCATGTTACTAAGTAGCACTGGCTTTTTAGAGAAGACGTATTGAAAGCCATTGGAGATGAATGCAGGGGTGACGGAAGGGTTGCCAGTCACATTATGTAGAACATGGGGTGGGATATGGTAGAGCGTGGGCCAAGTATCCGTGCCAGCATTGAGATAGACTGGAGGTGCACCTTGATCAGAACACAGATAGACAAGGGTCGAAGCACAGGCAAATCCTGCTCAGAGGACAGCTGCGTCATCCCAAAGAATGTGTCCAACCTAAGGGAAAAGCATTCTGCAGTCAGAACTCTGCTATGCAGGATACTGTCTCTGCACAGTGGAGCTCTTCAAAGTACTGCGGGATTCTCCACGCAGAATCTGAGAACAGAAGACTCTGAAGGGAGAAGTGGTAACTGGGGCCCATGTGGTCTTGGCTCTGTGCACAGGGTGGCACTGTGTCCTGGCAGAAGGCACTTCCCCAGGCTGGTGCTCAGGAGGATCTGGTCCAGACCTGGCTGGCTCTCCAGGGAAGTACTTCCAAAAGCACAGTGGGAGCCAGAGGCTCAGGTGCAAGAAGATGCATGCTGTGTCTGTTGGAGAAGTCTGGGAAGCACTTAGGGTGCATCCATCTCCTTTTACTCACACACAACCCAGCCAAGCCCAGATGTCTTGATTCTTACATTGTTCCCCCAGGTGTCTTTGAATCCTCTATTTGCGTTGAATTTCCTACTTCTAAGCAGTTAGCTAAAACATTTTATTTTTGCTTTCCCATATTTATGCATTCTTAGTTTTGAAACTATAACTCTGTTTTCTTTTAAATGACCAGTTATTTAAGTCTGAGTTTATCTTGCTACAGCAAACAGTTTCAACTTCCTGAAGTGTGTGACTCCTGTTTCCAATGCTCAGCTCTGACTTGTATGTAGGGTGGAGGCAGCCGTGGACAGCACACAAAACAAATAGGCACAGTGATAGTCTAATAAAATTGTGCTTATAAAACAGGTTGGATGTGGTCCTTGCCTTGGACTTTAATAAGTTAAAGTCTTAATGCAATGTCTCTCAAACATTTTTGAATGTGAATCATAAAAATATGAATTTCACCTTACAGCATTGATAATTGAAGTCATACTTTATAAAGTGCTCTATACCTTTGTATCTTTGATATAATGTAATTCATTCTATTCAATCTCATTCTAAAAACATGTGGACCCTAAGTTATTGGTCTGATTTCATGACCTACTAAAAGCGGCAACTCACAGTTTGAAAGATAGTGCTACCACACTGTTCATTCTAGGAATGGCACATGCCAGTCACCACATTCTGTATCTGTGTACTCTCAGTCTCCTTTGCCTCTCTCAGCTATGATTCCTAGTTTTATTCTTACAGAAGGAGTTATCTAATGAATTAAAAAAATATCAGTTCTTGGCTTTTGACATATACTACAGTTTAGTGTGTATTACAGAGTCAAGAGAAGCCTTGACTAGTTCTCCTATTAAAATATTAAGAGTTCCAAGATGCAATAATAGCACATTAAACCAAGTCCCAAGGTCTTCTAAGCTCAAAGCCTTCTGCAACTCTACAGGGTGACATCTATAAGGCTAGCCCTGTTCAGAGACACAGTAATGAGCTGACATAATCTCTTTGTCATTCATGGAGAAGGGGGTTAAAAAAGAAAATACAAAATGAGAGGGGAAAAGAGGAAGTTTCTGGGCATGGGCTATGTGTACATTGGTGTTGGTTCAAATCTCTAATTCTTCCTCGGCTCCTCTTGAACATCCACTGAGTATAACCCCAGTCAGTGCTCTGACAGCCTGTCATCTTAGGGGAAGGCTGTGCTTTGTTGCATGGCTGAGCTGTGCTGGTTGCTTTTCCCATCAGTGTCAGGTGAAGATTTCCCTTCTTCTGCAGCCAGGGCATCATTGCTGTTCACCTAGAAGCAAAGATGAACATGTGCACTAGGGACTTGGCTTGGTGCTCATCTCATTTACTGCCTACTGGAAACCACTTGATCTTCATTCCGGGATGCTTCTGCATCCTGTGCTGGCTAGTTTTTGTCAACTTGTCACAAACTGAAGACATCTGGTGAGGGAACCTCAATTGAGGAGTTTGCTCCATCTACTGGTCTGTGGTCATGCCTGTGGTGTGAGGCATTTTCTTGGTTGCTAATTGATGTCGAAGGGCCCAGCCCACTGTGGGCAGTGCCTACCCTAGGAGGGTAAACCAAGGAAAAGTTTACTGAGCAAACCAGTAAGCAGTGTTCCTCCGTGGTCTCTGCTTCAGCTCTAGATTCCTGCCTTAAATTCTTGCGTTGGATTCCACTGATGATGGACTGTGATCTGGACATGGAGGCCACATAAAGCCTTTCCTCTCTGAGTTGGTTTTAGTCAGTGTTTTATTGCAGCAACATTAAGCAAAAGTAGTGCAGCCTAGGTGATTTTAACCACAGGAATGGATCACTTTGAAGTTATGGAGCCTAGAAAGCTGAGATCAAGGAGTTGGTAAGACTGATTTCATTTGAAGAATGTTGAGGATAACATGCCCTTTGCTCTTAACTTCTGGTGTTTTGCTGGAAATTCTGGTTGTTCCTTGGCTTCTGCTATATCCTTTGAATTTCTGCCTTCATGTTCCCCTAGTGTTCCCCTGGGTATGAGTCTGAGCACCAGTGTCTCCTTTTTATTAGTGCACCAGTCATCGTGGATTCAGAACCTAACCTCTCTCAGTGTTACTCCATCTCAGTCAATTACATCTGCAACGTCTTTACTTACAAATTAGGTGTCATTTTGAGGTCCAAAGGTGAGGACTTTGACATATGAATTTTGGCAGGATGCAGTTCAACCCACATAGAACTAAAAAGAATTTTAGCAAGTGGAACATACCTCTGTTATGCTTAGAACAGCCCCACAGGAGCGGTGGCTCTTGGTTACTGGCCTATGCCTAGTTGAATCACCCTTCACCCTTGCACATGTTCTCATATAGAGGCCTGGGCAGTTCAGATATTCCCCCAATTTCCCATCCTCTCTTGCTATTAAGGTGGCTGTGTGGTCTACTTCTAGTGAAAGAGATGCAAGAAGCCACCTGGTGGTGTCTGGGAAGATTTTCCACCCAGGTGAAAAGGCAGAGAGGGCAGTGAAGAGATATTTTTTTTTTCTCCCCTAAGAACATTGCTGTGTGAGATATGATGCTTGGTTCTGCCCCAGTTTTTCTTCTGCCATGACAGGAAGGCCAACAGACCCACAGAGCCTCACAATGAGCAGCACTATGACCTTCAAATTTCCTCAGTCAAGAAAAGAAAAACAGCCTTCCTGTGCATGGTGTGGTGGCTGCTGTGAGATATGTAGTTGTCTGTACTATGAGACAATTTTTGGCTAGATATTGCCACTCCCCAGTCAACTAATTTAGATGTTGTATAAAAAGTGTTACATAGAATAGGGAAACGTTGAATATTATAACTTAGCTTATAACAATACAGTGCTTTAAGTGGATCTGTTAGTCTTAGTGATTCCCAAATGTTTCTAACTGTGAACATCTTATTCTATTGATTTAACACCCATGTTTTTGTGTAGCTTTTAAATTTTTTGTGGAATTTCTTTTAGAAAATGCAAAAGGTATATAGTATCATGTGAACTCAAGTTTTTGAGGCCCAGAGCTTCTAACTTCAGACACCCATGATATCTTTATACATCGCCATCTCCAATGCATCCTTCTTCTAGGAATAGACACCTCACTCCACCCACTCTTCTGTTCAAGGAAGAAGGCTGTATACCTTGGTCCTTTTCTTTGGGGAGACAGCAGGTCCCCCTAAGGGCTCTTCCTGCCCCTAAATGGTCCCTCTTGAAGGAGTAGTGAGCTCTCAACAGCTACTCTGCAACCTCCCTGTGTCTCTGAAAGACAAGGAGAAAAATGATGGAGCCAGAGGCTGTGCTGGAACTGTCAACTCAGGAAGAACCATGATCTCCCTGGAGCTGGTAGGGGCTAAATTTGGGAAGAATGTATGCACTTCCTCTCTGTAACACAGAATGTAGCAGATGGTCTATTAACCAGAAAGGAGTTTCATTAGCATCCTCTCAAACAGCTTCAAAGAAGTGACTCTGGGCAAAAGAACTTGCAGCTTCCTGGTCACCTGGGCATGAAGCAAATAATTTTCTGTGTTATGTTTGACACTTCTGGGTTGATAAGGTAGAAAGCAAAAGCTTGTTTGCATTGATATTTGCATGACATTCCAGGTCTGTAAGGTGATTTTCATCTGTTCCCTGTAGAGACTTCTTTTGCTCTTCCTTTATCCGAGAGTAAAACTTGCTTTTCTCTCACCCTAAGCTACCAAGCTTAGAATTTGCATCTTGTGATTTGCTTAGTTCATTGTGGGAGGCGCCTCCATAGAGCTGTGCATTTGAATTATTGCCAGATGGCGCTTACACACAGAGTTCAGTAAGAATTCACGGAACCAGGGATACTGTATCTGTCTAGGTTAGAAGTAGACTGGTCTAGGTATCCAGGCTGTGTCTTGTATGTGATACTTTATTTTACTTTTAGGAAATGGCTTGACTTTTCTAAATTCTTCATCTCTAAAGAGGGAATAGCAGTATTTGCCCTGACTGCTGTGGTTCCAGGGAGTGTCTTGTACTGTTTAGTCCTTCGTTCCTTGATGCATGAGATTAATTTAGTGACTGGATGTTGAATAAAAGAATGACTAAATGATGAGCAAGGTTAAACTTTCTCATCACATTGAAAAATCTTATCCTGGCAGGCACAGAAGTTGGTAGTTATAGAGCTATCTGAATGGCTTCTGAAGTTGTTTAATATTTTAATTTAGTAACTGCTTACTTACAAAAGGCATACAGGAGTAGTATTTTCTTTGAGCATTAGTTGTTTAAAACATGGATAAGTAAAGTAGATATTAAAAGATCCTGGATCATACTCCACCCTAAAGTTTCAGCCTAACATTGGTCAATTAATTTATTCCTTATTTCCTGTCATTGCACACCTTCTGTTTATAACAATTATGTCAAAGCTACAATGTGTATAGGAGTTACCTGAGGTTCAGCAGGTGTAGAGATAATGCAATAACTTTGAGGGAATGTGAGTTAATTGTTTTGATTATTATAAGAAGAAAGGAATGGCACTGTTTCTTTTTTACATAAAAGTTCTTGCTGTCAATAGTAAGAAATATTTACAGAATACCTGCTATGCATGTATTGTGCTATGCACTGAAGAGAAAATTGTGAACAATGCACACTCCTGCTTCTAAAAATGGGAAATTTTAGTGGGAGGAAGCATTGATATTAAGCAAATATTGTAGAAAAGTCTGTATATAACATACAGTCTGTATATAAGTTAGAAATGAGAAACTAAAATGGAGGGAGAGATTTGGGTGAAAAGACAGTGCAGTCTTCTGTGGAAGAGACAAAGGTGGGACCTAAGTTAATGCCTGGAGGACGAGTGGCTCCGTCCAGGTGAAGAGAAAAACATGGGACTTCAGGCCAGAAAACTGCAAAGCCCCTCCCCAGTCGTAGTTGCCTGCAGTTCCAAGAGCTGGTTCCAGGATGCAGCAGGACCAGGCAATGTAGAACTTTGTAGAGAGGTGAAAGATTTGAGATTTTATCTTAAGGACAGCAAGAAGCTCTTGAATACCTCTCAAGGGAGAATATAGTTGGGGGCTGTAGAGATGGCTCAGTGGGTAAGAGCACTGGCTGCTCTTACAGAAGGCCCTGGGTTTGAATCCCAGTACCCACATGGTGGCTAACAGTCATCTGTAACTCCAGTTCCAGGGGATCCAGTACCTTCTTCTGACCTCTGTGGGCACTGTACAACATGCACTTATACACACAAAATAAAAATAAACAAGCAAAATTTTAAAAAGAGAGAGAATATAGTTAACATTTTGAAAAGTCCCGTTGTCCAATGGGTAGGAAACAAATTGGGGTCAAGTAAAAGTGAGTACGTAAGAGATGATGGTATTTTGGAAAATAAAGGCAGAGGTTAAGAAAAAGAGAGGAATTTAACTACATTTTTGAGGAAGTGTTGCCAAGAGTGGCTGAGGAATTGGGCATTTGGGAGTTGGAGGGATGGGTTAATCATGAAGGACTCTAGACTTTGGATTTGAGCAACTGGCCAGAGGGAAGGTTGTTACTCAAAAGGTCACTGAAGAGGAGAAGCAAAGTTTGATGGGAAAATTTAGAAATGTAAACACAGGGTATCTTTTTTGAATATTTAGAAACAGATCTAGATTAGTTTTCTGGTTCGACTTTATGTATTTTCTAAGTAGCTGTAGAATATATTTGTTGAGAAGGGGAGATGGAATTTACATTTGTAATCTTCATGTTTTGATTTTTAAAGACAGCCTTAAAGACAGACTTGTCATTGGCTGTGTTAGGCTGCTCAGGAGCTGTGATGCAGAGCTTAGGAGAGATGGAATATATTAACCACCATGCACTCATTCTGCCGAACTATGACAAGCAAAGTGTGGGGAATAAGTTGCACTTCATAATGAGAGAAGTCTACTTGGCATTAGGTGCCAGGGATTGTTGGCTAGCTTCCTCAGACTAGAGGATATAAAGAGCAGTGAGGGTAGAAGTCTATTTATCCCTCCGGAGTGTGAGATCGTTAAGATTCATTTATACTGGAAACTTTTCTGCAGTAGGAGGAAAGGTTGAAGGCAGAAAAACTGTTCAAACTTGCTAGTGGTTTTTTTTTTTTTTTTTCAGATTTCTGTTGATATTTTTCCAGAATCTTTCAGTATTTGGCAGCATTAGGAAATTGCCAATGGGCCCATTCATGTGAGGAATGTGGTATTTTTTTCCTTAGTCTGGAAAGGAGCCAGGAATTTGTTCAAGTTCCACTACAGTGTTTATTATGACATGAGATGGTTTATTTTAATTCCTAGGCCAATAACTTGGTAGAGATAAGATACGAATTCTTAAGTTTCATAAAATTTGAAGAGATTTTACTTGAACAAAAAAAAATCACCTGATGTTCTTTGAATCTGGGGATTCAAAGAATACTGAAAGGAATCATTTAATTTAGAATATTTTATCTAACTGATAATTTGAATCAAATGACCTTGAAACATACAAGATTGCAAAATTGGATACCAATCCTTGTGAATTGTGATTATTTAAACATGTTTTCCAGATTGACTGTTTATGGTTTGCATTCAAGTAACATAGATCAAAAATAATCAACTTGCAATCTGTTTTTCACCTGTTATTTATGAAACATGGAGGCTAAACACTGTCAAAGAGATTTCATTAAATTAATATGTAGTAGAAAGTTATTGAGAATGTCATGCAAATTTAAGGTATTTAAAATTATTTAACATATTAAAACCCATCTATGTTACTGTTCATGGTTTAAAAAAGCTTTTCGTAGTTCTTTGACAGAGGAAATCACACTTCATCTTCCATATCAAAGCTCAATAATTATAAAATATAATGTGTACACTTGATAAGTTTCCTATGAAGAACAGAATCCTCTTTGCTCCATTAATGTCTTTCAAACTTTTCTTCATGGAAATTTAGAAATTTCAGATTTTGAAAAGGCTGGGGAGGCAATGGTAATATTAGATAAAGGAAGTTCAGTTCAGTTATAAAACATAAGCCAAGGTAAAAAGAGTCTGTTTTGCAAGTAACTTTTATCACATGGAAATATGGGTGATTATCTGGAAATGATAGGTGATATCAATATTTTATGTCTGTTACCTGAAGGTATCGCAGGAGCTGCTATGAGAAACTGGCCTTAAAGCCATGGAAATTTATTGTCTCATAGTTCTGGAGTCTGTAGGTCTCAAGCCAAGATGTTGTTAGATTTGGTTCCTTTCTGAAGATACAGGGAAGGTCTCTTTTTTGTCTCTTCTAACTTCTGGTGGTTCTGGGTGTTTATGACTTGTGACAACATTGCTCCAATCTCTTGTTTTCATTAGTACATGGCCTTTGCCCTGTTTCTCGTCTTCTTTCTGTGTTTTCTTATAAAAAATGTCATTAGACTTAGGGCCTACTGGGGTAGCCTAAGATGATGCCATCTCAACATCCTTTGCTTAAGTACATCTGGAAAGACTATTTTCTAAATAAGGGTCATGTTCATAGATTCCAAGGTTGAGACTTAGAGATGTTTTAGAGAAGTACGAGTAATTGAAACATTGTAATCTTCTGTGGTTATGGTTAGCTAAGATGTTAGTATGAGTAGAGCTGCTTGTGTTATTTTCACAAGGTTTTAGAAAGTCAAAAATTTAAAACTGAGAAAAAGGCTTCTTGAGCTAAGCTCCTCAAATTACTGAATCTACTGAGTCAGGGCAAGGCCTAAACAAATTATCAAAGTTAATGAATGTTCAGAAAAACCTTATATGAAAACAAAAGTGATATTTATTCTTTTAGAGAAAAGAAATGCAGCATCAACCTATCTTTTATTGACTGGTGATGGTTAAAGGAGAATAACAGGTCACATTTGTATATAGCTTTACAGAAAAATGTCTGGGTGTGCCCCAGAGTTTCCACATTGTCTTGGATTTCAAGAGGTTATATAAGACCAACACTTTGGGATGCCACACACTTAAGACCATCTGATTCTTTTAAAAGCTTTCATTATTTTAGCAGTGCTGAATCCACTGTATAGTCTCTTTTACTTATAATGACTTTTATTTACTTTGTTATGTCCTGACCACTGATTACAAAATGGGTTTTCAATCATCGTAAATGGCAGTACATACCTATTATCTCAGCACTTAGTGAAGTCAGGAAGATTGCTGAGTTTGAGGCTGGCCAGGGCTATATAACTCATTTCACTTTGCTTTAGTTGCCAATGATAATTTTGTTGTTCAAATACTTCACATTATAGCCTGTTTGGTATTTAGTCCTTCATAACTTTATTTACTAATTATTGTGAAAACTGATTCTCCAAAGTGAGAGGTAAGCACATTTAGCAGTTTTGTGGATTGATATTGATATGATAGATCAATTCATGTTGCCAACTGAATAGCTGAATGTTTGTTGTAGAGTCTACAAATTAGGTTTCCACCTACTGAAAGTGGGTACCCATTTAGGCTCCTTGCTGGCTGAAGACTGCATTCTAAAGGTCTTATTTAGAATGGCTATCACAGTGATGTTCCCTAGGGAATCCTTTCCAAAATCCTGGAGAGAGCCACCAAGAGGAGACGCCACCATATATTTGTAGACTGATGTGGGAGTTAAATTGTTCACACTGTGACAAGAGAAATGTATGAATGTTAATGTGTCCAGTATCACATTAAGGGAGGCATGTTCTTCTTGAAGCACAGGTATAGTTTGTAGCTAGAGTCTAGCAAGGGAGAAAGACACAAGGGGTTAGGGTAGATTTAGGGGACTAGGTGGATTTTAGAAAGGAGAGAAGTTAGGGTGGAAGAGAACAGGGAAGAGGCAGATCCTCTGGATCCTCCTGATGTCATCACTGTGAGACAGATACAATGCAGGTTCTTACACTGCGCAACACTTTGACCACTACTCTTAAACCTCAGTGGTAGGTTTACTCTTTAGTTGAGTCTATGGTCTGTCCTAACTGGTTCTTCATATTGTCTACTCTAATCTTTAGCTCTGTACTTTAATATAATTGTAAATATCAGGTGTTTTACTCGCACTCATATGTAAAGTTGCATTTTCTTCCCCAAATGTGTCTGAAGGCCAGTCAGTGGCTTTCCATAATAAATAGAATCTGACTGACATGGTTAGATAGACAGGAATGGCTGCTTAAACACTTCACTTTTAAATGCCCTTAAATTACAAAGTGGTAATGTATGCTAACTTTTGAATGGAATTGGACTATATTAACATTTTAAGAGTTTGGCTGAATGTTGGCTCCTATAAAGTGATTACATTTATGTTTTGTGTCATTTTATTTCAAATATTAGAGATAATATTTCTTATATCTAGAGATATTGTCAAATAAGATGCTAAAATATCAGTAAACCAGGTTTAAGGTTTATTGATGTATGTGACTTTGGGTGGGGCCACACCCCTCTTTTAGATACATTCTGAGAAACTCAGAAGGAAAACTGGCAGCTTTGCTTACGGTAGAGATATGCTACCTTCAAGCGTCCTTGTTATCTAGAGGGTTCCTTTATCAGGTGCTCCCAAGGAAACCCCCTGTGATCTCATTAAAACTGTCTTTAATAAAAATCAACCCTGACTGATCCTGAAATTCTTTTCTGTGTCGCAGCCAAAGATCTATTTTTACCTGAATCAAGGACTCTAAAAGATTAAAGGAACTCTACAGGCTGCAGCATGTGACAGTATATAAAGCTATGTCTCTGTCCACGAAAGTGCTGACACTAGATCTTGAGCCTTTTCATTTAGTACATTCTCCCAACCTTTGAGGTATTCAGGACCCCTGGCCTCTATACTCTCATGGATTTCCTGAAATGTGGACAGTTCGATCGGATGAGCTCAAAGAACAGTCTGGTGGCATGGGTGGAACCAGTTGTTTTGGATAGAGATGATGGGGTGAAGGAAATGAGGTGGGGGAACATCCTTCATGTTGCTGAAGAGCTGGAGAGAGGTCAGATGGCCATGCCTAGGATACAGGAGGGGAGAGATGCCCCTCGATGAGGAAGCTGAGCTGTCCAGGAACAAGGACTCAGTTCCACATGACTTTCCTCAGTGTCTAGGCTTCAGGGGCTCCCAGCTCTTTCCCTCGCTCCTCTTCCCGCTTGGCCCCCCTTCCCTAGCTCCTGTTAAGAGTTCCACCCTCTCTTCTGAGGTCTGCCTTATAATTTCCCTCTGTTCTGTTCTTTCATTATAGAACGTGCTGGGAAGGCACCCCGACTCCCTGGCTTCCCCTCTGAAGTGTCTAGAGGTCAGACAGACAATCTCAAAATACCTCAATTTAGTTAAGGGGTTATATAATTCTTTGGATTTTTTTTGTGTGTATGTGCAGGTGGGTGTGTGGGTTTGTGTGCACCTATGTGTGCATATATGGAAACCAGAGAACAGCCTTGGGTGTTTCATCCCCAAGTGCTGTCCACTTTTAAAAATTATTAAAATTTGGGGTTGGAGCGATGACTCAATGGTTAAGAGCACTGGGTGTTCTTGCAGAAGACCCGGGTTTGAATCTGAGCACCCGCATATTGGCTAACAACTGTCCGTAACTCACTTCCAAGTATAACACTCATACACATAAAATAAAAATAAAATAAATAAAAACTTTAAAATTATTAGAAAATTTAATTAATTAAAAATCAATTTATAAAAAGAATCTTAAAAATGATTGATTTTTATTTTATGTTTATGAGCATTTTGCTACTTGTGTGTTAGTGCACCAGTGTGTACAGTGCCTGAGGAGTCCAGAAGAGAACGACAGATCCCCTGGAACTGGAGTTACAGATGTGAATGCTGCCATGTGGGTGCTGGGAACCAAACCCAGGCCCCAGCGATCCTTCTGTCCTAAGTGGGAGTCATCATGTCCAGCTTTTTACATTGGTGCTGGGAATGGCACTTGAGTCCTCATGTTTACAGGACAAGGACTTGACTGAACTATCTTCCAGCTTTTGAATTTTTGACTGCAGCAAAAGAAGTGAAGAAAACAGAACCTATAGATAGCATGTCTCCTTCCTACAAGATAAGAAGCTTTTGTAGAGACACACAAAAAAGTCTACAAGAGCCCGGAGGACGGAATGAGAAAGGAAAACTGGAGTCAACTGGTAATGTCATATGAGATATCTGGAAAGAATTCTAGGTGGCAAAAAAAAGTCCCAGGAAGGAAAGTACTTTGAGCAAGCTAGGAGAGAGTTCAGTGGAAGAACAAGTCCTTTGGGGAGGGGCTAGGATGTGATCAGATATGCTAATGAGGGACTGAAAAGTTGGCTCAGCAGTTAAGAGCGCTGGTTGGTCTGGCATAGGATCCAGGTTCGACTCCCAGCACCCACATCATAGCTAACAACCACCTGTAACTCCAGTTACAGTTCAAACACCATCTTCTGACCTCGGTGGGCACTGCACTACATGGGTGCACTTACACATAGGTATGCAATACACTCATACACATAAAATAAAAATAATAACTAAAAATTTAAAAAGATATGCTAATGATCCATGCCTGAATATTTCTTAAAACTCACAGAAACACATCTTCTCACCCTCTTTCTAAGTCAGTATAGATGCTAATATGTTAGTAGCATCCTTCAGTCCCACAGTAAATTCAGAGTCATCCTGCCAATAAGCTCCCCCTGTCTCCTGCCAACCACAGGAGCTAGTGAGGGGCTCTCATTTCAGAAGTGAGCCACAAGCTTAGCAGGAAAGGTGCCCTTCTCCTTGTTCCTCTCAGCTTATCCAGTTAATCAATACTTGTATATCAACCTAAAGCTTAAAAAAAAAGGAAGATAAACTATAGATGTTGAGTAAGATGAAGACTTCAGATTCATGGAGGCCTCCGAGGGAGGAGCAAGGTCTAACCAGCAATTCTTATCTTGTTGTCTACAGCCATGGTGATGAATAAAAATGGACTGATGGACACCGAGTGACAGGCCTGCCGTTGCCAGAGTGATGAACTCTCTGCCACACAAACCTAATCGCTTTCCTGGAAACAGAGGAATTGGTTTCAGTTTCCTCTTTGCTTTCCTTGGGCTGCCACATAATAAAATCTCATTTCACAAGAGGATTAAAGCATTATCATTTGCCATATCCATTTGGTCAAAAGAGAAATGAAATCCCCTCAAAGTGTTTACATTTAAATAAAAAACCTATTTAAAATTCCACTAAAAATGGCTGGTATGATGGTGTACCTCCATGTGAAGTGTGGGGAGACAGGAGAATCAGGAGTTCAAGGCCACCTTCCACTGTATAGGACATTGAAATCTAGACTACGCTACATAAGACCCTGTCGCCCTGTGTCAAAATAAAAAAAAAAAAACAAAAAACAATGAAACCCCAAAGTCAAGTAAAAAAGTTGGTTTGTCAGGAAAGACACATAACTATTGAAGTTCTCTTTCCAGATATTACCTGGGGGTGGGGTATTTATCCTTTCTAGTCATGCTTTATCTACTCAGTTTTCATGCTTAAACTGTCCTGGAGTCTTCCAGGGCTGACCCTGACATATTTACTGTGGCTGGGTGTCTGTAAATCTCTCCCTCTGAAGGGGCAGCAGCAATGGCCTGGGTGAATTATTATGTATGTGAGAGCGAAAACGGATGGTTCACTTGTCGTGGATGCTGGGAGTTACCTGAGGGCATTCTGAAAATGGCAGCTGTGTGTAAACTGATTTCTAAAAGGACATCCATCTAATTAAAGGCAACAGTATCACATTATAGTGGTGAGTCATGTACTTGGAAGTTTCACTTAGAGTTCTGCTTGAAACTTCACTGGAGCAGTTGACCTGGGTCTTTGAATCTGGGTGAGGTGGGGGTCCCTCAGTACTTCTATTTTGTTTTGTGTTGTTTACTTTATTACCTGTTTTTGCTGATTATCACAGTTTGGATATTTTTTCTTTTATATTGAATTTTTGATGAATTCCATACAATATATTTTGATCATTTTATATTCCCTCTCCTTTCTGCACCCGCTTATTACTCTCCACTCAATTTCCTGTACTCTAATTTATATTATTAAGGCCTATCAAGTCAAATTTGCATCCCTAAATGTCGTTTGGTATGGGTCCATTCGCTGGAACCTGATGAACCTACTAAGAGTCAAAGCCTTGAAAGAGACTGACTCTCCCCGTGCCCAGCAGTCGTTGGTTTCTAATAGATCCTCAGGTAGGGTTGAGGTTTCTCACCAGCCTCCCCACATCTACGCTAGGATTTTGTCTGGTTTGAGATTGCATGGGATTTGTGTTTATTGTCACCATTGCTATGAGTTCATGTGAGTGACTTCCCAGCTGCCTAGAAAACTGTTTCACTGTGGTCATCCACCACCTCTGGCTCTTATAGTCTGCCCCCTCTCCTGAAATAATCCCTGAGCCTTGGGAGGCAGAAGTTCGATATAGTCATCCAATTTATGGATAAGACCCTGTAGTCTCTTATTCTCTGCACATTGGCCAGTTGTGGGTTTCAGAAGCAAAAGTCCAATGCCAGGGATAGACTCTCTTTTTTGAAGATGTTGAACAGGGATCACATAAACCATCAAACAGTGTTGACCATTGTCCCTTATTTTAATTACCTACTTGACAATAAGACCTTATTGCTGAAGATACTACATATATGAGCTGTAGAGAAAAGGACAAATCAAGCTGGCACTGGACTTCAAAGCTTCATCTCTACTGGCTAGCTTTCAGAGTGTTGGAAAGTCTATGCATGTTACTGGAGGAGAAAATTAATCACCTATCTAACCTAGATGTGAATCCTGTGAGCTTCAGCAACAACCGGCCTGGAAAGATATGACCTCTGTTGTAATAATGGCATAAATATCATGGTAGTAACCAATCACTCTCTAACGGGATGTAAGATCAACTTCTAAGATGGAGCCCATACCTGACATTAATAACAGGTCATAGGGGAGAGCCTAATACTATTATTCTGCTAAATGGATATAGTACTAAAGCAACTCCTAATGATGTTGTAATACCCATAGATTAAAGCATCTCTCAACTCTCGCCAAAGAAGCTTCCTTATGCAGCACATGGTGATTAACACAAAAAGCACCTTTATATTTAAAGGGAATCCATCTACTCTGATCTTGGTGCCTCCTATACTTTTCCCAGCCACTCTTCCTAACCACTCTTCTTCTGTCCATTTCTTCTCTTGGTTGTTGGGTACCTGGTCCTGTCAGCTTTTGGGTAAATATAGAGAGGTGGTCAGATCAATTGCTAAAAATCTATGGGGGTGGACTGAAAGCTTATCAGCAAAAAGAAAAATGTTTCCATTTTTTTATTCCTTTAAGTTTCTCTCAATCTCTTAAATTTTTTTCCATTTACTTCCGAGAAGACATTCATCAACTTGCCTAATAAAGAACTGCCTTTTAACCCACACAAATTTAGTCATGCTTCATGAGTCTAGGAAGCCTAACCCAATTCAAAGAATGCATTGAGTTTTCTTTCTCAACACAGTAGGAAACTGTAGGCCATCATTGTAGGTACTGCTCTCATTTAGAATCTTCCGTCTTCCTATTACCTGCTTGGGCCCATACTACATTTGGATTCTGTGATTTTGAGTTAGAGATCCCAGAAATAATCATTCCTGGTGATTCTTTTTAAGGTTTATTTATAATGAATATATTACACAGTATTTATTTTACCATTTTTATATGGAAAAACCTCAAGTTATCACAAAATTACATAGAGTAAATGAAACACTGTACCCATGACCCATTTCCAACAGTTTACGTCATGTCTCCTTTCTTTTCTGTCTTCACTAACACTTTTTTCTTATGTATTTAAGAGTCTAAATATCAGGTTACCTCATGAGTAACTATTTCAGTCTATGTTTTTTTTAATTTTTACATAGTTACTAGGCTTGTAATACCCTTCAAATAGTTCTGTGATATCAACAAATATTTGTCCATATTAAAATTTTCTTGGTTATCTAAAAATCCATCTTCCTCTGTTTTGTTTAAATCTATGCTCAGGAAGTCCACACACTGCATTTAAATGCCGTGGCTCCCATGTCTAGTCTATTGGGTTTTCCATTTTTCTTTATAGCATTGGCGTGTAAATAAAGCAGAGCTTTTCTAATTTAGTGTGAACAGGTAGTTGCCCCTGAATCTTGTTGAAATGCAGATTCTAAAGCAGATCTGCACCGGGCTCTTACCTTTGACATTTCTAGTCAGCTTGCAGATAAAGCTAAATCTATAGGGAATCCAAAAGGCAGAAGCCCAAGAATGTTTACATTTGTGGTTTGCGCCCTTTCTGTAGAACTTTTTCTTTAAGCCCTTTCTTGCCTCTAAATGGCAGCTAGGTTTAGAGACAAACAGACTCTGTTATAATTTTTAGAACACTGGCAAGAGTTTTGTGTGTGTGTGTGTGTGTGTGTGTGTGTGTGTAGGTGGAGTTGTTTTATTACTGCATCATGTAGTGAGATAAACAGCAGCACACCACTTCCTCTCAGTGACCAATCAAGGGGATGAGGTCCCAGGTGATTTATTTTTTATTTTGTTTTGTTTCTGGTGATTGAGATAGAGTTCAAGGCCTCTTACATATTAACCATGCCATCAACTACTAAACTACATTCTCAGCCCAGATCTAGGTGATTCTGCTTCAGAGTTCCCTGAATGATAGTATAAGGAACTCAGGTGTAAGAACAAGATTCTAAAAAAACAAACAAAATCTACTTGTCTGTTGTTTATGAAGTGCTTGTTATGTGCCAGCCACTATTTTAATCACGTTAAGGGATGAAGCTACTTCATTCTAATGCCAGTCCTAAGTCAGCCACCACTGTTAGTTCCCACTGAAAAATGGGGAAACTGAATCTTAGGGATATTAACTTTCCCAAGATCACACAGCTAGCAACTGGCAGGGCATGATTCAAACCAAGGTAATGTACTGTTTACTGTTGTCTATTAGTCAAAATATGAAAGTTTGGGGAAGGAAGACAGTTTTTATTTTTTATGCTGCCTGGCCTCTCTCTAAATGCCACATCTTCAAGTTAGTATCAGTGTGTATACTTTTATGTGAACAGATTTCCCCTATCTGTTCTGAGTAGATTTTGATAAATGAGGAGAAGAGATGTCAGTGAAGTTGGAAGTAGAGAGATAAATGAGAGCAATGAGAACCCAGGAGAGAGTGAGATGAATAAGGCAAGGAAAGAGATATGTAGAGAAATGTGCAGGAAAAGAACCAAATGTGAAGCTTCCATGCACCCTCTCCTTAGCAGTCAGTGTGGTCTTACTCCTCTGTATCAACATGTGGCTATGAACATGGAGCAGAGATGCCTACCTGTGACACACTGTCAGGATTCTCACTGGGACTGTTCCATGAGAGCATAGCTCACAAAGCTGATCTCCATCACTAGTTCACATCCCTTGTGGAGGTGGATGGACACCGCAGATACCAAAGCCCCACAGAGAATCAATTTGTTATCACTTGCTATAGCCGGCTTTCATATGCTTTAATCCTATGTCATCTGGCTGATAACTATTCAAATCACATAGGCTAGGCAGGGTGACCTCAAGCCAAGCAGAAAAAAGACACTCCTTTCAGGCATGATGTTCTAAGGACTTAGTGATTATTTCCCAGAAGTCAGACTTATTTTGAGAGCCGGAGTTAAATTCTTCACCACACACCTTCCACTGCAGAAGGAAAAGAAGCCTTAATTTGCTCACCTGGCTCCAGGTGGGATACCTTAGAGGTCAAGGTCATTCTTCCTTAGGGTGAGATAATATTCTTGGTCCTATTACAGAATCAATGTGGGAGAAGATAAGTCCTATTAGAGCAGAGACTTTTCTTTTGCAGTCTCAACTCTGTTATGTGACAAATACTAAGTGAACATTCCAAACTCTCTTTAATAAATGTGTTTTCCCCAGAGAACCTATAGAATTTTAAACAAAAGTATTAATGTTGGGGTTAGCAAAAGTCATGAAAGGAAACAAAGGTTCTTGATTTGAGGAATCAGCATGAATGAATGCAGTGAAATCTGACTTTCCTTCTAAATTTTCAGAAAAGTTGTGATACAGATTTTATGGCTGGAATTTTAAAAGAATTCAAGATCATTTACTTCCCTCTTGCCTGCTAGAATCCAGTGTACCCACCTCAGGCAGACTCTTCTCATTTAGTAACTTTCTCAGGAGAGTCTGTTGATGAGAATTTTTTTTCTTTTGGACCCTCATTGGAGACAATTTCAAAAGTATTCATTACTCATGACTCCACTGCCTACCAGAGTAGGTTATGGCACCCAGATGAGAAGCTGAGTCCAAATATCTGTCTTTGGGAAGAGATGGAGCTATGATGGCAACTCCTTATCAACGGAAATTTTGTCATGTGTATTCATAATACCATTCTAGAGCTGGGCAAATAGCGGGCATCCTTTACAGGTGTTTCTACATAAACACCCGCTATCTATAGGTTAAGATTCACTTGAAAGACTATTGTTTAAAGCTCATTGTATTAATTATTGTAATAATTCAAGTTTTTGTAAAGAAAACCAAATGGACAAAATGAAGATGAGGTATAGAAATTATCAAGCCATAAAAGGCTGTTGTCATGGCGGGCTTTGGTTGTCAGTTTGACACACTGGGAAGATGGAACATCAATTGAGGAGTTTCCTCTATTGGATTAGCCTGTGGGCATGTCTGGGAGGTATTTTCTTGGGTAACATGGGAGGGTCAAGCCCAGAGTGGGAGGTACCACCTCTGGGGAAATGGCCCTGAGTTATGTAAGAATGTAGGCTGAGTATGGGCCAGTAGAGTAAGCCAAATAAGCAGTGTTCCTTAAGTCATATAATTCAGTGGGTTTTGGTTTATTTTCAAACTTGTATGGCTTTTATGATAATCAGTTTTACAAAATTTTCATAACTTTAAGGAGAAACTGTTTACCCTGGAGCTGTAATTTCCATTTCCTCCCACAGCATCACCAGCCCTAAGCAACGGCTCACCGACTCTCTGTCTTTAGATTTTACTGTTCTGTGTATTTTAGATGAACACGGTCATGTAGTACGTACTTTCTGTGCATGGCTTCTTAACATAACATTCTAGAGGTTTATCTACGTGGCAGCATGCATCAAATATCATCCCTATTTATGGTACACAGTATTTAATTAGTATGCTACATTTTCTTTATCTATTTTCAGTTGGTGGATCATTTCCATCTCTTGGACATTGTGAATATTGTTGCCATAAACATTGCAAACTTCACGTGGACATGTTTTCATTTCTCATCATGGGGATATACTTAGGAATAGAATGATTGGGTTGTATAATAGCTCTTTGTTTAATCATTTCAAGAACTGCCAGACAGTTTTCCAAAATGGCTGCAGCATTTTAACATTCCTGTGCTCAGTGATGGAGAATTCTGTTTTCACATTCTTGCCAACATTTATTATTTTCCTCTTAAAAAAACTATTGTAGCAATCTGAGCGGATATGAAGTGTTCTCTCATTAATGTGATTTGCACTTCCCTAATGACTGTTTCAGTTGGGCATCTTTTCATGTGTTTATTGGTCATTCATATGTCTTCCTTGTAGAAATGTCTATGGTTGTCTATGTTTAAAATTCAATTGCTTTTAATTCTCATGTGTATGATATTTTGGTTATATGCTGGTTATAATGTCTGCTTGTTAATAGAAGCAGATGAGGTAGTGCACACAGACTCCCAGCTTGTGTGGAGCTCTGCACAGTCCCGTCGAGCTCCACATGTTTGATTCTGACCAATCCTTGTCTCTGAGCCAGTGTCTTCATTTGTATTTTCTGAATATCTGTAATTTTTCTTTAATTATGTTACACCTATAATATAAACCAATATTTGATATTTAAATTAAGTAATGTCTTGTGCTAAATACTAATGAAGAGGATTATTTGATTCATGCTATCTTGGTATCTGATAGCAACTCTATGCTAATTGAGGCATTAATAAAAGAATTGGAAGACATTGTGGGAATCCACTCAGATTTCATAAAAGATAAGGAGAGTCCATTAAGTAGAAGAAAACCCACAGACAATTCCTGGAATGGAAAAAGTCACTTACGTGGTACTTCCAATGCACCACATACGGTTGGAAACAATATTCATATTGCTTTTACTTACACAATTTCATACAAAGTACTTGTGGAATAAATGAGGAATAAGTACTTACTGACTGGCACCAGGTGCCAGGGACTGTGCTAGATACTGTGAGCTCATAGCAAGCAGAAGGGATGAGGTTTCTACCTTCAGAGTTCACCACTAAGGAGAAAAGTGAAATTGTTCAAATTATCGTCTAAAGTGAATTACACTGTGTTAGAAGATACAAGGGAATGGCCAGTATGAGTACAGGAGGAGACTGCTTTTGTAGGAGGTGGGAACAAGACTCTTAAGCTTCCCAGAGGACGTTGGTGTTTATTCTTTGTAACTCAGTAGGAAGTGAGCTTGAGGCTAATTAGTGAGCAGAGAGCAATATCACCAGAGCTTCGAGCCATTGTCTATTGTGTAGGTGATAGTGTGGAAATCCTGAAGGAACTGGAGTGAGTGGGACAGAGACCTGAGAGAGCAAGCTGGAGAGGCCCAAGTTCACCAGAAGGTGGTTGACTCCATGTTGGCACAAACTGCCTCTGGAAGGCATGGCGTTTTACTTTTCAGTCATGCTGGGCACTGTCTTCCCGGTGCCAGGTAGCATCTGACAGGAGAAATCAATTTCTCACACACATCCATATGACCAAAGGACATTAGTGTGGATGACTGAGCCTTTCCTGTAAGTGTTCCTGTGTAAATCATAGCTGCTAATGTCTGCTTAACCTGCATGGCTTGCAGCTCTAACTTTGTGTTCCACCTTTCTCGATTCCTTTCCTCAACAGTCTTCTGCTTTGATCCCTCCTTTCTGAATGCTTTGGAGTTTGCATTGTGGGTTTGCAAGGTCGATGCCTGTAATCTTTTCTGCAGTTGGGCTTCTGTAATTCCCAGGTAGATATACCTTCCTGTGATCTCAGAGCTCAAACATCTGGGTTCTTCACAGGCAAGGTAAACAGCAAGGGACTGCAGAAGACATTTCCACTAAATGTTACCCAAGGACAGAAGACATTAGAAAAATGTTATCAGAATTACTGAACAGACACACTGCTTTACATGAATAATGACTGAGATTAAATAGACAATTCCGACTACCATTGAGAGAGGGGTTGTTGTATTTTATTTCTTGTATATTCTCAATGCTGTAATATAAGCAGCCATAAGAGTGCCTGGTAAATTAATGTTCATGACTAGAGAGAGGAAGAAAGGAAGGAAGGAAGGTATAAGAAAGGAAGGGAAGTAGGGAGGAAGAGAGGGAGAGATGGAGGAAAGGAAGAAGTGAGTACTTCCTAAAAGTCAAGCACTATTCTAGGTACTTAAATTGGATAACTTTACTCTAAGAGCTGAATTTATTAAAGTCCTTTTAAAACAGAAGTATGAGAGACAAATATAAATTCAAATATTATGATATCCATATTTTAATTAATTAATTAATTAATTAAAAATGTATAAATGCTTATCTTCATGCATGTATATGTACCACATGTATGCCTGGTGTGTATAGAGGCCCTGAAGCGGGTGTTGGATCCCCTGGAGCTGAGTTACAGATGATTATGAGCCACCATGTGGGTTTTGGGAACTGAATCCAGATCTTCTGAAACAGCACAAAGTGCTTTTAATTGCTGAGTCATTTCTTCAATTCTGGTGTCCATATATTTGAAAAGTAAAAAAGAAGTAGGTACAATTAATTCTGTTGTATGCTTTACTTAACATATCTGAAATGTCACTTTAACATACAGTCAATGCAGAAATACTAATAAGGTCTTTTACATTGTTCTGTACTTACCTTTTGAAATCCTGTGTGGATTTCATAGTTGCTGGGTCTCTGGATTCAGAGTGGCTACATCTGTAATGCACAAGAGCCACATATGGCTTTGGCTGCCATATTGGCCATCTGGGCTCTAACAGGCAAGATGCCCAGAGTCCCAAGTTAACAAGTGGCACACATGGATTCAAATTTAGGTCACTCAGCTCCTGAACTGTGCTCTGAAGTACCATCAGTGTTGTGTTGTTTCCTAATCGGTCACTGTGTACACCAGATATAAGAAATACAGAGCACGAGGCAACAGACTAATCTCTAATCGTTACCAAGTTCCTGTCAATATAACTGTGTGGTCCTCTGAGAACGGAATAGAAGACTGTGGAACCTGTTCTTGGCATCAGCCTCCTCTGAGGCTTGTTGCCTGTTCCAGGACTGCAGGCCAGCTTTCTGTCAAAGCCCTTCCAAAGGGATGCCTCAGGCGCAGTTTCTCTCTGTGATAACTGCAAATGGTACAAACGGGCTGCTCGCTTTGCTTAAACCGAGGAAAGCTGAGCTCGGCCTTCCTGGGGCCTGATCACCAGATCTCTGCTGCATTTTCCTGTTCTTTGCTGCTTCCAATTCACGATGATCAAACAGATGGAAAGAAAACCACACCATTCCCCCGTGAGTGCTTTTCCATCACAAAGAAACCTTTCCCTGTCATTTTGAACCTGGGGTCACGCCATTTCAGCCTTCCACAGAATGCATCTTTGTAAACCATTGCATCTTGGTTAGCTATTATAGCCCTGCGTGTGTTGAAGGTATTTTGGACAAAGACTTCTTTTTAAAAGGGATAATTTAATATTTTTCCCTGTCACACATTAATGCTTATAATTGGAAATGTCAGGATCACCATTTCTACCTCTTAGTTCTCAGTCAGTGTTCAGTTTTTATTTCTATGAAAAAAAAAACAACCTCAATATTTAGAGGCTTCAAACCTATATTTGATCTCATTCGTGATTTTGTAGGTCAGGGCACTTTGGAAGGGCTCATTTCTGAACAATGCAGGGTAACTGGGGGTTGGCTGGGGAAACTCCTGCTTCCAAGCTGGGCATGTCTGAGAGGTAGGTACTGTTAGCACCTTCTGCTTTCCACATGGTATCTCATCCTCCAGGAGCTTTCTAGAGCAGTGTGAGTGGTTTCATGGGGGTCATTATTCTTACATGGTAAGAAGCTTCCAAAATGCAGGAAGCAGAGTTTGACGGCCCACCTAAGGGCTATATCTTGAACCGATGTAGCTTGACTTATACAGAGGTCCACTGGTCAAAAAATCACCAGGTCCAGTTAAATTAAAAGTCAGAAAATAGACAGATTGTAGTTCTTGGTGAAAAAGTGCCCTGCTATACCATATTGTGTGAAAGTTTGTAGGTACAAAGTACTACCTTTCAAGTCTATACTGTCTCAAGTGATATATTGATGTTTATTTGGGCATGTCTTTTCTGAGGTTGAGATTATAAGCATCTTCTTACATTTTTCTATTTTTGATTTTTGACATTTAGTGTGTGTGTGTGTGTGTGTGTGTGTAGGATAAGAGGACAGCTTGCATGAATAGGTTCTTTCCTTCTACCATGTGGTTTATGAGGATTAAATTCAGGTTGCTAGACTTGAAGGCAAGTGTCTACCCACTGAGCCATCTCGATGGTCCCTTATTTCTAGAGTCCCTTATAGAGTCCAACAACCTCATGATAAGCACTTAGCAATTTTTGATTAGCTGACATAACATCCAGAGATAAATTCCCAGTTGATATTTAGGAAAAAGTATAAGCACATATTTGTACTATATGTAAAAGTGGCTTTAACCAAACAGTTCATTCTCATTGCTCTAACGAGTCATGTGTTTCTCTTCCTTTGTCTGTCCTGACCATTCCTTTCAAGACTGATAGCCATCTTCCTACATGCTGTTCTCTCAGATTAAGCTACTTCCGGCAGTACTATCCTGTGTCACGCCAGTGTGCCCTTTTGTGCTTTTATTCCTCTCCAACACTAACTCTTTGTATTAAATTCTCTCTGTTGAAATACTTAGTGTGGTCTTTGTGTTTCTCACTGGTACACCATCCATCGCATGAACTTGATGTTGTGTACTGTGTTGTATATGTTCAATAGCTGACCTGAACTGTTATTTACAGTTTGTTACAGTTCCCTTCCTCTTTTCTCTTACTTCTCCAGTTTATGTTTTAAACTCCTTGAGATGAGAGACTATATCTTTTGTAATATTTTTTGCATGGTGTCTCACATTTAAGGAGTGTTTCTGTTTCATATTCAGTGTGTAATAAGTGTTTGTCAAATTTGTAGTGGGTTTGGCAGTCAGAGTGGCAGCTGTGGGCTTCAAGGTTGTCTTTAATGGTTAGGGCAAAGGGGACTGACTTTGTGTAGGAATGGAGATGCTTCCTCCTTAAGGTGCCATTAATTATTTCAGGGTTCTTAGTTTAGGAAGGAATATTTTGTGTCAACTAAGATCTTTTAAACCATTATTTGAGAACACTGGTTCTTTGCACTGGCTTTGCTGACCTGAGGCAAAGTTCCCTTCAAGCTGAGGTAATTCTGGCTGAGGAACTCCTAGAGGTAATGGAAGCCCATGTTTTAGTCTTCAGATTAGTTGGAAATTAGCTTATCTCTGCTGTGAAATTTGAACTTACTTAGCTATATAACATTATTTAAATGTGGACTATTAAAGTAGATGGGAGACGAATTTGTCTTTGACATGTGACATTGTCCTTATATGAATGTAAAGGTTTGGGGATAACATCTTTACAAATGTATTTAAAAGTCTTATCAAGACAGTATCTGTGACTATTTATGTTTGAACACTTTATAGCAAAGTGTTAGTTACTATGTTAGACTATAGATCTACTATCTATATTTTCCACAATCACCTCAAATTTTTTATTTTATCACAGTTTAATTGCTCTATAAATTTTTTTTTGTCTTCAAGAACCTCCAAAGCTTGGTCTTTTCAGTTTACTCCAAGCATTCACACACTTACAGAAAGACTTACAGATGCATAATTAGGAGAGTCAGGCTGGAGGGTCACAAATTCAGGCTATAGGGTCACATAGCAAGATCTTTTCTCAAAAACCAAAGTTAAAAATAATAAAGGCTATTGTGCCTGCATGGGTAAGTCTCACCTGATTTTTGATTGTGATTTATCCATCTGGAAAGAAATTTGGGTAAAATAATGTCTATAGTCAAGTATCAGTATTTGGAAAAGGGGAATTTCCAATGATCTCTTTTACTTTCTTTGGTCAAACAGATGTGTTGTTTAATTTATGACATTAGGTCACAAGGTAGAAGTTTGGAAACAAATTTATTTATTTTGTCGTAATGATTCTTATC
The DNA here is from genome assembly GCA_035773235.1 of Eospalax fontanierii. Lineage (NCBI taxonomy): Eukaryota > Metazoa > Chordata > Mammalia > Rodentia > Spalacidae > Eospalax > Eospalax fontanierii. The sequence goes on along the minus strand of CM069548.1, from coordinate 21,370,104 downwards.
TGGAAATTTGTGTTATTTGGAGAAGAGCAAAAGTCACCACAGTAGTACCAATCCTCATGTCAAACTCAGTCTTCTGGTCATCTAAAAGGTTACTGCTCCATTTAGTACCAGAGTCCGTGAATAAAACAAATCTTTAGCTTTTATAGATTCCCTCAAAATATAAAAAAATCAGGCAAACTCAGTCATCCATCCTTAAAGTTGGCAATCTGAAGGACTTTGTTTTGCTGATTTCCATTCTGTTTTAACTACATTGTAACTGTGTCAGTGAAATTAAACTCACTGCCAATTACCATTATTCAATTTTATCCCAGTGACTACAGGATTGACCCAATTCCTTTTGGCCTGGAAAACTGATTCATGTGGTTGTGGTCATAAATATTTGAGTGCTTCAATAATGTTTGGTACTTTCTGATATTAGGAAATGATTTAAAATAAATCTAAATTATTAAAAATTTAGGGCATTTGCACAAGTGTTTGTGGACCAGGAATTAATAGTGTATCCAAGGAGAGATAAATCAAGGTTCTGAGGCGAAGTCTCTGGACCATTTTAAAGTTAAGAAGAGATGCCTTTATGGCTTTCAAAAGTGCTTGAAAATTAAATGTTTGATTTATTAGGACTGTGTACACAGAGGGCTCAAATTATTCATGTATCGTTTGGGAAATGTAAAATGCTTAATGTTCTGACATTATGTGATAATTGCTATTCTAATACATAGTGTCTACTAAATCTTTCTGGGAGCGGGAAAGGGTGGCATTGATATACAGGCACACACGTTTCATGTGCGAGTAAATCATTCTTCCATTGAATTAAAGCCATGGAGGGAGCACGGAGTGGAACTTAAAATGATATTACAGTATCTGTTGCTGTTCTAATCAAGAAATATATAGTGGCACTAGTGAAAAATGGGCAGAAACATACAGAAATCCTCTCAGGAGAAAAGGTAATCAGAGATTTATCAGTGGTGACTTTTGCAAAGTTTCCAGGAATCTCAGCCATCACTCAACAGAACTGCTTTTCATGTTGATGCCATTTTAATTGTCCCCTTTGCATTGATTCCTCTTTGACAACATGCATTAGAAGCATTAACCATTGTGAGTGCTTGTTTATATTTGAAGGAATAGAATCTTCCTGGCTTTTTCCTAGTCATCTGGGTGAATTTGAGCAAGCTGCTTTTACCCCCTGAGCTTCTGTTTTGTCCTTTGGGAAACAGACATGCTAGACATATCAGACACATGTGAATAAGACAACACATAGCATAATAAGGTTTGGCACACAGAGAACACCGTGGCTGAAGTTATTATTTACTTTCTATAGATCCCTTTCTACAATTTTGGCAAACTAGGTGCATTATAAAAGTTACTAGGAAAATAAAAGCAACTGCAGAATTGGTGACCTGATTCTCAAAGTGCTAATGAATATTATAGGAATTCTCCTATCAGTTATAAAATGTAAGAGCCTAACTTAAACTTTAGCTACTTTAAGAACTGGTGGGCTAATTCTGACTCTTCTTTTTTTGAGCTATAAGAAGCTCTAGATGATCTTTTTGCCTGACCTGTATCAGGGAAACTGATTTTTGTCCTTGACAAAATAGAGTTCTAAAATCACAGCCCTGTTCCTGTCACTTACTACTTGTGTGACCTGGAAGTTATTTAACCATCAGATACCTTAGGTTTTCCACTTTTAAAATGAAGTATATTCTAGACCCTACATCTGATGGGTTTTATGAAATTCGGGAAATGTGAGCAAAGCGGCTGGTAGGTGCTCAAATTTACCTTTTGCTTCCTTGGTTATTCCTATTATTTAAGGTGCCCATCTCTTAGGAACCCTGGTTCCATCATCATCTGTGTAATGAAACTAGTCTAAATGGTTTTGAGGGTCTTGTCGAGCTCTAACATTCTATGAGTTTGCTTCAAGCCTTCTTTTCTGTGCTTGATAGCTTTAGTGTCAACCTGACACACATGGTTGAGGGAGTCTCAAGTGGGGAATTGCCTCCATTGGAGTGGCCTGAGGCCATGTCTATGAAGTATCTTCTTGATTGTTGAGTGATGTTAGAGGAGCCAGACCATTGTGGGCAGAGTCATCCCTGGGCAGGTTGTTCTGTTTTGTATAAAAAAACAGACTGGACATGGGCCAGGAGAGCAAACCAGTAAACAGCGTTCCTCCATGGCCTGTGCTTCAGCTCCTACCTCTAGGTTCCTGTCCTGAGTACATATCTTGGGCTCTCTCAGTGATGGATTGTGACTCAGGACATGTAAGTCAAAGCCCTTTCCCTCCCAAGTTAGTTTTGGTCCAAGTGCTCTGTCACAGCAAGTGAAGAACACTTTCTCACAGTTGAGATGTAAGTGCAGGAAAGGTTATCTGTGATTATAGTGGTAGCAAAAGCACTTATTTGTTGGTGGTGTTGTATTTGGTGATTTCTTTCCCTTTCAAATTCATTTAAAACCTGTTAAAGATTTCAAGAATAAACCTTGCTGAAAATATCTTGTTTCCTTTGGGAAAAATTAAATTTAAGTCTTTCAATTGGAACCAATATAGATATCAGAGCAAAAAGAAATTTAAAAAATTTGTTTCCAGGTCCTTATGGTAGTTTCAGGTCAGAGTTCTAATAGGGTTTATCTCATGTCTAAATTTAATTGAAAAATAAATAAACTCTGTTGAGAAAATTTGCTGACTCTTCAGTTTACAGGAATATACAGAGTAGGAAATAGCCTTTTAATGGCAGAGGCAAGTCAGGACCTGGATTCATAGAACAGGAATGGGGGAGAAAAACAGGCGTGTTGAAAAGGCGAGTGTTGGACCTACAATTTGACTGAGGACCCAGATCAACAGAAATCAATACAAATGCTTTGGTTTACTTCTTCCTTCCATTTTCACTTAAGCACTAGTCTCTAATACAGTGAAAACCAGGCACACAGCATATTAGAAAGGGAAGAAGACAGATGGTTTCCAGAGTAATAGGAATCACAGCATGGATGCATGCTCCTCAGCTTAAATCTACCAGAGTCTTGCTGCAGAGTTGCTGGAAAGACATGCAGGTTTGCATATATGAACTTTGTTGGAAGGGGGTGCGTGGAAGAAAATGAGACTGCTACAGCAAAAGCACTATCCTTTGTGATAGGCTCAAGGACAGTATAATAGCCAGGCTTAACTTTGGCATGAAAATGCACTAGAATTCAAATTACAGACACTTGTGTTGATAACAAGAGATAGTATGACCATGGCAAATAGAACAGAATAAAACCAAAAATTTGCCCTGAGAAGATGACTCTCAGGGCAGCAATGAAGTTTATGGGTAGAATTGTTTACTTGGTATGAAATTATATTGATAATTTTTGTGCTACTGGGGCTGTAAGAGTGATGTCCGATGTCGACTTTTCCATCAAAAGCCATTAAGATAAAGTAATTGAAAGCGTGGGGTCTTGAAGGCTGAGAAACGAGTTCAGATTGAATAGCAAACTCCTTCTGACAAAGAGGGATGTATCTGTGCTCAGAGGAAAGGGATTGAAGCTGTAACCCGATATATTAAGAATTCTGCCTTGCAGTAATCAGAGGAAAAATGAATAACCTTTTTCATCTTTTTCAAAAATATGTAGATCTAAAGAAGCAAAGACTGGTTTGTTTCCATTTGAACCTTCAATAATTATCTCTGGACATTATTACAAATGAGAAAAAACAAAGATTCACCAACTTGGTTCATCATCACAAGCTGTGATGTGACATCTGTCCCAGAAGTCCTCACAGGACACAGAGTCACAAATATTCCCCAGGCTTCCTTCATCATTTTTGCTGAACAAATAAATTTCTAGTTAAATCCTCAAATCTCTCTCTGAGTTTGAGATTCTACAATTCTGGCTGATGCTTTTGGAATGCTGGGGAGTGATTTCCTGGCCTCAGTGAACTATGGCAGATGTGTATGCTCTAGTGGCTATGAATGTCTAGAATTCTTCATGTGTCCAGCGAGGCTCACACCAAAATGACAAGAGGAAAAAGTTCCAAGAGACAACTCCTTTCTTTGAAGGACTAGGAGAGCTAGACAGTATTGATGCCATTAGAAAGTACCTAGCATCCATTGGAGGCACATCGTAAGTGCTCAAGTGATAGTTCATTGAAACCCTCAAGTGCATACATATGAGGGACACAATATGTAATATGTTCCTCTGATGAGTAATTAAGATGCAAACTGGTTTCTTTTTTATGTTTATCTAATAAGCAATCTGCTTCAGAAAAAAATGATGACATTTAAAATCCAATACTATCTGTCCTTTGTGATAACTGGCATTTTAACAAACCCCCATTGAAACAGGAATAATTTTAATGTCCACCTTCTTGGAAGAGGGGAGGTTCTCAGTACTGACTTCGGTAGAGGTTTGTGAAAAAAAGCTAACTTTTCTGTCCTTAAAATTGATCTTTGAAAAATGTGATTGTTTCGCTGCAGTAGAAATGTGTCCTCGGTTCACTTATGTTTTGTTCTTTTCACTTTTGGGTTTGTGAGAGGGCTGCACTTTCTATGCTACTTTCCAGTTTCCTGGGGTTGCTAGACTAATATTGACCTAAGAGCTGTGGGTGGAAGTAAAAGAGGCTGCTTTCTACCAGGAGCCTTCCGCTAAGAGGGGGAGTCTTTTGCCCTTCTCTCAGCAATTCTGCTTCAACCTGGAATATTCCAGATAGTGAGGCACTAATCAGCCTGGGCTCCAGAGGGATGACATGGAGCAGAACTCTTGCTTCTTTAATCTGTACAACCACCAGTGGGCTCCGGTAGGGCTCCAAAGTGTTCTCTAGAAGCTCATATTGCAGGCTTGGTCTCCAGCCTGTTACTCTCTTGGGAAGTGGTGAAATCCTTAGAAAGTGTAGCATAGTAGAAGAGAGTGAGACCACTAGAGGCTTGCTGTTGGAGTAACATATCAGGAACACGGCCACTTCCTGTCTCTTCCTCCCTTTGCTTTCTGACAGCTGCAAGGTAAGCTGCTCTACTCTGTCACATGCTCCATGCAATGATATTCTGCCTCCTCATAGGCCTTAAAACAATGGAGTCAAGTACCATGGCCTGAAACCTCAGAAACTATGAATAGAATATTTTTCGTCCTTTTTTAATTTGATTATCTCACGTATTTTGGCACATTGATGTAATGCTGACTAATCCAAATGAATGCGGGCATATCACATGAGTAAAGAATAGCGCTTTGCTTCAAGTCCTTGGGCTATGCAGGCTAGTCTTTACTACAGCTTTACTCTTTCTTTCCCTTTCTTTTTGTCTGTCTTTTGGAGACAGGGTCTCTCTGTAGCCACAGCTGGCTTAGAACTCACTTTGTAGACCAGGATGACATCGATCTCATGGAGATCTGCCTGCCTCTGCCTCCTTGCTGATGGGATTAAAGGCATGTGTCACTATGCCTGACTGTTCTTTTCATTTTTAAAGATTTATTTATTTAATGTGTTATGTGTGTTTGCCTGCATGAGTTTACGTGTACCATGTGCACACAGGAGCCCATGGAAGCCAGAAGAGGGCACCACATTCCCCAGAACTAGAATTATCATGTGGGTACTGACAATTGAACCCAGGTCCTCTGTAAGAGCAATAAGTGCACCTAAGTGCTAAGCCATCTCTCCAGTCCTATTTAATTTGTCCTTAGCCTTTTTCCAATACATGTACCTCTGGTTCCTTTACCTGAGTCCATGAGCATCACATTCTACTGTTTTGACTTGTGGCTTTTTGGGTCTTGTTCCTAGAGTGTTGGGTATCAGTAGGTTTGATATAAGTTTCAAGACTATTTTAGATTAATTTGGTAATTCACTGATCAATATGTTGGAGATCTAATCTAAGGCCTTGCATACAGTAGGTAAATGCTTTACCATCGAGCTATACTCCCAACCCTCTTTAATACTTTAAAAGTTAATAGTCATCTCTTTGCTACCATGATTGAAGAGGAAAGCAGAGGGTCAAGAAATATAAAGAACTATTGTAACATCCCATAAATATGCTAATCAGACTGGAGAGGTGTCTCAGTGGTTAAGAGTGCTTGCTCTGTAAGTATGAGGTCTAATGGTCAGATTCCAACATCCATATAAAAGCCAAACACAGTCCTGTACATGGTTGTAATCCCAATATTGAGCAAGGCAGAGACATGAAGATTTTTGGGTCTTTCTGTGAGTCTCTCACAAGCACTAGGTTCAGTGAGAGACTGTGCCTCAAAGGAACAAGGAAGAGAATGATAGAGGAAGACACTTAATATCCTTCTTTGACCTCAATGGGTCATACCCTCAATGGGTATGCATGCACAAGAACACACACCTGGACACACACATACCATATATACACATATGCATGGTTTTAGCTATTACTTTTCAGGTTCTCCTAATAAGACATGTTTAGTTAAAGGCATTTTGGGTAAGAATAAGTGTAATGACTATAAAGTCCACTAGGTCTGTTTCAAAGCTGGATGAAGCAGAAATAAGGCTAAGACACAGACTTGGTGATTAATGGACCTGGCTACTTTCTAAATGAGAATTCCAAAGATAGTAAATCATTTGAAAATTGAAGTGATGACCTAGAAGACAAGCCAAAATTAAGAAAGATCCAATAAAAAATGGATCTGAAGAAGTCGCAGCAGGATCTGTGACAATTTCCGTACAACTGATTTGGGAGAGTTGGTGGAATGGGAGCAGCAGAGTTGGAGGAATGGAAGTACTGGGGATCATAGCAGATTCTGTGAAAGAAGACCTAGTGCTTAACATCACTTCGAAAGTGCATCTAAACTTCATCGTGATTAAACATTTCGATCTATTCCTACCATTTACAAAGATCCTACTCTTTTGTGGAAGGATTTTACATGTCCACTTTCTTGAAACTGGTGGGCATTTAATCCATAACCTTCTATGAACTGGATTCATAGGAGGTGTTCTTTGGATCCCCTGCTAATGAATTCTGCTGAAACCACAGAAAACTGCTCCTCTACATTTTGATATAAAAAATGTTTTATAAATATAATGGCCTTTGTTTCTTCCATCTGTCCCTAGCTTTTCGTTGTTCCTCCTACCTTCTAGGTTTCCTTAAACTAACATTTGCAGATATTTGAAATTATTAGAATTGTGCCCATCCCATGAATTATGCTTTTTTGTTTGCTTGTTTTCAGATAGTGTCTTCCCTGTAGTCCCAGCTGGCCTGGAATGTATGTAGGGTGGCCTCAATCTCATAGAGATTTGCTCATCTCTGCCTCGCAAGTTCTGGGATTAAAGGCATGAGCTACCATGCCCAGTTTATGAATTTTGCTTTTGATAAGGTGGGTTCATTTAGGAATCCTACCTCTTGCAGGCTACCATGGTTAGTGGATGTCTTTTGTGTTTGCTGAAAGACAGCCAGAACACAATGTCTCAAGTTGATGTAGACTGTTAGAACTTGTGGAGTCTACATGTTTCAAAATGTGGATCTAGAGAAAGGCGAACTTTTTACAGCAGGGCCATTCATGGAGACTGAGTGCATCCTGTCAAGGTTCCAGCAGAAGATGACAGGGACTAGTGCCAATCTGAGACAGTAACTCAAGTGCCACTAATCGTTCCTAATGCGCTGCTCAGTCTATCTAGGAGGAATTTCTTTTCCTTTGCAAGTCTACTTTTGCTGCTAGGTATAAGCATTTTATTTTATAAGTTTACAATAGAGAGGCAGGAGAAGGGATTCCAGGATTATTTTCTTGGGTTCCATGTTGATTATAAGCCTCAATCCTTCAGTTTACATCCACTTCAACTCTGAAGAGGTTCAGAATATGACAAACCAAAATATGCCACCCGCTTGATTATAGAGTTGAAGACAACTGAGGAACTGTAGATAGCATGTGAGCTCTCTGACTTTCCTTATATTCCTAAAAACCTAAATTCCGCTTATGAAGCCATTTTACCATAATCCTGTAGCCAGGGTACAGGGTCCACATGTATTGCTAGAGAGATGACCCTGAGAAGTGGCTTCTTTAAACAGACTTGACTAACCCTTCCATTAACTTCCCCATACAATTCACCTTCCTGCAATATTATACAAGACCAAATTCTAACCAAGCCGCTGAGTTACTCATCAGTGATACTTATAAGTTTCCTTATTTTAACCTGTCGTTTGTCAGTTTAATTTCCAGGAGCCAGTCAAGGAAACTAAGCTAGGCAGTAGAAAGCTATTCCCTCCTTTATCTATAACCCAGATCTTAGTCCTCAGGCTTTAGTTTTAATTTTTGACTCATGTAGTTTAAAGATAAATTTTCTTGCAAGAAAGAATGTGGCAAGTTGAACTTGCTTATGCTTATGTGTTGCTGCACATGTCAAGTACCTGGAAAATCCAGGGGTCTCTGAGTTCAGGAGTCGCTAGACCTCAGGGCTTAAATGATGCTGCCAACAGTCCGCCTATGTCTTCCCCAGACCTACTTTCTTCCACATGGATTTATTTTCAGGCAGAGTCTCTTTGAGGAGGCAAATAAAAAGACTTGCATTCTTTCTTCTGGATCATCAAAATTACTAAGGCAGAGTTGATTTTTCTGGAGCTTTTCTTTTGAATTCTTATTTCTTGGCTCTGCCTGGCTTGTCACGACCATGTCCATCTTTGAATTAGTTCCCGAGAATGTTGAATTAGTCGATGCTAACTGACTGGGACTTGGCTGTACACTTACCTTTGATATTATGAGCAGGGTAAAACAAACCCTTTCTGAACTACAAGCAAGGAGATGAGCAATAAGAGAAGAAGCTGGTGTGCCATTCCCCAAAGAAAATAAAATTATTTTTACCAGACAGAAGAGAAAATTGTTACTGGAAATACAATCCTGAAATTGTGATATGGTGAGTGTGTATCTCAGTTAATAGTGAAATATGAAGTTTGTAGCTTTTATCAAACAGTCAAGAGAGGGTGAAAACTGCTTTATCAACCAGTTAATTCATAAAATGAAGGAGTCTTGTTGTAAGGAATGATGTCCTTTATTCAGTCTGTTTTAGAAACCATGAGTCAATTTGCATAAATAGAGTTAAAAATATTTTTTTATTAGCACCACACAGTCTAAAGCCCTTCAGGATGGCCATTATAAACTTCCATTTCACTATAATACCCAAACTTGTCAATTTTGTCAGTGAGAAGTATATTGTCATATGCACGGTTCATCATGTGTTTTATTATTTTATATTTGGTGCAAGACTCTTTATTGCTTTCTATAATAAAGGTGACTAGTGCTTTCAGATAGGAGACAAAGTTCACCTTGATATTGAAGAGACTTTCCTGGAAATAAAAGTGCAGGTTCTGTGACAGAATCCTTTGCAATATAGACAGTGTTGTAAAAAAAAATGGTGAAGAAGTGGGCTCTGGTTGAATCCCAGCCCCTAAACTGGACATGGTGGTACATGCCTGTAATCCCAGCACTTAGGAAGCAGATGTGATTAGATAAAGGAGTTTATGCTCATCCTTAGCTGGCCAGCCTGAGTTCATAAGGTCCTGTCTCAAAAAAAAAAAAAAAAACAAATGAAGCCTGGAATGGTGACATACACATCGGATCCCAGTACTCAGGAGGCAGAGGCAGGAGGATCTCTGTGAATTCCAGGCCAGTCTGATCTATGAGCGAGTTCTAGGCTAATTACTGATACATGATGAGACTCTATCTCAAAAACCAACCAATCAACCCAAACAAGCAAGAATCCCAGCTCCAGTACTGAGTTGGTAACCATGAGCCATCTCATCTACAATATAGGATGAAGGAACATTTCTCATAGTGCCTTGGAGGGTTAAGTAAAACATGTGAACATATTTACAGCACTATTGCATAGTTAGAGTCTGATGAGGGTTGACTATCTTATATGATAGATCTAGACCCTGATCGTTAGGCTCTTTGGATAAGTGCTTTGTCTGACAACTGTGTGCTGGCTGGAGGTGTGCACGGTGGTCTGGGATTTTCAACCTCAGTGTTTTTAACTTCATTCTTCATCATATAAACAAAACAAATACAAAAGCTGCACACGGGATGAATTTTCATGTGGAGAAATTCTAACTTCTAAATTAGGTATAGAGTAAAAATAAAGATAAAATAGCTATAAAAGGTAGAGGAAAACTGAGCCCATTTATTAACATAACGAAAATAAAAATAAAAAGTGTATCTGAACATATAAGCAACTACTCAAATGGATTACTAAAATTAAAAAAATTACCTTTTAAAATTTCAAGTGTGTGTGTGTGTGTGTGTGTGTGTGTGTATATGCCCCAATGGAAATGTGGAGATCAGAGGACAACTTGTGAACACCAGTTCTTTCTACCATGTGGGTTCCAGAAATTGAACACAAGTCATCAGGCTTGGCAACAAAGCTCCGTTACTCACTGGGTCATCTCACCAGGCCTGATAATCAGGATTTCAAGGTCCTTAGAATCTACCCACTGTCATATTGTAAATCTATAAGAACAATTAGATATTATCATGGGCAAAGGAGGGAAGGGAGAAAGAAGAGAGAGCTGGGATGTCAGCTTAGTCTGGCTGACCTGTGTGGCTGTGTTTTCTTCTTTCTAGACTCTGCTCTCATTTCTCCTGGATCCCTGTGATCTGACCAGCCTCCATGGTGTTTCCATTTTAACTTCATGAAGCAGATTTGCATTGGAGTTTGACTTACTCATATAGCACCTTGGCCTCTACCCCCAAGTGGGTGTTCCAACTCTGATAGCGCTATAGTGAAACAAGGCATATGTATGATTTGCTCACCCAGGAAAAGAAACTAAATTCAACTTTTTGCCCAGGAGACTGATAGGCTTGGCATTTCGACCAGTACATAATTTTATGTGACTGATAGTGAAAAAACTGCCAGTTACTCTAACCAAACTGACGTAATTGTAAACCAAACATGTGTAGTTGTATTTTAGAATGTAAATTTGCAATTCTGTTTGTCTCCTATAATTTTTGTGTGTTATTTACTGAAAAAACTGTGCCTCCAAGCTTCAACAATTTATGAAATTTATCACCGTTGCTGTAATGTGAGTTTGCTATTCACCCCCTTTCTAAATTCTCCAACCTATATAAAAATTTTCACTGTAATCATGTTTTTTATTTATTTTAAAATTAATTAATTAATTTTTACTTTCTGTGTATGGGTGTATTGTCTGCATGTATGTAAGTGCACCTGTGTTGTGCAATGCCCGAGGAGGACATAAGAGGGCGTCAGATCCCCTGGAACTGGAATTAAGTACACTTGCTAGCTGCCATGTGGGTGCTGGTATTCGAACCCAGGTCTTTTGCATGAACAGCCAGTGCTCTTAACTGCTGAGCCATTTCTCTAGCCCCCATGTTTTTTTTTTTTAAAGAGAACACTGCTAATAAAAACTTTTAAGAATTCTTTTGAATTAGAGTGGCACACACCTCTAATCTTAGCACTTGGGAGGCAGAGGCAGGTGGAGGTCTGTGAGATTGAGGCTGGGCTGATCTACATAGCTGGTTCTAGGCCAGCTGGGGCTACAGGGAGACCTTGTCTCAAAAAAAAAATTATCTGATACCAAAATAGCATAATATATAATGGGATGTCCCTCAGTGGGTGAGTTTAGTTGGAACCTCAGTTTGACTGCGTGTTTAATCAAAGATGTACATGCGATGCTTGCTTTATCTTTTTTCTATCAAGGTTTGGTGCTTGAACTTTGTGAACTTTCCCCAGGAGGCAATAATGAGTAGATTTCTGTCTGATCTGAATAAAAGCAGAGTAAAATAAAACGAAGTAAAATAAAAGCACCCCCAAAAAATTGTTGGGAGAAAACAATCATAAATGGACATCTAATTCTTCATGTGGAGAAACACATCATAATACAAAGTAAAATTTAAAGAACTGTTTAATAGGACAGGCTTCAGTGATTATGTACTCTCATTGTCTTTAAAAAGAAAGCTTTTAACCAGGCGGCATGGTGGTCCCTTTGTAATCCCAGTGCTTGGGAGGTGATAGAGGATTCCTTGAGCAAGCCGGCTAGTGAGATTAGCTGATCAGAAAGCTCAGGGCTCAGTGAAAGACTTTGCCTCAATAAAAAAAGTGGAGAGTGATAGATGACTATACGTGACATCAACCTCTGGCCTCTTCACATGTATGTACATGCGTTCCCACACATATGCAAATGTTTGTACATCACACACAAATTCACATGTAAAAACTGAAGAAATGAAAGTTTTTTTTTTTAACTCATGGAAATGATCAGTGTGTTGTTAGACACAGCAGACAGGATGTATGCATGTCAGAGGTAGATGTTAACACTGTGGGTAGATCCTGGATGAAAAGAAATAAAAGTGAGATGAAAGAAAACATGTCAGGGCCACACTGCACACTGCGCAACAGAGTACCACGGTTTCCGGTTTCCTGAGAGCGAAAGGGTGAAGACAAGCAGGCGTCACAGTTACTGGGTAAAAACCAGCGACGGCAATGCGCATGCTCCCAAGGACAGAAAACAGACTGTAATAGATGCTAACCATGAAAAGACAAATAACAGTGTTTAATGTTCTAGTCTGCATTTTTGTCTATTATCATCTTTTATAAAAAGAGGGAAATCCTGAATGCCGTCTGTGAGTTTCTGAGGACAAAATTGGTGTGGACTTATTCATAGCGACCTGAAATTTGTGAGCCTTTAGGGGCACCTCAAGCTTCTTTATTCAATTACCTGTTTTCACCCCATCTAATTTACTAGCGCTTCCCAGTCCTTCCGTTCTGTCTGCCTGTAAAACATGGGAAGGGAAATGTCCAGGGGGCAGTTGGAAATATGGTCCAGATGTCAGAGGAGGTGCCAAGGTGACGATAATGATGTGGGAGGTAGAGCTCGTAAAGGCTATTCATTCTGCAAACAGTCATTTAGCACTGAGCTGATTAACCAATACAATTAATTCTGCAGTTATTTATTAGGAGCCAACTATGTGCCAAGCACTAAATTAGTAGGAGAAGAGGATTAAAAGAATTCTCTAATTAGTTGGTTCTTTGTATTTATTACATTCTTGCCAGGTGCAGAGCCTCTGACTTGGAATTTCACTTTTTAAAGTAAAATATTTGGAAGTAGAGTGAATATGAAGCAGGAAGGGAAGAACTCCTAGTGGTAGTGGTGGGTAATGTAGGCCGTAGATTCTTCTAAGAGGTCAGCATGGACTCCTCCCTTCAGTCAAACTTGAAAGGAAGAGTTAGATCTGAAAAACTTAGTGTGCACAGGTAGTGAGAAAATGACTGAGGACACTCTCAAGCATCTTCAACACATCTTGGGAGTATGAAAACACCTGCCATTCATTCCGTACAGAGGCAAGAGGAAAGGGGCCTATGGGTTCTTGACAGCCAAGTTGGGGGTCAGGAGAAAGATAAACAGGTAATTAAAAACCAAGATAATAGGGAGCAGCAAAAGGCCAGGAGAGCGCAGAGTAGACATGCTGCATTGTGTGTAAAACACACCTCCTCACTAAGAAGTCCCTGTGACTACTTTCGTTTGATAGACATCAATACTCATGCTGATCCTCAAGTCCTTGTTCTGAGCATAAGAGCCCATTTTCCACTTCTACAGTGAGCATCTCTTTTGGCACTTACAGGGATGCTGCTGTGTCATTTTGGTGAATTTCCATATTTAGAAATAAGTGGGCTGGGGAGCTGGCTTAGTGGATAACATGCTTCCTACACAAGTGTGCGAAACTGCGTTCAGATCCCCAGAATTTAGGTAAAGCTGAGTGCCATTGCATGCCTCCGTAATCCCAGAGCTTCTAAGTGAGATGTGGATGGAGACAGGAGAGTGCCTCCCGGAAGCTTGAAATGTGAAGTGAATGGCAGGAATTTTCATGTAAATATATGCTTTCAGGATGTGTTAAAAATCCTTGGAAACCCTGAGCCAGCAAGTGGGGCATGAGCATCAGAGAGCAGTGAGACTTTCCTATTTTAAACCAGGAGGAAGCGAGGACCAACATCTGAATTGTCCTTTGATCTCCACATGCCTGTTAAGGCATGAGTGAGCCCACACTCAAACACCCACTGACCCTGACACAGATGCTTAAAAAATAATCTGCGTGAATAAGCTGAATGAGGCACCTCTCCATCAAATTCTGATTGGATTTTCTTCCCAAAGAAAATCACTGCACAGGGTTGGAGACATGGCTCAGTGATTAAGAGTGTGTGCTGCTCTTCCAGAGGACTTGAGTTTGGTTCCTATGTTAGATCCAATGCTTCTAGCCTTCCTGGGGATCTGCACACATGTGTACCTATCCGCACACACACACACACACGTACGCATGCCCACATATAATTAAAAAATAATAAAAACAAATTTAAAAAAGGCGTGGAGACACAGACCTTTTAACCCAACACTAAGGAGGCACAAGCAGGCAGATCTCTGTAAGTTCGAGACCACCCTGGTCTACAAAGTGACTTCTAGACCAGTCGGTACTTTGTAGCGAGACCCTGTCTAAAAAGGCTAAAAAAATCATTGTACTGCCACATGTAAGCCATTTTTGTATTTTTATGATATTTACATAATGTAAGATAAATATAAAAGTTCAAGTTTATCATTGCCATATTAAAAACTTTTGGCTAAATTGTGAAGCATTATTTGCACATATTTAGGATTTTAGCTAGAAGGCTGGTATAAATTTCCTACAGCTTAGGATGATTGCTTTTAGTATTCTAGGAAGATTTTGATAGACTAAATAGTTCATTATCATAGAAACTAGCAAGACTTTCTGATCAGCAAGAAAACAAGATATATGTATATATATATATATATATACATATATATATATATATAAATAAATAAACTCCATGCTTTGAAAGCTAAACTTAAACTTTCGATCTTAATTTATGTCAATCATCCAATGTGCATTTACTCATTCATTTGATAATTGATTTTGGATAGCATCATTTTTTCGAAGACATCAAAATCAGACCACGTAAGTCAGATACTTCTAGCACTTAAATGCATTCAGAATGTATAGACATGCTGGCTGCTGGTTATTCATAGATGAAGACTAACAGTCATGGGGTTCTCAAAGTCTGCAAAAAACACTGTCTCATTTTATCCTTTTAGCAGCCCTGTGAAGTATGAGTCATCGACATTTCTACTCTATAAATGAGGACACAGAGCCAAGGAGCACTTTAGCAACTGGACTAAAATCACTGGGCAAATGGTGCCATCCAGCCTCCACCTCATGCAGCAGAGTAGATGCCCTTCTCGTCAATAGTGTCTCTCTCTCAGTCTCCAGGTTCGCTTTTCTTTAGAGTTTTTGTTAGCCACTACCAACCTGAAAAATTACTGTGACATATTCCTAACACATCTGGCATGAAGAAGCTGGCATGTGCCATTCGTGGGAGAGTTTTAGTTAGTTTCATAGAAGAATGAATTCTCAATGTGCCCAATGAATCATACAACTCCGACTTCGTGATCCTATGCCTTTGGAAAGTTCCATCAGTCCTGGATTCACACATTGCTTTGTTTTCTGTCCATTCAACTTCATCTTCACCACACTTCAGGGGAAGGCCTGCTGTGATGTCCTCTGTGGCTTGGCTTATGGGTGGGGTGATGCTGAGTGAGGAGAAGCACCAGGTTTGTGAGTTTCATTTGTTCAGGCTGGCTTCTGCTGGGCAGAACATCATCCCATCTGCTCTGCAAGTATCATCATCTCTCTCTGCCAGCATCTGCTGAGATGTCTGAGCTCCCATCTGGTCTCTGGTGGTCTGTTTCCCATGGCATCTACTGAGGTGTTCTTGTTCTAACCTCCAATGCCATTTGGGTCCAGGGTTGCTGGCTTTTGGTACCATCTTTCTTTAGGGAAGGGGCAAAGGTCTCACAGACCCAAGGTCTTGCTCAGAGGCTGTGAACCTGTGGTAGGATC
This sequence comes from Eospalax fontanierii, assembly GCA_035773235.1. Lineage (NCBI taxonomy): Eukaryota > Metazoa > Chordata > Mammalia > Rodentia > Spalacidae > Eospalax > Eospalax fontanierii. The sequence continues at coordinate 21,354,288 of CM069548.1, read as the reverse complement.
TCTGAAGATACTGCTGCATGAGTCCCCTCACTAGTTCTACAAAGTGGGGGAGTTCTGTGACAAAGGCTTGTCTTTTCTCTGAGCAACACCTGGGAAGGGTGTTGCTTTCCTCGCTCTTACTTCTATCTGTCTAACTTTGGACTCTACCGTGGGTGGGCAGTATGCAAGGGTCTTCTGGGAACACAACACTGACTGTCTTGCCTTTCCCCAAATTCTGGTCCATTCACTTTTATTTTCAGAATTCCTTTGAACATGGGATTTAATTTAATTACCACTTAAATATTATTTATTTTCAAATTGCTTAATTAAGACTTTCATTTAATCCTTATGCCTAGTCCTACTCCCCCCTTTCTTTATACTTAGAGTAAGGTGACTGTTTTGACTACTTTATTATGTAAGTTTTCACTTGCACACCTTCTTAAAATGCATATTATTTTGTATGCATTTAGGTGAGTCAATATTATTCATATAGCACTACATAGTAACAATAAGTAACAGTATGCTTGCTAATACTGAAGCATTACCTTTCTTCTTTATCTGTGGTATATTCATTGAGATAGATACTGCTGGGGGGACCAGCACTAATGCAGAGTATTTCACTTTCCATGAGAACATCTGAACCATTCTCTTCTTTTTGCTTACTTGGATAATGTATTTATTAGAAATGATCGTTGAGGTCTTTGTATTAGCCAGGTGGCACTGGTACTGGAGAAACAAAGGCAGTCTTAGCTCCAAGCAGATTCCAGTCTTCAGGATTTGAGTGAAGTCAGGCTCAGGCCGACCATGTGTAAGAAGAGCTTTTTGGCCCTTGTCAACTTTCACTTCAGGAGGCAAAGAATAAGCAGGACAGTGTCAAGTAGCTTGAGCTGGAGATGAGATGCCATCATTGTAGATCTATAAGCCCTTTCCACAGAGCTCCTGAGAGTCAGTTCCTGTCAGAGCCTCTGCTGCTGCAGGTGGAGGAGGCAGCTAGTCCTGGTTTTACTCCATTCTGGCTTATGTGAAAGCAAAGAATTCCATAAAATAGCAGGAGTCTGAAAATGCACCATGTAGATAAAATTTCTCTATTACACTCAAGGTGTATACATATTAAGTTCCAAATGTGAATGCCACATACTCTGGGTAAACATTTTTTCTCTTTTCTTTGGTGATGAAAGAGTCCTCAAGGCGCCAATGTGAGCATGAGATTTTTAAAAACTTTATTTTTGTGGTCATGTGCATATGCATGGGCTCTGTATAGAGGTCAGAGGACAACTTGCAGGAGTCAGTTCTCGCCTTCTATTATGTAGGTGCTGAGGACTGAACTCGGGTTTTCAGTCTTGGTGGTAAGTGACTTTGCCTACTGAGTCATCTAGTTGGCATGAGTGTGAGGTTTGTTTGAGACCCAGTAGCCCCAGTTGGTGTGAACTCGCTATGTAGACCAGGCTGGTGGGGTTTTTGAGCCTTGCAATGGTCAATCATTTTGGATTTTAGTTTCTGGCTGCCAATACCACAGGGGTCATCGGGTGGCTCTTCTGCATTTTCTGAACTGAATGTTCATCACAACCGTCTTCAGAGAGCCAGGGGAAACATTTCTGTAAAAATGCATGTGTAAGGGCTGGAGAGATGGTTAAGCAGTTAAGAGTACTTACTGATATTGGAGAGGACCTGAGTTTGATTCGCAGCATCCATGTTGGGTGGTTCACAACTACTTGTGACTCTAGCTCCAGGGGATCTAGCATCCTCTTCTGGCCCCTGTAAGAAGCTGCACACACACATAAATAAAAATAAAATAAAGTAAAATACAGATATAACATGCATGTACATACAGTCCTACAAGATGAATAGATGAGATTTGCACGGCGGATATTGCTAAACCAGAGAAAAGAGTCTAGAACTTCCTTATCCTTCAGTCAGTCTAGGGTTGGAGAGATGGCTTAGCAGTTAGGAGCACTGACTGCTCTTGCAGGGGACCTGAGTTTGAGTCCCAGTACCCACATAGTGGCTAACAACTGTCAGTAATTCCAGTTTCAAGGGAATCCAATGGCTTCGCGTGACACTGATGTACTTACATAGATGCAGGCAATACACTCACACATGAAAAATAAAAATAGTAAATAAAAAAATACAGTCAGTCTAGCTTCAGTTGTCTAGTCTTGGTAGGATTATTTTCTTCCCTCGCTTCTTTGGATGCTCCCATATCCCTGACCTTTTGTGTCCTCTTCTGATCCCTCGCAAAAATCAACTGATTCCTCTTTCCCTTCCGGGAGATTTTATACCATTATCCTAGGAAACAAGGATGCAGAGGCCTTGGTCTATGGGGATTTGATTTGTATAAACCATAATCGCTTAGATATTTCTTAGATATGCTCCTGTAGAAAAGTGTGCTTTCCTTCTGGGAGTGCAGAGCGGTTCCTGTAATAAGTTTCCGAATTTCTTGAGAAATTCAATTGCGAGGCCATCTGGTTCAGAGGTTTATGTCCTTGTCATGAGATAATTGTGTTATCTATACATCAGCAGTGTGTCCTCTTGAACTGAGTCATTGCAATTTCTGAAAATATTTTGATTTGACCCTTCCTTCTTGATTAAAGGACTAGAGCAATGCAAATGTATCCTAAGACATTCACAAAAAAAGGCTGAATATGTTATTTCTCTGGTTTAACTTCTTAAGTGGAGCTAAAGTGAGTTTTTCCTGCTGTTTTGTTTCTCTCCTTCCTCACCTGTAATTGTGTAGAAAATTTTATTAGGAAATACACAGCTCAAATGCCTACTTATAAGTCATACTGATGGGAAAATGGTACTTTCGTTCTTATTTTATAGATGCAGGTGACAGGTAGTAATGGGTTTGTTGTACAGGATTGTCTTCCAAGCCAGATAGAGGGCATCTTCCTGAACTCAGCTGTTGTTCAAAGATTACCCACTTACCAAAGATTACCACAACTAGGCTTCTTTGCTATTGATGTCCCTTCACAGACAGAGGAGCGGGGAAGGTCACGGGACCCTCATTCAAGTACTCATCTCTCCTTCCAACCCATTGTGGACAACTGAGGCCTAATTACACATGACCTTGGGGCAGGTCTAGATTATATAGGCTGGGGAAGACTAAGAGAGGGGGTCCATTTATGTGGCTATGGGGAAGTCATCATCCATGATGGGTGAAGATTTTCCAGTGCAGACTTAGGAGGGAGCACCCCCATTTTTGTAAGTGACATCCTCACCCACTGATTTATAAGTAAACCAAATAAACCCATTAGTTCTCAGGGTGAATGTTGGTGGACTCTTACATCGGTTTGTCATTAGGACCTTGGAAGGGTGGGAATGGGGTAGCATGGATGTTGTTTACATCTCTACCAGGGAAGAAGTTTTAACAACAGGGTAAAAGTGTGGGTGGAAGAATGTAAGGAGGGAGTTTGCAATTTAAATATTTGAAGGCTTATGGCTAAAAAGAAAGAGCAACAAGTAAATGTATGTGGATGTTTCCTGAGGTGACAGAATGGGTCAGAGTGGATGGATCTACACAGAGAAGAAACAAAGCTTGAAGGAAGTGAATGAGGAAGAGGCATTTAGGGAGAGAGTGAGGATGAGGACAGGTTAATTTGAGAACCACAAGTGTAGCACATAAGAGCAAAGGCCTACACAGCTGTAATATGGAGGACGTTTTAATCCAATGCTCACAATTTGTTATGGACGAATGCAGAAAGAGAAAGGAATGAGCTCGGGAAAGAAATGAGCTGGAGAGGAATAAGTTACCATAGTGATTATCTAGTTACTTATTTTTTTGTAAGCATTGCTACTACAGGCTTGGTGGACATGAAAACTGGTGACCTAGAGTTAAAAAAATATCAATTTTATTAGTCATCTTAAAGAGAACAAATACGAAGGGTAAATGAACACCGTCTGGAACGGCACTGTAAACTGAATGTGGAGACAAATGGGAATGCTGACCTGTTGAAGTGGAAAGCAGGTGCCTCTTGTGATTTCCTCCAAGAGTTCTAGCATTAGCATGGGTGCACTCTGCATAGTGTTGGAGTGATGTTTCTGAGTTCCATTCTCTTATATACAATGATAAAGAATTCTTTCCACGCTCTCTCCCTTAGCTATCCACTGTGAGTGTGAAGCTTTGCAAACCTCCATAGATGGTTTTAGGCCATTCTTTTTTAAAAGAAAGACTCATTTATTTTTGTTTTGTGTGTATGGGTGTTTTACCTGCATGTGCACCATGTTCTGCTGTGCTTGTGGAGGTGCTTGGACCCCTTGGAACTGGAGTTACAGATGGTTGTTAGCTATCATGTGTGTGCTGGGAACTGAACCCAGGTCCTCTGCAAGAGCAGTTAGTGCTCTTAACTGCTGAGCCGTCTTTCTAGCCCCAGTTTCAGGCAATTCTTTTTCAAGGATTTTTGTCTAATTGACAAAGTCATTCACACAGGCAGACAGGCATGCCCTTTCTTGCGGCCTTAGCTGTGACGGCAAAGGAAATCTTCAAATTTTCATCCCCTGAGCAGCATTGACAAATTCAAAGGACAATATTCAGAGAATTATACTGTGCTTTTCTTTTGCTCTTCCTGATTCCATGAGTGTCTTCATTTGGTCTGAGCAACCAGTGTGCTTGGGAGACATAAAGTTCCTAACATGCAGAGTGTTATAATGCCAGTAGGCAATGGTCTCAAAAGCCAGGCTGTCAGGTCCATAGGGAATTCTGTGATGTCACCTCCTTCCTTCAAACAAGGAAAGAGCCAGAATCACTCTTGCCTATGTCAGCAAAGCACAGGGCTTCTTTCCACACCTTTTATGGCATAAGCCTCTAGAGAAAGTAATTGTGGTTTGAATCTACAATGTCCTCCATAGGCTCATGTGTTTGAATACTTATTCTCTGGAAGCTGTAGAAGTTTTAGGAGTTGGGGTCTAGTTGGGGGAAGTGGGTTACCAGGGGCTTGTCTTTGAAGGTTATACCTATTTCTGTTCTCTCTGTTTCCTGGCTGGCAGTGACCTGAGGAGTGTCTGTCACATACACTTCCTGTTAACATGAACTCTAGCATTCCTTCACCACGGTGACATACTGAAATCTCCAGAAATCAGGAGCTAAAGTGAATCTCTCCTCTCTTGGGTTGTTTTCATTAGGTATTTGGCTACAGTGGTGTGAAGTTATTACAGAAGAAAAGTAAAACTAACCCCTTTCTACTTTGGGAAACAGGAAGAAGAAAAAGGCAGGAAGAGAAAAAAGAGGATCGGTGGGATAATGTCTAATGTTGCCCCTTCTTGAGTTTTGAATATGTTGGGAAGAATTTAAAGAAGAGGGAGCCAGCACTGAGAACAACAGTTGCTTTGTTTCCTCTGTCATATGGGATCTAAACACATATCCTTGTCCTTGGTGTGTGTGTGTGTGGTGGGGATTAGGTATGCCCCCTGCACCTGCCTGAGGTACACATCACTTTGATAGCACATCTTCAACTTTATGTAGTTCTGACAAATAGAGCAAAAGAAACTGGAGGGTTTGTGTATGTTCATGTGTGTATAGTTGCACATGTGTGCATGTGGAGAACAGAAGACAGCTTTGGGTGTCATTCCTCTGGCACCATGCATGTGTGTGTGTGTGTGTGTGCATGTGCCCTGGAACTTGATAAGTAGGCTAGGGCTGTCTGGCCAGTGAGGCCTTAAAATCCACATGTCTCGACCTCTTCAGTGCTAGGATTAGAAGTGTGCCACCATGTCCAACTTCTTCCCCCCACAAGGGATCTGGGGATCAAAAACCAGGACCTTCTGCTTACAAGCAAACACTGTATCAACTTGAACTATCTTCTCAGCCTTTGTGTTTTAAACAAATGCCCTTGGTAATAGCAAAGCATAATTGTGTTGTTCTTGTGTGAAAGCCTCATACCCTGTAGTCAGTGAAACAGCTTAGGCAACTGACCACTGACATGAAATTCTAGAAGTAGCAAACCACCCAGTCCTCATTAGTGACCATTAAGGTTATTTACTTACAGTGAAGAGTATTACCAAAGAGATGTGGATAAGTACAACTATCAATCATCTGAATGTGTGGGGAGGAGTGGGAATTCTAGAACAGTCACACAACTATCGTTTGGCTCAGCTTCGGTTTGTCCTGAGGAATCACATCCTTAGTAAAGCCCCTCTCTACCTCAACAGACTGTGCTGACAGCTCACTGTCCGGGGAATGAAGATAAGTCACCACGTAGACCATTCCCGCTATTTAGAGTATCACCATTCTAAGTAACTAAAAGGTTTACACTTAGAAATCAACGGCAGTTTATCTTCATTTTTCCTGCCGTGGGATGGCTCCAGTACTCAGGCCTGCAGTAGCTGCTCTCCAATCGCCTGGACCCAGGAGTCTCTGAGAACTGGGCTGCGTGCCCAAAAAGTACAAGCAAGAAAAATGAAAACACACTGAAGGATGCTGGGCAGAAAACAGCCCTGCTTGGAATTAATGAGCCTCAGCAAACCCCTCACCTAACAGGAGGGCTTCATGTTTACCATGTCTGGAGGTTGATTTTATTTGAAAACACAGTCCTGATTTAGGGCTTACAGATATTTTTTATATTTATGATAGTTCTGAGCCTACTAAGCAAATTCCAGGTCCCAATTCCATTGTTTTTCTCATTTTCCAGCAAATTTTCAAAAAACACATTACCTCCCCCTGCCCCCCACCATCTTGAACTAAATATAAGATTTAATGTAAGCATGTTGTTGACAAGTCAAATGGCTTTCTACTTACGGAGTTCCCAGTCTCTAGACACACAAACCACTTAACCTATCTGGCTTTCATTGCTGCACCAATGGGTGCCAATTTAGATCAATATCCTCTAAGAACATTTCCAGCTCAAGAGCCTCTTTTCCCCCACATCTCCGCCTCGCTTCTGTGTGAACCTCCCAACCTTTAGGGATACCTTGTTTGTTTCCTAGACATTCAGGACCCTTATGACTCCAGTGCTGGGATGTGAGCCTCATGAAGCAGGCACCTTTGTGTCCACATCCCAGGCTAAATCCTTATGCTGGAAGCCCTGTCTAGATCCTAGCCCTCCAACTTGGGTAGGAAGTTCTGCTCCCCTTTTTTACTTTCCCATGTGACCTCAATTTGTTGAGGAACCCAGAACACACTGGAATGTGGATGATCCCTGATGACTTTAGGATTTAAAAATTGTTTTTGCGTTTATTTATCTGTGTGTGGGTGCATGTGTATGAATGCCTTGGAGCATATGTGGAGGTCAGAGGACAACTCTTGGAATTCCAGTCTCTCTGGGTATTGAACTCAGGTATCTTTACCTGCTGAGCCATCTCACTTGTCCTTTAGTACGTTCTTATTTCAATACAGAAAGTTCAGTTTCCATCTTGGCATGTTTTGAGAGAACCGTCAATGGTAGCTCTCTGGTTCTTTGGATGTTGAAGTGGTGCAGGCTTCTCTCCCTCAGATAAGAGCAGGCGGCATACTGCATTGTGCCCAGGGCAGTATCTGATGCATAGCAATTGTGTCCAGTACATATTTAATTGTATTAACATGTGAACACGTCCTGTGCAGTTGTAGACCTTCAGTCTTATTACGAGCTTCCTGATGGTACTTTAGGTTGGCCACTGGAGTGACTCTCTAGCTAAAAAGATACCAATCTACTTCCATTTTAAAATTTTATTATTACTGTTTTTTTAAGCAGGGGGGTTCGCTGTGTAGCCCTGGCTGGTCTGGAACTCCCTATGTAAACTTGGCTGGTCTCAAACTCAGAGAGATCCACTTGCCTCTGCCTCTCTAGTGTTGAGATTAAAGACATGTGCCACCACACCTGGCTCTGTCCCTCTCCTGTCCAGACACGTTCCCCATTCTTTTGTCTTGGTTAATTTTATTTTCCAGGACTTACGCTATCTGGTTTTATTATTCTTACTTTTATTCTCTGTCTCTGCTCCTAGAGCACAGTCTTCCTTAGGGTGAGTGCTTTCTCCACATTCCAGGCTGAATCCTTAGCACTGAGGCCAGTACCAGCACATAGTGGACACTTAGCATATGCTTGTTAGCCAAATGAATACAAAATAACTCTTTTCATGTGGCTTATTCAAATGACATGACTCTTTCTTCCGAGACTGTCACAGGTTTTCCCAGGTAATGGTTCTATTCTTCTCCTAAGAGCATATTATGTGGAATATGTTTACGATCTTCACAGAGCCGGAACAGAAGCTATGTTGTTGAAAGACAGTTAATCAGAGCACATCGTTTCTTCCCTCTTGCTTGCTTCATCCTCTTGGCCTTTGTTTTTAAATTTCCAGAGCTCAGAGAGTAAAGAGAGCGAGAGTCTTGAACAGCATGTGCTAATTCTTTAGTGCCAAAGTGTTTCATTCACTGGGCAGGCAGGCATGTGTGGTACTCAGGCCTCTCTGGTGGCCAAGCACCATCTGCTCCAAGTCAGCCACATGTCCTGCGAAACACAAGGCTCTGCTCACCGCCTCCAGCTCAGCACCCCAGGCACCTTCTCTACCTGCTGTTGCTGCTGCCTATGCTGTGGCAGTTGCTTTTCTCATCCTTGTGTGCCTTTGGGTGTATGTTTTTGGTTGTTACCTCCAGAACCTCTGAGCTTTCTTATTGTAACAGCAAAGAGAAGCACGGGATTAGCAGATGCTCTTGTTTTGCCATATAAAGAAGAATCACGTGTGCCTGGGTTAATAAAGAACATTTCCATACTGCAAATATCTTCTACTTAATTATGTTTTAATGTAAACCTTAAGCATAAGTCTTCATGTTTCTGATAGACTCCTAGGCTTGTTGTTTAACAGTCACAAAGGAACTCAGATTTAACCCAGAGTGTCTAAGTGATTGAAATATACTGTTCCCCCAAAACATGATTAAGATCAGGAAACATGAGGGGAATGAGATTAGACCACGGATTGGCAAATACTTACTGATCTTATATTAGAATTAAAAGTCATTTGATGGCTGTTCTTTGTTTCACACTGGACTTTATTGTTGGCTTTCTAGGGTTAATGTAATGTTTGGTTTAGAAAACCATTCCACTTATGTATTGCAGTTAATTTTCATTATGTTTGACTTTATTAAAATGGGTTATGCTTTTTAATGATAAAGTGAACATTAAAACAATTTCTCACCAATATGATGTAGATTTGATAAAAATGCATTGTTTCTGTACTCAGTAACACTTTTAAAAACTGGGTTTTAAAAATATCTATTTAGTTACCTACTTTGTACTGAAATCATACCATGCAAAAGATTCTGAACCAACAATATGCTATTCTATATGACTTCATTTTTAACTTTTTCCTTCACATTCTTCTATAGCTAATTTAGCAAAATTGCATTTAAATCAGTACCTGGTGAGAGGACCTGGAGTTCATGTCTTTGCTTTTAATAGACACATTAGTCTTCCTACATGGGAAGATTTTGTAAATGGCTTCTTCGTCTCTGGGGAGATCGCTATTATATATCACTCAGTGCATTTCTGATCTTACTTGAGGGAGTTTATAGGGGCTGTCAGTGCTTTAGATCTTGTATTGGTGTTCAAAGTTGATGAAACTTTGTGTATACTTTAACATGAGCCCTGTAAAGGTTATATTGACTGTGCTCACTGGAATCACCAAATACTACTTTACTTAACTGCTTGCAGTTTTCTTGCTCCCTAGCCCTAGAAAGGAGAGGGAGAGAGAATAGAGGCAGGAACAGAGTGGTATTAGCTCTAGGATTATTCGTGGGTTTGCACCAGCTCATCAGGACTTTGGAAGGCCATGATTAGAGTGTTATTAAGATTTTAACTACATTAATCATCATTAAAGCTACAATATTACTAATTAAAAATATAAGAAAAAAGATCATCTATAATTCTACCATTTGGTGATAACTGTTAAAATTTAGAGTGTGTGTTTTATACCTCTTCCTTCTTTTTATTATTTTTTATTTTGTTTTATATATTTGAGTGTGTTACCTTCATGCATGCACGTGCACCCATGTTGTGCAATGCTTGCAGTTAGAAGAAGGCATCGAGTCCCCTGGAACTGGAGTTAGGAAGGTTGTTAGTCACCATTTGAGTGCTGGGAATTGAACCCAGGTCCTCTGCAAGAATAGCCAGTGCTCTTAACCACCAAGTCATCTTTTGAGCCCCTTTTATACCTTTTTCTGTCTTTGTCTTTTTGCAAATGGAAATGGGATCCTCTTTTTACTGACTAAAGCATGAAAGAACCAAACTTAAATAGCTTTCCTCTTGCTTCAAACCTTCCTTTGAATCTTAGCTGAGGGAAAGGTATTGTGTTTACCTTGTGACATCTGTCCCAGAGTCTTCTGAGCCAGATAACAAGGGAAATGCAATTGCCCTGCTAAGAACTTTTAGTAACCAGCCCTGCAGCTACCCTATGGGAACTGACTCCTGGGTTCACATAACCCTTCCTCCTTCTCCCGTATAACTCATTTCTGTGTAAACAGCCCTAGTGTCCTGGCAATGAAGGGGGAACACTTCCCTAAGTGTCCTGATGCCCCCCTGTCTAGAGAGAGTAAATACATTTCTTTCCTTATCCTACCTTGATGCAAATCTTTGTTCTCGTTGATGCCACCTCCAGATTCCAACTAATAGAGTAATGCTTAATATATAAATATATTTGTCAATAATTACTTAAGAAGTTATCATTACCTGTGTCATCTAAAATAGTGCTTGCCGAGAAGGAATGGTGAATTACTGTTATGGATCATCAGATATCAGTTGACTGCTCAGCGCTGAAATGGAGGATTCATGGCAGCCTTAGAGCCTCAGAAGAGTGCAATGCCACACAAACTCTGCTGTAGTAGAGCTCTTAGGTACGACAAAACCAGCAATGATGGAGGCACATGTGAGAATGCCCAGGGAGGGACTGTGACTTTAAAACCATTTTTATTAGCATATATTAATTATAAATAATAATGGGTTTCATTATGACACTTTCCTACATGTGTGCAATGTATTTTGAACATAGTCACTGCCATTACTCTTTCTTGTATCCCTCCCACTCCTGTGTATTCTCTTTCTCTCCCAACTAGCTCTTCTCTCTCTCTCTCTCTCTCTCTCTCTCTCTCTCTCTCTGTCTCTCATGAAGCAAGGGTTTTCATTAAGGTTGCTTACAGGAGCATGATTGATGGGTACAGGGGCACCAACACCTTAATAGTAGCTGTACCACTGAAGAAGTCTCTCCCTCTCCCAGTGACCTTTAACTACATGTAAGTCTTCACAAAATACTGGGGCTTCATGATTTTCTCTATGAAAGTATAGTGACAGGCCCAATCTTTGGCATTTCTTAGGCAGATAATCATAACTTCTCTGAGTTCAGGAGTGCCATGAACAAGTCATGACTAGAGGACAGTGTCCCACAACACTATATCCCATCTTCTGGCTCCTATAGTCCTTCCAAGTTCCTTTTTGATGATGTTTTCTGACTTTTAGAAAAGGGAACTGGGGTTTTAACCTAGAGAGTCATATGATATTTTGATTGGTAGCTGAATGGGTGTTTTAAAGTTTATAATTTCTTGATATTTGTCAGGAACTGGAAAGACCCAAGATATGCATCCTATGTGCAAGCCAGCAATGAGTGTGCCACAGGGCAATAGATGCCAGCAAAAGACACAAGCTCTGTAGTTCAGAAACAAAAGGTGTTATAATTGAAAGCATAGAAAGATACACGAGAATCATGTTTGACTCAATTTCTCAAGGCCCTTTGAGTGGTATGGAACAGCCCAGGTGGATGTCACTATGTAAAAATGAAGTACTTGTTTTAGCTTCCGCATGATGAATTTCCTTAAATATCAGGTTTTGGTCTCTTTGTGTCCTTCACACATGTTCCTTCAGAAAAAACATTCCTGATCTATATCATTGAGCACTCTATGTCTGATAATGACTCACCTAGAATTGCTGACTCACCTAGAATTGTAATTTTCCCTAAAAAATTGTTTAAATGCAGTTGCTGCTTTTCAGAGCAGCAGAAATCAGAATGGATTGTTTGCCTAAAGATCAGTGATACAAACAAAATAGGGCATGCTTTTTCTCTATTAAAAGAGAATGTACAGGCTATAAAAGTCTTTGGGGACCTGTTTCAGGTCTTGGTTGGGGAGAATTGGTGATTAGGTTCCCATTTAAGAGGATGCCAGATCATTAAGTCTCAGAGGAGATCTGGATATTTTACATTGTAGGTTAACTGCACCTTTTATGTCTTCAGATCGCATCTCATTTGGAGAATAAACACCCTTGTCATTAGCCTTGAGGCAGGGAAAGGTAGCATGCTTGTATCTTTGTTATCAGGATTTAACTTTGTCAGCCTCCCTAAAATTTAAAACCCCGAGGGTAATCTGTATCTGTTTAGGAAACTCCATTAAGACATCCCGTGTTTAGGATAGATTTTCATCCTGCCTATGCACTTAATATGATTAATATAGTAGGCTGTTACTTGGTCAGAGGATATGAATTTTGATGTTCCTTATTTCACAATGTGCATTTCTGATATAGGTCTGATCATATTTTGGAGGTGTGATTTCAGGCCCAGTGATATCATGAGCTTGACGTGATTCCAGTTGCCACCTTCACGGTAGGAGCTTTGAAAATTTGGCTTTCAAGCTCTAATGCTACCTTTCTGTCCTGACCTTATTGTTAATTATTCCCATTGGACGAATGAGCTCAGCCCTCCCATGCATCTCTGCCAACAATCAATGCACCATTTTCATTTTCAAGTCTTCACCTAGGCCATCTCCTTGCCCTACTTCACAGAGGTAAACCCTAGGGGTGGCCAAGTTGTGCTGGGTAGTGTCACTTGTCACCCTGACACATCTGGGAAGAGGATGCTTCAACTGGGTAGTTTTCTTCTTGGACTGACCTGTGGACAGGTCTGTGAGGCATTGTCTTGATTGTTGAGTGATATGGGAGGGCTCAACCCACTGTGGGTGGTGCCACCCCTGGACAGGTGGTCCTGAGTTGTATAAAAAAGCAGATTGAGCACAGGCCAGGGGAGCAAGTTAGTAAGCAGCATTCCTGCATGATCTCTACTTCCTCCTGACTCTGGGTCCTTGCTCTGAGTTTCCACCTAGCTTCCCTTCATGATGAACTGTTCTCTGTAAGGCGAAATAAAACTCTTCCTCCCCAAGTCGCTTTCAGTCACAGTATTTTATTACAGCACTAGAAAGCTGTGATAACCAGGATGCCAGCCGAGTCCCAGTCCCTGATGACTTCTCTCTACTCAGACCATTCTTTGGAGACAGCTCCCTTCTCTTTCTTATCCTAAAGCATCTGTTGCCTTCATTACTTTGTCAGCAGCAGAGGGATGGAGGTACAGTTGTATATTGTTACTGCAGCAGCTTGGAGAGTTCCGTCTCCTCTTAGAGACCTCCACTCAGGCAAACACAAGATTCTTGACTTCACAGAAATGAAGCAGAGTTGGAATTTATTAAATGAGATGACCCGTTCATGCTGGAATTCTGTTTGACTTGAATTTACATGGGACTTGTGCATACTGTCACCACTGTGGTGAGTTCATGTGATAACTGATGAGTCTCCTGGAAATTGTTTCCCTGTGGTCACCTGTACCTCTAGTTCTTATAATCTTTCTTGGTCGCCTCCTCTGCAATGATCCCCGAGCCTTGGGTGGCAGAAGGTTGATATAGGTGTCCTATTCATGGATAAACACTCTGAAACCTCTTATTCCTTTTAAAATCTTTTAAATATATATATAAATTAAGAAGCTTCTATTGGCAACTGATGGCTGTTTGATCAGGGTCCTATGGTTAGACTCACACTGAAGGGTTTTAGGGACACAAGTTTTTTTTAGTGTATATTTTTATTGAGTTTTTGTGCATTTTATATAATAGATAGGAATGAAATTTAGACTCCCCTGCCCCATATGTACTCACTGTAACCCTCCACTGGATCTCATGCATTCTGCATATATGTTAGGTCCTATATGGTCAAGCATTTATACCCAGATGTTCCTCAGTGCAAGTTCATCTCCTGGAATCTAGTCATCTTATCTAGAGTCACTCCTTTAAAGAAGATCAACTCTCCCTTACTCCACAGTAATCTGTGGCCAACAGTTCCTCTGTGAAGGATGGAGACTGCTGCCCATTTCCCAAGTTCTATATTGGGTTCTTGTCTGATTGTGTCAGCATGGGTCTTGTGCATGTTGTCACCAATGCTGCAATTTCATGTGATCAGGTTCCCAGAGACCAGAAAGTCTTTGTTTAATTATGCTCATGCACCAGCCTGTCTCTTACAATCTTTCAACCCCTCTTCTACAATGGTCTCTGAGCCATGGGTGGATGAGGTTTTAATATAGGAGTCCTTTCTGGGGACATGCACTTAGCAATCTCTTATCGTCTTCAACGTGGACAGTGGTGGCCTTCTGTGTGCATTACACTCTGTTGTATGAGGAAGCTTTGCTGGTGAGAGTTGAGGGATGTATTAATATTCTCTCTCCCCACTGTTCTGTTATGTTCCATGAGCCTTACGTGTAGAGGTTCCACTGTAATTATGTCACTTAGGGCTGAGTATCTCTCAGACATAATTCTTTGTGTGTAACCAGTTGTGGAACTCTGTAGTAGCCTCTATCTGTTGTTGCAAAAAGAAGCTTCCTTGATAAGTGGTGTACAGTATGTTTGTCTATAAATATAAGGATTCATATTTAGCATACAGTAAAAAGAAAGTTCATTTGTTTAGATATATGACAAATATAAGGTTTTCTCTAGGATTTATGCATTCTCCAGCTATGTGTATTTAGAGACACAAGTTTTACTCTATAGGCTATCTATTTATCTATCTATCTAGCATCTACCTATCTATCATTTATCTACCATCATCATCTTTTACTACATATATAATAGAGTGCATGAAATTAGGTGGGGGAGGTAGGAAGGATGAAGATGGAGGAGAGACTCTATAGTCATTCAAAACATATTATTTGGAATTCATAAAAATTCAGTAAGAAAAATTTCAATATAGATTTTAAGCGTAGGAGTTAAACAAAAGAACAATAAGGAGGAGAAGAATAAGAATAAGGAGGAGGAGGAGGAGGAGGAGGAGGAGGAGGAGGAGGAGGAAGAGGAGAAGAAGAACAAGAAAGTAAAGATCCTCAAGAAAGATAAGCCACACTTAAACATAGTTATGGGCTTCTCAAAGGTGAATTTTACATATTATGTTTGCAATGGCTTTATATAATCCTGTGACTTTTAAAATTACATGGCTCAGAGAGTGTTGTATGGCACAATGCAGTGTGGGCCTTAGCCAGGCCGCCTGCTATGTGGAATAAGGGAGTAGCTCCTGTGGGTGAAGTGTTCTGCTCTGGCCAGGTCAGACACCAGCTTGAGCTCTGCGCCTGGATGAGCTGCCTAAGAGACCGAACTCGAGCGGCTGTAGTTGGGGACCACCCCATAGGGCAATTGGCTAACCAAACTCATATAACCCGTGAATAAACGAGTTTTGCTGCCCCTTGCCCTCCGCATGCTTTTCACTCAGCTTCCGGGGTCTGTGTGTTGACTCCGCATCTCTCATCCCCTTTCGGAAGAGACCGTGTGTCTGGCTCGGTCTGCCCAGAGCACAGGGACCCCAACACAGTGTAATGTAAATAAGGTTTAAAGATGAAAGAATTCGATTTTGTAAACAAAATTATAGGCTGGGCTTATAAGGAATAGTGTCCAAATCAGAGAATGAGAGAGGAGTACTAGAAAGTTCAGGTTTGATCGGAATGGATCAAATTGGCCCTAAGTAACCTATGCACCTTTGGCATCTCTGTTTGATATGTCTTTAGGAAAGCACGTGCTGTTTCTGCAGGATATTTTGTTTTTACTGAGGGCATTTGAATCGTGACTCTGTCAGTAGGAAAGACAAGATCACTGAATGAAGACCTCTTTCCATTCTAGGGTTTTCCTCCCCTTGTCACCATAATCTCCCATGTCTTTCTAAGCTGCTTCATTTGGATGAGATATCCCTGAAGGACAGCAGTGGCTTTATGACTCCAAGGTCAGATCTGGCCAGCAAGTCATGGCTGTTGGATAAGGTTTCTTGGGGTCCACAAAGCAGGCAGATCCTGTATAACCCCAAACTTGCTCTTTGGAGGATGTTTAGAGAATAATTAGATGTCTGAACATTTAAGTGTAGAGTTGGTGGACTTTTGAGCTAATGGTTCTCAGACTGTATATCTAGAGGCCACTACACAAGGCCATTTTTGAGTCACTGTGGAATGTGGCCTGTATATTCTGAAACTAAGAAGCAGGGTGAAATATGAACACTTTTGTAAGAGGAGTTATTCCTACTGCTACCTGCTTTGTATGGAGCACCAAGACTTGTATTTATCTTACAAATCTGAGAATAGGCTTGGGAAGGCATGAGCTTCAGGTTCTTGCCTTTGTCGTTATTCACTAGAGACCAGATGGAGGCTGAAGAGGGATGACTGTGGTCACTGAAGGAAGTATCCACTATTCAGTGCTAGTCTGGTCATCAGTGAGAGAGATACTGGAGTGTGATGGGCAGGTGACTGAACAAAGTTTGGATGTAAGATTAATCTTCAGATTGCTATTTACTTTGTGTCTCAGTGTCTGCAACTTTTTTTTTTAATTTCAGAAGAGCTAGTAGGGAAAGGCACTTGAATTTCAGACTATGGTCTTCTGTCCCCTCGAACGATTCCTTCCTAATCTTCTTTCTATCTTGAAGGTTAAAGTATTCAGTGTTGACAATTGAATGGTCTTCAGTCATTTTACTGGCATTACATTAAGTCACTGCCCTGATCTTTACCCTGTATTCTGTGGAACATTAGAACTCAAGGAAAGAGATGAATAACTGGCAGCTCCCTGGGCCTATTGCTTCAAGCCTGTATGCTTGGCTGCTTGGGAGGTGGAGGCAAGAAGATCATAAGTTCAAGGCAACTTAGAAAGACTCTATCTCAAAATATAAACTAAAATGTAGTATCTGGGGATATAGCTTAGAGGTAGAATACTTGTCTGATATGCACAAAGCCCTAGGTCCAATCTCTAACATCAAAGAATTAAATAGTTATGATTCTGTGTTAAAATTGGAATTGATTCTTTAAGCAAAAGCATTTTTTGGAAGTTGACTATTTTCCCATCCATCTAAGTGTTCTTAAGGTCGCTAAAAACAGATCAAAAGTTAATTCATAGTAACTTATTAATCTGCTTACAAACATCAGTTTTTCATGTTAGAGACATTGGGTCTTATCCAGATACTGGGCCAAAAATAAAATGCTCACCACCTGAAAGTTAATTATTTGTAAGACTAGGGTACTAATTAGAATATCAGTAGTCTTCACTTATAAGCCCATCTTAGGACATCAGCATCATAGCTATTAGGTCTCGTTGCACTATTCATTTTATTAATAGTACTTGGCTAGCTCCTCGGGAAAGATCTTAGGTGCATGATGAGGTTCAGCCATGAGGTATTAGGTAGACAGAGGCCTTTTCTCCCAAATTCATTATCTACTAGATCTTGGCCCCTTTGATCAAATCGAATATCGCCACTCAGCCCAAGTTTCTTGCTTTTCATATCAACCCTCTTCTTTCTAGTTATCTATGTCGGAATTAAAATTCCTAATTTCTAAAGTTGTAGTTCAACTTCCAAAGAAAACAAATGGTCATTCTACCTTATCAGTAGGTCAAGGTGGGGCACAAAAGTGTGCTTGTACCAAGAGTTCCATTTCGTTGTTCTTTTTATGAACAAGGAATTTATTGTCATAGGTTACAAAAATCAAAACATCACTTTCTCTGATTTATATGATATATAGATTCTCACAGACCTAGACCTGGGGATAAATTAACCAAAGATAAGAGGAACATTGAGAAGAAAAAAAATAGTATGCTAGAACTGCATGTAATACCACCACCTAAGATATATAGACCAGAAGAAGCCACCAGAGGAACCCAGGGAGCTGGAAGGAACCAGGAATACACTAGGTCATGGTGGTCAGAGGCCATAGCTGCTTATGCAGAGTACCTGGGTTTGATTCCCAGCACCCGCATGGTAGGTAACAACTGTCCTTAACTCCAGTTCCAGAGGATCTGACACCCTCTTCTGACCTCTGTCCGTATTGCACGACATGGGTGCACATATACACATGTAGGCAATACACTCATACACATAAAATAAAAATAATAAATTAAAAAAGAAATATGTTTATTTGAAGCTGTTAGTGATCTTGCTGAGTACAGTGAAGAAGTACAATGAGCCCAAGACTGACTGGGGAGTGCGGACAATGTAAGCACGTCACGAGATTGGCCCACGTGCTCACTTTACTTAACGTTTTCCAGGCTACGACTGGAAATGACTCACCAACACTGGTATTTCAGGAGACCTCTTTTGATGGCTTTCCAGGGTTCCTCCCAGCAGCCACGTGGAAGAGTGCATTGGGACAGACTTGCCCAGGTAGCAGACACATGTGGACAAAGGCTGGGCAGCGCATGTTTGTCTAAGTATCACCTCAGCCGTACGCTACTGATGTTTGACTTAAGTTCCTCTCTTTAATTTTGGGGTCAAATACTTCCTCAAAGGACAATATTGTGATGGAACATTGAAGTCAAGTGTTAGATGTTCTTATGCAGACCCAGGACTTTATATTAATGGCCATGAAAGTGGCCAAATTCCATTTCAGATAACTGAATTTTCAAAGGTAACAGATTGGAGGTACATTTTGGGATCCTTCACATCCATTTCTTAAACATATCCAACTGACTTTTAAGGGAAACTGCTCAGTACTGCATAAAATGTATTGTTGAGTATTAAGTGAGTAACAAATTGAGTATTAAGTTGCTATTTTGATACTTACTTTGAGTCTGAGGTTCTAACATCTAAAGATTTTCAATCATTTTAGCCATTTATAACAGCTAATGGTTAGCTACAAAAGATGCAATAGCATTTGTAAACTATCCTCCAATTTTAACTTATTTTAAGTTAGCATGTAGTTTTTCATAAAATGGCAAACTCTTCTGGGGAACATTTATTGACTTTTAAAATTAGCTTTCAAAATTATTTATAATTGACATACAGCAAAGGGCTCAGATCACAGGTATGGATATTAGTCTATACCTATAAATATGTCTATGTAACCACCTCACAGATCAATAAAGGCAGCTCCAGAAGGATCTGCCCTCTGCCCATCATATCCGCTTGCCTTTTAGATAGCTGCTGCTCTAACCTTACCTCCACAGCTTCCCTGTGACTATATGACTTTAAGGTCTTCCAGCTACTGAATTTTCATGTATTTCCTGACTACTTTCATTTATTTTTCACACTGTCTTTGTATAGCTTATAGTTATACTTTGTCTTCCCGTTGACTGTACAGACGGGAAACAGTGTGTGTGTGGGGGGCGCTCATGTTACAGAATTTAGGTGGGATTGTTTCAGATGTGGCATTTGCCCTTAAGATGGTCTCCTGTGTCCCCGGCTGGCTTAGAATTCCTTATGTAGACCAGGCTGGCTTTGATCTCACAGACATCTACTTGTCTCTGCCTCCCAAGTGCTGGGATTAAAAGTGTGCAGTGCTCACTACCACAACCACACCCAGCTTGCCCTCCATTTATTTCTAGATAACAGAAATCTTGCATGAGTCTTCCTTTTTTTTTTTTTTTCAACTGAAGGATTGTCTTCCACATGGCAACAATAGTGTTATTAATACCAATATCCGTAGAGTCTTTCTGGTAGAGCAGCCAGATAACAGGCAGGGATGGAGAAAAGGTCAGAGAACTGGGAACTTGGCAAGAGAGGGCTAGAAGTAAATTACTTTAGACAGGGATAGAGGTTGAAAGCAGAGCTGTGCAACAGCTGACCATGAGCTGTCCTTCCTCCTTGGAAGGCTTCCCTGTCTCCTCCTCCTCCTCCTCCTCCTCCTCCTCCTCCTCCTTCTCTTCCTCTTCCTCTTCTTCCTCCTCCTCCTCCTCCTCCTCCTCCTCCTCCTCCTCTTCCTTCTCCTCCTCCTCCTCCTCTTCCTCTTCCTCTTTCATTGTAGACTCTGTCTCTCCTTAGGCATGAAAATCCTTTAGTTTTTTTGACTTTTTCAGTGACTTCATAGACTGTTCTGAGTGCTTCCTGTACCCAAGGTATCTGAGTTTTGTTACTCCTAGTTTGTGATGACTCATTGTTAACCCTGAAGACCATGGCTGATGGTTTATGATCGATTATTTTTTATTCATCATGGTAGAGAGCTGTTTGGGGTGTTTCCACCCTCAGCATGCCATGATTTGAGATGACTTTCTTGTTCTTCAAGTGGAGGAATCCTTCCTGTTTAGAGATAGTCTTAGTGTTATTTCTGACGTACATTCTGCCTGCTGGAGCCTGGGGAGTATGCACTCTTCTCTGACTTTCCTCACTGGACATTTTGAAGCTAGCTCATTTCTTACTGTGACTGTCTCTAACTGAGAGGAGAACTCAGAAAAGTCAGAATACATCTTTGCTTATTAATAGCTCACTTCTAGCCATTTCCTTTCACATTTTTGTTTTTGTGAAATCTTGTTAAAATCAAAACTAAATGTAGCCTGGATGAATATTATGCCAATATCATAATCACTGAACAAATAGACTGACTCTTAAGTTTTTAAGAATGGGCCCAAACTTGGAGGATACTAGTTCCCCTAAGCTGTAAGAAATGTCTCCCAGAACAGTGTGCATGAGTCTCTTGTCTCCTCAACCTGTGCAGATGGAACTGTCTCTGGAGCCCTGTTTCTCTGACTATGTCCTCTGGCCAGGTCATACCCATAATTTATTCAAAATGATTTCTTCAGCTTCATGGGGAAATACAAAGTTCAAGTTTGGCTCCGCCCTTAATCTTAACAGACCATCTGGCCTTTCCTTTCTATCTTATTTATCATTAGTCACACGGTCACAAGGTCCCATGCTGTTCCCAATGTCCTCTGTGTTCCAAAGGTGGGTACATTGCTTCCAGTACTTTGACATGTTGATTTTCAAGAATAACCACATTCATTCATTATCTTTCTGGGTGGGGTGCTAAACTGAGGTTGCCAAGGAAGTCCTCTGGTCATCAGACCCAAGAGTGAATGCTTTTTCCAGGGTTGACTAAAAGTCATTATTCCAGATTATGTCCATTAATAAAAGTCATCCTGTAAGAATACACATTAAAAACGTGTAAAGGAATTTGGAACTTTGACGTTAAAAGAAAGAGGAAGGGAATATTCAGGTCCCAGATCCCACCTTGAGCTGGCTGTGAGTGTGAACACCTTGGATCTTGTTCTTTACAACTAAGTTTTCATTTTTGTTTTGCCTTGCTCCTGAATGAAAGTTGCCTATGAAAGTTGCATCTGACAATCTGAACAGAATCCATACCAGTCATAGTCTGGATTGAAGAGGAATAAGAGTCGAGGTGGGGAAGTTCAAAACTCACTCTTGTAGTTTGACACAAGAGACGAAGGTAGTCTGTACCATGACTGTGGAGAAAGTGGAGTCATGTGTATTTTGGATGTGGAAGTCTACAGTGATGCCCATTAGCTGGAGAAGGAAGGCGAAGATGGAAAGGAATTAATGATAAATTCCTAACTCCAATTTAGGTATTATTAAACCACTACCACTATTACTGTTTTATAAAGGAGATAAAACACCCCAAATCTTTCATTTTACATTTTCTTTATAGACATTATTTTCATCATATAGTGCCAGAATTAAAAAAAAAATATTCTATTTTATGTGTATGAGTGTATTGCCTGCATTCATTTAAGTGCACCCATGTCATGCAATGCCTGTGGAGGTCAGAAGAGGGCATCAGATCCCTGGGACTGGAGTTAAGGATGGTTATTAGCCACAATGAGGGTGCTGGGAATTGAACCTGAGTCCTCTGCAAGAGCAGCCAGTACTCTTAAACATCAAGCCATCTCTCCAACCCCCAGTGCCAGAATTCTATGTATGTTCTTTAATTTTATTATTTGGCTTCAGTCCAATGAGCTTGCAATTAAGCTCAGAGATTCAGTGTTTCTAGCACACAAGGTGATTTCCAAGTTTGTGCCAATTATCTTAATTTTACGAGAATTTGAACTTCCTATAAGTAGTATCTGAACTTTCATTTATACATTTTCTACTTATCTTATGAACAAATAAGGATAAAAACTCAGCGAGGCATTCATGCAATTACACAAATTGATGTACATTTGGTGACTGTTGAAATGGAACGAGTTGCAAGCAGACAGTGCCCTGGTGTGCAAGTTTAAATGTTTATAACCCAGGCAGGATATGAAAATATGGCACGTTTGTGGAGAACTAGTCATCATCTAATGCATTTTTCAGACTCTAACTGTACGAAAGGTCTCACTTGTATTTCTTCATCTTCAGGTAGGACCAGCTTCTTTTCATATATGCCTTATCCTTTCTTCATAGAAGCCAAAGATCAAGAAATGGAGTTCCAATTTTAGTATCAGTGCTTGATTCAGTAATCACAATAGCTCAAAATATCATCAATTTGAATAGATTTTCTTAATCACAAGTTGGAGATTGGCTAACAAAAGATATCGCAGATGGTAAGCAACAGACTCGTGAGGCACCAGGCCAATCCCTAATTACGAGTGTATTGGTATTTGTCTTCACCTATAAAGGAGAGCTTCCATTGCTTCAGGCTTCCTTCCCCTTTCTCTGTTTGAGGAATGGTTTAAAAGCCAATGCTTTAGCAATTGGCTTGGCTTTCCAAATATCAGGCCAACTTTAGTTCTAAAAATGAATCCTCTTCATTCTGCAAGAGATTAAAGAATTTCTTTAGCTTCTCCAAGAGTTCAAGCTTTCCAACATTGATTTACCTGCCAATATATGCACATGTGCTCCT
The DNA here is from genome assembly GCA_035773235.1 of Eospalax fontanierii. Lineage (NCBI taxonomy): Eukaryota > Metazoa > Chordata > Mammalia > Rodentia > Spalacidae > Eospalax > Eospalax fontanierii. Next base: position 21,331,545 of record CM069548.1, on the reverse strand, counting down.
GTATGCCCATATGCGTACACACAGAGAGAGACAGAGAGAGAGAGAGAGAGAGAGCGCTGTTGCTTACTGGCACAGGTACACTATCTTTAAAAAACACAGACTTCCTTTCTTTTACATTTTTTAACACTGACATTTGTGAATGGAGCCCTCAGACATCTATTAGCAAGAGCAAATGAGACAGCTACTCATTCATCAGGATTAGTCTATTTTATAAATTTTGCTGGATTTAGTAATTCTAATTAATAAGGAATTTGTATGAGTACAAAAACTTATACTTTTAACTTAGCACTTAAACTTTTATTTTTTTAATTTATTATTTTTGTTTGTTTCTTTTTTTGAGACAGGGCTCTTTGTAGCTACAGATGGCCCGAAACTATGTAGACCAGGTTGGCCCTGATCTCACAGAGATCCACCTGCCTCTGCCTCCTAAGTGCTGGAAAATTCTCTACAAGGTCCTTAGTGAACATTTAAAGACATGTTCTAGACATGGTTAAAGGACTGCTGAATCATGGGATAGTTGATTCATGGGATATATATAATCACCTTCATTTGTATGCCAGACTTGTATCTCTAAAGTCATTGTACATTTTATACTCTCAAATAGCAGGGTCTAAGTTTCTAAGGCTCTACATCCTAACAAACACCACACTGTCAGATTTCTTACAATTCACTGTGGCTCTTAAGTTTGGTTCTTTCACTTATGTACAATAAAGCATGTTGTAAATATTTTCACATTTGTTTTTTGGGAAATGCTATTCCCTTTTGTATGCTGACTTAAATTACTGAATATTTATTTATTCTCCCTTTCCTTTCTCCACACCATTGATGTGTTGTTGAGCTGTACTACAGTTTGGCCAGATTTGGGATTCACCTTTATGGTTCCTATAGCATTATTGAACTTGTTCTTTCTTTCCTCCCACTTCTTATAGGCAAGGAAGAATTTGCACAAATATTTCTATAAGTTGAAGCTCATCTTTTCAAAGCAAGTGCACTTCCTCAGGGTCAGTGTGTCATTCCTGCTGTGTCACACCAGCAGGCCATTGGTACAGACCTGTCCCTCTCTATGTGATGTCACCATTATGTGAGTCCTTTCCTTAATCTTTTGCCACTGATGATTTTAACTGGAATCAACTATTTCATTTGCTATTTCAAAAGAAATATTTACCTAATTCTACCATATTTTTCTACATTTTCCAGCTGAAATATTTCTGGGGAACTCAAATACACTTTATGTGGAAAAAAATAAATTCGTTTTCTTACTTCATTTGTGTATGTATGTGGGGGGCGGACAAAGGTTGACACTGGATGTTTTCTGCTGTCGATCCTCACTTTATTTTTTAAGACATGATCTCTCACTGAACCTGGAGTTCACACATATGGTTAAGCTGGCTGGTCAATGAGCTTCAGGAATCCACCTGCTAGGTTACAGATGTGCTCTCCCGAATCCAGCTTTTATGTTGGTGTTGTGGATCCAAACTTGGGTCTTTATCTTTTCTCAGCAAGCACTTTACTGCCTGAACGATCTCCCTAGCCCCCACTCTGCATGCTTTCTCCTTGTCAGTTTGGTAAGATCTGATGATCTATTTCTCTTATCAAGTGATCAGTAAGGTGCTGCTTCTGTTTATTTAACCTTAAAATATATTCAAGTATGAACTCAGGGATTTCCTGATATTTGATCTCTTTCCGTGACTTGTGTTCATAATTATTTGTAATGATTCAAATGTCTGGACTATCTCCAGTCAATGGGGGTCTCTTCACGTTGATCCTTTTGTCCTTTGGAGTTGGCCTCATTATCCTAGGGTAATGTGTACATTTTCTACCACTTCCTCTATTAAGCCAGGCCTGTAAGAAAATCTCATTCCTAATTCTGAGAAAATATTTATTGGTGATAACCTGAATTTTGGGGAAATATCTTTGCTTGTACCCCTTTATGGTAAGAAGAATAAGGAATTAGGTCATTTTAAAAAACAATATTGAATTCATACTGATGTTGCCAATTCAAATTTAACCTTATGACAAATTTTGCTTATTTTATAATTGCATCTCTTCTCCTGGATATTAAAATTTGCTTCTTAGAGCTATTAACAACTTCATTTCCTTACAGGTAAAACAGTTGCTTATGCACTAATGTTAACATTACTATTAATAAGATGTGTCATAAATAAAGCTTAAAATTTCTTTGTAGCTCCATTTTTCTACCAGAGTATATTTATTGAAGACAAAGATCATGTATTAAAGTCATTAAAAGGATTGTGTTCTCCATAGATATATAGTTAGCTTTTCTTTCCAGTGTATTTTCAATTTTGGATGGACTTATATTTTTATTTCTGTGTAATCTGCATGACTCCAAAGTTGAAGCTACATATTGAAGTATCTATGCTACTCCTGTTCTTAAATCTGTGTTTAATCTCAATTTTGCTCCTCTTCCCTATGTAAACAACTATCATGATTTAGGTGTAAAATGACCTCCACTAGCTTGTGTGTTGGTATACTATGTCTCTAGCTGATGGCACTGCTTGATAAGATCTTTGGGATATGAAGCCTGACTAGTAGGCCTTGGCCATTGAGGACAAGCCTTAAGGATTATAAGCCCAGCTCAGCTTCTAGTCCCATTCTCTGCTTCCTAATCATGAAAATGTGGAAAGTAGCTGTAAATGTTTGTCCCTACACAGAGGTGCTTCAGGTCCATGATGGCCTGTCTTTACTCAATAATGACTTACTTATCTTGGTGTTAATCTGTGTAATCATTTTATTTATTTATTTATTTATTTTAGGCTCAAAATCAGGATAGATGGAGAGGGAGCAGAAAAACTGTAAGAGTCGGAGGTTGGGAATGGCGACAAGGAAACAAGAGTTTTCTGAGCAGTCAGGAAGTTAATATAAACTCACAGCAATGGTAACAGCATGCCCAAGTCCCATGTAAGCTCAAACCAGACCAAAATCCCAGAATAGAAATGGGGAAGTGGTAAGAAATGCAAGCTTACCTGAGGAACTATAGGTAACCAATGTCTGCTGGGAGCGGGAGGTTGAGCCCCTGTTAAGATGTGGCTCTTGGTAAGTTAACTAGGCTCCAGTGGAAGAATCCACACTGGAGGATATTTGGGTTCACAAATTTGACCACATAGGCATTAGGAAATTGCGCATGTGTAGTAAGGGAGATGCAGAAAGGGGAGGGGTCTAAATACCATTGAAATATATTGTATGAAATTCTCAGTAAAGAGGGCACACTAGCAGTAAATATGCCCATAAGTAAGACACAAGACAAATGTGAGTGAATAAGATGCAGATTTGTTACATTGAGAAATATATAGACTCAATAAACAGATGGAATATAGGAGAAAATAGATTCATATGGAGAGCAGGGAGTGAAATGTACAATCAAAACGAAAACTAAAAGTCAAGAAAACAATGGAAAGATATGACAAGAAAGGAAATAAAGGCAAAACGAAGTTATAACATACATATAATTTGAGTCCCCCCCCGAAAAGAAAGCAAGATTAATAGATCAGAAAAAATTGAATAACTCAAGAAGTCATGCCTGAAATAAAAGACATGAAAGCCACAGAGCCAAGAAAATGATCCACTTCTTCTAGCCTCCGGCACAAGCTCGATCCGCTCCTAGCACCCAAGATCCCTCGGTTACTCTCTTAGTCCAGACCAACCCTCTGCGTCCTGAATCCCGTACTCAGGCAAGCTCAATTAGTTAGACTCAGACCAGTCTAATTTGTTAGAGCCTTTGCAGGCTGCCCCACCCCCACCTTGCCATTGCATTCCTATGACCCCCCTGTCTACCTTGGCTGTTCCTCCCCCAACCTGCCTTGGATTTCTGTGAGCAGCCTTCTTTACTGATAAATCTGATCCCGCCCATTGTCTCTCCACTTCCCTCCCACCCAAGCAACTCCAGTCTCCCCCCAACCCTACATACTGTTCTTCTAGCCTTGGGCACAGTCCCTCCTCTTAGCACCCCAGATCCCTAGACTACTCTCCTAGTTCAGACCCACCCACTTCAGTCTGAATTCCGTACTTAGATGAGCTCAATTTTTCAGTTAAGTTTATTAGAGACTTCACAGGCTGTCCACCCCTCTGCCCTCAACTTGCCATTGAATTCCTGTGACCTTCCATCAACCTTGCCAGTGATCTTACCGTAATTAATTCCAAAACATTCTTTAGCAAAGCCACTAAACTTTTAAGAACAAGGAAAACACCTTATCCAAACATTAAACCAAAAGATCATGTCACAGATGAGCAGCATAAAATCAAACTGACATCAGATTTTCAAAGACAACATGTAATGGTAGAAAACAGTGAAGGGCTTTAGGATGCTCAAGTAAATGAAATATAAGACTGGAACTTTATATTTGCCTTTCTATACTAAATGTCTTGGTTAAACAGTTATGAGTGTACAAGAATTCCAGTGTATTGACTGAGCTGAGCTTTGGAATAATAAGAAATTATTTGAAAAACTTTGACATAAACAATGAACTGATCAATGGATATTTTTAGCACAAGCATGTGCTCTTGTGTATTGTGACCTGGGCACCTGATCTAGTTTACTTGACCTCAGTTTGGTACTCCACCCAAAAAGATAATGAATGAACCAATGAATGAATGAATGTGAATATGCTTGGGAATTCACTTACCAAAGCACTGAAAGACAGTGAACCATCTCCATGGCACAGGTTTACTTTTTTCTTTGAGTCTGTACTATGAACATTTAACAATCCAATAATGTCTAATGTTCCTTAGCATGTCAGTTCCCCACAGAAATCACATATACACATGTACAAACACATATGAAGTCACATATGAGCTAGTCCCTAGGAACACAATCTGGTCACTCTTCAGCTGAGTGGCTTATATATTAGCATTGTCTATTATTCCTTTTTTCCTCGCTGCTAAAGTTGAACTTTATCTTGATAGGTTTTTCCTGCTATCATAGAGGTTTAGGATTATCTTTCTTTGCTTATCACTCCTTCATGCATTGTAGACCATCTTTCTCTAGTTATTTTTGTTATGCAGTAACAGATAACTTTTATAATGTCATTTGTCACTAATATAAAACTCTTAGTCATTATTTTTGAGGCAGAATCTTTCTGATTCTGATCAGAAACTCACCGTGTAGCACAGGGTAACCTCAAACTCACAGCAATTTCCAAGTACTGGAAATTCAGATGTGAGCTACTCTACCCAGTTTCGATCACTATTTCCTTAAAAATTAGTTCATCATTCTCTCTAATCTCCTTTTCAGGGAAATAACTGTATTTTATATAATATTAGAAATCCCATTGTGTCTATTGTATATTTTTATTGTTGTGTCTATATGCTATATTCTTTAATATCCACCAATGAATTACAAATCTATTCTGCTGTATCTCATCCTTATAGCTCATCCATTGAGTTTCAAATTTCAAAAGTATATTATTTATTACTGAGAACTCTATTCTTGTCTTCAAATAGTATTTGTCTTCTTGGTCACTTTTGATGGTCTTTTGTTCCTTACATATTTCCTATACTAATTTTAAAGTGCTTTATGTTCAAGATTTCACATTTGGTGTCTAATGTTTCAAAAGGGCTTAGAAGCTTAAAAATCCTTTGAAAGTCGGACGTGGTGGTGGACACCTTTAATCCCAGGCAGAGACAGGCCGATCTCTGTGAGATCCAGGCCATCCTGGTCTATATAGAGAATTCCAGGTCAATTGGGGTTACAAGGATATCCTTTGTCAAAAAAACCAACAAATAAAAAAAATCCTTTGGCGCTTACCCATGAAGAATTGTTTCCTCTGGTGCTCAGCAAATTTTGCTCATGAGCCCACATATAACTGAGCTTCATTCTGTGGGAATTTTAAGGACCTAAATTTCATTCTTACTTTTTACAGAGAAGATTTGAGTTCCCGTCTTCCAAGGGAGCATTGCCCATCTTAGGCCCTTTAGTTCCTTTCAAAGCTCTTACTTAACTTGGGGATATCAGGCTCAGCTCTTTACCTTTCACCTATCTGTCTGCATTTGCTCTAGCACATTCACTGACTTTGTTTCTCTGTGTTTGCTTACTTGCTCCATATGAGATTCAGTTCCTTTTTCTTTTTTTGGTATTATTTTCTCTTTTGGTTATTGAGGTGTATATTGAGTCTCAGCTTGCTTTCTAAAATATCTTCCTTTGTGTTTTAATTTATTTATTAGGAAGGTCCTTCTGAATATCTAGTTCTAGACTACCAAATTTCTAGAAGGGAATATCAGAATCACTCACTCTTTATTGAAGATAATAATTTTTCTCGTACATACTAATTGAAATTTATCAAACTCAAGAAGATTCCATTAATAAACAAAACCTTAAAGTTAAATCTTAAAAATATACTACTGTAAAGGCATGATCTTTTCCTTACCTACCATGGGGTCATGGTTAGCACCCTTTTAACAGAAAGCAGATTAATAAGGAAAACATGAAGCAGATTCACTTAACCAAACTTTCATGTGGCATAGAGAACTTCAGAAACAAAGACCCAGAGACCAGGGAAACTGTTTTTGTGTTTAGGTTCAAAGAAGAATGGGGAGCCATGTACAAATACAATTGGACAAATTAAGTTCAGCCTGACGACAGTAATCTGAGAGAGGAGACTCAGCAAGGTCTGTCTGTTCTGATTCTTCTTGACAGTTCAGTATAACACTCCTTCATTTTGGGTATCACATAGGATCCTTTCTAAAGGTCTACTGGTCGGACAAGGTAGGTCAGAGAATTACTTTCTGGACAGCTTTTATTCCAAAAGGCAGCGAAAGTAGAAGTAGCATTTGGGAGGACCCATGCCTGGCTTTTGGGAGAAGGTCCTACTTTCTGTGTGTCCTAGAAGGAAAGGAACTTCTAGCTTTTATTGTCTGCCTTGGAGGAAAACGTGGAGGAGAAGGCAAAGGTCAGGAGAAGGTCAGAAAGAGATTACTTCTGAGACCCTGCAGGTGTCATTCAGTTCAAAGCACCCAGTATGTGAAAGTATCTTATTTTGGGGTATCATTTTTCCAAACTCCAATCCCGGTTCACTGTGTTCTTTCCTTGCACAATGTTTCCAGGGAGTAAGTTCTAATTGAGTTTCAGTGCAGTTTGTCAAGTAAGCATTTTTCTTGCAATGGTTCTGGAAAAGCATCTGTTTTCGATGTTTTAAAAATTCTATTTTAAAATTCATTAAAGCAGTAAAACAAAATTAGGGCAAAAATAGTTGTTAACTCTCCCTTTTTAGCTTTTAGTTGAGACATTCATAAAGCACAGATAGAGATAAGGTACAAACCCAAATGCAAGGCTTTCCTCATTGTCAGGCCAAAGTGCTGGGATGAGAGTGGGGCAACTCATGAAGTCTGGAAGAAGAAAAACACAGAAGGAAGCAGAAAGAATCATTTTTATTGACACACGACAAAGAATGTCTGGCTAAGGATGTCCATTCCTGAACCCTGTCCTAGACACACCAATTAGGTTCTGAGTTTTTGACAAATTCTGCTATTGAGGAATCATTTACAATAAGGTTTACAGCCACCGGCTTGTTGCCATTGATTTCTTAGGGGAAAGAATTTAGATGTTGACTTCAGACTCTCACTAGATGTGCTTTTGTTATCTGTAAGCATTGTTCAGATTAATATGTGTATATATTACATGGTTCTCATGGTAGATTATGGATTCCATTCTTAAAAACACACCCTCTTAATTTTGTAAGTTTCATAGTATGGTTGTAAAACTGTAATGTTAATTATAACATGAGATTTTAATGAAGAGAATAAATTATATTTTCCTTAGCTATTCCTTCATTGTACTGTTAAGTCATTTCCAAAGTTTAGAATATAATATTGTGATAAAGTTTTGTGTGCATAGTTTTTCAGTTTTAGTATTACTTCTTTGCACTTACTTAATTTGGAATTACTGTAAAGAAATAACATGAACATACTAAAGGCTTTTCATGAGGATTGCCAAATCGCTTTCCAAAAACTTAAACCCATTCAAACTGTTGCCAGCAATGTGTGAATGTATTTCAGGCGCCTCAGCCAGCATTAGGCATTATCATTTATCTATTAGGCAATTAGTGTTCTTATTGATTTTTAATTTTCTGTTGTTGGATTCCACTCAGTGTACCCAATGAGTCGTCAGAAAGGGCTGGGCTGAGTGGCAGTTGCAAAGATGGAGGGTAGAGGACATCTTAATTGTTTGGATATCTGTCATGGGATCTAACTGGCATCTATTTCCTTCTGGTATGCTAAAGTTAGGGTCACTTAGCTTCTCTGAACCACTATATCTTCATTCCTGAAGTGAAGAGATGGAGCAAAGAACTGCCTGAGAGTGTCAATTGGTCTCAGGTTTTCATAAATCCTTTGGTATAAACCTCAGATCTCAAATCTGTGTGGATTTCTCTGGATATCTTGCCAGTAGCAGCAAAAATTTGTCTGTCGGCCATGCATATTAATTTCCTTTCTTTGGTGTCCTCAGTAGAATGTACTTTATATTTTATTCCTCTTATGCTTTCTCCCTTTTGAAAATTCTGATTTTAAAATGCAAATATGGTATATGAATATTTAAAACATGATTTGCATTTAACAAATTGCACATGATCACAGAATTCCCAATGTGCCTTTGCACCAGGGAAGAAGCAAGAATATGTGTTTTACATTAAATGTAGAACATTTAAATACTTTAATACAAACAAACTGCATTTTAATAACATTAATCTCTTCCAAAAAGAACATAGAAGACATATTAAATATTTAAACATTTTTCTTCCTACAGAGTTCTTGAACCCCTTTAGAAGTTTAATTTTTCTCTGTTATTTTAAGTTTGATAAATCTTGATATTTATCTATGTATGTACTGTGAGTTTTGCATCTTTACTCATGAAGATTTTTCTCCACAATGACAGATAAGCTTATACAAAGACCAGGAGTCTCATAAGGTAAAATAGACTGGGAACCCATAGTGATAAATACAGTAATGGGAATGTCTGAATATATGCTAAATGTAAGTAAATTTGTTTTCAGTGGTCAAGACAAATCGCAATACATCTTGCTCATTCACTCTACCATTGACCTATATTTCCAGCCCAGATAATAGAGCTTTGTATTGATTATGACCTTTGAAGTCATCAATTAAAATAGCTATTTGATGCAGAGTTCAGGTACCATATATACTGGTGGTTAGTCAGTCAATCACTTCTTGAATAGTTTTAGTATTTGTGTGGCTAAGTACTTCATGAGCTAGCTCTACCTAGACTACAGATGGGCAGTATTAATTTTAGAAAGTCCTTACTTTGAGTACAACTCTTATTCTTTTGAAGCAATGACTTGGGATTAGAGAATTCTCAAAGTGATTTATGTATACAATAATCTATAGGGATGTTTGCTATTCTTAAAAACAAAAAATGAGCTTTACAAAAATTAAGAAATTGAATTAAGAAACAGATTGAGAATTATCAGAAGTGTCAGTGATTATGAGAAAAATGACAACAGCAACAAAACACTGAGCAGGGAACTTTCGATCTCTCTAGGAAGAGGCTTATCATAAGTCGTTGGCTCATATGCTTGTGGAACCTAAGAAGTCCTACAGCCTACTGTCTGCAAGTTGGAGCCATAGGAAAGCTGGTGGTATAGTTCAAAGGCCTGAGAGCCAGAGAGATGATGGTGTAGATTCCAATTTCTGGATGCCAAATGATTGGGAGCACTGAAGACAGTAGACTATCAATATTCCAGATGAAAAATGAACTCGGGCTTCTTCTACTCTTACTCCAGCTAAATGATATCCAATTCCACTGTTGAGGAACACCTGCTTTACATATTCTGTCAACTGCAATGTTAATCTCTTCTGGAAGTACCCTCGTATATCCAGAAATAATGTGTAATCAACTACCTGGGTATCCTATGGCCCAGTGCAATGAACCTAAAATTGTCCATAACTGAGGTTAAATGACTTCCCTCCAGTGATCACCACAAAGCTCGTAAATGACAGTAGTTGACTTTAAACACAACAATTTGCTCCCAAGTTTATATTCTAACATATTTTGCTTTCTATAAAGTAACTGTGTAATTTATCATTCATACCGAGATAGTTCTGAATGTGAAATGGTATACTCATGGTGACTGTGCCTGACACCAGCAAGCCATCTGCTTTGTAAATGACAGCCTTATGAGAAGGGCTCAGTATCACCATGACAGCCCAAGTTCTCTATTCCTAAATGTTACCCAGTTTTGAGGGCCCTCTTTCTGAAAAAAATCATGAATTTATGGACACATTAGATTTCAAAGTGATTTTTTTTTAGAATGAGAAAGAAATCAGAATAAGTTACCCCCAAATAAGGACTAGAGTCCATTTATTTTAAGCTCCATTTAGAAAATTTACAGGAACCTCTGGATTGCAGCTTGACTTCTCCCCATTTGAAATATTTTATAGCGTTTAGCTTTCTTTTCAGAGGGGTATGGTGCAAATTAGTGGCCTTGAAGATTAAGCATCACAAGCTTCAAGGTAGACTGGCTTCTGATCACCATTTTCACCACTTAAAGAATAAATTAAGTACCTTGTATGTTTTGGGAACTCATTATTTGATATGATTTTTAAAATGCAAGTCAAAGGATCACAACTTGTCAAAATGTTCACCGTATAGTTCCGTGATCTCAAATAGGGTACTATGTAGAATCAATGGGACCTACTAGAACACAGTCTGCCCAAGCAGGTGATCTAGTGACTTGCTGTGAACTGGTTGAACTAGTGGGTCTGAGTTTCTGGTTGTAGATACAACCATAGCAAGTGTGTTATTCTTCTCTCATTTCTGATTTTTGACCCATCCCTAGGGTGTGGATGACTTTATAATCTTACATTTCCATCTTAGAACATATGTTTCTATAAAGAAAGAAGTCTATGATTCTTTATTCTGCAAGGTGTAATACCCCTCCTATCTAGGAGTATATTTGGGCTATATGCATTAGCAATGTCAGACTATCACTAACAAGGAATAAGAAGGCAGGATGAGTCAGCAGTGAAAAATGCTTGCTGCTCTTCCAGAGGACCAAGTTCTGTTTCTAGCACCCACACAGGGCTGCTCACAGCTGCCTATAACTCTAGCTCCAGGGAATTCCACCCCTTCTTCTGGATTCTGAGCACCTTGCACTATACATGCACATGCACACACACACACACACACATACACATATTTTAAAAAATAATAACATTCTGATTGGATTTAAGCCCCCTCCCCCAAACAAAACTCATGCCTGGCACTGTTAACATGGTCAAGAACCTGTGGCTGGTAGATAATAGGGAGAACATACTGCCATCATACTGCTAAATGAACATAGTATTAAATTGACTTCTAGTGACCTACTGTTATACCCATAGATTAGAGCAGCTTTCAACTCTCACCAGTGAAGCTTCTTTTTTGCAGTAAATGGTAATTGACATAGAGACCAAAAACTAGTCAGCATGCAGAGAATAAGCAAGTACAGAGTGCTTAGTCCTAAATGGAGCATCTATATGACACCCCCTCCTCCCAAGGATCATTGTAGAAAAGGGGGTGGAAAGATTCTAAGAGCTAGAGGCTGCGACTATAGTGAAAGAGTGTTTTCTGGATACAACAGGGCAGTTGCACACAGGAACTCACAGAGGCTGTGACTGTATATACAAGGCCCCAGGAGGATAAAGCCACACAGAATGCCAGCATTTATGGGGGAGGTGGTCCTGAAGTCCCAGTCACTAGCTGAGGAGCTAGTGGCAATTGATGGCTACTGGGGGAGGGAGAGTTCATTTTCTTCAAGGATGCAGCCCCTGAGAGGTTACCCATGCTCTCGTAGATGGTCCTGTACATGTGTACATGTCACATACTAGCAGCATTGCATGGATTCAGCAGGTTTAAAAAAGAACAAGTGACATTTTGAGGGAATAGTGTGGGGCTGATAAAGAGGAACTGGAAAGGGTTGAATGGGGGTGAAGTTGTTTACAACACTTTATATGCATGTATGAAATTCTCAAACAATAAAAAACAAATAAGAGGAAAGTGTTCATTGCAAAGTAACTCTATGTGGTTCTGTATGGATTTTAACGCTCTCAGAAATGTAAATTAAATTCTTCTTACTATTAACTGGGGCTTGTGAAGTCCATTCCCATTCTTTTTTCTAAGCCTCTGCCAGTCTTGCCTTACTGGTCCTTACCTGTCTTCTCAACCCTGTCTCTCACCTTGATCTTATAAGATATGCAGGGATCTGGGTTAGAAGAGAGGTAACATCCATTTCAGAGTTCCAGGATGGTGTTGTCAAAAGAAGGGTATAATGGGATGGAGGCCCTACAAAGTAAAGTATAATGAATAAGACCTGGAAATGTCCCTCCTTACTTTCCTCATAAAACATCCCCAGGAAGTCCAGAATCTATAGCTCTACTGCCTGTCAACTCAAGTTGTTCATTATATTCTTGTTTGTCTTGTTTAGATTTTACATCCCCTGGGCAAGAGGCCAGGTGGTTTTATTACAGTACCCATCGTTCTGTCAACACCATCTAAATTAAAGCAAACACTCTTTCTCATATGGCACTTTTTGATCATGTCTCCCTGGGCCCAACTGCTCGGGACTGAGAGATCTGAGTTTGCTATGACACCATTAAAATGGCCTGGACCCAAAATGACTGGGACGTTCTTGAGAAAATTCATTTTCTCGTCCTGACATGGACTGTGGAAGACACATGGAAGCTGTAAAACACAGCTTAGAAGTGACTCATTTCAGAGTCGGTTTACACAGCTGCTCCACCGGAAAGCCGATTTTCATTGTAATTCTTGCTCCGGGAGGGCTTGCCTTTTATTTAATTAAAAATGATCAGCAAGGCAGGTTTTTGATAGAGTGGGTCCATGGTGAGCCTGCACGGCAAGTGCAGTTGTGGCAGCTCTCTGACATTCTGCTTTATTAGATGTCACTTTATAATTAAAAGTTTGAGAGACAGAAGTATGAACACCCAGAAGAACAGGCTGGAGGATCTCCATTCTTTTCAACCATCTTCTGGGAAAATATATGAGACTGTGATCCCACATGGAAGGTTGTATTTCCATCGCCCAAACGTTTCCTTTTGAGAGGCAGAAAAAGAAAACGCTCTAGGGTGTAGGAGAGGGGAATTCATATTTGAAATATTGAAATGTTGAAGCCTTAGCCGCCGCTAGGTCAAGCAGTTATACATTTGAAACTGTAGATATTAGAAGCAAAACAAAAGGAGTCAGGTGTCCTAGGGGAAGACATTCATCTTGATTATAAAGTTAATTAGAAAAAATAGAAGTGCTTTACCCTTCAAGATACTCTTGCTATTTCTTGTGCCATTATATCCACTTCATGGGATTGTACTGAAAAAATGGAGGCTTTTCCATTTGTGTGTCGAGATATAAATATTCACTGGACTTTGGGAATCATTGAATGTTCTTTTGTTTTCTGACAGCAGGTGCCCTATATTAAATGAATCACAATCATCAAATGCTTTTTCTCATAAAGGCAGTTCAAACCTCTGAACTTCACACCTCAAGAGTGAACCAGTTAGAAATTCCTAGGGACCCCACCGAATGAATAGTTAATCATATTTGCAAATAACATAATATAATATTCACGGGAACTTTATATTAATAGACTCAGAATGGCTTGCAATTTATTTTAAGATTACTACCTTCACCACAACTACATTTCAAAGATCAAGTCATGTTTAATAACAAGAACATCAACAAGTGCCCTTGAATCTATGTCAAGGCTATTTGAATGTATCAAAGTTGCAGTTAAGGAATTTTATGGATTCTTTGTCAGCCATTATTGTTCAATATACTAATTCATACATCAGAAAAAATATAAACAGAGATCATGTGTTCCACTGACACCATTAAAATGACCTGGACCCCAAATGACTGGGAAGCACGTGATGATGGTTTGAAGTCTTTATGTGCTGTTTTTGTAGGCATGACTGATAGCAAGCAAGAGCAAACAGCCATTTTTTTTGCCATCACATTAATTACATGCCTGAAAATTTTGAACACTGAATTTGAAAGCCAAGTTCAGAAGATATGAAACCATACCAATTTCCAATAACCTCAGATTGGCATATTTTTTGAAGTGCCTGATAAATTCCAATGTGAGAGGCACATTGTGGTTTTAAATGGAGTTCTTGTGGTGCTTGGAGATGACATTTTTAGCAGGTAAGTTCCCCACTAATTAGTTCCCAAGAGGGGCTTGCGTGTTTGGGGTTTTTATTTTGTTTATTTTAATTTTAGATTCAGCTTTAAATGAAGGGACCCAGCAAAGTGAGCCACCCCCTGGCAGTCAGATGAAGTACTGGGTAAAACTCTCTGCCTCCTACCACCAAATGGGAAATGACACACGTGGGACATCAGCTAGCTTGGCTTTACAAATATCCTTTAAGATTTATGTTTATCCCACCATCTCTACTCCTAAAGCTTTTGGAATCATGTCTATAAATCTGCATGAACTTTCAAAATACTTCAAAGTGAGTGTGAGCCCAATTCGCACTGCGCTTTGGGGAATGAGCTCTGGGAATCAGACAGAGCAGGCAGTGCCATGAAGCTGAATGGCCCGCGCAGCACGCAGATGAAAGCGTTCAGCCTGCAGTTGGAAAACAATGTCTCTCATCAAGTCCTTTTCCAGATTCCATGTTGCACTGGGCAGACTGGCTGAGTCCCACTCATCAGGTTAATTAGCAATGTTGGGAAAAATAAAGGGTTATTGAAAAACATATTTATCTTCTGCAGTGTATGTGTGGAAGACCAGATTTGGCTTTAAAACTCTTGGCACAAAGTGATAATGTTGCATGCAACCCTCCACTTCTTCTTTACTGTGGTGTTTTATGATGTGTGGAAAAAATAGTTTTAGTTTTCAGTTCCATGAAAATAGCTCTCAAACTCTATTGGGGTGAATTGTGCCTCTCCCCACGTTCTTTTAACTTATTTTGAAAAAATTTAGGAAAACTGATCTGAGTGAGAGACAGAGACACAGGGAGACACACAGAGAAAGAGAGGTGAATGGGTGTGTCTGTACATACAGAAGTCAGAAGAGGACACTGGGTGTCCTGCTCATCACTCTCTGCCTCATTTCCTTGAGAGAAGGTTGTTCACTGAACCTAGTGTTGCGTGATGACCAGCAAGTTCTAACAATTCTCCTGTTTCTGCACACACACCCTCTGCGGTGTGCACACCGGTTTTTAATTTTTATTTTATGTGTGTATCAGATATGCCTGCATGTGTGTGAGTGCACCCGTGTTGTGCAGTACCTGCAGAGCATAGAAGAGGGAGTCGGATCCCCTGGAACTGGTGTCATCGACAGTTGTTAGCTGGGATTTGAACTTGGTTTTTCTGCAAGAACAGCCAGTGCTCTTAACTGCTGAGTCATCTTTCCAGCACCCACACATGACTTTTTACCTGAACTCAAGTCTTCATGCCTGTGTGGCAAGAGTTCTTACCTGTTGAGCCATCTCCTTGGACCCCTTCTTTTAATTCAATGAGTACATGCTTTAATGTGACCACTTAAAGGATGTGAATTGTGTATTGATGGGAAAGAATCGTTGCAGCAACATGGACTGGCCCATGCAGTACAAAGTTGTAAGGTCTTAATGTGTTCAAAATTAGAGGCATTGTTCAAGTTTTTGGAAATAAGAGCAGCTAAGTGTAATTCCCTTTAAGGGTACAGTGAGGTGGGATGAGACTGACCAATCAAGAAAGACCTTGCAGTTTAGCCGTGCTACAACAATAGACAGCGAAGTTCATTCATCCTGCTGAAGGACATGCATTCATGCTAACGTAATCTCCACATGAACCCAGTAAGCCATCTACTCTTCTTTAACCCACTTTATACTTGAAGAAAACGAAGAAAAGTACCTAAGCAATTTGTTCAATATCACACAACACAAGTAGCTGATTTAGGGCATCAGATTCATAAATTACCTGATTCCCACCAGGAGGACAGTGCCTCCATCTTGAACATCATGATGTAATCACTCCAGTCTTTCTCTTCTTCCTTCTCCAATACTTGGAATAGATTATTCTTTAAGGTTTGTAGCAGAGAGTGCTTATATATATATATTTTGACAGTGATCCAGGCTGGTCTCAGACTCCCTGTGTAGCTGAAGATGATCATGAATATCTAACCCTCCTGCCTCTATCTCCTGAGTGCTGGGATTACAGATGTGTACCACTATTTACCACTATGTATGGTTCACGTGCTGGTTAGGATCAAACCTAGGGTTTTGTGCATGCTAAGCAAGCACACCCATTTAAGCTACTCTCAGCTCTAGTTCCTGTACTTTGCAAGTACAGCAAGAATTGGTCAATAGGTTAAAACCTCATTAACTTGGATCACAGTAAGCATCTGATGTATTTTTCCCTCTTTCACAAAAGAAAGAAAGAAGGTCTCACGATCAGTTAAAAGTTTGAAGTTTCAAATTAGAGTGCACAGATTTGGAGTAACTTGAGATCTAGGAAAATGACTAAAGACATTTATCTGTTCACTTTTCCCAAAGATTATAAAGTATTTCTAATGTGAATGAGAAAACAAGTAGGTCTTGCCAATATGCTAGATTGGGCATTATCCTGTATTATGGAAAAAGTATTTCCCATAGTTAGTTTTATCTGTAGAATAGTGTTGCCTATTTCTTGGGACCTAAATCTCAACCTAAATGTCTATACTTACATCTGGACTCTTTGAAGGTTGGCCAGCCTCCCTACATGCAGGAAGGACTACATTAGTTATTTCTCTTATTGCTGTGACTAATACTTGACAAGAAGCAACTTATAGGAAGATAGGTTTATTTTAGTTCACAGGTTGAGTAAAAACACAGTCGATTATGCCATATCAGACATGCCA
The DNA here is from genome assembly GCA_035773235.1 of Eospalax fontanierii. Classification (NCBI taxonomy): domain Eukaryota; kingdom Metazoa; phylum Chordata; class Mammalia; order Rodentia; family Spalacidae; genus Eospalax; species Eospalax fontanierii. Next base: position 21,314,710 of record CM069548.1, on the reverse strand, counting down.
GCAGATGGCTATTTGGAAGCATGAATGCTTGGCTGTGGCTTCCTCACATCTCATCAGGGACAGGACAGAAAATGAGTCTAGGCTATAAATGTTAAGGTTCATTCTCCAGTAATGCACTTTCTCTGGCTAGGTCCCATACTCTTCCCCAAACAGCACCACCACCTGACGAGTGGTCAAGTACATGAGCCTGTAGAGGACAAAAATTTTACACTTAAATCATCCCATTCAGCCCTGGGCCTCAGTAGCTGATGGCATTTCATAATACAAAATGCATTCAATCAAACCTCAAAAATCTCTATACTCTCAAATAGTCTCAACACTTTCCTAAAGTTCAAAATCTCTTCTGAGACTCAAGATAGGCTCTTAACTATGAACCCTTGTAAAAATCAAAAAGCAGATTACATAGATCCAGTATACAATGACCCTGACTAAACATCCTCATTGACAATGGTAAAAGATTTATAAATATGTAACAACCCAAATCTAATTCAAAGTCAAATATACAGTGAATCTGAGGTGTTTCCAGCAGTGGCTGCTATGTTGCATTGCAGGACTCCACTGCAGTCTGGGACTAAATGCAACGTGTGCACTCTGAGCTTCTCATGTCCTGTCCATGCTAAAAACACTGTCTGAAACACAACTCAGACTTTTGTATGTTATGAATTGCACTGGTTTTACTAAACCCTCAAAACGTTCTGATCTTATCAACCACAATAGTTTAATGACAGAAAACAAGTACTTTCAACAGGTCCCTATTGTTGTAACTAACCATGTCATTTGTTAGACTGGTTTGAAAACTTACTGCTTCAATTGTTGACCTGAGCTTTATAAAAAACATTACATGAACATTGGCCTGGAATTAGAACAGAATTTCTGAAATTGTTATTTGCTATTTCATACTACATATTTTTGTAAAGTGGCATCTCATCATTGATTATAAAAATCACAATATCAGTCAATTCTGAAAACACTGAAGATGCTCTAGATCCTGCAGTATCAAATATTCAGCTAAGATTTAACTTTTATGTAAGAATGAACACATCCATCTTGTTAGCATGCAAATTTTTTATTTTAATAAATGGTAAAATAGATACATGTATGTATATATCAGAGTATTCTTTTAAAATAAATTTTTTATGACTTATGATTTTATCATTTTTTCTTGGGAGGATGAAGTTTATTAGAAAGGTTATTAGCATCAGAAAAGAGAACAGCATGGTTTTGGGGGGTGTTCTGGGAGATTTTAGGCTCTAGCACCAGAATGAAGGGAGTCTTTGAAGAAAAGTCAGTCCCCTCTAACATTTTTCTTACGATATTTAGTCAATGAGTGTTTGGTTTGTATACCTATTTTATATGCCCATATGTCTGGGGTCATATAAACGTTTTCTGGATGAAAAAGTCATAAGTGGAAAAAGTTTAAGAAACCTGCCCTAAGCCACAGGTCCAACTCTTTCACATTCCTCTTACATACAGTTCAGAAGACCTATGAACCAGAGGAACAGCATTATCATAGAAATTATCCAAATACCGCAGGTGGCTTGCAGGCAGCGAGGGCACTAGGCACTGTTGCTCAAATCACAACAGACTGAGAAGCAGACATAAGATAAGAAGCAGGCCAAGCTAAAAACCTCCAAGCTGTTCCTCAGAAGTTGATTTCGTCTAGTTAGGCTCCCTGCACTAAATGTTACATAACCTCCCAAAACAGCATCAGTAGTTGAGGACCAAGTGTTCAAATATATGAGTGTAAGAGATATTTTATATCAAATCATAACAAGGATTTGACTTGGTGTTTTATAATAGAATATGGTATGAATTCCCAGAAGAAATCTTAGTGTCTATAGCAGTTTCTTATTGGTTATAATGAATAACTGAGTTAATGTCATTCTCTGAAGAAATGTTCTGGATATTGATAGAAAAACACAAAAACCTTCAAGATGTATGGTCAGAATTGGGTTATTCACTTTGCTTCAGCTTTTCAAACCGTTTCGGTAGAAAAATTATGGCTGTATGTCAAATTCTGCATGTGTTCTTGGACTTTAATAGTGCATTGTTCATCTGAAAAATGAAAACATTGTCTAATTATTCTCAGATGGTTTCATAACACAAACAGGATACAGTGTAGTACAATACAACACCATGGCACACTGACAACAAGTGTAGCCTCTACACCTCCACGCTCAGTGTTTTTCCTTTACTTTTCAGTGAAGTATAAGTATTTGAGCATATTTCTTCTTCTCCATTTCCTCCTAACTTTCACCATGTTTTGGTATTAATGAAAATATTTATTTTATCTTAATCATTAAAAATGGATGAAGTCATGGTGGTCTTTGATGATTATAGTGAAACTACTAAGTTCAAAGTAGCTAATTTATCATACTGCATAGGTACAAGAAGAGCACAATTATATTAACGGTGTTATTGCCATTTTATAGTTGGTAAAATAGTAATCCTACCTGTGTGGTCTTTGATTAATTTTTTGGAGCACTGTTTCATCATCCTTATAATGAGGATGGCACTCACCTTGAAAAAAGATCTTTTAAAACAATCCTCTTATAGTAGTGAAATTAGGAAGGAAGAAACAACATGACTATAGTATTTAGAAGTAAGGTCTTTGGAAAAGGATTGAGTTTAAATAAGTCATTAGAGGAACCTCTAATGAGCTTAAATGAAGAAGAGGAAAAATCAGATGTACGCTTATGTTCTCCTTTCACTTGCCGTACAATGCTCTGTGAGAGCTTGGGATTCTGTCAGCAAGAAGGTCATCATCACATGAGGCCCAATGGACCTACCTGCAGAACCCATGATCCTGAAGAAATCTTTTCTTTATAAAGTAGTTATTATTTTTATAAGATAAAGGTACCTACTTTAGAGATGCATACGTTTCCAGAAACATAAATAATTCTTACCAATTGTCCATAAATGGGCTGTTTGAGGTGAGCTAAACTTATTATTTAAATATAATTGTAAGTGACTGGAGAAATCAAGAACAAAGAAATTACGTGGTTATTTGAAATCAGGTAATTCAGGATTCTTTTCCAGTTCCTAAATATTCATATGGAAGAGAAGCAAGAATTCATTTATTTGCTAAATACATGCTGATAAGACACAAATTTTCCCGTCCTTGGGAAATTTGCTATCTATTTGTAGGAAATAAGAAATATATACATTAATTCGGTAACAGAACTCCTGGAGTTATACTCCTGTCTATACAGAATAAACAATGTATCAAAAGGTTGCCATAGTAATAGAAGTAATCTTTTTGGTTATTGGCTTATAGAATGTTAGAATGGGAAAGAATACTAAAAGTAATTTAAGTCACTAGTTCTTGAACTTGAAGTCAGTTGGATATTGACTTTTAAAGATATCTTTTACATTTGTATAGCCAGACTATTTTTACTTATATTTATCTTTGAATTAATTTCCTCTTAAAAACACATTATGTAAGAAATATATAGAAACTAGTTTATGTACTATAAAAAGTAATAGCAAATACAACCCAAATAAACTAATATTTAAGTTCTAGCTCAATATTGCCTTTAGATGGTCTCAAAATTAAACCCCGGACCCCCTCCTTAGTATAAATGAGATTTACTGGTATTAGAAATCTGTCAAAGCTTAGACTTTCACCTTGACCTTCACAGAAAAGTTTAAAAGAAAAGGAAATACCTTTCTTTTTTTTTTCTTTGAGACTCAACATTATTTGGTACTTTTTACTAACTCAACTATTACTTCTCTAGATTCGTAGAGATCAGTATTTAGGCATGACATCATAGGAACCTCTAGGTTCTTTACCCCCAGTCTCCTCCCTGCAGCCTTCAACTGGTAACACAGAAATGAGATGGTATTTTAGAAAGGACCTGTCCAATTAGGATGTGACCAATCTGAACTCTCTTGTGACTAGTTGTGTATGCTATTGACTAAGGGCAATCATTACTTGCCTTGTCCTTTTTAGCATATTTATTATTTCCTTTGCTTGATGGTTTTATTTGTAGTTAACATAGTATTTACCGATTGTGGATTTTTGAGGTTCTTGAAATTAAAAGCAGGATAATGTCATCAATTTAATGGCAAGGATGAGTACAGTCCTCTCTCCCCCAGCCCGCTCTTCCTGCTACACTGCATCTGATGAAGGGATGAACAGCTGGAGTTTTGCTATTACCCTGGGAACAGTTAATTCTGTCCTTGTCACAGTCTACCTGCTTGCTATTCCATTCCTCTTCTCATCAGAGAACGTGGAGCAAATATTATATCCTGCTCTTTAAAATGAGCATAAAACCATAGCTTAGGACAATACGGAGTACGTGGGGGAGGGAGAGGGAGGAAGAGTGTCTAAGGCACATCACCTTATCTCTGAGACGAATCTTTGTCACATTTTCCTTGAGGTTTTTATACTTTACTTCACTGTGAAAGAAAGAAAGCCATATAACCAGGAAAAGAAGGCAGATATAAAATCACATATGTGCTTTTATATTTTAGATCTTGTTGCCTCTGGAAATAAATATGTGAATAGAGTTTTCAAATGATAGGGTTCATTAGTGATTGCTTATATACTAACCTATTCTCTAGTAATTATGTTTTTCTTCCTGTTTTTGTTATTTTTTTCTCTTGATCCTTAGTGAGTTTTTTTTGATGCTACAAACTAATTTTTCATTATAGTTTTTAAAAAGTTATTGAAGATTCATAGTAATTTTTCTTTGTGTGAGTTTTCTATGGTTGCTATAAAAAATTTCCATAGACTTAGTATCTTAAAACAACATTGGTTAACAAATTAGTTATCTTACATTTCCGGAGGTCAGAAGTCCGACATGGGTCCCACTGGTGAAACTGAAGGGTTCAGTGGGACTGTGTTCTTTCTGAAGGCTTTAGGGAAGAATCTTTTTCCTCACTTTGTTTTCTGGACTCCTGGCCTTCCCGCTATACTTTCAAAGCCATCAATGGCTTGGAAGTGTTTCCCAGACAGTATGACATTAGCACTGATTCTTCCTCTATCTCTGCTAGAGTAGGAAGGGGGATGGGAAAGCAGGGCAGAGGATTTATGGGGAAGGATAGGTAACACTAAGACTTTTGAAAAAACCATATAATGCCTACCTCTGTAGAAGCTCTTAAAGCATATACACATACATTATAAAAGGAGATCAAAAGAACTTACCTTATAACACAGGGACATTGCCCTTTCTGAATATCATAGACTAACAATAACAACAATGGAAAACCCTCAGTGCCAGAAATAGGCTCCCTCTCTAGAAACTGTTGACCAGGGGTCCCATAGACCCTAAAACAATACTGGTCATTGCCTCTGCTCTTGGTTATTCACTAGAATTAGATAGTAAGAACCTACTGCTGAGCACACTATGTACATGAGCTGTAAAACAAACAAGGAGAAATCAAGCTGGTGCTGACTTCAGAACCTCATCTTTACTCGCTGGTGTTCTTAGCTTTGGAAGGTGCTGGGCATGATACTGAAAAGAAAAAGTAATCATCAGCCTTGCCCAGCTGTGAATCCTGTGAACTACAACAACAACTGGTCTGGCACGACATGCTACCAGTGCAATAGTGGCACAAATATCGTGGGAGTTACCAACCACTCTCTCATTGAATTTAAGGTCCATTTCATAAGATGGAGACCATACCTGACATCGATATCAGACTTAGGAATCTGAGGTTAGAGAAGTCATAGAGCACAGGGCAGAGCCTAATACCAGTTTTCTACTAAATAGATATCACATATCACATTAAACTGACTCCTAATGACTTGTACTCATATCTTAATGCATCTCTCAACTCTCACTGCTTATGTAGCAGATAGCAATTACCATAGAAATCCATAACTGGCCAGTGTGCTGAGAGCAAGAGTGCTTATTTGATATCAAACTTCTGCCTCCTAAAACTCAGGGATCATTCTAGAAGAGGGGGCAGAAGATTGTAAGAGTCAAAGGAAGACCACAGGAAACAGTTTTCCTGACAGCCAGTCAGTTACTCACATTAACTCACAGCAATGATGCCAGCATGCACAAGTCCCATGCAAGCTTAAACCAAACTAAATCCAAAAATAGGCCTGGGGAAGTGAGTATGAAACCCCAATCCATCCTAAGGAACTTTTGGCAACTGATGGCTACTGTGAAGGAAAGAGACCCTCTCTTTCAAGGATGGGACTCTTGGTAGGTTTACCAGTCTTCAGTGGCTGGACCCACACTGAAGGACAATTTAGAACACAAATTAGACTCCCTATATAAGCCATATCTATCTATCTATCTATCTATCTATCTATCTATCTATCTATCTATCTATCTCTATCTCTATCTCTATCTCTATATCTATCTATCAATCAATCAATGTGTCTATCTATGTACATTAAATTGAGCTGTAGTCAGTAAGTAGAGATGTGAATAGGGGAGGGGATCTAAATATGATGAAATTATGTTGAATAAAAATCACAAAACTTCAATTAAAAAAAGAAAATACAAAAGTGGTTACTTTGGTCCTATCTGATTATCCTGGAGAAATCTATCTATCTAAAAGTTAATCATTAGCAAACTTTATTTGATGTGAAATTTTAATTCCCCTTTGCCATTTAACATAATGTATTCATGATTTTTAGAGATTAGGAGGTAGATGTCTTTGGGTAGGTATGATTCTGACTTCTAGAGTCTTGTTTTCAAAATGATACAGTTTTACAAGTAAAAATATCCCTAGAACAAAAGATAAATTGATTATATATCCACTATTCATTAAAAATCAAATGTACCTCATTATACAGATTTTGACATTCTCTAGAAACAGTATTTTTGCATTTTATAGACATGACTCATTATAAAATGTTAATTTTTTGAGTTAGAAAGACAACATTAAAAGTCTTTTATCACTGGATGTGGTGGCACATGGTTTTAATCCCAGTACTTGGGAGGCAGAAGCAGGCGGATCTCTGTGAGCTCAAGCCCACCCTGGTCTATATAGCAAGTTCCAGTTCAGCTGGAGTCCCATGAAGACCGTGTCTCAAAAAAAAATGTCTTTTATCAGCCATTTGATTTTAATCATTTGTGTGCTTTTGAATGTAAAGTTCCCTGAGATATTGGCTGTGAAATGTTTTTCAGTTCGTTGGTTTCTTCTTCTGCCCTCCACATCTTCTCCCACATCATCCCTGCATTTCTATTCAAAGGGTTTCAGAAAATAATCACCAACGCAAATCAACCTCAGCCCCTGCAATAGAGGCTTCTGATCCTCCATTATAGAGTTAAGATGATATTTCCCCTTGGTCTAGAGGAATTTTAATTCAACTTAACTGAAAATGGTTCAGATTCTGAGTTAATTCATTGTACCAACCAGCATTGAAATTTGTCACCTACTGTGTGAAAAAATGCTCTCAGAGAAACTTAAAGCATCTTATCTAGAGTGTCTCTCCTCAAGATTAGTGAGGTAAAATGAAGAAATTAAACCAGCATAAGAATAATGTATTTGTACAGTTTGACAAGACAGGATATGCCACAGGCTGTACATGATCAATGATTAATTGACAAATGAGTGGGATAGGAAATTTGCATAATGGGTTCTGAGAAATGCGAACTCTCTGTGTGTATATTACCCACTACCACTTAATTAACTCTATCAAGCATGCCTCCAAACCCATGGCAATTCTCCACACCATCATCAACCTGTCTTTGGATAGGAAAGATCTAGTACTAGCTATAAATAAGGTTATAAAGTTCATGGGAAGACTTGAAAAATTGTAACTATTTTTAGATATCAAGGTTGATAAGGTCATTTTAAAGAGTTGTTCAGCAAAAAGCACTCAGAGGGAGTGCCCTACAAATACCTATTGAAATGAAATAGATATTAATATTAGAATTAATATAAAATTGATTTTAAAACATCCAGTGTTTCCCATTCCTAGTTAATAATTGCCGTTTTTGAACTATTTGTTTAAATATTTTCATGTTTTATTTTGGCAGGATTTTCTAGTACTTGCCCAAGTTACTCATTTTAAAATTATAAGTAGAATTATTTTACACAATTTTTTAGACTTTATTTTACTTTTGGGAATACATGAGTATTGTGTTTATATTGTTTTCAGCCTTCCTAGTCCCCATTGACTCCTTCCATATTTCTTTATTATTCTTACATATATATATATTGCTATAATGCACTGAGGCAATTTAGTGGTGCTCATTTGTACCTGTGTTTAGGGCTGCCCATTTGGGTTTTGATAACCTCTCAATGAACTAGTCCCTGGAGAAAACTGATTCTTTCTCTTTCAGCATCCATTGATTGCTTGAAGCACTTTATTTTGAGGTGAGGCACTGTGAAATTTCTCCACCTACCTTGGTATGTCACCTGGTTTTATCATTATGCAGATCTTCTTAGATCATACTGGGAAGATATCATTGTTGTGGTTATCCTGTTGTGTCTCGAATGTATTCATTAGCAGAAGGTGCTTGTCCCTCTGGCTCTTATATTCTTTCATTGTTCTTTGAACACTTATAAGTATCAAATAAAACCCAAGAGAAGTATTTTTCTGCCAAAAGAAGTATTTGTATTACTTTCAATAGTCCTAAACCTTGGTTTGTATTTACCTATGTTATTGATGTCTTTATAGGTATCTGTGTATGATGAGGCCCTTTGAATTCAATGTACAATTTTAGCCTTACTTTATGAAACTTAAAACTATAGCTTGTTAGTTCACAATGCAAAAGTAGTTTTCAAACCTTAGCTTAGTTCATCAGTCATTATTTATGTTCTAACCTATTTTTTACTAATTCCATTTTAAAAGATATATTGCTTTTCAAAGTTTAAAATGGATAATTATTATATATATATATATTTATACACTTTCTGTAGAGTAATTCAGTTTCATTGTCTGATTCTAATTTTTGCCTTCCTCACATTGATATTTTCTGTTGATATAAAAATAAGAATGTAGCTCTTACCTCAAAGGGCATAAGAGGTGTTTATTCTGGAACCAAATATGAGTGAACATGGCTCAACAAAGATTCAAGTAATTCCCCAAACCGTGTTCCAACAAAGTAGCAGTTTCATGAAATTTATATTGTAGCAGAACAAAAAAGGCATAAATCAAAGCTGCTTTCAAATATCTTTGTGGAAACATCAGGCAAGTGGTTTACAGAAAGGCAGGGAAGTCTCCACTATTGATCCTGTATGTTGGCTGGTGACATTCTTAGTCCTTGGGTTGATGGAAGTCAGAGGTTTGCTTGTACATTCAAAAAAGGATTTGCCCTATAGTCATAATGACATTAGGTCACATAGAGAGATGAGTATTAAGAAGACTAAAGATAGCCTAAGAAAATTTTGGCCCCAAACCTGTAATATTTCAGCTTTCCCTCCACAAATCAGCCAATCAGCCTCACAGAATGTCTAAAACAGGCGTAGCCTTTTATTTTCCTGGGAACTTCAGTTCACATTTCTCTTTCAGTTCATCTACTGAACTATAAAGTGATTTACGTGTTTTTGCTGACTAATAATTCTCCTGGGTCTTATTTCATTTTGTCACTGTTAATAGTGCCACTGACAGAGATGAAGACCACTCTATAAAGAATTTTTTTCCCATGTATAAGCTTATTGTAAAGGAAGAAGGCACTGAGTTAGGAGAAAAGTGCTGGGGACTGGCTAGGTGCTTACCAAATCCTTTCCTCACTCTACATTTCCCAGTCTCCTGTATAGTAGGTGGTAGCCAAGAGACTAAGCCAATGAATGTCATAGAAATGGTATGCCTTTCTGTGTCAGATAGGGGAGATGGACTCTCACAGTGAGGCTGGAAGACATGTGGAAGATGACAGGCGCAATGTGGAAGGAGCCTAGATTCCAAGGTGTAACTGATACCTGACACCCTGACACACCAGTGCTACAATTCATATAAAACAGACATGTGCTTCCCTTGAGTTTGAGGCATTGCTCTTTTTACTGCAGCTATGTTTTCTTGACTGATATATGTGATGTGAAAGTACAAAGCGGTTCCTTTCAGCTTCCATTTCACTTTTTACAAAAAAAGGGAATTTCCCACACTGGCGTCCTTGTTGTTATCCAAACACATGAAGCACGTAGAACTTCTGCCGCTGCCATTTCTCTGTCCTAAAACCTCCTCCTTAGAAATTCATATGCTCGACTCCTCAGCTCTCATCCTTAGAAACAGTGTGGAGAGTGACAGAACAAGACAGCTGGCATCAGTCTCTGGCCTCCACGTGAACCTGCTCACATACAACACACACAATCACCAAATAAGTCATCTGTCTACTTACCTGACACTCAGTAAGGTATCTTTTGAAGAATTTGTGAACAAAATGTTTTTTGAGGGATCAGTTAGGTGTAAAAGGTAATGTTCCCTAAATTCAAAAGGTTATAAGAAGGAAAATTTAAAAAATTAAAAAGTCAAATTTACAAAAGACATAACTTTGTCAACATTATGTTGCCAAATGTGTAAGGAAGAGATTTTCAATAACTATTGGAGACTTACTAAATATTATATACCAAAATTTTGAACAAGATCTTTCATCTGATGTCTGTGTAAACTCAATATTATTTGCCCATCTATTGGTGAGGAATCAGGTTTGTGGGTTGGAATAGAACCTTCTTAAAAGCAGGCTCATGTCTAACTTATTTACCATTAGGTCTCTGGTGTCTAACAAAACATCTAACAGAGTAGCAAGAAATGCATATAAAAGACACAGAGTCGGCTACACGTGGCTGTGATGGGACATTGACATTAAAACACACTTCTGCTAGAACTTAAATTCCGTGCCTTTTCCACACTCCGAAGAAGCAGGAATATGGTGCAGTGATCCTGTTCCTGACCCTGGCTTCTCTTTTTTTCTTCTCTCTGCTGAGAGGCTGCGCCCTCTGTGTTCCCATGCCTGGCTTCGCATAGGTCAATCCAGCTACTGCCCCGGTGGAGAGGCATTCCTTGATTTCTCAGCTGGAGCTAGGAAGAAGCCCACTCCAGATGCTTGCTATGCATTTCTTGTTTATTGGCTTCGTTGCCTTTGTGGCACTTACTTTTATATAAATGTACCTCATTCGTTTGCTTTTTAACCGTTTATCCTATCAAGATGCGAACTCCTTGAGAATATTGACCTTCTCTGCTGGTGCTCCACCCATGGTCCCTGACACACAGTTGATGTTCAATATAAATTCATTGGATAAATCAACAAGATAATGAATCATTAAATAATTCAGTCACTATTCTCTTCTCTCTTCTTATGTTCAGGGGCTCAGGACAGATATTACTAATCAATCAACTTTTCCATTTAAACTCAAACTCAGAAAACTGCAATATAGCCCTTTATACTGAAAGTGTGACCAGCATTGATGATCAGCTTCACCTGGAAGTTTATTAGAAATGTAAATTCTCTGACATGACTTAGATCTACTCTATCAGAATGTGCATTTTAACAGGATCCTGGAGATTACTGTGCATATCAAAGTGTGAGAAACATCATTGTAGAGGTACCTGCCAGTCGTCCTTTGCCATTCTATGCCATCTCCTCTTCTCCATTTCACTCTGACAGAGGCAGAGACCCAGACTTGCATTTTCACATATATGAGATTCGGTTTCAGTGAAGTCAATGTGGAAATATTTCATAGAGAAGATGACCTCCAAGTGTTTTAAAAGAACAAAGAAATTTAGTTCATGCAAAAGTAGATGGAAACATCCCTGGTTAAAGGAAATTGGACAAGTATATTTGAAATCACTTAACTATGGAAATAAGTGAATAGACTCTGTCTTAGAGTAGAACCCACCTCCAAAATATGAATGCAGAGGAAGGAAAGGAAGGCAGTGCCAGAGGAAACAGAATTAGGAATAAAGGTGCTTATGGGCAGAACAGGACTAATAGTCTAGGTGAAGAATGATATTAGCAGTTAAAAGACCAACAGAAAACAAATCTTGCCTCCAAAATGAAATGAGCATCAAGTGAATTTGCTAAGAAGAAAGATATCTGTGTGCGTGTATGTACACATATTTGTGTGTATGTGTGTATGTGTAAGGTCAGGGATTGATGTCATGTCTTCCTCTACCTCTCTCCACTTTATTTTTTGAGACAGGGTCTTTTTCTGAACCTGGAGCTCACAGATTTGGAAAGAGTATCTGGGCATCTGGCCAGTAAGCCCCAGGGATCCTCTTGTTTCTGACTTTCCAGTTCTGGGATTCCAGGTACACACTGCCATGCCCGGTTCTTACATGGGTGCTGCAGATCCAAACTCAGGCATTCAAGCGCTTTAGAAACTGAGCCATCTTCCCATCTTCTCAGTGTTCTTGATGAAACTAATTTAATAGGAAGGAACAATACAATTTATAGTGTCAGAAACCACAAAAATAAATGGTCTAATCAAAGCTGGTATATAAATGGTAACAGGGAAAACATTTTTTTTCAAGTTTTAGCATTAAGGGGATCACAGAAAGAAGAGAGTTTAGTAGAAGGTGATGAATTCAAGCAGCCTTATGCAGTCCTGGGCAACCAGGAAGGGCTCTCCCCTTCTTTGAGTCCTGTCTCCGAGGGTCTAATTTGTGTCTGTCTCTGCTCATGCTCTTCCTTGAGTAAAGGCTCCAAAGAACTAAGGAGTCTACCTGGAGTCTCTGGCTTCCTTTCTAAATTTATCTACTTCATTTTGTGAATGTGGGTGTACGTGTGTGTGTGTGTGTGTGTGTGCATGTGTGTATACAGGTGCACACAAGAGGCCAAAGGAAGATGTCTGTTGTCCTCTGTCTATTCCACTGAGACAGGGATTCTCACTTAATCTAGAGCTCACTGTTCTTCTAGGTTGGTGGCAAGCAGCCGTGGTGTGCCTTCTGTGTCTGTCCCACTGCCAGTGCTGGGCTTACAGGCACAAATGACCATGCCTGACTTTATACTTGGAGAGTGGGGAAACCAAATTCAGATCTTTATGCTTGTACATCAAGCTCTCCTACCTGCTGAGCCATCTTCTCAGCCTTTACTTATAGCCCATAATCTTGAGGGCATGATTAAGGTGAATATATGCATGCCCAGTGGTGTGCAGTGGGGATATAGTGGCCCAAACAGAGATAGGATTATATTCTGGGCTTCGACACACATCTTTCTGGATGGAGTAGTGCTGTGAGGATAAGAAAGCTAGGATAAGGGATAGGGGTATGAATATAATGGCCTCACTACCCAAGGGCTGATATTCACTTCAGTGATGTTGCTGTCAGTTAGTCCCATACATCATAGGTCTTTTCTGCTCCTAAGAGGAAACAATGTCTTTGTAATTTATAAATAAAAGTAATTTTTCTGGAATCATAGATCTTTTCTGCTCCTAAGAAGAAACAATGTTTTCATAACTTATAAGTAATTTTTCTGGAATCTTCAACTGAGGAAGTTAAATGATACACAGCTCAGTGTATTTACTGATACTTCAAACATACACAGGACATCATGTCTTAAATAAACATTTGTGTTTCCACCGCAGATAAGGGATTAATCAGACTGCTTTATGGGAAATAAAGATTAGACTCAGCCCCTATTTTTAATGAACTTCTTTTTTAGGAAAGATTGTTTATCATGAGAGCCATTCCTAGTCTACTAAAATTAACTGCCATGTGATTACAGCGTTTGCAGTAACGTCGTGCTTGTATCTGACATCTGTGTTTGTCTCCTTGTTAATTCCTCAACCTTTCCATTTATTTTTCATGTTCACAAAGGTTAATTGACATTGACTACTGTTTATATGAGGAATTCCTCGGTGAGTCTTAGTGGTAGCCACTTTGCAAGGCTTCAGTTCAGTTGAGCAAGAACTTTGATAGTCAATCTACAGGGCTCTCTGGAAGCCTGGCACTTAATTGAAATCTGCATTACCCCTGACTGGGCTACATTGTCAGGCGTCAGGGACCTGTTTGATTTTTCTTGCTTTTCTTTTTCATACTGCTTAATCTCCATACAGACTCTCTCTCTCTCTTTGGATTCTAAGAAGCAGTTTTCCCTTTTGCTAAAATATTATGTGGAAAAAAATAGTGATTTATTAGTGATATTCTGAAGCCTCTGCTTGAGGCTTGGAGGTAAGGCCACAATCCATTTGCATACCGCTTTTCTTTTGGTGTTCAAATCAGCATAACTAGTATGGTTTTTCCTCGCAGCAACACTGTGAAGTAGGCAAAATGCTATTTCTTTCCAGACTGGTCCCTTCTACACTGAAGGGAGACTTGAGACTAAATGCAATGTTAAGTGATGTGGGACATGGAGCCCCTTCTGTCCAGTGCTTACACTCCGCAGCAGATGTCATATGAGTCTGACTTGGAGAAGCTTCCCTACCCTCAGTGCTTAGTACTGCTGAAGAATCAGTGACTCTCATTAATAGCATTGTTGACTCTGACTTGGTAGTTGGCTGACTCCTAGTCCCTCGGTTTTCATGTCCCAATTCCCATGTCTGGAGGTTGCATCCGGTTTTCATTTATATCCAATGACTGACTTTTGGGGGACTGGAAGTATTTTCACTTATTATTGTCACTGTAAGAGACGTGTGCATACATTTATATGTATTTACAATGCTGGAACTTGAAGTCAGGCCCTTGTACATGCCAGGCAATCAGCCACTCTATCATTGAGCTATAGCCCAGCTCAAAAATATATTTGTTTATAGCAAAATATATAGCAATAAATATATAATGAGGTATATATATATATATATATATATATATGGATATGCTATGCTATTTTGTGGTTTTATATCTACTGCCACTAGCCAGAATTGATGTACAAAGCTGAGTTGGGAGTAATTTAGCCTAGTTGCTGATGGCTTGTCAGTGTGTCAATCAATGAGAGTATCAGATCAGTTTTCTCCTAGATGAATAAAGGTTCAGAGTGGAGCTATCTGTCTATTACTCTCTCATAAGATTACTTCTGTAGCCTTTGTCCTTTGGCTCCAGAGCAATGACATCTATAATGTCACAGAATGGAACTTAATACCACATCCCAGCCTCCAATCTACAGATTCAGTTGTGATGTCCAACCAGTACTTTGAGGCTTTGTGGTTGACCAACAGTAGTCCACCATTCAGCTGGGAAGCATCTATAGTTGCTGATCCCACAGCGGTACCACAGTCTTTGGGGATGGGTCTGTACCAGAAGCCCCCAGTCTTCCAACCCTTCTGCCTGAGCTAGACTGCCAGCTCCAAGCAGACCTCTTGCTAATACATCCTCTTAGAGCCTCAAAGGGCTCCCAGAAGGCTAGGAATGAGTACCAGTATGTACTGTTCAGTGTCATAGGTATCAGCAGCACATACCTGCACTTTCTGGTTTGGGGAGGAGACTAGGGGTCTTTGAAACTGACTTTCTGAATTTGGCTTGATGAGTGGGAATTATAAGGGACTTGCCAAGCAGCAAGCCTGAGTTCACAAAACAAAATTTACAGGTAGAATTATCTTGCCAAAAGGTCCTCTCTAAGATCAAGGTTTTATGTGATTTTAAATCCATTTACTATTGAGTATGCATGGCATGTAATTGCAGTATCTCACGTGTTCACTCTATGGATTAAGGTGTTGTGGCAGACATCTGCCGACCTGCACTTGCAGAAGTTGAATTCTTATCTAATGTTGTTTTCTGAGAAACTGGTAGCCAAAACCTTTTAAATCAAAGAGAATCATCAGGGAGAACAAAAGCTAATCTCCTACCCTTAAGAGAAAGGCCTTTATGTTGTTCCATTAACTGTCTGCCTTAAACATCTGAATGGTTTAAGTAAGTGGAGTGCATTTGTCTCCCTGTCTCTGTCCTCATTAGGCAGGATAAGCATTGAACACACAGAAGTATGTGCATGTGTGTGCATGTGCACGTACACACACACTGGAAGGACACAGTTCATGCCATTATTTGTCATTCATCACAGTAGATGAAATCTCTGTTATGAAATGATCTATCTCCAAAAACAGATATTGCTTCTTTTAGAAAAATATCCTTGGCTGGGTCCCTGGAACTTTAATTAAAATCCCGATTGCTCTTAAAAAAAAAAAAAAGCGACTGCATTTCAGACAGCTTGGATGTAAAGCTGCTGGGCCAGGAACCAGAAGGTTTTTGTTTTGCCAGTGGGATGGAAGGGACTGTGAGGACAGATCAAAGGATTGCCTGGGCTGGCCTGATGGGTCTCAGGGGACTGTTCCCGGAAGATATCTCCCACTTAATGAGGGTCAACTCATTGGCCTGAGTCCCTAGGTTTGAAGATAATTACCCGAAGCAGTCACAGATTTTCTTCCATTTGTGCCCTTGACACTGTCTGGGTCATTATGAACAAAAACACCTAAGAAGATGATCATGAACTAATTAGCAAATTCATTTACCTTTCCCAGTTATTCACAGCACTGTGAACTATTTAACTTTCATCTCTCTCACTGGACTGTGAGCCACAGGAGGGCAGGGGCTCGTTCTGTTTACCATATGTCCTTGGCACCCTCCATAGAGTGCAGAGACAGTATTTAGTCAATAAAAGTTTGTAGAATGTTTGTGAAGGGCTGTGTCATGCTGGCTGTGAAGAATATGAAAGACACTGCTGTTCCTATCCTCAAGGAACTCACAGGCCAATGGGTGTCAGAAGATTTGTTATGAATTTCAATTTCTGCAGTAACAAGATGTGTCTGGAGCTTTTAGATTTTTAACTTTCTTTTTTATTTTTTATTGAAGTTTTTGCAATTTTCATACAATATAATTTGATGGCATTAGATCCCCTCCCCTATCAGCACCTTAATCACCAAATATATATATATGAGAGAGAGAGAGAGAAATTTGTGACCCCAAATGTACTTCAATGTAGTTTCACCCACTGGAGCTTGGCTAACCAACCAAGAGTTGCATCCTTGAAATAGATGGTCTTTCCCCTTCCTAGCATCCATCAATTGCCAAAAATTCCTTAGGTTGGGTTGGGATTTCTTACCTACTTCCTCATGTCTATGCTTGGATTTTGTCTGGTTTAAACTTGCATGAGCCTTGTGTATGCTGTCACCATTGCTGTGATTTCACATGAGGAACTGGCCAGATACCAGGAAAACTCTGTTGCTTGTGGTCATTCACCAACTCTGGCTCTTACAGTCTTTCCACTCTCTCCTCCACATTGATCCTGAGCTTGGGAGGCAGAAGTGTGCTGTAGGTGGCCACGTCAGGGATGAGCACTCTACAGCTTCTTGTTCTCTTCATGTTGACCAGTTATGGGTTTATGTGTTAATTAGCATCTGCTGCATAAGGAAACATTTTAGTGAGAGAGTTTTTAACTTTCAAAATAACTCAATAAGGCGGGCTTTTTCTTTTCAGAGGAGGGAATCATAAAGGGACTATCATCTATCTATCTATTGTCTATTTATTTATTTTTGAGGTGGGGTATCCTGTATTCCAATCCCAGGTGACCTCCAACTTGCTAGGTAGCCAAGGATGAGCTTGAACTTCCAGTCCTCCGGATTCTACCTCCTGAGTGCTGGGATACTAGGGCATGCGCAACCACCCTCTGGTTAAAGTTGTGCTGGGGATTGAATCCAGCATGTTCCACATACTAGGCAACTGCTCTACCAACTGTGTTAGATCTTCAGTCTGAGAACTTACCCTAAAGGTATGAAGCAGCTAAATAAACCCTGTCTGTTATCAGAGGTCTGTCTCTAATACTTCTGTGGTAAACATATGAACATTTTTATTTCTCCTTATACCTTTTTGCTTCAGGATCAAGATTTTCTAATGTTCTTAAATAAAGGAAGTGGAGACAAAACTGTTTGTTTTTAAATAGCGTTATTACATGAGGTTGGTTATATTTTACTTGATCACATGAGTTTTGTCTTCAATACATGAGTCAAGGTTGGGTTTTTCCTGAGTGAATGAAGGTTGTGTTCACTGTGGAGCAGTGGGTGGGTTCGGGGCACTCTTTACTCTGAACTATCCTTATGTTAATTATGGGTGGGCTTGCAGGATGTGAGTCAGTTGGCATGTGCTGACTTGAGGGTGAGAAGCAGGCATTCTGGCCCTCTGAGATTGTACGGCCAATTCTCTTCTCCCATCTCTGGGGAGTGGCCTGAAGCATCACTCCACCACCTGTAGTTAGTAATAGCACGTGGAGAAGATACTCCTGTGAACACTGAACCCGCTTTCTCCAGTCCTCATACTTATTTGAAGAGGATCTAATTGTGGAAACATCAGGTGGTAGCCTGGCTGCTGGCCACATGTATCCACTCAACTGCAGTTTCAAGATCCATCACTCACCCAGATGCTCCCTGTGACTGGAGCTGAGGCAGCTGTTGAAGCAAGGGATGGCAGAACTGGCAGATAAGATACTCTTTTTTCATGCTTCAGACTCCTCAGGGGACTTTGTGGAAAGGTAGAAAGTCACACTTAGGAATGCTGGGCCCACATAAGTCAGGATGAAGGTTTACCACAACCAGATTTACTTTGCTCTAAGCTAGGAATTCCATGTACCTATCTCAGACTTGCCCTTGTGAAGGCTTTGTTTGGGGAGGTCTCCTATATGTTTGGCAGAGTAGTTAATAGACTTGAAGCCTGTCCTCTGCTCTTGTTCTGCAAAATAAAAGGGGGTGGGCAGAAAGGTAATGTGTTTGCCTTCAACTTTAACTTCCAAACCCACTTCGAACCTTCCAGATGTAGGCTTTGAGCCAAACTGAGAAAGTGTGGGCTTTCTCCATGATAGGGTGAACGATAAACACCCAGAAGTGCGGTCAGCTCCCATAACTGTATTGCTATGGCATATGGGCACATACCTCTTTGCATGGCTGGAGAACTTTGGCACAATGATACTGAGTTGACGGTGCCCTTCTCAGGAGGCAGCAGAAGCTCCATCAGAATCATTTAGGCAGATTTTCAAAGCATTTGTGCAGCTTGCTTGCCTCACCCCATCATCATGAGTGAATCCAAGATGCAGGAAGGGCTGGCTGTGAGCACAGTTATCCCTAAGGGATCCCGATTCCCCTTGCAGGCCCACAATGGGACTATATGACAGTAGTAAAGTCTGAATTAGAGTCTGCCTGTCATTGTGTTCTGCACAGTAGCTGAAACTAACACAGCAGATATTTGCTGAATGAATGAGTGAAGCAAATGGCGCTGGAGAGAGATGAAAAACTTCTGGTCAGGAAGGATGGAGCACTTGGCTCTGAGGAGGGTTAGAAGTGCCCCAGGCAATATGTGCTTATTGGACATGCTTAAAGGTGAAACTGGCTTTCTTTAGCAGTTCCGCCATGAGCTTCCTATCAATAAACACAAACACTGGGTTGTCCTTGACCTCAGGAGTTAAAATAAAAAATAGTTTAATTGGCCATCATTAATTCCACTTTGAATTTATTATAGGTAAGTGTGGCCTTGGAAAGAATTACACCCACGCTCAGCCCAGGCATTTTATCCCTGAGCTACCCAAAGATCCTCCTGTAGTAAAACAAGACTGGCCTCCCACCTCTTTCCTCCCATCGATAGTGCATTTACTATCGAATCCAGGCACGTGGTCATTTGCAAGATTGGATGGGCAGTTAAGTCGCACAGGCTCAATGTAAAATGACAACATTCCTCACGGTAATATAATCCTTCTCCTCATTAAATTTGAATATAGATTGTCAGCGTGTGATGCCTGCCGACCCTGCTGTCTGAGGTCCAGTTCTTTAGACAAGGTGAAGTCCACCCGCCTGTGCTTCTCAGAAATGATTAGCCTATGTGGAAGCCTCAACAAAATCACAGCTATTGTCCTTAAGAACTTAATTTGCTAAAGCTCTTTTCGTCTTATCCTTAATTATGGGTGTATTTGTAGGCGTGAGCCACCTGCCTGCTTAGGGTGTGTGTATGGCTACATCTCCGAGGTGCCCCTTAATGCTCAAAGTTCCTCCTTTATACGATATGTTTGCTTCAGTTTAAATATTGGTAGCCAGCTCAGATTCTGAATATTAAGTATTTTCTCTACTTCCTTGAAAAATCTATGGATAAGCCTTTTAGCATTTTATCTGGTTTTACAGGAGAAATGAGAACTCTGTAAGTAAATCTATGTATTTATATGTGTAAAGTGCATTATAAAAAGAAGCAATAAATCCAGTTTTCTACATAAAAGGAATTAGATTTTCCAGTTTACCTCTGCACTGGGATTAATAAAATATGCAACAAATAGCCAATGGAACAATCCATTTGAAGTTTGTAAAGGCATCTGGGGAAGCTGGCTGGAGTAGCCTTTTTTATTTTTTTTCTAGCAAGGATTTCTGTTAATTTTTTGATTCAGTCCTGTTCCTGAATGGCTATTTTCAAATGAGCTCAAGTCTGTTACCTGCCCATTTCTGCATGGCTGAGCAAATCCACCCAGAAATCCAAATTTCTCTTCATCTCCATCATTATCCATCTCCAAATTACAGAGAATTCATTCCTGAGTTGGAGAGGTGCCAGAAGTTTCTCGTCTTGCTGTCTGTGGGTTGCCTTTTGCTTTCCCCTCTTTGAGGCTCTCTGATGCCTAGAGTGAGCTCAACTCGAAGGTTTCCAGCCTCACACTCGCCTTGCATTCCCCCACAGTCACACCGAGCTCTGTGATTCTGAGGAATACCGTGTGGCAGCCTCTGATTCAGCCTCCTCTCACCTGCAGGTGCTCTGCAAACTTCAAAATGCGTCTGGTAATGTATTTGCTTCTCTAACGTGCCACTTCTGTGTGCATTAGATGCAGATGCTTGTTATTTCTTTTTAAAAAATCTCTCTTGAATAGAATGCATGTAAAGATTGTGAAAGGGGGCTTATAGAACAGGGGCTTAATTACAGGGTGTGTGTGTGTGCATGCATGCTTGTTAATGTAGGCAAGTGTATAGAAATATGGTCATTTGTGTACACATAGGTCTGTGCAGGCAGATATCACTAAAGGAATCTGTTGAAAGCAATACTTTTAATGTAAAGCCAGGTTTTCTAATCAGATCTGTAAACATCTTGACACTAGCAGCAAGTACAGAAAAAAGAAATACATTTTCAAACCCATGCAGATGGCATATTTTAGATACCTATCTTTAAAAAAATCCTTTCTTTAAAAAAAAGGTGTGTGTGTGTGTGTGTGTGTGTGTGTGTGTGTGTAGGGGGAGGTGTGGGGTTTTGAAAATTGGGAGAGAAAAGAGTTACCTGGCTGCTGCATCAGAATTTCCAACCCATGTCACCTGCCTTCTTAAAAGTCAGCAAACGCTGAGAGAAGATGTGGCTGTGCTTCCCTGTCAGCCCAGGGGGACATTCAGCTGCAGTGTTCAGCGGGCATCTTAGGTACTCTAAATATTAGCGCTCGAATGATAAGTAGATGGAGTGGGTTTGCTATAGCCAAATCCGGCTGTGTGTTTGGGCTTGTAGGAATCACGTTCCCACTGTACATTCAGGATGTGCCTGTGGTTATTGAACTCCCTAAAAGTGCATGAGTGTGTGGGCTCATAAATCACATTACTTATTTGCTAGTGTTGAGTGCTAGATTCTAAAATTAAGGAATTACTTAGCAATTAATAATGCATTCGGCAGCCCTTGTCTCATTGGGTGAGATTTACATCCTCGGGACTTGCTCTTCTAGTTTTAGAGACAAATGATTTAAGGTTCAGGCTTAATTGCTATTTCAAATCCTTAAGCTGGAAAGATGCTTGCACTACTTTATTTAAAAGACTTATTTCGAAGAGTGTGAATGTGAATGTCTAATTGTGCTGGTGAGATAATTATGACTGTAATGTGTTGTATGCTCAAGAGAAACAACTTGTCTTGAGGACTGCTCACTTGGGGAACAGAAGTGTGCTTCCCTTGGCTTCATGGTCATCTTTTTTCCACTTTGCATGATCTTGCTTTTTGAGATCAATATGTACTAATTGTTGTAAAGATGAGAAAACAATGTAGTGATTCAGAATCCACGAAGGAAAGGAGGTTGGACAAGCAGTTTTCTAAGAAATTAAACCAAATGCATTTTCACAAAGTGGATTTTCTCGATGTAGAGTGGGTTTGGATATTTGAAAATGAAAGTGTTTTAAATAGTAATGGGTAAGGGGAAATGACTAGGTCATTATTTTTGCCATCTTGTAGTTCCTTGTATATTTAAGGTAGTAAAGAACCTAATTATTTTATATTGGATAATCATTTTTGCTTCTTGCTATTGATTCTAACACAAAAATTGATATTTGTTTTCTTTGAATTGGGGATGATTCTAAACTTCAGTAACACAGCTTTCTAAGTTGTAACAATAAAATGAATATTCTTAAAAGTCAGTGTGAAAGATATCTTTCTTTAGTGTTGTTCATAACCTAGTGTTTTATCACATATACAGTTGTATACCAACAAGGACAGGACTATGTATAATTTTAATTTCACAGTTTTTAATGTTGATTATTTTATAAACTATGTCCACTTAATAATTATTAAAAGTGGTACAGTAAAATGCATTTCAATATGTAGGAGTGAATTCCTGAACATCTACAGAATATTAGGTACCTTAGAAAAGCATTGTAGGCTATTAATGTTATATTCATATTGCTCTGTGCATTCCTGATTTTCATTTTAGGTACTACTTATTTCCAGTACTGTAGATATACCTAAGATTGTGTCATACACAATGCAATAATCTTGCCTGTGAATATAAATATCATGGATAGCTGAATATAAATATCATAGGATAGCTGAAATTTTAGTGCACATTTACGCTATATACTAACATATAAGAATATATATAATAATAAAGACCTGTGAAAACATTCTTTCATTCAATCATATTGCAAAACACTTTCACCTTACTTTTGAAGTTGGCTATCTAGTGTGAAGTCAGTTTTATGGGAGTAAAAGAGGTTTCATTTTTCTGAGCTTTATTGTGTGTGGTAACTGTGTGGTAACAGGCAAATCAGTGCTATTTAGTAGGAGATACTATATGTACTAAACAGTGAAAGAAAGAATGCCATATTTGCCATCTGTCCTTGGTTATGATTTCCTACCTGATTTTAGATACATGATAGACCAGGTCTTTATTTTGTAAAACAGATTTGTATTACTCCCAAATTTACATGGTTATAAAACATTTTCTCCTATGCAACTGTTTCCTCATTTTATGATTGAAATTGTTTTACAAAACATTTCTTTTTATGGCTCATGTACAGTGCATTAAAAACATAACTTATAGGCTGACCATGCTTCCACAGCTGAAAACCATCCTCTTTTAAGTAAGCATTTATTAAACATCATGCTTTCAAGCTGTCTGCTGGCTTGGGACAAAAGGTGGGTGAAAGAGGGAAAGTCTTCTCTGTAGAAGTGAGAGGGGCTGTTTCTTCGCAGCTGCTGTGTCTGGAGGCACAGGAACTTTTAGCACGGTTTGAGACTTACACTATTTTTAATTTGTTCTACTTGGTTTAAAAAATGACACAATCTGTATGGTTTGCAAGTAGAGGAGCAGTTGCAATTGACACGGGAAGGGAAGCCAGTCAGAGAAAATTCTGGAGAAAGTGAGTCCTCACTAGGTTTTATAAAGGAAATTATTAGCAGGAATTGATGAAAAGGAGAAGCATAGTCATTTAGGTTTGATGAGAAAGATTGCAAGAAGCAGACAGGAGCCAGGGACAAGCAGATTGTGGCACTGTGTGAAGAAGAGCCACATCATAAGGGATAGGAAATGAAATTAAATGAATTACAAGGATGATTTTGAAATGTTATAAATTAATCTTCATTTGCCTTATTAGATATTGTGGAAAATTATTTGAGGAAGTGAATCACTCTTTCTGAAATAAAATTTCTCTCTCTCTTTCTCTCTATTTTTTTTTAATTACTATTTTTTGAACATGTTCCATCTCCTAGCTATGGGTCAGGCACTGTGCTAAGCACTTTAAATGAGTTATCTCATACAGCCCTGACTTAGGTTTATGTCTCCACTCTACAATTGAGACACTGAAAAGCAATGAGCTTGCTTAATTTATAGTGTATAAATGGAGGAACTTGTATTTGAACCTGGACTCCAGAACCAAATCATCTGATCATTATACAAAAAAAATCCCTGGGGCTCATAGTCTCATCTCTACTCCAGTTACCGACTGGTACATCTAGTCAGTTGTTTACTGGATGTGTCATTTGGATGCATTGGGAAGAGATACCAAGTGCTTTAGTGGAGCAAGTGATCATAGGAAAATAAAGACGAAGAGAGGGGACACACAATTGGGCAGAGATTGTTTTCTCGGAATATTACAGGTGCTCCAGACCAGGCAGAAAGGTCAGGGTTTGTATGTCCACCATGCTCTGTCACTGGTTGGGGGTCCCTAGGAAGAACATAGCTGTGGTTCAACAACTGGTGCATATCCTGAAAGTTGTACAGCTAGAGGCTCAGGTAACTGCACTTCTTTTTAAGTCATATTTTACATAATTATTAATGCATATGAGTTGGACGTATTGATGGGTCTCACTGTGACATTTCTAGACATGAAAGGTAATGTGCTTTTGGTTGAATCTAACTTCCTGTGCTTTTGGTTGAATCTACCTTCCTGCGTGCCCTCCTACCCTTCCGCTCCCTCCTTCCTTGCTCCCACATCAGCCCTTTGTCCCTTCCCTAGTAGTTCCTTTACTAATTCAGGTTGCTTTTTAAAATTCTAGATACCATATGTGAGAGAAAACATCCCACACCTGATTTTCTGCATCTGACTTATTTTACTTAATGTGATTAGTGTCTACATGCATTTTCCTTCAAATCACACAATTCTGTTATTTCTATGGGTACATAATACTCTGTTCAGTATGTATACTATAGTTTCTTAATCTATTCATCTGTTGATGTGTACCCAGACTGATTCCATAGCTCAGCTATTATGAATAGAGCCATAATAAGCTTGTTGGGTATTCAGATCTGTCTTATGTCCATATACTTTAGGTATGTTCATAAAGAGTGGTATAGCTGGAGTGGTGTAGCTAGAGCCATAAGGTACTTCTATTCTTGATTTTGTAAGAATTTCCACACTGATTTCCATAGTGACTAAAATAATTTACATTCCTCTCAACAACATATAAATGTTCCATTGTCCCTCAGTCCTCACCAGCATTAAAAATTTTTTTTTACTGAAATTGTCATTCTGATTGGATGAGATGTAATAATAATAATACAGTCTTGAATGGCATTTCTTTGATCTAAAGATGCTGAACATTTTTCTCATATTTATTGGATGTTTGTATTTCTACTTTGAGATGTGTGTTCAAATAAGTTGCCCATTTATTGAATGAATTATTGATTCTTTTGCTAAGGTTTTTGAGTTCTTTAGGTATTCTGTATATTAGAACAGTGGAAAAGAGGTTTTTCCCCATTCAATGTGTTCTTTTCCTTATAAGATCAAAATGTGTGAATGAACCTTGGTGTAGAGGCTGCAATGATTAGAAAGACAGAGAGACCTATTAGACGGCCAGTTTGATTTCAGATGAGAAGATATGAGATCTTGAACTAAGAATGTAAAGAACAGGAAAGATGAGGAATACTGTGTGTGTGTGTGTGTGTGTGTGTGTGGCATGTGCACATGTGTGTGCTTGTGTATGTTTGAGTGTGTGCATGTGTGTATGCATGTGTATGAGTGTCTCTATATATGTGCATGTGTGTAGAAGTGTGTGCATGTGTGAATGTATGAGTAAGACTTTGAGAATGATTAAAGGAAAGGGTAACAAGACAGTATTCAAAAAGGACTTAAAAGTTTGCTTTGAAGCTTTTTAATCTCATGTAGTTCAGTATTTTAATTTTTGATTCTATTATACTATCCCTGTTTGCAGAAAATATGATTCTTTATGTGGAAAACCCCAAAGATTTAAACAAAGGACTCTTAGAACTGAAAAACGTCTCAGAAAAGTAGCATCTTAAAAAATCAACATGCAACATTAGTGGCTTCGAACCTATATACCGTTAATGAACTCACCAAGAACAAAGTCAGGAAAAACAGTCTCATAAACAATAACCTGAAATGTACGTAGAGAAGGAGGTGAAAGATCCCTATGATGAAAATGACAAGACACAAAGGAAAGAAACTGAAGAGGACTTTAGAAGATGGACCTCCTGTGTTCATGAATGGGGGAATTAATAGCAATCGAAAGATTCAATAAAACTACATTATAATACCATTTACTTTCTTCATAGACCTTGAACAAAAATCCCAATTCATACAGATGTGTAAAAGACCTCAATATCAGAAACAATCCTGAGCTACGAGAGGCATTATAATATCAAATTTCAAAACATGCTACAGAGCCAGGGTAACAAAAATATCATGGTATAATAATAAAAACAGACACCCAGACCAATGGTATAGTATAGAGAACATACACAGGGAGATACATGCATACTTATGCAGTCCTCCCCATGCATGCCCACACACAGAGATGTACAATCTCTCTCTCTCTCTCTCTCTCTCTCTCTCTCTCTCTCTCTCTCTCTCTCTCTCTCTCTCTCATACACACACACACACACACACACACATCTACAGCCATTTGATTCCTAAGAAAAGGGTCCAATACACACATAGAAGTATAAACAGCCTCTTCAACAAATGATGCAGGGGAAATTCAAAATCCATAAGTAAATAATTCAAAATAGGTCCATATCTCTTACTCAGTAAAAATAAACTCAAAATGGATAAACAATCATGATGTAGACCCCAAACTTGGAAAATAAAGCAAAGTAGGGGAAAACATAGGAGAAATGCTTCAAGATATCGGCATGGGTAATGGTTCCCTTCATTGCAGTGTTTACAGCAGGACGTCAGATTTATTTCTTGGAGGGAGAGCTGAGTGATATAACCTTGTCTGACCAGTAGGTTTCTCTACAAAGTCCACAATAGAAACCCAAGATAAGGCAGATAAGCTAGACACCTACAGTGAAGAATTACAGAAGCAGTTCCCTTTCGGGTCCTATGAGAGCACACTGGGCACCTAGGCATCTGAGGGATTATTTCCTGAAGCTTGGCATTCTAGGTGCCTTGCCTATCTTGTCCTGGTTCACAGAACCTCACATTCAACACGTCTCGGGTACTATTGCTAATCTCCTCAAACTTTTCCTAAGTTTTAATTTACTGTTATTTGGAGACTTTTTTTTTACTATAATATTTTAATTAAAGATTAGGGTGTAGAATGAAAATTATGTTTCTAGACATCAGTTCTTCTGACAAAATGGTTGTTTTTCTCTAACTTCAATAATAGAAGTACCTTTCTTTGATTCACAGAATTTCTAATAGAGACTTTGAGTGAACTGTTACCATTATACCTCATTTTGCCCCAGATTGTCTTGACATTATATAGACCTGATCCTGACAGACAAGGATTCGGTCTAATTCCATCTATTAGAAGGTCTAGTCCCTCTAATAGAAAGGCTCTATTCACATTCACGGGGGAGATAAACTGGTCAATGCTTTTGTCATGAGCTGCTGATGCCTTCTCATAGAAGAATCTAATACACTGCTTCATACTGCCCAGCTAACAAAAGAACAAAAGTAGCTGATTTAACATGAGCAGAGGAAAAAGGACTGCATATCTTTTTAAATGAAGGCTCAGACACTCTACAATGGAAAACCCAGCACAAGAGAAATAACAGCAAAACTGCTATGCTAAATAAGCTGTAGGAACAGAAATGAGTAGTTTTATAAAGATTTGCAAGGCAATGTGAGGGCTCAAAGCAAATATTTAATTGCCCTTAAAAAGTGGATAACATGATGGTTAAATTTGCATATTCTTCCAGGCTGTCATCTTTTATTGTACAGTGCAGCAAAAGACTTGCAGTATGATTACATTAACATTATAGTGTTCACAAAGGAAACTTTTCTGACTGAAAATTTAGCTCAGTTATAGAGTATTAGACTACCATGCACAAGGCTCTGGGTTTTGGTTCCAACCTAAAATAAAAATAAATAATTATATAAATAAAATTAGAATAAAGAAAACTTCTCAGAGCTAAACCAAATGAACCTCCCCAAATCTACTAAATAACCATGTGCACTGAGTTGTGCCTAATAAGCTGTGACTATGAAAAGATATTGGGTAACATGTTTGTTTGATAATTTGCTTTGCAGTGATGGGACCCAGATCTTATTGTTATTTGTAACTGGACCTTTCTGGTACACACACACAAAAAATAGGATCAGCACACTCTAACCTCCAAAGTGTGGAACTTTCATAAGCCAATGAAAGCCAATCCTCTTTCACTTCTAGCCTTAGATATAAGACAGTGTGTTTTGCTTGTTTCAGCAACAAAACATCAAGGAGGAACAAAGTATGAAAAGTGTGTATTTTCTATATGGATTTTGGTGATTCTGTGCTATATCTTCAAACTTTAGGGTTGAGATCTGTACTGCTCATTCTGAGTCTTCATGAGAGTCCCATGAGGCCAGCCAGTGCTCTAGATCACTACCCATCTTGTAGATGAGGGCACTATGGTATGGAGATTCAGCAACTTGTCCAAGGCCATGCAGTGGGAGAGTAAGAATGGCAAGCAGGATTTGAACCCAGGCCGGACTGCTGAGCCTCTAAGTGAGCAGAAGCAACAGTGGTGGTGTGTTCCCATCCAGGAGACCCCTCTGAGGCATCTCTTCCCCCTGCTTCTCTTAGCTCCTTTCTGATGAAGAAACATGGTTGGAAATTCAAGACCCAGCATGAAATCTCGTCTTATGGATAGATAATGTGGTACTTACTGAGATTCAAGATATATATTGCTACTGTAGTCTAGTGACATATGTCTCTGTAATGGGAGCTCAATTGTTCCTCTTCATTGAACTATGCACCTCTTTTAAAGGTGGCATTGTTAATATTTGGCATTTAGAGACTTCTAATTCTGCCTTCAATTTTAGTTAGCAGTGTGGACAATTTGAACTCACACATTTTTTTCCCTACTGAGTCTAATTAGTGCTCCCCATATTCACATACGCGTGGGGACATCCACTGGTGAGTGGGCAACCTACCAGTTGGCACCTCCACAAAGAAAGGCAGCTCTCCCCCACCCAGCAGTCATCAGCTGCCAGTAGTTCATCCGCTTAGGTGGGGCCTCAGTAGCTCCTCCGCCGTCCATGCTGGAATTTTTAACTGTCTTGATCTTGTGCAGGGCTTATGCAGGTAACACAGCTGCTGTGAGTGCATATGGGGAACAGCCATGTCATGTCCGGAAGATAGTATCTTCCCCACTCTACCCCTCCAGGCTCAAGGAGCACAGTGAATTCAAACTTCATTGGAGAGAGCAAATTGCCACTACATGCTACTGTACGATAGCATCTATGCGATTAAGCAGGCATGAACATGCCGTCTGAACAGAGCTCTGATGAAGGGAGAATGCGGTGTTCTGTAGCTCTCTATCATGGCTGCTGACAGGACAAGCCTCATCGAGCTTCCTTGCTCATCTCATCTTTATTTTCTTATCTGTAAAATGGGTATTATAATAATTGATCCCCAGGGGGAAAAAGCATGGAGGAATAGAATAAAACAAGCTTGGGGGCTGGAGAGATGGCTCAGCAGTTAAGAGCACTGGCTGCTCTTTCAGAGGATCTTGGTTCAGTTGCTAGCACCTACATGGTAGCTAAGAACCATCCATAACTCCAGTTCTGGGGAATCTGATGTCCTCTTCCGATCTCTACAGGCATTGCACAACACAGGTACACTTACATACATGCAGGCAGAGCCCTCATGCACATAAAATAGAAACGAATACATAAGCTTTGGAATCAGGCATGCCTGCATACAAATCTGCTGTCATATTTGCTCTTTAAATGGCTATGGAATGGGATTAACACTTTTCTCGTTCATGTTGCTGTGATACGATGGTGCATGTGACTAGCATATCATTAGGTGCACAGAGGCAAAATTCACAAGTCATTAGAAATAACTGACTCTAAATGGAAGATTTCTAGGTTCAAATCTAAGTTCTACCACTTACTTGCTGGGTCACCTTGGGAGATTTACTTAAATTTTCTATATCTTACATTTTTCATGTTAAATTATAATAGCACCTTCCATGGGGTGTTGTTGGGAGGAACAGGTAATTTAATGCAGGTAAAGCACTTAGAACATTGCTGGCACACAGAAAGCTCTTCATGACTGTTAACCCCCTCTTTAGGAAATTGAGTTCTCATCAACATTGCTTCATAGCATGAAGGGCCTAGTGGTTGGTCGTATACCCAAAGAGAAGCATTTACCATTTCTTTTTGAGACAAGGTCTCCTTGTAGCCCCAGCTGATATGAACTCATTATGTAGGCCAGGCTGGCCTTGATCTCACAGAGATCCGCCTGTCTCTGCCTCTCAAGTGTTGGGATTAAAGGTGTGGGTCACCGTGACTGACTCCATTTACCATTTCTTGTTATCAAGGCCTATTTGTTTTAACCCAGTATCCACTGAGTCATTGATTTCATGTACTAATATACTAGTCCCGTTCATTGTACAATCGATATCCATATGCAAGGTGGGAGAAGAGCAAATTAATACAGCCACTTCTAGAAGGCAATTTATAGTATCTGTCAACATTTAAATGCACATTTTATTTGGTGTTTGAGATAGGGTCTCACTTTATATTACAAGCTAGGTTGGGAGTCACTCTGTAGCATATGCTGTTCTCAGACTAGCAGAGATCCTTTGACCTCAGCCTCGAAGTGTTAGGATTACAGGCACGAACTACCATAGTTGGCTGTGCATCTCTTTTGACTTATTGATTTTTTACTTCTGAGACATTTCTAAAGGAGGCTGAGGAGGTGCTCAATGAGGAAGAACCCTTGCTCTGTAAGTAAAGAGACTGAGGACCTAAGCTTGAATCCCCAGCAGCCATGAAAAGCCAGGATGGCTGAGCAGGCCTGTAACCTCAGCAGTGAGGGGCAGAGACAGGCAGATCCTGAGAGCTCCCTGGTCAACCAGTCTAGCCCCAAAGCTTCCAGTTCTGTGGGGGACCTGTCCCAAGGCAATAAGGTGGAGAGCTATAAAGGCAGACAGTCAGTGTCTTGCTCTGTCCTCCCGTGTGCACAGGCACACCTCCCTTCATGTACAGATCACATATATGACACCACTGTCACATCCCCCACAGATTCCTTCCACACACATGCACACACAACTTCCCAGTTGTACTTAAATAATTGAATGAAACTTCGGTGAACTCATTTCACAGTGTTTGTGATATTAAAAATCTATAAGCAACTAAATCTCTGTCCAAAGAAAAATCCTTAAATAATTTATGACATTTTCATATAACGAAACACTGCAGAGGAGAATTCAAAATGGTTACAGCCATGCATATGGATATAAAGAATTGTAGAAAAACATTTCAAGAGCAGTCTATAGCACGAGAGATATTGTTTGTGTCAAAATAGATATTTATATTCATTTGCTTGTAGAATCATAGAAAAACTCAAACTCCATATGAGAAATTGTCAGTAGTTTTTACCAACGGGAGGTGAAAATTGTGTACTTAGCATATGCCTTTCGTCTTATGTGGACTGCTTGAATTTTTAAACACAACCATGTATTGCCTTTACAATTTAAGCTAATTTCAAAATATAGTCAAGAAAAATCTCTTGCCTCCCAAGCCCTGAGATATTAGTTTTTAAAAAGATTAGCTCTCCTGCCAGTATAACCCTAAGCCTTGGTGTAATATTTTTTGAATAATTGTGCCAACTATCACCTGAAGTTAAAACAGAATGTGTAGCAACTCACTGCCAAAGCCCTAATTTGCTCCTAGGGAGCAGAAACCAAAATGAATAAGGAGATTTTCTAACATCAAGTCACAGGAGAGTCTTAAGTCCTGTGGCAAAAACTCCTGTTGTTCAAAAGTTCATGCACTTAGTGAGGAAACATTAAATCAAAAGCATTAGATGGGAGATGGGAATACTGAGCCAATAGCTTTCCTAGGGACTTATTAATGCTAAACCTGGGGAAACATTACCCACGGGACTTTTTCACATTAAGATTTCTCCGTATTTCTAAAACCCCTCACTCAGTCTTTTGCAAACCGCTGTATAAAAGTTATGCTGCTTGTGGAGCTGAAGGAGGAAGCAATTGGCATGCGGGGATAATCAAGACTTCTCGCCCTTTGTACCTCTGAAAGTGCTTACACGTGCCCTGTCTCATTGATACTCACAGATGAGGCATTTAGGACAACTATTATAAAGCTCATTTTCTACATAGGGTTCTGAGATTTTCAGAGGTTAAGAGGCAAGCAAGCCAGCGTGGAGCTGAGCATTCAGGGCCTTGGGTTATGTTTTGACTGTCCTTGGCACCAGCAGCCAAGGGCACAGACATGTGGTACAATCACTTTGATGACTGGTATTTATTTTCTTGGGATCATTTTTCTCAGATCTAGGAACACCCACCAATGGCCATTTGAACGTTTCTCCCCAAAGAGATCATTTGAACATTTTAATTAAAATGATTAAAAAATCTCTAATAAGATCCAAGTAGAATTGGTTTCTCATTTTGACTGTACTCTTACGGCCTATATAATCTTGGGCAAATTGTTCCTTCATTTATAAAATGAATAATTGTAGCTTTAATCTTCCAGGACTGTTGTTAAGTGTCTGAATGAAATATGTTTGAAAAGCACTTGACAGAATACATAGCAGAGGGTGGATAGAAACCAGTGACAATAATAATTACTGATCTTATAAAGAAATACGAATCTAGGTTAGCAGGCAGGCCTCTGCTAGAGGCCACCTGGATAGAAAAGAGTCAGGAGGCAGGAGGCACAACGCAGAGTGGATACCAGTCTGGTTTTGTTTTATTGAAGGAAGCCTCCTTAGAAACATAAAGAACTAAGAACAGGCAAAAAAAAAAAGTTCCCTGAAGCTCCCCAGCATCAGCGCAGGAGCAGGGGAACTGCTGATGGCCAGACTTCTGCTTGAATCAGCCCACTAGCTGTCTAGTTCATGGTCAGCAGGTCGAGGAGCAGAAAGCAGGAGACCTACCACCCAGGGCTTTTAACCACAGAGCAGTAACATCCCCAAGGGAGCAGCCCTAAGATCTTATTCTCAAAGTTTGTCCTGAATCTCCTAAGACCCTGCGGACAATCTGACAAGCTATAGCTCAGAATCTATATACCAAACAATGAAGGGGTCTATCTTCTATTTAAAATTAAATGTACTAATTTTTCTTTGGGTTTTTAAAATTCATTTTTTTCTTTCCTGTACAATGGATTCTTTTTAAAAAATACTTTATTTGTTGTTATTGTAGTGTATGAGTGCATTGCCCGCATTGTTATTGTTATTATTGTAGTGTATGAGTGCATTGCCCGCATTGTTATTGTTATTATTGTAGTGTATGAGTGCATTGCCCGCATTGTTATTGTTATTATTGTAGTGTATGAGTGCATTGCCCGCATGTACGGAAGTGCACCCATGGTTACTACGAAGGCTACACGAGGGACTGGAGCGATGGCTCAGTGGTTACACAAACTGGCTGCTCTTGCAGAGGATAGAGCTTTGGTTCTCAGCACCAACGTGTTGGTTAACAACGATTCATAACTCCAGCTCCATAGGATCTGATGCTCTTTACTGACCTCTGCTGACATTTCAGACAGGTTGTGAACTTAAATATATATAGGCAAAACATTCATACACATTAAATAAAGATAAATACATAAATAATACACTAAATCAACTGAGTGTGGTAGTGCATACCTTTAAGCAATCGGGAGGCAGAGGTAAGGAGTTTTCTGTAAGATGGAGGACAGCCTGGTGAGTTCCAGGCCAGCTGGAGCTACAGGCAGATCCTGTCTCAAAAAGACGAAAATAATATACTAAATTAAAATAACTTAGGATTAGTGTTCATATCTGCATGACCTTCAACATTGAAAGTTTTATGAATAAATTTATTTAATGAAATTATAAAACGCTACACACATAGTTTATAATCTCTCAAAATCTAACAATGTATCACACACATCCTTGCATGCTGATAAATGCCATCCTATAATTTCATTTTCAGTGGTTATATGGTATTCTACTTGGGTAGACATTCTGAAACTCATCTAAATCTTCTAATCTTGAATGCTTAGATTGTTTTCTTCTTGTAAAAATATTAATAGAATATCATTGTGTAAATACTCAGCTCTTTAAAACAGATTTAAATAGAAGCAAAGCTTCCAGGTCAAAGTGTAAATACATAAGACTTTGATATCCAATTGTCTTCTAGATGAATTTTCCAAATTTATTCTTATTATAATGTAGCATGCAAGGAGATTAGTGACTAGCTACGTAAATATGACTTCTATCAATTTATTGTAAAAGTTGAAAACCTTTACAATAGCTGGTATTTCTATGACAAGAAGAAAGACTGATTCTTGTTGAAAATTGAGTCTTACTTTTGTTTCTATGTCCCAAACATAATGGATCCTTAAGATGGTGTGTTAATTCATTGTACTCAAGAGGTTGGTAATAAATATCAGAATATGATGATCTTTTGGTGGACTGTCACAGAAAATGTGGAAATAACTTAGAGGAAAAGTTACTACAGACGCACTTCCCTGGAGCCCGTTAATTCTACCCACATACTCTTTTTAAGGTGCGAGAATAAAACAATCAAGCTCGAATAAACCCTTCCACTGTGGTTATCATCACATCAATTTTCTCCAGGGCTGGAAGTAACCCCGCCTGAGCCCTTCTGCACCACATTAGGCTTTGCAGGAGAAGTGTTAAGATTGGAACCTTTTCAGCAGAAATTACTCTTGATGACACCAGCCTGGCCGTCAGAGTAATTCCTGCTGGAGAGAAAGCATATGAATTAATGGTCTAATAAACCAAGTTAGTGTTTCATCTTGGCAAAGGATTAATTAGGGAAAAAGAAACTAACATTTATTCTGTTTCCTATTTGACAGGCCTTTTATTATTACATGATTGCATTTAATACTCCCTATCAACCTATAGGGTGGGTATTGCCATGGGCATTTTACAATAAAGGGACTGAAGTTCAGTCAAATAAAGCATGTTACCTAGGGCTGCACAGCTGGTGAACTGCCAGGGTGAGGTTTGAACCTGTGTTCCTTCTGTCTGATGTCTGTGCTCTTTAGCCTCCTTTACCATGTGTACTGAAAGTCTGACTTTCTTTTCTAGAACAGTAACTGAAAAGCTGAGCCAACTAAACTTCAGGTTACTTCTTTAAAAATTGTGTGTTACACTTTACATCACCGTGACCAAATTACCCTGAAGGACAAGTTGAGAGAGCCAAGAGTCATTTAACTCATGGTTGCAGAAGATTTAGTCCTGGATAGTGGGGAGATGGATAGATGGAGCATCTCAGAATATCAGAATATAGGAAGTGGTGAGATAGAAAGTGGCTAATGATAGGTACCCTCAAAGCCCCACCCTCCTGTGACCTACCTCTACCTGTTCAAAATTACACCCCAAGATGGAGAACAGGCTAGTGAGCCTGTGGAGACCATTTTATATTCAAACTGTAATACCAAACTGTAATCACCCCAAAGCAGTGTAAGTCAAAATTCTTTTGTAACACGGAAACATAATATTCACTAAGCTGGCCAGGAAAGGGGGTTTATCTGACATAACAAGGCATCCTGAGTGAGAGGTGTTTGGTTTCTTTCCAGAGGCTGTGTGATTTCATTAGACACCCAGGTCCTCCCTATCTCCCTGACTGGCTTATTGGTGTCTTTGTGACTGTGTGGTGATTTCCAAAGCTTGGAGCACAATATCTTCATAAAGCCATCCAAAGACAGGGAAGTACAATGGCTTTTCCTCTCAGATCTGTTTGTTTTAAGAGCAAGACAAACATTTCTATGAACTCTCCTTCATCGTTCACTTCCTGGAATGAATCACAGGCTTCTTCTTAACCAAGATATTGGTGCTGAGAATGGCTTAGGTAAGATTTACTCACTTGGACCAAAGTGGATAAATCCTGAAACTAAAGCCTGCCTTGTAGCAGCGAGCACCAACCAAAAATGCTGTGAAGCACAGCTTTTGAATGATTTTGAGATTATTTTTGCATTTTATTTTGCTTTTGGTGGACACATAATTGCAAAACAGTGTGGTGCAATGTGACCCATTGATATAGGTGTACATTGTGTGCTGAGCAAATCAGATCAGTAGCATATATCCAGCTCCTCAAACATCATTTCTTTCTGACGAAACATTCAAAAGCCTCCCATCTCGCTATTTTGAAGTACATGTTCCACTATTGTTAATTATAGACAACCTACTGTGCAGTAGACTAGGAGAACTTATTCCTCCCACCTAACTTTAACTTTGTACCCAAACATTTTGAGATCTCTTTTTGTACTTAATTATGTGTGTATTCTGAGGCTTCACAGTGGTAAGGAAAGATATTGCTGCTTTTCTGGAAAGTTTTATCTTAAAATAACCACCATCTACAAATGAGCTTGCCATTTTATTTTCAATGTGTTCTGTCAAATCTTCCCATTTCCATCAGCTATATCTTATAGAATTCTACATTTTCATTCTTTAGCACAATGCTCAACACACTCTTTTTCACTAAGCCTTTTAGTGACTCTTCTTCCAGAAAATTTGGGGATAGTCAGATTTGATCAATGTGACAAGGTACCCAGTAATATCTGTCTCCTAAAGTTTGTATATTGTTTTTGCTCTTACGAAAAGAGGATTGTCTATTGGGGATCATTGGAAGAAGAAGCCTACTTTTCTGTCATTAATAAGTAACCTGATTACCCATTCTTTCAACAAGTCATTTAACTCTCAAAGTTGTATTAACACAAAGAAGAATTGAGTTAGAAGACTATTTATCAATTGTCAAAACAATTAGTTCAGTTAAACAGTTTGTTGACTGGAGAAGGAAATTAATTGATTTTTTTCATTGAGCTGGCTTATTAATTAAATTAAGACAAGCAATTTAGCCTGTTTTTCTGAACCCATGGCATCTTATCATAGTGGATAAGTAAGAAGTACTATAGAAAATATTATATGACTCACAAAGATGAGGAGTAAATAATCCAAGATGAACATCTATAATAAACTATCACATGAGATATACCAAAGATTTTATATATATATATACACATACATAATTGTAAATTCAACAACAATGATTAGTGTATTGAGAACTGATTGTGGTCTAGGTTAGCATTATTGCACTTTACATGTGATTTCATTTATTTCCCAACTCCATAAAATAAGTTGCTTTTTAATGAGCCCTGTATTCAGAGATTGAGCATCAGAAGCAAAAGAGAGGTACAAGAGAATCCCACCGGGATGCAGACAGGCAGGTAGTTGATTCTGCCTTGGAAGTAAGGATAAGACAAACAGAAAATGCAACCTTCTAACCAAGGTGGAGTGGGAGAGGTCAAAGCAAAGCCAGTGGGAACAATGGCACCTGCAAAGCAGCCCTGGATGATCATAGATTGTGTTTGTGGCTAAAGCACGGTGGGTGTTGGTGGAAAGTGAAGATAAGAAAACCTGCTAGGCTGTCTGGGCCCACTATGATGAGCTGAGGATTCATGTCCTTCCACAAAACCTAAGCGTCCCCTTAGCCCACAGGACTCACACAAAACTTCTGATAATGGATCCAAGACGTAAATGTAAAATATAACACTATGAAGAATTTAAGAAGCAGGAGAAAATCTTTGAGACATTAGGGCTAGGTGAAGAATTGATACCCAAAAGCACAATCCACAGAAATAGGAAAATTAACAAACAAATCATCAAGTCTTATTCTGTGAAAGACTTGTCAAGAAGGAAAGACCAGCTGCAAGTCAGGAGACAGTGTCTACAATCACATATCCAACAAAGAACTTGTATTTAGAATATATTAAACTGATTAGAATCTTAGAAGCCAACAATTTATAACACAAACTAATTAGAAAATGAGAGAAATACAAAAATGGACATTTCATTGGTGAGGGTACAGAGATTATGAGTAAGATGTGGAAAGATGTTCCACACAGGAGCTATTAGTACAAACACAAATTAAAGTGAAAGGCGATATCACTGTGTGCGAATCAAAAATGTCCATACTGAAAAGCAGTGATAATGGACGCTGAAGATGCAGAGACACTGGATTGCTCACACTGTGACCAACCTGTGTTCGGGAACCAAACTTGGGTCTTCTGGTAGAGCAGCAAATGCTCTAAGTGCTGAGCCATCTCTCTACCTGTGCATAAGGAATTCTTATGATGGAAATTTTCTACATTTTGACATGATAGCAACAATTTCTGAAATTACACAGAACTAAATACATAGTGCCTACATGACTGGTGAAATCTGTTTAAAGTTAATGGATTATTTCAATGTTAGTTTCCAGGTTATAGTGTTACCCTATATCTATGTAAATCTGGTAAGCAAGGCTCAGGATTCCACTGTATAATGTTTTATAATTTTGTTTGAATTTACAATCATCTAAAAATAAAAAAAAGGTTTAAAAATGTAAGGAAATGAAGTTTGCAAATGTTTGATTCTGAGAACCTAGAGATATGTAGGAGGCTGTTTCTAGGAAAGTTCTAGGCTATAATAATAAATGCTAGGATGACAGATATTGGAAAAGCAGAAGATGTTCACATGCAGGTAATCAGGGAAGTCTTTTGTGAGCTGGCCCAGAGAGAATAAAGCCATACTACCAATACAAGATGGATGCATTATTGACCTATCAATAAGTGCCAGACATTGTGAGATCTCTTCAGACATGTTCATTACTCACTCTTTTGTAACAATCCTATCATGTAGCTGCTGTTAGTGTATATCTTGTACAGATTAGGAAAAACAGTGTTTTAAGTAAATTTGTCATATAGCTGGCAGTCAGAAGGGCAAGTCTATAAAACTCCAGAAGTGACCTTGCTTCCAGCTCTAGAGAAAAACCAAGAAAAAAGCATAGGAATGTGTACTTTGTTTAATTTATCATTTCACATCTTGACAGAAAAAGAGAGACTCATGAAAAAAATGGGGAAAGTTATTCCCATTTAGAACCAGTTTCTGTACTGTGAATTTTAATGAGGTTCCACACTAGACTTCTGATTTAGTCCTAGTAACTTGTTTTCAAAGGAAAGACAGAGTCCATGATCACAAGGTTGTAGGATGTGGAGTCGGAAGGAAGTTGCTTCTTGTAAGCATGTTGCCTGTGGAGCTGGTGGTTGAGCCTGGGTCATACTCCATTTATAAAATCAGTCAACCAAGCAGGAGGTGAGACTTATTTGGAGTTGTGGGAAGCATGTAATAATTGAGAGCAATGCTACTTCATAGGGTGGAGGAGCTGTTCAGTGGACATTGGCTACCATCCTGAACTGTTCTCTGGTTGTTGGCTTTTCTGGACTCTGCCATTACTAACAGAGCTGTGAAGAAACCATTCAGAACTGACCTTCACTGACCCCCATAATGCACCCTAGACCCATGGACTCAAGCGTCTTTATCACCTCTAATCTTTGACCTTCTTTACCAAGTTATACTGGATAGGGCCCCAAATCTTTCTGGGATCAGTATTTTCTTAACGTCAAGGCCCCTTGTCTTGAGTTCCCTTTCAGTGAAGCATAGTTTTTTTTATAAGTATAGGAAAGGCTAAACTCATTGAATTATTTTATAGTTGAAGTGAAAATATTTCTGTCCAAGTCTCCATGAGAGCATGCTTCTCTCCACAATCCCATTCATCTGCTATTTACACATAGCAGCTGCACAGTTTTTAGCTACTGAGGGGTTTGATTGCTTTTGAGATTCAGAAAAAAGTAATCACAGCTGGTGTGAGAGGGGCAGAATGACTGTCTTTGTGTTTTCTCTTGCAGCTCTGCCTTGATGAATGTCATACTAGTAGTCAGCCAACAGCATGTTCACCTGAAATGGTTCCTTTTACAAATGGGAAACAAGACTTTGAGTGCTGTACATCAGTTGCCAAGTTAATAAGATAATACACTTTTCATTTCAAAGTCTGTGCTCTAATCTTAAAACACAAGTCCCTTTCTCTATCCTTTATAACAGTAGCCAGATAAAGATTCTCTTATCATAATCCTATTAAAATATATTCACTTTTGTAGTACACTTCAATAATAGTATTTATCCTTCTAAGCACCTAGGGAGAAGAGTGATAAAAGACAAATCTATTCATAATTTCAAGAAAAAAGTAGTTGTAGAAACCAAGCAGGTATGATAAAAGCTTAGGAATGAATAACAGGTAATAGGCATGACAGGAAAGAATCACCATTAATTCACAAATTAGGCTTCTATTTAGGCTGTGATTGGAAAAGACAGTAATTTTTCTACTCAAATGTCTGACGCTGATCATACGTATCCAGATGGGAAAATGTTGGCCAACCTGAATTTCCTGAGCATTGAAGCAATCACCTACATCCACCAGTGGTATTTCTAAGAGAGTATTCTTTGCTAGCAGTCATGGCTTTGAATTTGTCCTTCCTTTGAAAAAAGTAAACAAATAATTGGCTTGGACAGGGCATGCTTAAGCAGAGCCATAATGAATGAATTCGCTCTGCTATGTCATTAGAGGGCTCTCAATAGTTAATGCAGATATTATTCTTTCTCTTCATTGCAGGGGAACAAATAAAATCCCTCTTGATTACTGAAATCTGTGTCTTCAGTGATGGAACCTTGCTTCCTCTCTTCCTCTGCTCCTCCGTCTCACTCCCCGTCCCTTCTTTCCTTCTCTCCTCTCCTGCCCTTTCCTCGCATTAGTAGTAAAGTTTAGTTTCCTGTTTCTGATATGACCATCCTGCATTGACCTAACTTCATTTATGCAAAAGTGGAATAAAATGGTTTCCATCTCCACAGGATTTCCTTTGCATCTTGTTTCCAGTCAAAGTGCAATTCTTTCCAGTCTTCTTCATGTAATGCCTGTAATACCTGACTTCTCATTTAATTTAAAGAAACTGACAATTTCATGTGTGTGCACTGTATGTTACCCCTACCCTGGCTCTCCCCGGCTCCAACTCTTCCCATGCCCCCCTTCCCTTTCAACTTCATGACCGCTTCTTTGATTAATATTGTTAAATATACATGCATACACACATATATATATATAATGTACTAAGTACATTCAATGATGTACACATGTACATGGACTTATGGTTGATTAGCTGTGATTGGATAACTGTCGTGTCGGCTACTGTGAATTAATGCTAGTTCAGATGTGTGTCTCATTCTTATCACTGAGAAGTAATCTACTTTTGACTGCAAATATTCTGGAGGCTTCTTACAAGTTAGTCTAAACTTAATGTTTGATAATATTAAATGCCGTGATTGCAAATGTACACAAATAGCTGCATATTTTCAGTAAATCTATATGCTGTTCTTTTTTTGTGGGGTAGAGCTTGAAAACCTGCAGAATTGCATCTTTTGTAAGTACTTTGACATAGTTTCCCATGTAAGGACTACCTATGGTTTGACAGATATTTATAAAAATTCCTGTATGTGTCATAGTCTACTCTTGAGGATGAAGTGACTAAATTAAACACTAAATGGACTTTATGGCTCATCATTTGATTTAAGGGTATTTGAGGATCTACATTTTCCTTGAATGATGAGCAAATATATTTTAATATGACAATTTAAGACAAAAAAAACATTCAAAACTGAAAGACAATTTTGAAATAAAATTTTTATGAAATTTACTCTTATTTTTCTGGACCAATTGTAAAACTACATTAATACAGATATTTCTCATAGAAATTTGTTAAGAATCTCTCCAGTGGTGACATTTAATCACTCATTTGTCTGTGGCATTTAACTCCTAAGTTGATAGTTTGTGGGCAAAAGCAACACTTATTTCTCTTCATATTAGAATGATCAAAGAGATCTTCTAGTGGTTACTGCAGCTCAGATCTGATGTGGACATACTTTTTTGGAGGACAAATTCAAGATAAATTAGTATACTGTTTTTAAAGTGGAAAGCACTTATTTAATTTAATGTATTTCCAAATTACATACGCCTGTGTAGGTTTCTTTAATGGGTTTCAGTTAGAGGTTCTATCTAGCATTGCCAGAGTTCTTGGCCTACAGGCCTTTGCAGAACTAGCTGATGGGAGCTGATGGCTCAGAGCCGAGGCTTGGGATACAGTCAGTGGTAGACACTTGCCCAGCATGCACAAGGCCCTCAGTTTGAGCTCCAGCACTGTAGAAAGCATACAAGCAAACAAAAATGAATTGAACAAAGGAAATATGGACTGGGACCTCGGGAGAAAAGTAAGCTGAACAGGGCCACTGTCTCTTCTCCAAACATGCCTTGCACATTCTTTCTTCAAATTCGTGATGACCAAATGTCTGGCCCTTCTTCCACCCCACCCCACTTAACTACTTAGTTATGCCTTCCCTGTGGATGTGATTCAGAACTGAGCTAACTTACTCTGCTCATTGAACTCTGATCAGCAGAGTTCCTCTCTTATTTTACTGATTTATTTTCTTCTTAAGTTCTTGTGACCACTCTCACCCCCAATCCCCAAGGCATCTCTTGAATGTGCTTAATATTAACATAGTGATATATGATCTTTATGAAATATCTTACCATTGTGTATGTTTTAATCTGTACAAGTATTGTGGTCTGGTTCTAATTTTTTCTTGTTCCTTTCCCTTGATGCATTTAAAATATCTGTCCTGGGTGGTTCTGCCATAGCTCCACCATGCATTGTTTGCCCTTCTCCGAGAGTTCCTGCCCACCATTTCTCCATACCTAGATTCCAGCCAACTTGACTTCTTTACATGCCTCTAAAGTCTCTGCAACTTCTCTTTGGCCTCCATGCTCAACACATAAACTGCACTTATTATTACTCATCCTTTAGAATTCTCCCTAAATGTAACCAAATTTGAGATTCTTTTCCTGACCTTCCATCCAAAATGTGTTTAGCCCCTGTTTTGAGCTCACTGTAACCTGGACTTCTGTTGGTGGTACCAAGACTGTACTTCATTACAATACTGTACTGCCCAATAAGCTCCAAGGGTCTGATTCATGTCTGTATCCCTCTCTGTTGACTAGCTGACTTTTCAGTAACATATCTACTACATAGTAGATTTTAGATAAAATGTGTTGATGGGTGAATGAACATGTACATACTCGAAATTAAGACCCAAGCATCCAATTCAAGTTCTTATGGCACTGAATGACAGAGCAAGGAGGTTACAGCATCCCTGTCTTCCTGAGGTCGAAACTGAAGTCCCCCAAAATGAAATAAGTTGTTAATGCTACATACAGATAAATTATGAAATGGGTCATGAACACATGTTTATTTGAGTCTGTGAGGAAGTATTTTAAACTCCGAAGACTCTTCATAATTTAGCTGCAATCACTGCTACCATATGTTCTTGTTAAAGCCCACCTCTTCTAGAGTCGTAAGCTGTGGGGGAAGACAACAGATGGGTTCATCAAAACATTTCCACTGCACCTACTGCATTCAGAGTATCGTCTCAGAGACTTTGACCCC
The DNA here is from genome assembly GCA_035773235.1 of Eospalax fontanierii. Taxonomy (NCBI): domain Eukaryota; kingdom Metazoa; phylum Chordata; class Mammalia; order Rodentia; family Spalacidae; genus Eospalax; species Eospalax fontanierii. The sequence goes on along the minus strand of CM069548.1, from coordinate 21,271,468 downwards.
AACAGTGCTGGGGTTAACAGGCAAAAATCTGTCCTAGTGGAGTTAACATTTGCACAGGGAACACAATAAAAGACTCAAGGCACAGTTGGAGGAGTTGTAAGGGACTTCGGAGAGATCCTGTGGTTGTGGCGCACAAGTTAGACAGATGGGTCAGGACATCTGAATCAAAATGTGAATGAAAAGGAGAAAGTTGTGGAAAACTCCAAGGCAAGAGCAATCCTGGCCCAAGGTTGGGGGTGCATTAGGGAATAAATGCAGAGGTTTGATGAATGACAGACAGTGCCCTGGGTGTTCAGCCTGGTGAAGAACTGAGGGAGTCGGGGGATGAGTTAGGTGGGCGTCACATGGCAGAGAGCCTTATGATGGGGATGTCGGGTCTCACTGAGAGCATGCCAGGGAATCATCTGAAGTTTTTAAGCAAGGTAGTTACTGGCTCTTTTTTTTTTTTTTAAAGATCAATTTGGTTGATTATAAGAGGAAAGAAAGAGTGAGAGAAGATAGCTCAAGGTAGTCACCATGGAAATGAAGAGATGTTGCCAGGTTAATCTGGATACAGTTCAAAAGTCAAGCAAGTCAAGTTTGCTAATTTATTGGATGCATGTGCGAAGGAAGAGTTATGAGTGTGGTTGAGGGGTGAGAGGAAGGAATGTGTGTTGTCCTCAGAGGAATAGCAGAGCTACTGAGTGGTAAACACAGATGACAGAATGGCTTAGGGAAGTGCCATAAGCTCTGTCTTGGACATGCTTCTTTTGAATACCTTCAGGAGCCTTGCCAAACGGAGTTGGAACAACAGTTCAGGGCTTAGAAGAGACATTAGATTTTGCGAAATGGATGCAAGGGTTATCTGTTTATGGATGGTACTAAGTCAGGCTCCTAGAGGAGTTCATTCAAAGATGAGAGAGAAGAACACAGAAGAAAGAAGGGAGTGAAGGGCTTTGCTTGGAAGTCAGGCGTATATGGGGCAATGAGGAAAAAAAAAAAACAGACAAACCAAAAATAAACAAAAACTAGGGTGACCTAGCAGTGAGGTAGAAGGAAGAAGAAATAGAGAGGAGAGAGAGAGAGAGAGAGAGAGAGAGAAAGAGAGAGAGAGAGAGAGATCTCAAAGCCTTCATTTTTCAGAAGTGACCGTCTACCTGCAAAAGACAGCTTAAACAAACTGCTTAAGTATGACAGCCATAGTAATAATTTGTTCTGCATTTGCTGTGCGGGGGGTGGGGGCTTCCTTCTAAGATGTCTACATTTATTACCTCATCAAGTCTTCATAACAACCCATGAGTTAAGTACTGTTGATAGTCTGATTTATGGATGAGAAAATGGAGACAGGGCGGTAAGGTAAGCACATTATCAAGGCAACTAGTGAGTGGAAGGCCTTAGCCCTAACCTGTGCTTTATTTCCCGAGTGTCTACATTCATTTACTCATCCATTGAGTACTCTGGAAGTGTTGGGTATGGGGGTAGTCAGGCAGCTTCTACACCCCAGCAATACCCTGACAGCACCAACTCTTGCTTACAGGGCTTCCCCAGCTTAGCTGTGTGAATGAACGCTGAGCAAGGCGTTACATGTGAGTTTCCACAAACTCTGTAGAAAATAATCAATACGCACATAAAGAATTTTAATATTCTGCTGACGAAGAAGACATTCATCTCTAGGTTTCATAAGCAAAAAGAGAATTTTCATAATGTAAATGACCAGCCAGGAGCCCCAAGAAACTGCTGTTGTGGCTATAGTTTTATTTAGTGATTATAAATATTGACAAATTGTGATTAAATTTCCTCATTCCCTTTTTCTGTTAGTATTAAGAATACTGAAGATCTGGTTTACATTAATTGCTTGATTTGCATGTATTTTGTTAGGCACTTTCCCATATAAACCTGAATATAGTCTCACCTTACAGTCTAAAACATTTTAAAGACAGCAATAACAGGAAAACATGGAAGATTAAATTTATAGTGATTCTTGTTTATTTGAAAGTAAATGCAATGCTTTGGCCTTTTAGGTATTTAAGGGGACTGTCTCCATATTAAATAAACAGTTTATGAGGAAAGAAAAAGAAAAGAAAGGTTTGGGGTGTTTGGGGAGGTAGAAGGGGAAGGACAATGCTTGTTTGGAGAGTATCTTATACTCTTGTTTTCTTAAATAGAATCCTTCTTTAAAAAAAAAAACAAGACAAAATAAAAAAAGTCCTCTTCAGCAGTGATGCACATAGCTGGGATAGCTATAAAACAGCAGCAATAATTTTTTGGTGAGTTTCATCCCCTAAGACAGGACTCAGCAATGATACCAAACTTCTTGGTGCTTTGATATGCTTACTGCTTAGTCACAGGCGCATCTATTTCAAGTCTCCAAACACCGAACATTTATGCTATGAACTAGTTATATTGCTTTTATTTTTTGTCTTTGGCTATCTAAGAAACTACTATAATGAAGAATGGCACTGTTTACCACACGGGAGGGATGGGGTTTTGTGTGGGAAAGACTGTGGGATCAATTCATGTTGAATACCTACCTTCTGGCTCACAGGGGCACTTAGCACATGCTAACTAATTTAATCCTTTCAACAACTCTGAGACTTAAAATTTTTTTTTCAAATATTTTTGATTCGAGAACTTTATACAACATATTTTTTATCATAGTCAGATCCGGTCCCTCATGTCCACACTTCTCACCATTCCCCCCTCTGATTCCATGTCTGTCATCATTATCTGCCTCTTTATTTTAAGTTTTACGTTTTTGTTTTTTAAAGGTTGATTGATTCCATTCCATGCCTCACATGTTCTCCTGGGGGCGCGGGTCCATGCCCTGGAGTCTGGTCAACCTACAGGTTCACGCCAGTAAGGAAAACTGACTCTCCCACTTGCAGCATCCACCATTTTCCAACAGATACTTAGCTAGGGTTGGGTTTCCTACCCACCTCTCCCATCCATGTTGGACCTCTCTCTGGCTTGGGTTTGCACACGTATTGTGCATGTTGTCATAAGTGCTGTGGGTTCATATGTGTGACTGCCATGTGGTATCCAGACAGCACAGTTTCCTTGTATTCTTCTACCATGTAATTCCTTTTTGCTTACCAATAACAAGTTTCCACCAGGAAGCTTAGACATGGGGTCAGCAGTCTCACAGGCTCCACTTTGAGTGGTGGAAGCAAGCCTGAATTTGGTACCAACAAGCCTCTCACCCAGGCTCACTGAGCAGGCTGATGGAAAGTTGTGTCCTCACTTCTATTTATGTTATGGTTTGTCCTTTTGGAAGGTAGAGTTAGCTTTCCTCTGAGGATTTTATCCAAGGTTGGTAATTTGAATATATAAATCCATCCTTTCTATTAGGCTTACTTGAGGAAGGGTTGTACATGTGTTTAACACAATCTATAATGTTCCCACAATCCACAAGAGTTAACTCTTGGTTTACTAAGGTTAATGATATTAACATTCTTTTCAGAAAGGGAGAATATTGTACTTTAACTCTTCAGTAGTTCCTTAAAAGCCAACAGCAAATAAAATTAATAAATTTAAAATAGCAAATAAAATTTCTTAAAGGCCAAAATAATCCATGAAGCTGACTATAGTTAATTGTATTAACTAAGAAAACATGGCAGTTGCTGTTGTTGTTTTGCTTTGCCAATTAAATGTCCCACTTTTCCAGGAATATATAATCATACCTATTATATTTCTGACTTCTAGAGAAGTTTTGTGTTTCTATGTTTGGTATTTGTGATGGTGCTGGTGGTGGCGGTGTGTGAATGCATGCGCTGACTTTGTCTGGTTTGTTGATTTATTGCTGATGAACATTTTCTGAAAATGTTCATCCTATCCACTTCAGCATTTGAAACAACAAGCAAACCAACCCCCCACCATCCTGACAAAAGTGAAATAAAGGATCGTATAATGAGTCTCTAATACAATGCATTTCAGTGGCCCTCCTAACCCCGCTGCATTACTTAATAGTCACACCTACAAGTGTCGATGGAAACGTGGTATCCTAGCAATCAGATGTGCTTTTCCTCTCTACCTTTGACTTCATCCTTTAGCAATGCCAGGCTATTTTTAGCCTTCTGAGCAGCAGAGTGGAAAAGCAGAAAATAGAGCTGTGAAGACCTCGTTCCTGCTTTGACCTGAGCTGTACCACTTATTAGCTGTAGGATCTTCGGTAGATTAATCTCTCTAAGGCTCAAATTTTTCATCAATAAAATGGGGCAACTCTGTTGTGCAGATTGAATGAAATAGTGTGCCAAGGTGGCTATCACAGGGTCTGAGACATAGAATCGGGCTCAGTGAAAATGACTATGCTGATTATCACCATTTCAATGTCTTTTTTGAATCTGCTTCCTCTGCATCTTCTCCCACTTGGCCTTCTAGAAAACACCTTCTCCTGTTTTCAAAGATGTCAGTTCTTCCAGGAAAGCTCTCCTCAAGTCCAACCCAGACACAGCTGCTTGTTCCTCTCCAGTGTTTCTTCCTCCCCTTTTCCTTGAAAGGCATTCCTCAGAACACTAAGCTGACTATTTGCAGTCTTCCTGAGTAGTCTGTGATTGTTCTGCAGAACTGCCCTTTCTTACTAATTGCTATATGACCCACTCAGCACAGCACCTCTTAGAAACGATGCTCTGTGGGTGAATTCTCAGCTGGATTTCTAATAAGGCAGGGTCTGGGTTATTTACCTGTGGTAAAAGGGGCCAAGGACTGTAAACATAAGAATTTGAGTTAACAACAACTGCATCCTTCACCACTGTATCAAGATGACATCTGCTATCTTATGAAAAGAAAGATCATTTCTGTAATCATGATTAAAGGAATTGTATGGTGACATTGTAGAGCATAAAGCTTAAAAATAAGTTAGTTGAGTGAGTAAATGAGAGAAAGAATCAAGGTAACAGAACAGGCGCACAGTTGAGCTTATGAATGTGGCTTCCTTTCCAAGTCACCTTCTTGTCTTGGATGCTGGTGTGGACTGTGTTGCTCAAAAAGCTGTGTTACTCAAAGCTGAGGCTCTAGCTGGAGGTTTTCTGTAAATGCTATTGTGATTTACATTCATACTTATAGAGTTCTCCACTCTACATTAAAGCCTATGTGAATATAGAAGATATGTCCCTTAATCTCTGACTACCAAAAAGTGTGTCCAATTGTGATAAGGGATGGGATTTGAGTATTAAAATGATTCTCTAATTTTCAGTGATATAAAATATTCTGAAGACTCTTTAGATTATATTGACTATATTGCTATTTGAGCCAGTTTTCTACTCTTTGGGTCCATGGTTATAAATGGAAAACATTAAAAAGCTCTAAAGAGTGAATATATGGTGTCTCTCAATGTGATTTGGGATTATATTTTTTGGGGCTGTATTTGTATTCCTTGAGAAGATTAGAAGTGTGTGTATTTGTTTCAGTGATAATCTGAAATTAATCCAGCAGTTTAGAAGTATCCTTCCAGTTCAGTGTTTGCACTTATTCATGTTGATGTCAGTGGTCCCATCTTTCTTCTTAGAGATCAGACACTGGCTAAATGATATCACCTTACACAGTGACATGGGGCTGTTCACCCCTGTGCAATCTGAGCCTTGGCAACCAGCACTGCACCCCTATTCCCAGAGGTGATTACATTTCAGCAAAAGCCTATAAATTTATCACATTAAATGCTATTAATTTGATTTTATTGGTTTTGTGGTTTTATTTGCATTTAACTTAAAAATTTGTTCTGGTTTAAGAGTTTCTTAAAAGAACAATAAGCATTCAGGGTTCAGTTTTACATATATGAATATTTAAATAGCATAATTTTTAATGTAAAGGCAATCTTGTGTCTTGACTTTTTTTCCTTTCAATTACTGGAAAGCAAACCATGCAATCATTCCATTTTGAGAAAGGCTTCAATGGGTTCTATTTGCAGAGCTGATTTTTCTGAAACAGTCTATCAGTGACCAAGAGTCTCTTGCATGGTACCCTGCACACCAGACACACAACAGAGCAGAGGAAAACCCTTGGTTCCTGTCCTAATTCTGCTGCAGACTTATGTAACAGTGAGCAAAGTGCCAGATTATCTGACTGAGATAGTGCTGGACTTTAAGCATCTCTACAGCTCCTTCCACCTCTAAAATCCGAGTTATAAACTGAGATTTCTGCCATTCATTTATTTTTGACCTCACAGTATCACCTAGTCTGACCCATAAAATTGGATTTTTTTCTAACTTCTTAGACACTGCCAACAACAATGTCAGGTTTGAGTTCATTCAATCAGTTTTCTTGAAACATGAACTCACCTTTCTTTTGGAAGTTGTAAAACCTCTTTCCAAGAGAGAGAGAGAGAGAGAGAGAGAGAGAGAGAGAGAGAGAGAGAGAGAGAGAGAGAAACAGTTAATCCAGATCTTTGGACATTTAGAACTAATATATCCCTTTGGAAAGAACTTTAATATCTCGAACAAAGGCTGCTGGAGAGAAGGCTGAAAGGTGTCCATGGTCCCTCCCTGCCTCTGATCTGGAGGCCACTGGTGCTCTTAATTACTGTGAAATCTCCCTAAGAGTGAGACAAACATGGGGGCTGCTCTGTGACCAGAAGGTTCCTGCACTGGAATACATGCTTGGTACCTCAAGTAAATCCCTGCACTGAATGAATGGACAAGCTTGGTGAGCAGCCCAACTGTGGTCCCAGATGATGAGCTTCTTCTGTATCTGCAGTCATGGATGGAAATCGAGAAAGAAGACTCGCTTCCCAATGGAGCAGAGACTACCAGCCTCTGAAATGGTCAACTAGCTCCAACCGGAGCCTAAATCAACCTTAGAAATTGCCAAAGATATAGCCCATTTAAGAAAATTTTTCTCTAATGTGCAATTAATTCAGGTTACTGCCTGCTTGGTGGCAGATTGGAAAAGGGGAATATAATCTTATAATAACTTTTTGGTTGATGAGCTGTAGGTGAACTCAGGTTTGATTTGAAGCAAAAAATCATGCCATGAAGAAAAATGTTTATGGTTGTCATTTGGCTTAAAGATCCCTGAGGCACCCATCTTTATTATGATATATTGTCTTAGATTAAAAATATTTAGTGGTGCTTCTGTAAATTAAAATCTAGTTTCTCCTTAGGCTTATGATTTGAAGTCTAGTTTCTGACTGAAGTGAGATAATTAAAAGGAAAACAGAAGCAAGAAGATGATAGATGTGACCCTCAGCCTTGGCATACAGAAAAGCCCTGGCAGTTTTTCTTCTGCTTGGTTCAGACAGCAGATTTATCATCAGGACAGCTACCATATTCAAGGGGAGGAAAGAAAGAGAAGTTACATATGATCCTTGTGACAGGTGCTGTCACAAAGAAGCAAGCAAATATTCTTATAGGAACATTCTATCGAAAGAATTGCCTTTTATTGTCCTTGGAGCTGCTTTATGTTCATTTAACAAGCACCACTGAGTTCAAAGATAGCTCTGCCCTTACAATGCTCACAATAGGAAGGGATATTCTCCATACAGTAATTACATCATCCGCACCTGTCAGAAGCAGGTTGGGAGAAAGGAGGGGCTGGATGGGGAAGGCACTTAGTGATGGAAGACTCACAACTCTAATTAACTGCGGCTTACTCAATGATCTCTGACCATATAAATTGTACCAACTCTATGGAGCCTGAAGTAATGACTAAGACAAACGATACCTTAATGTGAAGAGAAGCCCCCAAACATTTCTTTCCATACACTGGAAAATTAAAAGACAGGGAGGTTGAAGAACAGATGCAAATATCAGATAACATAAGCTTGGCAGTAACAGTAGAAAGTCAAGTAACTGCTCTGATTATTCTTTCCAGATCCATTCCTGGGTGCCAAGGATAATTTTGTTATTATTTTTTTCTTTCCACCCTGAAGAAAAAGAAGAAATTAGTCAGAGGTTGTGCACAAGTAATGTTTGTTCATTTGCTCACCCCATCTTTCTGGGGGAAGAGTGTTGGAAACAGCCCGTGTGAGGTGTCAGACCAGTCTGTGTACAGAAATAGGACACTGTATCTTCTGGAGTTCTGTGGCATGTGAATAATTCTTTTGTATTTCACACTTATCAGCAACATAGGTTTAATTTCACGCAAGACTTCTTGTTTCTAAATGGTTTTAAGTAGGTTCTTGACTAAATTTTCAGTTCCTCTGTAACCCTCGACTTAGTGAAAAGGGTGTGGGGAAGCGGATGAGAAATCATAGTACACTAGGGAGCTTATTGCCTATGAGAAGTGTTAGACCTGAAGTCTTCCTGTTTCCTCAAGAAACCATAACCCTTTTACTCAGCTTTGCTGTTTTCCTTCCCCAATCTATTCCTATAACTTACACAAAGATGCAATGGGCAGTAAAATCAAGCAAAGCCAAGTAGTTAGGTCTCCTGGCCCCCGGACCCTGGTGAGAGGATTAGTTTGTATCTCATATTTTAAAAGCAGTTATTCCCTATGTGACAACGTGAGATCCGTGTAATGCCTTCAGATTTTCCACATCCCTAGGACCTCTGCTGGAAAACACATCATGTGGTTAGATTCTACCTGGATAGAAAGTGTTTTCAACCACCTTCCTGGGACAGTGTGCTAGTTGACAAGCAACTCCCAAAGCTCAGTGGGTTCGTACAATAAATACTTTTTGCCTGCTGCTGTCCAGTTTGAAGTTGTGGAGGAGGGATCTGCTTCCCGTGTTTGTTCTGCAACAGAAGTTTTGTGTCTTTTGTGGCTCTGTCACCTTCCAGATCTCCTGATTCTCAACAAGCAGAAGGATGGCAGAAACTGAGAGAACACGAAGATTGCATGACTGTGTTTTGAGGCAAGACTTGGAAGTGGGATACATAATTTCTGCCCAATTTCCATGGGCAAATCATGTCTTGGAGGCTCCATCTCACTGCAGGGGAAGCTGGGAGTCTAGCTGTGCACCCTAGAAGGGTACAAGCTGTAGTGAACAGGCAACATTTCTTCCGCCAGAGATGAAACTTGGCGTCTGTCTTATTCATCCTAATGAAGGGGATTAGGAGCAATTGGAAGTCATGGTGACAAACATACGCTGCCTCTTACCTGATTAGTGCAACAAGGTTTTGCCTTGATGCTTAGGTCTTTTAGAATCAGCCTTTCTGCAGTTCAGGTTTGTCTCAGGCTATTGTTTGTATCCAGGGATCTCATCAGAAAGCACCTTTCAAAGCTCACACTGGTATTTGGCTTACAGAAATATTGAACGTTTTGTCCACTTTCTCCAACGCTCTCCTTTCACAGATCTGGGGGAGAAATGGAAGACTGAGATTATTCTTAGCAGAAGCGGTATCCTCAGCTCTCTGTTTGCTACCAGCCCCTGGGAAAGTGATTAGCAGAAATGGGAAGCTCGGATGGTTTGAGAAAAATAATAGAAGTTTTGTAATTCCCCAGACATTTTAGCTAATATTAAATCATTTTTTCTTATTCATCGTGTCAAAGTTTGACCTAGCACTCATCTGCAAAACACTTTGAAAGAGTAATGTCTGCTTGCCGCCTTTCCCCCTTGCCTTGCTTTTGTTGAGGGTGCACACCTCTAGCACACCCTCAACTGAAGTCCTGGAGAATGTCACTCCTGGTTACTTGTCACACCTGCAGGTGTTGGAACCTCTGTTCTCCTTTGCTCTGTCCATGTTCTCCACTATCCAGTGAGAATTCATGTGTCAGGGAAAGGTTGCATACCCCGGTCCAGGACCACTCTGGTCCCATTCTCTTTCAGCCTCTAGTTCTGTGATGTCTATAAGTATTGTCCTTTTGGCCCTGTTCTCTACTTAGTGCATTTACTTATTTATTTAACAAAATTTTAAAAAGATTTTAAAATGTTTCCCTATATGTATGTAAGTGAATCTCATGTGTGCAGTGCCCATGGAGGCGAGATCCTTTGGAACTGGAGTTTTAGCTGATTGTTAGTTGCCACGAGGGTGCTGGCAACTGAACTGGGGTCCTCTGTAAGAGCAGTAGATGCTCTTAACTACCGAGCCATCTCTTCAGCCCCATTGACAAACAAAAATTAGAATTCTTTTTTATGTGCAAAGGATACTGTCTACTAGGAACTTGCTGTCAAAGACGCTAAAATTTTGTACATGTTAAATTAGTAAAGTCTTGTAGTATACTTGAGTGTTGAGAGTTAAATCCCAGCCTCTTCTTGGGATTTAACCATGCTCTGAGAGAAGCTGACATTTGACAGAGAAGAAGGTGTATACTGGCACTGAATCTTCTAGATTCTTCAGCATTGAATTTTGCAGCTGTCTGATACTGTAGGAAGAATGCAAAAATATCCTGGACTGCATGCCTCATAAACATCATAGTATGATTTTTCCTAGTTTTTGAGGCTGCAAGTCCAGGGTGCCAGCATGGTTGTGCTCTAGTGAGGACTCCCTGTGGGTTACAAACTGTCAGCTTTGTACAGTGTCTTCACATGGAGAGAAGAGAAACACAGAGCTCTCTGGGGTCTCTGTTATAAGGACACGGATCCCATTCATATTCATGAGGGCTCCACTCCTGTGTCCTAATACCTGTTATATCATCTCTACCATCACATTGGACTTCAACATTCAATTCATAACAGTTAATACACAAAATAATAATGAAATAAAGCTGTTGTACAGGACTGTGCTCTGAGTCAGACAGCCAACATCTTCCTAAAGTTCAGCTGTATTCATTTTTGAAAGATCATCAACAAGCTGGATTTGCTGACTATTGACCACCTATGCTGGATAGCGTTAGTTGTTAACTTGACACACCTGTGTTGAGGGAGCCTCAACTGGGGAACTGCCACAATTGGACTGGCCTGTGACCATGTCTGTGGGTTATTTTTCTAGATTGTTGAGTCATGTGGGAGGGCCAAGCCCACTGTCGAGGGTGGGGGGGATGGGTGGGTGCCAGCCCTGGTTAGGTTGGCCTGTGCTTCAAATCCTGCCTCCAGATTCCTGCCCTGAGTTCCTATCTTGGGCTCCTTCAATGATGAATTGTGACCTGGGAGATGTGAGCCAAATAAACCCTGTACTCCTCAAACTGATATTGGGCAGTGTGTTTTGTTACAGCAATTGAAGGCAAATAAGAACACCATTCCTCATTGATGGAGGCTTGGATAGGTTCATGAAACCTTCACCTGAGCATCAGGCCACACCTCCTAACCTGTGGTGGACAATTCAGGCCCTAATTGCACATGGCTTTGGGGAGGACCTGGTGTATACAGGCTGGGGAAGACTAAGGGAGAGGCTCTGTTTCTGTGGCTATGGGGAAGCCATCGTCCATGATGATTGAAGACGTTCTGGCCTTAGGGGTAAGTACCCACACTCCTGTAAGTAACCCCTCAGCCACTGCTCTATAAGTAAGTCCAATGAACTCATTGATTATGCAGGGTGAACTTTGGTAGAACTGTGCCTTGGTTTATTATTGGGAGCGTGGGAGGAGAGGGTGAGTGTTCTTTGCATCTTCCCTACGGGGAAAATTTTAGCAACAGATGCAATTTTCATATCATTTAAAAATCTTTGCTATGGGAGCTGAAGACATGGCTCGGTGGATAAGAGCAATGGCTGTTCTTGCAGAGGACCTGGGTTTGATTCCCAGCACCTGCATGGTGGCTAACAACCATCTGTAACTCCAGTTCCAGGGTATCTGACACTCTCTTCTGACCTCCGCAGGCACTACATGACACAGGTATACTTATATACATGCAGGCAATACACTTATATACATAATATAAAAATAATAGAATAAAAACTGTTTGCTCTTTGGAGACATTATTTGATTTCAGATAAGTGAGAATGGAACACACTCCTCTTTTATGAACATAGAATATGCTCTAGTTAGAGATTAGAAATCTATGACCTTCACCTTTTTGTTTTTGCCTTTACTTCTAGGAAACTCATACCCAAGTTAGTGCTCACATGAGTAATGTCTTCAGATTCTTGATAAACTTATTTACTTTTTTCTCTTAAAAGTTTTTGATATCTCTTCCATAGCTTCACCTTTAACTACCTTCTATTGAATATGGGCTTTTAGATAAGCTGCCTTTTGAAATAGAGATGGCACAGAACTGACAAATAAAGTGAACATAAAGGTTGTTTATTAATGCCTTATTCTATTGCAGCCATTTTCTAAGGTAGGAGGAATTGGGGCTGTCAGATTTGTGTTGGAGTCTTTGGGTGGAAGAATGGTACTTTGACTTTAGAAGTAAATAAATCAGTTCTATGCTTCAATCTGTTCCTATTTCTGCATTTTAACTAGAGCTTCAATCTTGAAAGGGGTTGGCATGGATGGGTAATTACTTCCACGATGAATAGTAATGGAGTTTTTTATGATGATGGTTCTTCTTTTATTTGAATTTTCAGAGGGAAGCAACATTTTTCTCAGTCAGTCATTGAACTTGGAAAGTATGGTCACTAGATTTCCCCCTGCTTCCAAAACAGCACATTTTAATATGACAGGCAGTTAATAATCTATGTTCCAGGCCATACCACAGTGCTGTTGTGGGCAATGTAGTTAGAGTGAAGGAAGTGTGAGGTGGTGCATTCTTGTACCTTGGTAAATTTTTCTTCTGCTCTATCACTGCATATTTAACTTCACATCTCTAGTGACACATATCTTTTCCAACATAGCTAACTAAAGTTAGTGGTCATTAAACTTGGGTGGTGGGATCTTTCCTGGGTTCTAGACGACCCCACTTTGCCTCTACGCTGACTATGGCCCTCTCCATGGGCCTTCACACTGCCCATTTGGAGTATGCTCCTCTCTAGTAGACCTCACTTTAGATGCTCAGAACCGTGAATACTCTTACCCAGCTGGCTGCTGAGATATGCATGGGGATGGCCAAGGATAGCTGCTTTTCTGGGGTGAAAATGGAGGATATTTAAGAGGTGGATAGGCTAGGATTTTCAGTACTTGCATTTAAGTCTCTCATGGACCTGAATGGGTCCTTAGGTGGAAAAGAATGGGAAAATAGGCCAGGGTTGGGAACCAGAAGCTAGGGGCTGACTTTTCCTGCACCTTTGAATTCAAGAATTGAAATCATTGGAAGTTCTTGAATTTGACATTTTAAACTTCTAGATTCAGACTGTTTAAAGAACTGGTAAGAGTTTAGGAATGGGACGTTCCTAAAGAAAGACCCTGCCTGTCTTTAACTTAGAGGGGGAAGAAAACTTGAATATTTGTGAAATTAGAAAACCCACCCAGATTCTTGCCATGCGTCATGAGAATATGGCCAATTCTGCTTAATTGTTCTCCTTCCTAGGTTCCACTATAGGAGGTCAAAGCTCCTTCAGATGGTCTTCGGGGTCCTTTACCCATCTGGTGATCTCTTTTGACATCATTCTTTAATGAAGTCTATATCTTACACCTGTCTTGTTTTATTGTTCCACTTTCCCTAAATACTATTGCCTGCCATATAATTCCACAGGATAGAAAAGCAAACTGATCCTTCATAGCTCTGACTCCCTCATCTCATTACAGCCTTCTCGTCAGTGCTCCAAGTCCTCACTGCCCATTTCTCCCCAGCTACCTGTCTGGTACAGGTTACCTTCATTTTCATGAGTATCACTGCAGTGACTTTTGGTTTATCCACATATACTCTGATCTCATCTAATGCCACTTGACTTTATGGAACATATAATGTATTAGGCACCTGCTTGCTTGAAGTTACTGTGGATGAATAAAAACTATGTGGTCCTCAGCTTCCCATGGACTGGCACTTACTTGCCTTCCTGTTCAGACTTCCACAATACCATTCTCTTCTTTACTCTTTGCATCCTATTATGCTGCCTTCTTGAAAATGCTTCCTTGGTCATGTGGCCTCCAGGACCCTACTCTTCAGCTGTCATTTCAACCATCACCTCTTTAGACAGAACTAAGCAGGTTTTCCAGGAACATGCCCTCCTAGACATGTGACTTTGTCATCACTGTTGATTTAGACAACCCTTCTCGACAGTTGAGAGTATGTGCCCCTTTATATGGACTGCATTCAGAACTCTTTTTCCAGCTAGTCTTTATGATGTTCTATAAGTTCAGGGTCTTCAGTTCTTTTCACTCGCCACAAAACACTGGGATTTGGTGCTGTGCCAGAAACAGATTAGATGCTCAAAGCATATGCGTTGAATGGGTGGGTGAGTAAACACATGAATGACTATCTCAGCATACTTCATAAAGAAGATAGCTTAAGAAGAAAATAACAAGAATTGCTAAATATTGTTTAATCTGTGGCAGATGCTATAAGTACTTTAACTCATTAAGCGTGACGTACCCACAGAGTTCACTCTACCCTTCTTCAATTTTACAAATGAGGAAACAAAGGCAAAAAGCAGGCAAGGCACTTACTAGGTGTGGGCTGCACATAATGACTTCTTTTCAATTATTACCATACAAGGGAGATAAAAGGAATAACTTTATAGTGGATAAACCTGACCAGCTCTTCCTCGGGCAAATGGTCAAAGTCAAGATAAGCAATGATATAATGTTGCCAGAATGTGCCCTTCATGTGATGTGATGCTATTCCTCCCTCAAACACTAACCTAATCATGAGAAAAACAAACACATCCTCACTGAGGGACATTCTACAAATTCCTGAGTATCACTCTTCAGAGCTGCCAAAGTCATCCTAAACAAATGTCTGAAGAATTATCATAGCCTCAAGGGAACTAAGAAGCCATGATGACTGAATGCAAGGGGTGTCCTTCATGGGATCCTGCAACAGAAAGAGAATATTAGGGAAGAACTAGGGGATCTGGTTGCAGTATGAACTTCCGTTATTGTGACTGAATCATGCTGGGTTATCAATTGTTGCAAAGGCATCCTATGGATGTAAAATGCTATTAAGAGGGGAAATTGTATTGGAACTCACTGCTGTATTCTTGCATTATTTTACTGTAGACCCAAAGCTTATTTAAAACTGGAAAAGTGAGGTCACAAGACTGCTAATGGTATAGCCAAAATCTGATGCTGTGCCATCTGTCTAGTTTTCCCGTTCTTAATGGGGTGAACCTTTCCTTCAGGTTGTCATTGGAAGGTATGACAGCATTTCTAACTCCGGGGTTCAGATTTGTGTAGTTTGTCTATCTAACTCAAGTCCTGGTTAATGACAACACTGACCCTTCCAGGGAACACTGTCAGTCATAGCACAGACATAGGCTCAGCAGAGTTGTGACTAATGTGGACAGGGGATACTCCCTATGTTCAGAGATGGGGTAGTCTGCAGCTGTAAATACAGCAACTCCCCCAAGAATCTATGCTAAGAGCAGAGGTGGGCTTATGGCTGGCATCAGAATATCTTTTCCTCAAATTTTTTCGATCCCACATATAAGCTGTATACCCTATGGTCCGTAAGGCCTTCTCTGGGCATCCCAGGAAAAAGGAAACTCTTTGTGTGTGTGTGTGTGTGTGTGTGTGTGTGTGTGTGTGTGTGTGTGTATGTGGAGAGAGAGAGAGAGAGAGAGAGAGAGAGAGAGAGGAAGAGAAAGATAGATACACAAGATCAAGGTCTTTGGAATGTTGGTGGGAAGATAGCACATCCTTTCCTGCCCTAGACCTGTGACCCCAGACCAGAGATATTCCATCTCTGAGAGCCCCAGTCCTCATAGCAAAATATCATGGACAGACATTTTTATCTCTTAGGTGTGGTGTGAAGAATAATCAAGAGGTGACTAGGAAAACTCCCAGGGCAGTGAATAATACATGGTAACTAAGCATTGGTTCTGCATATCTCCTTTCCAGTTCCCTGTCTGTGGAATCACAGCATATTTCTCCTGCCATTAGTTAGCATTGACTTCAGTCTCTTCTATTAATTATGAACACATCTGTGTCCCTACATGGCCACAAATGTCTTGAAGGGGTGGGGCCTATTTAATTCATCTTTGTATTTCTCATAACTGAATCAGAATAGAGTAGGTTCTAAATAATCACCAATTTAACTGGACTGAATTAAACTCAATTGAAAAAGCTGAGAAGAGTTAGATGTAAGAGCCCATCCTAGGGTCCCTGAGAGCACTGTGTGCTTTCTGTCAGCGTAATACAGGCAACCATTCCAGAAACAAGCTGACATTTATTTTCATTTGTTAGCAAAGGAGGTCATCATATCTGCTATAGCATTTTAGAATTAGCTGTAGTCAGTGCACCACTAACCACCATTTCAGTGCACCTATCGTCAGCCCAGGTCGATCCTGCTTGATCAAAGCACAGGGATATTCTAGTCTTCAGTGAGCAGCACAGATAGGCTGGTCATTGGAAGTATTCCTTGGCTGGTGGCTTGGGGCAGATGAGTTTAGCCACTTGCTTGGCCCTGACGCTATGTCTTTGGCTCCAATAAGACCCACGTTGGAGGTGACACAAACAGGCACAATACAGACACACAATGGTTGACTAGTCTAACAGGGAATTCCATGGCATTAACAAGCATACTTTGAATGTCATTGCTGGTCTACCATCAGTATGGCCAAGTGGACATGTTATCATCTAAGCTACAGTTTCTCTGGAGCCTACTACAGTGTCTTCATACTTCAAGTGAGTGGAGAAATTTTCCATCAGATAGAAGGAATTGGAGGCTTATAGAAATGACACAAGTTCTGGTATTCTGGCTCCACTGACCAGCAGTGGGAACCTAGACAAGGT
This sequence comes from Eospalax fontanierii, assembly GCA_035773235.1. Taxonomy (NCBI): domain Eukaryota; kingdom Metazoa; phylum Chordata; class Mammalia; order Rodentia; family Spalacidae; genus Eospalax; species Eospalax fontanierii. The sequence goes on along the minus strand of CM069548.1, from coordinate 21,254,908 downwards.
ATCTAATCTCTGCCTCCCACAGGCCTCTGGATAGTGTATTGATCCTTATTTGCAGTGCACGCTCATGAAATGCCTATAAAGGTTCCTAGCACAAATCCTGGTACAAAATAAGAGCTCAGGAAACTGCAGCTGTTTTTTAATCTTGGCAGTACTTATTCTTTTAGCCATAAAGCGATCTGTTTGTGTTTCAAAATTGAACTTCCCAGTTGTATGTTACTCTTAGGGCGAACATCAATTTCTCATGACTTGTTCTTATTAAAGCTCTAGAAATGGAAAGATAGATTGTTCCTGGGCACAGGAGGCAAAAGACATTTTGTCATGTGCATTGAGAAGAGGGTGGGAGTTAGAGAATTTTATCAAATCTATTATCAGTAATTATAAAATGTAGCTTGAACAATTATCAAAACTTTCAAGGAACGCCACGTTATTGATAGCATGCTTATTAACTCAGTGGGAATGGTACTTAATTAAAAACCAGTGGGGGTGCCATTGGGCTTTCTGTAAAATGTATACTGAAGATCTTGCTGCAATGTAGAAGTGTAATAAATGTTCCTCCTTTAATCTGGGAGTTCTGTAACTCCAGTGCTTATTTATGTGATGAGCGATTATCATTGATCTCTCGTAAGTTATTACTGTTGTCTATTTAAAAAGAGACCTAGGTCACTTTTATTATACTGTGTTTGAAAGGCTATAAAGAAAAAAAAATCTGAAATCATCCCTGCCTTGTTTTCATCTTCATAAACCTCATTTTTTTTTCATTTTGTGTTAGCTGGATAAATCACAATCTAGAGAATTGTTTCTGTTTTGTCATCAGGTAAAAGCATATGTTAAAATTTGTGTGACAATGAAGAGATTATCAAAGAGTCTATTTACAGGAGAAATTTGAGAAGCTGTGCATTTGAGGTACATTTTAGGGCTTAAAATTAGTAATAACTGAAATTAGAGTTAGTTGTAGATATGCTTCTGTAAGAGACCGAAGAATAAATAGAAATCCAGTCATGAAGAATTAATTTCAGACTGGCATTGCCATTTCACCTAGTAGAGGTGTGAATATTCTCATCTTTCTGATAATTGAATGGGACCTAGAAATACATTTTACCTTTCTTGGTATCTGAGAATATACAAGCAGAATGCACAATATTTTTCAGCAATGTCTCTTGGAACTAGCTTCTCAAGTCTCATCTGCAAATTCTACATTCTCTGCGGTGTTGTCACGCCTGTCTCCTCATTGCTGGACCTAACCTCCTGTCCTTGTCATGTCCTTCCCTGGAATGTAGCAGGAAAGACTGTCCTCTGTCTATCACTCTCATCTTCCAGGTCATTCACATGCCAGTCCATTGTGCTGTGGCCAGGGTATGTGAGCGGACCTTTGGAAAATATATCACTCTCCTTCCTTTTCCTCAAACATAAAAAAATCACCTTTCCGCTCTCCTCTAGTGTGTGTGTGTGTGTGTGTGTGTGTGTGTGTGTGTGTGTGTGTGTGTGTCTAAGCTTGGATGTGAATGTGCAGATATGTGTCTCAGTATGGACAGTCAGTCACTGGTGTTAGTTCTTACTTTCTGCTTTATTTGAAACAAGATTTCTTTGTTTTGTTTTCACTGCAAATTCTAGGCTTTCTGGGGATTCCCTAGGAGCCTTGGGGCTATGTGGCTACAGCACTAGCTTTTACTCAGGTCCCTAGAGCTGCCTAGCAAGTGCTTTTAACCATGGAGCCATCTCCCTATCCCTCCATGTCATGTTTTAAACAAAATCTCCCCAGTTATTTGACAGCTGGACTCATCTTTTCTGTACCTACCTATGGTAAGACTCTTTCATACTCTGGGATGTTTGGTCTTAATCAAGTAGTTTGTTTCCTAAACACGTGTCTCTGACTTTCTGCCTGTGCCTTTGCTCATCCTGTTTCTGGAGCCTAGAACATTCTGTTTTATCTTCATCTCTAACTGCTAAAATTCTATCCGTGGCTGAAAACAGCTTCAGATACCAGATGCCAACTCATCATATATTCATCAACAATGAGAATGCATTTTTTAACTTTTCTCTTAAATACTATAGAAACCTGGCGTGATATTGCATGTCTTTAATCCCAGCAGTCAGGAGGCAGAGTCAGACAGGTCTCTGTAACACTGAGGCCAGTCTGGTCTACATAGTGAGTTCCAGGCCAGCTGGGGCCACAGAGAGACCTTGTCTCAAAACAAAATATCACTATAATGCCATTAACGATTATTTGGGACGTAGAGGAGAAAAAGTGCATGCCTCTGATGTAGTTGTCGTCATCCTCTTCAGCACATAGCCATGCCCCTTCAGTCACAGGGGAGGACAAGGCCAGTTTTCTCTGCGTTGAAGAAGGCAAACAGTTCTCTGAAGAAAAACCCAAGGGAGGAAAGGAAGATTCACCCCAAGGCAGAGAAGGGGGTGTGGCATGAAAAAAAGATTGAGGAAAGGAAGGTTTCAGCACAAAGAAACATTTAAAGATGTTTCCTCTTGAGGTCATTCTAGATTTGACATGCAAATTCAAGAAGCAAAACAGAAGGCCTGAATGGCCTTCATACAATCTCCCCAGTGACAGTATCTTGACTAAGTATAGTTCAGCATCATACCAGGAAATTGACAAAGACACAGTTCACCTACCTCGTGCATATTTCACCAAATTTACATCCACTCCTGTGTGTATGTGCATGCATACACGTGTATACACATGTTTATGTAGCACGGTGTGACTTTAGCATGTGTTGATACCCATCTATGACTAGGAACCACTGCTTTGTCCTCCAGCTCTACAATATGCTTACGTCAAGGATATTATATAAATGGAATCATATGGTCAACAGAGGCAGGAGACGTTCTGCTGCTTATTGGGAAGCTTGGTAATGTGACCCCCTCATCTCTTTCCCTGATGGTATCTTCAAGATAATCCCAGATGTTGACAGTTGCCTTTATAATTTAGGTCATGCTGAGATTGTTTGTGATGGAATGCAAGTTCGTGGAAATAAACACTTTTAGTGAGAGCTTTGACCTTCAAATATCAGAGATTTGGTAGAAATTTGAGCCCAATCCTGGCAAGTTTTATGCCCCTCCTTGAACTCGACTCCCAGACTGTCCTACGCAGATGCAGTTCTCACTTGTCTCTGGTAATACTACATTTTTCTCCAGCTTGGTAAAGCTCACCAGTTCTAGTCTCCGAGCTCCTCTACCATCTCTTACTACTGCCCTTAACCTTGTTTGCACCTCGGTACTTGAATTAGTAAAGCTTTTTCCTTGAACCAGCTGTGCTGATTGCCGTTCCTATTGAGAGCCCAACTGGTGTGGGTGGGAAGGAATTAATTTAAGCATAAAAGAATATTATTCACTCTTAGATCTGGCAAATAGTAATAAACAGGATTCTTGGGCTCTCATTTGTCTACATAGCTTTGCTTCCTTTTTGTGTCAAGAAACATACTGATGTGTGTGTGTGTGTGTGTGTGTGTGTGTGTGTGTGTGTACATGTACGTACAGATGCCCATGCACACGTGAGAGAGTGCTTTTGATGGCAAAGGGTTGATGTTGGACATCCTTCCCTATCATTCTTCACTTTATGTGTATATTTATTTATTTTTAGATAGACACTCTCTGAACCCAATGCTCAGAAGGACCAGGAAGCTCTGAGGATCCATATGTCTCTACATCTCCCTCCCCCTGGCCTTACATGAAACTCATTTCTAGATTTTCAAAGGGCAAAAAGGATAGTGGTGACATTGTGTTAGATGACACTTGAAGAAACAGAGTGATTGGAAATTAACTTCTGGCTACATCCCTTGACAAGGGTACAAACTCAGCTTTCTCATCTGAAACACCAATAAGCTATCAGTCATGGGTTGAGGAGAAGGTGAAATGGCTCCTAAACTTTTGCTGATACAGTTTGACCCATAGTAGCTGCTTGGGTATAGATTTATTTCACCAGCATTTATAGATCATCTACAATATGCTAAGAAGACTCAGGGTCAAATACAAGGATAAGCAATGGTAAATCAATCCTTAAGAGATACCCACTTTCATTAGAGCAGTGTGATGGCCAAGAACATGCAGAAGCAGAAATAGTACACAATCTCATCTGATTTATTTTGTACAGGAACATTTTAGGGAAATCATACTTCTGGTCAAGATCTTTTTTATAAATTGAAATTATGCTCCTTTCATTACCTATTAATAAACTTTTCCTTTTTTAAAACAACGAAGACTGCAAACCCAAGCTCCTAATGTACTGGAGAAAAGAAATAACATCACACTTTTGTGGTGAAATGCAGTTTTACCTAATACTGATCCTTAGAAGCTCGTCTCATTCAAATAGCAACACTTAATTACCTGGATGGTAATTCTTGTCTTTGTTTATAAGTTCTTAGGGAAAATAAAATTTAGACTAATGATGAAAGATATTTGCAAACTTAATAAGGATTATCATAATAAATACTTGTTAGTGCTTTCTCATTTTAAAATTTAAATATCATCAAATCCTTGCTTAATCTTTTCTATTTTGCTAACTTGGGTACCAGGCAGGCTCCAGCCTTGTTGCCTGATCAAAGCCATTAATTATCACCTATCTTTTAGAAGAAAAGTCTTAATTACTTCTTTGATCCTTAGCTCCTTCAGATGTAAAACAGAACTAAAACCCAACTCTCTCTCCCATTCAGATTATTTCTAGGAGAAAGCATATGAAAGAACTGGTAAACCTCAGAAGGTTTGCAAATGTGGGATACAATGCTGTGATGGCAACATAGAGGAATGAACCCATTCTTGGAGGTAGAAGTCCTGAGTTCAAATCCCAACTCAGCCACATCGTACAGCTCCCGCTACTTGGAAGGAGTAACTTAATTAAGCCTCCGTTTGTTTTCTGTCTCTCTTCAGGTGGTATTCCGCTTGTCTTCCTTTGTTCCAGCCTCCATCTCTTCTCTTTGTTTTCTGTGTTCGGCAACATATCTGATTTCTATAAGCATCATCCACACTCCCCAGCCAGTTGGCTGCCCGTTGAGATTGGCTAGCGGAGGCCCTGCAGCCAGGAAGGAAATGGGAAATAGGAGCCATTCTCTGCCCTTCTCCTGCCTCAGTGGCTAGACTCTGACAAGGGTTGTGTCCCTCTGGAACCTGGCTCCTAGACAACCCCTCCTACACAGGTGCCATTTCTCACTGGGTTCCAGCAACACTGTTTTCCTGAGAGTTGGTAATAGTGCCCTAGTGCTGTGAGTCTCTGAGCTCTCCACGATCCCCACTACCGTCCTTGACCCTCTGTACTCTCCTCAGAAGGTCTTCGTTTTGACCCAGCAGTGCTGATTATTATTCCTGCTGAGATCCCAACTGGTGCAGTTGGGAATGGATTAATTTAAATAGAAAGGAACATTATTTACCCTGGATCTGGCAAAAAAAAAAAAAAAAAATAGCACACAAGAGTCTAGGACTCTCATGTGCATCTACATGGCTTTTTATGAGGAGTGTAAATGTAACTGCCTTTTATTCCTCACGCCTTGCACCACACCCACTCTTTTTACACTGAGCCCACTCAGAAAAGTTGTGGATTCTACTTTGCGAGTCTTTCCAGCCAACACACAGGCCCTTCCTTCCTTGTTTGTAAACTAGATATTTTTGACTAAATAGTGAAGATCTTGTGCTGATTAGCAGAGTTGCTCCTAGAATGTTTATAGCCTGTTTTGTGGTTGAGAAAGTCTGCTGCTGTTTTTAAGACTTAGGACTTGATTTGGAGGCTGTCTTGGAATCGTGTTCTTCAGCTCCCCTTCAATACATAATCTAGCCCTTTCAAGCCCTAGGCAATAATGAAATATGATTTGGGAGTGGGGGTGTGGCTCAGCTGGTAGAAGGCTTGACTGGCATGCAGGAAGCCCTGAGTTCCCTCACCAGCACTGCATATGTGGAGCCTGGTGAAGTATGCCTGCAGTCCCAGAAGTGGAGGCAGAAGGATCAGTGCAAAGTCAGCCCTGGCTTCCTAAGTTGAAGGCCAGCCTGGGATACATGGCAGAAAAGATTTGGAAAAAAATGAAGAGAAATCCATTCTGTGTCCTGTGATAGCCAGGCATGGATTTAGATGCTGCCATTTGAGGATTTTTCTGACTAGGTTTTTCTTTTAAATGATTGAGGGAGCATAATTTTACATCTGATTTGGTGATTCTAAGTAATGTTTATTGTGTAATTTCCAAGAGAAAGATTAACATAATGAAATTGCATGACCAGAGACAGTGTGATTGCCTGTATTCCAGGTGTAATCCAAATCCACTCTTTGCTAGACACCTAGGCTCTAGGACTTGCAGAGATGGAAGGGACTTTATTGGTTATCAGTGAGTCACTTCTGCTCAGAGCAAAGGCCCAAAGTCAGACACTCCTTGGTCATTTGGAAAGATGTTCACTTTCTCTTTTTGAGGACTAATGAATTCAAAAGCATAATCTAAGGGTTGCTATTGACCTTGGGAGGTTGAGAGAGGTATCATTTCTACTGACTTATTTGGAAAGAAAAACAAGTCTGATTACATAATAAAACTGCTTAATAAAATTTACTTAGAAATATCAAATCAGATGTAAAATGCTGGCCTTATACTCCTTAATTAGGAATTAAGAAGAAAATCCCAAGGTCACTAATTTTCAAGGCAAAACAGCAAATAATCCTGATATGTGTGTGTGTGTGTGTGTATGTATGTGTCTGTATATGTGCATATATGTGTACATATATATGTATGTGTGTGCATTTGTGTATGTGTGCATGTATGTATGTGTGTATGTATAGATGTGTGTATATGTGTAGCTGTGTTTGCTTACATACATTCTTTCCCTTTTTCTTTAACACTGTTATCTTTGACCTATGCCTGACATTTGTTTGTATGAAAAATTATACATTTAATAAGAACAGAAAGAAAGCATGCAGAAAAGAAGCAGGCCTCTTCTATTCATCAGGTTTGATTGGCAGAGAGCCCAGGACCCATGGGGTTCTCTGGAGGAAACAGAGCAGACTGAGGTTGGAAATGATGAAATCACTGGGTCCAAAATTCTCAGAGAACCCTTCAGAAATGAAATTAATAAATATTAAACGTCTCCTAAACTAACATTATGTCAGCTTCATTAATTGTTCAATTTAGTATTTATGAAACTTTCATCATCTTGGAAAACATTTGAAGGTGAGATGTTCTCCCTTCACAAATTTCCAACAGTGCATAATAATTGCCAAGAAAACACTGACATTTTACATTAAATGAGTTTTTGAGCTAATTAATTTGCAAGGCAAAATTGTAAATAAAAATTTCATTATGTGATATGGATACAAATAATAGCTCTTCTATGATGAAAACTGAAGTCTGCAGAAGCCACCACCATGTATTCCTGGGGTGGGACGGGGAGCTTTGCATCTGTCCAGGGGCTGGAACGCAGTTCATTAGCAGAGCATGTGTATCCTTCATGAAAGACCCTGGATTCAACCTACAGCACTCCAAAGTAAAAAGAAAAAACTGGGATGATAGTTCAGTTGGTAAAGTGCTGTCTGCATGAGCATGAAGGCCGGGGTTGCATCCCAGCCCCGCCTGGGCACGGTTTTCACCATAGCTCTGAGAAGGTGGAAACAGGTAGGCTGCAAGAACTTATTGGCCAGCCAATCTGGCTGAATGAGTGAGCCTCAGGCCATTCACCTCTGTGGAATTCTCTAAGACAGAAGCAAGGCACAGATCCTTCCACACTCAAGGGAAGGACGCTATAAACAGGCGTGAACCCCAAGGGGAGGGGTCTCAGTGGAGCCCCCAGGAAGGGTGCCTGACAGAGAACTCCAGGGGCCTCTTATTCATTTGCTGAGTCCATTAAACTAGGTTGACTAAGCATTTAAAACATTTTTGGCTTGACGTGGTGATGTGTGTTTTTAATCCCAGCACTTGGGAGGCAGAGGCAGGCAGCTCCCTAGAAGACAGACCAGTGAGTTCTAGGCCAACAGGGACTATATAGTGAAATGTGAGACCCTCTCTGACCAAAACCAAAATCCAAACAAAACCCCCAAACAAGGAAAACATTTTTGCCTGGAGAGTCATAAAATGAAGTCAAGAGTGACCAAAAAATACACACAAAAACAGATACATCTTGTTTTTAGTGACCTCTTCTGTCCTTCAGAGACTTTCAACCGATGATTTGCTAACACCCCGATCACCAGCATGTCTCTCAGAACTAATATACCTAAGCTGCCTTTCTCAGAAACTGTCTACACAGAAGTCTAGTCCCTCGCATTATAAAAAAAATTACGCATTGCTTTGGATTCCTACGAGCAATGGGATACTGCTTTTGCAGAATAGTGCTCAGCCAAGGTTTTGGGGGATGAGGTGGTGGATAATGATTGTATTTACTCCCAACACAGAATGTGTTCCCATGTGCATAGGGACCAACATTTCAGCTGGAGATTGTAAGAAACACAAGGGTTTTGGTCAGCAAGGCAAGACTGCTTGGGAAGATGTTTGTTGGGCACTTCACACTAAATGTAAGACGTAGAAAATTACCCATCGGGACAGTTTGTGCTGATGGGAACAGGAATGCTGAGGGACAAAAGGATGCTGTCTTCTAGAAATTATCCGGAGCCAGCTGGACGAGTGCTTGTCCCAAGCTTTGGGCAGCTGTGCTGACAGCAGCCATCCTTCAACTTACACTTCCTCTGAGAGTTTTGTGCCTATGCTTTGCATTTCTTTGAATTTGACATTTCCTGTGAGGCTTACTTGACATCTGCCTCTGGTGACCTACCCCTCTGATTTCCTTTCTGGATGTGGCTTTTCTGTGTCACCATGCTTTCCTGGCATCTAACCTGAGCCTGACCCCGCTGGGACTAACTATCTTTTAGGTAGCTGTGATTACAGTGAGCAGCCCAGGCAGGGAATATTGGACTGCATGATTAAGGCAACATTGCTAGCTCCTATTGCAAAGCACAGCCTAACATAGGATAAGTCTATTCTATTTATATGACATAAAAGGACAGGGAGGGGCTCCTGATCAGACTGTTGTCCCATAGATCCAGTAAGCTGAGACTCAAACTCCTTCCTATTGTGGTTCTACCTTCTTTAGCACATGGCTTCTCTGTTGCTATGGTTACAAGCAGTGCATCAAGCTGTGGAAGGAGAAAGGGTTTGGAAGACTACAGGAAATATTCTGTGGGGTAACCTTGGAGTGGTACCAATCACTTCTCACTTTTACTGGACATGCCCAAGGACAAAGGAGTCTGGGATGTGAAGTCTTTGTGGCCAGGGAGAAGGGAAAATGGCCAGCCATTTCCTCCACAAGGAACCAGTGGCAACCATGAAGCGGTATTCATCAACACAGTGAAGAAACTTATGTACAGCACTTTAGGAGCAAGGGCCAATATCCAAAGATTTAATCACTGAATATTTATATAGAACTTTGTGTGTTACAGATGCTGTTATAAATAATTTTTAAAGAATAGAATCTTAATGGATATCACCGTAGGGGCAAGTGCCAGTGTCCACTGATTTATGCACTAAATATTTATGTTCGATTTTGTATGTTCTACATGCTGTTATAAATGATTTTTAAAAAATAGTTTAGTTAAAGGTATATAACCTAATAGAATAGGCACTGTTATTTTCATTTATAGATGGGAAAACTAAGACACAGATTGGCTGAGTGGATTCCTCAAAATAATAGGACAGTTAACTGGCAAGAGAAAGCATTTGAACACAGGCACCCTGATTTCAGAGTCTATTTTGTAGCAGTGTTATATTAACTCCACAGATTCATGAGTATTGTGACTCATCACATAAAATATTCTTATTGGTAAGGGAATTGGATGTCTTGGTACCAGACTCTCCTAAAGAGAATGAAAGATGTTATTCATTCTCTCTCTCTCTCTCTCTCTCTCTCTCTCTCTCTCTCTCTCTCTCTCTTTCTCTCTCGTATTGGGGGTTAAACCCTAGACTTGTGTATGCTAGACAAGGATTCTACCATTAAGCTACATCCTCAGTCAGGAAAGATGTTATTGATTATATAGTACTATCCACAGATTCTGATGGACTGCTCCAAATCATACAACCAGAACCGCACTTAGAATTAAGGTCAAATCTCCCATGGCTTCATCTGGATTTTGTTGATGGAGCTTTAAGTGTATTCCCAGCAGAGATTATTTTGGCATTACTTTGAAGGCAAAAACCTGAGGCAGAAGTCTTGCGTCTTGGTCTATTTGGGATGCTATAACAAAGTGCTATGGACTGAGTAACTTATAAAGAACATCCCTTTTGGTTCTGGAGGTAGGGAGTCTAAGATCGAGAGAGTAGGTGTCTGAATAAAGTCCACTGTCTAGATAGTTCATTTTTATCTATGTCCTCATGTGGTACAAGAGTAAAAGTTCTCTAGGGTCTCTTTTCTAAGGACACTGGCCACTCAGAACAGGTCCACCTTCTAATCCTGTCTCCAAGGTCCCACCTCATACTATTACTTTACTGATTGGGAGTTTAGTATGTAAAATTTGTAGGAACCTAAACATTAAGACTGTGACAGCTCATTTAATCCAAGAAGGGCAGGAAAAGACTATGAATTGATATGAGATGTTGTTACCTTACTGCAGACCCCTAGCTGCTATAGAATCTTAAGCGTGGTATGAATTGACCATACAGATACAAAGGATGTTTCTGTGTCAGGTGAAATGAGAAGCCATTGGTATTAAGAAATATAACATGTTTTAGAAAATCCTTCACACAATTCAAGTTTGTTTATTGTTGAAAAATAATACACAGAGCTATTGATGTGACCTTCACACTTCTTTTTGAGTGAAGGTTACAAAGAATATTAAAGAATATTTCACAGCCAGTTTGCTGACCTTTATGCTTTGTGGATCAATCTATGAAAAGATATCTAAGGATCTGTCTTTTAAACTTTTACCTTGAATTTTCAGAGTTCTATCAGATTTATTATAGGGCAGTGAGGTCTTTAAAAACATAAAACAAAAAAGGAACAGTATTTCTCTTCAGCACTATAATTACATTTGTCAAACAATTTTACAACTTTAGCTGTTCTTTGTTTTTGACTTACTGGCCTTATTTAAATTCCATGATCATATATCTGATTTGTTTGGATTAAGTCATGAGCTGGTTAGTGCCCATTCCACATCAGTAACAAACAGCTCTGCCTTAAGTAATCTATTTTTCATCTCTGATGGTCTCAATATAGAAAGTCAAATATATCTCTAAAACTCAAGGATTTTGTTAAATTTGCAGGATTGTTAAAAATTTTAAAACAAAACAAATGAGCTTAAAAATTTTAATCATACCAATATTACCCTTTATATTTTTGAATACTTCCCTTTGGTCTTTAATATAACAAAAACATCACAATTCAATGCAGTAGGATTTGGAGATTAATTTCATAAACACCTTTTCATTAGCATGCTCCCCACAGTTCTTGGAAGTGACTGCAATGAGCATGCTCAGTCTGCATTCTAAGCACAGTTCTGAGTGACATGTTTATGTTGCATAGTCCACAAGGGGCAACCTGAGGACTATGAGTATCCTTTCCTTCTCCTGCTGACCAAAGATTAATGTGAATATTTCTACCAAGACAGAGTCAGCAAATGACAAGTGGACCTTCCACATGCTCCCAGAAATCTACTGGGCATTTGGTCCTCTTCATCAACAACTTCACCCTAGTAATAATCCATATAACTGTCTTTCTTTTATAAGTAAAAAAACTATGACATTTAGAAAGATTATGAGCCTTACCGGAGGAGCTGTGGTTAGTAGTAACGGAATTGGAATTCAGACCTCTGTTTGTCTAGATCACATTTTTGTGCTTCTTCCAATAAAATTTCTGTTCCTAGTTTTCTCTGTGTGGCTAACCTACCTGGTTTGGGTAAAACGGTGACTCTTATGCAAGCAGTCTGTATTATTGTTTTTCTCCTTGCTATGAGCAAATACCAGACAGAAGCAGCTTGAGGGAGGAGTAACTTATTTGGGTCCATAGTTTGAGAAGGAATATAGTAAATCATGTCAGGGATGATGGTGGCAGGAACATGAGATGGAAGGTGACGTGGCTTCCACAGTCAGGGAGCAGAGAGAGATGCGTGCTGGTACTCAGCTTGCTTTTCCCTTTATTCAGTTTAGGACTCCAGCCCATGACATAGTGCCACCCACTTTCTGGGAACACCCTCATAGACAGCATCTGGCCTTGTGTGTGATTGTGTGTGTACTTGTTATGTGCCTGTTGGGACTGGTATATTCGGTTTAAGATTTATTCCTCCATTCCAGGCACCTGAGCTCACCTGGCAGATATGTTCCAGTGCCTTCTTTTAAAAATACTTATTTATTCATTTGTTTATTTATTTTGTATGAGTGTATTGCCTACATGTATATAAGTATACCTGTGTCATACAATGTCTGTGGAAGCCAGAAGAGGAGGTCATTGGGTCACCTGATCCGAAATTAAGAATGATTGTTAGCCATCATATGAGCGCTAGGACTTGAACCTGGGTCCTTGACAAGAACAGCCAGTGCTCTTAACCTCTGAGCCATCTCTCTCCAGCCCTTCCAATGCCTTCTTAAGGCTTCATTCCCATCTGTGTCTGGGACTGATACTTTCAACCTGAAAATTCATATGCAACTCTGTGTACATATTTACTTATAGTACTTCTTAATAAGAAGCAATTTTAGGATCATGTCTCAAATTGATTTTCATATGAAAAGAAGTTACTCACCTCCAGTAATGGGATCCTAAAGACAAGATCTACTATCTGTTTGGCATTTGCTGTAGCACTGAACAATTATCTTTCCTCTGATGCTTTGAAACGGGTACCTTTATGTCCCTAAGAAGCCACACTCATAGAAGTAAGGCTGTTCATTGTCATGCACAGCTTTACAAAGTGGATTTTCCTGAATAAGGCAAGGACATGAGATCCAGAGACACTTTTCTTCCTTGGGTTCTGAATATTAAGAGTGCTAGAGTTTTATTTCTTTCTGTGTTCTGACATATTTTAGGGAAAATGAATATAAGTTACTTCTGTTAACACTAGTCCTGCAGTTAAAAAAATGGGAAGGAAAATGGGTTTGTTATGTCTGTGTTTGTTTCCTTTCATGTAGAACTATATTTGAAAACAAATTTCCTTAAAAAACAACCACATGTGAGTGATGACACATTGTTACTCCTTTCACTGCGACTCTGAGCTGGACGTGTCCCAATTTTCACCCCGTGTTTCATGGTTGTTTTCTTTTTCCTGGTCTGATTTACATGTGTCTTTACTGTCAAGCGGCCAAATGGTCCTCTTTCATGAGATCTGGCTCACTGCCCTGGGGCTGAAGTCTGTTTGCCAGAGTCCTGCCTGACAGGGCTGACACCATCCAGCAGCTGAAAAACAACAGTTACCAACTGTTGGGGACATTGCTGTGAAGACAGTCAGGAAAACATTCCTCATGCTCACCAAGGAGCTTAGGAGTCTGAAAGCAGTGAACTGTGCTCCCTGCTGGGGGAGCTATTTAGGGGAGACTCTCTCTTTCACACTCCCCTTGGCCTGAAGTGCTTGGCATTGAGGTGAGCCTTGAATAAGTACTTGAGACTTAGGGTCTTAGGGGCATCGTCAAAGCTCATCTAGAACTGTACCTCATATCAAGGGAAGATTGGACATAGGAGTGAGAATTGGGCTTGATCCACTGATAAAGATATTGTACATAGCAAAGACATGTTGCCTGAAGTTCCACATCTGGTAATGAACAGGGCCAGGAGATAAACCAAGGCCTTTAGACTTGGTGCCTAAAATCAGTGAAAATGGTGGACCAGAAACTGAAGTCAAATAGGCTATATTTTAGTGCCATCTTAGGGACATAGCAAAATTGAATGGAAGGTACAGACTTCAGTATACTTCCTACTCACCTGCTCCCACTGTCTGCATCTGGTACCACAGAGGAACATTTGTTGTAGATGATTAATCCACGGTAATGTGCATCATCTGCAGCCAAAGTCTTGGTTTACACTAGGGTTCACAGGTATTGTATAGTTTATGTGTTTATAAAAGTATATAGTAACATTTTTAATATTACACTAAGAAAGACCTTCTGACTTCAGATGTATTGCCATACAGTGCATCAAGCCCAGGGGAAGGAAAAGAAGATCAGACAAGCTAGTGTGGATGGGGCAGGAGAAGGGTTGTGAGCTTGTCTCTGTGGGTCACACACCACTTCCTATAAGCTCTCTCAATGTGAAAACTCTATTTCGGGGCTAGAGAGGTAGTTCAGCAGTTAAAAGTGCTTACTGTTCTTCCCAGGATTTGATTCCCAGCACCCATGTCAGGCAGCTCACAACTACTTATAACTCCAGTTCCAGATGATCAATAACCTCTTCTGGTCTTCTTAAGCATGTGTATACATATAGGCACATATACATATAAATAAAAATACAGATAAAATAATTTAACTTGATACTCTAGTCCATAGTGTGAAATGTTCAGGTCATTTTCATTGAGGCCTCTGAGAATGTGGAAAAAATTAGGTTGAGATGGGAACAGGAGTATTCAGGGGTTCTGACTCAGGTTCTGGAATGAGCACTGTGGCCAAACCTGCATTTCCTTCTAAATCATCTGATTACTCCGTACATTCAAGGTACTCTGATGGGTCCATCTAGGATCACTTCCAGAGATCCCCCACACTTGGCATTTAATTTTAGTGAGTCATGAATTATCCACTTTTAGGGAACAAACTGTCTATGCTAACATGTTCTATTGCTCTTTCATTCCTGCATATGAAATTGAGACAGTGCCATGAATATCTGTGTTGCTAATAGAAATAAAAATGAAAAGGTTAGTGTTCTCCTGTCATCCATCTGTTCACTGATTGGTTTGATGGCTTAAGGCACAGAGTGATAGTGTACCTGTATTTCGCAGTGTCCTCATCGATTCTGCCTCTGTGCTGAAAGTATCATTGCTCAGTTGCCTCAGTTGAACAGCGGACCCTCGCTTTTCCTTGAAATGGAGGATGGATGTCTGATAATTCTCCGTGTTTTAATTTGCAGTCGTCATTACAAACCTCTGACTGTCGGGCACTCATCATGGTGAAACCCATTTCTTGTGACTTCAGACTTTGCAGCAGTGAAAGCACTTGTTGCTTGTGTCCCTAGAGAATATGGGTCTTATGAGCCATCAATGAAAAGCTGTATTATTGGCATACTGATGATGGGAGGTGCTCAAGCAGTCTGCTGTCACCTAAAGCCATGGCCTGAGAGGGGCAAGTCTTTCATGCTATTTTGGGGAATGCATCGTCAAGCAATGCCAAAATCTATCATTTTTGTTTCATATTCCTTCCTTATCACAAATGTTCCACAGACACTGCTCTTAAACCCAGAATATTAGCCACTATTCTTCACAGAGAAGCAGGCAAAACTTGGGGATGAGTAACTAAACAATAATTGTCTGGGCGATCTTTACAGGTTAGAGAAAGAAGGTAAAGTGGTGAAACTCATCAGTGATTGGTAGAAAAAAGTACCTACTTCAAAATGTCAACCATAGTAGCCAAATATGGTGGTATATATCTTTAATCTCAGCACTCAGAGGTAGATCTCTGTGAGACCCAGGTCAACCTAGTCTAGAAAGCAAGTTCCAGGTCAGCTGGGGCTACAGAGATAACCTGTCTTAAAAAAGAGACCAACCAGTTCATTTTTAGGACTCAGTTCATTTTGGGCTCTCTAGGAACTTATTCTGTTTGTGCCAGTATAACAAAATTCCAGAGACTGGGTAATTTATAAAGAAAGAATTATAAGCTGCAGTTGTGGAAGCTAGGAGTTAAAAATTAAACTGAGGTACAAACAGGTTTGGTATCTGGTGGGAACTGCTCTCTAAGTCGGCACCTTGAGTTCTGAGGCCTCCAGAGGACTGAATGCAATGTCTCTACTAGGTGAAAGGAATACAAAAGCAAAAGGTTGTACATGAGCCCTTTAGTAGGATACTTGTCATCTGTTCATAATGACTCTGTCTTCATGGCATAGTCACTTCTCCAAAGGTCTTCATTCTTAATACAAATCCATTGGGAATTTTTGGTATGGATTTTGGAGGGGACACAAACGTTCAATTCGTAGCCAAAAAAAGTGAGGGAGGAGAATGATGCTGTAGCAAGCGAACCAGCTTTCCAAGCTGGGGCAGTGGATCACTTGCAGATCTGGAACCGAATCTAAGCCTCTGGGTCCTTCCCTTATCTCACCAACATTATCTACCGTAGTTACCTAAAGAAAACCATGCAAACACAATGGACTTGGTTTTATGTGCAAAGCACAGAATGGCTCACAAACCCTCAGCATGGTTTAAGAACCATAAGATCTCTCCTATGGATCAGAAGCAGAACAGAGTTACAATTGACAATTTTTCTTCTCACAAATTTGCACAATAATCCTGTAAGGCAAGTGCACAGACATGATTAGCTTATCCCGCTGATGGAAAAAAGAGGGTCAGAGACATGAAGCAATCTGTTTCTGGTCAAATTTCTGTGTAAATGGTTGAGCTACAATTAGTTCTGAGATCCTCTGACTTCTGATTTGGTTTTCAGCCTTATATATTGTACACAGACACACACACACACACACACACACACACACACACACACACACTTCCTGTTGCATTTAAAATCATAGTGTGAAATGGCCAGATGTTGTAAGATCTTGGTACTTTGAGTAGAATAGACAACCTTGGTAACTTTAGAGGAAAATAGACTTATCATTAAGTGAAATTTCTTTAAAGAAGTGGTTATGAGGTAAAAGCCTCATTTCAAATATGGAAATTCTCTTTTACTTTGCTTAAAACGTTCCCATGTTTCTTCCGCCCTCCTGCCCTCCCGCCCTGAGTATGTAGTCATGCAGTCTTCTGCTATTTAGGATAGCTGCATCCTTTATCTTCCAGGAGCTTCAGTCTTCTGCTTTCTTTGAAATCTGACCCCCGAACATCCAGAAAGTAGGAGCTGAATTGATTTCTTTCAGATGGTTTCCATGGTGATTCTCTACCAATATAGGCAGAAAATGAAGAGGAGAAAGGAGCCTGATGAGAATGATGAGGAAGGAGCCAGAACAGAGGCCGCTGTGGATGGCATCTGTGGTCCGTATGCCTATAGATGGGGTCTCCGTCTTCTTCATTGACTAGTGATTAATCTGTGGTAAACACAAACAAATTTTAAGAAACTGTTTTTCTCACATAAGTAGCAAAGTTGATCAGAAGTTGCCTTAAATTCCCTGTTTTCTTTTCAGAGAGATGCTGAAAATGAATTTAAAAAAGAAATTTTTGATTCTTGAAACAAATTTTATTGAGGATGCTGTGTTAAATACATTTCTGAAATGCTAGGGAAAGGGATTTTCTGGAGAACATGCGGATAATCAATTCATTTTTATGTTGTGTCATTCTTTATAGATTCTGTCATTTCTTTATTTCTCAAATTTTCTACTCATCCTTTCATTTAACAAACGCTACTGATCCTTCATAGTAGGCTCTAGATATATAATGATAAAGTCAATAAATATTGATGAGGTTCCTGTGCTGAATCGTGTCAGTTGTCAGCTTGACATTCCTAGGAAGCAGGAACCTCAATTGGGTAATTTCCTCTTGGAAAAACTTGGCCTGTTGTTATGTCTGTGAAGCATTTTCTTGATTGTTAAGTGATATGGGAGGGCCAAGCCCAGCTTGGGAAAGACATCTCTGGGCAGGTGGTCCTAGATTGTGTAAGAAGCAGGCTGAGAACAGGCCAGGAGAGCAAGTCAGTAAGCAGCTTTCTGCCGGAATTCCTGCCTTGGCTTCCCTCAAGGATGAACTGTGATCAGGACCTGTGAGTCAAATAAAGCCTTTCCTCCCCAAGTTGCTTCTGGTTAGTGTTTTATCACAGCAATAGAAAGCTGACTAGAGCAGTTAACAAATACTTATTGAGGTATAACTATATGTAAGACAATATTCACATCATCTCTGAGGACTCTGAACAGGAGAGAAAGGTCAGACCTACCCACAGCTACCTTAGTGCAGAGTTAGTATTACCTTACTGTAGTTATTGGAGCCACCAAGGAGCCATTTATTTCTCAGAGAAGGCTATAAGATGTTGGGAGACAAATCAGGGTAAAGTAGGAGTTTGATCCCTACACTGAAGTGGGATGGAGAGGAAGAGAGTCTGCAAAAAACATAGGATTGTGGTTGGAAAGGGACTTGTCATCCACTGAGCTATTTTACGACCTGGGTATTGATGGCACGTAGAAATGTTGGCTAGTGTGATTCAGGTAAGGCATGGCAAATGAATGCCATTGGTTCAGGTGGAGGCAAGACTGGGAAGGCCTTGCCGTGAACATTGGCTGCTTTAAGTCTGAGATTGGAAACAGGAGGGCAGTGCAAACGAGATAGAGCAGAATGCCAAGCAGGGACAGTCACAGGCATTAGTTTCTAGAACTTCTCTGCCTGTGGCCTCTGAAGATTTCTTTTACATAAAAAGAACTAGGAGAGAGTTGTTCAACCCCTTAACTACAGCTTCCTCTTCTCCCTGCCCTCCTTTGGGACTTGTGCCATGAACGGTGAAGGGCAAGAATTAAAGGTATTCTTACGTCTCAAATCTGACTTTGACATTGCCCCCTGTTTAACCTCAGACAGATCATTTATCTTCTAGGGACCTTAAATTTCTGTCTATCTGAATAAAACATATTATAAACCAAACTATTCCAGAAAAGCATGATAGTATTGTTCAGAAGTACTGTAATTATTTAAAATAGGTTTTCAAACATGTAAATAAGAGCCTCAGATATAAAAGAAATAATACCAATTCTCATTTCACTAACATAAGCTGCATCATCCTCGCTCACATTTTCCAGCCAAGATTAAATCATCGAGAGCTGTCAGGTGGTCTTAGCTTCCTCAGCCTTCATTACTGTTAAAAATATACTTTGAATGATTATCTTAAATAATTAAAATCAATGTCAGTTATTAAAATAAATGAAAAAGGTTCTATTCCTGTTTTGCATGTGGAGCCCCCTCCATCCATAAATTCACACTGCATTCAGTGTCAGAATTTAGCCTCGAGAATATTATATTCATTTTTCGTATTGTGTAATTTCTCTTTAATATGTCAATGGGGAATTTATGATAATTTTGATGAAGTCAAACGTTCATATCAAAATGAGCCTCTCTTTGGGCTCCTCATAGATGGAGGACACTAAGAAAAAAAGGTGATTTCTTATTTCCTTCCAGAATCTGGACCGAGTTTAAGTCTGGTATAAAGACTTATTTTCATCAGGCTGTAAGAAATCGATAAGCATTCCTTTTCACTCACAGTTTTGCTCTCCTCCTTCTCCTTCTCCTTCTCCTTTTCCTTTTCCTCCTCCTTTTCCTTTTCCTCCTCCTCCTCCTCCAGTGAGATGGTTCAGCAAGTAAAGGGTCTTGTTCTGCAAACCTGGCAACCGAAGTTCACTCTCCAGAACCCAGTAAAGGTGTAAGTGACTCCACAGAGCTGTCCTCTGACTTCCACCACGTGTGCCCATGTGTATAAATTGTGCACACACAAATAATTAAATATAAATTAATAAATCAAATTTAGAGGCTGGAGAGATAGCTCAGTGGTTAAAAGCACTTCCTGCTTTGCCAAAGGACCAATTTGGTGCCCAGAGCCCATAACTGTCCATGCTCCATGAGATACCATGTCCTCTTCTGACCTCCTTCAGCAATTGTACACATGTGGCATACATTCACACAAGAAAACACATAGGAACATACACATAAATAAAAGTGAAAATCTTTTAAAATATTTTAAGAAAAAAATGCAAATTACTAGGCTCCATTCTAAATCTTTTGAATCAGAATGAGGGGAAAACTCAAGAAGCCTTACTTTTCTAAGCATGCCCCCTAATTCAGACAAACACAGGCTACTGCTTGAGACCATTCATTCATAACATTTTGTGAACATTATACTTTCATTTGTTGGATTAAAATTAGCCCCACAGGTTTAGGAAAGTAGATCTCTTGGCCATTTTGTTAGTTCTACTTTTAATGTTTATGAGTTCTTTGGATTCTATGGCCCTTTTAACTGCCCATGTTTTCCTCTTTAGTTTTGGCTGCTAGGCATCTCACAAACAGGTTTGAAGCCTTATTCAAAATCTTTTGGCCATCGTTCCTGGCTCTCTATTTCTTTACACCCTCTTTTTTCCTTGCTTTCATGTTTTCCACATGATTATTATACCACGTGAATATTTTTGAAAGATGATATAGCAAAGAAAGAAGCTTGTTCATTTGCATGAATAATACTCATGTTCCTGACACTGTTTTCTGGCATCTGTTCTTAACTTGTTTATTTTATGTGCAAAGTGAAAATTTCATTTGAGATGTTCTCAAAAGAATCTATAAGACATATGTGTAAAGATCTGTGCTCATCTGATCTGATAGCACCCTCATCCTGACATCTTCCTGGTACAAAGTGATCCATTAGTTTAACTACACCGAAACCAAGAAGCCTTTTTTTTTTTTTTTTTTTTTTTTTTGCTTCTTTTCCTAATGGCAGTGAAATTTTTCCTCAAGGATTCCCTGGCCATCAAAGTCATCCCTTCTGACATCACAAAATCACAACCTAATGGCTTCATTAACACATCGAGTGCCAAATGTGATTGCAGGAGATGGATTTTTCTTTACAAATGCTTTCACTGAAGGTGGATGATGTCAAAGGTTATGTGCAATTTCAGCTTTCAGGGAAATTCTAGCTCCCAACATCTACCACCTCAGAGGGCTCTAGTCTGACTCACCTTGGCAACGGTACCAGAATGAACAGAGTCAGGATGGCGCATCCTGCAAGTCACATCAGTGGGGCTACTAACAAGGATTTTTAGTTAACTTTTGGATGGCACTTTTAGTACTTAATTGTGTCACATCTGTGCACCAAGCACATGCATTTACCAAGATTTGACCACCCACCCCATATATTTATAAGGAAGCTTGTGAGTCCACTAAATAATTAAAATTAACAAATGAAGACTAATTTGCTTGCCCTTAATTTTTGCCCAATCCACAGTAGTTAATAATTCACAAGGTAAAAATGACTAGACGCTCCAAATGCCGTCTCTCCCTGCTCTCACACTAGCATGGTTCTTGGCAGATTCTGCGTTACTGACTGCTCATTTGTACTGGAAACAACCCCAGAGGAAACAGTGTTCAATGTGAGCCGGGCTTTAATAAAAGAAGTGGCAGACTCCGGAGGTTTTTTTTCTATTTCCATATAATCCCAGGATCATTTGTCTGAAGCTATTTCTGAATTATTCATATGAACCATAGCTCTCTCAGATATTGGATGGGAAGCAGCTCCCATCCTACAGTTTCACAACCAGAGTCATTTTTGCTGGCGTTTTCAAAATAGAACTACTTCTTTTTTTTTTCTGTTCCAGATAGCTCTTGGGTAGTTCTGGGTGGGTTATATTAGCAAAACATTAAACATTAAGAGGGTATTTGGGGGGCTAATGCTAAGACTTCTCCGGGTAAAAGAAGAGAATGGAGAAGTAGAATGGGAAAGTAATATTCCTGGGAAAGTGCTCGCTTTGATTCAGCTTTTGAAAATCTCATCAGTCTCCTAGTGTAAGCTTTATTTAGGAGAGTGGAGTTAGCATTTATTTTCATTCACTGCAATCTTAACACAAGTAAATTGGATTTAAGGGATTTACTCTGCTGATCCTATTGTTCTTATGCTCTCTTTGACACCAAGCATTGCATCTGTGTTTTCAGCTTCTGGGACGAACAGAGCTCTGTAGGGTGTCCTGCAGGGGCCTGGAGGTAGGGGTCCTCCACACCCCCCCTCCAGTTTGCTCCACTGCTCCCCATCCCACCACACCTGGTCTCATATATTCTGGTCTACACCATGGAGTGTCTCTGTTGCTTTTCTGGACAGAGATTCATTTGCCTAACATGGGCAGCGTGTCCTACCTAACAACGTCCCTTCTCAGTGCTTTTCCTGAATGTCAGTACTTTAAATGAAGGTAAAGATAACTTACTCCTCAGTGGGTTGTTGTTTGGGTTAGAGGGCTCCCCCAGGAACCCACCCTGAGCCAGGAATTTGAAAGCAAGCGATTTCTTGGGAGTGACTCCAAGAAGCACTAGTAGGGAGGGAAGTGTGTAAAAGAGAGAGGAGTGAACAAAGCATGGTGTGCTATAATATATGCTGTTTACCAGGCAGGTGAGGGAGGCTAAACTGAACCCTGCATGGAAATTCTGCACAGTTAGGCCAGCCCGGGAGGGGTCAGCTGAAGACTGCGCTGCAGTAGCTCTTCTAATGGTCAAGCTGTGGCTACCGGTTGCTTAGGAGGCACTAGATGGGCCCTGGGAATCTGCTCTGGGCTTGCTTCGAACAGGTGACTGGAGAGAATTGCACGTGGGCCCAACATGACACACAGGCATGCACTGGAGCAGTGAGAGCCAAGGATGTCATTTAGGGGGCACCAAGGGCGTCTGTGGCATCGTGTCTTCCTTCATGCACATGCACATGTGTGCAGAAAAACATGAGGTGCTACGTTTCTGTATCCCATGGGCAAGAACTGCTTCTTGTCTAACCCTGTACCCCCTGTGAACTAGTGTGGTTCGCATGTACTAGTCAATAAGCATTTGCTGAAGCAGCAAGCAATTCAATGACTATCTTGGGCAGACTCAGCCTGAAGTTTTGAGTTCTGATCCTTCTCCTAAGCACAGCCTATGTATGCATCATTAAGGTGCCCCCCTGTTCCTGTCCAACTTTCATGGTTCAGACTCATGTATCTGTTTCTGACTGACTAGCCTGGTATTTTTAGATTCCTACTCTGAGAAGGGTATGGCAGCCTGTTCCATCCACCTTTCTCCAGGAACCCTTCCATCAGGCCTTTTCAGATGAAGGTGATTCATGAGTAAGTTACAGTATGGGAGGTGCCAGCAGGAAGTTCATGGGGTGGACTGGTGCCACCTTCTGCTTCTTCTCTAATGCACTAGGATAGAGTGATTAAAGTCCTCAGAGACCTGATCTCCCTGATTTCTTCCACAGGAAATTTATAACAAATTATATAACAAAGAATATGGTTGCTTTCCAGCAGAGTGGTGAGGAAGCCACTGTGCTCTCTTAACCTCATTTCTGCATGTGCCCAGCCTGAACGCTAGCCAACCTGTTCTTTGAGGTCCAAGATCTCCTGTCAGAGTTCCCTGGATCCAACCCACTTGGCCTGAATCTCCTGGGCTGGGATGACTGAATGGGCTGTGTCTGCAAAATTACTTCAGCCACCCACCATGTTTTCTAACCAAGGTTTTCCACCACACCTGTCTGGATGCCCACACTCTTTTGTACAGTCAGGTCCCCTGGGCTCAGGGTTCTGGGAGAGCTTTGTCAAGTCACTTAGTTGCTCTGATCTCAGTTTCTTTTAAACAAAATGAAACAGAAGGAACTCAGAGTAGATGACTGCTAAAAACTCCTTCCAAATTTCATATTCAAATCCTGTGACTTGAGGTTGTTCCCATCAGCACAGATAACTTATTCCCTGATGTCCCACTGATCCTTAATCTATTGAATTCGAAATGGCACAAATCCTCCCTTAAGCATAGTGTTTATACGTGGTGGGCACAGTAATGTCACCTACCTTAAAGACCTGCCATATGATGGGGACCAGGCAGATCACAGAGCTAGATGCTCATGGGTTCCTGGAGGCCGAGTTCCTATCTAGAACAGTGGTTCTGCAAAGATGCCTGTGAATTAGGTCACTTTGGCTCCAGTGGGGGTTCTATTGTGCTGAGAGATAAGTACTGAACTGAAAAGGGCAGGGCTGTTCATTCTGATGACTTGAGCCCAGCCTGAAGACATTGCTAAATACAAGCCCAGCCATCCACTAAATGTAGGTGATATTTTTTACTTTTCCAAACCTTACTTTCTTCACTTATAAGGAACTGCATGGAATTAATTCCATAAATACTTATTCAGTACTTCCATGTTTCAGACCACTGTGTTAGGTTCTGAAGAAGAGACACAAAGGAAAATCAAATATAACAATTTCTTCACCCCCAAGTCATCTTCCAGTAAGGGAGATAGAAATAAGTAATTACAGCATAGTCTAAAAATGTAACAATAAATTAAGTGAATGGCTAATTTTCATGGAAACAGCATGAGAAAGTTTTAAGAAAATTTATCTTCCTTCTCCTTCCTCAGCAGGAAATAAAAATCTGTTGCTAAACGATGAGCTAAGATGGCACATCCAGGCTACCACCTCTCAGGTAGTCTGGGCCATTCTGCCCAGACTCATATTTGATGCCAAAAGAAATTATTTTGAGTCCCCATAATAAGTCATATTAATAACTGTCAGCCATTAAGAAAAGGTGAAATAATGTCTTAAGAGTCAAGGAAGTATAGAATATGTTTTAGAAAACTATCTCAAAACATCAATTTTAAAAAGAATTTAAAGAAAATCTTGGGCATATATCTGATGGAATTGTGAAGATATGTTATAGAATAATATCTAATAAAGAATAATACTTTAGAAGAAAAAAATTACCTAGTAATCAGGGCTGAGAATGTAGCTCTATGTTAGAGGGATGACTGAGCATGCATGAAACTCTGAGTTTCAATACACACACACACACACACACATACACACACACACACCACACAAATCCTTACAAATCATCCCTTAAGGACAGATTCATGAAATTGAATTCAGACAATTGTCTGTACAGGGTATTGTAACTAACTTTTCCTTAATCACCTATCCCAAATAACTAAAAATTCTCCACTTTGAAAGAATTTGAGGGCTGGTCACAGCACATGAAGACAGAATGATCAAACCTATGAAGATCAGTTACAACTAGTTGAGTGGTGTGCTGGTAGGGAATACTGGTTCCCGCAACTGTTCATTCTTCATTCCTTTGTTCAGCAAGTGTGGTTTGATCCCCTACTCCACATTGGCCATTGTTTTGAAATACTGAAGATAGAACAGTGACCAACATACATTTACTTTTATAATTATGTAATTTAAATAACTTGTCCAACAGCTAACTCATGAAAAGTGATGGTAAAGAGAGAATTGAATTGCTGATTTTTTAAAAATTAAGTGGAAAAGTTATTATGGGTTTCTTTCTTTTCAATTACTTCATATTTCTAGTGTGCATTTCAGTGGGATCAAATGATCTACCTGTAACAGGTGCCTGTGGCTAGCATCCATGGTCATATGTGGCATCTATTTGGCTGGTTAAGTAGTGGCAGGACAAGTCTCAGTGCTGTGATTCCAGGGTTGGCTATGGTGATGGTCTCCTTAGGAGACTGGTTCCCTGGTGTAGCCATGGGAAGTTTCATCTCAGCCTACTTCTGAATCACCACTGTAAATTTTGATAAGTCGCTATTTCTTAGTAAATTACCCTTCATATATCAACCATAGTCAATTCTGTTATTAGCTCTAAGAACTTCAACTATTATAGATCCTTAGGAAAAACTTTGAAAAGCAAGTGACTAAAAAATAAAAATACTGAAAGTGACTATTTGTGGGCCAGAAAATTGTACAGATTGAGGAGACAATCAAAATCACTAGATCTCATATTTCATAATGACATCATCATTTTTTTTCCTATTAGTTTTAGTTCCACTGTAGAGGAAAATGTCTAGCAGTGCAAGGCATTGTGGGAGAGTACACAGAATGCTGGGACCCAATCAGTAGCCCATGTGCTAAGAGGGGTCTTAACTCATTGGGGTGAGAAGGATAAATGCACATTGCTATGTTCTGATTCAAAATTAAATGTTTAAATTATTTATGAATTGCTTCTTATGATTCTAACTTTAACTATTTTGACTAGGCAACCTGAACCAGCCCTACATTTTCCCAGGTGGGAAGACCTTCCCTGACCCATTTGAAGTGTCCAAGCATGGAGGACTTCTCTAGAAGGGAGCTCTTTCACTGCCCCACCACTGGCCTTGCTCAGCCTCCTCCACCCCAGGCAGCTCTAGAGGTTTGTCTCTCAAAGCACAGACCTTTTCAATATAGAGATACCTTCAGGTGGATCATCTCTGAGAGCTCCACATAAAGCCTCTTTGGATTAGAAATCTGGCTCTGAAGTTGTGAACTGAAGTCCTTTTCCTCGTAAGGGTGTATATTATTGTGGTCACACTTGCCTGGTGCCTTGCCTGTAGCCAGTGGTCGTGTTTAATACTCACTGTCTTCTAACACATACCTGGCTTTCTTATTTCTCACAGTTTCCCTCTGTTCTTCCCTTGCGCTCTCTCCCTTCTCTCCTTCCTCTTTCTGTATTACTCACTCCCCTTTATACTTGGATTCCACCTCTGTCTCAGCCTCTTCATGCCTCCCCCTCCCCGTTTCTACGCTTCCCTCTCCTGGACCCAATGTGACCGAGACTGTGTAAGAAATGAAGCAGAAATTTCCCTTATTGAAAACAGGGTCTGGTTTCTTCAGTGCTTCTTGCAAATGAGGTTTCTAGCTAGTCTGCAATGAAGGGCAGAGGCCCCTTGGTCACTTATTCTTGCCAAACCCATAGGTGATACAGATCCCACCTATTACCTGTACAACCTTAAGAAAGTTACAGACTACGACACGCAGTGCTTCTAAATATTAACACTACCTTCATCTGGTCTTTTGTGGGATCAAATAAAAGATTTGATCACAGAGAATTTTGAGCAAGATAATTCTTGATTTTGTTGTTATATGTGCATAGATAACACTGGCTTATATAAGGTCATTTTCATCTACCGTAATCTGAGTGTATTCTGTCTTACACTGTACTCTCTTTATCTTTCTTCCTCTTCCCCTTTTCCTTTGAAGACATAAATCTTACCTCAACTTTTGGCATGAGACGATAAATACTGGTGATGAATTTCCAGTCATAAACGATAGTCTTAATACTTCAATTTTAATTTGCTTTCCTAAAGATTAATTGTGTGAACTGAATGTCATAAGCCTCAAAAATATACAAATCACTTGAAATTCTAGAAGATGGATAAGATTTTACAGAAATGAAATAATTCTGAAATCTTCAAAAATATGTATTATTCATGCACCCAAACAGCATAGACACCAGATGGGCATCAATGAACATTTATTCAGTGATTTGTAGATAATTTCTGGAGTACTGAATTTGGCTCTTTTGCCTAGTGTTAAAATTAACTGCACTGTTTTGAAAATTGAGCTGTCGTTACAACATATACACCTGAAAGAGATGTTGTAGACACGTAAAACATGCCTTCTTCTAAATGTGCACACATTTACCACTCTCCAGGTTTTAATAGCCTTGTGAATTAATCTAGTTCCCTCTGTGTTTTCATTAAATATTTCTTAAGCCCTGCTATGTGCTACATCTTAGAGATGAGAGGAATCAGCAAACGAGATTCTAATTTGGAGGCATTTCTAATTTCTTTGGGAAGGTTGAATGCAATTTTAAAGAAATGAGTAAAATAAGGTAGAAAGGAAGAACAGCTAAGAGAAGACAACTTCCTGAAGGAGGTGGGCCCTGAGAGTATAGGGCTGTACATAAAGGTTGTTTGGGGAATGAAGGGAAAGATCTTCAGCTGAAAAGCAGGGAGGGGCTGCACAGGGTGTTTCAGGAGCAGCGAATGGACCCGCTTGTTGGAGGGCTGGGGTTGGAGAAGAGAATGCTCAGAAGGCTGATGAAAGGAGCAGATGAGAACCAGTGTCTGGAGAGGCCTGACTAGCAGGCGGAGCAGATTGAACTTGGCCAGTGTTTTCCAAAAACCTTCTGAGGACACCGGGACTTTTCTGAAGGTGGTGGAGGCAGAGGTGATGGATAGACTGAACTCTGGGTGTCCCGCTTTGGTCCATTTGAGACAGGGTCTACTTGTAGCCCCAGCTGGCCTGACCTGAAACTATGTAGACCAGGCTGGCCTTGAACTCACAGAGATCTGCCTGCCTCTTCCTCCTCAGTGCTGGGACTAAAGGCATGCCCCAATATACCCGGTGAACACTCTTAAATATATACATTAAATTTCTTTAAAAATAAACTTCCTGGTACTAAAGTAAGTACACAAACTATGTCACAGTAAATAAAGAGCCTTAAATATGTTTTATCTCGTTCAGAGTTTAGTAACATTTAATGCCACTCCTCCCAACTTGGATACCAGAAGGAAGTCAAGCAGGGGCTTAGTAGACTGTTTTCCATTGCCTTAATTCTTTATATCCTATACCTGGATGTGTTAGCAACAGGACTGCACGGTTTGAAACAGCAAAGAATCTCAAAGCTAGTTATATTTAACTTTGGGTGATACTGCCTGATTTTTCCACTGGTATATTTACCTTTCGAATGGTGTTTTGCTTAGGCTAATGTTGAAGTTAATTTGCATTCCCCGAGTATAAGGCTGTACAGTGTGTGTGTGTGTTGGGGGGTTAAATAGAAATGAAGAGGACGGGTTTTTGTTTGGGGAAGCTGGCTCAGGACTTAGGATCAATCACATATCAATTATTCTGTGAACAGTCTCCTCACACGTAATTACAATCAACTCAGGAGACAAACTAGTCATCTGATAAGTAAATTTTGGTAAGTCTGTTAAAATAAATGTATTTATAAGTGGATGCCTTTAAAATTCAAGAGTGCAAGGTTTGTATTTCTTGCCTCTCATGCATTTACCTGTTTTGATTGCTTTTATTGCCTGAGGAAAAAAATAAATATTTAATATTTCCGGTCAAAGGAAGCTTTTGGCATAGCCATTTATCTGTATATAATGTAAGTAGTGGACTCATCTTAGCCTATTAGTAGGTGTAAGAAAAATCAGTGAGACATTCTAACAAAAACGTTTTGGATAAAGTGTCACATCCATATGATCTTAGTTGAAATATGTGTCTAAAGGTAGAGACAGAGATAGGGGAATGTATCAACATAAAAGTGAACCATTTCTTTCCTTTCATTGTCTAACATCTGCAGGATTCCACTGTTCCAAATATAAGCAGATGATATTGTTAGTATCTCAGTACTTTATTTTTTATGCACAAATATGTATTCTCATTTTCTCTTATTTACACATGAGCTAGCACATGCATATATCAAAGTGCATGTTGTTCTCCACATAATATATCCTGAAGATATTTCCACTTCAGGGCATAGAATCTCCTAATGCTTTTGAAAATTCCTAATAGGATGTATGAATGGACCAGTTAATTTAACTAGTTCCTTCAGATGGGCATTTGCATTGTATCAATGTTATAATGAATATTTCTGTGACCAATGTAAATTGCTATATATATATCAATTCCCAGAAGAATTGTTGGATCAAATAACATATTTGTATTTTAATACACTGATTTACAAATATAATTGTCTTTTATATCAAATTTTCCTTTTCTAATTCTTTATCTTCGGTGGTAATTTGATACATGTACACGGTGTGTAATGCAAAGCTGGTTTTCTGTTTCAAGATATTTAAAACACACTGTTAAGTGGCAAAACCACCCATTTCTTTGAGATGAGTCTTGAGACTCTCCCTTTTAAGCAGCTTCTCTAGAAGTCATAATGTCTTGGGGTCTTGCAGGATGATGGCTGCAGTAGAGTCAGTGACCAGTGCAGTAAGGATTCTAGAAGTCCTATGGGAGGTGCAAGTAATGCTTCCTTTCCGATAGAACATTGCTCAGAAGCTGTGTGTTGGTGGTGAAGTCCTTGGTGATGCCACTGACTATCTTTAGTGGTTGACTGAAAGGAAAGTCTCTGATTTCAAACCAGAAACGAGCTTTGGAAAGTTGATGGCTTCGCAATCCATCTGTTCATGAGAGTTCTTAACCTGGGATCTATGGTGTGTACAATTCAAAGACTAGTGAACTTGCCTGAGCGAAAATGCATTTCTATTCTTACTAACTTCTGTCTGAACTGAAACATTGTCTTCAATTCTGAATGTGGGTAAAACCATAGTTAAATTAGGAATAGCTGTGACTTTATCACTTAAAGAAACTGAGTACCATAGGATCATGACTGCGTATTCCATCTCTGGCACTCATCATGAGCTAAAAAATGAGGATGGTGTTAGATCCACTGCTAGTCCTCTAAGATGGACTTGGGTATTGTGTAGTCAGGTGCTCTGAGACGAACAGAGGTGGTAGAGCTGAACCTAGACATCCAAAGAAAGCAGCTTGTCCTCACAGCCTGGCAGCAAGAAGCCTGGCTTCCTGGACAGGATTACATCAGGAAGCACTGGGGTCACCATGTTAGGAAGGGCAGAGGGGGCAGAAAGAACATGACCCTCACATATTAGTGGGTTTTCCTGGGAAGAAGCAGGAGGAGCAGGGTTGCTATGCTGAGTTTAGGCCTGGGTAGTCTGATGGACTCTGGGCTATAGATTTTGAGTAATCTGTAGGAGCAAGAGTGACTTCGTGAGCAAGTTTGATGAAGGGAATGGTTGGTGCTATGAATCTATTAGTGTCTGAAAACCCGAAATGTGTTCATAAGAACACATTGTTTGGGATTGGAGAAATGGCAGAGTGGTCAAGAGCACTGGCTACTCTTGCAGAGGACCCAGGTTTGGTCCACAGCACCCACATGGTGTCTAATAACCATCAATGACTCTGATGCCCTCTTCTTGCCTCCGTGGGCATTGCATGACATGGGTGCCCTTATTATACATGCAAGTAAAACACACACATTAAAATTAATAATAAAATGAATGAATTAAAAAAAATCACCTGCTATCTGTAGGAATACTCTACCCCGGGGAGGGCCAGGTCCTCCAGGCTCAAGACCCCAAATGGCAAACGTTGAGAACACAGAAAATAAGCAATGATTGTGAACACCTGGGATACCAATACTCAGGGGGCTGAGGCAGGAGGATGGCAAGCTCATAGCCAGCTTAGGCTGCACAGGGAGAGATCCAGTCCAGACTGTGACCTGAGTGCTGTCTCAGAAAATAAAATTAAGAAAATATAATAAAAACATAGGTTGTCTTATTTATATGCTAAGAACACAGCCCAGGACACAGTCACACTGCTGAGATCTCACAGTATTTGAATCACTGTACTTCCAATCTTATTAGCTTCTTTACTTCCTGATTTTGTATATGTACATTATCATAAGGAGACTGTTGTCTTTACCATGCCCCATCAATGATAAGCTCTGAAGATTGACCCAGTGTCTTTCTTCACTAAATCTGTTCTTCAACTTTTGGCTTGTGGACTAAGGTTCAGAAATCCTAGGACAGTAGGGAGATGCTACATAATAAGATACTGTCACCCAGTTCCTCTATGAACATTCTCACATCACCTGCTCTGGATATAGAAGATGCTTATCCTGTCTGTGATTTATTGAGTACTTACTATATGCCCAGCATACCTCAATACACTTCTCATGAATGGTCTCATTTGTTTCTTGTGGCAGTTTTACAAAGTATCTATAGTTATCATTCTCATTTCACAAGCTTTACTCTATACATGAAGTACAGAATGTTTACCACCCTCCCAAGGTTACATGCTGGTGGCAGAGGCATGCTGGAATTGAGGCAGTCTGGTTTCAGAGCTCAATGTGAGCGCTGCAAGTGATGTGCCTGGGGTATGAGCAGATCAGTTCATCATCTTTATGTGCTATTGTTCAGGGGGTTCTTCTTTCACCTCTATGACACAGTAGGTAACTGTGCCCATAGAAGATTGAAAATCAGAACTGAGTGTGGATCTACAGGGATCATCAAAATCTGTTCCTTGGTGCTCCAACAAAGTCAAGAATGCTGGCTAATTTTTTCTCTAGAAACAAGATACTCTTAACCTCGTGATGAACTTCTTGCTTCTTCCTTCACCTTTCACATACAGTATTGGATATGCATGGACAAGATGTTCCTAACACAGGGTGTGACTACATCTTCTTTGCTACTGAAGTTCAGACATAATACTTCCCACTATATCTATCGTTGGCTATTGTAAGTCTGTGTGTGAATCAGAATCTTCGGTGTAGCCCTGAATGACCTGGTTCTCACTGCATAACCTAGGTTGACTTCAAACTCAATACAAGACTCCTGCCTCAGCCTCTGGAGTGCTGGAATTACAGAGAACATCACTAGAGTTTCACCAAGGTGCCCAGGTTAGCCTTGAACTTGCAATCTTTCTGCCTCTGTCTCCCAGTTAGCTGAGATTAAAGACTTGCACATCTAGATCTCGCTCCACTACTATTTTTAGAGAATAAGGAAAATATGCTTAATAACTTCTCAGTTAAGTTTATTGTGTAAGCCTGTGTTAGTTAGGATTAAGTTGTGACAGAAAGCCACAAATAATGTTCCATTCCATTCCACATCAAACAGACATGTGTTTTCTGGGCATTCCAGAGCTATTTTGAAAAGTCACCATAATAAGGCATCTTCCAGACCATAGTTCCACTGCCCTCACATTTGGCCCCTGACCACATTGTAGAGCTCCAACAATCACATCCTTATCTCAGGGTATTTGATAGAAGAAAAAGGCAAGTGCAAAGTGTGTATTCTAGGAACACTTGCAAGGACACTTACATTTATATTTTATTTATTTATGTACTATTTTATGTGTATAACTTTTTTGCCTACATGTTTGCAAGTGTACCATATGTATGCATGCCCACAGAGA
This sequence comes from Eospalax fontanierii, assembly GCA_035773235.1. Taxonomy (NCBI): domain Eukaryota; kingdom Metazoa; phylum Chordata; class Mammalia; order Rodentia; family Spalacidae; genus Eospalax; species Eospalax fontanierii. The sequence continues at coordinate 21,222,424 of CM069548.1, read as the reverse complement.
TGAGAATACCCCGGAACTGGAGTTATGGATGTTTGATAGCTGCCATGTAGGTTCTGGGAACCAAACCCAGGTCCTCTGCAGGAGTAATCAGTGCTCCTAACTTCTGAGTCATCTCTCCAGTGCCTATATTTCCATTTTGATTGACTCAAGGTCACATTTGGGTAAGGGATACTGAAAAATGCACCAAACTAAGAGTTAGGGGCTGCATTGTTATGGAATAAGGATAAACTAGATCTGAACATACAGTAACCAGCCTTGGCAACACATGCTACTTGGACATCTTAATTACATTTAACGGTACCACTGGGGCAGTGTATATTAATCTTAGTTGTATACCCAAAAAATGTGATACTGACATGTACCACAGGGTGTCAGAGTATCAGTGCTCCCAGAAGGCCCATGGATAGCAGTGTCTTGTTTATGCAAATTCTCCACTCAGATATCACCTGCAAGGATGTAACACCATTTTGGTGTATCCATGAGCTACATGGGGATACCAAGCCTTTGGTGCATCTTTCGGGTTATATCACTCAGGCAACTGTATATTCTGTTTGAATAGGCTGTTTCTGTGTTTTCAGTCACAGCAGAAATGCTACTGAAACAATATTGTTTAGGATAGCCTGGGCTATTGTCAAAATTTGTTGCCATCTTTTAAAAAAGTAAGTGCACATGTGTCTTGGGAATTCTGGGATCTTGTAACTGTAACGTGTATTTATTTATGTCACGGGCTCATTTTCCTATTTTTATGATTTACAAAGGAATCATTTTATTAACGCTTTTTTCTAGCAGGTGAAAATCATAATAGAATCATGCAATGCAAGAAAAAGTTGCTAGGCAACTATTTTCAATCTTTAAAAAATCCAAACAAACCTTCCTTTTAAATACCAGAAAGATTAGTTAACTCTTATACAACTTCAAGTGGACTTATTTAGCTTACAAAGATTACATCATCCCTTTTCTGTTTCCTACTCTGTAGTGACTTTTCTTCAATGATGGTGCATTCTTCAAAGACATAGTTTTAGACCTGGGTCAAGCTGGCTATGGAATATGGAAAATGCAGTTAAAATTTCAGAACTGCTTTCATTACAGCTTTAGAAGTCAGAGATCTACCGACATGGGGATTCTTAAACTCTGTTTTCTATGACCTAGGAGTTAAAGTTATGCCAGCATAAATCTTAGGTGCCTTAGATAGACCACTTCATTGTAGGCACTGGATTGTAATTTAACTTTAATATAACCCCCCCAAATAATAAGCCAGTTGATTTGAGATGGATTAACTCAACAATTTAGAAATATTACTTGTTATAGCACCAGGTGCAACAATGTGGGGTTGAGGACATTTACATATATTCATCAGTTCTGCTGGAGGTTGGTTGCCTATGGTTACAGAACTATTTTATGCAAAGAGAAAATTGAATGACCCCTCTTCCCTACACACACCCCAGGACAAAATCAGTTTGTAGTTGACCTTGACATCCATAGAAGCACAAAAGGACTACTGAACAGTATTTGGTATTCCTGATGGGCTTCTACCATCGTGACTTCCCACAGGCCATGAATGACACCTGGCAAGCTGATTCAGACCCGCTGCCAAAGGGCATGTGTTTAATGCATGTGCAGATGCTAGAGATGCTGGAGACATGCCCCGCTCCTCATACAGTGTCATTGAATTCTGAAAGGGAAAATGTTGGTATTTCCTAGTCTGACTTGTGATCCTTGAACAACAAAATTGTCCACAGTCAAAGCAGGAATTGACAAAGTTTGCCTTTGGCCCATGTTAATTCCTTTCATGATGTCCCTTTGCTTCAAGCATCCTTGACTGACATTCTGGTTATCCAGAAATCCTAGCACAAATTTCTCTTGCCATTTGAACACATGAATCCATTGGATCCAGCTCTTGGGAAAGTCTTTTGTCTCCACAGCCCTTTATGTCATTCCTCAATTCTTTTGCTTCCCACAGAAGCCCTGTCAAAAGCCAAGGCAGAATGTTTTATTCCCAGTCTCTGACAAGGAAAGCAGGTCATGTACAGGTGCAGATAAGCTCAGATCACAGAACTTCCTACCTTCAGTGCCAGGCTTATCTAGCAAAGTCACATCATGCTTTCTCTGTGTGTGTGTCTTTGTCAGTGGACTCCATACAAGATTGATTAATTAGAATTGTAGACTGAGAATACCACAGGTTGAAATTGCATTTAATTCACCTGACCTACTGAGCATCTTGGCCACATGATCCTTTGTAGAATATAACTTGTCTACTTTCATGAGCAAGGGGCTGCCTAGGAGTTGTGCCTTCATCATGGTGACCAGCATTGAGGGCAAGTCTCCCACTGAAGATCACTAGCCAGGAAACAGATCATGATACAAGATTCAGAGTATAGTTCCATCTGAGTGCATATGATTTTTGTGTAATCATGAAGTTAAAAATGGTAGTTCCTATAAATATGAGTCAGAGACATTAAAATAAGCTGAGTTAAATTCTCATTGGGTCATCGTGCTTAAAATGTCATTGCTAGATAACATTTGAATCTCATCCATGGAATTAAATCATATTTAAAAGCAGCCAGAAGATGAGTTTCCATCTAGAATGATCACTTCCATGAAAAGTGAGTTGTCCAACTGGGACTTTCAAAAGATTAGGAAGGGCATTGTTTGATTTAGTCACTTTGCTATTTTGGAGAAATGAAGATTGTAGCTAGTGAGCCCTTAATGAAGGCTTCTTTTTTCTTTTTTTATTAGTGTGTATCTGTATGTATGTATCCATGATGTATGTATAGGAGAGCATGTATGCCACAGCACCCATGTGGAGGCCAGGGACATACAGGAGTCCTTTTACCTTTAGGAAGGTTCTGGGATTGAACTTGGGTTGCTAGGCTTGTGCAGAAAATTTCTTTATTCACTGAGTCATCTTGTTAGTCCCTTTTACTAGTAAATTAAACTAAGATTCAGTAAGTATGAAGGACTTTTGAGGATGGCAAACCACTCACCTCTCCTGATTCTGAGCAGGTATTGTGCTTTGGACCAGAGAGGCTGTGAGCCTGGGATCCTGCACTTCCTGGACACAGAGGTAGCCAGCTCCAAAGCCTCGGCTGTGGCTTCCTCTCCCAAAGTCCAGTTTAAAAAGAGAACGTGAAGTCATCCATCATTTTAGTCTCATCTAATATTAGCTCTCCATTGCCAGCTAATTAAGGTGCAATGTTTTCTTTAGTCATTCTCCTAGGCGTGACTATATTTAAATAAATTTTCTGTTTTCTCCTTATGCTTGTGGAAAGTTTTGTCTTTATGAACTAGTAAGTTAACAACCAGATTCTCTATAATAGAATTGAATCAATCAAAACATCCAAAATGTGCCTTTAAAGTCATTCTTAGAAATCAGTAGGTGAATTAATATGGAGGCTGTTTTATTAGAATGAAAAATAAAATCAGTAAACCGTTAAATAACATTCTTTCATGAAATTAGTAAGCATCTCCCTATATGTCCCTATCTGTTCAAATATCCTGTCTGTTACATATATGATGTATACCACATAACACATACATGCATGCACATGCACACACAAAGATTTGGTCTCTGATATCTGTGTATTCTATATCTTTGAATCCAATCAAGTGAAGATTAAATGTATTTGAGGGGGCCTGGGAGATGACTCAGTGGGCAAAGTACTCACTGTGAAAGTATGAAGACCAGAGTTCAGATCCTCAGGCACCCACAAAAAATGTCAAATGAGGCAGCAAACACTACACACACACACACGAGAATATTTGAAAAAGTTGCATATGTATTGAGCATGTACAGACTATTTTTCTTACAATTGTTCCATAAACAATATAACAACCATTTACATAGCATTTATATTGTGTGTAATGTGAAGTATCCGGGGGAGGGGCTGAGATGTATGTAGTTCAGTTGGTAGAGCACTTGTCTAGCATGAACAAATCCCTGTGTTTGATCCCCCAGCACCCCATAAACCAGATATGGTATCACATACCTATAATACTAGAATGTACAAGGATCATAAATTCAAGGTCATCTTTGGCTACATAGCAAGTTTGAGGTCAGCTTGGGATACACGAGGTTCTGTCTCACAGAAGGAAAAGTTATTTCAAAGAATGTGTCTTAAGTGATACGCAAGTGCTATGCCATTTTATTATTTGTTTGCTTTTGTTTTTATTTTTGAGACAGGGTCTCTCCCTCTATCCCTAGCTGGCCTGGAGCTATGCAGGCTAGGCTGGCCCCAATCTCACAGAGATCCACCTGTCTGAGTGCTGGGATTAAGTGATACCATGCCTGACTTTAAAAATTAAAAAAAAAAAAAACAAGAATCTGTAGGTTTTTGTATCCAACTCTTCTGTACCATCTCCTAAGAATACTTATGATACATTGATGATACATAGATACATAGATAGAGAGAGAGGTAGATAGATAGACAGAGCATGATTTGAATCTGGAAGGTCTCCTACAGGCTCATATTTTAACCCTTGTTCCCTGGCTGGTCATGCTATTTTGGCAGCTGTTGAACCTTTAGGAGGTCAGGGCTGGCTGTGAGAAGTAAGTCACAAAGGACAAGTCTTTGAAGTTTATGGTCTGACCCCTAACTCTGGCTGCTGTCTGCTCTATGGTCTGCTGTGATATGAGAAGTCTCATCCACATGCTCCCACTGCCATGAATTCTATGTCTTCCTTGCTATGATTGGCTGAAACCTGTGAAGCTGTGAGCCAAAATAAAACTTTCCTCCCTCTAAGTGCTTCTGTCAGATATTTTTTTTGCAGTGATAAAGAGAGTGGAGAAAGAGAGAGAGAGAGAGAATATGGAATAGAGATGTAACTATATTAGAACTGCACAGGCATTTGTGTTGCACGACTGATGAGCTGTTCTCAGACTTCAGCATCTATCAGCTTATTAAACAAAGATAATTTCTGGATCCCCACCATCACTAAAGATTCTGGGGTGGCTCTCAAGAGTTCATATTCCTTCATGTTCCTCGGTAACACAGGTGCCAGATTCCAGAATCATGTGTGATCAGTACTTGGAACTCGTGGTCCTCTGCCCATGCTATATATTAACATCTCCTGAAGGGACCTTCTCAAAAACAATGATGCCCTTGCTCTCCTCCACAATGAAATCAGAACTCCTGGGACTGTGTCTCAGGCCTCAGATGGTTTGAGAAGCTCCAAAGGTCACCATGTATGGGTGACATTGAAGTTGAAAGTCACTGCTGTCAGACTGATGACCCTCAGACTTGGATCCACATCAGAATCTTCTGGAGTGCCTATCAAGCACAGATTTCTGGCCCCATTCCAAGGATTCTGATTCAGTACATCTGGAGCTGCCCAGAGATCTTAGAAATCTAGGAACAACACTTTAGAAACACTGCCAGTCATGTTTGGCTTTGGTTGTCAACTTGAAACATTTGGGAAGAAGGTACCAGATTGGGGAATTTCCTCTATCAGATTGGCTTGTGGGCATGTCTGTGAGGCATTTTCTTCATTATTGAGTGATGTGGGAGGACCCAGCCACCTACTGTGGGCACTGCAACCCTTGGGCAGGTAGGCGATCCTGTGTTATAATAGAAGCAGGTTGAGCACAAGCAAGTAAGCAGGGTTCCTCTGTGGTCTCTGCTTCAGTTCCTGCCCTGGCTTTCCAAAATGATGGACTGTGATCAAGACACGTAAGTCAAACAAACCCTTTCATCCCCAAGTTGTTTTGGGCTATAGTGTTTTATCACAGCCATAAAAAGCTAAGTAGGACATGATGTAGTGCTTAGAATGACGATCCTAATGGAGTGTAAGGGTAGACTGAATCTTAACACCTCTGGGCTGTCATTGCAATTACTGCGTTTTGGGAATATATTGTAGCGATATATATATATATATAAGAATCATAAATACCTTCCTGACTTTATCTAGTAATTTCATTTAGAGAAATTGATCTGAAGAAAAAAAACTAGATATGGAAAAACCACTTTAAGCTTGATGTTCCTGAAACTGATTTTCATAATGGCCAAAAATCATATAGCTAAAAATGTCCATAACTAGGTAGTTGGTTTAATAAATCATGGTATAGATTTATTAGAAGAGTAGTCAGTAGAAATGACAGCTATGGAAGTTCATAACATAGAAATGTGTTTATTGTTTAAATTTGATTAACATGAACATAAATACCATCTTACAACCATGAGAGAGTATACATACTAAAGAGCATCAGGAGGAAATAAACCAAGGCAATAAATATGTTATAATAGTAGGCTTATGGGTGGTTTTCTTTTTTCATTTGAAACTTTTCTATAACTATATAACTGGACTATACAAATGCATGTGTATAGGTGTGTTCAGCAGCAATTTACTGCCATTCTCTTTGTGACAATTTGATTTCTTCTTAGTTTGAAGTAAAATTTTGTAAATTTCCATATTTGTTTCAGATTATAATTGCAGCTTTTCTTGTACAATAGCACGTGTCCTGTGTGCTACATAGCCAGGGTAGGAATTCAGTCAGAAACCTGAAGACAAGAACTGAACCAGAGACCACAGAGGAATGCTGTTTACTGCTTCCTCCTCTGGCTTGTGTTTGGCCTGCTTCCTAGTGCAACCCAGGATCAGCTGCGCAGGGTAGCGCCTCCCACAGTGAGGGTCCTCTCACATCACTCAATAATGAAGAAAATGCCTCACAGACATGCCCACAGATATTTCCTGAGTTAGGCTAATTATCTCACAGGTGACACAGAAAGAGCTTAAAGGTTCTTTTTAGGCATGGAGCAGGGAGCCTGTGAATGTTTCTCTTTTATGATGAATGGCGGGCTTACAAATGAAATTCATCTCAACTGGCCTGCACCATTGAAAGGATTTACAAACAAACTCAAATTATTCCCTGGTTCTGTGCTGTGTCACCAAAGGACTTAAGACTCTTATTTGTGTATTTTTTTTTCTGTCACTATGTGAGGCAGTACACCAGATCAAATTCCACAGGTATGAATACTATTTCAGGAGAAAGCTCACTGTAATTACAATGAGTCTAAGAATCAGGTGGCCTGATCTTGCTTTGCAGACTTGGTTAGAATTAGAGCGACAGCTATAATGCATCCTCCAGCACTGACTCCTCCATCCTCAGGTCTAGACAGAAGGTAGCCTGGGAGGGACACACAGAACAGAACTTGGATGGAAAATAATGTATATATATTTTCATATGTGCTCATTAAGCACTCCTAAAGGCGACATAATACTCATTAAGTATCCCTGAGGGCTACATCATACTAAGTTCCTTCAAAAACCATGCCAACCATTTTTATAGTTCATGGCTAAAGCTATTTACATTAATAATGTTCAGAAGTGAGTTGTTTTCAGAACTCAGAGGGAATTTTTTCAAATAACTTTAAAGTATTCTGTATTTTTGGATGACATATTTTCTATTATAACAATGGCAGATTTATAAACAAATCTTACCAATTTCTTGGTTGATTGCTATTTCTTTTATTCCATTTTTGCTTTTTGAGTTTCTCTTTTCAGAAATCTTCTTCAGAGATCATGGACAATAATTCTCTCTTAGGCCTCCCTCAGTATTTTTGCCCTTTCAGTTAACAAAGATAGAACATTCTAGATGTTTCTCTCCAGACTCTGGAGATATTCCGCACTGTTCTCTGTAACTCATTTTGCTGACAAGTTTGCTGCCCTCGACTTGTCATTCCTTGTGAGCAATCCTTTTCCTTCTGCAGTTGTTTTCCTTTGTAGTCTATAGTTTGACTATTGCGTGTGTGGAATCATATTAATTTTGATATACTTATGCGTTTTTCAATCCAATGACTTAAGCTTTTCTCTAATTCTGGGAAATTCTTAGTCATCATTCCTCTTGAAATCTCTCCATAAATCCTGAGTTTTTCTCAGCTCCCGCTCTTCATCTTCATGGCTTATTTTTCTTTGTTGAATTGTTTGAGGGTGTCCGCACTTAAGCTCATTACATTCATTTTTACCAGGTACCTACTGAGAATGTTCTTTCATTTCAATGAAATATTTTTCATTTTTTGAAGCTTGTCGTATTTAGTTTTAAATGTGTTTTTATTAAATCATTGTGCATTTCATACAGTACATCTCAATCAATCTTAATCATCTTTATATCTCTTTCCGCACCAGCAACCCCACTGCCGTAGCCCACTAAACTAACTGGAATCAATACATTCTTTCATCTGTGTTAAGGTCTGTTGTGTCAAATTGGTGTCCACAAGTGACGTCAGTGCAGGTTCATCTACTGGGGTGACCCAGAGTCCCTTGCTTCAGGAAGACTAGCCCATCCTCACCCAACAGTAATCAGTTGCCAATATTTCTTAAGTAAAGGTTGGAGTCTGCTACCCATTTCCCCACTGCCAGGCTGGGTTTTTGTCTGCTTGAGTTTGCATGGATCTTGAGCATGCCAAAATGATTGCTGTAACTTCTATGAGCAATATCCCGGGAGCTTGTAGGATTCTATTTCCATGTGATTATGCCCTTCCTTGCTGGCTCTTTCAATCTTTCTGTCCCCTCTTCCACAATGGTCCCTGAGCCTTGAGTGAGTGAGACTTAGTATAAGAGCCTTTTCCAGGGGCTCACACTCTGCAGATTCCTAATCTCCATGATTTAGCCTTTTGTGACCTTTTGTGTTACTGGCCCTTTGTTGCATGAGGGAGCTTCATTAGTGAGAATTGAGAGATTCATTGTGATTTCTTCTTTACCCCTTATTCTGTATTTCATGTGCCTTGGGTGTAGAGGCTGCATTGTAGATGTGCCACTTAGCCATGGGCAATTCATAGACAATGTCTGTGTGTGACTGGCTGTGGTAATCTGTAGTAGTTTCCATCTGGTTGAAAAGAAGCTTCTTTGATGTATGGTGACTGGGATACTTGACTGTAAATATAAGGATACATAGTTTGCATTTAGTAAGAAGTTACCTTCGCCTAGGGATGAGACAGCCCTGGGGAACTGTCTAAGATCTATGACCTCTTCAGCCATGTGTATTTGACTATGTATATTTGACAGTACCACACATGAGTTTCCTCCCATTGAGTGGGCTCTAAGATGAATTAAGTAGCCGTTGATTGCTTGTAGCGTTTAAACAAAATATCTACTCATTCTAGCTTCATATTTTCTTGTTTGTGTTTCATAAATTCACATTCTTGTTTTATGGAGCTGGCTTCTTGATATTTTTTAAAGATTATAAACAAATGATAAGTTTTTTCAGCGCTCAAATATTTCTCTCTCCTTGGTGTATCCTCTTGATTATAAATTTATTTTTATTTTGTGGTTAAAATAGCATGTTAGAGATAATAAATTTATGATTTTGTCATAAATATTCCAAATCACTTTTTCAGTATAAGTTATCATAGACTTGCCTATTATATTTCTCCTTGACTTTATTCTTCTTCCTCATAAGGACTGGCTTAAGGACTGGCCTAAAGCTTATGTTCCTGATCCACTGTTGTGCACATATGTTACTGAAATATATCCATGTGTTGTATTTATTATCATTTGTTTATTCTCAAGCAGTGTGTACTATTTTTCAGTCTTCTCTTTATTCTGAGGTGAGTGTGGCTACACACAGACCACACCTCTTGTTCATGTCTCACTGTGTGCAAGTCTGAGTCTATCTCAGGAGAATGTATTCAAAGTAAAATTGCTGAGTTATAAGCTTGGAACAGTCTCAGTTTTACTAGATATTGCTAAGTTGCTATCCAAGAGATTGTTCTAATTTATATAATCTTCCACCAACAATGGACTATTCCATTTTTTCTCATTGTTATTGATACTTATATTACTAATTTTATTTTTTAAAATTTTTGATTCTTAATTTATGTACAATAAATTTGTTAATGAAACATCTTTCTCCCTTCATCCCTTCCTTCTCTCTCCCTCCCTCCCTCCCTCCCTTCCTCCCTTCCTTCCTTCCTTCCTTCCTTCCTTCTGTGTGTGTTGTATATGTAGGGGTAAATTGGCCATGGCACACATGTGAACAACTTTCAAACTTATGGGAGTCAGTTTTCTCCTTCTACCTTCTGGGTTCTGGGAGTCAAACTCAAATCATTTAGCTCAGTGACAAGCACTTTCACCCACTGAGCCATCTGATCCCCAAATTTGCTAATTTGGATGTGTGAGTCTATGAGCTTTAACAAATGCATGAGATATTGTAACCCCCGTCACAGTTAAGACAGAAAACATTCCTGTCATCTTAAAGAGTGCCTTCCCGTTTTGATTAATCCCCTGTCTCAAAACTGGGTCATGGCAGCCATTGTTCTGACTGGGATTTTCTTTCACCAGAATTTTGTTTAGAACAATACTTCTGGCATTCATTCAAGTTGTTTAAGTGTCAATAGCAGGCTTCCTTTCATGGAGCTTATTGAGATTATTGAGACATAGACAATATGCTTGTCTATCAACTAAATAATGTTGATTTGATTTCAGTGTGAACTGTTGTGAATAGCATTATCACTCACAGTGTTTGTGTGGACTAGTGAGTGGCTATGGCTAGAATTGTTGATTTATGTGCTTTCATGTGTTTGATCTCACAGATTCCAAGTTCTTTTCTAAAGAGTTTCTACTGTTTTACAATCCTATCATCAATACCAGAGCATTGTAGTTTTTTGATATACTTGCCCGTGCCTGAAATGATCAGTCTTTTTCACTTTGTATTAGCAGTTAGTGTTTATACCTCTCCAATGATGAATGATGTTGACCATCTTTCCATGTGTTTATTTTATCATTTGTATAAACTTTGATGACTATTCTGTCCAAATATTTTGCCCAGTTTTAACCGTGTTCCTTGTCTTTTTAGTATTTAGTCATAGGAGTTCTTTATACCTTCTGAGCAAAAGTCTTACATAAGGTATATATTTTGCTAGTATTTTCTGTCTCTTTTTAAACTTCTCATTTCTTTGCACCATCTTCTTTAAAAAAGCAGAAGCTCATTTTAATTTTTATAGTTTTAATTTTCTGTATTTATTTTAGCCATCTATGTGTATGCATGGTTTTTGGTAGAGGTACATGTACATAGATGTGCCTGTGCATGTGAAGCTCAGAGAACAGTCTCAGGTGTCATTCCATCTTGACTCTTTAACACAAGGTCTCTCACTGCCCCGGGACTCACTGAGTCAGCTGCATTTGCTGCCCAGTGTGTCTCAAAGGTCCTTCTGTCTTTGACTCCCTGGTGTTGGGATTGTAAGGGAGTACCACCTTGCCAGCTTTTAAAATTTTAGCAAGGGTTCTGGAGATTAAACTCAGGTCATAATTCTTGTGCAACAAACACTTTATGGGTTGAACTATCTCCTGAACCTCTTTACTGTCTTTTATAAATATCTTTTCTTTTAAAAATTGAAGTCAGCAATGGACAGCAGACCCCAATCTTAGATGAAGAAATATTGGCAGCTGATTACTGCTGGATGAGGAAGAGCTGATCTTCCTAAAGTGAGGAACTCTAGATAGGCTGAATGAAGCTCAGTGGATGAACTTGCACTGAGGAACATCTGGGGACACTAACTTGACACAATAGGCCTTAACATAGATGACAGAATGCATAGATTCCAGTTTGGGGACTGTGGGTAGAGCGCCAGTAGGGAAGGGGTGTAAAGATGATTAAGATCGATTGAGATGTTCTGATGACATATATAAAGATTCAATTTAAAAAAATTGATGTTAGACTTGGCGGTGCCTATAATACCTACAACTGGGAGACAGAGGCAGAGTATCACTGCAAATTTGAGACCAGTCTGGTGTGTATAGTGAGCTGCAGGCCGGTCAAGTCTCCCTAGTGAGACCCTATCTCAGAGCAGCAACAAAACCAAACCAAAGCTAAAAGTAGAACAATCGACAAAATTGATACATTTTAAAGGCTGATATAAATGAATAGCTCTTAAAGACTTCAATAATTATTAAATATAGATTTCATCTTACTACTTTTAATAATAGTTTCTAAAATTTACAAGGAACAGTAGGTTTTTAAATACCCCATGGATCTCAGAAATGTAAATAAATTACACCTTTTAATAACAGCCTTATTTTCTAATGCACAGCGCATATATACATATATGATTTTAAATTCCAGCTACATTTTGTATTCATTTTTTCCATACTGTTGAAAATTAAAAGAAACAGTTGAAGTTGGTTTTAGGAATATATTTTGTATTTTATTTGAACTATATAAAATGCTATCATTTCTGCTTGTACTCAGTATAAAAGCTAATGAGATATTTGACATTATTTAAGTCATACACTGCATCAGTTTAAAAGTTTCAAAGATGTGGGCTGGAGAGATGGTTCAGCAGTTGAGAGTACTTGCTGTTCTTCCAGAGCCCCTGAGTTCAGTGATGAGCACCTGAGTCTGGCAGCTCACAACTACCTGTAACTTCAGCTACAGAAGACCTGATGCCCTTTTCTGACTCACACAGGTACTGACACATATGTGGCATATACTCACACAGAGAATCAGACATATACACATAAGTAAAAAGAAATCTTTAAAAAAAAGTTTGAAATTTGGCACCGTCCACATTTCAGGTGCTCAATAGACACACTGCTCAGTGCAGATCTAGAAAGAAGGCAAATTTTATTTCAATTGAATAATCTCCCACAACATGCACAATTATGCAAAGTGGCGATAAAATTGTACATGATGCAAAGAAAATATCAAAAAGCAATTTCCAGCTTGAAAGTTAGTTTTCCAGAAGCCCTGTTTTAGTTTGCTCTACACATGCTAGAAAGTGGATCTTTCTCTGAAAGACTCTGGCAGTAACAGAAGCACACTTTTTTAAACTACCAGCAGAAAGCAGTGGGAGAGATTTTAGGCTAGAAACTCCCCATCAAGCTTCTTGATCCAAGCAAGAGCACTAGCAGTTAAGCAGTGTTTTCACTAAAGGAGCTGTATCAGTGGGATTCCTTCAGAATTGTCTTCATGGGTTTAATTCAAAATCTCTGTATAATATAAGAACCTGGATGTGTTCTCTCCTGCCTGCCCTCTGCTCAACATTCCACATTAGTAAAATGTTCTGAGTTACCACATGCCTGTTATAAAGAGTGATTAAAGACAAAGGCTGATAATACCAAGTGCTGACAAGAATGGGCAGCAACTGGAACTCTGTCACATGGTTGGTGGGAAGAGATAATGTCCAGGTGCTCTGGAATGCTGCACAGTCTCTTAAAAAGAAATGTTAACAAAGCTAATAAAGTTAGCATATTAAGCATATGTGGTAATCATATATACCACATGATTGACTATAGGTGAGGCAGACTCGAGTTTCTACCTGCATCCTTTCCATGTTAGAATGGGCCTGCAGCACACCTGATCTTGTCCCTAGAATATACAAGTTCATAAGGACATAAAACTTACAAGTGAACCTAACCTGGCATCACTGTTGGTGGTCAAAGGACCATGAGTGACACAGAAATCTCTAGGCCAGCACTCACAGATGAGACTCTAGAGCTTCCCTGGCACTAGGTAAAAACCTGTGTCCCAGTGGGACAGAAGTGTTTCGAGACCTGCATATCCCAGCGACAGTGTAGGCAACAGCGCACCTATGAAAATGCAACGCCTTGAGCCTTTCTGACTCAAGCCTTTCTGACCTGACCAGCTTGATAGCTTCTCCAATCTGGAGGATTCCATCAATAACACCACTCTAATGTACATAACAGAGTATGGTACAAGCCTCCATTCGCTGGGGTAGGGTGGGACAGTAAGCATATGACATGGCCCGGAACTTAGTGCCAGGTGGCTGGAATCTAACTCTGGGCAGATCCTAATACTTTCATTCCTAAGCTGTCTTGTGGATGGAAGCTCTGGAGCAGTGTGAGTACCAGGGTGTATGCCACCACAGTCTATCAGACTATGATTCCAAACAGTGCCTCCGATGGGCTGGAACCATAAGTCTACTCCAGCAGTAGCCACCGGGGTGTTCACACCTGTCACAGGCACTTAGAGACTGCTTTTCCTAAAAGCATGGTCTCTCCATTAGGGCCTGCAGAGGCCTGCTAAGGGATACAAGACAGGAGAAAAACTTGACATCTCTGCTTTTCTATTTCATTTATCTCCTTGGCTATCATAAACTTTGGGTCAGATTTCTGCTCAAAGTATAACCACTTAAGGAACATTTATTTAAAATTAGCAATCTCTCTTAAAGGTGACATCATAGTCAACAGACTATCAGCTACTACCTTTACAGCATCTTCTAGGTCATCATTATGGCACCTAGAATTTTCATGTCATTGTCCAAAACCTGAAGGATGGCTCAGATCATTGCCTTAACTAACTCCTTCTTACCTTTTGGACTAGTGCATTTTCTGGGTTATGAATTTCTGCCTTTGCCCAGGGGAGACTTATGTAGGTAGATTGCTCTTTTCAGAAACATTAGCAGTGTATTTGGGACAAATCTCCTATACTGTGTTCTATATTTTTTTCCATTGAAAAGTTTGGAGAGGGTTGAGGATGTATTTCAGTGGTAGAGCACTGGCCAAGTATGCACGAGGGCCTACATTCAATCATCAATACCTAGAAAAAGTTAGGAGAGAACATGGATCTATGTGTGTATGTATATATACTACAAAAGTACATAAAAGCCACCAGAAATCCTCCCAGCCTGATGTAGCCATATTAATAATATACAGTAATATACAGATGACTTTCTTTGCAGTCTTTTTGCTAGATATATATTTTTGTTTTGTTTTTAGTACTGGGTATCGAACCCAAGACATCACACATGCTAGATAAGCATTCTGCTAGTGAACTACATCTCCAGCCTTTTAAAAATTTTGAGACAGCATCTCACTAAGTTGCACAGGCTGACTTTGAACTTGTGATCCTCCTATCTCAGTTTCTGTGTGCTGGAATTAGAGTCCTGTACCATTAGGCCTGGTTATTTTTAATTTATATAATTTTGTCACCTAGTTGTGTCTGTGGCTCTGCAACTGGCTGTTTTTCATTCAGTACATCAATGCAAACAGTGTCCTCCCGGATCAAGATCTACCTGCTCTCCTTGCCTCTTCCCTTCCTAGCTGCACTTTTTTCTACCAGAGACTCTGCATCTGATCCAGAGATAATAGTCAACCACACCATGACCTGGTCACATCTTCAAAAGTGGTTTCCATATCCTCAGCTATTTTTCCCACCAAAATCTGGCATCATCTTTGCTTCTCCATGGAACCTGCTTGGACAATGAAAACCAGCATGAAGAAGTCCAGAGGAAGACTTGGGAGCCTTCTTTCTCCATGTTTCCTTTGTCTTGACTGCCAGGACAGTGCTCTCCTTGCTGCCTGCCATGCACTGTGGGATCCTCTTCAGCAAGTTCACAGGCAGCTCTTCCTTCCCATCTCTTAAATACTCAGTTCTAGCCTGTGGTTCTCCTCCTGTCCAGGGACTTCCACCTCGATTCCGATGACTTCTGACTCCTGGTCTCCGAATCTATCCTGGGCTCTAACCTGCACTTTGATCTTGTTATTTCCTGGCAGATGGGTATATTTTCCTGGGATTTCCATTGTCATCTCAAATGCAGCATGCCTATTTAGAGTCCTCATTGCCATGTCCTGCTCACCTTCCGCATTGGGCTCACACACGCTTTCTCCCTGAGTCGTCCACCATAGCGCACGATACCACCATCTTCTACTTGCATTCCTGAGGTAGCAGCACAGAGTCCTTTAGAATCCTTCCGTGTTCAGTACAAACTGAATCCTGTTGCTTGTCACTTTTATCTCTCATCTGACTAATCCTGTTTCTGCACTGCCTCTGTCCTGGTTTAGACTCATTGACTCTGTTCTGAATTCTTACACCATCTCCAAATTGATGTTGCTTATTCCTGCTTTGCACAGAATCATGTGACCACTGGAGTGAACAACCTAATGGGAATTTGATCATTTAATCATCTCATTCTTCTCTTTAAATCCTTTAAAAGTCTCTCTTATCTTTGCTGCAGGACAGAGTCCGGGTATCCTCACATGTATTATGCTCTATGTGACTTCTTCCCTGCTCACTGGGCTCAGCTTTCTCCACACTTTGCTTTAACTATTCCCTCCAACACATCTGGGCTTACAGTTTGATTATTTTAACTCAGTGCCTCACTGTCAGTCTCTTCTTAAAAAGTAGTATTTTCTAGGCCTGTGAGATGGCAAAGCCAGATAAAGGTGCTTGTCACCAAATATGGTGACTTGAGTTCAGTCCCTAAGACCTACTTATAGAAGGAGAGAACCAACTCCCATAAGTGTCCTCTGACCTCTACACACACACACACACACACACACACTATAGTATGCATATATGTGCATACACACAATATATAAATAAATAAATGTAAATTTAAAAATTAAAAATAGCGGGCTAGAGAGATGACTCAGCAGTTAAAAGCACTTGCAGAGGACCCGAGTTCAGTTCCCAGCTCCCATGTTGAGCAGCTTGCAAATGCTGGTGACTGCACCTGTAGGGGATCTGATGCCCTCCTCTGGCCTCTGCAGGCACCTGCTCACACGTGCACATGCTCCCACACAGACACACAAAAATAAATAATACAATAAATTTTAAAATTAAAAATAGTCTTTTCTCACTGTTTTATTTGACTAATTCTACTCATTGTTATCAATAACTCTGTTTAAAAGCAAACAAGAAAGCCCCTTCCATTCCCAGTCACTCCGGTGCCCATCGAACTCTTCACCCACATTGGTGGATGGGTACCATTTGCTTTCAAGTCCTGCTCTCTCTCCAAATGAGAATTCTGTACAACTAGAAAAACCGATCTCCTTCATCTTCGTATGGGGAGTTCTCAGCACAGTATTTGTCCGTGGTAGGAACTCAGTAAATATTTACTGAACAAAATTTGTGGCTAGGCATCAGTAATGGGGGAGCTAAGTGTTTGTTATGAAGAGCAAGTAAGTCAACAAAACTAAAAAATAAATAAACTTTAAATTTAAAAAAATAAATTACTTGATCTGCAGTGACCTAAAAGCTTGACTGAGGCTGGAGAAGTCGCACGCAAATAGAGACATTCACATAACCATTTGTTATGTGAATTCCTTACCATTAGGATACTTCAAGAAGCTGCTTGATTGTTCTCTTAACTTCCTTGAGAGAATTTTCTAGGGAATAAATCAGAAGAAGACCACAGACAGCTTAAGACTTTTCTGGAAGTCACTCACTGCTACATCTGCTGCATTTTATGGTTAGAGGCAAGGTATTGAGTGCAGTCCATTCTCAGAGTAAATTAGAGGTTCTACTTCTTGAAGGGAGGAATATCAGACAATTTGTGTACATATTTAAAACCACCACAGTTACACTGTCCCATCAGGGACTCACTGGGAAGGGAGAGAGGCCAGGATTGGGGTAGTGCTACAGTGAAGGATGACTCCAGGGAGCAGTGAACTGGGGTTTGGGTTTGCTCTAATGGCACAATCTGGGTCAGCCTGAGGAGCTATGTAGCCTCAGTGCCTAGTCCAACATGAACATTATCATATGTGGTGTAAACTACAGATATCCAATGAGGTATGAGAGAGGACTAATTGAATAGGTGAATGACAGCTGAATAAAAACAAATCCCAATATTTAAGATCCTAAACCATAATTAAGTAAATTTTCAAATATGGTGTTTCATGTAGGGAGTGGCTGTATTTGGGTCTGTGAGTTTCTACTTTAACAAAAGATAACACGTTTAATCACAATTCACAAAACTCAAATACTGTGGAAGGCAGTCTGAGGTTTTCTATGTACCTGCCCCTCAGTATTTGTAGCCAGCAAATAGGTGTTCCCCAGTCAAGAACAGGTCACTAGCCCCATGGGCTCCCATGTTATTAAGGAGGCAGACACTGCTCTGGGACAGCAGGAAATGTGCTCACCCTCTCAGCTCAGCCAACAGTTACTATTCTGTCCTACCTGCTTTTTTCAACAGGCTGATTTGCTGGCTATTTTTGAAAAGCTGCTTCCTGTCTAGCAAGATGAAGTTAATGAGAGAGGAGCCATTTCTCACTTGTCAGTCTGAGCTAGCAGGTCTGAGCCAGCACAGTACTGCTGAATGTGAGCGAGAGAAAACAATGTCAGACTGCTTGGTCAGGTTGCAAGGCTATCTTCAGTCATAGCGCTCATTTTCTGAGAAAAGCAAGCCTTAGGGTTAGACCATTTGGTGAACAGAGGAATTCTGAGAAATCCTTCAAGCTCCCCATTCAAATGTTGAACACCCAGTCCATAATTTGCTTAGTTTTTGTTCTGAAGACACTGGATTAGACATGCCATTGTAACTAAATTTTTTAAGCTTAGATAATTTATTCTATAGCTAAAGGCATAGTGCAGCATTTTTTCTTATTCCACATGTATTTGTTGAGCTCTTAGTAAGCACTTGCTAGCAAGCTAAGCCCTAGAATAAAGGATGATCAGAAGGAAGTGTCTCTTGCCTCCATGGCGTTCAAGACTAATGCTTTATTCCTGATTGGAAATTCGGTATGTGAAGGAATGACTATTACAAATATGGATATGATCTGAACTAATGATGTTTACTGAACTTTGCAACCAAAAAAGTTATTATTGTTTATAATGTAAACAAGCTTACTGAGCCATGTGCTGGTCTTGTGACCTGGGTATATGACCTTAATAATCCCTGGGTCCTCTACAAGAGCAGTCAGTGTTTTTAACCACTGAGCCATCTCTCCAGCCCCCACAAGCAGCATTTTTATTGTTGCATTGTTCTTCACCTGTGAGATTGAGGATAAGAAAGAATTCATTCTTTTTACCAAGTTTAGATGTCTGTAATTAAAAATCAGTATTTAGTTTTCAGTTTGCTAATAGTCAGTTAATGTTGGCCTTTAGAATATGCAAGATCAGGTTTCTCTAGCAATTTTTCATTCTTCAAACCTTCTATACTGAATAAACTTCAAACTCCAATACTAAATAAAGGGAGATAGTGACAGACATTCCTGAAGTTGATAAAATAGTAAGTGGAGTTTTAGAAACTAATTGTGTGGATTTTTCTGCCCCTGGGCAGTGTCAGTGACTGATACTCTCATATCTGTAACAGCATCTTTGCCAAAACCCATTAAGTGTTTAGTTTAGGCCAGG
Organism: Eospalax fontanierii; assembly: GCA_035773235.1. Classification (NCBI taxonomy): domain Eukaryota; kingdom Metazoa; phylum Chordata; class Mammalia; order Rodentia; family Spalacidae; genus Eospalax; species Eospalax fontanierii. Next base: position 21,203,400 of record CM069548.1, on the reverse strand, counting down.
AGTTGAGTTTCTTGAGTACTTTTTCAAGAAGATCCAGGTTTCAGTAAGGTAGGCAAGTACCACTGTATGCTTCTTCTGTAAACAGGCATCTAATTCTCTAGAATCCAGTCTCAAGCTCAGGCCTACTCTGAGTAAATGAATGAAGCAGGCAAGCCTGGTACTCTGTGTTCCAAGTGCTGTTCCCATATCTCCCCTTATCCTTAAATTCTGGTACCTCTCTCCTCAAAAGCAGAACCCTCATGTTAGAATTCTCAAACTTTCTTGTCTCCTTTTCAAACCTCACGCTGAGGAAAAGCCTAGCAAAACTATTTGTATACAAATAAGAATATTTGAAAATGCACAGCATTTGTTGAAGTATAAACCACAATTGTGGAATTTCAGACATCTGAGAGCCTTGGTCAGGCTGTGGAGGGTAGAGGCAGTTTTAGGTAGGATCTGTTCTGTCCCAGTGCTTCTTAAGTATAGCCCTAAGTATCTAGTTTCTACTGTGTGTGTGACCAGAGGAGGGAGTTGGACTGTGGATTAGCACTCTACTCAGCTTCAGTGAACAAAGAAAGTTCCTCTTTTCCTAAACTAGATTCCAGGGCCTATATCATTGCTCTGTCTCATGGTCTAAAAGATCTCTTGGTAAAATAGCAAGGAAAATAGTGACTTGTTCAGTGCTGTGTATTTCATGTCCAAGTATTCAATTTGCTAAATGTTCCCTGAGAAATACATGAAGGTCTGTGGCACTGAGGTAGTGGTGGCTGCCCATGTATAGAATGTTGTGTAGATATACAGTTTCCTCTCTGCTGTGAGGGACAGGCTTCCAAATGTGATTGACAGCCAACTAACCAATGACTTAAGGGAAGGCTGAGAAAGAGAGATTCAGGTGGGACATCAGGGCTCCATTCTGGGTGTGTGTCACAGAGGTCCAGGGAATTTATGATTAAAATGCAGGCTCTACCATATGAAATCTCCATCTCTCTCCCAGGGATGAATCCTTTGTAAGTAACCGGAATAAATTAATTTCTCTAAAACAGTGTTCTCTGTGTGCTCAATCGGTTCAAACCTAGGAGTGGAGGGGGTGGGGCTGCATGCCGGGCCTCACCATGAGAGAATTCATGACACATAGAGTCTCCTCTGGGAGGCCAACAGGCGGACTACTCATTCTGCTGGGAGACCCATTAGGAAATGCACTTTTCTCCAGTAATGGAATGACAAATGAACAATCAAGTGAGGCCAGGGAGATACCTGGATCTGGACTGGGAAGGACTGCTTCAGCTGCAACTGGAAACATAGCAGGGCCCTTTTGGAAGTTGACAGTTTCAGACAGTGTTTTAGTTTGAATGTGAAATTTCTCCCACAGGCTCATGTTTTCAGTGCTTGGATCCCAGCTAGCATTGCTATTTTTGGAGGCTGTTGAACTTTTGTGAGGTAGGGCCTAGACTGACCAAAGTAGGCAACTAGGGGAGGGCTCTTGAAGATTATTCTTGGCCCTGGTTCCTGTGATGTTCTCTACTTCCTGGTCTGCCATGATGTGAACGACTTTGCTACAAGCTTCTGTTGCCACGTTCTGAGCTATTCCCTTACAGTTATCTTGCCATAGAGGGCCAAAAGACTCTGAAACCATGAGCGAAGAGAAATCTTTTCTCCTTACGTGGCTTCTGAGAGATACAGTAGTCACAGTGACACAAAAGTAATGGATACGAGAGTAAATTAGCCATGAAGTATGTGGTCTGGTGAGTCTGTAGCCTTAGAAGCATAAAATAAAAAACAAGAGAAGGGAAATTAGTGGAAGCAGTGTCCCCTGTCTGAGAAATACCCAACACTGAGCACAAGGACACCTGGCCTCAGTTCTGGTCTCACTATCTAACGCGTTGTAGCTTTGGGCATTTTACCAAACTTTTCTGTGCCTTGTCTTCTATAAAATTGGAATAATGATAGTCACTGCTTTGCAGATTAATGTCAGCATTAAAAGGTATACATGGGCTCAGTGACTGGAAAAGTTTCTGACACATCAGAAATTCAAAAAGTAGTCTTGTGTAATTGTCGTATCACTAGACACTGCACCAAATAAACCTAAAAATTCCAGTGCTTGAAACAATTGGCAGTCTATTTCTTTCTTATGTGATATCCTATACAAATGTTCTTATTCTAGGACATTCTTAATTCATTGGCCTCTAGAGGCCTGGAGGGCATGATATCCAGTAAGAAGATTGGAATGGGGAAAAAGTGCAACTTCTCTTAACTTTTACCCAGACCTGAGAGCAACATTTTACAGCATTTATTTGGTGAGAACAGGTCCCACAGCCTTACCTTTGGTCAGTGGGATATAAGGAATGTAATCCCTGACTGGATAGCTGCTCTCCTTAACCAATGCTGCCCAAACAGGAGGAATATTTGGTCACTTATCCATCCTTGCCTCTTTTGAGACAATGATGGAGATGAAGAGGAGGCTAGGACTGGATTATGGAATTCTTAGTGCCTAGACTGAGTATCTAAAATGACTTTGCCCGAAAGCATTGGGGTTTGGAGGATAGCAATGATAAATCTTATTAGACACCCTGAAAACTTCATTGCCCAGTTTCTCTTGTTCTAGAGTAGATTCTGACATTCCCTAACGCCCAAAGAGCAAGCAGTCATCTCGTTTTCCCTGTCATCACTGAAATGAAGTGGGCAATGGGATTTATAGCTTATGTGAGGCTTTTAAGTTGGTTTATTAGAGTGAGTTCATGCAGAGGGTTAGCCAAATAACCCTCCAAGTTGAAAAATAATAACACTGCAGCTTTATCTCTGCTTTAATCTGAGGTACTACAAAGTACTTCACAAAGCCTGACAGCATCCCCCTGAGGTGACTGCTATTATAGCTATTTTAACAGGGAGATTTTATCTCTATTACGAGTTAGTATGAAGCCGTTCTGAAAACACCATAGCCAAGGTTAAAAATTCTATTCAGGAAACAGAGGCAGTTGATGCAAGTTCCATTTCTCATTCTCCCCATTATGGACTATATAGAGATCTATATTTTGTCACTGTGATGACATTCTTGTTGGCATCTCCGGTACATTTCAACATAAGAGACCATTGAAGCCACTGAAACCCTTTTGTACATTTTAGCAGAAAGTCATTTCCCTTAAGAAGCTGGTCCTTCTTGACGAAGGAGTGGCACTGTCTTCTAAGTTGAGAAAGGGAGGAAGAATATTTTCCCTTTTAGTGAAATATGCACATGAGTTTGTAGATGATTTTATTTGAAAAAAATCAGAATCTTGACTGCGTTGATCATACTCTATTGTTTCTCTTTGTAGTTGTTTGGCACTGAGGATGAGCCAGGGCTTCCTACATGCAAACTGTGTATAGTCTACAACTGATGGAGCTATACTTCCATCTCCTCTTTTATAATAGCATGCTTTGGAGGCAGACAAACCTCCTTTAGATTTATCAAGGGCAAAATTGGACTGGGAGAAGTTTCTTTTATCTTTTACATACAGAATCCTTTATTCTGACGCTCTGGATCTATTGCCCTCAGACTCTGAGATAGATATTTGTCTTCAGACTCTGAGATGGAGAATTTATGATGAGGTGTTCTAGAAGACCAGTGCCCAAGAGAGTGAGAAATGAGGATTTACTCAAAGATACAGTTTGAGTTGTGAAGCTCTTTTGACTAGTCCCCTCTGGGAACTCTAAGGCTGGAAAAGTCCTTCATAGTTGTTTAGAGTTGAACAATAGGGGATTTCTTTGGATGTTGGCTGCCTGTAGAGAGGTGTATAATCTTGGGCAAGAAATCCCTCTCTACCCAAGAACAGTTTCAGGAAAGGTAATTATATATAATCAGTGGATAAGTGTCTTGGTTCTGAAGGGTGAGTTAAGACACATACCAAAGCACCCACTGTGATTCATCATTTGCATGCATGGATCTATTGTCTTCAAATATTAGGATAACCTAACTTGGAAACAGGTCCTTAAGGACTCCAATTCCAGGAGAACATCATCAACAGAAGGTTGGAACATGAATGCTCCAACCCCTGGGATAGAGCTGCTCTCCAGGATGAATCTGTTTCTCACTGCTTTCCTCTCTTACTGTCTATATAATTGCATTCGTCCATGCTGGTACCTTGGCAGGCCAAAGTGGTCTATGTTATGAAATAACCCAGACCGTCATCCCTGAGGGGGCTGAATCATGGATCACCATCTTTCCTAATTGGGTAGAAGAGAACTACAAGCCAACCTAAAGGTAAATATTCCTTCTCTTCAAGTGGAGACTTGGAGACCTAGAAAACCCAGAGTTATGAAGTTGGGAGACACAATTCTGTAAGCTAGTCACTAGGACCAAGCACTAAGATCAGTGAACCTCTCCCACCCATTGATTCTGGATCTGCCTATCTTATCTGTTGATATCACACTGTCCTTGAAGGGTGGAATCATCTCCAAGCTGATACCTCAGTGAGCCTTCTAATGGTCAGTTCAGTCTAGTGATTTCTAAGCTGTTTGGTATACAATAGAAGCAGTGGGTCCTCTGCTCATATGTCCTCTGTGATGCCTCTTCTTTGCTCTAGAGTAGGTTTCTTGGTTCAATGCAATGTTAACAGTACGTGATTTCATGATGTAGTATCAAACATTTTGTAAGCTTTTATATACTGGAAACAGAAAAGGTAAATTTGTACTCAGAACACATGCCTATTTTAATCATAATGAATCATTAGTCCCTTTTAATTAGAAGGGGTTTAATGCAATAAACTTGCCACCAAGTGAACGTTTAGTCTTCTCAAGGGACAGTACCATATGGAAAATTATTGGTCTTTAAAAGAAAAAGCAAACTGGAATGTGGGACATTTGTCAGTGACAAAACTCAGTAAAGGTTAGTACCAGAGGCTCCTTGCTGTTGGGCTCATATTGACCCTGCACTCTTTCTACCGTGGCTACTGTGTCATATGACTGTTCTTCTGAAACAGGTATGGCTGGTGACAGGGTGTACCTGACAGAAAGTGCCTGTCTACTTGATTATCAAAGGGTACTAACATCCCAAAGTCCTCATAATGCTCCAATATTTGTCTTTTCTCTGTATATGGTCACTGTGTGAATGGTCTTAGGGAAAAGACCTTTTGGAGGAAGGACTAAGGAAAATGTTACTGGATATTTGGTGTGATGTGTCAGGATCCTTTTTCTTGGCTCATTCTAGGTCAACAGACATGCTCAGAAATGAAAATTATGTATGAAATTTTCATTTTTAAAAACAATCCTGAATCTGATAATCTATCCTTAATTTCTTTGGGTTATAAGGACTATGCAATACCCTGGTTGACTGCCCATCTGTCTTGTCCTTAAAGATATATAAGTTCTGTTGAGCATGTCTGGGGCTCTCTGCATGTTAAGTGTTCCTGGAAGTCACTCGGTTCCACCATTTCCTACTGTAATTGTATCTACCTTGTTTCTGATGCTTTAATGTCACCACTTGATCTCTAGCACATGGGGATCTTGTCAGATCCAGTGCCTTAGGAAGTCTAGTTCGACAGCATCTCTTACCATTAGCCCTCAGCTACAAAGAATAGACACTATGCAGCCTCTGAGTCACACATGTACAACTATCCGCAACACATTAACATTCTGGACATCCTGGGTGTCCTCTGCGTGGAGTTCACTGAACATAATAGCTGACAGATACAATTTCCAGTCATATACAATCTGCCCATTTTAGCACAAAGATCTTGTAGGTCTTTGATTCCCCCCCCCCCCCAGTCCTATGCTGTGGGAATCATAGCATGACAGTGTGAGCAATGCAAGCTTCTAAGTTGTTCTATCAGCATAAGAGCAGCATCTTCCAGAATCATTGGCAGGATTTTAAATCTTATGGCTTTGGAGAATGATACCATATCTAAATTATTTCTTAACCAGCCTGATTTTCTGTTCCTTCACCCAACACCCTCAGGATATAGTTCTTTGTATTTCCAATCCTGATGGTAATCATTGCTAGGTCCTATAGTTTCCCTTTTGAGAGTCCATCAGTTCTTTACCTGCTTGTGTTAGAGTTTGACAGTAGTTGGTCACCAAGAGAGGACCTGGGAGCAGGCTAAGTAGACCCCAGGAAGCACACTTTGTCTTTCAAGTCTGGGTTCTCTGGAACATTATAATCAATGTCATATAACAGGACATCTTTGGCTAACTCAGTGATTCATTCATATCTGGAGTTACGAGATGTTTAAGTATGTTAAACCAAGTGTTTCTATTCCAAATGTCAAGGTCTTGTTCCTTCTCAAACAAGACTTTAATAGCAGACTTGTTGGATAGTAAAGTCAGTCTTCTTTGGAAATTCCCTTTCCTTATAATTAAGCCCTGGCATAATCTTCAGACTTCTCTGGCTTTCCTATACTTTAATTGTTCTTTGTTTAGGAAAAACTCTGAATGTTATATGTTCTCTGGCATTCCTGAGTCCCTGGATTCAATTTCTAGTACTGCTGCTCCAAAATCCTAGCATCAGTGAAAACCCTCTTAAATTAGTCACCAGTTACCCTTGCTCTTTCTCTAATACATTGAGTATAACTATCCAACTCCATCATTCTTATTAATGACTCTTTTCTCAGCATCTGCCAGTTCATTTCCTTTCTCTGGTGCTCCTTCTTGGCTCAGAAGTAGTAAACATTTTAACCATTGTATTGACAAAACTTGTAAAGGATTATTCATTCCTATCTTTATACTAGAGGTAGCATTATAATTGCAGATTACTAATGATGGCCTATTCTGTAAAATCCTGTTTAAGAGCCTCCATGGTTGGGTCACTCCCAACAATGGAGTCAGGTCAGATTCCTGGGAATTGAAACTGAGAGAGAGATTCTAGTGAGGAAATTATTTGAGTGTGCAAGCACCCATACAATGCAAATGAGTACAAAACTCATTGTACAAAGGTCTATAAGAGTATCTATTGGGAAGAAGTTGGAAAATTAGTATATTTTTGGTGATGAGTCCTTGATAGGAGAAAGACAAGAACAAAGTGACATCTCAGCGATTCTTTGTGTTGCTTATGGGTACGTAGTACAGTAGTGTCCTGGAGCAGATAGACACTCAGTGATGATCCTGAAGACAGGAATGGCAAGTCTTTTCAGGTATTTTCTCAGTACCATTGCACAGTTCTACGTTCACGTTTTAATGTATTTATCTCAAAAAATCACTCTTTGTGATAGATAACCATGTAATTCTCATTTTAAGGATCAGAAAATTAAAGAAGATATAGATAAGTAACTATAGATAGATCTCCACATTCGGAATATGCTAGAGCCATGACTTTTACCAATTCTAGAGTCCATTTTCATAATTGCTGCCTTATTGTACTCTAATTGCTGGTAAATGGTAGCTATTACTTTTATTATATCTCCCAATAAGTCTTTGACATATGGCGATTTCATGAGAAGAGGCTCATCTACATTTTGATGGACAATCTCATTTTAAAATGAGAGGTCCCAGGTCTTCTGTATCTTTTGTAGGAGCTTGGTTCTCAAAATTGACTGTATGTTAGAATCACCTGAGTAACTTTTAAAACTCCCATCTCTCAGGCCACATGCCAGAACAATTCAATCAAAATCCCTGGGGGCGAGAGACGCAGACATCAGTAGTCTTGGAAGTTTTCCAGGTGATTACAATATGCAGTCACGTTTGAAAACTGCTGTTCTGGGGCCTCTTCTGCCAATTCTGCCTCACAGCAGGGATCTGCACTTGGCTTTCTTCCCTCTTCTTGGGGATCTTCCCAAGGAGACACATTCCTATTCCATGCCTGCCATGGCTCATGTCTCCTCTCAAGTCCCAGTCCTGTCCCTGTGCTATACTATGAGGCACTAATTGTCACCTCTCAGAGGAAACCAAGGCACTGAAAGATTCAGTAACTTAACTAATGTCACACAGCTAGGAAGCCAGAGACCCAGGATTCACACCTAAATGTTCTGAATCTAAACCCCATGTCACTGACTATTAAACTCCATCACTTACTGACTGGACTATGGCTTGAATCTTATATTCTAAACTGACCTTAATTTTCCCACTTTTAGCCGAATTCCCAGGCCTCAGTCAAACGGAACACAAATTTGCCCATGTTACACTTGTTTTTTCATTAAAGAAATCTGGTTCATCTTCTCACTTAAAACTTGTGGTTTATCTTCCTTTGCCACTTATGCGTAAGCAAAATATTAGTCAGAAAGTTATGAATAATAGAGCCAACTGAAATGTGAATGTGAATGTAGGAAGCCCTGTAAGCCCTTTTTGCTATTTCCTGCGATTCTGCCCCCTTGAAATGTCCTACCTCTGTCATTTTTTTTTTTTTACTGATTCGACTACCACCTGAGCCCCACCCATAATTTGCTATCTTCCAAACCATTGCTCATACATTTTTATTCTTTTCTCCCTCTTTGAAACTATCTTTGATCCTCTTAAAGCTGGTTACAACACAGGTTGGTCATGACATCAAAGCTTATCTTAGACTAGTTGGAGAGAGAGACACACATGCTCCAAACTGAGCATGACTTGCAAAGAGTTTTAGAAAACAATGTGAATAATCCAATAAGAGCCTGAACTATAAATGTAAAACCTGAAAGGCTTCAGGGTCCAGAACAAAAATGAAACCCTGGATTACCTACACTGAGGGAATATAGGCGTAGTGTGGTTGTGGAGGAAGCTGAGATCAGTGGGAGAGTGTCTTCCCTGTACAAAGAGAACAGAGCTCTCTAGTGAGTGTATCATTGCCTTATAGCACTTTAGACCCTGTGTGTCAACTTTTCCTCCTCCTCAACCCAATTCAGAAATTGAAGTTCAATGGTTTGGTTTGTAAAGGAAACTCAGTCATATTTTTAATATCATGACATAGGCAAACTATGTTGTGAATCAGTGTTCTGTGGATGATAGTTTGCAGTCAGTGGTCTAGGGAATGTTGTTTTCTTCTCTGTGAACAATGACTGTCTGGTTGAGCTGTGAATATGCTAAGACCATGCATTCTAAAAGTAGGTTCTATAAATCCTAATGAAAAGTGCTCTCTGCAATCTCTGAAATGAGCTTTATCCTATTAAACAAAGACTGTGTAGTAGAAATAAAGAAGATCCCTGAGTGGCTAGGGGGTAATTCGATTGTCTGTAAAATTTTAATCAATGAGAAAAGCCTGTGTACTATACTTTTTTCTCTACCAACATTTTTTCACAATGGCCCAACAACCTGAAAAGGGAAAGGAGAAAACAAGGGCATCTGAAACCAGTGAGTGCATACAAAGAATGGCAGACAAGAAGAAGCAGGATCCTCCATTTCCCTGATCATGTCAGAAGTTTTACTGAGAGATCATTTATGTCCTCAAGATGTGTTTTCCACATAAATAATAGGTTGACATGAAACAGAAGCTGTTAGCATTGCCATTAAGATATCAGGGATTAGATTCTGCAATACATGGAAAAGGCAAAATATTTTCCTTGAAAATGATGTGAGTTCAGGGGCCAGGGCTGTGGTTCTAAGGTAGAGGGGCTTGCTTAGCATCCCATCCATGAGGCCCTGGGCTCAATTACTAGCAGGGAGGTGGAAGAGGGGCTAAAATAACTCACTAAAGATTTTATAGCTAAGTATATTAGTAATGAGATAAACCTAGGATTCGAGCACTCCTCTGTGCCATGTTGAAATCTGTGCCTTCTCCATTGTATTCCTCTGTGTAATAAAGGAGATTGAAAGTTGGTTAGTGTATGATGAACTCAGTGACCCAGGGAAACATATGCATAAAGTCATAGGATCACAAAGCCTACAACTAAGTCCTAAACTCCTGGAATCTTCTGTTGCTGTACTAGTTCCATTTATTGCTATGATAAATGACCAAAAACAAGTTAGAAAAGAAAGAGTTTATTATGACTTACAACTCCACAGACAAAATCCACAACTGTGAAAGAGGCATCACAGCAGGGGTCTAGAGCAGGAAACTGGGAGATTATGTCTTCAACCACAGCCAGAAAGCTGAGAGTGAACAGGAAGTGGGGCGAGGCTATACACTCTCAAATCCTGTTAAAAGTGGTGTACTTCCTCCTGCGATGCTCCACATCCTAAAAGTTTTATAACCTCCCCAAACAGTATCATCAACCCGGCACTGAGTCTTAACTACACGAACCTATGGGGCAGAGGTCTCATTCAAATCACTAGACATACCTTCTCACACAGTGGAGAAAATGGCACAATCAGCTTGGTCTTCTTACTGTGGCAAAAAGAGGAAACCATCAAGGGTTAGACTCTCCTTCTAGACTCTTATCTGGCTGTTCTCACAGATCTGTGTCACGACATGACGGAGTTATCTGATGGGATGAACTGAAGAGAGTGAGCTCTTTCTAGGAGGTAAAAGAGCCCTTCATAGCTCAGTGGTAAAGTCCTAGCTGTGCAAAGATGTGGCTGTCTGGATATAAATAGAAAAGGAGAACACACTCACAAGATGGGGAGGGAAGAGACCACTGAATGACCTCATGAAAGAAAGCTGCTTTAGTCATATAGAGAACATTGTGCCTATTGAGATTGGATTGTTACTCTGATATAAAAACTGATAATATGGTCAAGTAGAGCCATAATAAAACATATCTGACTCACGTGGTTCTGAATTTGCTGCCAGGCAGAGATGGGAATCAGGATTCCTACCCGGAAAGCTGGAGGCCTGGAGCAGAGCATCTGGTCATGATTTTGCTAGTACCATGGCAGATGGGTCACGTGCCTGACAAGACTATGCTAGTTGTAATGACTGGAAAGAGCCTGAGCACTATGGTACCTTCACCTTTTTATTCTGTTTTACATAAGATATTCAAGCAAAAATTAACCGGAGATTTAAAATGGAAGGACATTGGAAGAGTCCCTAAATTTGGGTCTTTAATGGGCTTGAAAAGTCAACCATTTCTGGACTGTGTAATAAAAGATCAATGAAGAACACATTGAACAATAAAGACACAAAATCTCAGCAGCTTAATCAGACTTCCTATGTGTAACTTTTTCCCTTCTAAATCTCTCTCTCTATTTATCTAGCCCAGTCAAGGGAGGGTTAGAGTTTTAAGAAACATAAATCTGGGAGGGGGTGGGCATAGAGATGGCTCCTGGGTAAAGCCCTTATTATGCAAATGTGAGGACCAGAGTTCAGACTCACAGCATCCACATAAATTCTAGGTGGTATGGCAGTCTGGATTTAATTAAGAGGTAGAGACAGGGAATCCCTGAAGGAAACCAGCTAATTAGACTGGCCGAATTGATCAGTTCGGGGTTCAAGTGAGAGATCTTGCTTCAATATATGAGGTAGAAAGTGATTGAGGAAGTCATCTGATATCAACCTCTGGCCTCCACATGCATGCCACACATGCAAACATGCATGTTTACATGAATTCATACCACCCAGAATACACAAACCAAAACAGAAATATGAAACATTAACTTGTAATATTCTAAGAAATAGAGAATTTTTCCATAGATTGCAGAGGTAGATATGTGAAGTACTTCCCATTATTGTAGGAAGTTTAATTATTGTGTATTCTGATAGTAAGGTAGGCAGAATAATACTAACCCAACCCCCAAATTTTCTATATCTTAGACTCTGGAATTTGCCTAATGCAAGAGACTTTGTACGTGGGATTGAGAACCCTAGATTACACAGGTGGACCCTAAATGGGATAAAGAAGTTCTCTGAGAGAGTCAGAGAAAGTCTGGCCAATGTAGAGTGTCAGAAGCAGAGAAGGGTGTAAAGATGCTGAATTTTTAGCTTAGAAGTTGGAGAAAGGGCTCAGGAGCCATGGAATGCAGCCACCCTCTTTAAACTATAAAAGACCTGGAAAGGATTCTCCTATAGAAACTTCAGAAGGAAGACAGCCCTGTAACGTGTTGATTTTAACTCAGTGAGATCCATTTTGGATGTCTGAGCTCCAGAACTGTAAGATGACAAATTTACTTTGTTTTAAGTCACTAACCGTATGACAGTGTATTGCAGCAACAATATAGGCATACAGACAGCTAAGATAACCATGTGGTAAGTCTCGATCTTGATTGGTAGATCCTGAGGATATTACTCAGAGAAAAATATTCCAATGGAACTGAAAGGGAGAAACTGGGTGCAGCATTGCTGGACTTAGGACACCGAATCATATATATGCCTCCATCTTAGTATCTTCAAGGTCTTCATTAAAATGTAAAGATAGGGACATCAAGACCCATAGTGAGGCTAAGAATAAGTATCCTTAAAACTAGACCTCTCAGATTAAGGCAACTTCCTAAACTGTGTGAGTTTGAATAAGATGACTAGCTTTCCAAGGCCTTCATTTTCCATCCGAAAATGGGTATAGTTGTAATTTCCATATCAGACTGTTGAGAGGTATAAATGTACATTACGTGAAGCACTGAGAACAATTCACCACACAGCATATGTTCAGAAATGTAAGCTAACCCGAGTCTCAGCGAGTCATTGGCACATTCAGGCCCGGAATCTACATGCCTTGTCTTAGTTCTGGGACTGGTTTCTCTGTGGAAAAAGTGACCTCAAGAAATAGCTGATTGAGAAGGCACCATTAACAGTTCATCACGTTAATGTGGGGAAATAGAATTTAAAAACAATACCATTGAAATAGACTTTTGTGTCATTTTAAAATCACTTATTTTGGAACAAATAGAATTTCAAGTCTGCTCAGAGTGAGAAGCACAAAATAACATTGTTACAAAGAAAACCCAGTTAGAGTAAAGGTGGTCTGGGGAGAATTGAGAATGAGTTCTAGTGATCCTTTCTCCAACCTCCTCTTGGAGTTCTTCAGCCATACAGTCTCCCTGCTGTTTTCATGTCGTGTGTATGAGTATGTTATGCATATGTCCAATTTAGATGTGTATATGAGAGAAAACATGATTTTGGTTTTTCTGAGCCTAACTTATCTTGCTTAGTATCATCATCTCTAGGTTCATCCATTTTCTTGCAAATGATATGATTTCATTTCATCTTTATAGTTGAAAAACTCCATTATGTATGTGACAGTGTACATGTGAACACAGTCATGTCTCGTTACATAAAAATATGTAATATAATCATGTTTCTATCCATGTGTTGATGGATATCTAGGTTAGTTCTATGTCTTGGCTATTGTAAATAGTGCAGCAACAAACATGGATATGCAAGTTCTGTGAGCACTTACTTTAGCATGTATCCCCAGAAGTGGTATGCATGGACCATATGATAGTTTTATTTATTTATTTTTTTGAGGAAACTTATACTGATTTCCATAGGGGCACATAGTTAACAGTGCCACAAACATCATAAAGGATTCATTTTCCCTACATCCTTGTCAGCATTTATCACATTTTTTTTCTTTTTAATGATAGCTATTCTGGTTAGGGCAAATGGAATCTTGATACAGTTTTTGTTTGGATATCCTTGATGGGTGGAAATGTTGGATTTTTTTTCATCTCTTTCCTGGCCATTTGTATATCTTCTTTTGAGAATTACATGTTCAATTCTTTTGCCCATTTGTTAACTGGATGAATTGGTTTGGTTTGGTTGTTTAAAACTTTGAGTTCTTTATATCTTCTACATAGTAATTCCTTTCAGATACTCAGCACAAACTTGTTCCTGTCACCTGAGACTGTTTCTTTACTTGGCTAATTGTTTCCTTTGCAGTGCAGAAGATTATTCATTTTTTGCAATTCCAATTGTCAATTCTTACAGTCATTTCCTAGTAGAATACTTTTTGGAAGTACCTTGCCTATACCTTTATCTTAAAGAGCTTTCCTCTAGTACTTTCAAGTTTTGGGCTTTACATTAAGGTTTATGGTCAGTTTTGAATCGGTTTCATAGAGGATGAGAGATAGTTATCTACTTTCACCCTTCCACATGGAGAGCACTATTTCTTGAATAAGTTGGGTTTCTTTTTGTTTCCCCAATGTATCTTATAATGGAAAGTATTGGTTGTCCACAGGATCTAGAATCACCTAGGAATGAGCCCCCAGACATACCTGCAAAGGGTTATTTAGCTTAGATCAGCCTCTGAACTTGCCTGTGAGGGCTGTCTTGATTAAGTTAGCTGAGATGGGAAGACCACCCTAAAGGATGGTGACACCATTTCTTAAGCTCTGTTCCTGGACTGAATAGAAGGAGGAACATTCATTATTCTCTGCTTCCTTACTATGAACGCAATGGGATCAGTGGCCTGCAGCTCTTGTCACCAGACTTCCCTGCCATGATGGACTGTATCCTTGAACTGTGGGGAAAAATCAGGACCAAACAAATATTGCTTTTATTGGGTACTTTGTTGTCATAGCATTAAGAAAGTAACTAATACACATATCTGTTTTTGCTGCCTTTGTCAAAAATCCTTTGGCTATGAGTATGTTGGTTATTTCTGGACCCCAGTTCTTTCCCATTGTTTCATGTATCTTTGTACTGGCACCATGCTGTTTTTGTCACCATGGCTTTGTAGTATAATCAGAGAGCAGATATTCTGAAGCCTCTAGCATTATTCTTTCAGTACAAGATTGCTTAGATAATTTCAACTATTTGTACTTCCATACAGATTTTAGAATTTTTTCCTAGTTCTCTGAGAACTGTCATCAATCTTATAGAGATTATTTTGAATCTGTGGGTTGCTTTTGGTAGAATAGCAATTTTCACAATATTAATTTTGCCAATCCTTACTCATCAGAGGTCTTTCTCTCTTCTAGCTCTTCTTCAAATCTTTTCTTCAGGGCCTTAAGCTTTTCCTTATAGAAGTCTCTGATTTCCTTGATTAGGTTTATTCATAGGTATTTTATTGTATGTTTATTATATTTTTAAACCAATATGTTCTTTGACACTATAATACATGTATAGAATGTTCTTACCTCGTTCACGTTCTCATCTCCTTCTGAGCACTTGTAACACCACTCCCTGCTTCCCTCTAAGTCCTTTTTTTGATATTCATGATTTTATGTCTTGCTCTGTTACTTCCTGAGTTTAACCAAGGTTCTTTGTATGACAATGAGTTTGGAACTGTCCATTGGAGCCTGGTTAGGCTCATCTATGGGTACTCAAATGAAGACGATGACTGTCTCTCGTTAAGAATTCACCAGTAACCAAACCTCAGAAAGGAGGGGAATGCCCTCCTGATCCATGGTTGACTAATGAGAAGCCTAGTAAGTAGAGGCTCAGTGGAGGCAGTTTCAGCTGCTATGGGATCATGATCGCAATGGCAGTGTCCTGGCCAGAAGTCAGCATTCTTTAGCATTCTTCCCTGTCTTCAGACACTCACATTCTTTCTGTTCCCACTTCTGTGATGTTTCTTCAGCCTTGGAAGGGACAAGCTAAATGTCCTGCTTAGGGTTGTCCACTCACTTCTCAGCACCTTGAACAGCCATGATTCTCTAAGCTCACTGCTGCTCATTGCTAAGACAAACCTCTCTGATTAAGGCCCGGAGAAAGCATTTAGGAGGCCATTTGAGGCCCTTGCTCCTCTTCACTGGGTTTGCCTTCTGCTTCTCTGAACTCTGCAGTTGTCTTTTGTGCTATTCTGTGCTCTCCTATTTTTCTATTTGGAAAAGAGTCTATTTATATTTTGACTCTTCTCATTCACCTCTTGCAATGGTTACTTTTGCGTGTTAACTTCATTAGATGAGGAAATGCCCAGGGCACTAGTAGATCACAACTTTGGGTATGTCTGTGAAGTCCTATCCAGGGAAGATGAACCGATTGAAGAAGTCCTGCCTTGAACGTGATGGCATCATCCTGTGGGCTGGGTGGGATCTCAAGCTAAACAAAGACAGAAACAGGAAAAAGCCAGATGAGCACTGCTATTCCCTTTTCTGTTTCCTGGTCCAGATGTGAGCAAACACCTCCTTCCACCCAGCTCCCATCTGCTCCTGCTGTTATGCTTTCCTTCCATGATAGATGATATCCTCAAGCTGTGAGTCAAAATGAGAACCCTTTCTTAAGCTACTTCTGGCTGGTATTTTGTTACAGTAACAAGAAAAGGTCAGAGGAAGGCAGTTTCTAATTGACCATCTTAGCCTGACTATCACATTTTTTAGTCTTTTTTTTTCTTCTCTCTCTCTTTTCCGTCAATGAAGTGAGGGAATGAGTCATTTATTGAATTGTCACTTTGGTGCTAGGTTGATAAGTGGAACTGGCCTTCCTGGAGTTTATGGGTTGGTCGACTCACTTGGAAAGTCTGTTTTTCCCCAGCACAGGGAGTTTTGGGTAATGACATACACACTATTGGGGACTGGGGAATGCAGACAGTTCTTTCCTGTTCCCCTCAAGGAAGTTTGCAGCCTTGGAGAAGTCACTTTATTTCTAGGATCACATTAATTCGTAGGTTACCTGAAATCATATGGAAAGTGTGTGTGTGTGTGTGTGTGTGTGTGTGTGTGTGTGTGTGTGTGTGATTTTAAATGTAAGACTCTCTATTGGCTAAGTCTGTTTACATCACTAAGTCCACTTCTTTTTGGAATATTCCAAGACAAGAGTAGAATCGGCTGGGACCTGAAGGAAGATAGAAATTATTTGGTGGATCAGCATCATTTTCTAAACAGGAAAACTAAGGACCAGATAGTTTATCAAAACAGAAGTAAATAGGAATGTGAACCTGTAATTTAATAGTAAAAATTTCTGTTCCCTGGAGGAGTTTCTATCTACTGGTCTCTATGTCCCAGGTGCCTCCTGTGGGTTTCTCCATTCTTTTTGTTGACACGACCTAAGCTTGTTCTGTCTTGAAGGATGAGAGCATGGTTCCCCTTGGTCCTGCCTGCATTCCCCAGTCCTCACCTTGACTGCTGCAGTGTGGGGAGGATCTGTAGTGGCAAGCAGAGCAAACTTTAAAATCCTAATCACTGTACTTGTTCTCTGGCGAAGTGGCAGTAAAGCATAATTGTGCAGATTGCTGTGTGTGGCTCTGGGGAGGGGAGGGAACCACCTCAGTCAGCTCTTTCCAGCCCAGTGATCCCAGCTGAGCCCAGGCAAGTAACACAGATTCTTTCCTTTTTTACAAGGTACAATGGATTTTTAATAGGCTCTTACATTTCTAACTGCTTTTTGACCCATACCTGCTAACTGTTAGGATCTAGCATTCTGAGAAATATGTCATTAACTAGATCCCTTTCTGTTGGCTGTTTATTCTTACTAAGAAATTAAATAACTTCTGTGAGCTTATGTGGATTTTTTTCTATTTTATCAAGGGCTTAAATTCCTAGCATCACTGTGTGAAATGACAAGGATATTTTTTTCTTTGCATAGGTCAATTAATATAGGGGCGTCCCTTGAAGAGACTTGGGTCAAGAATTCGAACGTGTCAGCAACAATTATAAAGCACATGGTCTGTGGGATGACTGTGCCTACCTTATATGATGAAATTGGGACTCAGTGTCAGATGGTGATGAAAACTCAAGTTCATAGTGGTATTAAGGGATAAATATTCTAGTTCTTAGTTTTTTCTGGTTTATTTTGTATCCTATAGTCACAACATGGCCCCCAAGCATCACACTCAACTCCATCCCTTTGTATAGCAGCCCATTTCATGCCCACTGCCCTCTCCTAAGATGTTTGAAATGTCTATCATAAGAAGTAATTTGTACATCAGACATGAATGTCTCCAAAAAGCCACTATTAACTGCAGGTTGCATCTGAAGAGAAAGACTGTGGTGTGTGTGTGTGTGTGTGTGTGTGTGTGTGTGTGTTTTGGGGCTAGGGAAAGGTCTGGTCCTCTGTGCCTTGTTTGTAAGAGAGATGTGCCTCTGAGTGACTGGAGGTCATTAAAACACTCTCCAAGAGGATGTAAGAGGGTTTTCAGGAATGTTAGAGGAGGTCCCTGGATGGGTGGGATATAGCCCTTATGTGTATATTAAGGGCAATTTTCTCTGTAAGTTAAGAAGGTAGAGTCTCCTAGGGTCTCAAGGTAAGATGATTCTATTGTATGTATAAGAAAGCCAACTCTCTGTGGCTTTTGGAAAACAGGGTCATGGCTCTGTGTGTGAGAACAAGTTCTAATATGCATGAAAAGGCAGAATTTCCTGGGTATAAGACATCTGGATCTCCTGGTATAGAAGAGAGAATCTCTATTTACAAGAGTATACTACAGTTATGCTTTATAACAAATTTCTTAAAGCCTATTCATACAGAACAATGACCATTCATTCTGTCTCACAGCTTTGTGGATTAGATATCAGCACAAAGCACAGAGGGAATGGCTTTTCCTCTGCTCCTCCTTAATTATAGCCTCAACTGAGATTGTTGTGAGGTTGTTCCAATGACCATGGGAAGGTTGGCTGGCTCTGACAGGACCTTCTAATTCTTGTTGTTATTTGATTCACCACTAAATTGATTCTTCAGAGGCTAAAACATTTAAGGAACCTCTTCTCACTCTTGTATCTGGGTATGGTGGCTGGGTTGAGGTGGCCAGCCATCTTTTTCTATAGCCACCTCCAACCTTTTTGGTGGCTAGTTATTCTTGGTATTAATGTGCAAGATATAAAAAGTGGAAGCTATTAGTATCTGGGGCCTTGAGCCCAGAAAACAGAACAGAATCATTTCTACTATATACTGTTGGTTCGAAGAGTCATTGGAATCTCCCCAGATACAAAGCGAGGGAGCACAGATTGCATCTTTCAATGAGAAAATTGTCAATGAATCCCTGGCCATCTTCAATCTGCCATAATGATGCCTAAGTCTGTAAACAACAGCTGGGTCCTTAATTATTAGAAAAGCCACGACTTGTAAGTTTGGAGATGTAGTAGTCACATTTCTGCTGTTGTGATAGAAACAATGGAACTTATAAAAGGAAGAGTTTATTTAGCTTATAGTTCGAAAGGGACAAGAGTTCATCATGGCAAAGAGGCTTGGTGGCAGAGGTGGCTATAATAGACACAGAAACTAAACACATCTTCAAGCAGGCACAGGTCCCAGAGAGTGACTGGAGACCTGGTAAGATTTAATAACTCTCTAGTCCCACCCCATGTGACCTGCTTTCTCTAACATAGCCACAACTAAGACCTCCCAAAACAGTGCCCCCAACTGGAGACAAAATGTCCAAATACCTAGAGTCCCTGGGAGATATTTTCATTCCAACTACCACAAGAACCATTCCTCTCTCCTGTCCTGTCAGTGGACTTCAGAGATAGAGGACCCATGTGGGTGTGTGCCAGGAGATGTGACAGAACATGGAGCTTTCTGAATAAGACTGAATGGATGACGTGATTCTGTTTTCTGCCACTTGTTCTGCTCTCATCCCTTCCTGTGTCTAGTGGCCAAGAAATGGCCTAAGGGATGGCAAAGCAGATATCCTGTTGTGGATTTCAGATTGGACATCGTCATGGGCCTGGTCTTCCTTACCTTATACTCTGAGATTTCTCCTACTGGTCTTACCTGTTTGTTTCCAAGTTGGCCACCAGCAAGACATGTTGTATCATGCAGCATTTTTCTGCAGAGTTTGGCCAACTTCAAAGATATGAGGAACAGTTCCAGAGGCTGCTTTCACCTCTTAAAAAATCAACTACAAATTTGTAAGTTGTCTTAAACTACCCTTAGTTACAATAATTTTCTTGTGTCATTGAACTCACTGAAAGCTCTTAAAGTATTGGTTATGATTTAGGTAAAGGAACTGGCTAAAACTCACCAAGGAAACACTAAGCAGAGTCAGGAAGGTACCACTGTATGATTTCTGTGTCATTCTGTAGAGCTGTAGAGCAGGAATCTTTACTTTTCAGTGTGTGATAAAGCAGAGTATGACCAGTTAGGAAAGCTCACCCAAGCATCCATGCTCAGAGGTTTTATTGGGACTCCATTGTGCTGGAAAACTTGACTGACTGTGCATGTAGTTTACCACAGTGTTCAGGTCAACTAACACATGATCTGAAGTCCCAACCCTAAGTCACAACTCTTTGGGGCTTTCAGTTTCCACCTTAATAATATTGCAACTGATTGGCTAACTCAAGAACTCCAAATTATTGTACTGAAGGAGCTGAGCACAAAGCCCAGGCATCTTTCCAATGAGGTCAAATTCTCTGTTACTTGGTCTCACAAAGGGAAAGCAACCACCTGAGTGGTGGATGGATTTCCCTCATATGAATATTCTTTGTGACATTCTGGAACTAGGATGATAGGTTTCTCTGTATCATGCAAATTCTGGCAACTTCAATAATTCTACTTCCAGATTGCCAGATATTTCAGATTCTCTCCAATCCCCATTTTCTCCATGATATCATCAGTAGGTCCTTCCCAAACCTCTAGGATCACTGCTGATTTGTTATTTTCAATATTTTGTTTACCATTTTTATTTTATGTGTATGAGTGTATTGCCTGCATGTATTTGAGTCCACTTGTGTTATGCAGTACCCACAGAGGCCAGAGGAAAGTGCTGGATCCCCTGGAAATCGAGTTAAGGATGATTGTTAGCCTCCATGTGGGTGCTAAGAATCAAACCCGGATCCTCTAGAAGAGCAGCCAGTGTTCTTACTCACTGAGCTGTCTCTCCAGGCCCTAATTTGTTATTTTAACATATTAGTATTACAAGAATGGGTTAGGTAGACAGTGCCTCAGTTTCCTTCTACCAAAAATTTTCTTTCTCTCTTCTTCTGCTCCCTGACTCAGAGTGGGAGCGTTGGCCTTCAACTTCCTTTTCTTCTCTGGATTCTTCATCTTCAGTGATCCTTTCCGGTTCCATTTGAATGTACTCAAAATCACCAGCTCTTCTAACCACAATTTTCTGTATTTTACTATCATCTGTTTTTAAACTAAAATGTTCTTTTTTCTGTCTCCACCAATAGAGGAATAATGATAGCAACTTGTATTTATGTGGTGCTGTTTAGCTGACAAGATGCATTGTTATGCTGTGGTGGGAAACATGTATACCTGGTATCCCATTTGGTTTTTCATAGAAGAATACCCCAATTCTTGCAAAATAGTATTTGGGGCTAACAATCTTGCTGAGACTGTCAATCAAGCTGCCTGCTATGTTGTCACCAAGGGATTGCCATGTAACCTTGTCCAGTGAGTAAGAATCTTAGCCCCGGTGTAAAGGATTGAAATTTATCAGTGTGCATCTTGCTGTGATCTTACTAAAACTTGCAACCCACTAGATAAGATCACCTACAGTCTCTTACCTTGCCTTGGTTCATGTCCTCTTCCAAGACCTCGTTCTTCATCTTTTAAATATTCTGTTAGCCCATAACCCATTACTACATTCTTTCTGTTCTAAATTAGCTAAATAGCGTCTGTTGTTACCCATCTAAGAACCATGCGAGCACCTTTTAATTTCATTCTCCACTAATATCATAAAGGTTGGCAGAAGAGGAAAACTAACATTCATTGAATAAGTATTTTCACTTACTAATTTATGAAAAATTAAGTTCAGAAAGACCTTGTACTTTTTCTAAAGTCCTACATAGTTTTAAGGCTTCCAAATTTCTTGAGATACCCTATTTTGTGACTAGTGTTTATTCCTCTCTTGATTGTTTGAATCTTAATACTTTAGTTTTTGTAGCCCTCCTCTAAGACTCTGGAATATGATTAATGAAAAGTCAATATTATAATAGACTTCAAGAAAACACTAGACCCACTGAACAAAGCCTGAACCAGCAGCCTGAGTTCCAGAACATGCTGTACTGAAAGAAGTCATTTACATACAGAGCATCTATTCACATGCCCTTTTTACTTTGTGCTATGAAGTGAAATAGTTAACTTTATGGTGAATAGTCTGTAATTTTTCTTGCTTCAGAAATACACTTAAAAACCCTAGTGGTTTAAGCATCCAGCTATGTGTAGCTGAGAAAAACCATAGACAATAGCTTTATTGTTTTATTTTTCCACCAACATTTTTTCTTATCAATAAAATATGAACGTTAAAAACGAAGGCATTTCAGAATGAAGATCTATGGGGAGATCTGAGAAACCCTAAAATAACCAAAGACAAAAATAAATGTCCAGTGTGCTATTTTGAAAAAACATAAAGAGATGACTGAAAAATCACTTGACTGTTGTAATTGACGGGTTTCAGAACTATTGTAGCTCTGGTGTCACGGGAGCTAGGCATCATATTCTCGCTCACAGAAGTTGTAAATAAGATTTCTGATCATTCATCAAACTCTGATAAGAAGGGAAATTCAGTGCTTAGGGAATACAGCAAAACAAGGCAAGGGTATTGTTTTTGAAAAGAACTATCTTTGGGGGGAAATTTGTGGTAGTTATTAGAAGTCTGGTTCCATCTGGTAGGTGTTGAGACGGGTAATAACTAACTTCAGCTTGAACCTCTGGGCCATTTGGAAACTTTACTGGTTTTTTTCCAGTATGCATCCCCAAATGAATGAGCTGAAAACAAATACTGCCAGATCTTCTGACTTCATTTGTATACACGCTAAGAAAGCAAATATACAGTAGTTCGGAGGCAATTAGGGCTACAGTGCTCAGCACCATTATTTTTAAAATTATCCCTTAGCACAGTTTTGACAAGATAATGAATGTGCTTTTGCTAGTGTGGGAGTGGAGCAACTTAGAAGGGAGGAAAAATGAGCTCATTGCATCTTCATGGACCATCAAGTCCAGAGACCTTTCAGTGTGAAAGCGCCCTTTGTTAGTGCTTCTGGGGAGTTCCTGACAGATGACAGAAAAGGGCTCAGACTATATCTCAAGGAAAAATCATCACCAGAGTAACTGTACTTTGCTCAGCCTTCGCTTCCATCCTCAGTACTTCTGCTGATGCCTGAGGCTTCCCAGTAGCTCTACCTTCTTCCTTCTGTCAGGAGAGGCACCAACTCAGCAATCACCTGCTCCAGCTCATGTGCCTGAGGTTTCACAAACTGCCCTGTGCACCCTCTAGATGCTGAAAATATTCTTTATGGTACTCTTGGTTCCCACTGCTTTCCTCTAAGATATGCTAAGTACAAATCTAAGTCTTTCTTTCCTATGTCTTGTGCTCCCTGTATTTTTCAATCCCTTTCTAGTTCACTTGTCCTTCACACAGAGCATTGCTCTTAAGACAACAGCTTTCAGTTTGCAAAAAACAATTTCATTCTTTCCAAACTTACATTTACGCGAGGTTCTCGGATCAGTTCAACAGTGTTATTCTCTGTAGTGAGTTGCTTGATGGTT
This sequence comes from Eospalax fontanierii, assembly GCA_035773235.1. NCBI lineage: Eukaryota > Metazoa > Chordata > Mammalia > Rodentia > Spalacidae > Eospalax > Eospalax fontanierii. The sequence goes on along the minus strand of CM069548.1, from coordinate 21,180,368 downwards.
CTTCAAAAGATATGTCTGTGTTCTAAACCCAACAACTTGCGAATTTGATCTTATTTGGAAAAATAATCTTTACAGTTATCACTAAGAGTCTCTAGCTCTCTGGGTATGAGACTATCTTGAATCAGATAATGTCTTACACCCAATGACAAGTTTCCTTATCAAAACTGAGGACAGACATAAGGAATAGAAGGAAAAAGAAGGCAGAGGGAAGATGGAGGAAGAAATTGGAGTTATGCAGACAAGCCAGGGAACACCTGCAGACATCAGAAAAGGCAGGAGAGATTCTCCAGTTGATCATTTGGAAGAATGTGACTATTCTGACACCACTCTGAGCCCAAGAGGTAGCAAGCTGCCTGCACTGTTGAGGAGTATAGATTCTCATTAATTTATTTTAAATGATACTATATAAATTAACAGCCCGGACAGACACAAAGCATATCAAAATAGACTAGACTGATAAAGAACAGTGAAGATGAGAACCTAGAGGAAGGAACAGGCTAGAAGGCTAGAGGGGCTAAAGTGACTTCAGGGAGGCAGGGTCCAACCAAGAGTGGACCAACGGGAGTAATCACTGACACAGACAAGAAGGCACCTAATCTGTAGGGAATAATGGGAATTATAAGATCAACTCAAAGTCAGTTTTTTAATCATTAAGAGTCAACAGCTCTCAATTATGTCAGTGATAAATAGTCCTCTTTACAAATTTTTTGTTGATAGAAGTTTTATACAATTTCTACAATACTGATGAGTTTAATGCCAAATATGTAAATCACAAATTAGTACATTTTTATTAGTTAGCCTTTCATTTGTAAAGTGTGCACAGAAGTTAATTTGAGTTAGAAAGTAGGGCCTTGGCATGTGTAGACTCGACTACATGTGCTTGCTTTGAGAGTATGTAATGGTCAGGAATCACCTGAAGTCACGCTGAGTGCAGTTTGAGTCTCTTTTACTTTATTTACATCAGTGTCTATATATAATAGACTCAAGAAATCATGACAGTGCATACATTTTTAAGGCAAACAACATAAGTGACTTCAGATCCCTTGAAATTTTATTTCTGATTGAATTACAAGAAACTGAAATTGAACAAAAATGATAAGGTATACTATTTTAGTTTGGTAAGTGAAAATTTTATTTCATATATGAAGTATTTTACTGAACTTGAATATCTTTAAAACTGGAGGGGGATGTATTTTAAATTATTGTTTGTAAACTAAGAAACACATAAAGAGAATATGAATGTGACTGATTATCAAATAGTTTCTTCTGAAAATTATGTTATTGTATTGAATCAGGTGTTAAATAACACACTGTGAGTTTTTAACATGTGAGCCACCCCACTGTGGGGATAATGGAGAGCAGGGGGTAGGACGTGAGGAGTGGTGGACCTTATATTCAGTTCCTCCAGACTTAAATCTGTTTTTAATATTAGCCAGGACAATTTGAACATAATCTTTTTGGATTTTTCAATTAATTTTCATTGAATTTTTGTGGATTTCATACAATATATTTTGATCATGTTTAGATCCCCTGCTATATCTGCACTCCACTTACTAACCCCCCACCAAATTTATGTACTCTTACCATATATATATATATATATATATATATATATATATATATATATATATATGGTAAGGCTTGTATACCCCAAATGACCTTCAGTTCAGTGTGGGTTTATTCACCAGAGCCTTGTCAACCTACTAAGAGTCTTACACTTAAATGAAATTGACTCTTTCCTTCCCACAAGCCATTGTTGGCCAATAGTTCCTCAGGTGGGGTTGGGGTTTCTTTATCACTTCCCCACATCTAGCTGGAATTTTGCCTTGCTTAAGCTTATGCAGGACTTGCCATCACTGCTGTGAGTTCATAAGACTAACTGACGACCTATCCTAAAGACTTATATTTCCTGTGGTCATCTACCTCCTCTGGTTCTTACCATCTTCCACCCTCTCTTCCACAATAATGCCTGATCCTTAAGAGGCAGAAATTTTATATAGATGTTCTATTCAGGGATAAGCAGTCTGCAACCTCTCTGCATGATGACCGGTTGTGGTTCTCTGTGCTGATCGCCATGTGCTGCATATGGAAGCTTCTCTGCTGAGATCTGAGAGATACATTTATCTTTGGGCATAGCAATAGGTAATTAGAAATCATTTTAATACTATATATTTAGCAGAATAGCTGTATGAGGCTTTCTCGCATGGTCTGCGAGCTGTCTGACTTCAGGTTCCTAGGCCTGATGTCAATGTCAGGTAAGGTCTCTATCCTATGATGTGGACCTTAATTAGAAAGTGTTTGGTTACTTCTATAGGAAATAAGGTTTAGATAGGTAATTATGGTTACCATACATCCTAGTTTGTCTAGGATAGCTTCAGTTTAAAGCTATTCCCTGTGTCATAGTTAGCAGAAGTCCTGATCACACTCAGAGGTGACCCCATTGATCACCGTTCAGATGAAAGGCAAATTATATCCACACAAAACGAAGTTTAGAATCTGAAATTCCATTTTTAGTTCAAAATACATAGACACTGAATATCATCTATTACTACAAACGGCAATAGCCCATGTTGTTGTCAATTGCAAGTTATAAGTAATGAATAACAAGTAAAAAAGGAAGGCAGATTATGAGCCTGTCCAAAAGGCAATAAATTGCAAGTCTTTCCATTGACCGGACTTGCAAATGAGCAGTTTAGAAGGAAAGCACTGGTGTGGATCATCAAACTTCTATTTCTTTGCTTAGTAGCTTCTAAAGAATGATGGAGAGATGATACACGATCTACAGAAGAGAGGTTTGGGAATGAAATTTGAAAATGACCAAAGTTAAAGCCAGATCAGAAAGAATTAAAAGGGAGACCATGTAAGGTGAGATTGGTGAAGGCAGTGGCTACTGAAGGTCAGTGAACAGAAGACTGTACAGAGAATAGTTCATAACCTGAATTTAAAATGTAAAACTCCACATGAATATGGTAGCAGATATGACAGGAGTAACATAGCCATGAAAACAAACCACCTATACCCTCCAGGAATTGTAAACTCATCACAACTGGACCATGTCTTTCTTTGTTCTTTGTTTGAGTGCAAGCTCACTATTGGCTAAGAAACGCCCATCCCCCTCCATTCATTGAACACATTCTGAACTGGTTTTTAAAAGGTATTGGGGGATGGAAGGTTTAACATGAACTTTGGAAGCAGAGTGCTTTGGAACTGTCAGTTTACCTGGTTGACCTAGGCAATTTGATCTCAGTACCTCAGTCTTATCTTCTAAAAAAAAGTGGGTTGAGATTACCCTGAAGGTTGTTGAAAAGATGAAATGAGCTAAATATTTAATACACACTGCTTGGAAAAAAACTTGACACCTGGTAAGTACTATACTAATGTTAACAACTACTTAAAATTAAGTTCAGAATTAGTTTCTCTGGGCAAACTTTCTGATCCCACTTTTTGTTTATCATGGGTCATCCTCCACTAAGACTATGGTTAAGCATACCCTGAGATATACTATTTTTTTTTATTTTTCCATACAATTTAAACTCCTGTCACTAAAGATTGTGTCTCAGATTCCTCTATCACATTGTCTCACATAAGGACTCTTAAATATTTTTCTGTGGCATTTACTACATGACAGCACATTCTGGCAATGCTTATTAAAGACAGCCTGATTCTTAGCATCCATTTCAGCCAAGAGTAGGCCTGAACAGCTGAGAGCCCCTTACTTCAGATTTCTCTCAAAACTATGCTTTAAAACAAAGACTTGCTCTTTCTTTTACTGAAACAGCATATCCAGCATAAACTAGGAAAATAAAGTCAGCTTATCAGAGAAGTTTGTCCTTTTCAATCCCTAAACTTAAGACCAACACACACTATCATAAACAGATCTTATCAATTTATTTCATTGTTTGCAATGATAATAAGCACTGCTTGTGATACTTTTGATATTTAACATATAGACACCCATACATACATTAATCTAGACCTAGGTCAATGAAGGGTCTTGAGGAATTAATGTTTTTAGATTATAAAGGGAACTTATCATAGGTCTTCCTCCACTAGGTCTCTGATGAAGCATGCCCTGAGATGTACTCTTTATTTCATTTTTCCACACAACTTAAAATCCTGCCACTAAAGATTGGATTCAACATCCAATTTAACAGGGAAAGACAAATTATAATTACTTCAAGATTCCATTTTTGCCCCAGTCAGGATGGCTAACATTAAACAAACAAGCAATAAATATCCATGAAGACGTGGAAAGAGGAACCCTTAGTCACTGCTGGGGGGGCAGTATAAATTGGTCAAACCACTACGGAAATAAGTGTGGAAGTTTCTCAAAAAGCTAAAAATAGAACTACCATATACTCAACTATATCATTATTTGGTACATACCCAAAGGACTCCAAGTTCTACCAGAGAGATATTTGCACATCTAGACCTACTTCTGTGCTATTCACAAGGCTAGGAAACAACAGCAGCCTAGATATCTATGAAATGTGACGGAATGGGGTACATTCACACAGTGGAATTCTATTCAGCTGTAAAAAAAAAAATGAAATCATGATGTTTGCGGGAAATGGATAGAACTGGAAATTGTTATCTTAAGTGAAGCATCTCAGATTCCAAAAGACTACATGCTTTATCTTATATGTGGATCTTGGATTTTGATCCTGCGCACGCGCACTTATGGGTATAAGTCAGGAAACTAGAAAGGGACCCATGATAGTGGGAAAAGAGTTCTAAAGGGAGGTGTGGGCAGGGGAAGAAAGGAGGGTGACAGAATATATGTGCCCTGAAAGCAGAAGGGGGGCTGGAGCAAGGAGGGGGGCAGGAGGTTGGGAGAGGGAAGTAAGAGAAAACAATCAACAATAACAAAATATGTATTAGAATCCAGTATTGAAGCCCGTTGTTTTTGATGCTAAATAAAAAATTAATAATTTTTTAAAAGAAACTGTGGCCTACTGGAGTTACCCACCAGAGTCAGTGCTCAGTCAGTGCTGGGTAAGGACTCATCTCTCCAGGTCTGGGACTAGCCAGCTGGCCACTCTTGAAGAAATGACTGTTATTTTTATAACAGCAATGTTTCTCTGAAAAGAAGAATTCATTGTTCAACCACTGGAACGTGGCCTTTGCCCTCAGTATGTGCCTAGGTCAGAGGACTGGCCTTGTTATTCTCCTAGACGTCTCACTTGAAGACCAGTGGACAGCTTTTCCGTGATTTGAGATGCTCCCCTTCATCTCATTCTCTACGTGTTCATGCTCCTCAGAGCACCTTTGCTCCTTTTAATTTCTATGTGACACACTTTCTGTGGGAAATCCAATTCTTCCCATTATAGCCTCTGACTACTAACTTCCTATGTCCTCGACATCTCTATATCTCTGAGTCGCAGACCTTCCTATTGACCCAAATGTAAAACTGAACCTGTTACCATCTCTACTAACAGCTTGACCTTGTTTTTTCATTTGTTTTCTTTCTGTTCTTATTAATAACTCCAACTGTTACCTGTTACTGGAGTGACAACTTAGGAATCGTAGATGACTCTCTTTATTTTCCTAGTTCAGTCTAGGCTGCCTCTACCTGGATTCCATCTTTCCGACTCTAAATCTTCAATGCCACGGCCTTAGTCCCATCTTCAGTCTGTTTCACTTGAACTGTTCAGAAACTTTTCCTGTCAGAGTCACATGGAAGTCATTGGTTCTACCTATTACTTCAGTTTAGATTTTTGGCTTGAAGTTTCTATCTAACAAATGTTTCAAACTCAGGCTTCCAAAATACACAGCATAGGCTGAATGTCCCATCTTTCAGTGATGACTCAGTTTCTCCATGCGCTATGTGAGGTTCTGGTGGTCATTGCTCTCTGTCCTTTCATGTGGACTAGAATGCCTGCTGGCTCCCAGCATGTGAAAATAGCCCAATCCACTTTATTACCAGGTACTAGACCTGCCCAGTGAGGGATAGGCAAACTGTCCTCCTGTGAGCCTCAGGATTCTAACACAGGCTCAGACTGAAACTCTTGGTTCCATTTTCTATTTTTCTGGCATCCTGAGGTTATCCTTTCTTAGCTTTGAGTTTGGCTGAGTAGTTGTGTTTTTTCTTAAAGGTCATCCAGCAAGTCCATGTGTTTGGAGCTAGAGGGACTGTTGCTAGCTCTTCTCCATCTGCTGCCCTGAGGGACCTCGACTGCTTAAAGATCATTTCAAAAGAAGGCTTTGGGAAGAAAAAAATATCTTCTGTTTCTGTTGTTTCCTTTTTTCTAAAAATCTTTCAGCATGAAGTATTCACTGTGCCATGTGACCTTGGCTGGGACCCCTGTTTAAAAAAAAAAAAAGCAGGTGAACCAAAGAAAAGCATACCAATTTACTTGATATAAATTTTCCATGACAAATTTTATTCACAATGAAATGAAGACTTGAATGTGTGGTTAAATTTCAAAAAAGTGTTTTGCAAGTGGAAAGTCAGGAAAAAATGTGATCTGACAAAAGGGCTAAGAGTTCAGGGTGATAAAACGGAGATGCAGGGGAGGGGAAGTTAGCAAGGTTTGTTTGAATTCCTCTCTGTGTCCTATGCTCCTTGTCTTTAGGTCTACAGGCCCATGCTAGGTAGAGAAAGGTGTACCTATCCCCTTCAGGAAATGGTCAGAAAAAATTCTGTTCATACACTGATTCTTAAATTCCATTGCCTAAAATACTCAGTATGTTTGCCATGTTTGGGGTAATGTGTCCTGATCAAATTAAAGGCAAAACCATAGTTCTCAGATCTAAAAATAAGCCAGCATAAAACTTCTATTTATCAATAAGAAAACTAGCAAAGGAATTACAATCAAGTCAAGAGTAGGAGAGGTTGGGAGGGTCAGCAATATTGAAAAGACTGTGCTGGTAGAGGAAGTAGAGTTAACTTCTTCCATAGTAGGAGAGAGTCTACTTATTGAACATGCACTGCACTGGACAGAGTCAGTGTATCTCTAGAGAACAGTTATTCTGTATTCTTGTAATTTTTTTTATGATCTGCGGAGTTGTAAAATACCTGAAAGATGATGAAGAAGAGTCAGGCCCAGGTAACCCAGAAGAAAGCACTGAATGTGTATAATACGGAGGTTTCCAGTGAAGCACAGCACCCTGCCCCTCATCACAATAACTTGTTCATGCTTATTGTCCCAATAAGACCACGTTTCAGTCAGGAATTGGTCTAGTTTAAGTCTGAGCATACCCAGAGCTCAGAAGGGCTTACTGTTTAGTTACTTGGAAATGTCTCACCAACTGCAGAGGAATGAGTGAACACAAACATGTATCTCTGGCAGAAACTGGAGGATTTCCTCCCCTTCCTTAAAAAGGGAGATGTTTTTCAAAAGAAAGCTGTACCTGTGTGTGCATGTGAGTGTACGCATGTGTGTATGCGTGTGTGTGTGTGTGTGTGTGTGTATGTGTCTGGTATAGAAAAGGAACCTAGAAACTCTTTTGTCCTCTGTCCTCCAGGCATCCAAAAGGGTCCCTCCATGACCCCTGACATCCTGTCATCAGTACATCTCACTGTTGTTGGTAACCAGCAATTGAAAGGTCTTTCTTTTTAAACTGCCAACCAGGTCTAATTTCTTAAGGTGTATTTGCTGAAATCTCCATCCTTTTGATAAATAGTGCTACTTCTCCTCCTGAAATACAGGTAAAGAAAATTCTTAATTACTTTCTTTTCAGATGCTTCTACGTCTAAATTGCTTAATGGCTGCTGCCCCTTAGGTCCTGCCTTATCAGGGGGATCTTAGAGGCCTTGCCAGCAACACCATCAGTCAAGTAATTTGCATGAATAGTTCTTTAATAAACATCCATCCCCCTTATCACTGTTCCCTGCAGGATCCTCATTAGTCAGTAACCTAATTCAAGCTTGAAAGATTTCCATTATAGTGCCCTTTGCTTCCTGCCCATTGCCTAATTTTCTGTTCAGCAGGACATTTTTCTGCAGCCTGTGACTTGTTTCTTGACTGACATACATGCATTTCTTTTACACAAAATAAATGACTACCCAGCAGTACACATTCCATCTCCCATTAATGGTATGTTCATTTTTGCAGTACAATAAAGGTCAAAAGCATATTATCAGAGAAACCCATAAAACTCTCTTTAGAAAAAAATATGACTTAAAAATATAAGTCAGTGACTTATGAATATATATGGAGAAGGCAATCTAACCCACAAAACTGATTTAATCATTGAAAATGTACCATCCGTTTTGCCAACTTAAGAGCTTGATTATTTCTTCATATTTGCCCAACAAATTTGAGTTGCAACAGTAATCTGAATGGAATCATTTAATAGAAAAGATTGGAATATTTCAAAACTCTTAGTGCTGAGCCAGTAGTTTTCAGCCCTGCCTGTATATCACCAGCACTTAGGAAGGTTGTAAAACCTGCTTTTCAACAAGTCCCATTTGTAAATATTCCCACTTAATAATTTGGGATGAGGACTAGCAACTGCTGATTTTGACAGCTTTGTAGATCATTTTAATATCCAACCATGGATGAAAACCACTCTATTAATTGTGTTCCCCACCACTCATAAATAGCATTAAGTTCTTTTGTTGGGGAGGGCAGCATTGAAACAGGGTCTCCCTATAGCCCTAGTTGACCTAAAACTCTCTATGTAGACCAGGCTGGCCTGCATCTGCCTTCTGAATGCTCGGATTAAGGGAGTATGCCACCATGCCTCGCTAAACTGTTTCTTTTCTTATCCCTGCGTGACTGACTAAACTGTCTTCCAGATTTCAAAATGGCCCTTCAAGACACTGTTCTTTAGAAAAATAGAACTGTATCTTCTGTGTTTGCTGCCTATTATGTCTTGTTTAGTTGCCTTTACCATTGTATGTGAGACTATGTGAGACTATGTGAGATGTATAATCTCTGTTGTATAAGAATCTGGGCTGTGGATTCCCACTCAACATATATATTAGCTGGCAACAATGATCTTGAATTTTCATATTGTACTGAAACAGGTATATTTTGCTGGACAAAGGCCGTTCCCTCCCACATACAGCCTTGAGGGGCTTCTACTGAATTCCCATTGCTCAGAACCTCCCTGTCCATTTTCTAGTCCGTGCCATAGCACAACCTCTCTTCCCTCAATTTATTTACTCTCATCTGTTAGCTATTTTCTCATTACTATAATCAAATACCTGACAAGGAGCAACTTAAAAGAGTAAAGATTTCTTTTTGCTCATGGTTTGGGGATGTAGTCCACCATGGCAGGGAACATCAGAGGCAGGAGCTTGAATCTAGGTAGGCTGGGATGCAGAGATGGGACAGGAAGCTGAGGCCAGACAATAACCTGGCCTAATCCAGTGGCCCTCTTCATCCTAAAATGGGCCCTATCTCCTAAAATTTCTATAACCTCCCATAACAGTCATTAGTTGGAGACCAAGTATTTAAGCACATGGATCTGTGGAGGTCCATTTTACAAGCAAACCATAACATCTGGCCAAGTCTTTGCTTCTCAGGCCTCAGTTGAGACATTACCTTCTATAAGTTGACTTTTGCACCTGTCCTCCCATCTAACCCCCACTAGGTTCCACGTCCTCTTTCATGCTTGCAGGGCTTGTTCATTCATGGAGAGTCACGTTGACGTCCTTCATTACCTGGATCACCCACCAGAAAGAAGGTTTGAGGACAGAGTGCTGGTGGTACAGTGATTAACAAGAATAGTAAATAATGATAACAATAGATAACACGTAGATAGTGCTTGCTACATGGCAGTTCCTGTCCTAAGTACTTTGAATTATTTATCCATGCAAGCCTCAAAAACAACTCTGTGATAATTATTGCTGTTAGTCCCATTCTAAACATGGCAAAATGAGGGTTCCTCTCACCCACTCTCCCCCATTAATTAAACTGAATATTCTAGATCATGAAGTGATCAGATCAAGCAGAGTTGCTGAGAGCTGAACTCAAGCATTTTGTCAGAGAGCCCATGAGTTCTTAAATACTATTGCATAAACAACTCTAAGGAAGGAAAGGTAAGGCCTAGGGGCATTGTGTGTGGTTTTTAGAGAACACCCCAGAGATTATGATGAAATTTAGGGACAGCAATAGATGTAGATGCCAAGAGAGATGTGTGTGTGTGTGTGTGTGTGTGTGTGTGTGTGTGTGGTATGTGTGTGTGTGGTGTGTGTGAGGAAGAGATTAAAGTACAAAAATAACAAGTCAATCAGGGCATGCTTGGAGTCTGTCTAGATGTCAGGCAGTGCTATAGTACTGTGTCATAAGCTCCTTGATCCAGTACTTACTTTTGTGTAGAAAGAGAAGGTAAGAATTAGTGTCAGAATTTACCAGTGGCTTTGTTGGACTATGTGAAACTTCTCAGATAACGTGGCCTGGGCCGGTGGGTTTGGGAGTTAAGAATTGTTCGTACTGTCAGTGGAATGAATATAAAATAGACATTCTTCTGTGTTTCAAATCCTATTTGGGAGCTTCATAGAGTGAACCTTTCTATTAATATTCTATTGATACTATAACAAATGATAAAAGTGGTCACTAAGGAGCTTAAGCCAACACAAATATATTAACTTCTAATTCTGAAAGTCCGAAGTCCATGATGGGTTTCACTGGACTAAAAACAAGATATATGCAGTCTTCCTTCTGAAGACTCTGGGGAAGAATCTGTTGCTTTGGCCTTTCCAGCATTTCTTGACATGTGGCCTCTTCTTCCATTTCCAAAGCTAGCAGCATACAATCTAGAACTCTATCTGACTGAGTCCCCTGTCTCTCTCTCTCTCATCTATGGACCCTTGTAATCACCACAGGCCAGCATAGATAATTCAAGATAATTGCTCTATCTCAGATTTTGTCATGTTCTTTGGTTTCATAAAATAGCACATTCACAGTTCTGGGAACATTTAGGGAACATTACCACCTTCCAGATCCTCCAGTGTTTAAGAAATGTCTAAGAAAAGTGTCTCCAAGTGTCTTCGCCACATACTGGGTCAGTTTGAAGAATATCGTGGGAGGAAAAAAACAAAAGGAGATTCAAAATCTTTTTTCCAAACTCCTTTTTAAAAGAAAAAAGGCTGTTTAAAAAGAGTTATGAAGCCGGGCATGGCTGCTCATGCCTTTAATCCCAGTACTCAGAAGGAAGAGGTCAGTGGATCTCTGAATTCCAGGTCATCTGGGGCTACAGGAAGACTCAAAAACACCAGTAAAATTAATAAGTAAATAAATAAATAGAATTGTGTTGCAAGGAGCATTCTCTTGAGGAACAAAATTGAGAGAATAAAAACATATATTAAAATAATTTATTAATCAGCTTACATTGAAATTATAGCAACAGCTGAGTCATACTGAAGAGGCTGAGAACCCAGTACTTACTCAGTCCTTGAGTCTGGGTGGGCAGATGCTTTGGTAGCTGAAAGAGTCCCAGAGTGGCTACCTCACAGGAAGGGGCAGAGACTACAGTCGCTGCTCAGTTTCCAGGGCTGGGTGCCTCAACAGTACTAATCTGGTGCTGAAAACCTGGAGGGTTCTTGAAGAGTCACTGTCCTCAGTCAACAACACAAGCCTGGAAACAGTGGCTCCAGTGTCAGCAAAGGACTCAGCAACAGCAGCCACAGGATAAATCAACTCCGTGGTGAGACGCAAGGCCAAACAAACAAAAAGTGAATAATCTTCCTTCTGCTTGGGCCCTTTTAATCTGAGCTGCTACCAGAAGGCGCTGCCCACATTGGAGTGGGTCTCCATACCAGTTTAAGCAATGAAGACAATTCTTCAGTTGAGGTTCCTTATGCACATGATTCTAAATGGTGGCAAGAATCCCACCACAAGGGGATTCTTCTTCAGCCAGAGGAATAAATTACACATTTAAATTACACAGAAGGGGGCTGGAGAGATGACTGAGCAGTTAAGAGGGTCTTACAGAGGACCCAGATTTGATTTCCAGTTAACAATTATCCAGTAACTCCCAGTCCAGGGGATCTAATGCCCTCTTCTGGCCTCTGCAGACATTGCACACACGGTGTACTTACATAAACACTCATACACATAAAGTAAAAATAAGCAAATCAAAATAAATAAATAAATTGCATAGCCTAGCTCTGTATGAGAATAGTATAGGCACCCCTCTGAGCACTGAATGGTCAGCAGACATGAGACTATTTGATGTCTAGCTGAAAAGGTGAAACTAAACCGGTTAGTTGTAAATTAGTAAACTTTGAAAAGGTTTCTTGAAAAGAAAGTTAATTGCAGATATTTCAGAAAGACCACAAGTTTTTTATAGTAAAACATTAATGATGCCTCTGTTGCTAGACAGTCTGATAATTTCCTTCCATGTTGGGCCTGTAGTCCTGTTGTAATAATGTAGAAGGACTGGTTTTGTTAGGAGATATGTGTTAGATGACTCAAATTTTCACAATTGAGGAATGATTTCTGGTCCAGGCTGGAATGACTCTTCATAGCTTCCACCTCAAATCTAAACCTGCAATTCTCCCTTGATGGCAATCATGCTGGATAAGCCCCGGGAGAGTGAAGGAAAAAGCCTGCCTAACAGGATGCTTTTCCTCTGCACTAGTATCTCTGAAGAAGTCTGACAGTTCCTTTTTGTCCTTTATGTTTTTGAAATCCGTCTCTATTGAGGCATGAAAGAGGGCTAATGGAGGAGCCATGAGCATCCAAACTGTGTGCTTCTATTCTTCCTATAGAAGAATTCTGTGACATGTGCTCCCCTAAGAGTCTTTGATAATCCTTTACTTTCACTTTGTCAGACTTTAAAAGGCAGCATTTGCAGTGGTACAGATTGGATGAAGCTTATAGGACAGAGCCAACACAGTGTTCCAGGGTCTCTGTATGAAGTGAACTGTATCCTCTTCAGATTCATATTTTGAAGCCCAAAACCTCTAGTTTCTTAGAATATGACTGTATTTGGAGACAGGGACTTTAAACAGGAACTTATACTTAGCATAAAGATGTGGCTGTAGTCCATTAGGACTGGTGTCCTAATAAGGAAAGAAAGAGGAACAGAAGGGAGGTGTATGCGCAGTAGGAAAATCATGGAGACACAGCTGCACAGAAACCATTTGCAAGTGAGGGGAGAGGCCTCAGAAGACACTAATCCTGCTGGCACCTCAGTCTTGGACTTTCAGCTTCCAGAACCATGAGAAAATAAATATCTGCTGTTTCAGTTACCTACTCAGTGGAATTTTGTTATAGGGGACCAAGCCAACTAGTACAGTTGCTTGTTTCTTTGACCTGGGGGATGGAAAGTCTCCTGGTGGTAGATGCCCAATTTTTAGCAACAAAACAGCAAAGATCCAGCACCCAATGGTGGATTCATGATGACCATGGAAGACAAGACGACATCAGCCATGTAGCTTTAGAGTATAAGATTCAGGAGCTACACAGCTTAGCTTCTGAGTATCATTTGTTTCTGTGTATGTGTGTATTGCTCATGCACATACATGTAGAGCCCAGAGAAGGATGTCAAGAATCTTCCTCTATTGCTCTACACCTTATAATTTTTGAGGCAATGCCTCTCACCGAAGTTGAAGTTTGCTGTTTGGGGTTGGCTGGCTGGAAATGAATTCCTGGGTTCTGCCTGACCCTGTAATGTTGGGGTTATACACATGCTTGGCCATGCCCAGCTTTTTACATGGGTGTTAGAGATTTGAACTCAGACCTCTTTGCTTTCACAACAAGTGTTCTCACTCACTGAGTCATCTCTTTGGTTATCTTTATCTTACAAATTGGAAAACAAAATTGATAGTTCAAGGATGTTGCAGAAGTCTTCTGTCCTCTGCACTAAAGCTTCCATGGCTGTTCCACGCTGTATGCACATGTTTGGTTATTTTGGAAGTTGAATCCAAAGAAGCAGCATAATGATACAAAGGGAACATATGTATTTTGAAAAGAGTAACAGTCTCCAGCATCTGAAAATGTAGAATAAAAACAGTCAAGAGCAGGTGACTAACAGAACCAAAAAAACACCACCACCTGCTTTTCTGTTGTTTTCGTTTATATATGTTTTTAACCAACACATAAACACAAAATGTATGCATATTAATAGAATAGCATGTGTTCTTTCTGCCATTGTGGTGCCTGTGGAGGCCCACTGGGAACAGGACTTCTAAGAGACAAGTGTTTCTGGAAGGCTTGATGCAAGGCTGTTTTTGTTGGCTGTCAGTAGGAACCGAAGACAGGATGCTTGTCTCAAAATGGAAGGTGTTTATGCCTGATATGAATCTGAATTCTGTTTAGGCAAGAGATGTGATTATGAATATAAAGCAAAACAAAAACCAAATCAATCAACCAAACAATCATGGAAAATAGCAACACAGACCCACGCAAACAGTGGCATGTATCATGCCAAATTCCGAAGCAACCTTCCTGCCAAGGCCATTGGACACAGAAGCCATGTATATGATGCTGTATTCCTGATGGACATAAACTAATGGAAAGTAAATAAATAAAAGTGAGAAAAATAGAATAGTATGTCATGGTTTGGCACATGATATAATATTTAAATCAGGTTTATGATACTTATTTCTCATCTTCTCTCAAAATCCTTTTCTCTAGCTTTCCGAAATGTACAGTAAATTATTTTCACCTACAGTCAGTCTGTTGTACAATAAAACACACCTCTCATTTATAACTGTGACTAAACTTTCTCCCTCTGCCTTCCATCCACTGCTCTCCCAAGTATCTGATAAACACTGTTGTGTTCTCAGCTTCAGTGACGTCAGCTCTTAGACTCCTCACATGAGTGAGGCTTAATATTAGTTTTGCCTTTGGTCCTGGCTTATTGCGCTTAACATAATGATATTCATTTTTATCCATGTCACCAGTGACAGTATTTCATTCTTTTTATGGATGAATAGCATTCCATTGTATGTATCACAGTTTTCTTCACCCATTCATCAGTGGGTGGAAACAAGCTGTTTCCTCTTCCTGTCATTTGAATAGTACTACAATGAACATAGACTACAGATCTTCAGTGTACCGAGTTCATTTTCTTTGGATAATTTCCCAGAAGTGGGGTTACTAAACCATGTGCTAACCTTATTTTTAGTCTTTTGAAAACTCTTCATGGGTCTGTGTAATAATTTCATTAATTTACAGTCTCTCCAGCAGTGTCCAAGGATTCCATTTCCTCCATTCCCTCACAGTACTTTCTGACATTAGCCATTCTTACTGGAATGAACTGCTATCTATTTGGGGCTTTGATCTGCATTTCTCTAATGATTAGTAACACTGAGCATTCTTTCATGTGTCTATTGGCCATTTGTACATTCTAAATAAATCTATTTGTCATATTCAATAGGGTTGATATTTGCTATCGAATTTTTTAAATTCCTTGTGTATTCTGAAAATCAATGCTTTGTTGGATAATGTTTATAAGTATTTTCTGACATAGATTTTTAACTAACTCTGTTGATGGTGTTTTTGATGTATGAAAACATTTTAGTTTGATGCAATCCCGTCTGTCTATTTTGCTTGTCTTTTCTAAACTTTGAGGTCTTGTCCAAAATCCATGTCCATTCCAATGTCCCGAAGCATGTCCTCTGTGCTTCTCGTAGCTTCATAAGTGCACTTCTTAAATTTAAACATTTCAACAGTTTTTTTAGCTTATTATTAGAATTGGTGAGAGATAATGTTTGGTTATTTCTTCTGAATGTGGATATCTAATGTTCCCAGCCCAATTTCCTGAAAGCACTATTCTTTTCCAATGGATGTTCCTAGAACCTTTGTAAAAATCAATTGGTTGCAGATGCTTGTATCGACTCCTGCCTTCTCTGTTCTCTTCCATCGGTTCATGTGTTTTGTTGTTTTCTAATATCAAACAGAAGGTAATACAATTTATACTCCTGGAATTAGAACAAATATGCATTCAAAAGCCCACTCTTCTGTGTGATCCTAGGCAAGCTTCTTGGAATTTTAATTTCTTCTTCTTTAAAATTCATCTGATTAGTATAGTGTCTTATGCTTTGGGGTAGGGGGGATTTAATAATTATAATAACCGGAATGAATGCTCCACCACTCTTTAGGCTGCCTCCCCTAATACCACAGAAGGTTTCCGAAAGGCCTTCAAGGGTTAAAGAATACTTTTCTGCAAACCTGTTCTTAAAAGGGCCTGATAAGGCCTTAGCGTTCTGAAGGGAACGGTCTGCAGGGGACTGCCCCTGAGTGTTTTCCCACAGAGAGCAAAGTCATTATAAATTACAACAATTTTCTCTAAGTAAAGGCAAAAACTGGTGCTTTAAAAGGCACTACAGTCCTGCTCAACATCTCAAAGACTCCATGGAGGTTTAGCTATGGACCACCTGTCAGTTTTTACATCTTTCCCAAGGTCCAAATTTTTCCAAGCCACGAGACAAACTCCTGCTGTCTCTGCCCCTTCAGACAGACCAGAAAGACTTTTTTTAAAGCAGTTTTTAAGTCATTTCAATTTCTTGTATGTTCTTCCGTTCTGGATGGCTTATCTGAGAGTCATCCTCTCTGCCAAGGAGGTGGCAGAACCAAAAACGAACTTGAAATTTTAGAATTGAACATACATCAAGTAGAAACACAAGACTGAATAAGTGGATAATTCCATATGAGGAAAAAGGATGAAAATGGAAAGAAATGAAGGGAGAGCAAAAGTGAAATGAAACAATATGATGAATATTAAAAACACACAAAGAATATGCAGTGAATTCAGAACCCAAGGAAGAAAACCAAAGCAGAGGAATGGAACGTTAAAGCCACACTGAGTTCCAGAACGGGTAGTAAAGGAAGGTAGTTATAAATATCAGTGGAGGCCATGTGACCAGTTGCAGGAAGGAGGATTGTAACTGACATGAGTGTTTCTATTCTGTTTTGTTAAGAACATGCTTGTGCACCTGTACACATATAGTAAGCAGATATCTGTGTTTCGTTTCCTTTAAAATAGTGTATACTTGAGGTAAGTGTTAAACAGTTAGGTGTTGTAAATCTATTTTGTCATAGTTAGGTTATGAACTACTAAAATACTAAGTATTCCTCAAGGATCTTACCACCTATTCTAAAATATGTAATGCATTTGTGATTTACAAGTGATTTATCGTGTTAGGCTGAATTATGCTGTCATCGTTTTCATTGGAAATTAAATATGACATATGGAGATGCAATTAAGTGTCAAGTTGACAAGGGGTGGACTTGTGATAGCTAATCTTGGTTGTCAACTTGACTAGATCTGGAATTAACTGAAATGAGAGAGACTTTCTTGATTAGATCCTTTGAAGCTGGAAGACCCACGTAAACATGGGCATTACCTTCTGATGGAAGCTCATATAAAAGGCCATGGCAGAAGGGAGCATTTGCTTTTTGCCTGCTTGTATTTCTCACTGGTGGTTTCATCTTGCTGCTATGGCATCTCCCACTGTTAGCAGAATCAGATTCCAAGGTAGACTGAAGACTAGCAGACTTCCAGGAATTCTTCAGGTCTTCAGCACCAGGTTAGGTCTGCTGAGACATCCAGCCTCATGGACTGAACAGTGACCAGATTCTCAGACTCTCCAGTGTGGTATAGCCATTACTGGATTACACGGATAGTATCTTCTAAGCCAGTCTATTAAACATGTGTGGTGTGTGTGTGTGTGCTCATTTTATCAGTTCTGCTCCTTTTGAGAATTCTGGCTAATACAGACAGGATCTACTAAAGCCCACATTGGCCTTAAATTACTGTGTAGGCAGAAATGACCTTGAACATCTCCTCCTGCTGCCACTTTTCTAGTAATGGGATTCTATGCTCTGGTTTGCAGTTCTGGAATCAAACCCAGGGTTTCATGCAGACTAAGCAAGCACTTTGTCAATGGAGCTATATCCCTGGCCCTGGCCCATAATTTGAATTGTAAACACACACACACACACACACACACACACACACACACACACACACACACACTAGCTCATTCCAGAACTATAATAATAGTATTGTCAATGTTGTCATATTAACACAAGAACAGATATGTAGATCCATGGAACAAAATAGAAGACCCAAATGTTAGTACACACGATTTCAGTCATCTGATACTTGACAAAGGTGCCAAGAATTCACACTGGAAGAAAGACAGCATCTTCAACGAATGGTGTTGAAAACTGCATCTCCATGTATAGAAGAGTGAAATTAGACCTCTATCAATAACCCTGTACAAAGGTCAACTTGAAATGGATCAAAGACCTCAATGTGAAACCTGAAACACTAAAACTGTTAGAAAAAATATCATCAGTACCCTACAAGATATGGTACAGAAAGAGACTTTCTAAATTAGACACCAGTTGCTCAGGAATTAAGGACAGCATTTGACAAGTGAGATCTCATTAAACTAAAAAGCTTCTGTATATCAAAGGAAACAACTGATGAGTGAAGAAGCCCACAGATTGGGAGAAAACCTTCACCAGCTATACATATGGCATTGGATTAATATCCAGAGTATACAAAGAACTTAAAAAAGCAAGAAAACAAATGACCCAATTATAAATGAACTATGGAACTGAACAGAATTCTCAAAAAGAAAGCATAAAAATGACCAAGAACTACCTTTAATTGTCCAATATCCTTAGTAATTAGGGAAATGCAAATCAAAACTACTTTACGATTTCATCTTACCCCAGTCAGAGTGGCTAAGATCAAGAAAACAAATGACACCAGATGCTGGCTGAATGCGGGTAAAGGGGACCCCTCATTGTCTGCTGGTGTGATTGCAACCACTGTGGACATAAGTTTGGAAAACTCTTTAAAAACTAAAAATAAATCTACCACACGATCCAGTTATACCACTTCTTGGCGTATACTCAAAGGACTCATCTAACTGCAGAGATATTTGCACAGTCCTGTTTATTGCTGCTCTTTTCACAATAGCTAAGAAATGGAAACAAGCTAAGTGTCCCTCAACTGATGAATGTGGAAATGTGGTCCATTATTCAACAGCGTTCTGCTCAACAGTGAAGAAAAATCAAATCATGGAATTTGCAGGTAAATGGATGGAACTAGAATCTGCTATACTAGGTGAAATAACACGGACTCAGAAACACAAATGACATATGTTCTCTCTCATTTGCAGTTGTAGCACCAACCCCTTATATATGAATATATATCCTGATGTAACTGCAGAAGCCAGGAAAATGGAAAGTAACCATCTGTTACCAAAAGAAGTTTCTTTGATTGTTACAGAGTTCCACGACTGGTCAAACTCAGAGAATAAGTGTCTGTGGAATGCCCAGCCCTAAGCGACACATGTACAATGGAACCTCTATACCCAAGGCTCAGGGAAGATAAGGGAGTAGAGAGAATATTAATGCATCCCTCAACTCCAACCAATAAACTTCCTCATGCAACAGACGATGATAAACACAGAAAGCCACAAGTGGTCAAAATATAGAGAATAGGAGACTGCACAGTGTGTGTACCTAGATAAGGCTCCTATATTGAACTGCTGACACCCACTGTTCAGAGATCATTGTGAAAGAGGGGACAGAAATTGTTAAGAGCTGGGGGTGGTGGATGACCAGAATAAAACAGTTTTCCAGGCTTCTGGAAACTTGCTCTTATGAACTTACAGCAATGATGACAGCATGCACAAGACCCATGCAAATTCAAACAAGACAAAAACACAGTATAGAACTGGGGAAATGAGTGAGAAGCCTCAGCCGAGGAACTATTGGCAACTGACCACTCCTGGGTGAGAGAGAGTTGGTCTTCTTTAGGGGAGTGACGCTAGATAGGCTGAAGCCATAAAAAGGTTGACCAGACAAAACTTATCTAGTGGTTGGACTCATACCAAGGGATATCTGAGGACACAAATTTGACTTGATAGGCCTTAGCATATATGACAGAATGCATGAAATCTTGCAGGGAGGGTGATGAGGGCGTGAAGACGGGAGGAGGTCTAAATATGACCAAAATGTATTGTATGAAATGCACAAAAGTCAGTACAAATGAAAATAGCTATTAGAAATATCTAGCATAATAAAAAAGCAATTTGTTTACATTCTTGAATTTGCAGTGATATTTTTAAAATGTGACTACGTTTGCAAGATGACAAATATCATTCTAAATACAGAAAAGGAAAATACTCAGGATTTGCCCTGCTGCTTCTACAGGAAGTGGTACTGGGTTAGCAAATGATAGAGGAAATGGTTTATTGACAGTTATTTTAAACAATTAACTCATAACCATTTCCACACCCCCTGCTCACAAATGAGTAGTTGTAGGCACTGACTTTAAGACTGCTATCCTCAGAGGCATAGAAACCACCAGAACCCTCTGACCCTCCTAATGAAATAGCACACCTGGAGAATTGCCTAAAGTCTTGCCAGAGGATCAGAGGACATCTGTGATGCCTCTGGACTCAATTGCTTGTTCAACTTTGTATGATGACCATATACTTTGCAAAAGCCAGGAGAAGAAAAAGAAGAAGAGAGACTCTGTAAAACAGAGCAATTTAAATATTAATTTTTAAAGAAGTAATATAGGATACTGGAAAAACTAAAAAGTGCAGAGAGATAGGGTCACTCGGGGGTTGCAGGTAGGAATGTAAAATGGAACAGTTACTCTGGAAAATAGCTTGGCAATTTCTTCTACAATAAAAATACACTATACATACAACACAGAAATTGCACTCTTTGGTTGTCTCAGAGAAAAATAAAAGTTATGTTCATATAGAAATCTGTATATAAGTGTTCATAGCGGCTTTAATATCATTGCTAAAAATTGGACTCAACCTAAGTGTTCTTCAATGAGTGAACGGTTAAGTAAACTGATAAACCCATTTGATGGCTTGCTACTCAACGGAGAGGAACAGGACTGTCAACAGAAACAAGGTGCACGGACCAAAGGAAATTATGTTATGTGGGAAAAAAGACATTCTCAAAAGGCTTATGCCATATGAATTCACTCTTGATACATTTAAAGAAGCCATAAAGATAGAAAAAAGTATAGTTGTCAGGAATACAGGCATTTAAAATAGAAATTTTATGCAATTAAGACAGAAACATTATGAAAAATGTGGGCCTGAAAAAGGATAGTGTGAAGGGCCTTATGGCGAAGGGACAGTTCTGTGTATAGGTTAAGATGATAGTTGCCCAAAGCTGTGTGTGTAGTACCCTATGACTATACATATAGGTACACAAGTTGCTCTATAACATGATGCTCAGATAAGTTCTGTGAATTGCATCAATGTCAAACCAAACCCATTTCTCTATACTCAACAATATTTCTAGTTTGTGTGGTTGTATCTTTGCACCAAACAATTCTCCATATCTCTATTTCTCCACCAAATAGAATCTCTAGTATTTAACTGTGTTTCAGTACAATTCTGATACCACGTACCTGCTGTTAGCTTCAAATCCCACATGTGAAAAGACTCTTCCAGCCAGGCTGCTGCTTCTTCAGTTGCTACTTCTAAGCCCAGGTTGCTCCTACATTTCTGTCTGGCAGGCTTCAAATCAAGGGTTCCCCAAGCCCTCAATCCTGAAAGATGGTTTGCTTACAAAACTCAAGAAAACACTTTAATGGTTTGTTTAAAGGGTGTAACTCAGGCTCAGACAAATGGTAAGGCATGCATAGGGCAAAGTGTTATGGGAAGAAGTTTGAAGCTTCTAAGGACTCCCCAGGTGAAAACTTTCCCATGATCCACAGCTTTGCCAGGTCTTTGAACCCCATTGGTTAGAATTTTGATGGCGGTTCCAATACATAAGCACACTGACTAATTATATCATAAAATAGCCAGTCCCCATCCTGAAGCTATGGAGACACCCAGTCATCACTCATCTCATTAACATGTAACATTGTAATTTGAAGACATCAAGGCTCCCAAAAGCCCTTCTGTCAGGAACCAGGGACTATAGGACCAGCTCTTACAGTGAAAGATGTTTGATGGGTGTGGCAGCACAGGTCTGTTAATGCAGTATTTGGGAGGCAGAAGCAGGAGAACTGTTGCAAATTTGAAGCCAGCAAAGTCTACATAATAAGACTCTATCTTAAAAATAAAACAAACAAAAAGAAAAAACTAACAAAAAGATGCTCCAATTTCCCCCACAGTTGTGGAAATCACAAGGGGTTTAGGAGCTTTTGTGTCAGGGAACAGGGACAGGCACCTGGTGTATATTTCTTAGTCTGTCACAATGATGCAAGATTCACACTTTCTAAGAAGAGTGACAGTTGTGGGGGATCACCGTGTACACTTGGAATTTTCTATGAACCTTTAATTGTTTAAAAATAGTTAGCAGGACATGGTGGTACATACTTTTAATCCCAGTACTAGGGAGGTAGAGGTAGGAGGACCTCTGTGAGTCTGAGGCCAGCCTGGTCTATATAGAAAGTTCTAGGCCAGTCAGGGCTACATAGTCAGACACTGTATACAAAAAAAAACCATACATTAAAGAATTTTATGGACTGGCAATCTATCAGTTGGTAGAGAGCTTACCTAGCATGCTCTAGGTTTATACCCAACACCACACATAACCAGGCACAGAGGAAGGTGAACAGAATCCAAGGTCACCATCAGCTATGTAACAAGCTGGAGGCTGGCCTGATATGTGACTCCATCTCAAAATAATAATGAGTTTTAGAAACTACTAAGCCATAGTAGTTCTGGATATACAGTTGGGTAAGAAAACTAAGTAGAAAGTAAGGAGGTAGTCACTGTACACGTTATGGGAACGATTAGTTGGGGAGAGAGGGAACTATAATCAGAAAGAGGCCTGTTTGGTAGTTTTATTTCTGCCTTGGGCAACAATGAAAGGAGCTTACATCATAATTCATCAGGCTCTCCACGCTTTGTGCAAGGGTTGTATATCGTGGTATATGTGTGTACACAGGCATGCCTGTATACTCTCTGTGTATGCTTTGGTTTGTGGAGCTGGGGTGAGCTCTTTATTGTTCTGTATGTGGCATAGCGGAATGAAATATCAAATTCTTTCCCTCAAGGGAAGGTCCCAGAATGCATTTGGCCTTGATGAATTTACATCTGGGTAAATGCTGGGTCATACAATCATGGTCTCTAAATGTGGCATTATAGATTCAACGGGTGTCCCTCTACCTCAGTATTTTAAAGCTGTGGATGGCCAAGTTCAGAATGCACCTCAAAAAATGTTGGCTGGCTGGAGCCAACTGTGTGTATCAGACTTGTCTTGAGGATTCTAGGTAGGATAGTCCTCAGAAAAAATTCTGACAGATTTCCACATAAAAAAAAGAGAAATGCTTACCTCACAATCATGTATAAATGTTTTATTGAACAAAGAATGCATTTTCAGAAGATTTTTCCAATATAAGCAAGATGATGTTATGGAGAAGGCAGCAAGAAGTCAGAGTGACTGGACAAGCCAGCATGCTATCCTTGAAGAGTTCGCTAATACTAATATAATTTCATATTAAATAAAGAAGAGGAAAGGATAGTCAGGAGAGCAATTTAATGTGAATGGAAAAGAGAGAAGAAGCACACCAATCCCCTGGGAAAGAGAGCTTCAGGGAGCACTACCCTGGGCTCTTGGTGTCACACTCATGTACTTAGGCGATGCCGAATCATAGAAACATTGTTATCTGCTCTGTTCTAATAATTTCTTATTCCATCTTTTTCTCCTTCCTCATCCTCCATCTTTATAAAACCACCCACTTTCCCCCATCTGTATTTCTACTTGAGTTTAAGATGCTCTTGAGCATATAGAAATTACATATCTAAACAATCAAATAGCAGTTTTAACAGCAAAGAACTCAACTGAGGTTTAATTTCCTCTTTGAATGCTTAGCATTCTGTCTACACATTCTTCTCTAGCAGTCTGAAGGAAAAGTATCATTTCTGACATATTTTAGTTTAGAATAAAATACTTCTTCATGGGGCTGGAGAGAGATGGCTTAGCAGGTAAGAGTCCTGGCTGCTATTGAAGAGGATCAGGGTTTATTCGCAGCATACATATGGAGGCTAACAACTGTCCTTAACTCCAGTTCCAGGGAATCCGACACCCTCTTCTGACCTCCTCTGACACTGCACAGGAGGCGTGCACTTACATACATGTAGGCAATGCACTCATGCCAGTAAAATTAAAGTAATAAAATGTAAAAAATATTTCTTCATAGTAAGTATTTTGTTTACTTCTTGTGAAGCAGTTTTGGGCAGCAGCTGAGATTATGAAATATAGTGCACTAATGGGGGAATTTTACATATGGACTGAATCATGTCATCCAACTAGGAATTTCTTCTTGATATCAAAGGTGATATTCTGTTTACATAAACCTAATTATGCTCCCTTGTGTAGATTTGTCTATTCAAAAACTTTAACCCTTAGACTGGGCATGGTGGCACATGCCTTTAATCCCAGGACTGGGGAGTCAGAGGCAGGTGGATCTCTGTGAGTTCAAGGCCAGTCTGGTCTACATAGCAAATTCTAGGATGGCTGGGGCTATAGGGCGACTGTCTCAAAAACACCAAAAAAAAAAAAAAAAAAAAAAAAAAAGAAAAAGAAAAAAAGAAAAAAAACAAAAGAAGAAATTTAACACTTGGTTGAGAATTTATGACTCTACAGGAGAAAGTTAATCTTCTGTAGAATCTGCCTTTGGTGTTACTAGCTGCAATGTGGTACTCAGTGGTTGCTAAATAATTATCAAGTGATAATCAGTATGTGGGAAGAAAGCAGGCATTTTTATTTGTAATGGCATCATGGCTCATGACAAAATCCCCCTCGACATAATATCTTTTGTCTGTCTGCTTGTCTTTGAAATCTCAGTAAATGAAATTATAGTCCCAAATCCACACCTTGGAATATAAAATTCCCATCTCCTTTTCCATTCTTCCTAAGGACACACCATTCTTCTTAGCCAGGTAGGACCAGTGGCCCCACTGTGAGCTCTTGTGCCCACTGCCCTTTCCTCGACCCAATCCAGAATACTATCTTGGAAGTCCCATTGCCACACAGGGGCTTATTTGATTTATCTGCATTCTGTCTCGACTCTCAAAAAAATCTATAAACCACGTTTTGAATCTGAGCAGTTTCAACAACTCCTTGGTTAACTACAACCCATCCTTCCTAGTCTGGTGATGTTACACCTTTCTTTGTGCAGGAGGACAGGAGGACAGGGCTGTGTCTGTTTGTCTTTTCCTCTCCAGTACAATTTCATGCTAAATACAGAGCCTGACACTTGACTACAGAGTGTTAAGTAAAGAATGAAATGATGATTAAATTATTAAAGGAAAATTTGTTGACTTATAACATTACTTCTCATTGTGTTTCTCAAGGTTAAAAACTGTTTCCTATAAGAAAGATTTCAATGCGGGTTTTGAGGCTATACAGGTATAGTTGTGTTGATGTGTCTTTTGGGCCTTGGAAACCTTACCATCCAGTTACAGAGATGTGTTCCAATGTATGATATTTTCTGAAACTGATCTCCAGGTAATTGAGATTATAGAAAGACAGGGAAAATTACTGGGACATGGGAAAAAATGGACCTGCTTGATGATCTGCACACTGCTGTACACACTACTGCATGTGCATGTGTGTGCTGCTGGAGGGGCACACAGAGCACTGCATAGAGACCCTCCTCTGAAGGCCTGCCAGAATCAAAGGGCTTTGATTTGTCTATCCAAAAAATTTAACACTTAGGCTGGGCATGGTGGCACATGCCTTTAATCGCAGCACTGAGGAGTCAGAGGCAGGTGGATCTCTGTGAGTTCAAGGTCAGTCTGGTCTACATAGCAAATTCTAGGCTGCCTGGGGCCATAGGGAGAGTGTCTCAAAAAGACAAAAAAAAGAAAGAAAAGATAAAGAAGATCTGTCTGCTTGGTGACGGGGAGCAAAAAGGGCTCTAGGCCAGTGACTGTCATAATGGGGTGGGCAGATGAGATTGCTCACTCTGGCCAACATGGCATTCTCAACTAAGGAGAGTGAAAATAGAACAATAATGGCACAACTATGAAATAAAAACAGAGCTGGACTTAGAGTGAGCCAGGGAGAAGGTATCCATGTACACGCCAGTGTTTTAACCAAGTTGGAGAGAGATAGTAACAACAATGAATGTAAAAAACAAATGAAAATAACATGAATACCCAGGATCAGGCACAAGACAAGGATTTGCATGAATTTTTAACATAAGATTTTCTAACATCCTTTGAAATTTGGTACAGTTAAGATCCCCATTTTACATGTGATGCAACCGAGGTTCAGAGAAGTTACACAGTCAGAAGAGAGCAGAGCAGGGCACCAGAGAAACTGCAAGTGAGGTATAGCTGCTGACATCAGCATGCCAGTTAACGGATCTCCCTATGGAGGACCAGCACCAATCTTAAATATGTCTCTATAACTAATCTGCTTATAGCACTATCATAGACACTGACATGATCGTCTTATCAATGATGAAACTGAGATGTAGAGGGGAGAGAGCCGGCTCTCTAAGGTCAGACAGCAAACACGCAGGCAACATGAATAGGTCATGGGTATATCTGAGCATTTTGTAAGCCATTGCAACCTCTCCTTTATGAGCCATGCTGGGGAGGTGATGTCACTGCTTACACTATCTCACAGCTCATCAGGGCAGGAATGGTGAGGCTAAAATTGACATTCAGGAATCAGGCTGTTCAGCATGGTACTCCATTTTTCTATAAGCCCTTAGACAAATTACTTAAACTTTCCAGGTCTGTTTTCTTATTCCCGAAATATAACAATAATTGCATCTTTTTCAGACAGGATTTGGGGTGTGTATATGGGGGATTGTGAGTGTTCATGTGTGTGTGGTTGCACGTGTGTATGTGGGTGCATGTGGAGACCAGAGGTCAAACTTGGCTTTTGTTCCTCAGAAGCTGTCCACCTTATTGTTTGAGATAGAGTCTCTTATAGGACCTAGAGCTCACTGATTAGGCTAGGCTGGCCAGCCCGCAAGTCCCAAGGATTTGTTTCTGCTTCCTTAGCACTGGGATTACAAGCATCTGCTACCATACCAAGTTTTGTTATGTGGGTGCTAAAGATTGAACTTACATCCTCATTCTTGCATGGCAAGCAGTTGACTGAGACACTTCCCTAGCTCCTGAAGACATTTTTAAAAGGTAGTTTATGTAGGACTGGAGAGATGGCTCAGCGGATAACAGCACTATCTACACTTTTGGAGGACCCAGGTTTGATTCCTAGTACTCACACGGTGGCTAAGAACCATCTGCAACTCCAGCTCCAGGGGATCCAATGCCCTTCTCTGACCTCCGCAGGTATTGCACGTCACAGGTGCACTTACATACGTGCAGTGCAGTACAAACATACACGTAAACTAAAAATAATAAATAGTTTTTAAAAAGGTAGTTTATGCAAGTAATAAAATTCAACAAAAGTTAGTAATTGTAGCAGTAGTTCAAAGGAATGGGATAGTAAAATAAAACAAAGTCACCTGAGAATTTTGAAGAATTTCTGAAGGGAGAAGGGGTAGGAAGTTAGAAGTACTTTTAATCCTGAAGATTATTTTCATCTAGGCTAGCAGTAAGTTTTAATAAAGTAGAATTAAATGACTGGAAATAAAGGCAACTAGATAGCTCAGTGTGATTGTTCTGGGGAGAGTTAACGAGGCCCAGAATAATGGTGGCAGTAGGAGAAGGGACAGGAGATAGGCGGATGGGAGGGGCCGCTCAGCACAGCACTCCCATGGCTGTTTCTACGCTATTACTCAGTGAGTACATCAGAAATGCAAACTCATTTTCAAACTAGACTAAGCAAAACATCTCCTCTGGACAGTTTGCTACACTACAAAGAGATTCATTCCCAAGTCAGGGGTAAGCACTGTGAGCGCAGTATGCTGTTCTGATTGCCTGCACGTGGTAGTTGTCCTTCGGTGCAGGAAATCTGGAGTTGGAGTGTGACTTCACTCATCCGCATTTGCTAGTCTATCTTCATTCTGAGGGGTGTTTCTGTGCTGACTTATGTGCTAGTTTTTTTTATTTCTGTTCTAAGTTTGAAGCATGGTCTCTAGGATTTTTTTTTATTTCCAGAATGCAGAAATACATAAGGTGCAAAAATATTTGTACCTAGCATTTCAATTTCAGTTGATATTTTTGTGGATGTCCTGCTGTTCAGCTGAATAAACCTTTTAAAAATTATGTGTATGGTGGGGAGTGGGTGTGTATACCACATTGTAAGTGATGAGGTCAGAGGAAAACTAGTGGGAGTCTGTTCTCTCCTACCTCGTAGTGGTTAGGGGTGGAACTAGGGTCTTGAGGCTTGGTGACAAGCACCCTTAGTTACTGAATCATCTTACCAGCCCTCTGAATAAATTTTATGTAAAATGACCACTCTAAGATCATTACCAACAATGTGTTATATTCTGGATTTATTGGAAGTAGAAAGACTCTTTATAGTTAATGTCTTCTTTCTCCTGTGATAGCTTTAGAATGTCTGTAATCTGAAACTAGCAAAAGTATATGAGACCGTATTATATCTCAGAGAAAAGAAAGGGGAGATGGCTAGTTCTGTAGTAGAGTTCTTTTCAAAATAAGATGGGGCTGGTTCATTTTGACAGCTTATTCAGATCTGAATGAAGGGCTGGCCTGAGTGATACAATTGCCTATATATCTTTCCAGAAATTCTGTGCTCTCTAACAGAATCTCAAGGACTGAAATCTTCTCAGACCTTGGACCATGACTCAAAAGTTCTAATGGAGCTTTACCTAACTCGGTGCTACTTGGCTTCTGTCCAAATGGGTTCAGGTGTTTGGTACTCTTGTATTTGGTAGTCAAAGGCTTTGATGAGGATACTTTGGCTGGTCAAATAGGCAAAAAGAACAGGCTGTCAGAATTCCTGTTGCTTTGTCTTCTGTCTGTAAGTCTCTGAGTTTGCTGTGTATGAGGCAGTGAATAATAATGTCACTGTGAACAGGCAGTGAGACCTCACGCTCACTCAGTGATTACTGCCATAAAACCATAGCTCCCCTGCAAGTTGCTGGGCATTCAGAATATCCTTAAAGTGCTAGAAACAGGCAAATGTCTCTGTAAGTCTACTATCTCACATGTGCCTCATGTGCCCATAACTTACCTGAAATGAGTCCCTTAAATGAGCTGTTGATGTCACATTACCCATTTTTTCCTCCCAAAGAAATTCATGTTCAGCTGCTAGGTAACTTTCCTGTGTGAAATTTACAGGTCTGCCAGCCATAAAGAACATTAATGCACAATACATAAACAAAACGTATGCTTTTTTTTTTCAAAAAAAAAGAAGAAACAAAGAAAGAAATGTAAAAGAAGAAAGAAAAGATCAGACTCTGCTTTCCAAATGGAGAAAGCACGAATCCTGCACTTTTATTTTTGATGCCTTTTTGCCTTTAAATGTACGGGATGACTATTAATGCCCATATTCACAGCAGGGGCAGAGGGAAGTGGCAGTAAATTGTAAAGCACATTTACATTATAACAAGGCCCATGGAAGCAGTGTAATTCACACAGTTATTTCAACAGAGGTTTGGACTCCCTCCAATTTAATTTTCTGAAGTTAGACTGTGCAGCTGGGTCATTCCTGGTCTAATCTGGGAAATGTATCTCTTAAGGCTGTGGATCAGAATGCCAGCCTCCCAGCTGTCATCAAGGAGCATCATTTACAGCCACAGAGGTCTGAGGGCAGAGCATCAGAATCACTTTCTGTGCACACAGCAGTCTAGCTAGCTTCATAAATTCTGTTACAAAGAGCAATAATCAATATTTCATGTTTAATGATGCAGTGCTAAAATTACTATAGATTTTATGTCTTCTGCTTTTCCAAATTATGCAAACATTAGTAACCCCCTTTTTAGTTCCTCATTACACTTCCATTTTAAAAAAAGATCTGGTGGGGGGATTGGTTAGGAAACTTATTAGTATTTAATTGAATGATTAAACAGTCAAAAGCATCAAGTAAATTTGGCTTTTAACTGTTGTTAAATAGTTACCCTTAGGTTAATACAAAATTATTCCCAAAGCAAAAAACTGATTGATGTGAGTATCGCCGGTTTTGTCACCCATAGCTGCAGAATGAGGTAAATTGTAGATTGTGCCCATGTTTTTAAGTTCCTTAAATGCTCTAGGGTATGCTGGGAATAAAATGGCCAACATGTAAGTAAAAAGTTAAGAGGCTACATTTAGGCATAAGTACGCTTTAGAGAAAAAGCAATATTGAAGAGATTTCTTATTTTAAGCCTGTCCAAACAGCATAACCTGCTTGTCCAGAAAAATGTGGTAAGGACAAAAAAAATTTAAAAAGACGTTTGATTATCGGGCAGCCCAAGAAGCTGACTTGGTGGCCACAGAATGAAATTGCCTCACTTCTTAACCGTGTCCCGCAGCCGTTGACAGGAGAACACCCAGGAAGATTAAGGTAGGAGCAGGGGAAACAGGCGCAGAGTGTCAAATCCCATGCCCACCAGTCATTCCAATATTTCATACCAAGTTACTTCAGGAAGATTCTCACGGCGGTGGGAAATCTGACCAGGAGCTGGTCACTTATCCACTATAATGGTGCAGGCTACACTCCCTCATCGCTCATAACAGAGATTTCATTTGGCACAATTTGGAATGCACTGTACTTGGGTTGTGTCTGAATAATTTAACTTGTACTTTGCAGAGGGATTTATCTTAAATTTTTTAAAAGGCAGAATAGAGTAAGGTAGAAATATCCCTATGATTTTGTGAGTGAAACTGAGCCTGAAAGTTGGGTTGGACGTTTGTATTGGGACAGATTCTCCTACAAGGGATCAGTCATCACATAGACATCTTATTCTGTCGTTTATATGACTGATTAATGTTATTAATTGTATACGTTGGATTATAGAAAAGTAATTGCAAGGAAGAGCAGATTAAAATGACTTAGGATTTGGGGGCTCATTAGCCTGGGTCCAGGAAGAGAGAAAATAACTTACTTAAGAGGATGTACAAAGAAACAAGGGCAGGGGTTCAAGGGAAACCCCTAGGCATGGGGAGGAATCTGGGGCCCATTGACAGAAAGAAGGGAATCTGTTGGAAGGGAGCAAAGGGAGCACTTGTGGGAAGATGGAATGAGCCGCCATGTGCAAATGGCTATTCTGTGGGAGCAGTGACCTTCGATTCCTCCCAACTGTGCTCCAGTAAGAGGGCCAAGCCAAGAGCATAAATCCTCTGACTTCTCTCTTCTGCTCTGCTCTTTGGCCTCATCCCACTGCCTTCCACCACTAAAACCCTTCCAGGAGCCACAAACAAAGAGGCCTGGATAATGGAGACCCAAATTAGGAGCTCCTTGGGACACAGAGGAGAGTGAAGAAAGGAAAAAGAAAGAGAGTGTTGGAAGAGCAGAGAGTATAACCTTTAGCTTACTAAAGTTTCTTTGCATCCAAGCCAGAAAAAGGCATTTATTTGTTTATAACACATATGTATTTAAGGAATTCATAAATAACTCATTTGTGGAATAGACATATTAAGTGGATGAGCCAGTAGCCATGACACCCAGGAGATTAGTGGGGTCACAGGTAACAGGGAGAGTAGAGTTGGGATCATGGTAGGTCAAGAAGACATAGTCATTGGCTGTCCCGAAGGAGAGCATGTGGATTCTGGCATCATGTGACTTTTTGTTTGAGCAGCCTTTGGAGAGTGTGGGAAGGATGGAGGTGAAGCAGAGAGACGTGAGCTGGGTCCTACTACATAAGGTCTTGCCTGAGGAGGAAGGAATTCATTCTGACAGCAGCAAGGAGCTACTAATGGTTTCTAGTAAAAACAACATTGCCCATATGAAAACAGAGACAGATAGACAAGTGGGAGACACCAGTGATGACAGATACTATTTGTATATGTTTTTAATGATAAATTAAAACATAAATTTCTAAGATGAAATTCCCAGGGAAGATTGTTGAGCAAATGACTTCCTTATCCATCTCTGAGAAAATGAGGACGTGGTTTGGAGCTACCAGGCCAATTGAATTGTGCTTTGTATAGTTAGCTTAAATAACCAAATGATGAAATCAATCCTCCAAATTGTCAGCAGAACAGCTGTTCAGAAAGCTCTTGTTAGTCATTGACCTTATGTTTAATATGATTTCTGAGAACATGTCTAGTCAGATTGAGTGAAATACTGCATCAAAGTGTGCCCCACCTAGCCAGCTCCCACAATGGAAGAATCACGAAGTTACTGGCACAGAGTGTGCAAACCCTCTCTTTCGTACTCTCCCCCAGCGTGTGAAAAAAACAAAGCACACCATAAGCACACCTTAGAGAAGAAGGTACTAGAATGATCATAAGCCGATGCTCTTGACTAACCATGATGTAGAGGGTATAAAGAAAGTGTGAGGGACTGGAGAGATGGCTCAGTGGCTATCCGTACATCTGCTCTTACAGAGGACCCAGGTTTGATTCTTAGCACCCATATGGTGATTGACAACAATCCATAACTCCAGTTCCAGAGGATCTGATGCCCTCTTCTGATTTCTGTGGGCACCGCACAACACAGGTGCCCTTACATGCCTTCAGGCAATGTATGCATACACATGAAATAAAAATAATAAAATATTTTAAACAAAGAAAGTGTGAAACCTAAATATTCACCTCTGGTTTCCAAAAATAATTAAGATTTCTCATATAAATTGATTCCTTTCTCTATAAAAATGAACTCCAGCATAACTATTTATAGACCTTGAGTTTGTTGATTATGACATTGGAGATATTGTGGAATATTGGGAAAGTGAGTAGGAAGGATGGGAGAGAAAGGATCAATACAAGGAATAAATATAGAGCTGAGAAAAATATTACTATAAAAGCAAAATGCTAAGTATAAAATTAAAAGGTTATTCTGTATATCTGCTGATTATCATCTATATATATATATACCAACTATCTGTCATCTTTTCTCTATCAATCATCTATCCACTATTTTTGTTTTTTATTTTATGTATGTGTATGTGAGTGTATGCCACATGTGTGCAATGCCAACAGATGCCAGAAGGGATATTCCAGAGGTCAGTTCTGGAAAAGCAGGATGTTCTCTTAACCACTGAGTTCTCTCTCCAACCTCATCTGTCTTCTTTATCTATCTATCATATATACTCTTTCTAAATAATCTTTGCTTTCAATTGTTATAAATAGCACACATATAATAAGATAGTTAAAATTAAGAGATCCACACATCATATAGTAAAAGAAGAAGGAAGTAACTGTAGCAACAGTCTGCAAATAATAGTTTAAATAATTCAGCTTACGTTTCCAACCGTCAAGGCAAAGCAAATGGTTTTTGGAAGGCTTGAATATTGTTGTTGAAAAGAAATATGTTATAATATCAAAAAGGGAAAATTTCCCCTTGCTAAGTTCTAACATGAATTTAATTTTATTCAATATATGCATATACGAGAGCATAGACAGCATGTTGCACAAAAATTCTAAGAAATATGCAGAAGCGTTCTTCATAGATTTGTTTTACAAATGCTTGACTCAAAACCACCATCTCATAACAAAAGAACAATGAGACCATGCCCTCATTTATCTTTCCATCTTCTGAATAAGACATAGTTTAAGACATTGCTGAAACAAAACAGGCAATCAGTGACTGCCTAGCTGTGAACTTGCATAGTTCTATGGCTCATCTTGGAGTTTCATGCTCATTAGATCTATGTTATGGCTCATACTTCTCAGAAGTTTTTCAGTTGTTAAATATCAAGAGAGGCCTCAAATAACACGGGTTATTGCTACAGCCCTCAATTGCCTCCTAGAACTTTAAGGTAAGACCCTATTGCTGAAGACAGTTCATACTTCAGACACAGGACTTGGAATAATTGAGCTGGACCTGATATGGAAGCTTCCTCCCTGAAGACTAGCTCTCATGGTATTAGAGGATACTATACAAGTTTCCAAAGGAGAAAATCAACCAACAGTCTTACCCAGCTATAAGGTCTGATAAGCAACAATGACTGGCCCAGCAAACAATAGCTATTGCTATTTATGCAGTAGTGGCACTTTTATGTTGAGGGCATTCAACAGCTATGTAATTGGAATTAAGGCCCATTCAATAGAAGGGAACTCATGTGGTATCATGGGCAAAACCAAATACACATGAATGGAGAGGTCATAGATCCTAGAGAAAGAACAACTTTTGCCACATTCCTAGACAAATGTAATTTCTTGCCTTAATCTAAATATGCATCCCCATATTTACAGACAGGTGTACATTTTACCCCTTATCAAATGAGTTTCTTTTTTTGCTACAGATGGAAACTAACAGAATTACAGTACTGGTCAAACATAGAGAGTGTCTGCGAGATGCTTAGCCCTAAGTGACACATCTTCAGTGCAACCTCAACACCTACAATGAATGCATCTCTCAGTTCTCACTAGAGAATTTTACTTATGCAGCAGATGATGATTAACATAGAAACCCACAACCGGCCAATGTACAGGGAACAAGAGGCCACTGAATGCTTATCCCTGAATAGAACACTTATTTCAAACATCTGCCTCCCAAGGTTTAGGGATCATGGCAGAAGAGGGGGCAGAAAGATTGTAAGAGCCACAGGGGGTGGGTGATCACAAGGAGACAGAGTCTTCCAGACAACTGGGAAGTTACTCATATGAACTCACAGCAGCTGTGCCAGCAAACACAAGTTCCATGCAAGCTCAAACCAGGCAAAATCCCAGCATAGACATGGAGAAGTGGATAAGAAATCCCAACCCAGCCTAAGGAACTTCTGGCAACTGATTGCTGCTAGTGGGCCCAACGGAGGGATCCAGACTGAAAGGACATTTAGGGACACAGATCAGACAACCAAGGTTGTAATATATATTACATAATAATATATATAACGTGTGTATATGTGTGTACATTAAATTGATCAGGGGAATCTCTGTGATAACATGTGGAGAGGATCTAAATACCATCAAACTCTATTGTATGAAAATCATAAAATTTAGTTAAAAAACAAAACTCAGCTATATTTTATTCAAGTGGGAGAATATTTGGCTCAAAAAATGGAAAAGCCCATTAGCATGCTGGTTTCAAGCTTCTCCTGGTCTGTACAAGTTTGATCCAGAACTCCGCAGCATCACTGGGGCTCTGCTTCCTGTCGGTGCGTATGTGGGAGGTGTAAACAGATGTCTACTCACTTTAGATAGGACACCACTGACAGACCAAAGAAGCTATTCTACCTAATTCCCGCAGCATCACTGGGGCTCAGGGCATGCATCTTTGAAAATCCTACCAAGCCAGGCTGACAGCTCAAAAAACGGCATTCTCAAGCTCCCTGCCCAGCTTGCAGGCAGCTCCCCTGAAGAGCCTTCTTTACCTAGCAGTTTATTGCTTAGACAAACTTGGAGAGGGGCTTGGTGAGTCTTGTAAGTTTCTGAGCTTCCCACATCTTGTAAGCTTCCTGGGCCTTTAAGTTTCATCAACTTCCTGAATCTTAGGATTTTTTCTCTCCTCCATCCAGGAGGGAAAGTTTCAATTCAGAGGACGCAGCCTCTTCACGTTTTCCTTTTTATTTCACTCAGTACTTCTCACAACAGAAAATCACACTTCCAGGATTCTTCACATTTCAAAACCCTCATGGTTCAAAATCTAGAGGAAGAAACCAAAATTATTCTCCAGATTCTGAAATAAAGTTTAAATAATTGACCCTGAAAGTAGAGTGTTGGATATACAGCACTGCCTCTGTGGAGCTCACAGTAGTAGAGGGAGACAAGCGGCAACTGCACAAACACACGTATCAAGAAGTGGTATCTACTGTGAAGACAGCAATATAATTATAGATATGGTGAGTGCGTAATAAGCAATGAAGGGCACGATAGGGAGGTGAGTCAGGGAAGGCTTCTCCAAGCACACAAATGTTTGAGCAGACCCTGGATGAAGTGAATGAATAAACCATATGATTTGCAGAACAAGGATTCAATGAAGAGGGAACAGCAAAGATGAGTGGTCTGAGGAAGGAACAAGCATAGCTATTTACAAAATATGGTAAGAGCAGTATAGCTAGAGAGGGATAAGTTGTCTAAGTACAAAATGGCAGGAGGGGATAGGCCAAGGTGAAAAGTCTGGATTTTACTCCTCAAGTGATGGCAACCATTGGAAAGTTATGAATAGGAAGAATGTATTACTTGTTTGTTTGTTTACCTATGATGGATTGATGAATTAACAAATAAGCAGATTGGCCTTTTTACACAGAATACATTTTGGTGACAGTGATATATATATAATACTGGAGATGGAACAGATGCAGGGGTTTGCATGCAATGGCACTGTCCTCTGCCTGGTTGTGCTTGTCTCAGGTACAGGGTGCTGGACACTTGCAGTCTGTAAAGATCCACCTGGCCAGTGGCTCCACGTTCATTGTCTCACATCATGAAGAGTAAAGACACAGATGATATTTCAGGGCATATGCAAAGTGGAAATAAACTTTATTTAGGAGAATTACAGAAAAGTAAGACTTCAAGAGTGAAACTCCTGAGAAAGGGAGGGGTTTCCAAGAGAGGACAAAGCTTTTGAACTTCCTATTTTATTATCCTAAATATATGGTTTCCTTCTTATGGGTATGTAAGATCAGCACTCTGGATTGCAATAAGAATGAAGAGAAAAAATGTCAGCAGCCACTTACTGCCTACATCTATTCCTTTGTATCACAAAACAGTAGCCTATACAGAAGTCCATCCAGTAGACTTATGCCTATATTGCAGTGAGGGAAAAATGAATCTCAACCTGTCATACCCCATACACAAAAATTAATTCAACATTGATCACAGATGTATGTAGAAGGAAGTTATCCAACTTCTAGAAGGAAATACATGAGACAACATTATTATAGGCAGATATTTCTTAGAATACAGAAAACAAACATTGACTATCAAAAAATAAAGCAATAAATTGTACTGCATAAAAATAGAAAACTATCAAAAAGCTATTACCAAAAATTATCAAAAGCTATTACTGAGAGATATGTATAGTAAAAGTTCTATCACAAAATATAAATAATTCCTATAGCTCAATAAATAAAGAACATGTAACAACCCAATCAAAAACAAATTTAAGATACTTAAGTTCATTAATTATCAAGGAAATGAAAATTAAACTCAGTAGACACTACATATCCTCTAGAATGGCTAAAACTAAAAAGACTGACATCATTAAATATTGGTGAAGATTCAGGGCAACTAGACCTCTTTTATAATGCTGATGGGACTAAAATGACACAACCACATTAGAAAACAGTTTCTTAAAAGCTGTATATGTATATATAACTATATACACACATATATGTATATATAAATGTAAATGGAACAATTCTAGATATGTACTAAAAAGAAATGAAAGGCAGCATCCATAAGGAGACTTACATAAGAATGTTCATACAGTTTTATTTATATTTAGCAATCTGTGAAAACAGAATATCCATCAACAGGGGAAGGGTTGGCTACATTCTGGTTATGCAATGATATACTACTCAACAATGAAAAGAAATGGATTACTGATACATGAGACATGGTACATGTCATATATAATGTAGCGTGAATTAAATTAGTCATAAAAGAACACAAAATTTAATATGAAATTCCGAATCAGACACATTCTAAAGGGACAGAATTCCAAACAGAGATCCTCTGAGAGAGGAGGATTGAATTATATAGGGTACCAAAGAAACTTTGCGTGCAAGAGAATACCTCATGTGTTTATTGTTTAGGGATGTGATTCCACTAATGAATGTATTTGATAAAACATTATGTTGATCACTGAGAAGTGATCAACTCAGATCTGTTTTGAAAGTGGGGTCAAGATGAGCAGATTGATGGACGATGGATTTTGAGAGGAAGAAAGCAGATTTAATAGACTGTGGTTGTGCATAGTTAAACAGGCATGACATTGGGTAAAATGAAGTAGTGAGGCAGGAGCTTTGGGCAGAAGGGTTTAGGCAGAGAGGTCAACACCTCTGCTGTCAACTTGAGATGCTTGCTAGTTATGCACATGGGACAATCAAGAAGGCAGGTGGATGCAGAGAGTAGTTTTAAAGCTATGAGACTAGGTGAAATCCCCTAAGAAGTGGGGGTAAATAGTAACAAGAATGGCAGAGAGAAGGACAGAGAAGGACAGATAGCTGGTTTATTTACAGAGGAACTGAGGTTATGTGGAGTAGAGCCTAGAAGATGTAATTGAGAGTGAAGAGAGGCTGTCTCTTCTCTGGATCCTGTAGAATGTAGCACATGAAGAAGAAATGGTTCCTTCTTAGAAATTCAAGGAAGGAAGCATGCTGAGGGACTCAGTCAGGTTTGTTATGAGTAAAATCCTCTACATACTGAAACTATTTTCTATACAGTCCCCTTGATCTCCTTGTTCTCACAGCAGTTTAGCTGTCCTCAGAATAGCAAAGCATGGTTCTGCTGAAACAGGATACTTAAGGGAGTGTTCTAAGAAGGTTTTATTAATAATAGATTAAAATTGCAAAGAACCCAGTGGAAAAGTTGGAGGGACTGAGAAAAGGGGGGAGGACTGGTCAAGTTCTAGAATGTGCAGAGCAGATATGATATAAATTTTGTGCAAAGATGTATATGGGGGGTATGCAAAGATATGCAAACATTTCTCCATTTTACATCAGAGACATGAGCATCTGTGGATATTGGTATCCTTAGAGACCCTAGAACCAGAACCCCTCAGACAGTGAGGGGAGTCTTTAGTTCTGATTGTGACTTCCTCCTGGGACCAGTCACTTCAACACTTTTAGGAGATGAGGCATGTAGGATGGCCTCAGGAAACAGTTTTCCTAGGAACAGAATACTGTAAGCCTTCCTTACATATCATCTTTGGTAATAAAATTGAGTAACTATAGATAGTCTCATCAGGAACTGCAGTCAACTTGCATAACATCCTTGTAGTCAGAGAAATGGGATCATGGTAACTATAGGTTCTTGAAATTCAGAGGAGGGGTGTGTGTTTGTGTTTGTGTGTGTGTGTGTGTGCACATGCATATGAATTACACAGAAAAAGTTATCAAGAGATTAATGTTTTCTGAATGGCCAAGCCTAGCACACATTCGTTAGCATCTCATTTGGCAACTGGTAAACTATACCATTGAATAATAACCTTGGAAAGAGCATATAGGTAGGTTCATATAAAAGCATTCCCACTCTGGAAAAAATAACAGTACTTGTGCTCCTTGATGATGAAAAATTTGCTCCTTTTAAGAAATATGTTCTGTTCCAGTTAAAGCAAGGGCTAAATTTTGTTGCACGTTTAAATACCAAACTACTTCAACTTCTAGAATGAATGATGGTAGATATCAATATTGTTAAAAATATTGCCAGAAATACAAGGTACCAATTTGTGAGCTATCTTTTTCTTTTTTACAGGAAGAACTCAAAAGATTACAGAATCCTTTAGAACAAGTTAATGATGGAAAATATCTGCTTGAAAAGTAAGTAAAAATTCAAAGGAAGTTAAAATATTTGCTAGCTTGCAGAAAAATGACATGGAAGACTGAGAAAACAGAAATGGTTAAGTGAACTTGACAGTCGCTTATGATATCTTTGGGATCTTGACTGAGAAGTATGGTCCATTTGAAATATAATCTGATAGGGTTAAGACTTGTTCTACTGATTAACAGAGTAATGTGACATGTAGATGACTCTTGTGTGGGTTGCAGAGCTTGAAACTTCATCATGTTTTATCTCTGACTTTTAATCATGGGAATCTATAGGAGGCAAGCACAAATTTGGAAACAAGGCAAAGATAACCTATTCAAAATAATGCTTCAAAATGAAATAACACTGATCTTTACAGAGTAAAAAAAAAAGATATTGAGTGAAGATAAAAGATCATGGATTGAAAGTCTTCCTGAAGGCCTCAAATGAGACAATCTAGCACAGATGGCGCCCTCAGTATCAGGTCCTAACCTTTCCACCTGGATGTTTGGATAGGACATCTTGGTTTCTTCGATTTCTATTATTCTACAGCATTACCATGCCACCTATTATGAGACGCTTTCTGACTATTGATTAGGTGAAGTTTCTGTTACTTACAGATTTGATCCTGACAGTCTTGCTGTGCCTCTTCTCATTAATATAAGCAAATAAAAAGGAATTTAGTGACTATGGAAAACATTGTGGTGGTTCCTCAAAATTTAAAAGTTAGAACAACTACATGATCCAGCAATTCCCCTCATGGTATATATACTTAAAGGAAACAAAAAGAGTCCATCAAGGATATCTTCCACTCTCCACTGTCCACTCCAGCAAGACTCACAACCACCAAGACTTGGAGACAACCCAAGGATCAATAAAGAGATAAAGAAAATATGAAACATATGAAAGTATAATGGACTATTTTTTAGGTATGAAAAGAATAAAACCT
The DNA here is from genome assembly GCA_035773235.1 of Eospalax fontanierii. NCBI lineage: Eukaryota > Metazoa > Chordata > Mammalia > Rodentia > Spalacidae > Eospalax > Eospalax fontanierii. The sequence continues at coordinate 21,140,124 of CM069548.1, read as the reverse complement.
ATCATTTGTCACAATATGGAGTTATTGTATCCAAATTAGGACATATTGTATTAAATAAATAAGGCAGACACTGAAAGTCAACTCTCTCTTGGTCTCACGTGGAATCTAAAAATTTTGACCTCAGAAGTTGAGTAAAATGGTAATTACCAGAGACTGGGGAGAGGCAGGCAGAGGGTGGGGAAAGCTTGAGTCGAGGGTATTAAGTATAGTTTGAGAGGAGCAAGAAGTTCTGAGTTGCTGTTGCACACAAGGATGATCACAGATAGCAATAAGCACATTTCAAAAAGCTATAAGAGATTATATGAAAAGTTTTATCATAAATAAATGGTAACTACTTGAAGAGACAGGTTTAGGGTGATTTAAACATCACACCTCATAGACTTATTTGGAAACATCCCATGTTATTATATTAATATGTACAAGTTTAAAATATTTATTTGTGTGTGTAAGAGTGTGTGTGCACATGCACACGGAGTGCTTGTGGCTGTGCAGAAACATGGAGTCTGGAAGAGAGCGCTGGGTCTTCTCCTCTATCATTATCTGCCAATTCCTTTGAGCTAGGCAGAGGTCTCTCCCTAAGCCTGGGGCTCACATTTCTTTGGCCAGGCTGAAAGAAAGCCAGTGGAACCCAGAAGTCTTCCTGTCTGTACCCTCATTGGAGCTGGGGTTACAGGCGTGCGCAGGAATCACCCAGGAAGCTTAACAAAAATGCCCCAGTCAAGTTCTACCCAAGAAAAACTGAATCTCACTCTGGGGAGGGATCTGGAGGCAGCCTGGAACAGCTTCTTTCAGGTGGTTCTGAAGAGGCCCTGGGTTGAGGACCAGTGGAATGAATTCATTTCAGAGGCTCTTCAGTTATTCCATGAATTCCTCTGGCAGCAGAAGTCTCTAAAGGCATACTGCCTCTGAGATGTTCAGCCCATTTGTGTATTAAACCTGGATGTTCAATTTTTCATCATTGATTTAAGTGTAGGAAATGAACTTCAAAAGTTTCTTTTTTCCTTGTATTGATCACAGCTCCATATTAAATCTCTCATTATCAACATGTGTATTTCCCAGCTCTCTGGTCTCAGGAAGACATGTGAACATTAGTGGTCCGTGTGCAGGCTTGTGCCTTCTCCAGCTTGTCCTTTCCCCTGTGGTCCAAAGACCCAGGAAAGCCAAACACTTTTGAAATGACCTGTCAATTTTTCAGGTTTGTGTTCTACCTTGATGGAGGGATCTAGGGATGGGAGTTTGTCTTTCTTCAAAGCACATAGGCCCATGTCCTTCCGTCAGGGTGGGACACAAATCATGGATTGGGGGATTCACATGAAACCTTCTCTTTCTGGTCATCAAAGACAGGAAAAAAATACACACAGTGGACACTGGCTTCAATGTTTACATGGACACGGTGCACATTGGCCCCAATATTTACATGAATTTGGGGGTACATTTGCATGGATTTCTGGAATTTTCCTGGTCAGCTTACAGACAGGACTATGTCCTTAAAACCTGTCAGATGTGATTGAAAAGCTGGTGTACTCTGAGTGAGAAGATTAGGTACCTCATTACAGCTGTAGCTGACTGAGGTGAGGCTGCAAATCACTTCAGCTATTCAAAGTGACCATAAGCTAATGATCATTGTGTCCTGGCAGTTGATTGGTTATTCCCCCTTGGAACATTACGTTTATTCTGAATGGTTGACAGGGTTTTGAGGTAGACATCAGTGTAAAGAACAGGGAAGCTACAACTCCAAATTGTTCACAGTCAGATGGGAGTATTGGAATACACATACATGGATGTACCCAGAGGCACACACATACAGACATACCTAATAAAGCTTGGCAAGTGCCCTAAAATAGAGAAGAATATTTAGTAAGACTATAAATTAATAGAGGTTTGGGGGTCTTCTGTTTATGGTTAATTACTTATTAACTTAAGGCCTCAGACTGAGAACTGTTTTTTTTAATTATTTAATTAGGCTGGGTAGGAGACCAAGTTCAATCACTCTACTAACATATAATCACTTGATTAACCCCAGGAAGTGATTGAGGTATACTTGAGCTAGCCAATAGAAGTCAATACGTCTGTTTTCATTTGTAGTCAGTTGGTGATGTGTAAGTTATATGTCCAAATAAATGTTTTCAGTATGAATATGTTACTGTTACTGTCTTTGGTTACTGCAGGCTCTATGACACTCTAATGTCAATTTGTAATTTAATGGAATGTTTCACAGAATCAGATAATATATGTTATATATTTATAATATATATAGACTTATTGACACAGGGTCTTCCTGTAGCCCATACTAGCCTGAAACTCATTATGTAGACTAGGCTGGCCCCAAACTCATAGAGATCCACTTTCATCTGCCTCCCCAGTGCTGGGATTAAGGGTATGTGCCACCATCCACTGCTTTAAATATCTTATATTTTGTATAGGATATGTAACAGCAGTTTTAATGCTGCTGCCCCTACAAACCTATGTAATTGTGAAAATGAGACTTGTTTACCCACTTACCTTGGATTAAGTCAGTTCCTGTTTCTAATAAACATCCATCACATTTATTGCTTAATACCCATCTCCAAGGGTATTAAGGGACTGAAAGGCCTTAAGAACAGGGAGTGTGCTTAGTGTTCTCACCATTTTGTCCTCAGTGCTATGAGTCAGTTCTGGCATACAGATGACTGAACAATAAAATATTAATTGCAAAACCTGAATACCAATGGCACAGGGTAAAGTTATTTCCTTTATCTCTCAACAATCAGGCTGAGTCATCACAGAACTATCTTGGGCTCGTGGCACCACCTAGTGGTCATCCAAGAATTTATCTGCCAGGCCACGTTTTCCCCTGCCTACTATTCCTGCCTGTAGAAAAGGAATTGTCCCAGGATCCCAATGGGCTAGCTCTAGGATATTTCTCCTCTTACCTTTCCCTGCTCTTTTCTTCCATCTCAGTCACGGATCTCCTTAGTTTGAATATCCTTCTAATTAGTTTTCCTCTACTTTCCTTCCTCAGACCCTGCCTGATACGGCATTCTTTTTTTAATTGAATTAATTTCAACACTATATTTTGCTGGAATTTATATCTCCTCTCCATGTTAACTCCCTGTTACTCCCCACTCAATTTTATGTATTCCATTATATGTATGGGGGGGGGGGAGAGAGAGAGAGAGAGAGAGAGAGAGAGAGAGAGATATCCCAGGTGCCCCTCCGAGTAGATCCATCCTACCAAGGGTCACACCATTAAACAAGACTGATTCTCCCCTTCCCAGCAGTTATCAGTTGCAATAGCTCCTCAGGAAGGGTTGGACTTTTTACCCAGTTTCCCGTGTCCATGCTGGGATTTCATCTGGCTTGAACTTATGTCTCCCACGCCATTCTCAAACACCCTCTTTCTATCATTTGCTTCCCTGTGGTGCTCTCTTTCACACTGCAGGTCTCAGTATACTGATGGCTCATTCAGTCAGTTTGGCGGGCCACCATTAGCCTTTGAAGAATCATAGACATACCAAAAAAATCAAAGTATAACTAGGGAAATAACAATTCTTGAAAAACATTTTGTTTCAAACACATGAGAGAGAGAGAGTTCATGCACTCTACCATAGGTATGGATATTAGATTGTGATATAGAGTATATGACCTCGCACTGTATTTAATAGGAGGAAATATCTTAAGCCTGACATTGAAATTTCCCGGCCAGGGTCTTGCAGGGAGAGAACAACAAGACCTGAGTTTAGGTGTAGCTCTTCCTGTACAGAGTGAAATGAGCTCTGAGCTTCAGCTTTCCCAGGTACATGGTGTCCACAAAACCTTTTCATTTTCTGCTTACACTAGCTCATTTCTTATATATTCCCCTTTTATCATTCGCTTCTGCCAAATCACACTTTATCTCCAAAAAATAGTCTTTGTTTTTCTACTTCAATTTCTTTGTTCTACCTTTTCCCAAATACATTATCTTTCACTCTCAACTTTTTCTTCATTCTTCACAGCCAAGCCCAGGGTGGCCTTCATATTAACCATTAAGCATCGAGTGAGAGGCCAACACACCCGCTACAAGCTGTGACCACATAGCTTTTAGTTCACACTTTGTTCACTGTGTGAGTTCACAAACAACTCACTGGATTAAACAGAAAAAGCTATTTGGCCGCGACATCTTTGGGGATGACTAGAGAACATAAGTAAGAAAACAGAGGAGGATTAAACAGAGTTCTCTACAATTTCTGAGTTGTTGCAGGATGTGTAATAGTCTCTTTATTTTGTAGCCTCTCCTGAAAGGCTCCACTGCTCTAATTTATTATCCGAACAAAACAATTTTCATTCTGTTGCTGTGAATGTTTATTTGAGGAGTAAAGCTCAAAAAGAGAAATATCTGAAAATATTTTCTACCTAGAGTATAATAATTTGTCACCCATTTTTAGAATTCTGTTAGTAAATTCAAATATACAATGTATATCAGCTTTTTGAAGACCATTTAAGACAGTACTATTGTCGCTGTAAAAGGTGACTTTCTGATAGACCTACACTGACACATTATTTCTGTTTCTAGTCACCAGCTGGCCATGGATGTGGAGAATAACATTGAAAAATATCCCCTCAGTCTACAGCCCTTGGAATCAAAGGTGAAAATGTAAGTCACTGTGAAGTTACATGAAGCAGTCTGTTACAGTGTGCTTGTGTGTGTGTGTGTTTTCTGTGTGGCCTTCTGAACACACCTACACCTGGGCCTGTAGACATACAGAATCAAACATTTCTTGATTTCACAAATTCCACCCTAGGAGCACCAAAGCTGCTTTGGCTCACAGCACCACCTAGTGGGAAGTGAAGGGAATTGTTTTGCTAAATCACTTAACTGCTTGTGTGTGTGCGTGTGTGTGTGTGTGTGTTTGTGTTCCTTTCAAGTCTAGCACAGTTCTTCAGCTTCTATTATTTTCCACAATTTCATTTTGTTCTATTGGTGACTTGAGACCATCATCTCAACACACACATCCCACACTATTTTCAAATCCCTTTCTTTCCATTCCAATTCTAATGTAGAACTAATGTCTCCTATCTTTCTCCTATGAAGGAGAGGTGTGCTTCTCTTAATAAAGTGAGCCCCAGCCCCTGCTATAAACGACTGGCAAAATGAAGCTAGCAAGATTCAAAGCAAGGTCAACTCAACTATAGAACAAGGTATTTTTAAGTAGAGAAGGGATCTCTCAGAATCTCATTGGTAGTAATCAGTAAGCATTTATGAGTGTTTTGGGTGATCCTTCACAGGCACAAATATGATTGACAGTGATGGCGTACACAGTTCCCCTCCCTCGTTCATTCCTTCTCACTAAAGCTCTAAGAAGTTTAATTCCCGGAGAGTTTAACCATGGTTTGACTTGAAAACTACTGATCATTTGCTAAGAAGCCCAAGGAAGTCACCCTGAGAAATGACTCCTGAAAGTTTGCAACTTTGAAGAACAATAATAAGTCATTGCTGGATTCACAGAGGAATGGCACAGATTTATAATATCCTGCTGGGTCAAAGAAAATATTCATGCATTCCACTGCAAATCTGTGCCAACCATTCACGTCCTTAAGAAGCTTGCCACTGTGTGAGCATGCAGCCCATGCCTCATGATAAGTCCAGCCACAGACATGGCTTTTGAACCAGCCCAGCACCCTACTAGGAAGCTCTTTGCCTTACTTACTAGCTAGAATGGACTCAGTTATTGGATGACTTTATTATGAAAGTGTAGTCAGCATCACTATACAACACATGGGTCTTCAGATACAGGTTGCCCCAATCTTAGGAATTTCCTCGTGAAGATAAGGTTTTGTTAAGTGAAAGATGCCACAAAGGAAAGTTTCTGTATGAAAATGGGAGGGTTTCAGGTGAATGAAGGAATGGAGTTAGAAAACCTGCCTAGTCTTTGCCTAGTCTTTTTGAGATTTCAGCATCTCCAGTATGTCGAGGCAGAGGAGCAGGTGCCAGGAGGCAAAGGAAAATATCTCTGGGTAGGAGATTCCAGCTAGCTGAGAGAGCTAAGGTTTTATGAGTTAATGTTTGATGGAGGAGTTTCAGCTCAGTGAGGTACAAATGAATGGTTTTCATAGCTTCTAATAACTCTGCGCCCCATTCCCACTCACTGGAGGGGATGAGGAAGAGAAAACTTAATCTTTCCCAATAATGGAATTGGGTCCCATTAGAGAATTTACTCCAGCTCAGTGAGTTTTGTCTAATCTGGTTATTAAATTCTGAACTCCCGTGGCAGGTTGCACACTTTCTCTCTCTCTCTCTCTCTCTCTCTCTCTCTCTCTCTCTCTCTCTCTCTCTCTCACACACACACACACACACACAGGGTTTCCTACCACATAGCCTGCGCTTTCATTTCTCTTTCCTTGTTCCACGCTGGTTGCTGGTTTTCCCATCTCTTTTCTCCCTCCTGCTTCCCCTGCATTCAACTTCAAAGCTGAGCAAGTTTCCTGCAGGAAGATGTTTCCTTTAAGAGGACTCTAAGACTTGGTACCCCAGAGGGTGGGGTACCTTCTCCCTGGACAGCTTTGGATCCTTACAGGAGAGGGCATGTCCATCCTTTCTTCCAAAGGATGCTCAGACCTGAAGGCAACTATTATAAAGATGGCCTTTGTTCTAGCTCCCAGAGTCACCCTTTAAAGTCTCAGCTTTTCTTGGGGCCTCTGGCCTCTGTTGGTGGGAACAGTCTGCCTTCTCCTGGCAACAGAGTAAGGATCAGTGCATCATAAAATCTGCCCTTCTAGAAACTCTCCTCCCCTCTCTGATGACGAGGCACAACATGTCCCAGTGTGGGGTTTGTGCACAGCCCTAAGCAGAAAAGGCAGAGACCTTGGCAGGGAGATCTCCAAACGTAAAACAGACAAGAAGAAAATGTTCTCCATGTAGGCGGCCTCCACTGTGTGACCCATGAATGTGAATCCCAGCACAGCACACAGTATGTGGGGCCAGGACAGGCTCCTTCAGATAGTTTCTCACACTCAAGCCATCCGGAAAAGGAAAGGATTTGAAAGAAAGTGTAAAGTGGTGCGTGGCAGTGCAGTCAGTGGAAGGAAGCAGAGGCCTGTAGGAATAGGTGGCCTGGTGAGAAAACTGTGTGTGTGTGTGTGTGTGTGTGTGTGTGTGTGTGTGTGTGTGTGTTTGGGGGTGGCTTGCAAACACAGCTTTTTGGGGGTCATTTTGGATTTTAGACTTGGGGAATCAATGGATTCTATTAAAAGAGCAGAATTATCAAGAGCACACAGCCATTCATACAAAGGCATTTGGGAAAGTAAAAGTGTCCTCCGAAGGACAGGAGAAGACAAACTCCCTTCAGACAGTTGAGTGAAAGCAGCTAAATGAGGCTACCCGTCCAGCTGGGGACTAAAGTGGGTCTGCCTTGTGAGTGGAGACAGGAACACCCTGGGGGTGATGCTGTGCATCTAATGGATGTTGGAGCCCTGTAGAAGAAGGATCAGTCATCCAGGCCAATTGAGCAGCCATCCTTTAGGTCTCAGCCACTTTTTAGGTTGTGTCAAATCTCAAGCAGATATTTTCAACGTAAGCCATCAACCTGTGGCAATCTTCTCCCCTATTTTTAATCATATTGTGTGATGGAACAACATATAGATATACTGAACACCAATTGTTCTTTAAAATTCTGCTCATTAATATTTCACCTTCTGATGTTTGATTAAAACAATTTTGGCATTCTGATGAAACAGGCTTTATTTTGGACATTATTTATTTAGTGTGTATGTGTGTGTGTGTGTGTGTGTGTGTACATGTGTACTTGCATGCATGTGCCATAGCATGTGTGTGGAAGTCAGAGGACAACTTAGGGGAGTTGGTCTCACCTTCTGCCATGTGGGTTCCAGGGATTGGACTGAGGTCAGCAGGCTTAGGCCAGAACCATTATTCACTGAGCTGTCTTGATGATCCCGAAACAAATTATATGAGCAGATTAATGAAACAGATTATATGAAGGAGAGAGGAGATATTTTGGAGGAGGAGGAGAATCCCCAAAGAATTGTGCAAATATTTCTTTTAAAAAATTATTTAAAAATATATTGACAAATCTCGATTGCTTAAAAACATTTTTGAGCTTTCAGAATTTGTGAAAATATTTCTTAATAAAGCTTTGTCAAATTGCATTTGTTACAGCATGTCTACCCCTCAGTTAAAGTTTAGTTCATAGAAGACACATGAGAAGAGTGAAAAGACTTTGGAATCTGAGTCACTTAAGTTCAAATCCCAGTCTAGCTCCTTACTTGCCATGTGGCCTTGGAAAAACTGGTAACCTCTGACTTCCCTGGTACTCCTTTGTAAGATGAGAGCAGTCGTTGTGCCTTGTAGGATGATAGTCACAGGCTAATGAGATAGTTTTAGATGTCAACTTGCCATAACTTAAAATCACCAAGGAGGAGGGTCTCAATTGAGAAATTGTCTTTATCAGGTTGGTCTGTGGGCTCATCTGTGAAGGAGTGTCTGGAATGTTAGTTGATGGAGAAGACCCAGCACATGGTTGGTGTCACCATTCCCTAGGCTTGAACAGAAGCAAGCTAAATGGAAGCAGGGAGGTAGTCTGGGTGCTTTCATTTCTCTCTGCTCCTGGCTGTGGATGTGCTGTAACCAGCCATCTCAAGCTCCTGCCTCTGGGACTCTCTTGCAATGGTGGGCTGTAATCTGAATTAACCCTGAAATAAACCCTTTCTTGCCTCAGTTACTTTTTGTCAGGGCATTTTATAACAGCGACAGAAATGAAACTAGAACAGCCTATTGTGTCTTCTCCTTCCAAATGATTCTCATTCAAACATATCTTTATGTCCACCTAGACCAACAGATCAATTCCTATAAGAATCCTCAGGAATCCAGAATATCACACTGAGATTATATACATATATATATGATCTGCATATTACCTCAAAATATTTGAGAATATTTGTTAACATCATTTCTAAGTAATCATAATAGCTTATCCCAGATTTACTCTTTTACTCTGTTTGCCAAGTGTGGGACTAAATGACTGTGTACATTATCCATTAAATTCTTCAAAGAGTTTCAAAGAATTTATTATTATTCTCATGTTTGGAAAGGCAAAATATATGCCATATATGCCAGTCTGCCAGTCTGTTTAGCATTTTGCTTAAGGCCACAGCGAATGAGAAGTAAAACCAGGTAGAAGTAAAACGTCTATCACTCCAAACACTCTTCCTCATGAAGTAGAACTTTTTCTTTAAGCTATTTCTAGGGCATGATGTTACAAAGTTACATTTCTTAATCAGCTACTCACCATTATCTCCAGAACTGCAGGGACAATGATGCAAATATGTGGGTGACTGCCTTGGGGGCTTTACAGTCTAGTGGGAGGAAATTGGACTGGTTGGAAAAGAGGTCTTTAGACTAGTTTAATCTGATATGCTTCTTTTTAATACCATCTTTGGACAATTATTCCCATCCTTGGGCTCCTTCTCTTGCATACCTTATATCTAAAGAGTCTTCTTTGTCCTCCTAAAGAGTAAAGTATTACAGAATTAAGACCCAAGTTATCCAAGTAATAGTCTCTGAGGAGCCGTCTTCACAGTCCTGTAGCCTATCACCATCCCCTAGTGCCTCCGTGCTGAAATACTCCTTCCAATGCCTTCACTGCAAATCTTTTCTTCCCCTTCTCTACCTACTTTCTATCATCCACCTGATAGGACCTAATTAGAATACCAGAATTCCCTTAACCTTCTCAAAGCACCCCAGCCCTCGAAGAACTCTCGTTTCTATTCTGTATCAGGATATCTTGGGACACCAGGATGATACCTAGTGAGCCCCTGAGTGACTGAATATGTAAGGGAGTTGCCTGCACTCTGAAACACAGAGATATACCAACCAGTGGCAGAAGCAGCAGATAACGTCATCTCCAGCATGGAAAAAGATAAATAAGAGCTGAGAGCCAAAAACTGATTGCCATCTGTGTACAATGCAGTTAATAGTTTAAAATGTGGGAGCAAACAGAATATACTGCCTGATTTCAGGCAGCCTTTAAAGAATTATATTCACAACATGGCTTGATTTAAAAATAAAAATGTACAGACAGTATGGCTTAGTCTGCAACCATAAGGGATACTCATGAATTAGAATTATGGGAAAGCTAGTATGAGAAAACAGTTCCTATGGCCAAGTGGTGAGGAGCTTCTCACATCCCATTTTAATCTTATTTTATAGTCCAGTAGCATTTGGAGATGATGTTAACAAAGCTTGATATTAGAACGCTTTGGTAGTCAAAGATAATGTTGGAGGTACTGTTTAAGGTAAACAAATAGTGTAGGACACAAGCACTTTTATAGGCTACAGAGACTAGTAAAACCATGTTTCCAGCATTAGAAAATAAAAATGTCGTAGTTTTGGACAATAGCCTAATAGAACATAAATGGCCATTTCCTTCCTTCCTTCCTTCCTTCCTTCCTTCCTTCCTTCCTTCCTTCCTTTCTTTCTTTCTTTCTTTACCTCTGATAGTAGTTTAAAGACATTGTTCAGGGGTTGGAGAGAGAGTGCAGTGATTAAAATAACATACTACTCTTCCAGAGGATCCAAGCTCAGTTCCCAACACCCATATCAGGCATCTCACAACCACCTGTAACTCCAGGTCTAGGAGGATCTGATACTTCTGGCTTCTGTGAGCACCTGCACTCAAGTACACATGCCCCCCCCAAGACACACACACATACACATGATAAAAAATAAAGTACATGAGTAAAAAAATCTGTCTAACCTACAGTGTAGTCTTTATAATTGTACACTTATGAAGGTCAAGATGGCGTAATACTCTTTCAAAACTACACAAAATTGTTTCCACATCTGTGTGTAACAGCTGTAAAATAGATGTTAAAAATAACTTGTTTTAAGGCATGTGGTTTTAACACATTTAAAAATATAAAATATTTTTATTTATTTTAAAGCATATTTAAAAGATAGGTATTTGTTATAGCTTCTTATCAATGAAAGAAGATACACACCCACTTAGAAGAAAAGAACACTACTTTCTTAATCTTTGACTTATGGAAAATTAATATGGCACTCTTTAGGTTTCATAAACCTAAGAGGAAAAGAGGTCTACTTAGCCCACTTCTCCTTTGTAACCTCTCTCCTCAGGTTTTCACATTGTTTGGTTTCTTAAAAGTGTCACACTGCCCCCTGCTGTTTAACAAGCTGAAGTGTAACACTGCTAGAGTTAGCACAGCATTTTCTTTTATTTTCTAAATAATCAAGGTGATCTTTCTTTTCTTTTAAAGAGCAAAGGCTATGGAAGGATGCCTTAGAGTCTTGTACACTTGTGGGTGTTATATGGGATATCAATATATTCTAAGTTTTCACTGCCTTTAAATGGTGTGTGCTTGAAACCTAAATAGGCAGGTTTACTTGAAGTGCCACTCATGTGTGAGCTGGACTCTGGAAGACCCCCAAATTTCTGATCATGTGAATCACCAACAGCTTCCAAAAGTTTTCTGCTCTCTAAGAAATTATACCCAAGAAGAAACACTGTGTCTACCAACCTTGGATGGATAATCTACAGGACTTTTCTTTGAAATCCTGTTTAAAAATCCTAACACTAAGGAAAAGTAAACAAAGGAGCATTTTGTTTAAATTCTGCATAATAGAAAAGTGACCAAATATCACTTAAAACAGAGTCAGTCAGATCTTGCTGAAGGGTGCTTCAAAACCTTTCTTTATGGGCCTGGAAAGAGAGGTCAGTGGTTAAGAGCACTGGATGATTTTGCAGAAGACCCAGGTTCAGTACCTAGCATCTACATGACAACTAACAATCTGTAACTCCATGTCCAGAGGATCCAATGCCTATTTCTGGCCTCTGCGGTCATTGCACACATATGATGCACTTATATGCATGTTGGCAAAACACTCAAAAACATTAAAAAAGAATACAAAATTAAAATTAAAAACCCTTACTTTACAATTATATGCAAACCATGAGGAATTTATCACGTAGTCTTCAAGCATAAGCCCCTAATGCTTAAGTTTCATAGCTCCATGAATTTGGCCTCTGATGCCAAGTCATTGTTTTTACAGTAGCTTCTAGATTCTTCCTTGAATAATGTAACCCACAAGGCCTTAATTAATTAGAAAAATCACTCAACTTCATGTGTTGGTATTTTGTTCCCTGTATCCTCTGCCATTGAGACTTGATGGTCTTTGAACTATTCTAGCCAAATGAACAGATATCAGTTTGTTTATATGGCAAGAAATTAAATAATTTGGGTCAGATGTATAAGAATCATAGAAGACCAGATGCTCCTAAGAGTCTAAGTAACAGATATAACTATTTTAAATTATTTTAGTACACTGGGTCCTGAGAGTTGGTTCACAAGTCCAAACACCCAGGAAAGGTTAGAGAGGGTTTGCTGACTAGTTGGTGTTAATCTTTGAGATTAGGTGCCAGTGAAGGGAAAAAGTTTCCTAATTTTCACACAGAAGAGGTTTCTATTATTCAAAGAGGTTGACTTCTGATATTAACCACAGAAAATAATGTCTTAGGGTGAAGTCACAAAAAAACACCTAATCCTGCGCTACTTTAATTTCCTACTTTATTTCTGAAATAGTGAGAACACTATCAGTTTACTGAATACTACCTGTGTCCTTCCATGGTATGCAAAATCAATGACTGCAGTGCTCTGACCTGTTTTGTCCCAGAGCTGGAGGCCACTGCATTTGGCATGCAAATTGCACTGCAGTGTCATGAGTACCACCCTCCGCTTTGAGGTCTAAGTGATTGGCACCCTTGGAAATGCGCACTGCATTCTGTACAGAGTCCAGGCCCAGAAGGACCTCAAAATCATACATTAAATGAATGACTGTATAATCATCAGCCTTATTTTCAAAGAGAAGTTGAGAGATTTTTGTCTCATAAACCAAAGTACATTTAGTGTGCAAAACATTTTGACTTTTGACTGACCAAATTTCTTTAGGCTGAGTTAGCCAAGGCAATAGAGTCATTTTACTTTAAATCCAGTCTCACAGGGCATAGTGTCACATACCTTTAACCTAGCACTTGGTTGGCAGATTCAGGCAGATTTCTGTGAAATGAGGCCCTCCTGGTCTACAATGTGAGTTCCAGGCCAGCTGGTGATCCGAGGAGCATCTGTCAAAAAGAAAAAAAAAAAAAAAAGTAAAACAAAAGAAAACAGTTTCAGTGGCCAAAGTGGAACGAAAGCCCAAGTGTTCTTTCCCCAAACACATTCTATGTATACTTTATCTCCCAAACCAATTTCCTCCCACCCCTGTGCTCTTCTGAATCTGTGGGTGGTGACCGGCAGTGACAGAATGTGCTGGGTGTCTCTGCAGCATTCAGCGAGCATGGCGAGAGTACTTGCAGCGCCACGACCCTCTGGAGAAGAGGAGTCCATCCCCTCCCTCCATCTCTTCAGACAAGCTGAGCAGCTCCGTGAGCATGAACACCTTTTCGGACAGCAGTACACCCGTGAGTGCCGTGTTTGTTTCCTTTGCCTGGCTTGCCGCCGCATACGGATAGTCATCTCGGGGTATAAGCAGGTGGTTTGTGATGGTGAGGATCTGTGTTGTTCTTTTGCTGCATGGGAGTCCGCATTTGAGGTCCTTCCGGTCTTAGATGCGCTTGCCAGTCAAGCACAGAGTGAACTTGGCTGCGTCGCAGAAAAGGGACTGCATCGGAATCTACCTAAACCATTCATTTCTGTGTTCTGTTTTCATTCCTCTTTTACTGAGGTGGGTGCTGTCAGCTCTTTTTCTTTATAACAGCGTGCTTCTTCAGGTATGTGCTTCTGTGATGTTCACAGTTTGAAGGTTGGTTTGGTTATTAGGATGAGCAATGGAATCTTTACAGGAAGAATTGAAGACAGTCACAGACTTGGGGCCATGTGACCACTACGTGACTGAGAAGGGTGGCATGTGGGGCCCGTGGCTAAGTGGTTCACACTGGCCGCTCCTGAAAAAACATCTGCAGGGCTACTGGACACATGTACAGATGCGGTACAGTGGCCGACAAGCGTAGTAGCTCTTCAGAAGACATCAGAAATCCAGAGTTTTAAGTGATGGCATCCGTTAAAGTTTAAAGGGTAAACAGATCATCTTGAAGGTTGTAGTTGGCTCACACTGACCACCAATTTAGGAAATCTGTGATATAGAGCAAGGAATGAAGGCATTTACTGCCAAGTAGTGTTTTAAACACACTAAGTGTGGGTGAAAATTAACCATCAGTGTTCAGAGGGTTTCCCCATTGTGCTCATTATAGATGGTCACTGAAATGATGGAAAATTAGGAGAAGGTGTGCAGTAATTATGCTGAGTATATGATTTTAAGAATATCTCTTTGCTACGTTGCTATCATGTTTATTCAGCCATAAAAAGATTTCTCAAGGCACACTGAGATTTAGACAAAAGTTACTTGAAGTGTGTCTTGAAGATTGTACATTTTCCAATAGTTTTGTGTTGATACCGGTTTTCAGAAAGACGGAATAAGTTGATGTTGCAGGTGTGGAAGCAGAAGAGGCATTTTTGTTTTTAACGGACCCAGAATTGAGCCTTAGGAGAAAGGGTTTAGGGTCAGTCAATGACCATATGGCCACTAGAGGGTGCATGTGACCCACTTTGGAAAATGCCTGGGATTCGAGTTTGCTTAGAGCTCTTGATTTATGAGTAAAAAAGAAAGTGAAAATTGAGTGTTTATATGCCTTTTCTGTAAACGCTGAAAGAAAGCGCAAATTAAATGACTTTGAAGATTCGATATGAGGGACGGAAACTCGATCTCAGAAATCATTTTGTCTGTGAGTTAAGGGTAGATTCACTGTTCCTGTGCTTCTAAGAGTCCCAATTGTGTGCAGTTAGCAGCCATGCTGAGTCTGATGATCCAGGGGTTTTTGTGTTCCTTTGGGGATGCTTAGCCTTTGAGATTTGTCAGAATCTTAGATGACTAGACCTTGCTTTACATTTTCACTGCTGCACTATTTCAGTTCTACACCTCAAGTGTTTTGTAAGTGAATGTGGTTTTTCCCAATCCTGCGTTCTCATGTTTCTTTATGTCTGCTAACAGGTCTATCTTCTTTAAAGTAACCTAACTTCTCAGTTCCCTTACAAGTTTTTTTTTTTAAATACAGGAGTTTTCCTTGTCCAAATGTCCTGTCTATCGCAATTGGGATTTTCATAAGATGAGTCATGCCGGATGTTCACAGTGTCATCACCCTTTAGCTCTGACAGTTGTGGGATAAAGAAGACTCCAGACTTTTACAAAAGAAATGAGAGTCAAAACAGATTTTCAAAACTCATTATTGGAATCTTCTATCAGAAAACAAAAGGTTCCTGCCCAGAATTTGACAGCCATTGCACACACATGGTGCACTTAAATACATGCAGACAAAATATACATACACATACAATAAAAACATTTAAGTTCCATGCTTAGTACTTTGAAGTTTATCTAGATAGCTAAATCTTCTTCTGCCTCCCATGATCATCACTGTGCCAGGACCCCTTTCAGAAAGATTCATTCCTACATCTTTTAGGGCTTGCAGCCCACCTGGGGACAAAGTGGAAGGTGATTCTGCTATAGTTTGAACTGCCTCCCAGACACACTGAGTTTCTACATTCTCTCAGGAAGTCCAGGTTCGAAGGCTTTGTTTTCCTATCTGCTGTGAGTGGGCCTCAAGTTTATGCAGAGTATCGGGTGGACCCTGGCCCAACATGGACTGAGTCTGTCTTAAGGAGAGGAGTGTCTTCCAATGACCAGGAAGTTTTTTTGAAACTTTGGTGGTAAAATGTCAGTGCTTAAAATCATCATGTTGTATGTAATGAAACCACATGATGCTTTCACACACACACACACACACATACACACAGTCACACAGTCTGAGTTAAATGCTGTTTGTCAGTGAATTGTTACCCTGGGGAGTTCTCTGGACCCGACTCCTTTTTGATCTCTTCCATTTTCCCTTTTAGCTGGGGTTGAATTAATGCTGTTGATGCTTAGACCATATCAATCCGTCTGAATCAGATCAGTTAACTGCCTGCTTGTCTCAAGTTCCTGACTTCCTTGTCCTAACATCTAACACGGTGTCAATGAGAGACCAACTTGCCCTTACTTCATTCCAGAGCCTGATTAGCTGTTCCCCACCCCTGCACTGTAATGATTGTAGGTACTGCTCATTCTAGCTGTCTATCCCAGGCACTCATCACATGGAGAAGCAGCTCCTTGATCTTACTGAATCCCGCATTGTGTTCAGAATGACGCTTCTGAGTGCTTCTGCTCTGATTGTTTTGGATGAACATAACGGTTAATATAGTTCTCAGAATATTTATGCTTTAAAATATGGAACAGCAGTCATGTTTAAGTATGTGCTCTCAAATTCATTATCTTAGTGAGAGCAGAGCACTTGTTATGTGCTGGGTACTTTGCTGAATCTTTCTGTGGATTATCTCATTTAATCCTCTCAGTGACAGTATGAAGGAGGCACTATTATTATCTCCATTTTACAGATGATGAAAATGAGACTTAAAGAGATAACTGATATGCCTTAGATTACACACTGGGCTGGAATTTGCACACATCTCTCTTAGATCCTGCTGTACCACTTGAAACCAGGACCATGTCTAAGCATGGTCAAGATGGAAGGGTAGCAATCAGTTAATACACTTGTAAAACTACTTTCCCATTTGATAGCTCTAAACAGCGAATAAAACAATTGAAAAAAACTCCATTTGATTTCTTAAATTGCCTTATTCAATGCTCTTTGATTAAAATCTCAAACCTCATCTGTTCAATGCCAAATTAAAAAGCAACAGGAAGGAAGATAATATTAAGTTTTTTAAGCAGTTTGCATAATAAGTGCCCTTATTACTTCAATGCATCGGTGGTAAGTGAAAATTTTTATTCTAGAAATAAGAGTTTTGGATAACTGTTACTGGAGATTGGAAAGTGTATGTATCTAAGTGAGAAAGAGTTAATTTTACTACGTCAAAAACATAATTATTTTGCAGAGACAACTGTGGTAACACTTCATGTTTTTTTTTTAAATTATTAATCGGCTTCCTATAATAGCACTTTTAGTCTTCAGTCCTAAAAGATTTTTAATTTGTGTTATAGGATACAGACTCTGAAACTGATAACTTCTTAAGAAATCATTGACATGTTTTTGCAGATAAAGTCAGAAAACTCTTTGAGGTTATTTAAAGAAGTTTTTAGTCTGATTTGACTTGAATTTGCTGCTAAGACCTAGGGGGCCTTCTGCCTCGCCTGCTTCCTCCCATTGGTTCCCATGTTGCTATGGTCCAACCTGTAGGGGGCAGTGTGGCACATCGACAGACAGCGGCTTGATAAGACCACATGACTTAAAATAGCACTCCCACTCTTTCTGTGAGTCTGAGACTTATCACTTGACAAGTCTTTCTTCATCTGCAACTGGAAGTAACACCCACCTCACAGATGGATTGGTGTTGCTATGATGATGAAATGGCATGCCATCTGTAAAGCTCAGTAAGGAGCCTGATACCCTGAAGGCTTTCCAGAAATGTTTGGTTGAATCTGTTCTTGATAATACTCAATGAACTCTTCTCAAAACACTCTGGAAAACTTGTAGACTTTAGAGACGGGTTTTTTAAATTGGCACTGATTGGGGTTACAGCACTTGTTTGAGATCCTCCAAACAAATCCATGAGAATCCACTTGTCCCAGAATGAACATATGCATGTACACACATATACACATATATGTAATACACACATACATATATATCTATACGTGTATATGTGAGCTCTGTAGTATGAAAGTAATGCATTAAGCATTTCTTTAATGTTACTTACTGAAGGCTCAATTTCTGGAAACGAGACCAGACTTAAGTCCTTTGCTTCTGCCTGAGCAGCCTCTCCTGAGAGACTACACTTCCCACATGGTAAACTGAAGCAGATCATTCTCCTCCCAGACCTCAGGAAAGAAGAGTGGGAGGAACCCTTGTCCACAGAAACAAGAGATAAGCATCATTCTAGCAGCTGCATAAGCCTATCTCCAAAGGATTACCCCAGTTTAAGCAGGATTACAGTTCTGAGCGAGTTCAAGGACAGTGGCTTGGGTCACATGAAGGTACCAACACCTCAGTTGTCCCAGAGAGAAGGCTCATATCCCCTTTGGTTACTGGTGCTATTTAAGAGGATTTAGCTTTTAGCAAGAGTGTCTGCATATTCACTGATGGGGGCCATATGACCCATCAAACGTTTCCAAGCGCACTGCCAGAAGTTAATGCTGTCTCTGAGGTTAGACATAACAGACCGTTTTATTACATCTTGGATTTCCAGTCTCCAGGTTTTAAAGATGTCAGGAGAATCTGGTGACCAAAGGGAGGACAACTTATAATAAAGTCATGCCCATTTGGGGATGGGGAACTGGGCCCTAAAAGAGGATTTCCAGGGAGCCTTTCCAATATAATCTTAAAAGCTGTAATTACAGAAAATGTACGCCTTGTGATGTTTAATAATTTAATAACCTATATTTTCCAGGTCAGGGGAAAGTTACAGGCTTGTGTCCAGGTGTTACAGATTTATGTTCTTTGAGTCAGTGCTTCAGGACCCAAATTCTAGCCTCCACCCTGCTTCTCAGACCCTGAAAAGCACAACTTCTTTGTCAGTCTATTTGTCCTGAAATTCAGCTTGGAGACTAGAATAACTATATGAAAATAGGAAACATTTTTGGTAGTTACCTAGTGGCAGAAACAGTTCCCTTCTTCAAACCTGAGTCACAGAAAATAAATTTCCAAGTTTCAGAAATTGCACTAGTAACACATAACTATGCAAGATAGAGCGTGCAAAAATACGTTTTGTATAAAAAATCTTATTTCCCTTTAGTGTCTTTAATAGTCACTGGTAATATAGATTCCTTTCCCCAGATCATCTCTCTAACTTCATTGTTTGAGAATTGTTTTCCCCTGGTCGGTGTTGAAAATGAGCAACCCTTTTTGGTTTGAGGATTAAAAGAACATCAAAGAATTGCCAATGCTAAGTATGGAATGATCTAGAAAATTGTAAATTCACTGATTATCAACTCATTTATTCCTACTAACCTAATAAAGATACCTTTGATATCTCAAGGCTTATATCTATCTATATATCTATATATGGATGGAAAATCCTAAACATCAAATACTTTTGATAAACATAGTGAGAAAAAAAATCTAATTTTTAAAAATAGTTTACTTCAAGTCAGGACGTGGCCCTTCTCATAGATTCCATCCTTTTTCTACAACTTAAGTGAGATGAAGTTTTGGGCTTTAGACCTAGACTTTACCCTCGTCATCACAGATGCCAATGTTGCTTATTGCATGAGAATGAAAAAGTGTATTCATATCCAAATCCATAGATATTGGATTCAAAGAGAAATTGGATGTGGTGGAACTGAAGTAGTTTTACTTTTATATCTATTTTATTTTTATAGAAATCTCATGGGCATTGGGCTCTTTTGTTTTACTCTATTATAAATGAGACATCTTTGCTGGGGTGAAAGGTCAGAGTTATTAACATCTTGGATTAGATCTACCATGTTAATTCACTCATTCAACAAATATCCAAGTGCTTTTGAGGGTGTTAGGCCTTTGCCAAACACTGAGACATAGTAATCACCCTCCAAATCAGGCAAACCTTAACATATATCTTTGCAGAATTTTTATAATTTTCCAGTCATGATTGGCAATTCTTATAACAAATGCTCAAGTAATTTATAGGAGAGACCCAATAATTATTCACAATTAATTATGTGTAAACTTTTAGTAGTATTATTATTGATACAATGTAACTGTTTGAGACATCTTCTAGAGCTGTTTTCCTAGAATATGGTACCAGACATCCTAACTTTATAGAACATTATCATGTTATATGGAAGGGAGAGGAGATAAACCAATTTATTTACTCCTGGACTTCTTAGAGCCCCATTATATTAATGCAAATTTGAACATGCAAAAGAGATACCTTTCTACATTTTCAAGCCCCTTTCACATTAAATTCAATATGAGTCACATCGTATTGGTCTATTGACCCATGAAACACAATTTGGGAGTTGTTAAAGTTCCTTTAGTTGTAATTCCCAAGTGACTCAATAATAAAATTTATATGCAGTTAACATTGCATTGTGTAATACTTCTGGTCAAGGCTGTGGCATCCTTTTAGATAGGCCTGTACTACAGAACAGGAACCTAGGGAATTCTGTTCAAGTCTCAGACGATCATTACCATTGTCAAAGCGTAAAATGTACGAAGTCATAGAACTGAAAAAGTTATTTTATTTAGGAAACTGACCTAACCCAAACTTCTAAGGGTTCAAATTTTCTCTCAGTTTTAGATAGTTTGGTATTATGTAGATATTCCTTGAGGAGGCGCCGAAATACGTTTTTCTGGATCTGATACTTAGTCACTACTATTTTTAGCAGAATCACTTTGTGTGGTGGCATTAGTTGCATGGAAAGTTTTGTTTTCTTTTCCTGAGATTTGTGTTTCTTTCTCACACTATGTGCTCTTCAAGAAAAGTTCCTGGTGGCTGCTCCACTTTGGTTCTATTAAAAGACAGAGTATACTCAAAAAGCACTGATTGACTTAACTTCAAATTATTCTTCACCTTGACTAGCAAGATTATTTACTTTCTAGGAAAGAGAGTGAATAATTTAACTATTGGTACGCAGGCTATGTAAACTATGACTGAAAATCCTTACTTAGGGTATGTGGTGAAATAGAGAAAAATGCATGTTACTCAGGATAATAACAGACATTTCTCATCACAAATTGTTAGAGTAGTATCCATGTGTATTATCTATTACCAGTGGTATGTACAGATTAATTATACCTAAAATTTTAATTGTGACTTTTTTCAGAATTTGAAACACCTGCAAATAAAAAATGTTTCCTATCCTTTTTTGAAAACATATTTAAATCCTTTCAGAAATAGTAAGATTTTTAAATGTTTCTAAAATGCTTTTAGTCCATTAAACAAAATACTTTCAGGAACTGAAGAAAGTTGCCTTAACTTTTATTCTTCTGTCGTGGCAGTCTGATTTTTAAGACTAAATTTTCTAACATAGTAAAAATTCAGAATCGCTTTGAAGTGCATTCCTCATCATAAGGAATCTTTTAGTTTCAACTACAGTTTCTATGGAGAGGACTTTGTCACTATATTCCCCATGAGTTAATTACAATTTTTCATTTCATAAGGCAGTACCAGAAGCTGGCCCTAGCTCACACTGAGACTGCTTTACATGTGAGTTGAGAATTGATTTGCTCTTCAAGGCACTGTATTGATAGGGTTAAGTATATTGGTAGAAGACCAGGTTATTTAATGCAAATGGATTTCAAGCAAATCTCTATGCTAAGTACTTAATAGAAGAACTTCATCTACATATGGCAGCAACTGTGACCTGCTTCCAAGATGACATCACTGAGTGTCATGTGGCTCTTTATACATTCCAGCCTCAGAAAGAGATAATCTGTGAAAGGCAGAGGAGTCTGATCTCTGCTGTGATAATCTTCAGCAGACGGAAGCTGGAGCTGGGGAGGCAAAGCTGCTTAGATAGTATGTGTTGTGCCTTGTGAGTTCTCAGCTTTATTTTTGTTTTAGTAATGTAGATGCTATGGCAGTGTGGAGTGAACTGGCTGATTTGGACTAACTGGAGCTTGTTTTCTGCATTAAGATCAAGAACTTTTCTGCACTCTTCTGTTTCCTGAGTATCCTTGTCATCAGTACGTTTTTGTTTTTTGTTTTTTGTTTTTCAATTCGAAGAACACAGACAAAAAAAAAAAATCAGGCAGTTTCATCTCCCTGAAGCTTTCCAGGCAGCTTTCCATTTTCTGTCAGTTTTGAAGATTTCTGCTCCAAAATCCACGTTGAGCTGTCCGGCCATGCTTGATAACTGAAGGGGAAAAGCATTTCCTTTAAAGGGTGTTTTGTAGAAATTCTTTAGGTAACTTTCTTTGCGAATGTAAAGTAGCCTTTTATGGATTCCTTTCCAAGCGAGTTTCAGTGAACAACTTTCTTCCTCTCAAATGGGCGAGGGTAACTCTTCAGCACCATGGAGAGGTCTGAACAGCACTTAACTGCGTGTGACAGTGACAGTGACCAGGGCAAGCAATCTGACAATGTAAGTTTTCCACATCCTGTCATCTATTTCAGAACCATCATATTCTAGACATACGCGTAGAGGAAACCAAAGTCTAATTAATTCAATCAGATTTAAACTATAAAAGGCTATTCCCTTTTTATATTTGGAAGGAACAATTTAGATGTTATTTTAAAGAGGGTCAGTATATTTACTTAAAGATTGTTTTAATATTGCCTTTGTTTAATATTGCGTGTTTAGTACTTTGAATTTTCAGAATCTAAGTTTTTATAAAGTCCATCTCCAGTGATTTCACTGTAATTGGACAAACCAGTTGCTTTGAAAACAGCATTTTATAAACGAATAGAAATAGTTCCAAGTGTGCAGTTTGTTCCCCTTTGTAAATAAAAGACATTGTCTAAATTTCTGCTTTGCTGTTACTCTGAACAGTTAAGCATTATGAATGTAGATGATACTTTCTATTCCAAAAGGGTGTTTGGCTATTCTAATGTTGAAATGCTTGGGGGATACTTGGTGGTAAATTATAAAATTTATTTGCATCAAATATATGTGGTGAAAACCTATAATAAGCTAAAGAAACAGACTTTTTAATAAAATGATTAGATATGGGCCACTGGGGTGATTATTTTAGCATCACTAGAAATATTAGTTGAGTTTAAAAATATTTCAATTTAGCTGCTTAGATCAAAACTTCTAAAATAGGGCTTGATTTGATTTTTCCAAAATCATTTAAAATCATTTCCTTAAAACCATTGAAGTTATAGCTCTGTATTGTGGGATCAGTGCAGAAATGATACTTTGAGTTATTACCAAGAATGATCCAACAGGCATTTTGCTTAACTATTCAGATTTGTCTAAGAGAACATAGTGCCATTTAAAAAGTAATTTAATAATATCATTTCTCAGTATAGTTAAAACTGAGAGCTAAATGTAGTTTCAAACATTTATACTGAACCATTTATTTTAAAGCCTAATGATGCTATGTGTTTATATTATTGTAATATAAAACTTATCGCCCTCTATAGTCCTCATATTTAAAAGCTGGTAGTAAATTTAATTTTCAAATTCAAGCATAGATACTTCTTTTGACTATAAGTAATTTTCAGATAAATTGCTGTTATTCTTAACTTTTCAGGAATTTGACATCTGATTTTTTTTGATAAATTGTACTTACTTTGACAATATACAGAGTGTATAATTCTAAAAGATGTAGTTTAATTAATCTTATATTACGGAGATATTGGTATATATTTTGTCAGGTTTACTTAGTGACTACTTTACTGATTTTCCAAACTGATGTCAATGTTTAAAAGAACCCAGCTTTTTGAAAGGAGTGAAAGGTAGATTTATCATTCCAGCTCTTTTAGTTTCATTTCTTGGGGTTTTGTGATTCTGTGTGGATTTTTACAAGGAAGTAGTGTATTCTGACAGTAAGCATACTATGCTGTTTAAGCCCTCATTCCCTATTATCATGAATTACATCTATTCCCTATTGGGGGTGGATTTGGGCAAGTCATTCTGGCTCATGGGACTGTGCTCTGGTAATTCAGAGAATGAAGGACTCAGATCATGACCTGTACGTGTATTGTGCTTTAAAGTGGGGTATGGGAGGCTAGGTCAGATTCAGAAATATATTATCTGTCAATTTTTTCTCTGTCTCAGTCTCTTAAGGACATGATTCAATATGATAGTGTCAGAAGTGTAACATTTTTACATTTGTTGCTGTTTTGGAAAACATTTTAGTGATATATTTATAACCATTGCTATCTATCATAGATGTTTTGAGATATGGTTGTCTATTTACTTAGCCAGAAATTGGTCCATGAACAAACTACAAACAGATGTTGACTTATGTTTTGATAGCCTCTCAATTATTATTAGAAGAACACAAGTCACCAGAACAATAGAAAATGTCCAGAGCTATTTATACTGAGCTATTCCAATTTCTTTCCTTCTCTTTTCTCTTTTTATACAGCATTCTGTTGGTAGCAGATATGTGTGAACAATCTTAAATTTAGTTGACTGACATTTTGTTTCTCTTGCCAATGTAAAAGCATTCTCACAGATGTCTGTTTTGGGGTCCTTGCATGGCTCTATAACCTTTGGCTGGAAAGGATTGAGGGGCATATTTGTTTAATGAAAAACCACCATAGTTAAAATTCTTTGTTGGGAGGCTGAACATAGAAGGTGATGTGGGCTTTTACTGCTGTTTTTAATATCTTCCTCTCCTTGGCTCTGAGAGAAGCTGGTTTTAGGAATGCTTCTCATATCCATGGTGCTCTGTTGCATCATTCTCCATCAAAGCTTCTTCCAGAAGTGGTACCCCTAGTTGCAATCACAGTAGAGGCTTCCTCATAGAAGAAATCTGGAGAATAGGTTGTGGAGGAAGACAGTAGCTTTTTAGTGAGGCATTGAAATCCTGGGATTATTTCAGTCAGAATGTTAGTTGGTCCCAAATGAGTTGTAGACTTGTTTTGGAAGTTTCCACCATTATAAACAGCACTCAGTGGATGTCAGAAACCTAAGATCAACAGTCCAGCTTCAAAGAGAATATGTCTGAACTGATGCCTCTGCGTAGACTCATGCAGCTTTCTACAAGTTGAACGTCCGTGATCTGAAATTCTTGACATTACAAATGTTATAAATTTTTTTAATCTAATTTTGAAGTATTTGTGCACTCACACATCTATCCTGGATATAAGACCCAACTCTGAACACAAAATTATTTTTCCATATGTATATATGTAAGATACTTATATATAAGATATCTGTATATCTTAATTCATATAACCTATTAACAATTTAAATATTCTAAACAATTTTGTAATTGGATAATTCCATGATATAACATCATGCTTGTATATAAAAGTCTCATATTTTAGAATATTTGGATTTGAGATACTTGAATTACTGATTCTCAAGAGGGTTTGGTGTCAGTCACCGTATTTTGCTATTGGTTACTCTTTCTGTGTTCTACTATAAGAACCATTCTGACTTCATCTTACATGATGAGCCTATACAAATATGAATGGATTTAATGGGGTTTATATTAATCATTATTAGAAATGATAGAATAATCTGAACTGCTTCAGAGAACTGAACTCAAAAGAAGTTAAAGGCTGTCCACAGACAGCATCTGCATAGCTGAAAGATCAAAAATGAGAGATGAGTTGGCTCTCTCCCATAGAAAATTCCAGAATAGGTAAAGTACTGCTCTAAACCCAGGCAGCCATTTATGAGGATGAATACTGAACATTTCCATCTTAACAGATTTGTCCTGTGTTCTGAACTCTCACCTTATGTGGAGTTCTACATCATATCTCATGAAGTTCTGAACTCAGCACACTGCCACCCAATGCCTGGCTCCATTAAGATACATCTCAATGCAACACTCAATCAGAATCCAGCACTCTCCAGTGACCTCAGCAACATTCATTCTCAGAATGTGTTGGGGCTTAATTATTGATGTCTGTTTCCCATGATAGCAGAGAAGAAACATCTTTCCACGTGGATTTATTTTGGGTGCATCAAGATTGATGGAATTGTACTAGGTAGAACAAGGTGTTGGTACAGGATGTCTGATGAGTTTCGATGGTGTGCCGATATGGCTTTTTAAGTTGATCAAAGATGGATTTATTCTAATGATTTTAGAGCAATTAGACAAGGACATAAGACTTCAGTGCCTTAGGGAAAGCTACACAAATTTACCTGTGTTTGATTTGGGATAGGATGACTTGGGAATATAAAGACAGGCATTGTATCAAAACTGATTACTTGATATCTTTAGGAATACAATAATGATGAATTGATATATTTTGGTTGATTAAATAGCATTACCAAAGTAGAACTAACTAGAAATCTGCGTGAAGTTGGAGTCGAGTTTTTCATGTATGTTATGGGTTCCATTATGAACATTTTTATTAGTGATCTTAAATATAATCTTTTCCTACCTATTATTTTATTTCATTCAGAAGAGGAGAAATGCCTTGTTCAAATGCAGAGCTAGATACCAGTTTACTGATGCTCAGGCAGGGGAATTCTACTGGGACAGATGATCATTAGGGGACCTTAAGATTGACTTATAAAAATAAATATAACTTTTAATTCTTTGGAAGTGACTTTTAATAGCTTAGGCTTTTTGTTAAAGCAGTGAGTCTCATCAGCAGAAATGTGTGTGTGTGTGTGTGTGTGTGTGTGTGTGTACATGAATTCATGTGTGTGTGTTGAACTAAAAGATCTCTAAAGTCTTCTCCAACTTGAACATGAAGAAGAGGCAACAATGCAATTTTGTCTCACTAAAAAGAGAAAGCAACCTTCTTCATTCAGTTAACCTTTATTAGGTATATACTCAAATCACTTTATGAACGTAACAACTGATGTCACTCATTGATGATTCCTGAGGGCCCTCCCCCACAAGAAATCAATCATTTGAGAATGCATGAGAAAGAGGTAGATTAATAAATAATTTTAAAAACTTAATAATTTTGTTTTAAATCTCAAGAGTTAAGAAAAATCCAGGAAGGTGAGTAAGATGCATCACGGGGAGCTATTTGAGAAGCAAAAGATAAGATAAAGAAGGAAAGGGAGACGACTAGAGAGTTGGTTCTTCAGTTAAGAGCACCAGCTACTCTTGCAGAGGTCCTGGGTTTGATTCCCAACACCCACGTGGCAGCTAAGTCCAGTTCCAGGGGATTCAAGGCCCTCTTCTGACCTCCAAGGGCATTGCACACAATGTGGGTGCACTTACATACGTGCAGATGATAAACTCATACACATAAAATTAAAAACATACTTAGTAAATATATTTTTAAAAGAAGGTGGGGGCAGATGCAGAATTACAATTTATCTCTTCATTATCTCTACTACGGAGATGCTAGATTTCCTGGCAAAGAAACAAAAAGTAGAATTTATTGATTCTTAGCCAGTGTTACAGTTCTATTCAGGGTTATACACTCTTCGCTGAGTTGTTTTTGCTCTTTCGTCTGGATCATTTTAACCTATGTACCTATAGTTCGACAGCAGACCCTTAGAGAATACCAATTGTTATCCGTTCCTTTTTATATTTGGGAGGAATTCTGAAGCTGGAGATTTCATTCAAGAGCTCTATATTATTAGCCTGGCTCTGAATTTGAATCTTTGCTTGATTAAATGTTTTATCTGTTCCCATGTTTGTTTGTTTTTTAAATCTGTGGTCTATTTGGGCTATTTAACAGCAAATAGATTTCTAAAAGTATAATAACAGTTCAGATACAACAAAATTTTCTTTTAAAAATATTTATTCATTCATTTGTATGTGTAAGAGAGAGAGAGGTCCCAGTGTGCATGTGGAGTGTGTATGTGGAGGTAGAGGTGAGAGGATACCTTTCACGGGTCAGCTCTTGCCTTCCACCTGTTGAGGTGGGTCTCTGTTGTTTCTGCTGCTGTACTGTGCAGTCCCAGCCCATTCGTGAGCTTCTGGCCAATTCTCCTGTCTCTTCCTCTCATCTCACCATAGGAATACTGGAATTACAGACATACATTTAGCATCCCTTTTTTATGTGGGTCATCAGTTTTGTGTGGCTAATACTTTTATTCTCTGAGCCATATCCCTGGTCCAGAAGTTTATTTAATTAGATCGTACCTTTCAATTAATGAGCTGCTCAGTGAATTAGTTTTGTTCCTACAATTGTTCATAGATCCCAGGAATGCAGGATCCCTTCTGTCTTTAACACATGGCTTTCAAGTCAACTTGGGGTTATCTGCATTCCAGAAAGTCAGAAGAGGACACAGAGGATGGAGCAATACATGTCGGAGGCTTTAGTGGGCCAGGTTTGCAAAAGGCACACATCTATGCATTCACATTTGTTTGACTGAACCTAGATCCATGGCATACCTAACTACAGGGGAGACTTGGAAACCCTTTTCTCATTTCCAGAGCAATCAGAAAAGGAAATGAATTTTAGAACACTTAGTACTTTGTGCCATACCTCAGACTTTGTTTTCTGTCTAGTTTAGTATTTCAGGCTGCAAACTACTGGCCCTGGTTAATTTCAGCTGAAAAGTAATTTGTTAGAAGCATGCTAACTGGGGACTGAAGAGATGGCTCAGTGGCTAAGAGTTGTGTACTTCTTGCAGAGGACTTGAGTTCAGTTCCTAGTACCCACAGTGGATGGCTCACAATAGTCTAACTCTAGCTCCAAGGGATCTGATGTTACCCTCCTCCCCAATAGCCTCTGTGGTCACCTGCACTTACATGCAACTCACCTCACATATATATGTAATTTAAAAATAAAAAAATCTTGGGGCTGGAGAGATGGCTCAGTGGTTAAGAGTAGTGATTGCTCTTGCCGAGGACCTGGGTTCAATTTCCAGCACCCACATAGTGACTAACAACCATCTGTAACTCCAGTTCCAGGGGATCTGACACATTCTTCTGAACTCCACAGGCATTGTATGACATGGGTACACTTACATCCATGCAGACAGTACACTCATACAGATAAAATAATAATAAATTTTTAAAAATAAACAATATTTAAGAGAATGATCACAAAAATTGACAGGAAGTCTGGAGAATCACCCTTAGAATTTAAAGAGGAATTAAGAGAAATCAGTTGGCCAGAACTCCAGGCAAGGGAGAGTTACTGCTGCCAGTCTTATCGGACTCTGACCAATGACCATGGTGTTGTAAAATATCGTCTGCTCGATTGAGAGGCCCTTCCTTCAGATTAAAGGTTCTGAGCTGGACCATCCTATTAAGTGGATGAGGGTGTGTGTTCAAACCAGACTTCTAGGATCCAGTGAGAAGAAGTGATTAGAAGGTAGATTTCTCTTCCAAGCCTTAATTTCCATAATAGTATGAACTATAATTATAAGAAAGGGAAGCTCAGATGTACACACACACACACACACACACACACACACTAACCACTGTGCCTGAGGCTGTGAGAGTCCCCTACTGATTCATTAGATTCAGTGATGGCCCCTGCTGGTTCTCACCAATTCCAGTTGGCCAGAGGCCCAAGCTGTGCTTTATGGCTGTGTGTAGACTAAGCCTCGTTGCTTCTTTTGGGATGTGTTTTGATCACTTTTCACCCATTGATTACCCTAATCCATCTAACATTCTGTGCGAGTCTTGCTCTGGCCCTTTTTGATGCTAGCTGAGCTTTGTGGGTCCTTTCCTACAACACTTGGCCTTGTTTGAGAACTTAATTCAGACCTGGGACCTATGTGATAAGTCTTCTTGGGTGTTGCCCAGACATTTGACCCATTTCCTGTGGGTTTTCTCATCTGTAAAATGAGTAACTTGGCTCCCTTCCCATTAGTCTCCAAGGGACACTGAGGCTTAACAAGATGGTGCTTTGAGATATGTGGAACACAGGGTGGCATTATCACATTATTATTTCCACGAGCTGTTAACCTGAAGGGGGAAAATAAAGAGTGGAAATTGAATGCCAGAGAAGTTTCTGGCACTTTGTCAATTTGACATTAGCTTTGAGGGCTTTTGGAAACTTGCCTGAAATTTTCAGCTAAAAGCTGTGTGTGTTTCTGGGCTCATGATGTTCCTGTCTCCAGGGATGGCATTCAACATTTGTGAGGGATGAACTGCACCAGGCCATCTTCCAGCACCCACCAGCAGTCACAGAAAAGTGACACTGTAAATCGCCATAAATCGCTGCTCACACCCAGGGTGGACACTTGGCGTAGTACATCTGACTGATGCCAGCAAGATAGGGTCAGGGAAGCCGCCATCCACATATTCATGTCGTGGACGTTCCCATTCCCCCACAGCCATTTGTGGCTAGGTGGCTTCTGTGTGGTCATATGGTCCCTACCAATAGTCACAGAAACTTTTTGGGCCTTTCCAATGGCAACTTGAACAGAGGATGAGCTAATTAAAATGTAGAGCAGTTTACCTTTTTGGAACTCCATCGTAATGATTTTAGAATGAAGAGGAAGATAGAGAAGCTTGCTGGAATCCAGGGAAGCTGGCTGCAAATGTCCGCTAACATTTGAGCAAGATTCATTTTCAAACTTGGGCTTCCATATTTGTGCCTGAAATATATCACTTATATTTAAAAAGTAATAGTGTGCCATTCATATAGCAGGGTGCAAGTTATTAGAGCTATAAAGCACTGTTTAGAATCGATTTCTTCTTATTTGTTTTAATTCCTCGAGAATTTGATGCAGCACACAACATACATTAATCATATACACCCCCAGTCTACCACTCCAACTCCTCCCAGATACCCTAAGTCCCTCTCCTACCTCAGTGTCCTGGTTTTGATGTTTTTAATAACCCAGTGAATACCATTAGTGCAGCTCATACACGAGTGGGTGCTGGGGTATGTACTGGAGCATGGTCACCTACAAGGAGCCATATTCCTAAGGAAAACTGACTCTCCCTCCACTAGAAGTCACCAACTGTCAAGAGCTCCTTAGCGAGGGGTTGGGGCTTGTGTACCACTCTCCCGTCTAGCTGGGGTGTTGACTGGTTCGATCTGTGCAGGTCTTCTGTAGGCAAACATAGCTGCCTTGAGTTCATGAGTACAACAGTCCTGTCATCCAGAAGATGCTGTTTTCCCCAGTCCTCCACAACCTTGGACTGTTACAATCTTTACACTTCCTCTTCTGTAGGAACCTGCTTATTCTTTTAAATAAATTTTACACGTTCATAAAGAGCAAAACACCTAAGCTTTGTCAACAGAAGAAAGGAACTGTTCACCTTTTACAAGAAACTACAGTGATGGTGAATTTATCTAAAACTGTTAAGAAATAAACCTTCTTCCTAATTGAAATCTCCCAATAATAACAAGTTACCTTTTATTAGCCAATGTACTTTGAATTCCATTTCCACATTATAAAATCCCCTGTCACTCTTAAATCAGTGCTTGATTTCTAATTATAAAATGTATCTATGCTCATTTTAGGAAACATAGACACAGCTTAAAAAGTTACATCTCAACCATAAACAAAGGCCATGATTGTTAATATTTTTATAAATTTTCCTGGAATTATACACATAAGCTAGGAAAAACCAAATATTTATCTTTTTATACTCTGAAGGAACTGAAGGAAGTATTTCCAATAATTTGGGCTTTGCTTCTTAACACTCGGTGTGTGTGTGTGTGTGTGTGTGTGTGTGTGTATTCTCAAGACATTACAGGCAACCGCATATAAACATATTTTATTTTATGTGTCAGTAAATAAAGTAAACTTAGTGTTTAAAAGAGTAAAACATAAACACAATGTTTTCATTTCTGTTCTCAAAATTTCTGTCTGGTAATCTAGTATGAACGGTAGCTACATGGATATACATGCTATAATTCACTAAGCTGTGGTACTGTCAGCGTCATTGGGGGATATTTATATACTTTACATTTCTGTTTCATTACAAGCATTCATCATAAGCACACTAAACTTTTAAAACTGTTTTTGGGATATTAATAAATATTGCTACATTTCTAGAACAATTCAGCCATTAGTATGACAAGTTGGAAGTTGCCTGTCACATCTGAATTTCTTTGCTATTTACTTAAATTTAATTATCTCACAAGATTTATGCCCATTTAAAATTAATATACATTTTCCAGTCATCTTTTTTGTCTAGGTTTGTTCAATTACTTATATAAATTCTCTGTAACTCATTATGTAGCCCGGGGTAGTTTGAAACCTGTGATTATCCTGTTGCTTCAATCTCATGTGGCTGGGATTATATATATATATATATATATATATATATATATATATAAAGGTTTCAAATTTTCATATTTATGGGAACTATTTTCTAGATTGAATTTTTACTTCTGCGGTATGTTGTCTAGAATCTATAATTTTTTAAAATTTTTAATTGATGTATATTGATAATATTTGCACAACTTTCTGAATTATATATTATGATTATGCAGCAATCCCAGAATTTTAAATCATCATTTTTATAAAAAAATCTTAAGTAGCCTTTTGACCTATGTATTTTATACACTGTTTTAATGGTTACCTCTTTAACATTTGCCTCAAGTTTATTTGAAATTTCAATGTATGACATGAAAAAGGCAATAGGCTTATCTTACCCCGCTTGGGCTGTTACCTGGTGCCATTTCCTGAGCAAGCCTTATCTATTTGTAACACTGTCTTTATCACATCGAAATTTATCTGTTAACATGTCTTTCTCAGTTGTTTTTTGTGTTGTTTCCCATGTTAATTCCAGTCCTTGCATCTCCCTGTCTTAAACTTTACATGTTTTGTTTTGGGTTTTAATTTCTAGTAGGGAAATTCTCCACTTCGTCCCCGCCCCCTTTGTTCTCACTTAACTATACTCAATTCAGATAAACTTTAGAGTTGTGTAGTTAAGTTCCAAAAGAAATCTCTTAGAGACTGAAATTGGAGTTGAAGCAGCTCCATATAATGACCTGATCAGAACTGTTACCTTCACAATAATTATTCCTCACATCTACAGACATGGTATGGATAACTATAGACACATAGGTATGACCTGAAAGCAACAAAAATTAAGTCTTATATATTTTAACTTTCCTTATTGACATCATTCCTACATAAATAGATTTTATACGTTTTCTCCTTACACCTGTTGTCACAGAATCAAGGATGATTTCTGACATGTGGATTTATATCTTTTCATCTTATTATAATGCCTCATTAGTGCTTGTGGTAATTAGAATGAAAAACGTCCCCCATAGGCTGAAGTATTTGAACACTTGGTCTATGATCGCCATTTGATGGTGCTGTTGGGTAAGGTCATGGAACCTTTAGGAGGTGTGGCCTTTCATGGAGGAAGCACATCACCAGGGGTGGGTTTTTAGAGTTCATAGCATCACCCCTCTTCCAGCTCACTCCCTGCTTTCTGCAAGTGGTTAAACATGTGAGCTCTCAGCTTTCTCCTTGGGCTGCCTCCTGCCATGCCTCCTCTGCCACAATGGACCATAATCCCTCTGGAACCATAAGTCCAAATAAGCTTTTCTTTCTATAAGTTGCCTTGATCATGGTGTTTTATCACAACAACAAAAAAGTAACCAATAAAGAGGGTGCTTAACAGACTTTTAGTTGACTCTTTCAGTGTTTCTAAGCATGTAATTTCTTCAACTGCAAATAATAATGAATGTACCTTCTCCTTCCTAACAGTCTTATTGTACTAACTAGAAAATACAGCCTAATCAATGCAGGATGCCCTGTTATCACCATAGGGTGTGAGGGGTCACAGTCCGGAAATTAAAAATTCTCCAACTATGATGTAGTCACTGGTGGGTTTTTGTGAGTCGTTTCTTACTAAGTTCTTTGTTATTTCCATCTTATCATAAGTCATTCATTTTATACATCTCTACTTATAAAATGTACACCAACTTGTGGTGAATTCTGTTTACTGTGTTTTATTCAAAGTTCAAATCTAGGCTATGCCAGTTTCATACACAAGAATTTTCTCAGATTTTACTTTGTTCTCCAACTTTACATACCCTGGTGACTATGTGTACTTTGAAAGTATTTTTTTAATTCTCTTAAATAATAGGGTTCCAGACTGGGGAGATGTAAAATACTTGCTGTGCAACCTTGGAGACATGAGTTCAAAACCCCAGAATCTGTGCAAAGCCTTGCATAGTAGCAAATGTCTGTAATGTGAATGTTCCTACAGCAAGATTGGAGGTAGAGACAGAATCCCCAGAAGCTAGTGGGCCAGCAAGCCTGGAGTGTGCAGTACAGCAGCAAACAACAAAGAAACCCTGTGTCAAACAAGGTGGAAGGCAAGGACCAGCATTTGAGAGTGTCCTCTGACCACACTTCTGCCATAGCAGGTGGGTGCCTGCATATACACCATACACACACACACGCACATTCACACACACACAAATAAAATTTTTAAAGTTTATTCATGAAGTAATTTCTTATAGATATTTAAAAGAACATGTTCATTTCTTCCTGGTTTTTAGATATTTGGATTTTATATTTTATCATAATTAATTCTAGTGTTTAATTTCCAAGGCATACCAGTGACTATTGGGAGATTAATTCACATATTATTATTTTAATCTAGAAATTCTCTCATATTCCTTTATACTTTTAATATTTGTGAATTTGTTAATACATTGTTATGTTCATAACAATCAGTGATTATATTCCAAACTCATTGTATTTGTTAATATATTTTAACATTTATATTTAATTTTTTTTGCCTGTTAACTTTATTTTATTGTTTCATTAATTAGTGCTTCAGTTTAATGTATAGTTGCTTTATGGTAAAATATAATATTTAGATATTAAAGTCTAATCTGATTTTCATTCTATTTTGTCCTTAATCAAATAAATCCTCATTTTCTTTGTCTTTTACAGATGGTTGTTAGCCATCATGTGGGTGCTGGGAATTGAACACAGGTCCTCTGCAAGAGGAACCAGTGCTCTTAACTGCTGAGCCATCTCTTGAGCCCTGTTACTCATTTTGTTTTAAATTTATTTTATTCTTTGACATTTTGTGCTTGCAGATAATGAATTTTGGTCCTTCTCCCCACTATTACCCCAAATCATCCCCTTCTCCTCCTCCTGCTTTGCCACTGTTTACTCTATAGTTTTCCCATCCTTATTTTTTATTTATATTCTTTTCTAATTTGAGGAGGACAGGAAATACTGTTATTTACTTAAATATTATAGCAAACATTTTAGAGGTGTTATACATGAATTCAGCATGGCTGGATATAAGATTCTTGAGTAACAATAATCCATCGTCAGTCCTTATCTTTGGTACGTTGTGTTGTCAAGAGACATTTTAAGGGAAATAGGCATTTTAATTTTTAACCTAATGGGTAAACTTGATTCTCTTTTAAAGTACTGTCTAGCACATAGCTGTAAAAACAATTACAGTAGCTGAAATGATAGGGAATTTTTTAGTGTGTTCTTCTCAGTGTCTGACCTGTACTGAGTCTTACTTCTATGAAGTAGGAGCTCCAGTTACTTTCATTTTACAGGTGGATGAGTAAAGACACTCAGAGGCTCCCTAACTTTCTCTAGTGACATGGATAGTACGAGATGGAACCAAAGGGCAGCCTGGCTCAGAGCTCTGGTTCCTAAATTCTTTGTGTTTCTGCCCAGGCAACTAATAAACAGAACTTCTAATTTAAAATGAGAGATTAAATGACAACATTAAATGGCTCTCTCGGTGGAGTTGAAAACAGAGATTTATACATAAAATCAATTTCAGAGGGTTGTCAGAATATCATACATTTGATGAAAGTGGAGCTTCCTGAGCAAGAAGGAAATGAAGAGAAAAAGGAAGAAAAGCAGTGATGTGCCAAACATGATGTATGGTGTCTGATCTAATCTTCTCAGCATCACTTGGAGAGACATTACATCAAGTAAAACTGTTTAAAGATATGTCACAGAAGTTCAGGTCCAATGTTATTTCCTCTGCTCTGTGAGTGTGAGTTACAGATTCTGTGGAGACCAAGAGGGAAAATGAAGCGAAGATGCAGGCAGACTCTCAGCTACACTATTACACCAGAAGCAGAGCTTCCTGCATTGATGACATCATTCCTTAGAAACTAAATAACAGAATCTCTGTTGAAAATAATGCTGGATTGGTATCCCCTCCTGAAACTTCACCTAATCTTCTATTTAAAAAAAATGTGTGAGCCACACTAATAGCTGAAAATGCTCATTAACATTGCGCACACAGACCTGATAACAACTTGTCTGCAGGATCTTACAGTATATACACCAACAATAGAATCAGTGAGAGCAAGAATCTTGGAAAATTGGCGAGTTAACTAAGGCAAATATTTTTTACAAATATTTGTAAATTACAAATGCTATACATCTCCTTTGTGTTTTCCATTCATTCATTAAAACAACATTGGGACTAAGATGTTTTTGAAAAGGAAAGTCAAATATATAGGAGGGGTTGCATTGCTAGAATCTAGGAAAACCCAGTGAGTAGTATTCAGCACTCACGCAGGATGTTTCTCATAGGAATATCAGAAAGACTAGCAGGTTAGTGTTTTCCAGGTTCTTATAGTAGTGTCTATTACATGAGTAAGCTGTAGTTAAATAACTAAGATGGTTTTCTGTGTTTTAGATTATACTACTCTGCATATCTGCACTTTGGTTCTGTTTCAAACTTCTTTCATTGGTGTATCATGCCATGTACAGGGTTCTAAGCAATGACATGAGTTCTATTTGATGTTTTTAAGGAATCATGGGATTTATATCACATATATGTAATCATGAGATAGTGGATGAGGAGAGAACTGTGGAAAACAGATATGGGTATAGGACAATCTTGATAGCTGTTAAATCTGAGTAATGTATCCGTGGGGACTCACAGCAATATTCTCTGTAGGTAAACTGGAACAAATTTTAGCACCACCTTTGATGTTCCTTATCTGAACATTTGTCTCTTAAATAGAAAATGATCTGTGCTGTCATGTGTGGCCAAATTGAAAGGGAAGACATCTCTTCTCCAAGAGGCTGAAAGTGTATCTTTAGGCCTTTGCAAACTCATCTAAGCAAACAAATTTGCTTCATCCACTCATCTTGAGTATTTGTCAAGAAGCAGTAAAATGGCGAGAGAGGGGTGAGAAGTCAGCTTCATTTCTGTTCTAAGCTGTGGTCTGAAAAGTGCCGCAGTCTTGAGAGGTCATTGTTCACACTGCAAAGGAGCATTCTGTCTGAAGGAAATCTAAACAAGGCAAAGAGCAGCTGGTTAATACACAGCGAGTCTCAGACAAATGGGAGACATGTTCTGTCTTTCTTTCCATCCTCCCTTTCATCTGTTTATTGTCCTGTTATCAAATTCATTGATGGAGCTTGGAAGCCCATTATACTCAGGATGTCTTCTAGACTATTTAACTCAGTAGTTAGGGGATATAATCCCTCCCTCCCACCATTGTTTTCTGTTGTTGGGAGGGACGAAGTGAGAGAAAACATTCAGCAAAAAGAGAAAATCTTTCTCTTCAGATTATTATTTTCTTTAGAGAAAATAAAAAATGAAAGTACCACACACAGGAGATTTACAAGAGCCAACAAGCCCAATGGTTAGTGGGAGACTCGAGCCTAAGAATGCAGGTTAGGGAGCTGCAGAGATGGTTCAGTGGTCTTCTTGCAGAAGACCCAGGTTTGGTTCCCAGAACCTACATGGTGGCTAACAGCCACCCATAACTCCAGTTCCAGGGAATCCAATGCCCTCTTCTGACGTCCATGGGCATTGCATGACCCAAGTGCACTTACAAACATGAAGACAATACATTCGTACACATAAAATAAAAAAAATGAATAAAATATTAAAAATTAAATTTCAGGTTAGAAACAGTAGGATGATTCTGGATGTATCCTACACCAAAGCTAGTTTCTGCAGGTGCATTTCTTTGGAGCTGGAAGACACCCATTCTGAGTATATCATTTGGTACTGGATAGTGTAGATCAGTTTTTAATCACTTTAGAATTGTTTTCATATTTGAATGATGAGAAAATTGGGTTTAATTACTTCTTATAGTCTTTATGAAATGCTATTCTGATAGCTTCACATACTAAGCCAGGGGGCATACTTCCCATATACAAGTCAGGGAGCATGCTTCCCATACAGTAAGTCAAGGGGCATAATACTTCTCATTTACTAAGTCAGGGGGCATGCTTCCCACAGACATTTGTTTAAAGGAGCATATGAAAAATGTGGAATGGTTTCATGCTACCAGTTTCAGAATGCCGATGTATTTCCATCTCTGCATCAACAGGAAATGACAAATACTATTATCATCATGTGGGTTTGGGAGGTTTTCAGTGAGCTCTTGCAAGCCAAAACTGATAATGAGATGTTTTAAAAATATCCCCCTTTGTATGACAAAACAACTTCAGAAATTATAAGTTGACACTATATTGGCACTTATTTATAGCCTACCTTTTGGCGAGATCTGAGTTGACATTTTCCTTTCAACAAAACTCTCAAGTGGCACACCATGATTTATAATTTTATTTGTCTACTGTCTGCATATGCTACAGAAAGTTGAAAAACTATTCAAATCCTGCCAAGCATATTTACAGTTATTTTTCAGATTCTCTCCTCAAAACATTTAAAAGTCTCATACAGAATCAAGGTTTGATGTCTCAAACAAAGAAAGAGTGACTGAGAGAAGATTAAGCTTTGTCTTTTACCTACAGAAGCCAGAAGTAGATTTAGGCTCTCAAACTGCAACAAAGGGCTGGGCAGGAAACAGGTTTCTATGTGTAAGTTAGACTGCCCAGTTTCCATAGGCATTTCACGCACTGTGCTGGTTTGGTCCGTACGAGTTAATTAAGAGCATGCTATCTAAGCATCTTATAATGGATCAAAGACCAGACAATTACTAGACATAGTTTTTCACAGGTTCTTGATATCATGAGATTTTTCTTTTTACAACTGATCTTTAGGCTTTGGAGATTAGCATGGCAAAGAGAGAAATGACACAGATCCCGCAGCCTATCATGTTAAGTGACTCAAGGGAAACGTCAAACTCCACGTAACAGAAGAGTCTAGTAAGAAAGTTTGACTCTCCCCAGAATTGTTCTTCCAACCCAATTCACTTTCATTTTTCAAAATCACTAGTAAGATTTAGCCGTTCTCTCTTCCCTCCTCCTTAGCTCCGTCCTCAGGCTTCTCTGTCGGGTTCACCTCCAGCAGGGGTCCTTTCTCATCACTGTTGATATATTTCCCCCAAGAACTCTCCTTCCTCACTTCCATTTCCAGCTCTCAGACCCTGAGAGATATAGCACTTTAACTGTGCAGACCCTGCTGACATTGATTTTATAGATCTCGTGCGTGCGTGCGAGTGTGTGTATGTGTGTGTTGAGTGTGGTGCATGTTTGTAGGGTTTATGTGTGATATATGCACATGTATGTAGGGGTGTCACAGACTTGTGCATAGGTTGGGACCTGAGGAAGGTGTTGGGTGTCCTGCTCTGTCACCTTACTCCCCAGAGACAGGATCTCTCACTAAACCTGGTGCTAGGCTGGCAGCCGGCAAGCCCTGACAATTCTCCCGTCTCACCCTTCAGGGGTCTAGGGGTACAGGTGCATGGGTGGAAGTTCCAGGCTTTTTATGTGGGTGCTGGAATTGAGGCAAAAGTCTTTATGCTTTCGGAGCAAGTGCTCCTACCCACAGAGCCTTCTCCTCAGCTCTGACTTTATAGATCTTGACTCACATTGTTACTACTCTGTGTGAAACTGCACATGTTTGTTCTTTCTTCTGGTCTGTAAACTGGAAGGCAGATGTGATTGGTGTTGATCCTTGTATTCATATTGTGAAAATTATACATAATGAATATTCCATAAATGTTAATCAAATTCACTTATATTTAGTCATCTTTAATATACAATTAATAATGTACCTTTGCATGTTGGTTACAGAAAATATGTAAAATGAAGGTTAAATGTGATGGGGAAACAGTAAGGGTAGAAACCTCAGAGATTATCAATGTTGAATAATCAATGTTTACACTAAATTGAAGTTATCTCTCATTGTATCAAAACTCAGTTTCCAATAATAGATAGTGACTTTCCTGAGAGAAGAAAGCAATGAAGTTTCAGGGAAAAAGAGTCTATCCTTGGTATTTGTTCTTGAGATGTAAAAATATCTGAACCAAAATTATTCACAGAGGAACGTACAAAATAGAACCAAAACTATAAGTATATCCATCCTCCTTTTCTAAGAATCTGAGCTTCTCAAATACTCTAGATCCTATAGAGTTTTATATTAAAATATTTAATTGATAAAAGTTATATAAATTCAATATGATGAGTGCATATGTATTAAACATTGATTACTACATTCTAATTAGTTAGAATCTCTATTATTACCCCTAGTTATCATTGTGTGTGAGTTATTACACCTTTAAAAGTCTGCTCCATTATCAAGGCTCAAGTAAGCAATGCATTAGTACTAACTGTAGTCATCATGATGTACATTAATTAGAACCTCAGACCTTATAACTAAATGTTTTTATCCTTTGGTCAACATTTCTCAATTTCCCCCACCCCTTAGGTCCTGGAAGCCACCCTTCCACTCTGCCTTTTAGAGTCATCAGATAAGTGAGATCCTGTAGTGTTTGTCTCTTTGTGTCTGACTGATGTCATTTAACATCACTGTTCTCCATGTTCATCCCTATTGTCAACAAATGAGAGGACTTCTTTCTTTAAGGCTGAACTGCATGCCATTAGATATTGTTAGGTTTGGGGGCACAGAATACAGGAGCGACAGAAAGAATGAAAGAGATCATGCCTGACCTCAGACAAGACTGTATTTAGTCAAGCACAGTGGTGTGTTTCCACATGCTAGAAACGACTGCTGTCCCAAGGGAGGGGCTTTGGGGCTTATATATAGGATGTATAGGATAGAACTGTGGTGAACTATGTGTGGGTCAGGGCAGTCTTGAGAAGCTGATGGTCTCCTGATGGCCCCCTTCTTCCCGGTACCATGTGCTCTGGTTTTTCTTGAGAGACAGAGAGTTTGTGATCTCTTCTTGGGATCATTTGCTCAAGGAGTCAGGCAGTCTTGGGAAATAGACTGTTTCAACAAACAGTCCTCCCAGAACTGAGGGAAGTGGCTTATTGATAATGCCGGCAATTGAGGCATTCTATCAGATATACCACATCTTCTTCACCTGTTCTTCTTGATTGGCATTTATGTTGCTTTTATCTCCTGGTTATTGTGAATAGTTCCACAGTGAACATGGAGGTTTTGATCTGTTTTTAACATATTGATTTCATTTGTTTCAGCTATAAACCTAGAAGAGTGATACTGGTCTATACAGTTGTTCTGTTTTTAGTTATTTGGGGAACTCCCATGCTGATATATGTAATGATTGTCCAGTTGACATTCCCATCAACATTTATACTTGTTGCCTTAAGATAGGTGTTACTATTCTGGTTTTTAAGGGAGATTAAGTTACTTGCTGAACTTGTCATGGACTAGGCCCAGGATCCAGTCTAAGATTTATAACACCAAAACCCTGGTACTTCCATCACACATCTGGACCTCCCAAGCACTGATGAATTGAAGATATTAAGAAAGAAAAAATGGCAGACACACTGCTGCCAGAGAAAACTCAGATTTCTTTTATAAGTTTGCATCCATAGTCTTGAGACCACAAAGTCTCTGTAAATTCTGAAAGACCAATTCTAAATTGGTCTTTTCTAATCAGTATTCTCATCTGAAGCTTTTTGCTCTTTGTTACTAGAAATATCTTTCCCCAGGTAGCTTCATCCTCATCCTCTTGCTACCGCTAGGCCTTTGTTCCAATGTCACCCTGTCAGTAAATCTTCCTCTGCCTGCCTTGTAAGTGACCAACGCCATCCCTGTCTACTGAGCTCCACAACCACCTCTCATTGGCAGAGACCTCCTGAGATTTATTCACTGCTGTTTCCCTTGCATCCAGAAGATGGTTCAACTTGTGAGACTCCAAGGACATATATATTGACCAGATGACTAGACAGAAACACTTAGCCGATTCAAAACCAGCCCTCCTGAAAATTGCTTAGTGTCTGGGAAGGCTGGAATCCTTCTCCCTTGGTTTACCTTCCTACAGTCCAGAAGTTTCTGCTTCTTACTCAACTACTTTCCAACCCACTTCCTACAACTCCTCCCTTGTTTTCGCCACAGGCAATTTTTTTTTTAAATCACAAGTCTCCCACAGGAATATAGAGGTGTTACTACTTGCTGTAAAATTTCTGGCAGCAAATCACACATGTGTATCATCCACAGGCTCCCTGGTGTTTTTAAATCATCACATACAATTCAACGTACAATTTAGGAGCTTAGAAACTTACTGCTTTGTTACTCATTTCTTTCCATTACATAACTTTACTTTTTGCTGGGAATGTTTATTAAGGGCTCATCCTCAAATTTGCATTGTGATTTCCCCTTTGGTTTTTTGTCATTGATTAGTCAGTACTCTAGAAAAAACCTGGACTACTGCAGCAACTTCTACTTTGATTTCTTCTATAACTTTCATCATGTTTTCATCAAGCATTGGAGATCTAACCAGTAGCAACTATGAATATGTAGTAGGATCTACTTTTGGTTTGAATATGAAGTGTTCCCCAAAGGCTCATGAGTAAAAACTTTGTTCCCAGCTAGTGGCACTGTTTTGGGAAGTTCTGGAACCTTTAGGAGGTAACACCTAGCTGAAGGAAATGGGTCATTGGGACTATGTCCTTGAGGCTGTCTTCTCTCTCTCTCTCTCTCTCTCTCTCTCTCTCTCTCTCTCATATGTCTATATATCTATCTATCTCTGCTTCCTATGTACCAAGAGGTAAAATATGTCCACTGCTACACATTCCTGCTACCATGATATTCTTCCTAAATTTATGGGGCCAAGTGACCATGGACTGAATCCTCTGAAATTATGAGTCAAAATAAATAATTCCTCCCTTT
The DNA here is from genome assembly GCA_035773235.1 of Eospalax fontanierii. Taxonomy (NCBI): domain Eukaryota; kingdom Metazoa; phylum Chordata; class Mammalia; order Rodentia; family Spalacidae; genus Eospalax; species Eospalax fontanierii. Next base: position 21,097,663 of record CM069548.1, on the reverse strand, counting down.
GAGTTGTTTATGTCAGGCATTCTGCCACAGAAGTGAGAGAGCTAACAAATCTAATGAATCTGCCGGTAGTCGAGTTAAGATGAAGTCACTGCAGGGAGTGATTCCATGATGACTGGAATCAGCATAAAAGGAGAAACTTGGATGCAGAGACAGTCACACACGGGGAGCATGTCATAAGGACATGCCAGCAGAAATGTGGAGGATGCTCCCATGAGCCCAGGAATGCCAGCAGTTGCCGGCAAAGCCTTAGAAACAAGAGGCAAGCCCTGATAGACCCTCTCCCATGTCTCTCAGAAGAGCTAACTCTACTGACACCTTGATCTTGAACTCCTAGCCTTCAGAATTACAACACAATTGCTGAAGCCATCCAGCATGTGGAACTTCATTATGGAGGCCTCAGGAAACTACATCATCTATCTTTTCTCCTGTGACCTCAGTCTCTTCTTAAATTTTAAAAATTATATAAGAAATACAGCCTCCTTATAAAAACTGCAGTAATTACGTACTTATCATTTATGGAAAGCTTCTTTCCATGTGCCAGATGCTAAATGTGTCAGCTATTATTTCATCTAGTCCTTGCATTGATTGCTCCTATTACCACCATCATTTTATAGATGAGGAAATTGAAGAATGAGATATTGAATAACTTCCCTATGGCTACATAGATATTGTGACAGGCAGGTATTCAGAACCCCAACATGAATCCAGGGTCTCTGCTCTGAAACACAGTGCCATCATATTCTGCTTTTACTACCATTCCCAAATAGAGTATCCTTCACAAATTGTGCAAGTGACCACAGTTGGTTTTAGTATGTAATATGTTGCATTTACCTGAATGTATATATTGTGTGTGTTTGTGGTCCTAAGAAGCATGAAATCTATTGAGTCTTCTTTGTGTTCCCTAAATACTCATGGGTATGGATCCTTTCACTGAAGCCCGGTCAGACTACTAGGTGTCACACCCTTATGAAAACACTCTTACTTTCCTTTCCTAGGAGAGAAAAGCAGGGTGAAAATGGGAGAGGTTGTGTGAATATGATCAAAATACACTGAATGAAATTCTCAAAGCATCAATATTTTTTTTAAAAGAAAAGGCATTCAACCTTTACAAATGTATGAAAGGATCACACCTCTCTATAACTTGTTTTTTTTCTACTTAATTTGTCTTTATTTATCTATGAAAGCAACTACTAATACACTTTCCATTGGTAGCCCACTATATGAAGATACATTTTTAAATATTTTATTGTTTTTAGTGTATGAGTACATTGCCTACATGTATGTAAGTGCATTATATCATGCCATGTCCATATAGGTCAAAAGTGGGTGGTAGATTCCCCTGAAACTGGAGTTATGGACAGTTGTTAGCTGCCATGTGGGTGCTGGGAACCAAAGCTCGATCCTCTACAAGAGCAGTTAGTGTTCTTAACCATTGAGCCATCTCTCCAATCCTTAAGATATGTTTTTTTTTAAATACAATATTTTTATACCATGGATCTTTAAATTTGACTGCTGAGAAAAACAGCTTTGTATATCCTTGAAATGCCCTGTAAACAGTGGTTGAAGCTGGAAGGCACACAGTAAGAAGAGAGTGATGGGAATTTGGGGTGGAGTAAGAGAAGGAAAAAGGAGATGCTGTTCCAGTGCCAGCCTGTGTAGCTTCTGGCTACATCAGCACCAGCATCTTGTTGAAAGGGATTTGGAGAAGAAGACTGTGACCATGGAAACCCTCCTATTTAGGATTCATATTCAGCTGGGGTTCAGTAGCTGGTATTTACTAATTTGTTTAGAAAGGTAGAGATATTAACTCCTGTCTTTGCTTATCATGGGATTTCTTGGGGGAGGGGGAAATCAAATTAAACACAAAAATAGCTTGCGGGCACAATTACTGCAGTGATTATTATCACCTTCACACTTCTGCTAAGTACTAGATATTGGAAACTATGTTTGGTAGGGTCTTTGGGTACAAACCACAGAGATCATTTTATTGCCTCTGTGGGGTTTTGTGAGGGTGAAAAAGATGAAGAAACACAATGTATGGACATATTGGGCCCTGATGAGACCCAAATGCCCCTTCTGCCTCACACATTTAGGGCGTGAGTGTCTTTACCATCTAACTCTTTATTCAAAGTTCTAGTAACTGCATGTTCATAACAAAGTCTAGAAGATTTATGAGTCAGAAACTTTCCAAGCTTTCTAAAAAAAGAGCATTAAATCATTATTTAATTTTAACACACACAGTTACTGACTTCTTTTAAAAATATTTTATTTGTCATTATTTTATGTATATAAGTGTATTGCCTACAGGTATGTAAGTATACCTGTGTTGTGCAATGCCCACAGAAATCAGAAGAGTGCTTTGAATTCCCCTGGAACTGGAGTTACAGATGGTTGTTAGCTGCCATGTGGGTTCTGGGAATTGAACCTGGGTCCTCTGCAAGATCATCCAGTGCTCTCAACCACTGAGTTACCTCTTCAGCCCCAGTTACTGATTTCTTGGTTTAACGAGATTCCTTGGCTTTGTGTACATGCATGTGTATACGTGTGTTCACACTTTACTCTCTCAGAGCTATTCGGTTAGTCTGAACAGAAAGGATACCTTGTTTTCTAATTTTACAAATTTTATTCTGGAAAGTCTAGATATTTTAAAATAAATGCTTTATATCATATTTGGGGATTTTCTTTAAGTTTGAATTAGGGTTTACAACATGGATCTCAAATTAGGACCAAATGCAAATTAACACTCTCAGTTCCAGCAAGGTAGAAAAGTTAAGCATATGGCTGTATTTCATCTTTCCTTTGTCTGTCTTATGTTTCATTCACCCGGTGCCCCTTACCTCTGCAGTCTGAGCTTCAGCAGAGGCTGAATCTATCACCCATGAACATGATTAGGAGCCTGTGCAGGTGCTCCTTTGTTCGGTGGAATTTACAACAGTCCGAGACTCAATTCTGTCAAATTAAAGATACAGATGGTTCTTTAAACACAACAGAAACTTACAGAGATGTGTGGGATATGAAGCGTCTAGATGCTTCCACATAGACACTCACTGTGTTTCGCATGTCTCTGGCTCTGTGGCTTCTACCCATGGCATCTTTTCTCAGGCTCCAGTTGCCATTACATCATTTTTCGTACAACAGTGTGCCCTGCATAGTAGGAAACATTTCTGGCTTTCTGGGTGGATCATTTCATGTAGGCTGATGGTTGTAATTCCACATTCTCTGCAGCCCTCCCTAATCTTGCATAGTGTGTTCCTGATGGCCATAAATAATTACAGGTTAGTTATTCTCTGATTTTCATGGCTAGTAGATATAGACGTGACCTCACACATACACATTGCACCTCAGAAGATCTTGAAACAGACATTCAAGGGCTACAATGATAGTTGCAAACCCACTGAGGAGGTAAGATACTCCAAATTTATAACTACACAATTTCCTTGCCCCTTCTAGTATAGAGGACGTGGAAGTTGAAGGTGGAGGATTCAGCAGGTGACTCCAGTGCTCTTTCCATTAGGTTCCTCCCTTTGCTGCTTTTTTTTTTCCTGCAGTCTTTTTTCTTTTAATCTTAAAATTTTATCTTTCATCTAAAAAACATGCATTTTAAACCAATATCTAGATGCCACTTAATAGCTGTGCATATGAACCCACAGTCCTTGTGACATTAGGCAGAAGACCTGTGAACACCCAACACAGATCAAAACCCTGTGTGCATTGTAGATGTAGAAGAAGCCCCAGTCCTAGCTGAGATCTACTGGCAATTGATAGCTACTGGGAGAGGAAGTCAGTCTTCTTTAAGGGTGTGATGCTGGGTGGGCTGACCAGATTCCAAGGGCTGAACCCACATCCAAGAGCATTTGGGGAACCCAAATTATAATCAATAGGCATTTTTTAAAAAGAAAATTGGACTGTAGAGATGGCTCAGTTGTTAAGAACACTTACTGTTCTTCCAGAAGACCTGGGTTCAATTCCCAGCACCCACATGGTAGACAAGAACAGCTGTAACTCCAGTTCCAGGTGATCCAGTGCCCTCTTCTGGCCTCTGTGGGCATTGCATACATATGATGTACTTACATACATGCAGGCAAAACACTTGTACATTAAATTAAAGTTGGGACCTTGAGAAGATGATGTGACACACTATGAGGCACACATACTAACAATAAAGCCCAGCTCCTCAGTGTTGCTCCTCAGTGTGCCTTCCACCCAACCTCAACTCCTCATCTTCGTTATTTGACCCAAACAGAGCTCTTGCGTCAAACCCAACATCAAAATGTTCTGACTGCAGTGATCTGTTGTCACTTGTTCTGAAAGAGCCAGTGAAGACCCTGTTTGTCTGCTGCTGCCATGTGTCTTCTTCCTGCTCCTTTGCCTCTTCCTTCACAAACTACAAGTCTTTCCTCTCTATAAACTGAGTGTGCTTCTTTTTGGAGTTTTCCCAATTTCACAATTACTGTCTCTTTCTTAAAGACTCATTGCATGTTGTCTTAACCAGTCTATGTCACCTGTCAGTTTACATTTTATCCTAAAATTAGCAAGAGCACAATGCACCTGTAGCACTTGGTATGTGTCAGGTCTTTAAGCATTTCCCATAAACTAACTCACTTGAACCTCACATCCACCTTTGGAAATAAGTACAATTGTTTCTCCTCAATTCACAGATGAGAGATTGAAAGTCAGAAGAGTTAAGTAATTTAGCCAGTCATGCTAGCACTAAGTGGTATCACCGTGTTCAAACCTGCTTGGTCAAACCAGAGGCCATGCTGCGTCTCTTACTCTACACAATTTCTTGGAACTTATTTATATCCTTGTCTTTAGACTTGTTTATCTTCTGTCTTGGGAATCTTGTGACTTTTGGCACATGTAAGGCATTCTCTAAGTGTTTGAGAAAATAGGATGACGTATTTAGGAGGGCTCAGAATTCTAAATTTGGGGAACAGTTGGAGAAAAAGCTACCAGTTCTCCTGAGAGTGGAATTCCTGGTGGTGGTAAAGGACAAACAGGAACTGATTTGGGAAGTTAGCATTTTCTCATGAGTGTTCTGTTTCATACCTTTCTAAGGACTTTTTACTTTAATTTGTTTTGAATTTGGCAAGTTATGTTCACACTTATATTTTAAACACTGGAAATGAAAAGATCATTTGCAAATGCCAACTAGAAAGAGTGTTTATTTTAAACAATGCCATTCCGGTGTAACAGCTGCTGTTGCTATGCTTGCACATTGGTTGCTAGGAGTACTGAGGAGAGTTAAGCTTGTGATGTCAAGATGACAAGTTGCTTCAACCCCACATTCCACTGGTTGGTGTTTTTCTGGGATGAGGAATCTTTAACCCTAAGCAATTACACGGAACTTGGTTTTAACTTGCAGAAACAATACACCTTGCAGAAATAAGTAATTAAAATTTAGTCATTTTCTAAGACTGTGAAGAAATCTGACAGTTAATACGGCATCTGTGAGTTTCAGATTGGTAATTTAGGCCATAGTTTTTAAATGTTTGCTTCTCCTCAAAAGATAATTAAATTATTATAGAGAGTTATTGTTAGCATTCAGTATCTATCATTCATATATTCCACAATTCCCTCGGTTTTACACTTTACATTTTCAAAAATTTACTTTCATAAAGGATGCTAGACTGATGCTTGCATGATTGTATCTGCTGCCCCCTTCACCTAAGCAGCTCTCATGTGTCTATTAAGGGACAAGATTCATTCTTCATGGAAACATTTGAACAACAAGTTCATATTGTCTCTTTTGAAGGAGCAAGAAGTGTTTCTTTGAAGAAATATTTATTTCACTGGAATTTTAATTACTTTGAACTTGGGGACTGCTTCCTTCTTTGTAATTCCTTTAAACATCTTTAGCTGCCACAGAAATTCACTTTCTCGATTATCTGCGTTTTCAAGTTTTGCTTGGTCACATCATCTCCTATTTTACAGGCCTTGGCTCTGAATAACTCTGGCTTGATTGAGCTCAAGTTATGACACAAAAGACTTGTAGCTCAGAAGCTCCTGGTGTCCCAGGTTAGATATCACCTTTGTCTTTTCAGACACACTCTCATTCTCCACGACTGTTGCTCTTTGAGCTCATGAATATGGATGGATCATGAATTCCACTTGTGCCTTCAAGTCCTTAAAGGAGCCTTAGACTCACCTCTTTTCTTTTGTGAACCCTTCAACCCACCCCTATTCATAGCATCTCCTTCACCTGTCTTTCTGTGGCCTCTGCCCTACAAATTCTAGTTCTCAGATCTGTCCTTTGAGTGGGTGCTTTCCTCACTCCTGAGCCCACCCAAGAACCTGCTGGCTTGGTAACAGAGGAACGCCATGCAAAGGTGATCTCCCATTGACTCTGTGTCCTCGGGACTACTTAGAAACCCCTTGCCAGGGTTCTTCCAAGTTTCCCATGTCCCTTCCTTCCCTGACATTCTACCTCATGGCTCTTAAGCAGCAACTTTTTGATTAAAATCACAGAGAAAATAAAAGCTATTGGGTTTAAACTTGTAGGCCTTCCCTTTCCTTATCTGTGTTTAAATCATGCAGTACTTCCCTCATTTCTCAGAGGAAGTCTCGTTCTTCATGCCCAAAGCCAACCCTTCCACCTTCCCTCCTGGTATGTCAAACCTTTTGACATTGTGACCCAAAGTAGTCATCTACCAAGTTCACACTCAAGAACCACACAATCAAGTTATAATTGCAAAAAATAAAAACTCATGAGGTTTTAAGTCAGTTTGTAATTTTGTGTTGTAATTTTGTGTATATCCTGGCTTGGATATATACAGCCTGTAGGCTATGAATTGGATGCATCTGTCACTGTCCCACCAAGATCCTTCTGAAATGATGTCTCTTAAAGCTCTCTGACTCCTTACACAGCATGAAATTATACCTTATGCACTCTTAAAAAGAAGACAGAATAGTATTAAATGCCTTCTTTATGTTAATTATTCAGGAACACAACAATTTGGGGAGCGTTTTATTAAATTTTTGTGAATTTCATACTATATATTTTGATCATATTTAGACCCCTTCCTCTGTCTAAACCACTCTTCAGGCACACCGGCCCAAGATTTAGGCAGGATGGGTAAAATAAAGTTTTCTCTTTTTCTCTTTTCTCTTTCTTTTTTCCTTTCTTTCTTTCGTAGTGTTTGAGACAGGGTCTCCCCATAGGCCTAGCTGCTCTGCTATGTAGATCAGGCTGTCCTCAATTTCATAAAGATTCACCTGCCTCTGTCTCCCAGGTATTGGGATTAAATGAATGCCCAGTGGAGTGGAATAACATTTTAAGTAGTAAGTGGTAGTCTCAGAATTGAAGTTGGCCTATTCTAACGGCCAAATGTGCATACTACCTCCATTACTGCATCACCAGTCCTCTTTACAGCTATATCTCTTAACAAATTACTCACCTAAATTCTATTCAACCTAGTTGACTGGTGAGCTGTCTCTCTGAGAATTGTTGTAAATGTGCCTGTACATTGAATACAGAAACTTCTTACCCAACTTGGCCAGGCAGCAATGCAGAAGGAAGCCTTGAAGATGGCTGATGGCTTTAGCTTCCCGCTTGTACAGATCACCATGTGCAGCAACTCACTCCACAGGTAAGGCACTATCAGTGCCTGTTTAAGTAGTAACATTTAGTAGTACAGCAGTAAATGTTTAATAACTTCTTTCTGAATGAAAGTTCTTAATAAGTACTGTTGGACAATTTGTGTGGTATAAATATTCTTATCATGAGGACATTTTGATAATGGTTATGTTTAAATTCTTTCTTGAAAAATACATGAAACTTTGACCATCACAGGCCTTTCTTAGTACCTTCATTTTCCTGGAATAAGCTTGAATGAACTCACAGTTGCTGAGCACTTGCTGAGTGCTATGCATCATTTAAAATGCATGAATATACATGTCATGGAAGAGGAAACTGAAAAATTCAGTAATGATCCAAGGATATGCTGAAAGTGTGGAATCTGGTGTTATACCAGGCTCCTAAAAGTGCTATCATCCTTTATGGAAAAAAAACCCATAAATACCTTCCATTTAACCTTTTGATTACTAATAATTTAGAAGGAAACTGATTTGAATTGTGTTATATAACTTATGAAGAAAATGTGGTTCAATAATCCAATTTGTGTTTGTAGTTCAAACTCTTTCATTAATTCTTCAATTGAATAATTTGGCTCCTGGGTCATTACTTGTAAATTGATGAGTACTGTTTTAGCCACAGAAGCAAGAAACAAGCCTTGTTATCTCATTATAGCCATGCTCCACGGAGGAAGAAGTGTGTATATGCAGAGGTTCTTTCTCACACCCTCCCTTTTCTTTCTTTCTTCCTTCTCTTCCTTCCTCCCTCTCTCTTTTCATCTTTCTCATGTTGTTTCCTTCCTTTCCCTCCCTTCCTTCCTCCCTTCCTTCCTTCCTTCCTTCTCATTGATACTATCCCTCACTCAATCATTGAGTCTTTGGTTATTTGGTAACTGTTGATGGCTGATCAACTGATCCAGTGTTCTTCAAAAATTTGTTGTCCATTTTACAGTGTTCAGTTGAGCTGAGATTTACCATTCATTCCAGTTCACAATCTTAATAACACATAGCTTCTCCTTGGTTTCTAACACACACACACACACACACACGAGAGAGAGAGAGAGATTGAGAAATTATCAATAATTATTCCAATTATTTCCTGTCACATCTTATCACAACTACCAAACACATGGAGTCCAGTGAGAATAAATGTAAAACAAAGTAGAAGACCATGAAAGGAGTTTGTCATGATATGTTGGACTCATATTTAGCTTAACTTATGTGGCATTATAAATTTGGGTATAATGCTTTCAATTCCCCTTTTTCGAACATTTATCAGAACAATTTCCTATTAAGAAATAGGATGCTTTGATTTTGAATATTAGGTTTTTAAAATATATTTGAGACAGCATCTCCCTGCAGTCTCAGTTGGCCTGGAACTTGCTCTGTGGACCAGGCTGGTCTCAGTCTCACAGAGATTCACCTGCATCTCCCACCTGAGTGCTGGAATTAAAGACATGTTCCACTATGCTTGGCTTCATTTTTAATATTTTTAGTATAAATATCCAGGGTCAAATTTAGTTGAATACATCTGAAAAACAAATTGTCTTATTCATCTGAAAATTATTGGAATAAGTAATTTTCTGCCTCAGTAGAATTAAGTACTAGGACATGAGGGACCTGATATTCCTCTGTTTTTGAATACTCATATATCCCATTGCCCAGGACATGACAAAACTTCACTGGGAATGCTGAAATACTATAATTCTTACCATTCTATTAAAAGCCTTCTAAAACTTCTATAAGTTATATACAGGTATTTAAAATAATTAAATATTTCATGTTTATATCCCTTGACAAAATAATACCACTTCTAGGAACTTATCCTTAGGACAAATCCTATAGCAAGAAGAAAAAAAAAGGACTACCTAAACATGTTCATAGCACTGCTAGCTACATAAGCAGAGCAATGAGATGCACATAAAACTCAGAATGAAGAATCAGTCAAATTATAGTGCATTTCCCCAAGTGAATTTTAGGTAACCAGGAGATGAGTTGAGGGACTAGAGAGATGTCTCAGCAGTTAAGAATACTGGTGTTCTTGCAGAAAATCCAGGTTCAAATCCCAGTAACCACATAGTAGCTAAGGATAATCTGTTTGGGATCTAATGCCCTCTTCTGTCCTCCTTGGGCACTACACAACATAAGAGCACTTACATACATATGCTAAAATTCCCCATGTTTCAGTTTCTCCTTTAAATTAGGGTTCTCTCAGAATTATTGTGGAGATTAAATGAGCAAGGGTTAAGAGGGCTGAATATAGAAGCTGGTACATTGATCTGTTACATACACATGAGGCATAGAATATAGAAAAGAAAGAAATGATGCTTTAGAGATGGAATAATTTGTGGGTTAATATTCATAAGCCTTTTTATTATATAACATGACAAATAACCAGCAGAAATAGAAAAATTCTCAAAATATACTACAAATTGGGTTTATCTGTAATTTATGTGTAGATCAGTTCAAAGACGTGCAGCCAGCCTATTAGAATACCATGATTCCAAGGCAGTCACAGGCCAGACTGATGCTTCTGTGTTTCCAGTTCTTTGTGAAAACTTCTGCAACTGTTTCATGGGTTCACTCAATTTTTACCCAACAAATTTGGAATTAAACTAATTTTCATGGTCAAAGTTATGAATAGAGTCATGTTCGTCTGATAATGATGAGGATGTCACCCAGTCCTTGGGCTTCCTGCTCCCACGTGAAGGTGTTGTGTATCCTTTCAAATTACTAGATAATACACTACTGTATTATCTATTATATACAATTTCCTTGTATCAGACTAAAATGGGTAAAGATAAAGTAAAGGTACCTGGGCTATTATTCTTTGAAAGTAACCAAAACTTACAGATGGGCACATTTCAACATCTAACCCTCAGTTCCAATAAAGATTATTTAGGTGAACACTTTGTGCAGTTCACAGCGCAATGTTTGTATCACAATTTAACTGAAAATAAAATCATCGGTGTCTAATATATCTGAACTCATTATGATAGAATTCCATGTAAGAAAAAATCAATAATAATTATCTTCAGACAAGTCATTTTCATTTTACAGGGCCTGTAGACTCAGGGAAGTTTTTCTGAGTCTTTAACTCAAGCAGATATAAAATCCTGAATTCAGAGCAAGCTCAAGGTTTGTCACCACCTGCTTGCTGGAATGTGAGAGTTGGTGCTTTAGGCATGCCTAAACCTGCTTAGCTTCTGCTTATTAGTCAGGGCATTTAATTAAACCAAGATAGTCTTTCTGCCTGACCAGGGCACCTACTGATGAGAATAAAATTGATGGGAAATGAACAGTTAACAGCAGGAGATACATGGGAACAAGAAATAAAAGAGCCATAGTCAAACTGAAGAATATTGCTGTAGTATATTATATTTGACATTTACTGCTGTGTCTAATAACACATCCCCTACTTTTCTCCAGCAGCCATTTTACTTCGTTATTTTAAATTTTGGAAGCTTTTGTTTCTGAAAAGTGACAAAAATCCCAATCCTCCAATCCTCATTAGAGTGCATCTTTAATTATGTTCCTCTGTTCATTATATTTGAATGCTGCCATTCAACCAGAGGAACACTGGCAAAATCACAGAAATGACTTGCTTTGCTTTTCCAAGGTATTTAAAATTCTATCGTTGTTTCCATAAGCCACAGACGGTGGGTTATTTTTCATGGACAGACAGTGCATTCTTCTCTTGGGGTTTTTATGGACAGACTGTATAAAATGATAACACGATGAATGGGAGACCAGCTCTACTATATCAAAGGCTTAAATCAGCGATTTCAGACAGAAACTCAATGTAGCAGGGCACGTTTCAAATGGGTCTGCAGGTACAAGCTATAACACAGAATTTCGGCATCTGTTGTGATGAATTCTCATGAATGGTTAGTGACATTTTTACAATAAATTAGAGCTAAGGTAAGAGAGATTTCAGTAATGTGGGTTCAGGTGGTGACCTGAATGAAATCAATACGATTTGCATGCCAGAATTAAAATAGAGATGTGATCTGTCTTCAAAATGGCAAGGGTTTGGATTATTGAGGAAGGCAGGGTAAAGGTCAATCTTCTACCTATCTATCCATGATCCTTCTCATTTCATTGAGGGTTTTTATGATTTTCCAATCACCAGTCTCATGCCTCTACTTTCACATTCTATTTTCTTGAAAGGGAAGTTTCTTCATTGTAATTGTTTAAAAAGAAGCCTTTCTGAGGTTAATTTCTAATTAACCCTAACATAATCATAATCATTAGAGCTTCCTTTTTATGACTTCTTTTTTAAACCTGTTTGTGGAAGAATAGTCTAAATTAAAATGATTTCTTCAAACTGTCTCTAAGGAGTATGGAGAAATGTCTATTTGCAATTAATGATGCAGAAAATAAGAATTACTCCCAGTTTGCCAATATAATATTTTTATCAGTTTGAGATTCTTTTTAATGGGAAAAATTCACATGGGATTAATTCTTATGCATAGACTTTAATGCAAACTTAAGTTTCCAGATTCTCAGGTATGATATGTAATCTGCATCTCATTTCAAGTTACAGTCCTCATGAGAATTCTAAACATGGGTATAGATTTTCGTTATCTCAAACTATTATGTCATACTTTTATAATTAGTATTTAATGACTGAATTCATAACCCAATAATAATGATAATATTTGTACAATATACAGCAAAACAATTGGTTTTAAACCATTGAAAGAATTTCAACATGATATACTATACGATTTCCATTTAATCTTTCAATTCATTGTGACTGATAGACTTGTAAAGCTGTGATAAGTATATAATGTATTGGAATAAAAGCACCATACTTTAGACTATCTAAAAATAATAGAAACATCCAACTCCAAATTCTCATAAAACAAAATATTTTTCATGATAAATCTATTTCATTCAGTCTTTTATTTATGCCTCATGTAATCCCAAGACAGAAATAAGAAAATAACCATATAATTTACAATTCCAAATCCGATAATGAAAGGATTAATATTAATCATTTTATTGGGTCATAAGATCATCCCATTCATGAAAGGTTCAAACACATTAAAATGACAGCAGACAAGGAGACGAAAGGACAAGAAGGGAGAGATGGTGGAAAAACATCCAAGCACATCTCTCTGACTTTGATCCATCTAGACATAATATACATCACTTTGTGGGTCAAGAGATGGATCTTTCCTGTATCACCATTTCCTAAATCATAAGGAAGACTGTACTAGTCAGGGTAGGCTAACTTCTGTAATAAAGAATTTGAAAACCTCACTGGCCTAAGACAGAGCGTGTTTATTTCTCACTCCCATCATAATCCATTATATTGATGAAGGAGAGGTGACTGACATACCATAGCTCAGAAACCTAAGCAGACAATGAATCCTTTTTCTATAACTTGGTACAAGCAAGGGCATCTTGAATATAGGCATCCGACCAACAGACAGAAGATGATGCCAAAGAAGGTGTAGAGGAGCACTCATCACATGCCCATTCTGCACATGACATATACCACTTCCTCACACCAACATGTAATTTCACGACTTCTACTGACTACAAGTGAGATCTGACTATTGCCCAGGAGGAAATGGAAAGTGGGACCTAGGGCAGTGCAGAGTGGTATCAATCACTGTTCAGCATTGTGGTTAGTAAGTACTTAATTCATTCTTCCACCCACAGAGTAGGAAAGTCTCACAGAGTGTCTGCAAGGAGTTCAATGTGTAGACTCTCTAGAAGTCACCCAGTCCTGTTTGACAGCTTCTCACATGACCCCCTTATGCTTGATGGCCTGTGAATTGAAAGGCAAATGATCAATTCATTATCCTCTGCCATACATTCCGTAAACCATGGTGAAACAGAGAAAACATCATGGTTGATATTTTCTTCAGGGAAAACCAGACAATCAATACTCGGATAGAAATAATTTTTCTTCCCTTTTACAGAACCCTGAATTGTTCTTCAGCTTTAATCACAGATGTCATCGCCTTTCCTTTCTGCTGTTATTCCTCTTGAGAAATCGCCAAAGTATTTGTGTCATATTAAGACCCTATTAACACTGTTTGTTCTCTTGTAGCTCAGATTAGCAACCTGAAAGCTACTTAGTAAAATCCTCTGCAGTCTTTGTTATTTAAAGCATATAATAGCGTTAATGAAAAGAAAAGATGCCTTATCAGTGATTATAAGGATTATGAGAGAAGATTTATGAATTCTAAAAGAGTTGAGAAAATTACCTCTGAAGCAAGATATGTAAAGAAGAAGGGTGTGGTATATGAGCAGAGTTATTTGGTTTTACGATATTTGAATTATTGTTAGCAGTGTCTATGTCTCCCTAAACTTGAATACTTTGCATTTATCTGTTTTTATGTTTAGTGCCTGAAGTGCCATAATCATATTCCAAAGGTCACTCCTATGGATAGCTAGGAAAATTATAAGTTAAATAGTATTTACTGAACTTTTGACATCCCTAAGGAAGAATAGAAGTTTTAGAATTATCAATTTATAATTTTAATTTCAGAATAATTTAAGACATAGAAGAATTGTGTGTGTGTGTGTGTGTGTGTGTGTGTATGTGGGAGTTGCTATGTTTATCCTTGTTTTTTAAAGATATAACTTGTTTTGCAAAGTAGAGCAGAAACTACCTGAGTTTATGACTTGTGAGAAACAAAGCACACTGACCAACAGGGGAAGTGTACAAAGGCACAGTGGAAAGAAAGGTGTCTATCTAGCCACTTACTCATGTTGGGCTCATCTGTGACCAGAGGACTGACTTGGATAACATTGATATTTTCTTTGCATCCTTTTAATCCAAATGTTGGTTGTATTCACATCAGGCCCTGAGTCCAAGTCTGAGATTAAATGGGTAACTTGAGGCTGATATCACTGCCCAGGACCATTAGAAAGAGGACCACTAGAAGAGAACCTGGTAGAGTCTCCTTCGTTCACATCTAAATGTACAGTATGGTGATACAAGGTGTAGAACCTTTTCTGGAGAAAAGAGCTCAGCTCCTTCCTGTATTGAAACTCAAATCAGTGAGCAAAGTAGCAAGCAGTCACTGTTAGACATACGGAAGCTTGGAAAGCTCTAGTTACTCATTTTGAGAAGAAAGCACTAACCAGAAGACAACTATTTGACCTAAAATACCTGAAAACAGTTCCTGCATGTAAGCAGTTTAAATACCTGTTACAAATGTCCATGCAAGCCTGAATACTTCCTGGGGGTATGCTTTTAAGATCATGGGTTATGAGTGATAATTGGGTCAGATCATTTATCCAGTGGGTATGTTAAAGTCCTATTAAATTGTCAATGGTTGACTATGTTTTCTGCACATTAATGCTAATACCTAAAGTCTAGTTGAGTAAGCAGATATTTTAACATTCATTTCCTATTTGATTTAAAACTTGTAGCTCTTCTGAACAAAAAGAAAGCGAACCTGCATCCACATGCTGTTTCCTAGTTTCCAAGTGTAACTGATGATAAAAGCTTTTCCTCTTCTTTTGTAATCATGATTTACTCTTTATTTGAATCTGTCGAGCAGTATTTAATGTTGGCCGGTTAAGTCTTGTAGTATTTCACAAGTTTGCTCTGTTGACACTCTAAGAGAGCACTTTGTGGCCAAATAAAGAGATGTAGGTTGGCTTGGGTCGTGGTCTGATTGCTTATCTCTTCTAAGTTTCTATATTGAAACCGAAATACCAATGTGATGGTATTAGAGGTAGGGCCTTTGGGAGGGCATTTGGTCAAGAAGGGGAGCCCTTATGAATGAATTTAATGACTTTATTAAAGAGGACTTGGAAAGCTGCCTTGTCCCTTCTACCTTGTGAGAACACAGCAAGAAACTGACAGGCTGTACACAAAAGAGGGGCCCATTACTGGACCCAACATACTGACACCTTGACTTTAGACATTCAGTCTTCAGCACTGTGAGGAATAGCTTTCCACTGTCTATAAGATATTGTCTTTCATATTTTGCTACAGCAGTCAGAATTTAAAGCATCTGGAACACACTGGAGACTCAATACTCTGTGGTTATTTTAATTTCAAAGAATACTCCTCCTGTTTTTGCATGCATTAGGTCCTCAGTGCAAGACTTCCTGTTTGTTTTTTTGTTTTTTTTTGATGAGATGAAGATCTCTACATTTTAATTGGATAAATTACAGGGAATATGGGAAACAAAAGTTTTTACTGTTACCAGAGCTTGCTGAACATAATGATACAATTTTCTTCTTATAATACTTAGACATATTTTTGCCAGTGATTTTTTTAATTTTTAAGTTTTTTCTTTATATTTATTTATGTGTTGTTAATGCATGTGCTCACACATGTGAAAGTTAGTGGATGGATGACATTCAGCAGTTGATTCTTTCCTTCTACTATGTCCTGGGAAATCTAGCTCAGGTTGATATGCTTGACAGCAAGTAGCTTTACCCACTGAGCAATCTTGCTGGCCCTGTCAATGCTTTATTTTTGAGGCAATAACTTCAGAAAAAGTGAATTTTAATTTAAAAACTTATACCTTAAGTGGTACTTCCACACTGGAACCTCTACACCTAAGGCTCATAGAACACAGGGGAACAAGGAGCAGAAAGAATATTAATGCATCTCTCAACTCTCATCAACGAAGCTCCCTCCTGCAACAGAGAGCAATGAACACAAAAGGCCACAAATATCCAAAGCATCAAGAATAAGAGGCTGAAGACTATGAGTCTCTAAACATGACTCCTATATTTCACTTCACATATCTAAAACTCAAGGACCATTGTGGAAGAGGGGGTGGAAAGATTGTAAGAGCCAGGGAGATGTATGACCATAAGAAAACAGAGTCTTACAGGCTGTTGGGACCTTGCTCATATGAACATGCATAAGACCCCAGCAAACTCAAATGGAAAAAAGTGTTTGGGGGTAGCATTGGATGGGGAAATGGGCAGCACATCACAACCTTAGCGAAAGAACTGTTGGCAGCTGATTACTGCTGGGTAAGGAAGAGTTGATCTTCTTTAAGGGAGAGACTCTAGATCAGCTGATTAGAACTCAGTAGATGAACTTGTACTGAGGGACTTGATAGAACTTAAAGTATTTGACAGAATGCATGACATACATTGGACTTTAATTTACTTTTTCAAGAAATATGTGATATTTAGAGAGGATAAAGTCACCTGAAATAAAATATAAAAAACATATTTTTGAGGTTTTTCTAGACAAAGTCATACATCTAAAACATTGATATGAAATATCTATTTTGGATTTTCTTTTGATACTCTTGACTACAGTGATGTGATTTCAGCATTATATTTAGTAACTCTTTGACAGCTGGATTATAGATTATGAATTGTTTTTTTCTGATAAGGGTTTTGGGCAAAGAATATGTAATATGTCAGTATCTTTTGCTTTGAATTCATTCTATCCATGCACAAAACATTATTCTGGGAGCCATCCTGGTCAATAGGTCAAATCAGTTTGTCCAGGCAGAAGAGACCAAGATTGCATTTGTGATGAAATTAAAACACTAGATTCAGGATGGACAGATGGCTCAATGGTTAAAGTACAAACAAGAGGACCAGAGTTCAGATTCCTAGAATTTGCCAAAATGCCAGGTGGTTGTGGAGATCCATCTGTAATTTCAGAAGGTAGAGATAGAGGCAGGTACCTGAAAAAAGCTCCCTAGAAAGCAGCCATCTCAACAAGCTCTGTTTTTGATTGAGAGACCCTGCCTCAAAGACTAAGGTGGAAGTGCTGTTGAGGAAGATTCAGCTTCAGGTCTCCTATGCACACACACACTTGTCCATGGCCACCTGCACGCACACACATGTGAACACATACACACATATACTTACACACACGTGAACACGCAGATACAGGTGCATGCACATGACACACACATGTTCATGACCACCTGCACACACATGCCCATATATATATGCCCACACACATCTGAACATGTAGACACAGATGCAGGCACATGACACATAAACATTAGACAAAGAAGAAAAGAGAAAGCACTGTATTTGAGCCAGTAATGAATAGAACTGAGGCCAGCTTCCTAACAGTGAATGCTGTTGCTTGGGGCGGGGGAGTCCTGAACTGTCTGATTTGTGTTGAGTACCCACTGGGTGACAGACACTCATTAGCTGCTTCAGCAAAATCAGTCAACAGCATAGAGCCTGCAGAGCCTGAATTCTGGTCTGGAGGCTGTCATTGTATGCAGTGAGACGAGCATAGAGTCAAAGTTATTAGGTAGAAGGAAGCGGGAATACAGAAACAGTCTCTATTTCTAACTTCTTAAAATACCCTGAAACCATGATATTGCAAGTCCAGTTCGCTGCCTCTGTCTTATATCCCATCTCTGTTTTGAGCCTTAAGTGATCAGTTCTGTAGTCTGTCATCACCCAGAATGTTGAGTGTCACTGCTAAGCAGGATCTGAGGGGGCAGGACTGAGCCTGAAACATACTAAAATCATTCAGCTTAAAGTATGAGCAGTTCAGGGCTCATGAGTCAGTGAGGGAGTTCATGTGTATGTAGGACCCCACGGATGATTTAGTCTGAAAGATGCGTAAGAATTATCTGGAATGCTTGTTAGACATGCTAACTTTGGCAGGAATTTATACTTTTATTATCATCCTTTGTCTTCCCTATGCCATATGATACAGGATATAGCAGGTATCTGATTGAGAAACACTTTGAGCTCTGCTCTTTCCTAGAATAAAAGATGAAAAGAGAAAAAAATTCTCTTGTGATATTGTGGCTGTCACTTAACACATGGGCTGGAGCAGAGCTCTGTTCTGAAGGTACAAATTCGTAATGCCAGGGATTTCTTTCTGCTTCTCCTGGCACAAGAAATAATTTATGGAATGTCCCTGCTGTTCCTTAATTTGGTTGCCCTAGTTAAAGGACTACCATTAAAATTATTATAATATGTTGTCTTTTTTTTTTGCATTTTCATTTTTGCAGCATGTGTATGCACAACTTTCTTGTGGAAGTCAGAGGACAACTTGTAGAAGTTGTTTTCTCTCGTACCATGTGGGTTTGGGGATTGAACCAGGTCTTCAGACTTGACAGCCAGTACATTTACCTGTTAAGCCATCCTACCTGAACTGTTGTCTTATATTGTTTTGTTTTTGCCTTTTGAGAGAAGGTCTTACTGTATCACTTTAGCAAAACAAGAACCCTCAATGTAGACCAGTCTGGTCTCAAACTCACAGTGATCTGCCTGACTCCCAAGGAGTGCTGGGATCAAAGGCTTGTGTTCCCACCCACAGTGTGTTGTTATATTTTTGATGCTGAAAATTATATATTAAGTGCCTTAATCGGGAAATGACCATTCCTCCATTACATCAGATGTTGTAGAAGTTATTCAAATGTTATGTGGCTCAGTATGTGGAATGCCTGTCTAGTATGTGGAAGCGTTGAATTCAATCTCTAGGATCTCATACGCTGGGCATGGTAGCACAGGCTTGTAATCCCCCCACTGGGGAGATAGAGGCAGCAGGTTTAGGAGTTCAGATCATCCTCAGCAACGTGGCTCTTTCAAGGCTAGCCTAGTCTACATGAGATCCTATCTCAAAAATATTAATCATATTTATTTTTCATGACAGATAACTGTACATATGATTACAAACTCCAGACGAAGCATAAAGACATAGTAATTTTATATCAAATCATCATCACCTCTCAGTTTTCTATTTCTTTTTCCCCAAACAATTATTGTTATCAATTTCTTATTATTTAGCTTAGAGATATTTAAGCTTATACTATTATGTACAATAAATATTGCTTACCACATATTTAATTTTTTTCTTTAAATTTTCTACCTTGGTGATTTTCCACATGCATTCATATTTCTCTACCTTTCTTATTAATATTTATATATTGTTCCATTTATGGACAGACTGCATTTGCTTTTACCAGTCTCATAAGGATGGACATTTGTTTTCAGTCTGTTGTGACATGAGCAATGCTGGAACATGACCTTTTTCCTACCTTTTGCATACTGTAGAAATAAATGAAGATTAAATGAGAAAAGCAGTCTACTCTGAGATGACTATAGTGAGGGAGATAACCATAGTGACTTGTGTTTGGTACATTACCAAAAAGCTGGCAGAGGAGAGGAAACACTTTGAAGTGGGGGAAAAGGACAGCTTTCTGATGTAGAGACTGATTCGAGGCTGTTGGCATGGAGATGTTACAAGCAGGCTAACTAAAGAGATGGACTGCCTATGTGGTTGGATAGGATTGTATATTGAGCTTTCTCTGATTGGTCCTATGTTGGAATAGGGGACAAAAATTAAGGATGCTATTAGGTTTTAATCAATAACTGGCTGTTTGGGGATGATTGCTACAGAAATTACTGTTTAGTTTCCTGGCTTGTTACCAGAGAAAGCAATCTGGTTTCCTGAAAGCCTGATGCATTGCAGTCTGTTTATTGTAGAAAAGGGTTAGTTTTCTGATATAAGTTGCTATGGGTTTAGGGATCAGAGTCCTATTTTTGTATATGATCCAGTCTTATCCATTGATATATTCAGCTTCTCAGCATATATAAGTGAGTATATTTATGACATAATTCCTAAAAGTGAAATCATTAATCAAAGATGATATCTACCTATATCTATCTATTCATCTATCTATCTCCAGTCATTCATCCATCCAAAGTGGGGTATAATAAGTTGCTTCTATAAAGTTTGATGAGTTATAGTTTTCATATCTTTGTAGAGATATTACAGGTTATATTACCATAGGTTTTCACCTCTGTGTATCTGATAGATAAAAAAGTGTATAGTTTAATTTGTAGTTGAGGTTGAAGATTTCTCCTTTTAAAGCATGCTTTTGTTTCACTTTGAGTATTATCTATTCATATTCTTGATATTGAACAGGCCAGGAGCATATTCATAAAAGAATAACTCTCTGAATCTTGGTAATATTACCTTGAATTTTCAACCTAAAATCAGGAAGGGGCATGTCTGAAATACAAATTTAGAGAAACCAAAGGACTCCTTGGCTCATCTCCTAATCAGCGTATCTTAAAATAGCTCTTTCTCCTACAGAGGATCGACAAGAGGAGGACAAGAAGTGTCTGTGATGGAGGCAGAGTAGAGAGTCAGAATTATGATTACCACAGCTGAGTAACATAGCTTTAGCATAAAATAGAATTTCACTTATCTCAGTGGTCTAAAAATAGAAAATGAAACAAAAGATGCTATCTTGGGGCTTTTTCCCATATAGGATAATTTGGAATGATCCTGATCAAGTATGTGTTTGAATTTGGAAAAAGTTTCTGTCTTTATAATATGGCATGCATTATTGTCTTACAACTTAAACCAAGTACAGGTTTGATAGCTTCCTCGTACATACCAACTCAATATATTCCGTATAGTATATAATGTACCTAGCTGTGCCAATCTTTAGAGAGGAACACAGCCCTATTCTAAACTCTGCAAGTCATCTTAATTATTAAAATGATCATAAACTGTTTTATAGTAGCAAACATACCTTTACTACAATTCTGTGTGCTTTTATCATTGCTTCTCTATTATGCACTAAAACCATTTGTAGAAATGTTGAATTACTTTCCTATTAAAAAAATCAAAAGCACACACTCTTTGGATGTATTTACTATTTATATTTTCACCCTTTACTTTCTGGGTTTGAAAGAAAGGACCACTATCCTCCTACCATGTAAAGAAGAGTAATATCTTAATATAGAAAGGCCTGGATTACTCCAGACATGGACTTTTACAACTGATAAGCCTACAGAAAATCTATCTTTTATGCTTATCATAAAGACTGATTAGGGGCTTATAGTGTGTCAGGCATTGTTTTAATTCATTTATTACATGTATTAATTCATTTATCAAAGTTCCCCTATTTCTTAGGTAATATTATTATTTTTACTTGTAGATGATGGCATCAAGCCCAAGAGATGCAAAGTAACTGCTCACAGCCATGAACAAATCATAGAAGTAGTCCTAAAGAGTAATGCTTGACCACACACTACTCTGTGATTTTAATTCACTATTCCTCCTTTGTGAAAATGCTATTTAATTTGATGAATATTCTCATCTAGACCATAGAGAGACAATTACTTAAATGCTGCCTATCTAATATTGATCCTGGGCTCAATATTCTATGTTCTATCATCTTTCAAACTAAAATAAAGCTACGTCAGGCCAATCTTGGGACAGGTAACTGTGACATGCTTTCTTCTCCTATAGATTATTGCTTCATACATTTGTCCATTTCTCTATCCTTGCCAAGGGTGGCCTGTTTTTAAGTAAAATTCTTTGAACTAGAAAAGGACACGTTAATTGTTGATTTTCACACATATTAATGATAAAACAATATTAAGGTTAGATTTTTGACACTGTATTATTTCCATATATATATTTGACTTTCATAAAACCTCCCATATAACCCCGGTTGTTATTTTAAGAATGAGTAAGCTGAGAAACAAAGAGGGAAGTGAGTACCCCAAACTAGTATTTGGTTATGTTCAGGTTTACACTCGGTATTTTTATAGCTCTATGTCCTTCCACAAAGCATTGCTTGAGTTCAGCAAAATGGTAAGCCCCGCTACTTTACACACCATACTGACCAACATATTGTGGTCCAGTTTCAGAGTTCCATCTTAAGATGATAATAGAAATGTGGAAGAAGTTTACAAGACAGGAAACTTAAAGGAATGTGGATTTTTTAATTTGATGATAAAGAAACTAAAAGATATCCTGAAATGCATGATTTATGATAATAAATACTTTATAGAGAGGAAAATTATTATATTTTACATTATCCTAATAAAGAAAACTCCCTGTTCAAGAGATCACTAATTCTAGACTGATAGCTTGATACCTAAGAGGGGCCAAGAGGTACTGTAGAAGAAATACAGGGTTCAAAGCTGTACAGTTCCTCACTATAAGGAAGCAGTAACCTTTCTTTTCCTCTTCCTTCTTGGGCAAGTGGAAATATTAACCCTTACTCAGAATCCTCAGAGGTTCCAGGATAGGAATGGAAGAATTTTTTTAAACACAGTACCTACTGTAAGCATCCAATAATTTATAGCTGTTTCCCCTTATCTAGATAAGGACTTTATATTTACCTGAAAAGTTGGGGAATTCCCAGACTGTTAACAAAGATTTCAAGACAAGCCTCATAATAGTGATCACCAACCCCTAAAGCCTTCCAAGTTGGTAGAATTTCTTTAATTTAAAAAGTCCCAGTAATTCGGTGGTTGGGGAGTGGGAGCTGCAGTGGGTGTGTGGTGTAATTTCGTTGCAAATGCAAAGTAGTTTTCCTGTCATTTGCTAGCAAGCCCACTGTTTATAATAGCTGTTCATAATGAATCAGGCTGATATTTTCTTCATACATTTTCCCTTGAGGCTTTAATAACTTGGCTTCTATGTTTTATGGTTACATGTTGTGGAATGAGACTCTGGTAGAAATACAATCCTGTTTTATAGCCTCTATAGAAATGAAAAGCAGTGGGAATGCAAGCAAAAGAAGCAAGTCAGTGGTCCAAAAGGGTTCCACGACAGAGAGGGATGCTCCACCAACCAGCCCTGGAGGGTGTATAGGGGAGATGAAAGATGGATCAGAAGAATTAAAAATGGAACTAAAACTTGAGCTAGGTTACAGGGGAAACTTGGGTGTCCCCAACTGAGAAAGTCTCATCCAATTCAGTAAATACGTACCAACCATGTCCCAGAACCTTTAATAGGTTCTAGCTATGGCATCCAATATGACAGCCATTGGTCACATGTACCTGTCTGAGTTTAAATTAGTTAAAATTAAAGAAAATTAATAATTTCTGATGCATTAACTATGTCTTATGCTACAGAACACATGACAAATGACTATTTAATAAGGTAGGTTATTTCCTTCATTCCATAAAATTCTATTGGATGGCTGTTATTAAAATTTCTTTTTGGGAGAGGCAGACCCACTTAACCTGCCTCTCTCCCCCTGCCTTGCAACCCCCCAAAAAAGTCTCCCCAGGCCTTGCAAAAAACACAAATTTCTCCACTCACAGTTAAACAGATCCTAGCTAGTTTACTTGGGCTTACTATCAGAGCAATGATTGGTAAGGGGTTACTTACAGAACACCCTCCCCTCCACAAGTTACATTAGTAAATCCACACCACTGGGATCTTGCAACTTCGGGGTGAATAGATCCAAATGGCCCATGGGGGAGGGGAGAAAAAGGACCAGCCTCCTGGCACCCCCAGTTTAAATACTTTTAGCGCCTCCTCTTCTCACATCCAAGGCCAATAGACAGAGTGGGTGGGGCATAGGACTTTCCCAGCTCCTAGTCTTTCCGTTCAAGGTGGTCCTGGGTGATACCACTCTGGGAGGGGTGTTTGTCCACATTTTCCCTCAGAGAATCAGTCCACTCTACAATGGCTGTATCTAAAAAGTACATGGATGACTATGTGCCGACTCCTGATTTTGAGGAATTTGTATTTCTGTAAGTCCGAATTACTGGAATGTGGGACAGCAATTTGTCAGGATGCTGCTCTGGGGGTAAGGAATGGCGTGAGGAGACTTGTGAATGACAATGATCAGAGTAGATGAAGGAAGGCCATAGCAGGACAGCCAGTTCCAGTCTCAGCCCCAATCATACACGTTTTCTTTTTCCCTTGTTTAAAGTAGACTTATGAAAGTATGCACCGATTAATAACTGTTCTTTTTTCTCTACATGTTGCTTAGAAATAAAATTGAAAAGATGATATCTTGTAGGCCTGTACACTAGCCTCAACATTATTTGTCATGAGAAAATACAATGAGAATGGCTGTAATGTTAATGTCTGTAAAAAAAAAAAATGAGATTTTCTATGGTCTTAGGATGCCGGGGCTAACTTTCCTTCAAGTCCAATTAGTATTTTGTTTCTGTTTCTTTCTTGGGTGCAATTGAAGTATTTTAATAAATATTTGACTTAGAACATTTCACTTAAAAATTTTAATCTGTGTAGATTTATAGTATTGCAGTCCCAGTGTCAAAATGACAGATACTAATACGTATTTTAAGGTAATCTTATGTGATTATTTTTCAGTGCACTGTATCAATCAATGCCTTGACAGGCCATAAAATGTTGTAGCTCATAAAGAATCAGTAAATACTCAATTTTCAAGGTACAGCAGAAGAACTATAAATTAGATTGATTATATGACCATAAAATAATTAGTCCAGTATTTCCAGACAACTTTGAAAACTTTCCTGGCACAGATTATTGTTTGAAAAGGAACAGGAACCGCTTGGGCTATCCAGTCTCTGTCCTTTGCTGGAATTATTTTCTGTCACAATACCTTTCCTTAATTCCCTTCCTCTAGGTGAACTCCTCCTTTCCTCTGGCTTCTATCACCTCTGATTTGTGGGAGCTTCTGAATATATATCTCCTTCCCAGACCTCTCTTCTAATACACAGACCTGTACACCCCAGTGCCTGCTGTGCATGTGTGGATGGGCATTCTCTATAAGCAGACTATCAGGCAGCAGCTTGAATGACGGTAGTTAATTTACGCAGGTGTCTCAGAGAGCTCCAGTAGGACCATGAAGAACTGATACAGGATTGAGGCTGTTTCACGAAGCAGGTTTCTATGGTGGATACCCGGGATTAAATCCAGATGGGAACACTGGGAGACAATATATAAGGCAATGTACGTTTTCCTTCCTTGAAGAAATCATCTGGAGGAATGGGAGAACTGGGATGTTTATTCTTCAACTCCAACCCAAAAGCTGCTTGTGAGGAAGTCCCCTGTCCATCACCTTCATCTAGCTGTCCATTGCAAAAGGAAACATGAAAAGCTTCAAGTAGAGAATTGCAATGTGCCAGCTGAAATGACATTGCCGGGGACTGACATTTCCACATGAACCTCTCAGGGAGTCATCAGGTCCTGCATGTCCAAACCTTGCCCCCAAACTTATTTCTCCTCCACATTCTGGGGAAAAGTGCTATAGTTCACACCTCCATCCAGGCCGGAACTGCCCCCACCCTCCATCATTCACTGGCCCCCAAATCTTACCCATTTGTCTTCTCAATAGATCGAACTCTGACCAGTTTTTTCTTTCATCACTAACACCATGTTACTTTAGACCCTCATTATCTGACCCACATTCCCTGCATGGACCCCTGACCCATCTCTCTGCCTCAAGTCCTGCTCACCTACAATCCTTCTTGCAGCCACAGAGTTCCAAAACACAATCTGACGATGACATCATCTGTGACAGCGCACGCGAGGCCCTGCATTGTGTTACCATTGCTCTTCCGTCACTTTTCTGGCCTCCCTGTCCACCACAACTATTTCTTCTATTTTGTCTTTTGCAAATTTAAAGAATGCAGTTTGAATCTTTTTATTCTTTACTTTTATTCTATACTTTTAAGAAATATATCTTTTCAGAGGTAGTTTCTTCTAGATGTGAAATGTTCAGTCACCAGGAACACGAGAGCTACAAGTTTGGTGGCCATCTTGCTGAGAGGACCTGGCAACTTTGTAACGGAACTCCCGTGCATTGGTTAACGTATGGGAATGACTATCCATGGTTAGGTTGTGATTAATCTGAGCTTGTGGAATTTAAATAAGCATCAGTCAGTTTGACAGTAGAGAGGATATATATGAGGATCTAGGGGCTGGCAGGGTGAGCTGGTCTGGAACATAAGCAGTAAATTTTCACACATCACTGATTGTGGAAGCAAGATGATTATTCATCCATTACAGGGCGGTTACATGCATGTTTCTGGGGTTTCTGCACTATTTATGTATCCAGGTCTCCTAGCAGAGCAGCCCACACACCTCATTCTTCACTGGATGGTCAGTATCATCTTCAGGTCACTGGATCTAAGTCAATGACACAAAGGAAGGGATGCTGAAATGTATGCTGTTTTTAAAATGAAATTTGTATCTTGAATTATAAAGAAATAATTCCCCAGGATAAAATTGTGTCGATCTCAAAGGAGTTTCATATTTTTTACATTTTGAAACTTAAAATTTGTCAGGTTTTTATTTTTTTGGCAAATAAACAATACTTACTGAGCCATCTGTAACTTAAAGGTGCAGCACACGTATTCTTTGTGTCAATTTATGTTCTGAGACAGTTGGAATCTGAGGAAAGATACAAGCCCTAGAGGAGTCAAATGCTGTGTGAGAATTTAGAGGAGGAGTAATTGAGAATATGGAGTAAAATGATTATTATATATACTAGCTATAATAAGCCTCTCGATACATGTTTGCTATGGACATCATTAATATGATTACTGAATGAGATTTTGTTCTTCTGTGATCTTGAAATCAATCAATATCAAGCTATTAGCAATTTCACACACACACACACACACACACACACACACACACAACTCCTATGAGAATAAAATTAAAACTCACAATTTGTCTGGTGGTCACGATTCTATTCTAAGAGGTCAGCACAGCCATGAACTCAAATGGAAATTATCAAAGATGCTATAGACATGGGCTTTCTTGCAATAGTTATTTCAAAGACGTTTGCTTGGAATCAATATTCATGTTGAATTCTTGAACTAATTTGCTATCGCCAAATCATGATAGAATCCCTTTTGCATCAACTTTGTGGGAAAAAATTCATATTAATTTGGAGCTAGGAGATACTAATATTTACATAATTTCTCAGGTAAACACTGGAGTTTGGTGGGTGATTGATCAACAGATAAGAAGTGATGGGCTGGAAACATGGTCCAAATAGTTAATTCTGAATTCCAGGAATGAACAATATCTCTAGAAGCCAAAAAGATAAGAACAAAACACATTCCTACCAGCTCATTGACTTAGTCACACATATTATGAAAGATCATGCTCTGCAGAGAAAATATGAAAGCAAGATTACACAGTCACAGAGAATGTCATGGGAGAATGAAAATCACCACACAGAAATACCATTTGGGAGCACCTGCTCTCCCAAACTTCCACATCATCTGAGAACACAATAGGCATCGCAGGCGAGGTTGCCTGACCGTCCAGCTATGCACGTGACACAAGAGATTGGTGAGTGGGGCGACCTGTGAGGGCCATTCATCCACAAGAGACAATGTATGCAGAATTTGTTATGCATTCTCTGGCCTTCAGGATTGCCCCAGATCCAGTGCTCAGAAATCCTACCCTTTCTTTCTTTTTTTTAGTCATTGACTTAAAAAAATTAATGAAAAATTTTTGTTTTGATGCAAACTCCTATGAATTATGACATGTACGTGTACCCAGGTCAGTACCTCCGCGATAAGGATACAAAGCAACCCCATGTTCCCCGCCATAGTTTTCTTGTGCTGGCTCTTTAGTCAAGCTGTCGTACATCCCCTAACTCATGGCAAGGACTAATCTGCTTTCTATCTCCATGCCTTCTCTAAAATGACCTATAAATGAGATTGTTCCATTTGTAGGACTGACTTCTTTCACCTAGTGAATGCCTTTGAGAGTCATTCATGCTTTAGCAAATGCTAGTACTTTGATCCTTCCTGTTGCGGAATGCTATTATATTGTATATTTAAATTTCTTTTTGTTTATTCTCCCATTAAGAAATATCTGGTGGCTGGAGAGATGAGTCAGAGGTTAAGGGTCCTTCCTGTCCTCCATGGGACCTTAGTTCATTCCCAGTACCCACTTTGGGTGGCTCACAACCACCTGTAACTCCAACTCTGGGGATTCTAATGCCCTTTTTCTGGCCTTTGTGCACACCTACACTCACTTGGCATGCAGTCACACAGACACACATACAGATAAGTAAAAGTAAAAAATGAAAAACACTCCAGCACTAGAGACATGACCCACTAGTTAAGAGCACTGATTGCTCTTGCAGAGGACCTGGATATGAATTCCAGCAGCTACATGGCAGCAAACAACCATCCATAACTCTACTTCCAGGGAGTTTTATGTCCCCTTCTTTATCCCCTGGCACTGCATGACACAGGTGCACTTACATACATGCAAACAATACACTCATACACATAAAAATAAAAATATTAAAGAAATACTGGAATTGTTTATAGTTTATACATAATGCTATCATAAATATAAATATATAGGATTTTCTGTGAATGTAAGCTTTAATTTCTCTTGATAAAAAGCTAGTTGGGATGGTCTATATTTTATAAGAAATTACTGTGTTCTGGAGACCAATGTCTAAGATATTCGACCCCTCCGTAGCCTTGTCAACCCTTGCTAGAGTCAGTCACCCTTGTTTTAGCTATGTAGCAGGTGCTAATGTGATTTTTCAAGTAAACATTGGACTTTAGAAAATGATGAATTGTTACTTAGTCCTGATGGGCTAGAAACATGGTTTCTATTCTTTGTATCATTAAGGACTGAGCAGCAGCTTTCTACCTAAATTATTCTGTCCTGAAATCATGAAATTAATGCTTTGATGTGTAATATTAGTCTTGTTTCAGTTCAAACAAGTGTAGGTGACATGAGACAGAGGTGGACTCCATCAAGCATTAGAAGATCAATACTACTGCCTTCCTGTGGCTTCCAGAATACCTCTCATTGTTAGTCATTAAACACATCATGCTTTTATCTAGATTGCATATATCTTTGCTTATAGTGGGTCTAGCTTAAGCATTGACACTGAAAAAATGTCAGGCTGAGATGATAGCTCAGTAAGCACAGTGCTTGTTGTGAGGTATGAGGTCCTGCATTTGATCCCCAGAACCCACATGAAGAAATATGGACATGATGGTTGGCCCTTGCTGATAGTCCCAACCCTGGGAGGTGGAGACAGGTAGATCCCTGAGGCTTGTTGGTTTGTCAGCCTTCTAATTAGAGATCCCCAGGTCACTGTGAGAAACTATCTCAGAGAAAAAGATGAATGTTGGGAGAACAACATCCAAGTTTGTCATTTGGCCTGCACACAGACACACAGACACACACACACACACACACACACACACACACACACACACAGAGAGAGAGAGAGAGAGAGAGAGAGAGAGAGAGAGAGAGAGAGAGATATGCATTTACCCTCTCATACACACAGAGAAAAAGATGTTGAAGAATACATAGTTAACTTTGCTGGTTCTTTGTTCAGATTTATGATGAAGTAAAAGTATGGCTGTTCCCATTCTTCCAACCATGTATTCAGAAAATATTTTATTTTTTCATATTTGATTTATTATTTTTATTTTATGTGTATGAATGCGTTGCCTGCATGTGGATAAGTGCAACTGTGTCATGCAGTGCCCACAGAGGTAATAAGAGGGTGCTGGATCCCTGGATCTGGTGTTTTGTATGGTTGTTAGACACCACGTGGGTGCTGGGCACCAAACCTGGGTCCTATGCAAGAGCAGTCAGTGCTCCTAACTATTGAGTCATCTCTCAGTGCTCCTAACTATTGAGTCATCTCTCAGTGTTCCTAACTACTGAGTCATCTCTCAGTGCTCCTAACTACTGAGTCATCTCTCAGTGTTCCTAACTACTGAGTCATCTCTCAGTGCTCCTAACTACTGAGTCATCTCTCAGTGCTCCTAACTACTGAGTCATCTCTCCAGCCCTCAGCAAATACCTTCTGAGTTTTTCATTTGTGCCAGAAACTTTATGAGGCACTGGAGACACAGCAAGAGTAGAAGAGACACAAATGCTTCCTTCAAAATGCTAAAGAAATAAGATGGGCCAGAAAATAGGAAATGATGAAATATTAAAAGTAAGTAGGGAAGGAGGTTTCAATTTTCAGTAGTGGAGGTGGGAAAGCTTGTTGAGAAGGTGATGTTTAAGAGAGGAGAGTGTAAACCTTTAAGATATATCTACAACTCTGTATAGGCACAGGAAACAAGAGAATAGGCTTTTAGAATGCAGGCTACATGGCAAGAGCCAGGGTGGCTAGGGGGAGGGAAATAAGAAGGTAATGGCAGATTGTGGGTAGAAAGGTCTCAGTATACCATATTGGGTGTCAACATCAAGCTACTTTATAATGGCTGTGGGTTCTATGTTAGATAGTAAATCATTGCGAGGTGTTTGGCAGAAAAGCAATGTGATAGAATTTGCTCTGTTGCCTGTGCAGAATATAGGCTTGGGTCCAGGAGTAGAATCAAAAAAACATAATTTAGAGCCTATTGTCATAATCCAGGCAAAGGATGGTGGTAGCTTTGATCTGGGTGGTAACCAATAGAAACACGAATCCATCCAAACTGAAGGAATATTGTTTATCTATCAGAGAATTTTGATAGCATATTGGATTTGATGGCTGGTTGTAAGACTTGTTTTCAACACTTTGGAAAATCACCAATGTTTTTATTTTACCAGACACAGACGTCTATGTTTGAAGAATCTATATTGAGCATATTGCAATTTTCAATCAAAGACACTACACCATTAATGGAATCTTGAATCCACACACTCTAGAAATTGCTTCTGACTAAGGAAGGAACCTGAAGAATGGTGCTTCATCTGATGGCGTGATCCACCCCTAGTGTTGGGGACATTTCCTAACACTTACAGTCAGTCATGTGAATATCCACTGATTCTATGGCTATCCACAGGCAGCTTCATGAAACAATTAAGTAAAACCAGCTCCAGGTCTCTTCTGTTCTATGCACACCTATCACATCAAAGAATTGTCACATTGAGCTCCTTTCGGAGACTACAAAGGCCTCTGACATTTTCAAAATGATGAATACAACCTTTGCCAAGTATAACATAATTAGAAGGAAAAAGAACACCTTGTTTTTTTTATTTTTATTTTTTTTACTTGGACGGCAGCAGTGTTATGTTTGCTTGCACATCTGTTTTTTGCTATTTTGGTAAAGAAAGAAAGTTCTTGTTTCCATGTGAGTGAGCACTGCTGTTAGTCTCTGCCAACAGGCTTGAAAGAAGTCCTGTCCAAAGTCACGAGTATCACCTTCATCTTCTGAACTGCTTTGTCTTTCAAGAAGTTTCATCAGGAAGTGGAAACAAAATACGAAGTTTTCCTCCACGCTCTGAATTTCTACCAAACACTGAGAGATATAAAGGTGTTTTTGAGGCAGCAATTCTGCTCTAAGAACGATGCTCCCTTCTTTGACATTTGATCCAAAGGCACACATTCCATAGATTAACTTATTTAGTGGATTTTTCAAGTCTGTGACACTCAAACTGGAACTACCAAAATGTTTTCTATATAATTTGAGGTCATGCATGGAATTTAATGAACAAAAGTTAGTAGAATTTCAATTTTCTGCTAAGGTTTTCTCTACAACTAATATGCTTGAGAATACACTTCCGATTAGTTCCACTTCTCCCAACCCTTTATAACCACCCTCCTTCTACTTAAAAAATAGATATATCACTCATCCACCCAATATTGTATATACTACATTTGCTAGACTGTGAAAGTCTCCAGGATAAAAACTATTGATGTTGATTTTGAAAACGGAATTGATTTTGATGGCTAGGCAATGAATAGTTTTTCAAATCAGTTCCTGATTGCTTGTTTTTAATGAAATTGAAGAGGATCCAATTGCCAATTGATAGTTGATCAAATGTAATATTTAATAACAGACACTGGGATTGTAAGAGTCTAATTTGGAAGTTTAAAGACTTGAACAACAACTGAGTTCCTGTCCATTCTCAAGATTTTCAGGCTCTTTAAAAATGATAAGTACATGCTGTCATCATTGTTGCAAAGACCCATGCTGACTCAATCAGACAACCCAACATAGAACAGGGGAAATGGGCAGCAGATCCCAACCCTAACTGAGGATCTATTGGTAACTGATCATTGTGTGACTCTAGATAGGCTGACTAGACTCCAGTGGATGAACTTGTACTGAGGGACATCTGGGTATAAATGCTTGACTGGATAGGACTTAGCATAGAGAGAATGCTTGAAATCTGGCGTGGGGAGGCGTGGGGGGTCGAGATGGGGGAAGGGCTCTAAGTTGATTAAGATCTATTATATGAAATGCACAAAAACTTTGGTAAAAATTTACCCATGAAGAAGAATAAGTAGAAAAAATAATTAGTGGAAAAATTCTCTCTTGTTCTGATAAGATGTAATACTTGTTCAAGGAGAGATCACCAAATGGAAAACTGATTTGATTAATCTCATAAATAATTATCTCAAAATTTATAGTAAATTCATGTACCCATAATTATGATGATAATTTAAAATGGTAGCAAATGAAATTTTTAAAAAATACTGGAAGCTTCATAGTCAGGATGCAAACTTATTAAAATGATTTGCATTTTATACAGAGGATAAGATCGCATACCCGATGGAGCTTTTCAAGCATAAAATTCATAGTGTGCTCTGTGTGGTGAAGTAAACTGTCAAATTCCCCCTCCATTCACTGTGGTGTCTGCCTTTATTCTAACTTTCAGTAATGTTAGCAGTTACGTTACCCTCTGTTGAAAAAGCCCCAAGCTCTGGGCCAGTTTGGAATCTATTTCTGATGATTCTTTCCTCTCTTGATCCTGACTCATATTTTTTTGTTATTTTGATGCATTATAATTTTTAGCATGACTGTATGGTATAAAAGATGAGCAGAGACTGAGGAAAGATAGTATCCTTTTTCTATTACACTTCTATAGTCAATCTGAATTGTGTTTGAACATACTCGGGGCTTCTGCACCTGTCTTTTTATGTGGTTCACCATTGACTTCAGATATCGGAAGGACATGACCCAGACTTTCCTTTCAAAGCCTTGGAAAGATTCCAGAAGCTTTCCTGTGCTTACAGTTCAGTTGCCAAACTCTGGACCCAGGGGTGATATCTCCCTGCTTACAGCCAGGCTGCTCTGGCTTTTATGTCACCTGGGAGCATTCTTCATTATCTAGTCCTGCCTCTTGCTTTCTGCATTGGAGGAGATATCTTTAGCCCAACTGTCTACAGCATGCCTTTTGGAGTGCTCTGCCCTGTGCTTAGTGAAGACCTGGAATGCCCTGGAAATTCTCTTGCTTGCTGTGTGTGTATGGTAGTTGAAAGCTCAGAGTGCCTCTGATGTATTTCTGTCAGCTGCATCCCACAACACTCTCCTCCTTTCAAGTGGGTTTGCCTTGGGAGAATCTCTATGAAGCTCAAAGGGACATCTTTCTCGGCCTTCCACCTTTGATCTCCTTGCTTTGGACATTTACTTTCCATTCTCACTGTGTGAAAATGTCCATGAATGCATCTTCTCAGAGATGATGGGCCTCCTGGGGAAATAATCCATCATGCAGCCTACATGCAACTGTTCAATATTCATTTACTGTTTGGCTGGTACCTACCTTCTCATCCTCTCTGTGGGACAGCTATGAATCTCTTCTTTCTCATGAAGGATTGTTCTGGAATATCACTTATGCATATTTATACCTGTGCTGGTTGTATTTTTTCAACTTGACACAAAGTATAGACCCTTGGGAAAAGGGAACCTCAACTGAGGAATTTTTTCCATCATATTGGTCTGTGGACATGTTTGTGGGGCATTTTCTTGATTGCTAATTTATGTAGTAGGGTCCAGCCCCCTGTGGGCAGTTCCATCCATAGGCAGTTAGGCCTGGGCTATTTAAGAAAGGTGGCTGAGCAAGCCTGAGGAATGAAGCCAAGCATTCCTTCATGATCTCTACTTCATTTCCTTCCTTCAAGTTGCTGTCGTGGCTTCCCTCAATGATGGACCATAACCTATAGTTGCTTGTGGTTTTTGATCTGAATCAAAAGTCCTATTCAGTTATGTAATAAAACAGGTGACTGTGGACAATGAAGCACTTGATCTTCAGATTCTGTTCTACCTAAAAATAATGTTTCAACTTGATCTTTAAAGTTAATATATGCATTATGTTCTGAATTTTATCTTTCAGAACTATTGAACTTATGATAATTTTTAAACTTTGGAGCTGGAGAGATGGCTCAGCTCTTTCAGAGGATCCACTTTCTTCTATCCTCCCCATGGGCACCTGCACTCACATACACATACCCACACTTAGACACATAATCTGAAAAATAATAAAAATAGGGACTGGGGAGATGACTCAGTGGTTAAAAGCACTGGTTGCTCTTGCAGAGGACCTGGGTTCAGTTCTCAGCACCCATATAGTGGCTAACAGCCATCTGTAACTCTAGTTCCTGAGAATTTAATGCTCTCTAGAGCCTCCAAGGGCAATTGTATGCATTGGTACACTTCCAGGCAAAACACTCATACACATAAAAAGAGTAAATAAAACATTTTAAATAATAAAAACAAATCTTAAAATAAATTCTAACTATAGCAAAGAAAGAGAGGTATACTTAGTTTTTCAATATCCCATTAGGAGCGCATAACTATACCATATATGTAAAGCATACTATTGAGATGATGTAGTAATGTAGAACTTCATGTCTGATATCTTCCCCAAACATGCAACCCCAGTCTAACCCTGGGAGAAACATCAGATACATCTCAAAAGAGAGGAAGTTGATAAAATACCCTACCCATGTTTCTCAAAATTGTCAGGGTCATCAAAAATGAGAAAAATCTGAGGAACTGTCCCAGCCAAGAGAAACCCAAAGAGACAGGATAACTGAAGGTAAAGTGCTTCTCTGAAAAGGACTAAGGCAGAAAAGGACATGAGGTACTTTGGAAAATATGAGTGAGCTAGAAACTGAAACTAACAACAATATATCTGCCTGGGTTTGTTTATTGTGACAAATGAAACATATTCAGGTAAGATATTGTATTAGTTACTTTTCTGTTACTAAGATGGACAACATGATCCACAGTGACTTATGGAAGAGTTTATTTTGGCTTATGTTTCCAGAGGGAGAGTCCATAAGGACAAGGAGGGTGCAGCAGCAGGTGACTAAATCAGGAAGCTGGCTAATCACATTTTTAATCCACAGGAAACAGGTGAACCAGAAGTGGGGCAAGGCTATAAACCTTCAAACCCCACCCCCTTGGCAAGCTTCCTCCAGCAAGGCTAACATGTCCTAAAGGTTCTATAACCTCCCTCAATACCACCACCAACCATGCACCACGTGTTTAAACACCTGAGCCTATGTGGGGCATTTCTCATTTAATCATCACAAATGTTAATAGTGGAGGAAGCAGCATGAAAGAAGGTGGGGGGGATTTGTGATAGGTCCACATTTTTCATGTAAATGTGAAACTAGCCTAAAATAAAAAGTTTACCTAAGAAAAATTAAATTATAGTGGCAAAAAGTAAAGAATTGTAATAAAGTAAACTAGAAGAGAAAATCAGAAAAACGGCTTTAAGAAAGAAGAGTTTGGTGGAATGTGGCAGTTGAGAAAGAGCCAAAGCTGAAAATAACATGAGCATTGTTAGAATGTGTCTTATTGTGATCAATAGTATTTGAACTCTTGGTCAGTCAGAGCTGAGTGTCCTGACACTATTGTCAAGAGCCCGCTAAGGCAGCTGTAGGAAGATTCAAATGCTGGTCTTATTGGAATGAAAACTTCAGTATCTGACAGAATCCCTCAGTCTCTCTGTATCTCTGAGCTGGGTAGTAAATTGAGTCTTGGAATATCTCAGCATCATTCAGAAGGCTGCTGAGAACACTTAAATGCTTTTGCCAAATCATTAATAATAAAATAAAAATGAATGAAATTTCCCATTAATTTCCTAAAAATGTGCAGTAAGCATCCTTTCAGTGTTTTTTTAAAGCAGTAAAACATTCCAGGAAAGATTTGGTTAGCTGTTGGCCTAATCGCAATGGTTCCTAGTAGCATACCTCTTCTCTGTATTTCATTGATTTTCTTGAGAGAAATCATGACATCCCATTTCTGGTTCATATGTTTTAGAAAAAAAAATGAAAGCATATTGTCAGTCATGTAATTGATATACAGTGCTTCTTGACATGTCTATTTTTAATTAAACCACATTTTAATTAAAAAAGGGAGAGAGCAATTTTAAGAAGAGAAGCTTTCTGCCAGATGGTGATTCCTAATTTACCTCAAATGTGTTGGGAGCCACATGATTCATTTTGCATTGGCTTGGGTTTGTGTTCTGTTGAGAATAGTAATTTTGTTATGAAAAATAATTACCCACAGCACCCCTTCCAAGTGAAGGAAGTGGGTGTGGTCATTGGCATTGCATGGATATACCTCACAGAAATTCACCCTGGAATTCCAATGACATGAGCAAGAGTTTTGGTACAATTTTAATGCATGCATTCTCAGAAAAGAAATAGACTTCTCTTTCTTCGTTAATAAATAAATCGCCTGGGCTGTCAGTTTGGATTTGAAAATGCAGGATGACACTTGAGAGCTAAGCCTCAGAACCAGAATATTTTGCTGGTTGGGAGCCTGTTTACGGTGGGGATCAGGGCTTCTGATAAGGCAGAATTGGGGAACTATGTTGTTCCTCCTTTGAAAGCTTCATATCCAAATATAATCGTATCTGAGTTCCTAGAAACTCCGTCCTCCATAGGTGCACCTCACACATTCCACATGTATAGACAGTGGAAGAATGCTGTAGGACTATATTCTATGCCACGGTAAGTAGATTTCTACCTGTGGACTCAGGGAGTGGGAAAGAGATAAATCAGAGAGTTGTGAGTGTTCTAATGAGCGGGAGCGTTCTTATGAGAGGGAGATAAGACTGACCCTGAGGATTCATAAATCATAGTTCCTGCATATAGTTATAGAAACCTTAATTATCAAAGTTGAGGCATCATGCAAGAAACTAGCCCTCACACCCCCAGATGCGTGATCTGGGCCAATCACATAACTTCCATCAGTGAGTTCTCCAAAGATGCAAGGATACAGGCTTACCTGCTTGCTATAGTAGTTTCATGGAGTGAACTGAATATTGATTAATTAAAATGCAGCATACTCTATCAACAGTGTAATGTATTTTATTAATAGTGAATTGTCACGTTGTTTTCCATCATTTCTGCTGGGATTGAATATTCTATGTAAAATATATTAGGGTGTTGATGTACTTGATGTTATTTTATTTTTTTGAAATCGAGGAATGAGAAAAAGAGAAAATATTCTATAGGATATTTAGGGCCTAAAATGAACCAAAATATTTCTTTTAATCAAGCTTTAGGATTTATTAATCATTCACAAGAAACTCAGTTTCCTCTTTCTTGTCCAGATCCAATCCCTCAGTCATCATTAGTGTTAAAAATATCTCTAAAAAGGAGGATATAAATTGAAAGCGTTGTCAAGAGCAATCACCCTCTCAAAATTCAATGCCACTTTATTCAAAATTCTGGGAATAAAAACATCCCAATTTGAAAAAAAGGAAGTCATTTGATGAACTCAATGAAGAGACTATGTTTTCTAGAGTGTTATTTAATATGTTTTAGTGTTAAATGCCCTGTTTCTGAGCACAGGTTTAAAGAGTGACAGGGTTAAGGTGTGGTCTTGATTCTTACCAATTATAGTGCATGGGATTATAATTGAATTCATACTTTGCAAAAACAAGTATCAAACCTACAGATCTTGGATGATCAACTTTCATCCTCTTGTAACTCAAACTCACTTGTGGCTCATATTATTATTCACGTATCAGACTTGGATGCAACAAAAAACCACATACTCTATGTCAGAGAATTTATCAAAGACAAAAATGAAGTTAAAGAAGAGAAAGTTGAGTATTCTTTGAAGTCAACTATTTGGTAGATGTCACATATATCTTGGGGATAGTTATTCATTTTGCCAAAACACAGCTCTGTTTCTAAATATTAAAGTGTATTTACACCAAGGGTTTAAAGAAATGGTTCATTACTTTAACAAAAATGCAATTGATCTGGCACTTCTATAATTTATCTAACTCCTACTTTTATATTAGTTTACTTTACATCGGCACGATTTTAAAAGTGTTCAGATCTTTTAAATTTGCATTTCAAAGTAGCTATAAAATATGTATTCCATTGCAAAACATTAGCATAAAGTGATTCGATATTATACATTCTGTCGGAAATGCCAGGAAGAATTCTACAACTATTGCATTTCCATCTGGCAGCATCTTCCTACACTGAATATTTGCATAAATATTTCAGCAATAAAGTAAAATTATGAAACATAAACTCTTTAGGTCATATTCCAAATTGATAACCTCTTCAAAATTTAATAAGCAAAGGAACTATGCAATTGTAAGGAAATTACTATAGCATTCTCCACCCATTTTGAACTGTCCTGGGGAAATAGTTCCTTCTTCAATACATATTTCATTCATATCTTACATTTTCTGTCCATAAAGAATGAGTGTTCAGTGGTTGAAAAGAATAAATTCCTACTCAATATAGGTATGAATGTTTAATAGTCTGTCTGCCTTTTCTAGAACACTGCTCAGCCTGAATGAAAGAGTTATGTGCCGGGTTAATGATAGGTGACTGTCGTGGAATTGGGATAAAAGTGAGCAAGAACTTTCTCTTTTATTTAAATGTACACCATCTTCTCGAGTGCAAAGATAACATTTGTCCTCATAGCTACAATTTCCAAGATTGGTGGTGAGTGGCATCCTAGCCAAACTTCCAGAAGCTCATTTAGTTTCACAGTGATAATAGATAACATCTACATTTTCCTAATGTTGTGAGAAGATGTTCATGGTTTCAGTTTTAATACAGAATAGAGATAAGAGGGACACTTTATAAGCTATTTTACTTAATAATATGATTCTTCAGTATTATAGCATAGGAGATAGCTGAGAGTCTCACACTGGAATCAAACATGACAGACTGGATTAGAATTTGACTCTCTCCTTATTAATTCTGTGATCATAAGTAAGTGTCTTAAAACTCTTAATCCCCTTGACTGGCCTTATGCCACTCATTTGAGCTATTCTGTGAATTAAGGATGACAATCTATGGCAAGTACATATCTCAGTGCCTCGCATGAGTAAAGATTGCTGCTGAAAACTGTTCTTATTTTTATTATTACTGTCATTATACCTATGTGCCTACACCTAACTAAATGATTTCTCAACCACTGATCCATCTCTCCAGCCCCCATGACAAAATAATTCCTGCTAGTGTACATGATTTAATAGAGAAAGTGTTGGCCTTAGAGATCTGTTCCAGATTCATCACTTCCTAGAGTCTTCGAGAAGGTATATACTTCTTTGAATCTCAAGGTTAGATCTGAAGATGATGAGCGAGATTCCTTCTGGGTCTAACATTCTAGAAGGCCATTTCTTCAGAAGTAAGCAGTGATTTAGGAAGCCTAAACTTGCACTCTTTATCCAAATATCCTGACTACCTTTCTCTTTGACTGTTTGACATGACTTAATATTTGGTGAGCATAATTTTTACTCATCAGTGTGAAAAGGAATGATCTTAAGGAATAATATTCTGCCCTCAAGTGAATGGAGGTCTTCAGAATCTTCTTAAAAGAATCCTAGGAAAGTTGGGTTAAAAGGTCTCTACACGTAACAATGATTTTTCTAAATGATTTATTTGTTTGTTTGTTTGTTTATTTATTTATTTATTTTTAGCCCCACCTGGACAGGAACTCACTGGCCTCAGTCTCACAGAGATCTACCTATTATTGCCTCCTGAGTTCTGGG
The DNA here is from genome assembly GCA_035773235.1 of Eospalax fontanierii. Taxonomy (NCBI): domain Eukaryota; kingdom Metazoa; phylum Chordata; class Mammalia; order Rodentia; family Spalacidae; genus Eospalax; species Eospalax fontanierii. The sequence continues at coordinate 21,057,699 of CM069548.1, read as the reverse complement.
ATTAAAGATGTGTGCTGCCATGCCCAACCAGTTTTTTTTTTTTCATTTTTTTAAATGAAAGTTTTAATTTTGTTCTCGTGTTTGAGACAGGACTTTAAGTGAATAAAATATGGTGATAGGTGTATAAAATATGAGAACACATAGCTGACTTACTCTGCCTAGAAGAAATAGAGAAAGGGAATGTCCCTTCTTGGTGGAGATACATTTAAAGGGGGCAAGGAGAACACATAAGGCAGCATAATTAAGGTGTACGGCATGTTATTTCGGTACTCATAGGCAAGTGAAAGGATTACTATAATCAAGCCAGTTAGCATATTCATCTCTTCACATCTCACAAGGGTGTTATTGTTGTGTGTGTATGGTAAAACCACCTGAAGCCACCTTTATTAGCAAGCCTCCCATATATAATACAGTGTTAATAACTTTAGTCACTACTCTGGACGTTGGGTGTCTAGATCATTCATTCTCTCTCACTATGCATGGATATATAATGGAATATATCCAGATTTTATTTTTAATGTAAAGAAATCAAAATCTATAGGTAGAACATCGGCCAGTTTACCCAGGTATTTTTGTGTTTACATGTGTCATTTTGTCATCACACATACACCATGAGAAAACTAATTTCCTGAAACTTCAGAGACACAGGCTAATTTATTGAAAGTTGAGTAACTTGAACTGTCTTAGAGTTCATTTGTCAAAGACACATGAAGACTATGGTCAAAGTGCTCCTTTTCAGGCACACCTGGTACAATATGGGTCCCAGTTTTGAGGGAAAACTCTAGTATAAACTCTAAGAAGGACACTGGTGTAGATCAGTAAGAGGGTATTTCAACTGTGTACTAGAACGCTATAATTTTTATTCATTTAATATTATTTATTCTTATTTTCTGACCATGGAGTAAACTATACGGCTGTGGTATTGCATCGACACAGATGTGATATTACAACCTTATTCTTCCACTGATTATTTTCAGGAACTCTTGGTCAAGGATTTTGATAATTTTGTCTATCAGGGAGAGATCTGAACCGCAATACTACTAGCTATCACTTAATAAGCACCTACTCCCTGTCATCGCTGAGCATGAAGGATGTAGGAGGTGTTAAAGCGGTCCTAATGGTGCAAGCTGGGAATCCCAGCTACTTGGGAGGATGAGGCAGAACAATGTGAGGTACACTATGAGTTTTGTGCCATCAGATTGGCAAGACCTTGTCTCAAATATGGGAGTGTGGAAAGCTCAACAGCAGAAGCCTGCCTAGCATGGACCAGTCCCTAGGTCTAATATAATACTAATACAAATAAATAAAGTTTAAAACCTAGCTGCTTTTTACCCCCAGGGTAGTATTTTGTTCTGCCAGTGAATAATGTCTTCCATGGTATAAGCATCATTACTTTTCCTTTTTAAATATTTTATTATTTTTATTTTCTGTGTATGAATATATCACCTGCATGTGTGTATGTGCATACATCTCATACAATGCCTACAGAGGTCAGAAGAGAGTGTCGGGTCCCCTGGAACTGGAGTTATGAATTGTTGTTAGCCATCACGTGGGTGCTGGGAACCGAACCCAGGTCCTCTGCAAGAGCAGTCAGTGCTCTTAACTGCTGAGCCATCTCTCCAGCCCCCTGTTCTTTTTTCTTTAAATGAATTCATCAATATTTTTGTGGAAATTTCTCATGTGAAAAATCAGAGGTTATACAGTAAAAAGAGTTTGTAAATATTTATTCTAAAATGTACATTTGGAGCTATTAAACTTGATAGTCTGAAAATCATTTTTCTCACTTTTAAATAGAAATGATGAAAATAGGAATTGGAGACAGCAGGTGTTTTCTTTTAATGAACTTCATATTTTTATATTCATTTTCAAAGAGAAATAGAACTGCTAATATTTTTGTCTGGAATTTCTTGGGAAAACTAATAATTTCAAGGTTCTTTTCATTAAAAAGAAAGCATATACAAGCTATACTGGTCTTAAAACTTATTACAATCAATTACTTAAATGCAAACAGTTTAAGAATAAATATGAAGATTACTTCAAAATTACCTTACAAGGTAAAAATATCATGATGTCATCTCTGTAGAGATCTGGCAGGGATTCTCAGAATATGATGTAAAAACTAATACAGAGAAGCTCTACACACCCTTTACTTAGTTTTCCCTGGAATTAACACCTGGCATTACTATGACATAAGATCACACCAGGAAACTGACAAGAACATAGCCCACTAACTTTAATCAATTTCACCAATTAAACAAAAAAACCTGTATTTTATTGATTTACTATTCTCACATGCAAATTTGTATAACCACCACAATCAAGATATAGAATATCTCTCAGCCCCTGAGGAGATGGCTCAGTGGTTAAGAGTACTGGCTGCTCTTGCAGAGGGTTCGATTCCCAGCACCCACACGGAGGCTAGCAATCATCTTTAACTTCAGTTCCAGAGATCCAATGCCCTCTTCTGACTGTTGAGGGAATTGCAAGACATGAGAGTGCACTTACATACATGCAGGCAATACACTCATACACACAGAATGAAAGTAACAAAGTGTTTTAAAAGGATACAGAACAATCATGAAGCTTGTTGGGCTGCCATTTATATCCTCTCCCTCTCCAGACCCTAAAAGCCATTAATCTATTCCCATCTCTAATTTTCCTCAGAGATGAACATTTTAATGGCTGTGTTTTCAACCATAAAATGTATTAGAAAAACAATATGCCACAATCTAGTAGATCAAGATAACTTGACTACTTAAGATTTTTAAATAATGTTCCATTTTATATAGGTACTGATTTTCATTCACCATTCTTCAGTCAATGGATAGTTATATGAATTCTATTTCTTGCTATAGTGAATTGAACAGCAATAAACACGGGGTACAAGTATTTCTATAAGTTATGTAATTCTCTGAGATAGAAAAGTAGGCAAATTAGAGGGACAAAGTAAGTTAGCAATTTAGATGGTGCACGAACTTGACCAAAATCATGAAGGCAATAGATAATGTGTTTTAGAGATGGTAAATACAAGCAGAGTAGATATGGCTGAAAGGAGAGAGACCATCTGCTTTCTCTTTCTTAACTCTAAATGTCACTCTGAACTGTGGCTAAGCAGTCCAAACCAATAAGCTAGTTCAGTCTTCAGGGCCCAGTTCTAAACTCCTTTGTCTCCACACTTGAGCAGACATGGCAAGTTAAGTCCAGGACAGCTCTGGGTCAGTAGAGTAAAAGTTGCCAGGTAACAACACCTAAACTTTTACAGTTTTCACTGAAAACAGATTTTTCCCATTTATGATTCATACTCTTTTTTTGATCTGAAGAGGAAAATAAAGAATAAATTAGAACGACTGAGCCACTTTTAATTTTTCTCATAAGGCAATGAGAAGAATTATATGCTTTTTGTTTTTAGGAGTTTTCATGAGTCTACAAAACTTAAATTTTTATGTGTGACAAAAGGTGGAAGAATCAGGGCTAAAACTACATGACCCTGGGACTGGAGAGATGGCTCAGCAGTTAAGAGCACTGGCTGCTCTTGCAGCTTGATTCCCAGCACCCACACAGTGGCTAACAACCATCTGTAACTCCAGGGAATCTGACACCCTCTTCTGACCTCCTCAGGCATGGCATGGCACACATGCAGCCAGTATAGTCTACACACAAAATAAGTAGAAATAGTAAAAATTACATGGCCTGTTAATGTAAGATATTATTGCTAATTCATTTTTCCTATAGATGCGGTGATGAAGAAAATATGAGGTTTCCTTTCTGTAAGAGATCCCAAATACACGTATTTAATTTTTCTTCTTCATCAAGGTAGCCATTGTAATAACAGGAATATATTCTCCACCTTAAAGGTTTTAAATTCTCTTCTCTCTGGCAAACTACCATTGCAGTGAAGGACATCTAAAAGTTATAAATTATTTCCTAGTGAAATGAAAATTTCATGTGATGAAAACTAACTGCTAACTGCTAGGGTTATTTTCAATTTGTATTCTTATTTCTCATAAAATTCCAAACAATAACAAAATTGAATGAAAATTTTGCTACTCCCTGACTTACAACACTAAAAACAAATCTGTTATTTCGACTAGATTCACTCCAAAATCTCATTAAACTCTAAAAAAGCATTTAGTCAGCTTTTACTGAAAACACACACAGGAAAGGATGCTTGAGTTAGTGTGATCTTTAACACGTTATTCTAATTCTGGCTCTTAATAAGAAAGAATGATTTTGTGTTTGAGAATCTTGCTGCATCCTAATTAGAAAACACCATGTTACTATATATCTAGGGGCTATATCTGTAATATTCATCACTGCATTAATTCATAGGAAATTCCTTTTGAATATTATGAGAGGCAGTACAATCTCTTTCAGAAAAATGTGTCTGGAATTTCTCAATGGTTATTTTTGGAAAGAAGAAATCTTCATTTCATGCTCTACATTTTATGAAGCAGTTTTGTTTAACACTCTTGTTATTGGAACTTTGATGCATATAGAGTGATTAATCTCCCAAGAAAGACTATGGTGTGGGTGAAAAAGGCTTCAGGGTGATCTAAAATCACCTTAATAAACAAAGAACGATGAGATCAAAGTGTTACTTCCAAGTCTGACTAATGGGGGCGGGGAGGTGGAATTCAGCTCTATAAAAAGAACTAATAAGGATAGTCTAAACTATACTTAAATAAGTACAATACTTATTTAAAATAAACTAACTATAGTATTTATTTACACATGTAAGGTTCAAAATGTGTTAGGTAGAAAAATGCCAATAAGACTCTTGATTTTTCATAGTAGAAATAAGAAATCACATGAAAAAATGGACCTATCAGAAGGAGATCTTGTCTTGCCTTGTTAAGATGGTACAGGAGGATCTAGGGAGGGAATTTAGATTGGTAAAGTGCTTGCCATGTGAACAATATGACCTGAGTTCAATTTGTAGCACCCATTTTTTAAAAACACACTGGACACCAAGTACTTGTGATCCTAGCACTGAGGAGTAAGTAGGTAACAGGCAGATCCGTGGGGCTCACTGGCCAGCCAAGCCTTCGCAGTGAGCCCAAGGTCAGTGATAGGCTGCCTCTAACAAACAAACAAAACAACAGAAAAACACAAAAAAACAAGAGGACAGTGCCTGAAGAGGATCACACTTGAGGCCATCCACATTCACCTCCACACACATACATGTTCACCCATATACACATGAAAGCTTACACAAATGCACATGCACTTGCAAATGCACATACACACAAAATGAAAGATGCTGTAGGATTACTTATGGTAACTGCACTGCTTCCTCAGCATGGATTGAACATTTTGTGCTTATTGACAAAACTTTTGCCAAGATCACTAGATGTACCTGACCTGTGCCCAGGTGACAGATAAAGCGAGGCTGAGTTACATCAGCAACTCTCTTGAATTCTATGTTGCAGACATTACAACCATACAGTGTGTACATGTGATGATTTTCAAATATGCAGGCATATTCCCACCCTCTCCACACACATGCCAAATATACTGGGGAATAGCTTAAAGAAATGGAATAAATCATCTAAAAGCATGAAGAGAAATCTAATAATTTGCTCCCTAAAAGTATGTCAGAGGGCACACATCAATGACACTCTTCTAAATACAGCATTTATCTTGCATTGAACCTCCCAATACTGCGACTATGTCAGAGAAAAAAACAAGGAAATGACTAATCAAAACATCCAGGAATGGGGACATTCATCTTAGTCATTAGAGCACAGGAAGGTGACATTATATAAGATCAGATAGCTATGAACTCAGAATCTGAAAATCAATTTCCTCAGATGCATGAAATAGAGACTTGATAAGCATCTATTGCATTGCTGGTACTCAGTATTTATCCTGAATTCAAAATTATGTTCAGTTTTTTGGGAGAGTTCTTTCCCTTAATAATCTCACTTCTTCCCAGCTCTTCCATCTGCAATTTCCCCATCTGCCCTTTATGCTTACCCCACAATTTTTGCCATATTACATTTTCCTGTGGAAGGTAAATTTGACGTGGGCAAATTAAATTAGAATTTCCCTAGGGGTTTATAAATCCCAGTGAGTTAGAATCTTGCGCTAATTTTTAACTTCTTCATGAAGTCGTTTCTCTTACTTTGATACTTTATTTTAGAATTTGAGAGTAGGATACAGAATTCTTTAGTGAAAGCCAGCTCTATTTTCAAGAATGCTTCCATTTGGGGTTGACTTGTTCTGTTATTTAATCCAATTCTATACCTAGAATGTGTTTTGTAGGGCATGAAGATATTTAACACACCTACTATACAGTGTGCCTTTTCAGTATGCCAGGCTGCCTCCTCTCTTTAATTCATTCCTGTCTTAGTCCCTCAGGTTGGTTATGTTCAGACTTTAGTGAGGTCTTTGCTTTGTTCTTGTCACCCTCTTTCTGAGACCAGTAGACAAAGAAATCTGACAAATTTTTGTTTGTTTAGTTGCTAGAGTCTGAACTAGACATTTCAATTTGGAAAAAAAAATTGTCTGGAGAGATCACAAGCATAAATGCCCCTATTAGCTAATTAGACAACTGGGACCATGGAATCAAGTTTCTTGAACCGTTAGCAGGTTTTTTTAATGTGTTTTGGGGTCTGAAAGAGTTAACTTGAAAAGATGCCTCGTTCACTCCCTAGGAGTAGTCTAGGCCCAGGGAGAATTTTGAACCATTATAGTTTTAACTTTCTGTCTGAAGGAGCAATTCACACAGAGGCAGACAGACAGAACAGAGCCCTCATTATAGGAGAAACATGCATTGTGAGTCCCCTTTATTTCTTGCAGAGGCCATGCAAAAGAGAGCGTAATTCTAAATTATACTTCTTACAATTCTTCCCAAAGAGAACATGGTAAATGAATTCAATTCTTTTAAACTAAATTGAATATCTGAAAGAGAATAAATCTGAACAACCAACTGGGTTTTCTCTTCCCTTCCCATAATTTCACTGCATTATTTGAATTGGGTTAGATCAAATTTAAGATAAAAAAAAAAAAACTACCTTAATACAAATTTGGAGAATAAGCTTTTTAAAAGACAGAGGGAGAGAGTGTTTGGGGATGGAAAGATAGCTTTCCCATAATTGAATATCATTTGGATTCATAATGTTTCATTGTCTACTATGGTAGGTTTTATTACCAAAACAAAGCTAGGAAAAATCTGAGTTCAGGATGGAGACTCTGTAGATATTACTAGGATATTATAGAAATCTGAATTAAAGACAGAAGAGAATAAGAAAAAACTGTCTTTTTAAAATGTATCTCAAGACTGAGGATAATAACAAATTCTAGAAGGAGGTGTATTTTTTAAATAATGAGTTTGACACAAAGTTGGCATATGTGAGCATACACACACACACACACACACACACACACACAAACAAACACACTGGACAACCAGTCAGTCAAACAGACTCAGGTGGGTTTTCTGAATGTGATGACGGGAACTATGCTCTTCTGAGTAGATTATCTCAGAGGAAAAATTATTATGTAAACTAGATGGCTCAGATATCTAACCAAGAGTCATGAGTGGACTCTGATAGGCGATTTTCTCTGAAACAAGTAGGTTTATCATATATATTTTATTGGAATTTGATTCCTCCCTTATATAAATATGTATGACTTTCTAAAGTAGAACTTTCTTATTGAAGCAAGAGATATTTATTGAAAATGTACTAAGCAGTACAGTTCTGAATATCTGATGAAAACTTAGACACACACAGTAGCCACTACAATTTGAGATTTCTCATGTGGCAAGCTACAGGCTGTGCGAAGCTGTAGCATAAACGTGAAACACATGGTGAGGATACTGTACAAAAGGTCATCGAGTTTGGGTTAATGAACAATGGATTCTGCCCCCAAAGGGAAAGAGGAAGTTTCTGCAGAGATAAAAAGTGGTTGGAACCACTTCAAAATTTGAATTGAACCAGCAGTGGCTGCTATTTGGAGCCTCGTGAGGAGGCAGAAAGGGAGACAATCGTGCTGAAGCGCTAGATGATATATTTCTGTTGGAAATGACTGTACTGGTATCGTTTATTTACCTATTAAAATTTCATTTACTTTTTTATGCCTGCGTGCATGTGCACCACATGTGTGTCTGGTGCCCATGAGGCTAGAAGAGGGTGTTGGACCCCTTGGAACTAGGCACCATGTGGGTTCTGAGACTGAACCCAGGTTCTCTGCAAGAACAGCATGTGCTCTTAACCACTGAGCCATCTCTCCAGCCCTACCAGTGTCTTTCACTATCCCTAGCACTTTATGTGGTCATTCCTGATAGTCATCCTGACCAGGAGAGAGAAAGGCAAACCACAGGTGAATCAGACTGAGGAGGGGCTACCTGAGCATAACTGGAAGATGGCAAACAGGTCTTTGTGGCTACAGTGTGAACCATGCACCATAGCAGACATAGCAGATTGAGAAGTCATGCTTCTAATAGTTGTCACATTTGTACAGCATAGACTGTAGGGTTAAGTGGAGAACCCAAAGCCCTAAACCGATCTCTACACTTCCCTTCAAATGCCATTTTGTTATTTAAGAAGCTGTGTACAGGTGAACTTGGTTGGTTTTTAAGCTTCCTATACAAAGAATTTACAAAATATCAAAGATGTGTGCCAAAAACATCTGCTCCCTAACTGGGCTGGAGTACAGTTGGTATTTAGTGTGGACTTGAAATCATACAGTGTGCTAAAATCTATGAGACAGTCTGTAAAATAGGTGTGATCTTGATGACTGGGACATGGTAGGGTACTTAGAAGAAAGCCCATTGGTAGTAGAAAAGAAAGTGTAAGCATGGTTTGAAGAGCATATGGAATTTCATATGGTAATTGAGTCAAATGTCTGTATAACAGGATTCATCCACCTTTTAAAGGACAAGGCAAAGACTGTGAATATATGCTGATAGGTTTCACAGTCACATAAAATGGTCTGAGAACTCATTTTTCATAAGAGAAGTGAAGATGACTGATACCTTGCATTTAATGGTAACTAATCCTTGCACTGCTTGTCCGATGGATCATGTGACCTTGTGAAAGGTACTTAACCAATTTGGACCTCTGAGTCTGGATTTTTAAAATGGAAAAGATGCTACCTGTGTGTCAATTTAATTGCTTGTTATGAGATTAAAGGATGCTATACAGATAAAAATATCTGGCAGACTGTAAGATGAAACATATTAAAAATAAAGTCTTATTGCAGTAGCAAATGCAATAACTTTAAAGCACACAAGATGGAGTTTATTTGAAAGTGAATAATACCTCATATGGATTCGGGATTAAAATAGAACAAAAATGTGAGATGGAGTGGGTTAGGATCAGAAAACGCAAAAGAGACTTATACTCAAAACAGATATAAAAAACAGAATGAAACTCTAAGAAAGTAGTGTCCTCTAAAGGAACTAGCTATGCAGAAGAGGAGGAGGGAAGTCTGATAAGGGGAAGCAGATTAGACATACGCAGTCACTGAGAACAGCTGGCCTGTTGTGCAAACAAAGAGCCATGCATGTGACTTTTGTATACCTCCTTTATTTGTTAGCTGACAGCACAAATGCAAAGGTGACAGACCAGCGTGGGTTTAACAAATGACACCTTAGAGCAAACACATACCCAGAACTTTTTACTGCCAAATAGTGCGTGACTGGACAAATGTAAATATCTGGACCCAGAGGAGTCCTCCCTGGTTGTCTGAAGATGCTCAGCGCAGGCATCACAAGGAGCTCAGGGACCATTAAGCTTCTACTTCCTTTCAAATTTATGAGCATGTGGCCTACAGCTTAGATTTTAGCAGAGCATCAGCAGTATCTTGTAAATGGGGAATGTCATTTTAAACAAATTTACATATAGTAGTATTCATTTTTTTTCGAATGCACAGTTCTGAGATTTTTAATATATGCAGAGACTTCTGTCACCAACACTGTGAACAGAAAGCAAAACTGTCCAGATGCCTCAAGGAATTCCTTTGCACTGACCTCTTCATTGTTAGCTTCTTCCCCTATGTCTGACGTTGCTAGTCTATTCTTTGTGTTTGTAACCTTGCTTCTTCCAGAAAGTGATATGAATGGAACTATTCACTGTGCAGTCTTTTGTTGGTTTAGGTGGATTTTGAGATATGACAAGTTATTATAAAAGTGTACTTAGAATAGGGCATCAAAAGAAAGATAACTTCCAATTTAGTAGGAATCAGGGTTAGTTTCTCTTCATTCTTTGCTACATGATGTTGGCAGGATCATTCCTTCGTTTAGACACCAAATTTTTTTTTCTCAAGAGTATCAGTAGATTACTGTCACTAATGAAGCCAAACTTTATCCTGTAATCATTTACCAGTTACTTGCTTTAAACATTTGGATTTTTTAACCCATATTTATTCAGCATGTGAGCATGTATACTATACTACACATCATGCTTTTAAAATATATTTTATTGAATTATTCTGTATTTTATATATAAACCATCTTAATCATCTTTATACTCCCTCTCCCACTTAAAAACCTCCTATAGCCCCTGCACTGGATTTCATGCATTCTGTCATTTACATTAAGGCCTAGTGAGTCAAGTTAATGTACCCAGACTTCCTTCAGTGCAAGTTTATCCACTGGAATCTAGTCAGTCTGTCTAGGGTCACTCCCTTAAAGATCAGTTCTCCTTCACTAAGCAGCAATCAGGTGCCAATAGTTCTTCACCTAAGATTGGGGCCTCCTGCTCATTTCCTCAATTCTATGCTGGGTTTTTGTCTGCTTGAGTTTCCATGGGTCTTGTGTGTATCTTAGCCTTTAAAGACTCAGGCTAACACCATTCATTTAAAAATATTTTGTTTATTATTTTTATGTGCATGAGTATATTGTCTGCATGTATGTAACTACACCCATGTTGTACAGTACCCACAGAGGTCAGAGGAAGGCATCAGATCTTCTGGGCATGTTTAAAGCAAACTAGATTGATGTTAGATATCTAGGAAGATTTGAGTTATATCTGTAATTTGAGAGAGAGGTGTGAGTTTAGAGTTATCAATGTAAGAGTTCTTGATATAGAAATCCTATATACCATCATATGAATGGATTGTATACTGTAAGTTGTTGTAACTGCAGAAGAAATAAAGACAGGAGGACCAAAAATCATCCTTAGAGCCTACCGCATGAAAAATCAGGGGAAAGGAGGAGCCAACTAGAGACACCTACATGGATGACAGTAAAGGTGGGAGAAGAAATCCAAGAGAACTTGGCTTCCTGGGAACCAACAGAGGACATGCATCAAGTAGGAGAATGTGACCAGCTATCAAAGGATAAATATAAGTAATGCAAAAATTGAGGAAGGAGCATTGATTTTAATGATGTAGAAGAAGTTTTCATATCTTTATTACAAAGAGTTTTGCTGGAAAGATAGAAGCAAAAGCCTGACTGGGTGTTTAACAAACAATAGGCGAGGGTTGTAGCTCAGAGAATTTGCCTAGCATGTGAAAGGCCTTGGTTTTAATCCTTACCACTAAGAAAGAAGAAGAAAAAGAAAGAAAAGAAAAGAAGGCAGGAAGAAAAGGGTGGAGGAAGGAAGGGAGAGAACTGGAGACAGTGTGTACAGATGATTTTTGAGGAATTTCATTACCATGAATGGAGCGGTATCTGGACAATTACATCTTCCCTCCATTTGGCTTCCTGTGTGCTTACTGCCCATCCATGACCTTCCATCCTTGACAACAGAATCTTTCAGACAAAGCCTTTACTGATTAAGTTGAGCTGATATGGCTGACTTGACTTTTCACACCAGTTTAAAAAAAAAAAGCCATATGAGTTGGTCATAGTCTTCCTTACCAGTCATTACACACAGCAAGCATAGCTAAAAGTTCCCCTAATCTGAGTATTAGAGGCTAATTTGCACTTTAGATCTACTCCTGAGTGCATTTTGATCAAAAGAATGGGATCCTGGAAAAAACTGAATCAACATAAAGAACTTTACTCACAAGACAGGAAATCATTGAAAAGGTGTATGGAGCAACCGAGGACATGTTACCAAGTTCACAGTGTCCAGGGTGCCACAGATGGTAGATGGATGAATGGCTAGATGGATAGATGTGCAGATGAGTAACTGCTGAAGGGGACTCCTCCTCTTCTCTCTGCACTGCTCCAGGGGACGCAGGTGCTCTACGTTTTCTACTGCCTGGAAATCCTTGATCTGTTGTCTGCAGTTAGTACCATTTTCATCCCTGCCATGTGTAGTCTCTTTCTCCTTTACCAAGACAGGTGTCTCTGTGGCTCTTCCAAACCTCATACATCCTATGACCTAAAGACAAAAATCTCCTTAGATGTCTCTTCCTGTACACAAAAATATGTTTGTTCCAGGAGTCCAAATATTGGAACTTCAAAGTGAGTTCCAGTCCTGACTGGTTATGGGAACAAATGAAGATTGTGTATCGGTTAATTGGAGTTAATGAAAGTGACTGTTTCATGTCGAGTTTTACAAGTGAATGAATATTTGTATTACTTACTTTGAAGGTACTTCACAGAATTTATTAGGACTTTTGTAAGCAAATATGGTCCCGCAGCCACCTTTTATAGGGTTGTTTATAAGGCAGTTTTGTGAACCACAAAAACATAATTTATGAGCAAATGTTTTTGCTCGAACTCTTCTTTGGTAAGTCAAAGAATTCCATGTGTCCTGCTTCTACATTGTCACCTCAAAAACAGTTCCATTTTCCAGGTGCGTTTGTTTGCTCGTCTCTCAATCCACAGACCTCATTTTCTCATGGTAGTGAGTGATAATATACAGGGTAAGCATCAGATGGGCCTCCTGTCTTGAGTTTCACAGTGACACTGAACTGTAACCTAAGGCAGCAGAGAAGTCTCATGCGTTTCCATGGTAAGTGCTTCGTGAAGTTTGGCCCGAGTTGTTTCTGAGTCTCTCCTTCCGTCTCGTCCCTCCCCTTCCCTCCTCTCCCCGTCCCTCCCTGTCCTTTGGTGCTTCTGCCAAGCCTTCATAGCTATCAGTGCTACCAACTTCTCCCATCCGTCCACAGGAGAAGATGAGAAGTAGAGGAAGGGGAAAGAGGGAGAGCGATGTCTGATTACTGCTGGTTTTTAATCATCGGATCAAGTTTCTCCTTCTTTGACAATGAAATATTTGCCAGTAACGAAATCTATATGAGCATTGGTTAACAATGAAGACGATTTTAAATTATTCACATGCCTAAAGAGCCAGTGAACAAAACTGAATCATTTTTCTTCATTCCTTAAATATACATCCCACTACCAAATTTTATTTAAAAGGATGATATGGAATTTTTCTGGTCTTGGCTCTGAAGGAGAAGGAAGCTGATAAGACTTACTGACAAACATTTTTCCATGGCATGAGAGGGCAGTTGTTTATTTTCTTTGTACTTTCAAATTCTCAAGTGTCTGGATAATTAATGCTGCCCAGGGGGACAAAGATTCAGGAATAAAGCAAACCTTTTATAATGGCTCATAATTAGTTATTTTTCTCTTTTAATGTGTGTATGAGTGTATTGCCTGCATATATGTAAGTGCACCCATGTCTTGCAATGCCTGCAGTGGTCAGAAGGTGTTGGATTCCCCTGGAACTGGAGTCATAGATGGTTGTTAGCCACTGTGTGGATGCTGGGAATTGAACCCGGGTCCTCTACAAGAGCAGCCAGTGCTCTTAACCACTGAGCCATTGCTACAACCCCCATAATTAATTATTTCTTACAAAGAAGTATCTGTTCTCTCCCCAAACCAAACCAGCCTTGTAGTGGAGTGGGGAACAACGAGGAAAATGTCCCTGTGTTCACCATTCTCAGATAACTGGTTCCTAGTCACTTTACCTCCAATGCTCACAACACTGGACAGACACAGAGGAACCTCCCCTTGTAGAACAAAGCCAAGGATTCCCACCTCTGGCTCCCATCAGCCATTGCTAACCCTGAGCATCCCCTCAAGTAGGGACATCTTGTATTTTTTACTTTCCCTCTGTCCATTGTCCCTCTGAGACCTCTCTACACAGCTAGTCACACTAGGAGAACGTTCTTAGTGTCAACTTCTGCATCACTCACCAACATTCCCACTGCTGGACGAAGATGAGTGAAGTGAACCACTCTCTCCTGTACCAGGGCCACTGGACCTTTCTATAGAAAACCACAAATATAATCATGGTCCCAATAGGCTCAGGATCACCAACTCACCCCTTTTCCCTTCTCCTTTACAGTTTCTCACATCTGATGTTTCCAGTTACAATTCTGAATATAAACGTACATGTTCTTCACTCCCCACTGACTGTGCTTAGCTGGTGGTGACCGAAGCCAAGTTTCAGAAAAATAACCATTATGTTGGAAGTGAAATGAATAAAAGAAAGAAATTTTACAAATGAAAATCGACTAATTAAGTAGCTTTAATAAATAAAGTACCTTATGCCATGTGTAAGGAAGCAAAAATTGATTACGGACCTTTTATGTAAATGGTAAACAAAATTCCCTCTTTTGTGAAGAGCAAAGTAAAATATGGGCATATGATAAATGAACTCAGCAGCTGTTACATCAGTTTTGAGGCTTATAATGTGATTGTAATGAACCCAAAGGATGATGGGCCCTGGCGGGTTGTCCAATAATGAAATATTGAATGACTACAACTGAGATTGCCCCTCCCCACCAGACAGATACATAACTGTGCGAGTAGTCACCTGGCAGGGATTGGTAAAGGAAATGATCATAACTTCATTGTCTGAGTTTTTGCAAGACCCCTAACAAAACTCTTACCCACCTAATCATATACTGCACACAACTGTTTCTACATGGAAACAGAATGATTATCTGCCATCTCTGCCTGATAGATCCTCTGGTCAGCAGCAACAGTCCATTCCCAGGTTTGTGCCTGGAATTGCTGCTGGCAATGTCTTATTGAAGACCTTTTGCTTACTATTTAGTAATATTCCACTCTGTCAGAAAAACAAACACAGACTTATTGAAATTGATAGTTCTACTTTTACTCGATGCTAGAAAGATTTAAAAAGAAATCAGAAAATACCTGAAGCTAAAATAAGAAAGACATATTGAAACTCTATAATATTTGTTTTAGTGAAAACTATGGATTTCCATGGACAAGCTAATTCTAAGGTAGCCAACCTTGTCTCTTTATTTAGCTCACAACATGTTATACCTGTTGTGCTATTGCTGGTTTTAATACTGCAAAAGTAACATGAAACAAGAATTTAGGACTTTTCCAAAAGAAGAGACTTTTTACTGTTTTCCGTTTTAAAAAAAACATCTTACAGCTATTGCTCTGACTGTTTTCTATTGGTCTCAGGAGAAGAGCGGCACACTAACACAGCTAGGAAGCTGGAATCCAGAGTTTGATACCATCTTCCAAATGGCCCATAAATCATAATATATGAGAATGTTACTTTTAGAAGTTGAGCCCATAGTAAACACTCAATAAAAAGACCTTCTGATTTATTAGGAAGGGCTCTGCGGCCATGAAGTTATGGATTTCCTAGAACCGCTGTTATAGGAATGAAAATAGCACAGAAATAATCAAACCATTTGCGGCAGTAATATCTAGACTCGCAGAGAAAAGAATCTGTTTCTGTTCCTTGAACCTGTGACATTTGTGCCTTTAAGACCATTTGTCTAGCACACAGGTGTTTCATGCACACTGGTGATGAATCTATAGAACCCATTTCTAATATTCTCCCAGTGGCTTTCCCAGAAGGAATGTTACCTGAACTCTACTATCAGAGATTTAAAAGTACTTTATGATTTGAAATAGAAATTGAACTTTTGCAAGTTTGGACAACACCCAGGAGGCAGGGATATCACTAGTACCAAGAGTTAGAAGGACAATACAGAAGTGAGTCATGGGTTCAAACCCACCATAAAGCTTCCACTTCAGGAATTCATCCTTGCATCATAAATGGGTTTATATAGCTCTTTCCCAAGAAGGTGGAATAGAATTGAGAGTCTATCAAATTCACCACCATCAAATACTTTCATGCCTAATGCACATGTTTGCCCAGGACTAGCAGGAAGGGGACACATTTGTTCCTCTAGTGTTCGTAGCTGATGTTTTGAAAACAATTCAGTGAAAACTGAAGCACAAAGTAAAAGTGTAATCGAAGCCTCCTCTACATATTGGCTCTTAAAGCTGGATTAAGTGTAGCAAGAATCAAGCCTGACAGTAAGTTGAGGCAACATCCCCGCTGTGCTGAATCTATTGGTATCTCCACACCCTAAAGAGAGAAAGATTGAGGTGGGGAATTGAAAGATGGGAGTCCTGAGAAGTTTGTCTTTTGATATGAAGTGCGATCATATCGGCCTAACTCTTGATATTTCTGTGTAGACAAAAATTCTGTTAGAAAATCCTGTGATGGAAACTTTATGTCACAGATTATTGTACAGCATTGTTCTGTTATGTGGCAGTATATTGAGATGTGCTGATTTTCTCCTTGAAAGTGTCAGGAGTCTATGATGTGATTCATACTTTATAAAATAGTGCTCTTTCTTTCTATTACTCTCTACCCCTTTGTCTTGATCATTTGTACACACACACACACACACACACACACACACACACACACTACACTTTATCACCACCCTTTCTTCTTGCTAGTCACTAACCTCCAAGTGGCCAGGGGATTTGTCTACCTGTTGACTGGTGGCTGCTCTGGTGACTAGAATAATGCTTGGTATATGATAAGTACTTCAAACATTTGTCAAGTTCATTAATGACATGTGTTGGATAGTTCTATGTCCCAGTCTGGGTCATTGTTCCATAGATAATCCTGTGTCCCCTCTACATTGTTCAGTTAGTCTTAGTTGAAGTCATTCATTGAAATATAGAGATGATCTCTTCCTTCTGGTATGATTTTAGCCCCAGCAGCTCCATAAAGAAATCACCTCCTAGGTCCTATGAGCTCACAGTAGCCAAAAACGAATGTCTGTGCTTTAGGTCCCAAGGTGAGGTATCACTGGGTCTTCATATCAGCCCTGCTCTTGGCTAAGGAACTCACTCTTGATTTAATTTATCCATTCACACTGGTTTTCTCAGCAGACTTTTCTATACTTTTTTGTTTGTTTTGAGACAGGGTCTCCCTCTAGCCCCAGCTAGCCTGGAACTCACTATTGGGACAGGCTGGCCTTGATCTCACAGAGATCCACCTGCCACCACCTTCCAAGTGCTGGGAACCTGGCACACGCTTACCATTTTCAACAATCATTTAAACACTAATGAAAGTCAGTATACCTCAAGGAGTAAGATATTTGAAATTCAGGAAAATTTGGGTTCAAATCCTCCTGTCAGCACTTACTGACCTGCTCTTTCGTGCAAGTTACTTTATACTTCTGTCATTCAGCCTCTTCATCTATAAAGATCAATGCTAACATCTGAGTTCTTTGTGGTAAAGAGTAAGCATTCAAAAAGCATTGTTTATTAATATTATGAATAATTTATATCTATGCACATCTTTCCAGGCTTCAACTGCTAGCTCTCCAAAATCACCTATCATCAGGCTATCATCAGGTAAAAGGCAAGCCACTCATCATCTCCCTGCTACCTCTGTCACTCTGGCTAGCCTACATATTGCTTGGGACAGCAACATCTCAGAAACACTGTAAGAAGGAAAAAAAAATGTATTTTTATCTGTTGCACTGCCTTTGGTTTTACCATTTCATTAGGGACCTGGAAAAATTTAGTCCATACTGGCCTTTGAAACCCTTCTCTGCGACACCTACACTGTTTCAGTGGGTTTCCTTAAGATCTTCCGGAGAAGAGTCCTTTAAACACCCAATCCCAATCTATCAGAAGCTCCAGCCTCTTAGGAGACCTTACCGCCGGGATGTGTCCAACTACAAGTTTGCTTTAATATAACCTAATATCTCCTCACTGCCAGTCAAATGGGAGACACATGCTTGCATATCAGATAATTTTCTTATGTAATCTGTATATTATTGGGAAACACAGATTATATTCCAAATAAAACTCATCCATAAATCAGACAATCACTCAAAGATAATTATAAATCTTTGTCCCTACTAGCTGGCCTCCCTCATAATGTCTTCACCCTGGAATAATTAAGTAAAAAGTTGAGTAATGCATATACTAATAACTGTTCAAACAGCAGTGTAAAGAGTATCACAAGACAGTTATGATTAACTTCTGAATTGAGTGACATGAAATCTATGCTTAGTATCCATAAAAATCAGTATTTCATAGAATTTCATTACTTTATAATTACTTGATAAAAATTTAAAAATGGAAACCCAATGAAGTGCAAACTATATTACCTTTAATGGCAACAATAACAAAATTGTCTTTTGAAGTGTTACTAGCCCAACACAATCACACATTTGACAAACCCTACATAGCAGGCGTGGTGGAGAAACAGCTGGGAGATTATATGCCTCAGTATTTAACAAGTGATACTTATTCCTAAATCCAGGGTGCCTGTGGGGAAAGGGCCTGAAGAGCTTATGAGTGGTTTTCATGAGTGGTTAAACTGGGAGAGGAAGGTCCAGATACTAAGTACAATAACAGGTGAGTTACTATTGTAACCAAATTGAAATATAAACAAATGACATAATGTGTGTGAGATGCACTTTGTAAGTGCTGAACTTCACATAAACAAGTCAGTGAAACTACTGATATTTCAGTCTGATCTTTGGCACTGTTAGACAAGCAAAGAAAGAGATGGGGCCTCAAGAGATAGATCTAGGCATGTCCCTGACCCACAGAGGGTTTCTTCTTTATGGCATTTTATATTCTTGCCTGAATTATAGGTGTTATTTTCTCTGCTTCCAAAATTATATGATAACAGTGACAACTAATTTCAGTTTATTTTAGTTCATTATCTTCAATGAAAACCTCTTAGTTATTTATGGTTCTTCCTCTTTTCAAATCCCTACACTGCCATCACTTTTATTTATTTCAGTAATTTATTTAATGATCATCTGTGATATCCTTTGGCTAATGAAATGATCAACAGTATGAATGTGCTATCTGGGATTTTTTTTCAATAATGGAAATTTAACTGTGTTATAAAACTGATCATTCTTGGTTGTGTTGTATATTATTTGTTGACTATATGGATGGATATTCTTTCTCACTCCAAGAACAAAGATAGCATTGCAGAAGACAGTGATCAATTCTATGTCTGTATAACTTTAACATCAGGTCAATCATCTGTCGCTAAAGGATCTCAATTTAAGGAAAAAAAAAAAACTAAATCTGTGTGATATTAATCCCATGAAAAGATATAGTGGATTTTATTTTTTGCTTCCTGTTTCTGAAAGAAAGAAATACTCTATGCACTTTCAAATTCACTGATAACTTTCTTCAAGTGATGCTTTTCATGAATATAAATAAAATTGAAGAGGACATTTGGTGTGTAAATGACCCAAGGACAGGCAACTAAAGAGTGAGTAATTTGACCTTACATGTAGATATTCTGTCTGGACAGTGATAATCATGTATACATTTTAAATATTCAACGTATGAAGAATATTGGGTTTATCTACTTAGAATATCTGGTTTGATTAATCTCTTTTCTGATTTATCTTGAAGGTAATCAACTGGCCCCAGACATAATCAATGAGCAATTTACAAAGAAACTCAATCATTCTTTTCAACCATAATCACATCCTGAGAACTATATCTGGGTCAGCGATGTGAGAAAAAGAATCAAAGACTAGGAAGCCTGTGCCTAAGTCTCACATGTCCCACATATCAATTGTCTGACCTTGGACAAGTGCTATGTTATTTATGCATCAGTTTTTCCATATGTACATTCCTTTAAAGGATCCATCTTGCCACAATCTAAATCCAGGTCTTTCTATTTTGTTCAAAGCCCTCAAATGCTCTCAACTGGAGCAAAGACCAGTCTTGCAAATGATGAAAATGTTCGAGGCTGTCCTCATTTCTCCTCTTCTTCTGTGAGGAGTCCATCCTCAAACAAACTATTCACATTCTTCCTCTTTCCTCTAGTTGCCCATGAATGTGATTCATCTCCATCTTTCCTTAATTCTCATGTAAATGTAATGTTCTCAGCAAAAGCAGCATTACCTCAAGACCTCTCACAACCTTGTTTGCTCAACTTTTGTCTATGATATTTGGAATGTTCAAACATGCTATACATTTTACTAATTGTAATAGGAAATTTTGTGCCAGTTTGAATGGGTTAGGGAATGTCCAGAGAGTTGGCCAACCATTACTTTTGCTTTGTCAATGAAAATGTTTCTGGAAGAAAGCAGAGAATTACAGATGGATTGAGAGTGATCTGACCTTAGCAATGTGGAAGAGCACTGTCCAGCCCATTGAGGACACTGGTAGTGCCCCAAGGCAGAGGAATGGCTGGTTCCCTCTCATTTCTCAAACTGGGACTTCAGTCTGCTTCCTGCCCTCTGACGCTGCAGTTCCTGTTTCTTGGGTCTTTGAACTGCAGTCTAACATCAGTGTTCCCATCCCATCACCCTTTCAGTCTTCAGGTATTCAGAAATATATTATCATCTTCTTGGTTCTCAGGCTTTAACCTAAATTTCACAGCTAGTTTTCTCCATTCTTTAGCTCAAAATGGCAGGTGGTGACAAATCTTGGTGTCTGTAATCACATGAGCCAAACTGATCATGTATCTATTATCTATCATGTATCTATCATCTATCCATCCATCTATCCACCTACCTATATCTAGCACCTATCAATACCTATCATATATAATATATTCTATACTTATCTAACATCCAGCATTCATTTGAATCTATCTGTCATCTATATCATATACATCTGTTATTTGTCTATTATCTGTCTCTATGTCTATCATCTATATTTATCATGTATCATTCATTTTTATCTGTTTATCATCTACCTCCCTATCTATCTGTCTACCTATATCCATCTATCTGTTTTGTTTCTGGAGCTAACCTAACTAATGCTCTGGCTTATTTAGTTTGTTGTCTGTGTCACCTTGCTAGAATAAAAGACCCACAGTCTGGGGATTTTTATTAATTTTGTTCACTTTTATGTGCCCAGAACCTAGAATTATTTCTGGAATATAAAAACCCTAAAAATATATGTTGAATGGGTAAATGAATTGATCATATGTTTCCTGAGCTCACAAATTTCCTTTACATTATCATGGTGGCTGAAGATCCCAGGAGGGAATAGATTGGGATCCTAACTCCTCAGTGACCTGGTAGTCTACAGAAGTGAGCCTGTCCTTACCAAGTAGTTAGATGGGTTTGACTAAGTACCTATGAAATGTATTGATCACATGGAGGTCAGGACATCTAACTCTTCTAGAGAAGAGGCTGGGAAAGTTTAATGAAGGAAGGATGTTCCAGCTGAGCTAGGTAGCATGTACCAATTGGATGAGGGCAGAGGTACTAATACTAAGCAAAGTAAAAGGTCATTTTCTAGATCACAGAGATCTGAGGATCAATAGAAATGCTTTGCAATGTAATGCAATAGTGGAGCATGTGGAGTACTGTTGTTAACTGTGTTCGATTTTCTCTTGTTGGTATCATCCCTTGAGATATTCCATTATGCAACTTTACAGGAAAGAACAGATCATGTGAATTTGGGTAGAGTAAATTATCAAAAAGAGTATATTCATATTGGCCAAAGAATATATGAAATGTTTAGTATGCCTAAGCATTTTAAGTATATTTTTCAGTAATTAAAAGCTGTTATCTCTAATTTCTTAGGCTGAGTACAAATTAAATAGGACACTGAAAAAAATTAGTCTTAAAATAAACCATGCTATATTTCTCAAGTGTACAAATTGTTAATTAGAATTGGGAAGTGAACAGAAGGGGCTTAAAATAAAGACCTTCAATTTCAAATTAAAACAGAAAATAGACCATGTTTGGCATTGGCATTAATAAAGAATTTCAGAATTATAGTGGTGAAAGTGGAGGCTGAGATTTTCTGAAATATTTGAATAATTTTGGTTTATTTTTTTTCCATTTATTGACAAGAATGTGTATTTTGCTTTTGAATTTTAGTGAGAAATTTTTTTCAGACAGCGTCTTACTGTACAGCACTGACACAGTACTGTATAGCCTGGAACTTGCTGTTAGACCAGACTGGCTTTGAACTCACAAAGATCTATCTGCCATCGCCTCTAGTCTGCTGGCGTTAAAGTATTCATCACCATTTTTGGCTTGGTGGGACATTTTTAATGTTTTAGAATGAAAACATTTTTTTGTTTTTTATTTGGGTGTTTTTCTTTGTTTTGTTTTTGCTTTTTGGTTTGGGGGGATTGTTTTGGTTTGATTTGGGATTCGTTTGGATAGAGCTTCATGTCACCCAGGCTGCCTTTGAACTAATTGTTACAACAAAGGATGACCTAGAATTCCTGATTCTCTTGTCTCTATTTTCCAAGTACTAGAGTTACAGGCAGATATCAGCACACCCAGAATAGAAAGAAAATAATCTTAACATAGCATAGAAATTAGCTTTCAATGTTTACATTTATTTGCTTTTTTAACACATTCAAGTCTTGTACAGTTTGAAAAGAACTGCATTTCATTTTTAGTCATTTTGGTTAGAGGCCAGAAAATTACACTGTGCAGACTCAATCTGACCTGTCACCTGATTTTTAAAAAATATGTTTGTTTTAAATATGTCTTGCCTGCAAGAATTTGAGTCATGTATATGCAATGCCTATGGAGGCCAGAAGAGGGCATCAGATTCCCTGGAACTAGAGTTACAGAGAGTTGTGTGCTGCCCTGTGGGTGCTGGGAACCAAACCAAGGTCCTCTGCAAGAACAGCAAAAGCTCTTAACCTCTAAGCCATAAAAAAAAAAAAACCTCAAGAGTGACAGTATTTGTCATATGATAAGAAAGTGTGATTTTAATGTTCATAAGCAAAACTTTACTGGAACACAGCCACATTGGGTTTTTTGCGTGCCGTGTGACTGGTGGTTCTGAGTAGCTCTGAGCAGGGGCAGCAGAGGCCTATGGCCAAAGTGCTCAGAGTAGTTATTGTTTGTCTCTCAAGAAAGTTTGCTGACCCCTGCGTTTTCATATGTCCAGTATATAATTATTCTATTCGTCATAGTGGGTGATAGGTGCCAAGGACAAAAACGCCTCCTCCTATCCAGTTGGCACCTGTGCCCTGCCTGTCATCTTCCCCCTTAATCTTTAGTAACTAGCATTCAGTGCTCCACTTCCTCTTGAAGTTTAATTGGATTCCACACAAAGTAAGACTATGAGGAGCTTGTCTTTCTATGGATGACTTGTTTTTCTTAACATAATGTTTTCCAATTCTATCCATGGTGTCAGAAGTGAGAGAAATTAGTTTTAAAGGCTGAATAGTATTCCAGTGTGTATGTACGACCTTTTCTTAATACACTCTTTCATCAATGGACATTTTGGTTCATTCCATATTTCAGCTATTGTGAATAATATTGCAGTGAATATGAAAGTACAGATAAGTCTTCAAAATACCCATTTCAAATCTGTGAGGTACATATCTCAAAGCGTGATTGCTAGATCATACCCATAATTCTATTTTCAGAGATTGTTTTTCTCCTAAAGAATCCACATACAGCTGGGTGTTGTACGGGATGTAGATCAGCAGTTGAAAGTCATCCTTCGCTATATAGTGAGTTTGAGGTCGGCCTATTGCAACAAAACAAAACAAAACAGAAAAAGAAGAATCCACATACAGTTCCCTTAGTGCTCTGCTAAATTATATTCTTATCAAAACACCTTTAAGTTTTGTTATTCTAAATATTACTAATCTATTAACAGAACATATGAATATCGTAGTTGTATAAAATTTTTTTTCTATATTCTGAATTGTACTTTTTAACAAGAGAGGGATGAGCATGCTTCATTCAATCTCTTGATTTATATTTTTATCATTCAGACATATGGAAGGCAGAGCTCAATTTTTCCTTATGCCCAGGAACATGCAATGTTAGGAGTCTAAAAGAGAGCAGAGGAAACGGCAGGGTGGAGGACCAAGCAAGGCATTTGACAGAAGACACTTTTAAGGGAGAAGAGAGAAGGAAAGAGAAAGAGAAACCAGGGTAGAGGGGAAAGAATAGAGCAAATTTGGGTCAAGGAAGCATGTATCTGTCAGGCCCTGCAGAATTCTGTGTTCCCCGAAAGTAAACTGCCTCTGAAGAAACCTGCTGTTCCCGCATACCACGCAGCCACAGTCAGAAGCACAGTGAGGTTATTAGCCATACTGTTATGTGTTGATGAGAAGTGACTGAATCGTCCATGCACCAAAGAATTGCAGACCCCAATCTTTACAGTAGGAATATTGGCAACTGATTGCAGTTGGGTGAGGATGAGCTAATCTTCCTAAAGTGAAGCCCTGGATAGGTTGACTGGACTTCAGTGAATGAACTTGCACCAAGAACATTTGGGGACACTAACTTGACACAATAGACCTTAACACAGATGAAAGAATTCCAGTTGGGGGCCATGAGGGAATTCTGGTGAGGATGAGGGTACTAAGATGATTAAGATTGAAATGTTCTATATGAAATACACATCGATTCAATAAAAGTATAACAATAACAACAAAGAATCAGAGCCAAAACAAGATTTAATCTCACAATTATCCATTAACACTTTACATTGAACCTTGACCCTTATAACATCAAAGATAATCATTAAATGCTTGTGCATGACACTTACGTGCATAACATAAATTGTGTACCTATTGGGCTCCAACTCTGCAATAGCACTGTACAATAACAGAGTACAACTTTGCAGTCTAACCTGTAACCCCTTTCACGTGTGATTTTTCAGCATCTCAGCTGTGCCTGTCTAACCTGCTGTGTGTTCTAGATATGCAAGCTGCACTGTATTTCGAAGATTTACAATAAAAATGTAAACTATATTATATATTGGTAACATGGCTAAACAGAAGTGTTTAAGATTATATATCATTGAGCTATATAAATGTTACAAAATAAATTTACCTATTTATACCTTGATAATGTAGCTACTGAAATTTTCAAAATATACTTATCCCAAGTATACAGCACTGGAATAGAAGAAAGAGTGAGCATCCTCAAAGGAGCTCACATATTAGGTAGACAACAAAGTAAGCTGTGAAATGGCAAGTGACAGTGATGTAAACTTTGGCAACATCCAGGAACAGTGTTCAGAAGGTACCAACCAGGAGGGTTGGACCATCCATTAGTAAGAGGGGATAAGAGATTGAATGTTAAAACATGGGCAGGAAAAAACATCCCTTCAGATGGAGCCTATTTTAGAGAGGGACTATAACATACACAATAGAATAGTAGTTTGAAATACTTCATATAATTGGGAAAACACCACCATTTGGTTCATTAAAACATAGAGTAGGTTTGTGGGAATGAGGGAAAATAACTACAGAGGTTAGCAGAAAAGACTGACAGAAGAGTTTGAAAGTCATGCCTGAAGGAAATCTTAGAGAAAGTTTGAATCTGGTCTCACATTAAAAAATGGAGGGCAGGAGGGGGCTGGAGAGGTGGCTCAGCAGTTACGAGCACTGACTGCTCTTGTAGAGGACCCGAGTTCGATTTCCACCTCCTGGCTGGGAACATTCTTAACTCCAGTTACAGGGGAATCAGACATCCTCTTTGACCTCCACAGAATTGTACAACACCGGGACACATATACATGCAGGCAATACATTCATACACATAAAATAAACATAATAAATAAAATATTTAAAGTGGGCTATTGTCCAATAATATTGAAGAAACAATTATAAGCTTTAGAGTACGCCTTCTTCTAAATAGTATGATGCAAGTTCTAGAGATGAAATTGGCAGTTCTTTCGCAGTTCTCTTATGAATCAACTTTGACTTATAGTTAGTTAACCAGAATTGTCAATGGTATTTCTGTGTGGTATATCACCATACAGATAATGCTTAGAAAGAAGCTGAAAAGTCAAAGGTTCTATTAGATAATAGAAATGTGTTTTCTGGAGGATGCAGAAATCAATTAGACAATTAGGGGTTGGAGAGATGGCTTAGTGGTTAAGGGCGCTGACTGTTCTTGCAGAGGACCCAGGTTCAATTCCCAGCATTTACATAGCAGCTAACAACCGTCCATAATTCTAGTTCCAGGGGAACCCCACACCCTCTTCTGACCTCCTTGGGCATTGCATGACACAGGTGCACTTACATACATGCAGGTAATACACTCATACACATAAAATAAAAAATAACTAAAAATGTTCAAAATCACTTAGACAAAGCCTTGTGATTCAGTAGTTACTTATTTTAAAATGAAGCACTAGGCCACACACCCCCATCCAGCACAGCTTCACAGGCCTTCACGAGGAAGACACAACATCACGGAATTTTTGATGAACCCATGTTTCTGGGTCAGTCTTACACTGGAAGCTGGCCACCCTGGCAAAGGCACTGTTAACATCTGTTTCCAGAGTCTCCTATCAATACCTGTGGCCACAGGTGAAATTCAGTTTCACTCTTTACCCTGAAACCAATTGATTTCTATGTAGGGGACACTGCAAAAACCTCCCAGATTGGCATATTCTTTGACTCAGTGCCACTTAACACTTTGTGCTTGTTCTTCCTTTCTACCCCAGATGTGGGAAGTAGGATTTTTAAAAAGCATTTACTTTGAATCTCAAGGTCCCCTGAGTGGACATCTATCATTGTCTTTCATCTCCAACTTTCAGACCTTGTAGTCTTGTCAGACCATTTCATGCTCTATGAAACTTCTTGCCTGTGCTACTCCAATGAGCATACCTTGACTGTGAGATCTGTATTACTTGTGAGATTATGAACCACAGTTTATGGACCTGGATCCTACTATTTCTGCTTCAGAATCTTAATTTTATTCTCGATATTGAAGATGCTTATTGAGAAGAGAAGACTTTTGATGGATTCAGGAAACTGTATATGGCTTCCATTGAAAAGACTGATTTTGACAGTTGGGTTCTTAGATGTGGGATCTGATTAATTCGATGAACTTGGATTTTCTCCTCAAAGGCTAACTACTCTGTTGTAATATATCAAAGTTGGATCTTCAAAGGTGGCCTGAACTCTTCAATTTTTACTTTATTAGTTTTCAGTTCCTTAATTCTTTTGAACTAAGCAGCGGTTTTGATTGCTAGGAGTTGGAGGTGAATTAATTGTTTAACTGGGTTGTGGAAAGTGGAATAAACAGTTTCCAATGCCAAACACACATACAACACAAATAACCCATTCTCTGCCACACCTGTTACTTGCCTGGTTTCCAGTTGAGACCAGCAGGACAACCTCAGCCTGTCCCCATAGAGCCCAGTATCTAATGTGCTTCAGTAAACAGAGAAGAGAGTGGCCAGCTCATGTTCTGCCAATACTTTCTACCTGGCCAGGCCCAGAGTTTCTTTCGTTGGCTTGTACCAGTCAAGGTCAGAACCTGCTTTTTCTTTTCCGTTAGCAGTTAGGTCAGGGTAGTGTATGCATCTGAATCTAATAAATGTAGAGGAAATAGGAAAGAAAAAAGACCCAGAATCTACGGCTTTGTTCAAACCTAGGCTCAAGTGACTGCCTTGGTTCCGGCTTTGATAGTATTTGAGATGCTGCCTGACTCAACTCTAGGAAATGAGTGGTTTTCAGGTAATGAAAGAATAGTTTATTTTCCCCACTAACAACTAAATAGTACAAATTTAATTTTGTATTGCTAGCCTTTCATCATCTGGCAGTATTTATACACCTATAAAAAACTGTATTATTAAGAAGTCTGATTCTTCAGTGAAATCTTACCGATTTAGAATTTGTAAGCCAAGAGAGGGCTGCACGTACCGCCACAGAGTCTTTGGAGGTAATGGGATGCCCACTGCCACCACTCTCCAGGAGGCTGATCACACACTGCGCCTGTTGTGACCGCACCCTCAGTGACTGTGCTATGAGGACGTGAGGGTAGACAGCAGGCGCAGCCAGCAAGTGGGATGGGCCTTGGAAAGTCTGTGAAAGCAACACCATTGACTCCTCTATGAAATCAAAAGCCATCATTGACAGCCATAGAAGCTCTTTGAAGGAGAAAGCACTTTCTTAGGTGAAAATATTTCTTCAGATTGACAAAAACTGCCTTTAGCTGCCACCTCGTGATTGGCATTGGTTTTTCCTAATTTGAAGTGCTGAAGAGAGTAGGTTCAGTGTTCTAGATGGTCAATCTCTGTATGTGTAGCTGTTAGTAATTTACTCTGTAGAGTTGGACCTTTGCTTAGATTATAGCATCTGCCAGACAGTTTTGGACATAATGAAGGAACATGTTTGAGACGAGGGACAAAAGAATGATTTATTTATGATGGTGTGCTGAATTTCAAAGATCTTGGTATGTTCTAGTTTAAGTTGTTTGTTTTGATTTTTAAAATATTTGGAGGTGATTACATGTTACCTTTGACTACTCAGGTGGACAGCAACTGACTAAGCAGGAAGAAATCATGGTCTGCAACTTTCTACAGTGTGATTCTTTAACTGGTATCAGGCCATGGTCTCCCAAATCCCCATTTTTATGGGAGACTTAGACTGTCTGATTTAAACTCCTGGTTCTGTGCTCAAGTCTCTGAGCTCTCTCAGGCAGGGAAACAGGTAATTGAAAACAACAGTGGTAGCTGGATCCGTTCACCATCATCTGCTATTGTCACCTAGACACAGCCTCTCGTGAAGGCTTTACATCTTGCAAGTCTGGCTCCAAAGTCACAGTGGCAATTAATAATGTCCACACCTAAATCAGAATTCCCTCTGCAGCTGTTGCTGGTAATAGAAGATTCTTCCTGTTTCTTTCATAAATTAGTTGATAACTGTCTCGCTTCCCTTTTGAGTGAAAGGATTTTAATTACACAACGTGCAGGCATACCAAGCTTCATCTCGAGGGCACAGACAATGAAGGCCCCTGATAAAAGCACATTAAACCTTCATTGAGGTTGTTTACACATTGTAAAGGTGGCTGTGGTCTGCTGTGATAGGAAGGACAATAAATCAAAGCCTTAGGATGTTCTTTTCATTAGCCAATGATTTTATAGCCTGTGGGGCTTTTTAACCATCCATGCATAAAATGGAGTGATATCATTTGTAATTACTGGAAATAACTAGTTTTAATTTTCCCAAAAGATATTTAGAGCTTTTATATGAATCTGAAGATTCAAGTTGCACATTATGAGCTGTCGGTCTATTAGTAGGTATTGTCTACCGTGTATCCTGGGTATGTTCATAGGATTCTTCTCTGACTTTTAGTGGGAGTTAACATACTTTTGTAACTCAGAGTATTGGCCAGCTTAGTGACAGTGTTGGTCTCAGCCTGGTCTCCTAGGGAATGGATGGAAAGGGAATGGCCAACCTTAAATTTCTGAGAAGACTGAGGAAGCTTTTTGGGAGAGCAGGATCAATTTGTATTCCCAACTCATGGCCCCACTGTGCACTGTATTATATAGTTTTAGGTTTCTTACCTAATCTCCCCCAGCCTCAGTTTCTGTAAGTATCTACCTTGCCTGGATGAATGAGATGGTGTTTGTGACAGTGCTGGCACAGGGCCTGCCTTGGTGAATCGGTTCTCCATCTGTCCACTGACGCCTCAGCTGGAGAATGATTGGCTTTTCCTGGTCTCTTCCAAGAGAATTGCACGGCAAATCAAGAATTCTTAGGATTGAGAAACTGGTCCTAAATACATGTACATATGGGCAACACTAATTGAACTCAGTAGAGTGTGTGTGTGTGTGTGTGTGTGTGTGCGTGTGTGTGTGTGTGTGTGTCTGTGTGTTTATGTGTGTAAAAATAATAATTATAGAAGAATTCATGAATTTGAGAGAGGCTGTAGACATAGGAGGAACTAGAAAGAGAAAAGTTGGAAATGATGTAAATACAGTGTACTTGTGTGAAATTCTCAAAAAAACTAAAATAAAATGAAGAAGCCTATGAATGCTGTGAAGTTCCGGAATACCTTTGTTTTGTCTTCTGCCAAGAAGACACAAACTTGGGCATTTCAGAGCTCTAAGTTTGATGACTAGAATGTGGTTTTAATCTGAACTCAGATCTCAGTTTATCAGTCAATGTAAGAGAAAGTACTCTGAGAAAGAAATTTTTTCAAAGCTCATCCACTTTGAAATGCTGAGTCAAGTAGCTGTTAGTGATAGAAAGTCTCTGAAAATATTTGTAAAGATGAGCAATTCTAAAATCTGAGGGATAGCAGGTGGCACGGATTCCATTTATGGCGGGCCTTTATAGGACAATCTTTCTCTGCTTCCAGTTTTTTGCATCAGGAAGCAGCTGTCAGTTGCCTTGTTTCTCATCGAGTGCTCATGTGTTTAAAGCTGGCATGTTTTTGATTTGTGAGTTTCCTTTCTATCACAGCCAGTAGCGATATATAGGCTGCCAAAACTCCAGACATGACAGGATCACACAGAACTTTCTTATTTATTCTGATAAAAAATATCATCAATTCTGCTTTGAATCTTCCTTGTTCCATTGTTGTATCATGGACACTGTGGTGAAATCAATATGTAGACTGCATATATATTAACACAACATGAAAATATAGCAACAACATATAGAAGCCAATAACATTTGTATATTGTATGTTATAAGAACATCTCTATTTGCTTAGGACCAATCAAATTTCAGACTTTGTATCCATTCTTTAAAGTCTTCACAATATCCAAACAACTTGAAACTATGTCCCAAGTATACAAAGACAGAAAAGGAAGCTTAGAAACTCTTTCAGTGCCATGGAGCTTGAAGGACCCAAGTATAGTCTGGTCTAAATTCAAAGCCTAGAGCCTGGAGAGATGACTCAGTGCTTAAGAGCGCTGGCTGATCTTGTAGAGAACCTTGTTCAATTCCCAGCACTAACATAGCACCTAACAACCATCTATAACTCCAGTTATGGAGAAATACATTGCCCTCTTCTTACCTCCACAGGCATTGCATGACATGGGTGCACTTACATTCATGTATGCAATACACTCATACATATATAATAAAATTAATAAATAAAAAATTTAAAAATCCAAGTAAGAAGCTTGTTTTGCACTAGAGACTAACACAGAGTACCACAGCTGGTCACACACAGACAGTATCTATGAACTGTCCATGCCTAAGTGGCACATCTACAATGCAACAATATAGAACAAGGGTAAAGAAGACACTAATGAATCTCTCAACTCTCAGTAATGAAGCTCCCACATGCAATAAAGGGCTAGCAATACAAAAAGTCACAAAGAGATAAATCATGGAGATTAGGAATCTGCAGAGTGTGGTCCCTGGACAGGGCTCTTATATTAAGTCTCACTCACCCAGGGCTCAAGGACTATTGCAAATGAGGGGACAGAAAGACTGTTAGAGCCAGTGAGGAGGGTTGTGACCATATGGAAATAGAATCCTACACATTCCTGGGACCCTTCTCATATGAGTTTACAGCAGTCATTTCGGCACACTCAAGATCCATGCAAACTCAAGCAGACGAAAACCCAGCATGGCGCTAGGGAAATGGGTAGCAGACCCCAAACTTGGCTTAAGAAACAGCGACAACTTATTGCTGTTGGGTGAGGATGAGTTAGTCTTCCTAAAGCGAGAGACTCTGAGTAGACTGACTGGACCTCAGTAGATGAACCTGCGCTGGGTCACTTGGTGGCATTGGCTTGACACCGTGGACCTTGGCATGGATAAAGGAATGTCTGGATTCCAGTTGGGGGGCTATAGAGGAGGTGCCATTAGGGAAGGGATATGGAGCTGATTGGGACTGATTGAAATGTTCTGTATGGAGCACACAAAGATTCAATAAAATAAAATAAATTCAAAGTGCAAGCAGTTTTTCTTATACTTACCAAATCTTTCTGGAGCCCTGGACCACACTAGTTACAGGTGCATTTGTGCATTGGATAACAGAATCCAGTGTAGTTTATACCAGCCTAAAGAGCACTTGCTAGTTTAACCACTGTTAATGCTATAAATTTGCCAAATAAGTTGACTTTCATCTGGGCAAATTTTAACTACCTCATGAACTGGTTTTACAAGGAGGCACTTAATCTCTTGCAGTTTGTTTATGAGTGTTCGTGTGTATGGTGAATCATTTAGGGCAGTGTATGTTGAGCATTAAAGAAGGAGAAGATTAATGAAGCACAAATAGGAATTCCAGGCAAAATCCACTGACTCGAGGTGCACAGTAGACCATGAGGACTGAAATTATTGGCCTTTGAACTTGAACCCTAATTTCCTGTCTGAAATTGATGGCCGGTCTGCATGTGTGTCACATACAGACTTTCTAATGAATGCTCAGCCCTCTCTTTTAGGAAGTCTGGATTGAGTCTTGCTGTAGGATTTCTCTGTTCCTTTTCTTTCAAACTGTTGGTTTAGGCGGGGGAGGGGGGGCGGGGGGCACCCTTAGCAGCCTTGTCTCTCACATCCTGTGCACGATCCATCCAGAAACTTTTCTGTGGACACATCTTGTCAACTCATAGTTATGCTCTTGGTCTGCCATCACTGTTTGGCATTGCTGGGTGGCTAGCAGTTTCTGAGTTAGTCTCTTCACTCGCCTCTATCCCTTGATTTGTTTTCAACACACTAGCCTGAAGGATGCTTTAGAACTTTAGTCAGTCAGCCATCTCTCTGCTCCAGATTTCCACGGACTCTCATTTCTCTCGGGGCCAAAGCTTGCATGCCTCCCCTAACCCTGCTTCTCCCTCTTGCCTCCCTGAGCATCCCACACTCACATGATAGCTACCACTATTGTTCATTCACCGAGCTATCTCAAGGCCCCAAAGAAGGTCTGTACATAGTAGCTGCTAAATAAATACTTACCATTCGTTGTTGAATAACTAAAAGTAGGAAAGAGAGTTGACAGCATAGGGAAGAGGAAAAGCATAGGTGGTCTATCTTCTGTGTCAACATTTGACTGGTATTTTTAAAATACAATATACGTGTGCAAGCGGACAATTTCAAACGGACAAAAGTGACACTTGGGTGATGTTTTAGACTAAGCTGGCATGGGAATTATTGGCTGGACTTTGGCAGAAGTGTTCAAAGAATAAAATAAATGCTGGTCAGGTAAGACAGAGAGAGCTAATCCTGACAGTGTGCCTGGAGAGTTTCTCATTCTCTGAAAAACATACATACTGAAACCCTATTTCAGTAGAAGCAGGGAGCAGGAGTCAGGATTAGACTTCTTTGAAAACTATACATCAGCATAATATTAAAGTAGTTACTTATAAAATACCTAGACTTTTTAATGTTTGCTATGACTTTAACCTTCTGTTCTTATTCCAAATCAAGATGAACTTTAGTATGCCCTGAAGAAGGACAAGATTTTTACTCAGTGATATTGCAACATTCTCTTTGGGGGCAATAATGAGGACTATCTGGTGTACATAAAAATCAGGGTGGCCAGAAAATGTTTCTTGGAGGTCCTGTGTTATTTTACCCCAGACTTAAGATGGAATTTATGCTAATGGAGACAAGGATCACAGACACCAAAAATGGGGACATTATAGTGAACTCATTTTTTACTTTTTAATGAAGCAAGTAAGCAGACACCCTCTGTGCTTGTGCAAATGAACATTTTAGAAACAGTCCTTGAAAGACAAGATCCCAAATCTTCACCTCTTCTTTACTCTACCAAGATGGACATTAAATTTCCACGGAATACAGCCATGCCTTGTTCTAATCCATTTTACCGCACGTGGGCTGCAGACATTGTTATTTGTTGGGCGAAAGCAGTGCACAATAGTGTAGACATTGTCATTCACCCAAGCCCCCCTTGCCACATAAGCAATGCCTCAGAGCGGGGAAGAAAACCTAGAAGCTTAAGGAAGTAAAAATGTCCAAAAAGAAAACTCCATCTGCAGAGCTCAGAGAACTGCCATTTACTCCTTCCGTCCACACAATCAGTTAATCACCTTATAAAATGCCGAAATCATCAGAGCCTGAGCTGAAACAGCAATTCCCATTTTTTTTCTCTCCTTTAAATGTCTCCTTTTCAGTTATACAGTATTTTATGAAAAATTGATGTCTTACTAGTCAAGATGATGAATGCTGGGACATGCAGGGAATAGTTTAAGGAGTTTGTTTTAGCAGTTATGCATTTAAATTGTCCCATTATAGTGGACAAGTTTCTTCTGCTGCCAACCAAAAAAAAAAAATCAGTTCTTAAAGGTCCAGTTCTCCTAGAATTTTTTTTGGCTGCTCTCAATCATTTTGATAGCAATTCTGATAAATTCATGAATTAAAATTATTTCATCCAAATGTTAGATTCCAGGTGGCAGTTGGGGAGGTCCTTTTCTTTTATTGCAAGGTTTTGATATATAGCACTAAAGACATAATATAAAAATATGATGCATTTTCTAAGGAAAACCTTGAGCTATTTAGGCTCAGTGGGGTATTTGCCTGGAAGCAATTAAGCTGTACAATGTGTGTCTGTACACACACCATTTCTACAATTGAGTGGAATTTTATTCAAGACCCAATGCATAGGTCAAAGTCCAAACCACAGACCTAGCTTGCAGGAGACATCTAACAAATATTTACGGAATGAATGCACACATGGAAAACATTATCCTTTTCTCTATCCTAATAGTAAAAAAATAAAACAAACCAAAGGTAGTTTTTTCTGTTTCCTTCCTCTTACTTACTCCAAGTTTGTGGATTGGTAGAAGAGCTTTGCTGAAACTTAGGAGCCATAAAAGTCAATTTCTACGTTTTACAAATGGATTGACTGAGGCCTGGAGTTTTCAGCATCTTCCAGATCTTACAGCTATGAGAACAAGGCTCCTTAGAAAGTCTGTGGAATGGCAGCCAGGCAGCAAGTTCAGCCTTCCAACTGTAAACCCAGTTCTACCTGACTGCCTACTGGGTGTTTTCTCAGTAAAGGATAAAGGGAGATTCTTGGAACCTGGCTTAAAACTTTGTCCTTTTCCTATTTGGAAGAAGATAAATCCCTCTGAATGTTGCCTTTTCTCTCCCCCGCTCCCATTAATTGCATATACCTTTGGAAGTTCCTTGGACCTGGTGAACTGCTCCTTGCTTGGCTGTTAAGAGCTCTTGCCTATTTCAATGTGTAGCAATTAGAGCCATTTCTGAACCATTGACAAATCAGTCTGAGTGGCAGTGTGAGTAGGTGAGAGTCTACTGCCCTGTTCAAATGAAAACTGAAAATATGGCAGAAATTTTAGAAAGCATCTTGGCCAGAATTCTTATTCAGGAGACTTGAGACCAGAACAATGGAATGAAAAGTGTCTAATTGGCTCTTTTCAAAAGTAACTTGGGCAAAGTAATGGTGAGAGTAGGGGCAAGGAAGCAAGATTGGGTGCTGAGGACTGGCTGGGGCATCATCTGTGTAGCTGGAGGTCTGGTAGGGGAACAGATCTCAACCTCAGAGGTTGAGGTGATGCAGAAAACTCAGAGGACTGAGAGGGTTTTGATGTCGCACAGTCAGAAGTTGATAAGCGACTGACTCCCATGAAGTGGAGAATATGAGATCTGGAGATTCAGAACTGGACTCCCAGCCTCCCGGTTTGGCTGGCTGGGTAGATATGCCATTAGGAGGGATGGAGGGGTCTACAGAAGGGAGACAAGTGGAGGGCACTATGGTGATGTGTGCTCGTGCTCCCTTAGAGTGAGTCTAGTACATCTCCATATTTCTAGCACATGCTGACTATGTGTGTGGCAAAGAGAGTAGGCACAGAACTGGAAATACACTAACCTTATCTCTAAGTGATTTTGACTAAGTGAGATGTAGTCCCAGACCTGACATTGTAAATAATGTTGAATGATACCTATTTGTTTAGATAATGATAAAATTGCTACATTTTTATCTTGTTGTTATGCCTGATACATTCATTTATTCCTCACACCAAGCCTACTTCATAGGTATCATTTCATCCCTTGTTAAAAAGAAATGTGAATATATTTCACAAGGTTAAATAGATTGTTCCAGTACAAGTAACTAAAAAGTATTTGGCAGAGGGGAAAACCACTGAAAAGGAACTGGTGCTCATATCCAGAGAAATGTATCCACAACTTTTCACTTCTTATAATCCTATATGGACACATTGTGACTTAGCCTCAGAAATAAGTTCCCAAACCTCAAGCATTTATCAACGTTAGGGTCCCCCAACACAAAGATAATATTGTGCCTAAGAAGTATTGGAGGACCATAGACCAGTGACTCTCAAACAGACTGACTCATTAGCAAGTGTTAAAAATTACACTCCCACTAGCATAGTTCTTCTGATAGTGGCTAACTATGACGTAGAGATAAATAACTAGAAAATGTCACTGTGGAAGCAAAATTAGGAGGAAATTAAACATATAGTTACTACATCAGTGAGAGTGTAGATACTTCTTACTTGAATTGCAACACATGTAAAAAAGAGTTGCAGATAGAAAACAGAAAGTCAAAGATTATGTTGATCCACCAATCTACACTGAAAGATTAATAACTCCCCACAGAAATTTTAAGAAACCTCTAAAAGCTAGTCATGAGAAACTCATATGTGTTTAAACTGAAGTGTGTGGATTCACGCGTCATCTATTCATTGCAGTATAATGCAATACTTTCGCCTTGGATCCAGTTCTCAGGTCATTGTTAGGGCCCTCCCAGCCTGGCACTGAGTCATAATGAGAATTGTTCCATGAAACCCACAACTAGAATTCAGGTTTATGTTCATGACTCACACCTCACTTTGTAAAACTCAAGTTCTTGAACCACTCATAGTTACAGTGACTAACACTGACAGAGAAAATGGCTTCATTGTAGGGAAAATGAATTGTAGTAATTGAAAAAAAAAACAGAATTAGAATGAAATGGAACAAAATCGGCACAAGAATTAAACTCACTTTTACAAGTATTGATATTTTGGGGAACTTGCTCATATGAACTTGCAACAATGATTACAGCATGCGCAAGACCCATGCTGACTCAGTCAGACAAAAACCCAGCACAGAACTAGGGAAATGGGCAGCAGGCCCCAAATGTAGCTGAGAAACTATTGGTAACTGATTACTGTGGGGGTGGGGGGATCAGTCGTCTTTAAGGGAGTTACCCTAGATAGGCTGATGAGACTCCAGTGGATGAACTTGCACTGAGGGCCATCTGGGTACAAATGCTTGACTGGATAGACCTTAACATGTATGACAGAATGCATGAGATCCGGTGGGGGAGCTATGGAGGGTGTGGATGGGGAACGGGGTCTAAATTTGCTTAAGATCTATTAGATGAAATATACAAGAACTCAATAACAATACATGTGGAGAACAAGTATTGATACATTGTTGCTATTATTAAAAGTACTAGCAATAATATTTATTATGTACCAGAGATTGTGCTAACTGCCTTGAATATATTAACTTGCTCAAATTTTAAAGCAAACCAAAAGGACAGTAATTATTATTCATCCATAGTTACAATTGAGGAAATGAGCTTTACAAAGGCAACTTCTAAGAATAGTTCATCAAGGAACAGATAAAGGCAGATTCTGAACCCAAAGCTCATGCTCTTAACTTCTTTCTAGGTCCATCACTAAATTCCAGTTTTTATGGTCTATCAGCTAACATGCCATCAGAAGTATGACTGCATCTCTTAATAAATGGGCTATTACCCAAACTGAGATACTTTTCATGGTGAAGGAGGTTTCATTAAAAGTTTTTTGGGGCATTTCCTAGAGCTATGCCAAGCAAACAGGGATATATGATGAACATATTTAATATCTTTTCAACCCTAACATCATATGTCTGCTGTCTGTCTATCTACAGAATTCAAATATCAGTTTGTAATTGTAGTTGGGTATACAGGTTTAGCTGGTGTACCACAAACGCCTTCAGGGTAGCCATTGTGATATGTAGCAATGCATTAAGAGACCCCTGGTGCACTTGGAGAAAATCTATTTTCCTGCCTTGAAAGGGACCAATCAATTGTATGGTCCAAAACGGTGCTTTGGGGGCTCTGTGGAGTCACATTGCACCATGAAATTTCAAAGAAGCAAGAACCTTTATATCAATGATGAAAGGCCAGTACCAAGTTGCAAAACTAGGCCCCAATGTCTCTGGGTCATCAGGAAAAGCAGTTCTGTTAAAAGAGTGATAGGCCAAGCTGTAGCACCTGAACCTGCAGCCTGGGTCGAGGCTGGACTAGAGGCAGGTTTAGAGGTAAGAGAAGAGGTAGAGACAATGAAAGGGTAGAGGAGGACAGGAGAAACCCCTCAACCCCTGAGCTAAGCAAAGATGCTCTTCCAGGGGCAGATTTAGAGGTAAGAGAAAAGGGAGTAGAGACAGAAAGAGTGGAGGAGGACAGGAGAAAACAACTTCCCTCCCCCTGGAGCTAAGAAAATGGCAATGCTCTCGACTGCCATTCAGATTCCATTCAGTTAAGTCACGATCTTTCTATGGAAATTAATTACTTTTATCACCTTAAAAAGAAAGAGCTGTCTAAACTGATAGACCCATCTACTCAAATATTCTTTCTTAATCACTATAGGACTTGCGGCATTTATGTTTGGGAGCTGAAGATTCCTATATTTATCCAATAAGCCTCCTCTCCGCCCCCACTGCCTGCTGTGCTAGAGGTGCCGGGCAAGCACTCCGCCACAGACCTATATCCTCAGCCTTCTTTTTACTGACTTATTTTTAAATTTTTAGACAGACTAAATTGCCCAGGCTAAACTTGAACTCACTCCTTTGTCTAGATAGGCCTTGAATTTGCAATCCTCCTGCCTCAGTCTCTTGAGTAGCTGGGATCACAGTCATACACCACCAGGTCTGTTGGCAAATATTACTTGCGAGGCCAGGAAGTGTTAGCAAAGTTTTTTAGGATCTGTGGCTTCAACAGTGGGCATGACATATTCTGTATATCTAAATGCTCTCACAGAAATCAGCACTTTATAAAAGGGATTTCTATAAGCAGTCTTCCAAATCATGAAAATTCTATCCCCTCCCTGGTTTTCAGCCCCTTCGGATGTGATTTGTCCAGTTCTCTTCTGACTCTAAAAGCCTGTGACCTTTCATGTCTTTTATCAGGTCAGTCTTTAGGACAATGTTTTTCTTCATTCAGTTTTTCCATTCTTAATATTAAAGTCTAAGTCCACCTCAGGGCATTCCATTGGACATTTTTTCCACAGACAAAATACAAATCAAAAGCATAAACACATAAATCGATTGTGGAGCTAATCAAGGAGTGTGGCTACACATTCACTGTATGATGAATCTGTGTAGTGGTCTCTTCTGGGGACATCACCAGAAAAGACTGGCTCTATTCTTTGTGAGCTTTACATGAGTCAAAGCTCCAGAGATCTAGGCCGTGGCGGGACACAATGGCTGAAGGATAAATTTTTCTTTCTGACTATTCTTGAATTGGAAATGGAGAAATGGACTCCAGAGATTACTGCCCCTCTCCAGAACAAGAAGAAAATCTCATTTCAAGGTCAGTGTTAGTGTTAGTAACATTTGCCAAGATAGTGCAGAGAAGGGAGTGGGGGAAATGAACCTTAGTACTACATATACTTGTCAGATCTTCATGGTAGTTTACATGAATGACCCCTAAATCTTAGACGAAGTCTACCTGGTAAGCATTATTGTCTTCCATTTTTAAATGAGGAAACAGGGATGGTTCTATGGCTGGCCATTAAGAGCAGCATATTGCTCTTGCCCAAGACCAAAGTTTAGTTCCCAGGACTCCAGGACTCAGTCGGTCAGTTCACAACTACCTATAACTCCAGCTCGTGGGGATTTGACCTCTCTGACCTCCAAAGGCACTTGTGTGTACACACACGTGGGCACACACACACACACACACACCACAATTAAAAATAAAATGATTTTTTAATTAAAGTTGAGAAAATGGTTGAGGAGAAAAAGAAAATTGGATATGACTAAGAACCAAGAAAGTGAACAGTGTGTGGGCTCGCCACCATGGTAGTGGGGCAGAGACTGGAAGCTGTGAATACAGCTTTAGACCAGAGTAGAAAGAAAACAAATCCACTTAGTGAGTGTGCTGCAAGAGGCAGTAGACTGAGCAATGACTGTAGTACTGCCTACAGTGTAAGGCAATGGGGCTTGAGGGCTCCCCATGCTGGGGAAGCACTTGTTTGGTTAGGGTGAGTTTCTTTGTGTGCAGTTTCCAGGCATATAATTCATAAGGGCAGTTTACATGGGCTAGTAGAAAGTTCTGGGAGGTTATCATGTCCCTAATTTCTACCTTAGGTGATCTCTGCTGTGCAAATATAATCATAGCTGTACTGGGTCCAGTGTAGAAGCTCAGATCACAGGGCATGAGACTGAAGGTCTGTGATAATCAGGTTATGGTTCTCTATGACTTGGAAGTTAGGCTGTAGGTGAGGTTTCTCTGTTTTATATTGTAATAACAGGCCTGTGAAAACTCCCTGATGGGGACCTGTTGTCAATGACCTTTCCTCTGAAAAAAGACAGTTTGAGTCCAGAGCCATGGGAAGCTAGCTATTCTACCTTCAGGGCTAATTTAGCTACTATGGTTGCAGGACTCCATCTTTAATTCTTGATGTAGAATTTTAACTGCTCAGTCTTCATATTCAGCTTCATAGTATTATTACGTTAAAATAGCATATGGCATCATCTCTGACTGAGAGAAGGTTTTCAAAGTCTTCATCAGTCATTGGCAACTGTCGTTTGTCTTTTCCTGGGTGAATTATAATTTTTTCCTGATCTGGGGAGATTCTTTTTTAATCATACCCTGAATACTGAACTTTTTTGCTTTGAGGTGCTGGATCTTGTTTTCAGTTCTGTGGGGAATGTTGCTACTTTATCAGGAAACCTACTCATTGACTCTACACCTTTAGTTTACACTAGTCATCTGTTCTCCATAGTCTCAGCATCAGTTTGGCTTTTCTCTGCTCTCCTGCACAAGTGCTCCCAAGTGGGGAGACTCTATGTGAATGCCAGCCCACTGCCAAGTGAGTGTGGAAGCTCAGATATGCAAGCTGTTCTCCTTTGACTGGACATGCTTATGTCTACTCACTGACTAAATCTCCTGCCTTAACATTGATTTATTGTGAAGCCAGAGTAGCAGCTAGGCTAAATTAATGAGAAAAGAGTTGATTTGACACCATCATGTTCATGAAGAATAAAGAGTCTTTGGACCTAGAGACTAAATCATATATGTATCAGATACCATTTTGTACACTTAACAGCAACATGATTGAGTTAATTACTGTGACTATCTGAGTTCTATTTCATTCACTATAAAATGAGGTATATAATACCTTAATGGTTACTTTTGAGGATTAACTAATAATAAACAAAGTTAATCGTGAAACTTAAATGTACAAATACATGAATGCAGTGCCTGACACATACAACCTACTCAAGTAATAATTTTGTTCCTTTTATAGTTCTTTGAGGAAATATATGCTTCAAAGATGATGAACTACGGAAAGGAAAGGGTATCAGTAACGCGTCAGCGTGCGTGCTGTGTTAAGTAAATTCCTTGCCATTCTGACAGACAACTTGAGGGAAGATTTATTTTCCTTGGGTCACAGTTTCAGAGGGTTCTGTCCCTTGTGGAGGGCAGGGGGATGCAGAGTGGCACAATCTGAGACATGGCAGCCAGGAAACCAGTCTATGGATGGTGCCTTTTTATTCCTGTGGATCTTCTCTCTCAATCAGCCCTTTCTGGAATGACCTCACAGACGTACCTAGAGGAGTGCGTTAGTCTGTTGGTGACTTGAATCCAGTCAAATTACAATGAAAATTAAACACCCCACAGTGCTGTTTTCATTGGTTTTGCTTTGCTTCACGACAGCCGTCTCCTCCATCAAAGATGCAGTCTGTTGTGATGGACTGAAACTCATTGGATGGCAGAGTCAAATTGATGGCCTCCAGATCCTCTTGACCCATCACCCCCCACCTCTCTGATCCTAATTTACAAAATGTCTCTATACTTGAGTATTATTTTCTTAGTTTATTTATTTGTTTTTATTTTGTGTGTATGAGTGTTATACCTGCATGTATGTAAGTGAACCTGTGTCATGTGGTGCCTGTGGAGGTCAGAAGAGGGCATCGGATCCCCTCTTACAGACTGTTGTTATCTGCCATGTGGGTACCTGAGTCTTCTTCAAGAACAGTCAGTGTTCTTAACTACTGAACCATCTCCCCAGCCCTATCTTAAGTATTCGTAATGTTCTCTGCAATTCTCCAATCCCAGGAACTTTGTGTCATCTATGTCTCTTTCACAAAAATTTTCTCATGGCAATAGAGCTTTTTGTTATTTGGGTCTCCAGGAAAATGTGATCTTTCTAGTTAAGCCTTCCTAATCTCCCATCTCAAGTCCTGGCCCATCTCTTTCTACAGGAATCCCTCTTATTACCCTAGGTTTTGCTCATAATATTTATCATCATTTAAAATTATTTTAGTTGTCTGGTTGTCTCATTTCTCATTTTATTTGGTTTTATCCAGTAAAGTAATACCTAGCATGATGAAGTAGACATCTTTTCATTCCCCCTGTGATATCCTCAGAGCCTAGAACACTGTCTAGTACATGACAGAGTATTAAATACTCTGTTTATACTTTCTTGAAATATTTTATTCTTCTTCTAGAAGAAAATCCATGAATATTATTTGTTCATTTAATGGGATTTTTTTTCACTTTCTGGTCCTCCAAACATTCAGTAATTCATCAACCTATTTGGGTAAAATTTAAATCCAGATTGATTTCCACATTAAAAATCTTGATTTAGTATTTTCAGTGTCAAAGAATCCAATGAAAGCAGGAAGACATTAATTTTGCAACTTTTCAGCATCTAACGCATGCATATGGTATGACTACACAAGACAGTTAGGCAGGCATTAAATTATGTAAAAGTCACAGAATACCAAGGACAAGCCTGCAGCTTCATGAGGCAAGGAGATCTGTCTGTGCGTGGTTAGAGCTCTTACTCCCCTTAGAGGAAGCAGCCTGTAGCTGTGAAAGCTCACGTGGATCTCTGGCAGGAAGCTACAGCCAGACACGGTTGTATGTAAGAAATATAAACTCTCTGATGACTTGGGTTGATGTCAGTCTGTAATGTGGCTGGAAATAATCAGGGATTGGGTGTTCAATTTCAGGCCAAGAGAGGGTCTGTGCAGTGGCTGTTACATGTGTCATCT
The DNA here is from genome assembly GCA_035773235.1 of Eospalax fontanierii. Classification (NCBI taxonomy): domain Eukaryota; kingdom Metazoa; phylum Chordata; class Mammalia; order Rodentia; family Spalacidae; genus Eospalax; species Eospalax fontanierii. The sequence continues at coordinate 21,014,659 of CM069548.1, read as the reverse complement.
TCCAGTGCCTTTTCACCATGTCCTTTGGCAGGGTTTGTTCAAGGCCAGTCTAGGCAATTTATCTTGCCCACTAATGAGCTCCTCCTCAGCAGCACAGTGGCTCCCTGGCTGGGAGCACAGTCATAAGCAGAAGGATCTAGAGCCTGGGAGATTAAAGGAATTTGAGGTCCCAAATCAGAGTTATACAATCACCCTGAACCTTATAATGTCCACAGCCTAATCAAAATTTTCAAGAATTAGTTCATGATAAAAATGTGAATGATATAATCTTGGAGATTGGAAAGTTGATTTAAAAATTCATCTCACCCACTTGTACCAACTCACGTTTCCAAGAAATAACAGCCATTACAAGTTTTCTTGGCAGCTTTCTAGAAATTTCTGGGTATAGGTAGACCTATATCTATAGGTGGAGATAGACATAACTGTCCATACTCATACATGTAAATACACAGATTCATTCCTTCCTGGAACTCTACGGTCCTTTCCTGATGTGTGTAGCTGCCCTCCACCACTACTGACCCTGGACTTGGCACTAGACCTAGTCATGCTCCTTGTTTTCGTGACTAGGATATTAGCAGATGTAAAGAGCAGAGGTTTAAAATAAGTTTATGCCCTGGGCTGCTCCTTTAAACTTCTTTCATTATCTTGAGAATTTGACTGGGCTCTCCTGTGAAACTTATGAATAGATATGATTTATTATTCCAGCCCACTCCAAGCTCCATCAACCCAAAAGCCCGGCAACCTTTCAGATATGTGAATGGGACTAAGTCAGCACAAACTTCTAGCTACTTCTGTTCCCATGTGACCACCAAGTCTTGAGGAATGCCCACTTACTAGATGGCCACTGAGGTCAGTGATCATTTGCTAAGTAATGATAGTGTGACAGGAGATAATCGGTATTATCTTGAAGCTCTTTTCACGGTGCCACAATAAGATCTATCTCTTTGAATTAACTGCATCATTCTATTGTATACAAGTACTACAGTTTAATTCATTCTTTATCGACAGATATCTAGGTTGTTTTCAGGCTTTTTCTAGCCAAACAACATTGCCAAGAACATACTCAGATAGATATCTTAGCATACTTGGCACTTTGATACAAGGGATAAATGCTTTGAGGTAGAATTGCTAGGTCAAAGGATATGCACATTTCATATATTACTAGCTACTGTCATAAATCTTGCTTCAAAATTATCTTGAAGCACCGAGTCATGATTTTATTTAAAGGATTAGGAAGCCTTTTACCTTCTTCTAAGATAATGCAATTTTTGAAAGAATGTTATAGGATTTTAATATTTATTAACTTCTAAATTTTATGAACCTCACTTAGCTTATAATGTTTTTCCCTTCAAATGGCACAAAATATTGACTATTGCCATTATCACTCATGTCCTGACAGTCTCTTATACATGTGTATATGTTCGTATTATGTATGGGTGTATGCATTTGAGTGCTGGGAAGGGGGGGTCACATATTCATGAGTGTGAAGGTGCGTATGACTATACACATCCTTAAGGAGGCTAGAACAGGACATTGAGTGTTCTTCTCTGCCACTCACTCTTGGCCTTGGTGCTTTGAGGTAGTCTCTCACTGAATTGGAAGCTTACTCCTTCAGCCAGGCTAGCTTCCCAGTGAGCTCTTGAGATACACCTGTCTTCACCCCACAATGCTGGGGTTAAAAGCACGTGCAGCCATGCCCAGTTTTCTATGTGGGTTATGGAGATTCAAATTCAGCTCTTCATGTTTAATGAACAGGCCCTTTTATATACTGAGCCATCTCCCCAGATGTTTACATTTTTTAATGCAGGAAACTGTATTATTTGTAGGTCTGGAATGATGGCACAGTGGTTAAGTGGACTGGTTGCTCTTGCAGAGGAGCTAAGTTCTGTTCCCAGAACCCACATGGTGGCTAACAAGGTCTGTAGCTCCAGTTCCAGGGTATCCAATAACCTCCTCTGGCCTCTGTGGGTGTACATGCTTGTTACTTACATACTTGTATTTACATACATTCAGGCAAATACACTCATTTATGTAAAATATAAACAAATAAACTTTTAAGAAGAAATAAATAAATTTTTAGGAAGAAATTATTTGTTCTGTGTCTGATGTCATATGCTCAGCAGGTCTGGCCTGGTGAATTTTCATAAAGGACCGGAAGTACACAGTTTTAGTCTCAGGGGAAGTTAATGGCAAAGTTCTGTGGTCACAAGTACTCTTTTCTTCTTCCTAAGACTCTCACCTATTCAGTGTTGGACAATTGCATTAGTTAGCTTTATGTTTCTTTGACAAAACAACTTTAAAGGAAAGAGGATTTCCTTTGGCTCACAGTTTCAGTGTTTGGTCCCATGTGCTTGAGCGGGACGTGATGACAGCAGGAGTGTGTGACAGACAGCAACTATTGACTTCATGACTGATCAGAAAGCAGAAAGCAAGACAGAAAGTGTCTGCATATAATATATCCCAAGTGCCTATCTCCAGTAACCCATTTTCTCCAACTCAGCCTCACCTCCTAATTTTCCAGAATCTCCCAAGTTCGCACCGCCATCTGAGAACCAACCATTACAATCCCAAGTCTATGAGGGGCATTGCCATGAGAGCAATGAAAAGAATCGAAGATCTAGTTCACTAGAGGTGAATCAAGGTTTTGCCCTCTAAGCAATATGTCAATCTGGGCATGTTCCATAAACCTCTGGGCCTCAGTTCTCTCATTCACACCAGAAGGTGATGTTCTGGATAGTCATCATTGTGTAAAATCTAGTTGCCCTTTCAACTCTGGTTGCTTATTAACCAACAAACCATGAAGCAACCCTAATAGCCCTGTGGTGAAGAAGTAGAGAGAGAACCCCAAACCTGAACTGACAGGTGCCCCAGGACTCTTTCTCAGGGACCTTGAGCATGAACAGTTAATTCCTCTGTAGCTTGTTTCCCATCATTGCTGGGAATATGAACTCAGCCTTACTGGGCTGGTATACGAATTGCAAGCACTTTCTGTGAAGCACCTAGTCACAAGCTTGGCTACGGTCAGACAGGCTAGTGGTACATGTTGTTTTTATTTGTGTGGCTCTAATGACCCTAGCGAACAGTTGTTATCTTATCTTAGTGTTTTGTTGCACCGTTTACCAAATTTGGAAGCACATTCTTTTGCCCACATTTTAGTATCCAAGAAAATGATCTATAGATTCAATCTAGTATATTGTATTTATTGTTAACTAATGTATAGCCATAGTGTCATCATTATTGCCTGTGCGTGTGAGAACTTGATATCAAGAGCAAATAACTAGAGCTTCCCAGGTCTCAGATCCATTTAAGGAACACATGAAGAAGAATGAGAATCCTTTCTTATTGTCCTAAACCAAGTCCTCTAACTACTTGGTTTTGACTGCCATTTTCATCAGTCAAGAAGGTAACATGTGAAACTGGGCTGAGACCTAGCAAACCCCTTGAGGGTCTTACAGTCATCAGGAAAAGGGAGCACAGGCGTAAAACATACTTAACTCTCCAAGGTAATCTGTGGCTGGTGCCAAGAAATAGTGTAGACACCATATAAATGCTTCAAGAGGCAAAGAAAAGGGAAGCGGTACAGAGGGTTAGGCCCCACGAAAGAGGAAAAGCATCACGGGGCTTTAAAATGAGGCCAAGACTTGGTCTCGCTGGGCTGAGGGATAGCAAGAACAAAGGAACAATACAAAAAGTAAGTCAAGGGGCATACAAAATACAAGCAACCTCTTGATGGATATCTAAGGTACACCCAGTGACAGGGATAGGATGGTTGAAAAGGGAAGAAGTTGAGTTCAGGCGAGATAATGACCTTAAAGTCACATTGTGTGTGTCCCTCCTTATTTTTAATTCATAAGTTAATGATGTGAATGCTGGTGGATGAGTGCCACTTGAGCTATTGAGAATAAGAGCGAAATTTCTTCTTCATGGGTGATTTGATCTGAATGTTCAGAACCAGAAGAGGTCTCAAAAGACATTTGTCCTGCTATCTGACTATTACTGGAAACAATGGTATAATTATCAACCACTGAAAAATGAAGAGCATTATTTTTGGCAGATGTCCTTTAAATGTAATTGGCTCAATTTGATCACCCCAAGAAACAAGTTGGTTTGCTCAGTTACCGAGAAGCTTTACTGAAACATTTCCATGGCTATGCTGGGCAGTTGATACCACCTGCTTGGAACATCAGAAAAGCCAATATTATCCTGGCCATATGGTGCAGAATTTTTTAGCTAGAACAATTGTATGTAGTGTATATGTTAAGACAAGACTGTTTGATGCTGAGAATGATGTAACAGATCTGAATGAGTTTCACCCCATCAGGGTTGTTCATTGCCCATCAGGGTCCAACTCATCTTATCAGGAAGACCTAAGACTGTGGCCAGTCTACAGAAAATTTCAACTTGCTTCCATCCCACTTGAACCTACACTCACTGTATCCCTTTACTGCTGTGTTTTGTTCCATAGGATCTGTCACCTACTCTTATATGATATGATATTCTTATTTACTAAGATTATCATTCATTGTACAGCTTACCTGGCTAGAATGTACACTTCACAAGGGTAGGAATTTTAATCCTTATTTCTGCATCCTGGGAGACTAGTGTTTGCAAACTTAAATGTTTAAAGAACTATTAACTCAAATGCGAAATTTCAGAGGTGTGGAGGGAACCCTTTCCCACACTCCTGGAATAACTTCCATATCTGATTCTACGGCTTTATTTTTTCCTTTATTCTAGAAATGTATGACTTTATCCTATACAAAAAGCAAAGAAATAAATAAGAGTTTAAACTCAGCAACCAAGTAACACAATGGATGTGGCTCTCACTTAAATACGTGGCATTTGTGCTCAGATTATACCACAAGAAAAGTTGGTTTTAAGTCCTGTAAGGAATGGAGTGCTAGAGACTGACCCCAGGGTCTCGCTTACACTTGATATGTACATGGTTATCACTAAGGTATTCTGTCAGGCCCACTCTCCCCAGAATTTTTTAAATGTTTATTGGGGTTCAGTGTATACATGGTAACCTGTCACAGATGCATCTAATTATTATCTAAGTAGATCTTTTTACTTGACCAACTATCAAGATGAAGTTTTGGCTTAGAAAAGTTAACAGTAGAAGACATAAGTATCTTCTTACATCTCTGATTTACCAAAAGGGATTCTGCTGATAGCTTTTAATCATTACAGTTAGGGATTGGATTATATGCTCTGGAAAAATGATCACATTGGACACATCAGTTCACGGCAGTTAATTCAGTACATTTCAGCTTTTACAAGGAGTTCCTTATTGCATACTCACCCCCAAATCTTTAAGCCCACGGTTACTCTCAAGCCCTTCAAGAACAGTAGTCATACTGTAATCTTGTAAGCACCGTGTTCCTTCAGAAAGAGGCCTGAGAGAGAGAAATAAAGTTAAATGAGGACTTAAAACCAACTTTTCTTGTGGTATAATCTGAGCACAAATGCCACGTATTTAAGTGAGAGCCACATCCATTGTGTTACTTGGTTGCTGAGTTTAAACTCTGAGGGTCATTTTTACCACAAGAGAAAACATCCCATAAATTTGCATCTGATGTGGCTGTATGTCTGTCTTGTGTGTATAGAGACATACCTAGGAGAAATCTAAGATTGCCATGCTATTAGAAAAGGTTTGGAAAGCATGTTACCAACTTATCCTCTGAGTTATATGGTTGTTTTTAGAAGTCCTTGAATGTTACCTAAAATGCCTCAATGTGTGCTGTTTCTTTCAGATACATGTAGCATAGCCCCAATATGCTTTCATTTGCAGATCAGAAATAAAGGGCACCTGGTCCCTTGAAATCAGCTCATCCAATACTAGTAGAATAATTCATTCTGTTATTTTTATTAAATATTTTGATGACATTTTAAAGTGTACAAATCATAAGAATAAATCCCAAAGAATTTTCAATACCTGAACACACCTGAGTAACCACACCCATCATGCCTAGAAACAATATGCTGTCAGTACTACTTACCCGACTCCTGTGAGTCCTTCCAATCACCACCCACTCTCTTCACTAATAACAGTATAGATTAGTTCTGCCTGCTTTTCCTTTCTCTGAATAAATGGAGTCATGAAGTATGTACTCTTCTGTTTGGCTTCTTTCCATTTTTATTATGTTTTATTATGTTTATTCTACACTGGATTTAGTTATAGATCATTCACTCCTATTGCCATACAGCTTTCTGCACTGTGAATGTACCACAATTTATTCATCTCTTGTGCTCTCAATGGGCATTTGGACAGTTTCCAGTGTTGGGCAATTGTGAATAATGCTGTCATGAGCATTCTATTGCGTGGAATTACGGTGTTAGCGTGCAGGCAATTCTGTTAGCTCTATACCTAGGAGTGGAATTTCAGATTCTAATACTCTTCTAGAAGTGAGCTGATTGTTTTCCCAAACGGGAAAGAGGAGCAAAGAATGTGTGATAATGATGGAGCCCAGTGATAGCTATCCACACTTGATGATTTCAGAAAAGGTTTCCATAAGGTCCCAATTCTGGTGCCTTAAAGGACGCAAATTCTTTCTCTTTTTCACTGAGGAAGAGAGGTGGAGGGTAAATGTTCCCATCATCACAACAGAGAACTTTACTCTCAAAAAGCAAAGCAAAAAACTGATAGGCAAGACTATTGCTTCTCATTTCAAGAAATCAAACTATTTGTTTCTGCCTCCCTGGAAAGTACCAAGGAGAGCAGTGAACCATAATGAAAATTCACCCTTGCGTATCACTCTCCATCTGCAGAGCACTTCGTAGATATTAACTAATTAATCCTCCACTTCACTCCTGCGCTCCCACCATGAAGCAGGTGGCATCTCCATATTATGTCACTCATTTGCACAAAGATAAACACAAGAGCAGGTTATGCCACATCTTCAATGAGGTCCAGGAGTGTAAAATAAATGCTTTTCTGCCTGGGGCCTTTGTGAAATGAAATTACCACATATTTTAAGCCTGAAAATCTAAATTGCATAAATAAAGGCTCTGAAAAACGTCTGTCACATGTGATGGGAAAGATGGATTCATCATCTGGTTTGTTTACTAAACTGTCACAGTGGTCGCTCATGAATATCAATGTTGCTGTAGCTCCTGGGAAAGCCTTGGGAGAAGCAGAAGGAAGAAAAAGTTGCTGTTTTCGAATGTGGTACCCAGAAAATGATATTAAGTTGGTTCCACTTGGCCTCTCCCATCCCCAATTCAAGCAATTTTTTTTTTAAAAAAATGACTTTGAAAAGAAAGCACAGATGAAATGGCATAGATTTGTAAATTCAGGGAAAACAGAGGGGGTGTCTGCTTTGCATGCTGAGATTAGAAATGGAATCTTGGGGCTGGAGTGATGGCTCAGTGGTCAACAGCATTTGCTGTTCTTGCAGAGGACCTGGGTTCAATTCCCAGCATCCGAATGGTAACTCATAACAGTTTGTAACTCCAGTTCCAGGGAATCTGATACCCTCTTGTGGCCTCTGTGAGCAGCAGACATGTGGTGGACATAGCGAGGTGCACTCATACAGGCAGACACTCATACATATAAAATAAAATTAAATTGAAATTAAATAAACAAATCTTGTTCTCAGTTTCCTCTGAGAATTTAGAAAACAACTATTCCCTGGGACCAATTCACCACTAACCAAGTTTGGTTTAAATTGTTATTCTCTAATGGGAAGGGGCCTCTGGAAAATTTCCATCATTTTCTATTTACAGTTTGTTAAAATGGAGTCATCTACTTTAATTTTAGTTATAACCTACATTTAAAAATGAGGAGGCCAGGAAAGTAATCAGAACTAGTGATTATGTTAGACAGAGAGGAATTCTTCCTGGGGCGATGTTCTACTCTGGTTCTATGTTCACAGCTTACACTGGTTTCCCCAGAGACTTCTGCGCATATTGAGGGAGGAACTGGAGGCTCCTTAGGGCACTGAACAGGAGACAAAGAAGCTGCAATAAGTGATATTAGACTTGGTAAATTTGTCTCAAAGAGAAAGTAAGATGTTAGATTATATTCTTTTTCCTGTCCAGTTTGGCAGTGTTGGGGTTAAAAACTTCTAATAAAAGCTGCCCAAAAATAAATACAAGCCACTATGGGGCACACTTACAGCCGGTGACAGGCGTAAGTCTAAAGTACAGGACAGACCAAGAGAATATTGTTCTGCAGTAGAGTATACTGAGCTGTTCATGAGGTCTTGAGCACCTCTTCCCCCCAAAAGGCAGGCATGTGCTAGTACAGAAACACAAAGCAGAGCGCCAAGCAAACAAAGAAGATTCTGTGATTCCAAGCTGAAGAGGAAACTTAGAACTTGAATTCTGAGTGGGAACTGTGGCTAAAAAGATCAAAGGAAGAAAACGCACCTTAGGGTCAGGACCTTCAACACTAATTCATAGCACATGGTGAGTGACTTCTATGGAAGAAGAGTTGGTTTTAAAGAGAGTTTGAAAAGTAGAGCATTGAATCCACTGAAAGAAATCAAAACGACAGTCCCAGAGAGAATATCCACCAGTAGTGAGGTAGAAATCGCAGGCAGGGCTGACTGCGAGCATGGAGCCTCGCCATGGGAGAGCGGGCACCAAATAGAGAAGACCCAGAAGCCTGAGAAAAGTCCTGGGGATGGGTGGTGCTCAGAGGAAGCGGCCTGTCGGGGAGCAGAGGCCGGGAAGGGGAGCCGAAAGTGAGGCAGGAGACAGAAAAACGAAAAAGTAGAAAGAATATAGAGTTGAGTTGTGGGCTTTTCTTAGGTTGTTTAGTTTTTGTTTGCTTTAGCATAAGAATTGTGCATAGAGAGAGAAGAGAAGGGGGAAGGTGAAGGAGGCGCGGGGGGGCGGGGAGAGCGAGCTTGTTAAATGGCAATAATAGGTACAGAATCAAGAGGAGACAGAAAAGATCATCTTCAAAAGCAGGTGTGGGGTGAACATTGGAAAATATGCAGAATATGTCATTATCTCCAGGCTTTGTTGCTGTTGTTTGTTTGTATGAGACCGGGTCTCACTGTGTAACCCTGGTTGGCCTGGGGTTATGTAGATCATGTATGGAAATCTGCCTGCCTCTTCCTCTTAAGTGCTGGGATCAAAGGCATGTGACACTATGCCTGGCTCTTTGACCATTGTTATTTGTGATGACGTGTGCTCCAATGAGAACACTGGCGTCATTTTGGGGGCGGGGGGTTACTTACTTCTTTATCCTGACACCATGTTAGCTGCTTATTTTTGCAGAACAGGTGACTCTAAAATGTAGCAGCATAAAGCAGTAAACACATCACTCCATTCATGCGGCTCAGGAGCCACTTACACCTAGCCTGGATGGCTCTGGCCAAGGTCCTTACATGAGGTTTTGGTCCAGATGGTAGCTGATGTTGAAGGTGTGATTGAATCTGGAAGACTCACACCCAGCTGAGAAGTCAGTGCTGGATGTTGATAGGAGGCTTTAGGAACCCTTTGGAACCTCGCCATAGCTCTGCTTAAGCCTATACAGCATGCTAACTGGCCTCTCCTAAAGTGGGTGATGACAGTGGGATGAGAAGCCACAGATCCTCTAATGACCCGATGTTAGAAATCACACACCACCTTATCAAACATGTTCCACTCTACCTAGAGCACACCTTGATGAAAGGTAATCAACCTTTACTTTTTGAAAGTGAAGAGCATTAAAAGATTTATAAATAGCTTTTACACTTTTAAAGGTTATTTTATGGCAACTATTGTGTTAAGAAGAATGATGGTATGGAGAATACAGACAGCTAGATCTTCAGGTAGGGTCAGCTAAGAATATAATGTATATGTAGTCAAAATGTCTTGATTCAAATGGCCAAAAGACCAAACATTCCCTTCTGTAAGCCTTCTCTACATAAGAATAATGCCAACAGCATAGAATGTATTTTATTTTTCTCTCTGCAACTTAATTTTACTGATTCTTTTCTGTCATATGCACATAAGTAGCAGTAGCTAACGTAAGGTGTATGATATAATAAAATTTCCATATTTTATCTTCTTAAAAATAAAAGGAATTTGGAGAATCTCCCATTGGGGATGTATGATATACTTAGAGGACCCAAAATCCACTGGGTGTGAAATCATGAAGTGTAAACATATTGTGCATGCTATTCTGCATGGCCCCGCCTAGGAAGATGTGTGTGATTCTGAGGTTATTATCACTCCTTTATCTGTGGTGCATCTGAAATGGTACCAGAGAGCTCTCCCACTGCTAATGGAATAGAGAGGCATTGGAGGGGGATACAGCCATCGTTCCGTGTGTTAATTCCCTTCAGTATATTACTCAGGAAAAACAAGGATTCTAGTCACAAAGTCACAGCTGATCAGAGCGAGGTAACTTTCAGAAGAGTGGAAAGAACCACATTTGAAGCGAAGCTGCCCAATCGACACTAAGACGAGATGAATTTGCCCCCCATTCTGCTACCATTTCCTTCAGTGAGCTTGGAGGGAAAAAGAATTAATGAGGCTCATTGTGTATGCAAGGGTAAGCACAGTTTGTGTTGAGCTAAGTCTAGCAGAAGCTGAAAAAGCATATCTGGCACAGCTAAGTAATTAGACTTCACATATCTCACATTTGGTAAGGAAAAAAAAATGTCTTTAGTAGAAAGTGTCTCTAAACTCATTTTTCCACAGGCAGGAAAGACTTTCTTAGCCCAACCTTAGGGTTGCTCCTTTGTTGACCACATTTAAAATGAAGATGGACATCAGTAGTGTCAGCCCCGAGGTGCTTTGTCTATTCTTCAAGAAAAAAGGTGGCTGCTTAAGGCACAAAGCTGAGGCCTGATTCTTGGCTTGAAGGAAAACTCAGCAAAATATGTGTTCATATCAGATGTAAGAGGCATCCACGTCTACTCTTCTCGGTGTTTGGGAATAACTATGGAACAGTGAGGAGCTCTCCCATACACTGCTAAAAGCTGGTCTTTGCTGCCACATTGCCTGGGTTCAGTAACTGTGTGACTGGTGAATTTCATCTTTCTTTATCTCCCTTTCCCCTATCTGTGAAATGAGCAAGAGATCAGTACCTACCTCACAGGTCTGTTGTGAATAAGAAACAGATAAATATATGTGAGTCACAAAAAAAGACAGTGATGCGTTCTAAGCTCTTTAAAGATTAGCTGTTTTTAAGATGACTGTGAGTGTTAATAAGAATAATGATGTGAGGGAAGGATGTGCTGAATAAATATTTTCTACTGTAAAAGAATCTATCAAGACTGGCAAATATATCAGATTATATTATAAATTCTTCTTCGTCTTTACCTGCATCCACTGCAGCATTAACTACTCTGTGTACACACGTGGGTGTATGCGTGCACGCGTGTGCACACACACACACACACACACGCACGCACCATGCTCCAGTAACACTTTGCTATTACCCTCTGGTATGGCACTCTCACACTGCATCATAATTGTGTGTACAGATCTACAAGCCTCTCTAATTGCAAACATAATAATGGCAGACTGTATTTCTTATCTGTCTCAGAGCCTGGCATATAATAGACGTGCACAGTGAATACTTGTGAATAATTAATGGAAATGAATCAACAAATATTTATTAAATACCTACTATGTGCCAGTCACTCTGCTAGTTACAGGCATGCTATATGACTAAGATAAACACTGTTCTTGCTCTAACAGAGTTGACAATACAGAATCCTCCAAGATGCCAAGAAAGAAGGAAAGGAGGTACGGTGTGCTGCTAGCTGATTCCCACATCAGTTAGGATTCATTATGCAGCAGAACAGTAAACCGAGCTATGACTTATACCACAAAGACATATTGCTTGAGTAACAAAGTCTGACACCAATTGGTCTTGAAGCTTGTTCATGACTTTCCTAATATCAGGGTGATAGGTGAGTCTGACAGAAATTCTACTGGGCTTCCCTTCAGGGTATCAGGATGGCTCCAGGCATCACCTTCTCACACTGTCATCTCCAAAGACAGGAAGCATAAGAGGCTTCCCTGGGCCTCTCTCCCTTTGGCATTTCCAGTGTCTTTTCCAAGCCCCTCCCTCCAGTAGATCACAGATCCTTGCTCTCAGGTGAAGCACTGGGAAACTGAGTTTCTAGTCTGTTTGGGAGAAGGGAGAAGTAGGCAGGGAGAAAGTGATGGGAATAGCTCTGAGGTAATCAGACGACGATGCAGGCTCAGCGGTTAAATGTTGCTCTTGCAGAAGACCCCTGTTTGGTTCTCAGCACCCATGTCCAGGGGCTCACAAACACCTTTAACTTCAGCTCCAAGGGACCTGATGCTCTCCTCTGGGCTCTATAGGCACTTGTACATAGATGTGCATACCTACACAGATACACATAAATGAAAATAAATCTTAAAACCAACACACACACACACACACACACACACACACACACAAAGCCACTTTGTGACAGTCTCTGACTGCTCCTGCTTTTCCTATTTCTTGGCATGAGAAGGTGTGAATGGGTGTCACATGATATTCTGCACCATCCCCATTCTGTCTTCAGCCTGTAAAATGAGGAAGGATGAGCTGGTGCTTATGGGTTCATTCACTTTTGCTTTTCTAAAATCAATTACTCTATGACTGTAAATGGCCAGAGTTGTTCACAGCGACCTTACAGTTCAAGGTCTCTGTGTCAAGGACTATGTGCACTTTATTCATTAGAGCAGAATATTTGGAGTCAGGATATCTGGTTCCTCATCATAGCTTTGATAAACCACATATCTTCTCAGACTTCAGGGTATTTGTTATTTAAATAGAACTTATAAGAGCGAGGTTGTAGACAGGCATGATGCCAGAAGCCTATAATTCTAGTTTTCTGGAGGCTGAGGTAGGAGGATCATGAATTTGAGGCCCAACCAGGCCAAAATGAGCTTAAGGCCAGTCAGAATAATAAAGGGACACCCTGTCTCAACAATGACAACAAAGAACAAGGTTGCTAAGTGAGTTAAATGAGGTATTTGGCACAATATGCATTTTATTTCTATAGACTGCAGAGTTTCACAGAATGCTTGAAGGGAATATTCGTATAAGCTGTTATCATGACTTCTTCATGATACTGAGCTACCAAAACATCAGGAGAACAGAAAATTCAAAACAAGCCTCAAGTACAATGGGTGAGTGTTAACCCCAACACAAAATCTTGGGATTGTTGCCATCAGGGCTGTCATTTTTTTCTGACTATAGATGCTAGTTTGTGTTCTTGCTTTAGAAGTTCCCTTGGGCTTCTTGAACCTTCAAAACTATTAAATAGGAACCTGGAAAGGCAGGTGAAGGGCTCTGTCTTAGGCTCTTCATAATTCCAAGATTCATTCATAATGCAAGATACGTTACGCATGTTCACTTGGTCTTGACCTGGATAAGTACTTGGACCATGCCAATAAGAAGATCATGTTCACATTCAGTTATGCTTCCAGAAATGTCACACTGTGCCATCTCCTCTCATACCAAAAGCTCAAAATCCTTGGAGATATCTGCAGGGACGCATGGATATAATAATGTCCCTAAATCTAACTCAGCTTCAGACCGAGTTTACTGAAGGATATCACCCAACAGGAGGGACAGGCAGCCAGGCCAAATGGCAAAAGAGCAGATTGAGTCATGTTTGCATGATAAAACTTCCTGAGCATGTGTGTTATTGTGATATATCTATCATTCACAAAAGATACTGGAGACAGCCATAAGAAAGGATGGCATGCCAATAAAGAAGCACCCAGAAATCCTTGGTGGGAAGAGATAAAAAAAAATTCTAAACAAGGAACTGTTCTATATTAGAGGATGGTCCCAGGAGAGTTTGGCAAACAGTAAAAGGAGATGTTACACAGATGAGTACACAAAGACTTAACACGATAGACAAAACAGGAAAGACCTCCTGTTCTAGATATATTGTGTAAAATAACCAGATCTGACAGGCCAGATCAAAGCCTGAGCTGGGAACTGAGAGCTGACAGAAGCTGCTAAAGCGCTTCACAGGTGTGGTCCCCCAGCGGAACCCTGAGTAACTAGAAGCCATTTAATCACTGGTTAGTAACCAAGGTAATCATGCTGGAACTTTCTGCACATCACGAACCTTCTGGCACACAATTTCCTCACCCTTTTCCAACCTTTTAGGAGAAGCTGTGACAGTCCAGCAGTAGTGACATAGATGAACCTATATCAAGTTGGCATCTACTTTTGGAACCACAGTCACTTCTCTTTACTTTGGTCTCCTCATCAGTAAAAAGTGAAGAATGCCTGCTGCACAGGGATGTTTGGAGGATTTTGCTACATCAAATTCTAGAGAGAGTCCATCAGAAGTTCTGTCTCCAGGCCAGGCACTCAAGACCAGCCCTTCCTTTCCTGTCCACCAAGCCCAGAGGAGCTTTCGACCTACCACTTTCTTTTTCCAAATATGCTACACTAAAATAATTAGTTTTGGTTAAAGCTACTGAAAACCCTGATTTTTATTTAGGCCTTAAACTTGGAAAGTAAAGTCTATTTTGATCAAATTATATAAAATAATTGGTTGGGACTCAAGAGCAACTGAAGTTTTCTGCAAAGGGGATTAAATATTGAGAGCAAGCAGCAGGACCTGTCTGAGTAGCAGTGGCCTAGGTGCCTGATATAATTGGACTTCAGTAAGACTGTGAGTGTCAGTTTGCCGCCTGTTCTAGATATATGGTATATTTTTGGTGTCTGCCCTTCAGAACTCCATCTTTCTCTAGGGTCCCTCCTCTGTCCTCTCAGCAGCTCTGGGGAGCTATTGAGTAAAATAACAACGAGCATGACCAGCTCTTTCCAAATCTTAGCCTTGAATTACAGATAGTCAATTACGATTGATTGGTTGGTAATAGAGACACTGTTAATTTTTTCATTCCTGTCTCCCATAGTCCTTTACGAGATCCACACTGTACTTTATGTGCGTCCAGTTGTCTGGAGAACCAATTGCAAAATCTTTGGTATGAGTTGTTCCCTTCCTCAGTTTTGCTCTTCTCTTGAATTTTCTGCATTGATATCCTTTCTACCTACGATCTCCCAGCCATGCCAGTCATTTGAAGTGTCATCTGCATGCTTGTGATTATGAATCTTTAGTCAAAGTTGGCCTTTCCTGTTTTGTCTATCTTGTTAAGTCTTTCTGTACTCGTCTGTGTAACATTTCCTTTTACTGTTTGCCAAGCTCTCCTGTGACCATCCGCTAATATAGAACAGTTCCTTGTTTAGAATTTTTTCTTATCTCTTCCCACCAAGGATTTCTGGGTGCTTCGTTATTGACATAGCCATCCTTGCCTATGGCTGTCTCCAGTATCTTTTGTGAATGATAGATACCCTTTCACGCTAGACTGTGAGATCTTTAGTGTCAGGAACTGTGACTTCAATTGTCTTATCACTTCTGAGCTTGGTTCCCGGTCTATGACAGATCCTCAATAAAGGTAGAAGGAAGGAGGGAAAGAGTCGAGAAGGAAAATTAATCCCCATTTTTCTTTCACAAGTCTGCTTTTTGCTGAGGAAATCCAAAGCCATTTTTTTACTCACCCTTTGCTAAAGGATAAGAAACCTGACTTCTTAATCAAAGGAAGCCATATAATTGAGAATATTCTATATGTCAAGATTAATTTTATAAAATAAGGTTTATGGTTAAAGATGAGATCAAGTTTCTGTTACGGGGATGATGGAATCTTTGAGCAGGATAGAGTTCGGAAAATGTGGCGCAGATATTAAGGGTACCAGTAGTGGAATAATTGCTTTGGTTCAAATCCCAGATTTCTTGCTTACGAGCATTATTACCTTGAGCAAATTACTTGAAAGCTTAGTTTCTTTAACTATATAATATGGGATAATAATACTGCATCTCAGAGGATATCATAAAAATAGAACAATTGATATATGTAAAGGGCTTAGAAAAAAAAGCCTAGTACCTTAATATGTGACAAATTCTATATACTGTTTAGTCTCATTCACAATTACTTAGATCAATAGTCCCCTAAATATTAAGCAGCAACCTTAATAAAAGTCCATATATAAAAGATGATTCAGAGCCATGTTGTCGAAAGGAGAGGGCTGGAGTGAAGTCCAGAGCACCTCCCTTCCCACTCCTAAGGGATTCCTTAGAACTCATAGAGCTGTGGGAGCCTGGACTGAGAAATTCTGATCACATCACAAAGCCACTCATTTCTCAGACTGAGACTGAGCCTTAGTCTAAATAGAGTCTGACCAAAAGAGATGCCTTCAATCAATCTCCCCACTCCCCAACACGCACACACTCTTTCATTTACATTCCTGGGACTATGTGTTTTTATTATCATTAAAGATTACATGTTTCACTCCGGTGTGGCAGCGTATGCCTTTAATCAGGAGGCAGAGGCATGTGGATCGCTGTGAGTTCCAGGCCAGCCCGGTCTATATAGTTTGTTCCAGAGCAGCAAGGGCTACATAGTGAGACCCTGCCTAAATAAAAAGGATCATCGGTAGATGTTTTTTTAAATAAGTAAACTTTATATGAAGTGAAGTAATCTTTACTGTAAGTAAAGACCAATTACTCTTTAAGTAAATATTTATTTATTTCTTGATGGTGATAGACACTGTCTCCATACTTTCATTACAGGGCTGGAATTATATCCCATGTCCTTGTCTACCTGAAGGAAAGAAATCAACTGAGAGACACAGTCTAAGCAAAAGTTTATTTAGCAAAGCAAAATGACAATACACTCCAGAGAGAGGTTAGAATGGGCTGGCCCAATGGGGGCTAGTAAACAGCCCTTTGGGTTCTGTGATGTGGACTTTTAAGGAGTTTCTTATGGCTCTCTCTCGTGATATCACGGTTAAGTTGCTCATCTTGGGAACCATTTTAATTTCATCCCACTGTGCATGCTCCAGAGCCGAGATGTCCCTGGAGTTTTTCCTTCTGTGTTCATCAGGATATTTGTTGCTGTATGTGTGTGGCATGGTGCCTTATTTTCTGATGCAGTAGGAGGAGCCCAGCTGAAGTTTCAAGGATATCTAACCACAAAGGGGAATTTTTAAACCAATGGACTCGGTTACCAAGATACAAGTGTAGTTGCCTTGGTTACCTCGCATCTAACTCTTTGTTTAACCAGGAGTTATGGCTACCATGATACATCTTCAGTTATCCTTGATTACCTCATGGCTGACTTCCTGCCTGCCTGGTCTCACTTTCACAACCTTAGTTGTCTAAAGGAAAAGGAAGCAGTGTTACTCTACTTTTAAGTGAAACAACTTAAAAGGCTGTAGTCACAAGCAGCTTGTTGGCAACGGAGGAGGAGGATAGAGATGGAATTTAAATCCACAAATGTATAACTCCAAACCAATACCCCTAACCACCATGTAACAAATTGAATCTCCATCTGACAGAGTGTCCATGGCGCAATGAAGAGGAAATAAAATTCAGTCATGAACCCTGCCTTGAGAAACCACATATGCTTGTATAGAAAAGGCTGATTTGGAGTGGTAAATGCTACAAAGAACAATAAAACATAGGGCCTGAGCTAGGGAGGACTCCACTCTACCTGGAGAGGACAAAGCAGAAGTCAGGTTCTGGGAAAGCTTCACAGAAGGTCTTGATCTTGGACTTGACTGGAAGGAAAGAATCCTCAAGTGAGGAATAATGGGCTTTACAGGAAATAGCGTAAACAGTTGTTGGCTATACATGTCTTCTGGGAGTGACTGTTAGGCTGGAGTGCAGTGTAAATATGGGTGAACTGGGTAAAGAGTTGAGTCTGTAAGTGAATCTTGATTCTGAAATCCTCTGTCAGTCAAGGTTTCTTTCTGGTCAGCAACAGAAATAGACTGTGTTTAAACTAGAGTAAAGACCCTGGAACTACACTGAAAGCTAGAACAGCACCTTTGTAGGTCCAGCAAAGAGCAATGTCTGATCAGGAACTGCAAACTTTGCTTCTGGCCACCACAATAAGCTCAAGATCCAAAGTCCAGAAACAGCATCCAGTTGTCTTTCCTGAACCTGAGAAGACAGAGCTGTTGGGAAAAATTATCCAAAAGCAGAGAGTAATTCCTTAAAAGGAAAGCAGAGGGGCTTCCTCTGTGAAGGGTGGAGAGTGAGGACAACGACTTCCCCTATAGAAACTACCAATTATTTCATAGCAGAGTGGCCATGTGGTCAGATCTGTAATATGACAAATAGGGTGCTCCAGACCACCTGCAGAGTGGTTTAGAGGAGTCTGAAGGAGCGGCATGCTCCTTACTAAGAAACTGCCACTTTGGACCAGTAAGAACTGCTAAGTCTTCAAATGGTGAATGTGACGATGGAGCCGAGGAGACAAATCCACAGAGTGACAGGAACAGTGCTTCACCACGACAGTTAACTGTAATATCCCTCACATGGACAGTGTTACATTCATTTGATGAGAATCTTATTGATCTAATGAGGGATTATCCCAAGGCTTATGATTTTATAAATGAGAAAATAGCACACACTCCAGGGAGACTTCGCTGTTACATTAACAATTAATAGGAAAACCAAGCCAAGGCTTGGAAGTCATGCTTATCATGAATAATCTAGAGTTGGGAGAGTTGGTCGGAACCCAAATACATTCAGAGTAATTTTCCATAAACCTGCCACCTCTAGTTCGAAAATATTTCATGTGTGAGACCGAGATTTTCTCTGACAGACTGGGACAGGAAGAGTAGGAACTTGGAAAAGCAAATTGCTCTTTTTGAATGGTAAAAATGTCATTACTGTGAAGCGCGTTAATCTTTCTGCTCAGGCATTCCATCTTCAGCTGTGAGTCTGGTTCTGTAATCCTCAGCATTGAAAGCAAGCATGTTTGAGAACTCCTAAATATATGATAACTGTTTTTGTTTTATTCTCCAAACAGTAATAGGGATATTTTTCAGATCCTCCAGTGTAGCCAGTCACTTTTCCCAATGCTGAAACAGTAATAATTTCAAGGTGAAATCACTGTGCGAGACTCTGACTGCAGTCTCAGCAGACTCTGATGCCTTTGGTAAAAATAATCTACAGTTTTGCTGCCTCACAGAGACAACATCTACCTGGAGGATCTGCTGAAGACAATGAGGCCAGTCTCTGCATCTTTCCATGAAGTTCACTGGAGTCTATAGTCTAATCTCAGGTGTGCTTATGAAAGGTTTGTTTCTGATTACCAGACAAGCATAGAAAAAAGGTAGAGTTTGATCCATCATTGGTCTCCCAACTATAGACTGTAAGGAAAGAATTTAGGAGCAGTAAACTTTTTAAGCTAAACAGATGGTGTTGAAGTGAATGTGGGGAGGATGGGAAGGGAGGGAGAAAACAGTGAGCATGATCAAGGTGAGTGAAAGCCCACCAGAACCTCCAAGGGGATGCGAAGAAATCACTTCAAGACTGTCTCACTGAGAGGAGAGGGAGGAAGGACATGTATACACCAGGTCCCCATTTGTTGACAGTTATTCTTATGGGAACAAGTTAGCAGTCCTCCAGCCTGCTCCAGAAGCATGACACATGGATACATCTGTAGATAGGGCGTACATCTACAACAGAGGATGCCCTTGAGAAGTCACATATATGCACAAGAACCTTTCACAGACATCCTCCTGGGAAAGCCTAGGCATATGGGGGCATGTCATAACCAACAGTTGACACAACATGAGCTGGGAAAGTTAATTGTTACATCATCCAAACAGTCGATGTATTTCTTTTATGAATTCTCCATAATATTAAATGAAGTGAGTTGAATCTCTCTTCTGGAAGCACTTAGAGAAGGTGTTCATTCAGTCGTGGATCCTATTTTGAAAGCATTTAGAGTCTAAGAATGAAGTAAAGATTAAGTCTTCGTGTGAAAGATGAAGTGACGAGAGAGAACAAGTCACAGGAAGAGTGAGAGGAAATCAAGGAGAAGGGAGAGACTGACTACTTGGAGAAGGCAGAATTGGCTTTTATTTTGGGGATTGAGGTGAACGGACATCTGATCCAGAGGGAAAGGGATCAGCACACATGCACAGCACAGCAAGCAAAAAGTCGGAAATCAAGGGCAGAGTTTAGATTAATTCAGTATAATGTTGGGATAATGAAGGTGAAGACTTTAGGATAAATTTGAAAATTCCATTGGACCAAAATTACAAAGACTGTTAAATATCAGGTTGAGGGAGCCGGAAAGGTGGCTCAGCAGTCAAGAGCCCTGGCTGCTCTTGCAGCAGACTAGGCTTTGATTCCCAGCATCCACACGGCAGCTAACAACCATCTGTAATTCCAGTTCTAGGGGAATCCAACATCCTCTTCTGATCTCCATGGGTACTGCATGGCACAGGTGCACTAACATACATGCAGGCAATATACTCATTCACATAAATTTTTAAAAAATAATCAGTAAAATAATTTTTTAAAACAATATCAGGCTCAGGACATAGACCTGTGCTCTGTAGCCAGTGGTTTCCAGCTGGTCTGCTAGGCAAAATGGGGTTGTATCAGCTCTTATAGATATGCTGTTTTCCCCTGTCATATCGAAGAAAAAATGTTTTTACTACAGCATGCCCGCAGAATGAATACCATTATGATGATATCCCTTTGGTAAGCCTAGTGGGCCATATATCTTATCGTGTGGCAGGACCCTTCTTGTAATGAACAAAGAAAAAAAGTAGAACAGATAACAAGACAGCTCATGGTAATATAGGGAATGCTACCTTGGGTAGAGGGTGAGAGGAAATCTCAAACATGTCTCAAATGCAAAAAGGAAACCAAGTAAATAGTTCACTGACTTGGTCTAATTGGCCTAATCCCACTATTTTTTTTTGGTTGATTTATTTTTATTTTTTGTGTATAAGTCTTTTGCCTGCCTTTATATAAGTACACCAGTGTTGTGCAGAGGCCAGAAGAGGGTGTTGGATCCTTTTGAACTGGAGTTAATGGATGATATTAGCCACCAGGTAGATACTGGGAACTGAACCCAGGTCCTCTGAAAGGACAACCTAACCACTGAGCCATCTCTCCAGTCCCCGTCTTTCTTTCTTTAATTTTTAAATGTTTATGTGTATGAATGTTTTGCTTGCATGCATGTAAATGCACCATGTGCATGCAATGCCTACAGAGGTCAGTAGAGGAAATCAGAGCCCCTGGAAATGGAGTTACAAATGGTGGTTAGTCATCATGTAGGTGCTGGGAGCCAAATCTAAATTCTATGCAAGAACAACCAGTGCTCTTAACTGCTGAGCCATTTCTCCAGTCCCCAAATTCTACCTTTCTTTCCTTCATTTCTCCCTTCCTCCTTCCTTTCCTTCTGTCTCTTGTCTCTTTTTCCTTTATTCTTTTTACATAGAATCTTGCTATACAGCCCAGGCTAGCCTCCAACTTGAAATTCACCTGCCTCAGCCTCCCATGTGCTAAGGTTTACTGGTATGCCTCCTTAGGTCTTTCTGCCTACTCAGTAATTTCAGCAGGGAACCAGAAATCTGGCCCTTGTTTTAATGTTTAGACATGTGCTAAGTTGATAATCATTTTGACACATGGAAAAACACTTCCAAAGTTTTTCTGAGGAGAGCAGCATGACGTTTGTATGGCTCTATTGTTAAGAGCATAAACAGTAACCTGTCCTCTGCTCTCCGTAAGCAAGAATTTTCTGTAATCAAATGTGTGATCAGGCCACGTTCCATTGCTTACATGGCAAAAAGGGAACAAAGCAGGGCATGCTGGGAATAGAGAATATATCCTTTTTGATAGATGTACAGAAGTAAAGACCTAGGTTTTCCACATCAACATCAATATGCATTTAACAATTAGGTGCTGAACTCTTACTGTGCATAAGGAGCCTTTTAGGTGCTAACAATGAAAGACACTTTGTATTGTGTGACTTTAGTGAGCTAGTCATCTTTATCTCCATTTGCACACTGGCAAAATGGAAATAATGAGAGGTATTGTGAAAACTGAATGATATGGTTAGTTAAAAACTCCTAGCCCTCAGGGCTGGAGAGATAATTCAGCAGTTAAGAGTGTGTGCTGCTCTTGCAGAGGACTCAAATTCGGCTCCCAGTGCTCATGTTGGGCATCTCTCAACTGCCTATAAACTCCAGCTCCAGGGGATCCAACACTTCTGCCTCTCTAGCCACCTGCACTCAATGTGCATATCCCTGTTCACATAAGTAATTTTAAAAGATAAAATAAATCTAAAAAATTCTCAGCCCTTGTAAAAAGCTTAATAAATGATGTTACAGATATTTTTACTGTTGTGTTCTCAAGAGTATATCTTGAGAGCAATTCCACATAAAGAGCATAGAAATTCGTGGTAAAAATGATGTATGTTTTTATAAACGCTGTAGTGTTCTAGACAACACTACAGTTTGTATCTGCTAACTTCAGTGCAGATCTCATGGAAGATGATTTATATGTCTCTTCATATTCTTAACTCACACTTTATAAGACTGAAATTCATGGGAATTTGTACAGTAGCATTTTGGTTCTTCTTTTTGCAGTTCAACATGTTGTCTAACATATTTTGATTATTTAAATCATTTATTCAATAATCATTTTAAAGAATAAACCATAAATGCTCAGTGGGAAGGAAAACCAGAAAAGTATAACATTTCTTTAAGTATCATATGTAAAGATAATATGTATACATATATAAGTATATGTTTAAGTATAAAATAAGCAAATATAAAATTTTATTTATATGGCACACATATGAAGGTATCAAACAGTAGAAATTAAAAACAATGTTTAACTCCATGATAATAAATATAGATGCAACTTTACTTAAAATGGAGTTGTGTCTCAATAAACCCATTATAATTTTAAAATGCATTTAATGTACATGTGACAAGATAGAATGCATTGAGGAGCCTATCTCAGCAATACAATACACTGCAGAGCGTCCATCATTTACCATGGTGATCACCATGGCTGGCTGACTGGGAAGTATGGTTCATTGCTGCTACCTAGCATGACAAGGGAAAATCACACATGTGCACTAGTCCAGAAAGGAAATCAGAATGTAAAACCATTCAGTCTCTAGTGCTTCCAAAAGGAACAAATAAACAAATTCAGTGTAAGATTTCACCTGAATGTGTATTGGTCTTATACCACATTCAAGTAGAAAACTCAGAAGTTGACCAACCACAAGTCAAGGACTTGTGTGTGTTGTGATCGTTTATCCAGCCTGGGTTGAAATGCTTAAGAATGCTTTCTGGAGGACACAGGGATTATTCCTTGAAAAATGGTTAAGCAAGTGTATGTAGGGCTTGGTGCTAGTATGACTAAATGGAACAGTAACAGTAGAGTCATTGTAAGCATTTAGGGGAAACCATGCTGTACACATACATAAGGAGTTAAGTCAGTTTCAGAACACATTCAAGCAATCTGGCTTATCAATCAGAATATGAGACAAAATGCTGTCATGAGCCTAAAAGTGTGAGGTATCTAGAAGAAAGAAACTAAGAGTGGCAGAAATTATGCAGACCTACGTTCTCCAAATCAAGAACATCAGAGCTCTCTGAACCAACCATGCATCCAGATCAAAATTAACCAGATCCTCGATTTTGACCATTCCCAAGACTATACTATCTTGGCTACCACTGCCATCTCAGGACCTTTCTCAATATAATTTCTCAACAGCATGTGAATTTACCTTCTCTGAGTCTCACTTTCCTCGGTTTCCAGTAATAACCATCCCTGCTTTGACTGTGATCTTGGTGTTATTGTAAGAATTAAATGACTTCATGAAGATGTAAAGATTTGGTAAGCCATTGACAATGTTCTGTCTAGTTCTTCTGCATCAGTTGCAGTGGGCACCTGTGTCTAATGAGATTGGTGTGTACTGATTAAGTTGTATCATCTTAAGATTGCTATTGGAGGTCGGTGCACTGAGGTATACTTCCAATCCCATGACCCAGGAGATAAAATCAGAAGGATTATAACAAATCCAGGCCAAGTCTAGTGTATCTAGTGAGATCCAAGTCAATCAGAGCTAGCCAGTGAGACCGTCTTAATATATATAATAAAAAAGATCAGATATAGAATAGATGTTTCCAAGAATGTCCAACAAACCAAGAGTTTCCTTTGCACAGAACCATGCTTGGTGATAATAAACAAAAAGCAGAAACAAAGCAAATAAATAATACCATAATTGTCCAGTCGAGTGTGTCATCCTGTGTTACAATGACACTTAGCACATCTTCACTTCTTTGTGAAGTGACATGATCCTCATGACAGCATGAAGAAGTGCAGAAAGCACTTCTCCTGTCAGCAGGGGAGCCTGGAATTGGATCTGGGCTTTCTGACTTCCCAAATAGCCTTGTCAGTGTCCTTACCTACCCCTGTCTAAAACACTTCTTAACACAAATTTCTAAAGGATTATTGACATGGAAGGATAAAAAAAGAAAGGAAAAAAATCAAAGCATCGCTTGTTCTTCCCTATCTCAGCAGCACGGCAGAGATTGCCCTTCTGGATGTCAGGTGCCCTTGACGCCATCACAACCAGCTTTAATCATCCTGCAGGTGTGGCCTTACCTGCTGCTAGCCTGATGCCCTTCTGCTTTGCCCAAATGTTAGAAGGATGGATTTACAGTTAAATCAATATTTAATCTAATGTACCTCTCTTGACTCCATTTGTAAAATGGTGTGGAGATCTTGGATAAGAACATAAGCCTGCAAGCTGAATCAAAGCTATTTGCAAGACAGCAAACTCAAGAAGGAGAGATACTGATAAATGTAGAAAGGGGGAGGTTCCCTTGGCAAGAAGCTATGTCCTCTATTTCCTTGTCCTCTCCTTTTATTACAGATATAGAAAAATGAAGTCAATAGTCACTTAATTGTGCTTTGCAAAAGAGAGTTGGGATTCCCAACAGCCCAGAGATGTTACAATAATGAAGAAAAATACTTTAATAATATGAGTAAGAATTCTTTTCAGTCCTATATCATATTGCATCTTTGAATATTTTAATTATTTGGAGAGGAGAAGGTACTCTGCATGCCATTTTTCCATGTAATAAAGTAAGAAATAAGCTTATAGAAACTAAACAAAACAAATGTTTCATGAATTGTGTAGATCCTAAGTCGATTGCTACATTTTTAACTGGTCTTTATTCAAAATGATTTGTCTCAAGCCACTGAAGTATTAGTTTCAAACTAGAAATGAATTTGGCCCAGTCTTTTAGAAATTGGTTGAAATTCAATTTCCAAATCTGGGAAATAAGCCATTGTTTACGGAATGGGAATGGAGATGCAAGTGGGCTCAGAAGATAGAAAGAGAAAAGGAGAGATGAAAGGAAAGGAGCGAGGAGAGTGTTAGTAAAAGCCACTGTGGTCAAACAGACAGAGAAACACAGGGATAAAGCACGTTGGAATCACAGTCCTTTATGAAGCTGAGTGGGAAGAGTTTGCCTCTAGTTATCTGAAAAAAATCAGAATCTCTTACTAGCAAACTTTTGTGTCTCTTTTTGTTGACAAGAACAGACTCAAAAGTTTCCATTTCAATGGATTAATCTACTTAATTTGGAAGTGTCCTTGTCCTCTCTATGCTAATATATTGTCCCACATTCTATAATGTTCCCCATGGCTATGTTTTTGATTGACAGTAAAATCACAGCAAGGGATTCAAACCATAAATTCACAATTAAGTGATGCTGTGAGGCATATGAAATGAGCAGTGTTTCATCAGTGGATTCTATTGCCTGATTCTAAGCATCAAAAAAGTGCCTTTAACTGCAGGACACCATCAGAATCATGTTGTTATATGGACAGAAGGTTTTAGCAGCAAGCTTTTCAATGCACAGTTTCATCCAGTAACGACTACTCTTAATGCTACTCATGGTAACTGGGGCTTTTGGAAGCCAAGTCAGATTCAGGACAGGAAGTACATTTTCATAAGACATCTATAAAAATTTTGGATTTCCTTAGTGATAAAACCTCTTTTGCTAATCTCCTTGGGCCCCTGTTCCCAAAGTCTTCTCAAACATATTCATCATCAGAAGTGCAGTGCTTAGTGTGCGAATCCAGCTTCAAACCAAGTCCATTCTCCCCTTCAACCCAAAGACCTCTAAACTCATCCTCAATTACAAATTTGGAGCTTTTTCTGGATCTAAATAATTTCATTTGAAAATGTAACCAATATCTAATTTTGCACAATTGGTACTCTTGATGGCCATAAAATTTTAACTACTTCAGTTGTTTGCATAAGTGACAATTTTGTTGTAAGCATTCAATTAGGGGCATTCTTGTCCTTATTAAAGTACACATGAGTGGTCATTTGGTTTTATGTGACTGCTTAAACACCCATCTTTTCCCCATGCACTTGTCTGATTATATCAGTGCCCAAGAGTGTGTTAGAAAAAGTCAAAATAAAAGTAAAAGCATATGGATAAGCCACGTGGAAACCACAGTCCTCTATTTCCTCCTTAGGAGAACACATTTCCACTGTGAACATCTGATAATGACCTTTACTGGACTGTTTGAGGCTTAACCGAACAATCAAGTAGAAATCATAAACTATGCCTTAACTGACAGTGTAAATTATATCACTTCTGTTGCATTTACCTCAAACATTTAAATCAATACCTAAAAAAAAATCATGTCCAAGAATTCTTAGTGGATATTGTTGTGGTTCGATTGAGAAATGTCCCCTATAGGCTCATGTATTTGAACAGTTACTTCCCAGTTGATAACACCGTTTGGGAAAGTTATGGACCATTTTCGAGGCGGTGCCTTGCTGGCTGAAGTACATCACCAGGTTTGGGCTTTAGGAGTTTGTAGCCTCGACCTGCTTCCTGTTTTCTCTTTCTGCTTCCTGTGTGTGGATGAAAAGTGATGAGTCAAGTTCCTCCCCCTGCCACTGTGCTTAATCTGACTTCTATGGGGCCCTCACCCATGATGGATTCTGTCCCTCTGGAACTGTAAGTTAAAATAAACTCTTTCTTTCTTAAGTTGCTCTTTGTCAGGGTATTTTGTCACAGGCACAGAAAAGTAACTAATACAATGTGTTCCATCATTTAGTCAACAAATATGTATCAACTGAATAGTCTGCCTGAAGCTTTGGAAGATACTAAAATAAATGACCTTCTCTGCACTTGGCAAGTTCTATATGATTTGAATGAATGTCCCCAAAGATCCAAATACTTGGTTCCTAGGGTAGAAGTATTAAAAGGTTTGTGGCACTTTAAAATGTGGGATCCTAGGCAGGAATGTTGGTACATGACTATAATTCCAGTTCTCAGGAGGCTATGGCAAGAGAGCCACAAGTTTAAAGCCAGTCTGGGCCACAAAGTGAGACCTTATCTCCAAAACTAAAAGGAAGGGAGGGAACTGAGGCCAGTGGAAGGTCCCCTGGTCATTTAAGGGTGTGGCCCTAAGAGGGATCAGGAGACCCAAGTGTTATCTTCTGTAGCGTGACTTGAGATTTGTACGTGACTGCCATCATTGCTCCCACCATGATAATGGATAGGACCACTTAACCTTAGACTTTAATCTCCAGAACTGTGATCCAAAATAATCTCTCTTATTTTTAAGCAGCCTGTTCCAGGTATTATGTTGTACTAACACAAAGCTAATACAGAAGATTATAATCTAGAGAGGTTGATTATGCAAATCATGATACATAGTAAAATGTTCCAGAAGGAAGATATGGACTAAGTGCTGGCAGAGCTTAGAAGAGGTTTGCCTGGTGTGTGTGGAGGGCTATAGACAAAAGAAGCCTTGGGTTAGAAAAAGTTTATACTGAAGAGTTTGTTCCTTTCCATTCAAGGACACTTGACTTTTATGATCTGTGAAGATGATTATACAAAGATGTGCTCAAGAAACTAAATGGGCCCATGTTGAACAAATATTTCACCTGTATGCTCCTAAATTTTTTAACTATGATAGTAAAACGCACGCACACACACACACACACACACACACACACACGCATGCACGCGCACACCCCTCAAGCCTCAAAGCATCTCTTGGAGAAGATTTGCTCCATCGTTAATGCAAGAGGGAAAAAATACAAAACCAAAGTTACTGAAATGTTATAACATCTGAATCGTCCTTTTTATATTATATTTATTATTTTTATTTTATGTATATGAGTGTATTACCACATGTATGTAAGTGTATCTGTGTCATGCAATGCCCACAGAGGTCAGAAGAAGGTATCTGCCTGGAAATGGAGTTATAGATGATTGTTAGCCACCATGTGGGTACGGGGAATTGAACCCAGATCTTCTGGCACGCATTGTTTATATTTTATCCTTGGATTTGGAAATAGGGCAGAGCCTCCTTAGTAATTTGTTTAGCACAAAATAAAACTTCCGCAACCACAGGAGTTAAACTTTAGTCTATATTTATTTGTTCAAAAATTTACCTACAAATTTAGATGCTTTTGATGCACAAGAAGTCTTGGCTTTCCCCATGTTCAGATTGTTTGGCAAAAAAAAAAAAAAAAAAAAAAACAGAGATGAAGGTAGAAAGTGCCTCAACGGTCAAACTTTTCATTTTACACGTGAAGAAACTGGGATCCAGGGAGGTCAATGATGTGTCCAAATTCCCACTACAATGTGGTGGCAGGGTTAAGAATCAAGCACAGGTTTCTGCCACCTTCCAATGGTGGGCCTGGGATTGACTGAGCATCAGATATTTAAGCTGTTATGAATTATGCAGAAAAGTATCATAAAATTGATAGTAAAAAAATTCTGAATAATGCAGACTAAAAAGAAGCTCTTCCTTCTTTCTGAAAGTATATAACAAGATACTTTATTAAGTGTAGGAATCCACCAAGTAAAAGCCAGGTGCTAGACATTTATTATGAAGAGGCAGAGAAAATGAATTAAGTATTTTCTTGGTTTTGTTTAGATATCAAGGGACTAATTGATAAAAAAAAGTCTCATGTATTTCTTCTGTACTTTCTGGGGAAGGCAATTACATGGTTAGAATGCAGTTTTCACCTCTAGGCAGATTATTAGTTCCACTAAAGATTTACAAAACACTCAGATGCTATTTACAACCAGTGGATACTTGTAGGTAAACCTTAGGCCAGGAATGTATAATATCTGTATGTCTAGAAGTCTTCAGCTGCTCAGAGCTGAATCTGATAAAAATCTATCTACAGATGATCAAGGAAGATAGACTATGCAGTAAGGATAAGTATGACATTACACTTTACGTTTACAAAACAGTCTAAGGCTATCTTGTAGTCATACTTTACAAAAATGCAGAGATCAAACCAGTGTCACAAAGCAATTAAGAGACAGAGGAGGAAAGAATTGTCATCCTGTGTAGATGTGGTTAATTCTGACTGCTAACTCGATTGGTCAGAGATTAGTGAAACTCACCTCTGGGTGTGTGTCTGTGAGTATCTTTCCAGAGAAGATTAACTATGAGAGGGAGAGTAATGGAAAGTCAGCTAGGACAGAGATGGAGTAAAGGGGGAAGGAGGAAACATGCATTCCTTCTTTCTGCACCTTGGCCACCATGATGTGAACTTCCCCACTCCACCACACCATCCCAGCCAGGATGAAATGAAATATGTGAAACTTTGAGCAAAACAAATGTTTCCTGCCTTAAGCTACTTCTGTTAGGTATTTTGTCACAGTGATGAAAAGCCTAACACACCAGCAAGAACACGAGCAAATGGGTTTGGTGAGCCAGTTCTGGGTGTGAGCTGGTGACTAACGGGTGGGGACTAGGGCAGAGGCCTGGGGCCCAAGTCAGTCCTGCTGAAGGTAGGAGTGCTCATATTATGTTTCTGGGCCGCCTGTGTGCCCAAGCGGTACCTGTATTTCACTGAAGATCATCAGAGCCAGCTGAGCAGTATTAGGTCTCCCTGAAATGACCACTCTGATATAGCTTCAACCTAATAAAATAACTTAATGGAACTTTTGCCTCTGATCAGATGGTTTCAGGCCCAGGTTAGGAAGACTGATCACATTCTTTCTGTGGCTCTTGCATCCTCCCTCAGCTGGAGCTGGCCGAATGGGCCAGTGATGGGATTGGATGGGTACCACCTCACCGCGTGTGCCTGTTTTACTGGGAGGAATATTGTGAGACGTACATAAATTTTTTTAACAAAAGAATGAAAGTTTTTCTGTTTTTTTCTTCTCTATGTTGAGAAAATGGAAAGAAAGAATAATGGACTTCATTTTAAAGACAGTCAGAGAAATTGATCTTTTCATTTGTATGACCACAAGGAGTTTCACACTTTGATTTGAAAAGATGAGCAAAATTCATAGCCTATTAAATGCCTTGGAATTCAGATGAGTTTCCTCCATGGAAAGGAGATCTTGTGAGAAATTTAAGCCTTGCTGTCCCCATTCTGGAAAGGTGACCTTACTTCACTTTTAAAGTGACACATTTGTACATGCATAAATATGACTTTATATAAATTATTTAGACTATGATGGGGACATAAGAGCTCAGGTCAGGAATGAACAGATAAGCCGTCAGGAGACTAAAGGTCAGCAGAGATGAATAGTGCAAAATATTTTCACCTCATAAAATCATTAAGAGTTGATGATTATTTTTCTATCCCAAAACTGCTTGGTCACCTTGACCTGACCTTGGAAATATCAGAGAGAATACATCTGTTACAGTCTCTAGGTATGTCCTCACAAAAAATAAACATAAAATTTTAAGATTATAATGTTTTTCTTAAAAAATTAATAGAGGCTCACAAACATATCAGGCTGGTTGTACCAGTAACATCTTCACCCAGTATGAATTTATTAAGTTGATTTCCTATTGTTGAAATGTCAAATTAAAGACATGCATATAATTTTGATTTGGAATTTTATTTTAAACAAGAATTAATGGCAAAAATTTAAAAAAAATTGTAGGTATTACTATCTTCTTTTCTGTTCACTTTTGCATGATGATCTTTTAAGAAAAAACTAGATATGGTGACTGATGACCACGTCTATAATTAGCTCAACTTTCTCATTAAGGAATGCTGCCTTAAAAATAAGGATATTTCCAAGAATAATGGCTCATCTAATTGGAGATCATTATCAGCAAATTAGAATGTATTTGTGAGTTGTGTTAATGATGCATGTGAAGTGTATGAGCTGATGTCCTGGCATACAAATATGGTGAATATCTTTGTCTTGCTCATTCTTAATAAATGTTGCTTTTTATTATTTTTTCCCTTTTTTTGATATTAGGATAGTTATGTGAATATGTGGGTGGATGGATGGATGAATGGATATATGGATACATAGATACCTGGATGGATGCATGGATAGATAGATGAATTGGAGAGAGAGAGATAGGGCATCTGTATGTCAGTCAAGGGTGGGAGAATTGCAAAGTTAGTGCTTTTCTTTGGACAATTTCATTCGTAATCAGGTATGAGTTAAACTGAATAAACAAGACATCTTGGTGAAAGATGCCTTAATGAAAAAAAAAGCTATAAAAGGAATGTTCAGTTTTATTAATATTTTAAGTGGCATGTATTAGATGTTGATTCAGCACTAAAAATATGACTCATTAAAGGAAAATCTGTATTTTAAGAAATTGCATATTTTTATTTTCCATTTTCTTGGGCATATGTGTGTTTTGTTCATGTGTGTGTATATATGCATGTTTGAATGTGTGGGCACACAAGTGTCTGTGGGTGTGTGTGTGTGTGTGCACATGCATGTGGAGACCCAAAGTTGATGTCAGGAATGAAATCATTTACTGAATTTCTCTTCCACCGTGTCCATTGAGGCAAGGTCTCTCAGTTGAACCCAGAGCTCACTAATATGACTAGTCTTGCTAGCCAGCTTGCTAAGGAATTCCCTGTCAGGCAGACACTTGAGGCTTGCTGATCAGATAGCCTAGACTAATTAGGGAGACCTAGCCAGTGAGAGAGCCTGTCATAAAACACAGGTATCGTCGTGTCAGTTATTGTCGTGTCTCACCACTCAAGGCCAGCCCGAGTGGACTTTGGGGAGCCAGCCAGAGGGGTTGGGGGTGAGTAGACGCAGAGTCAAGCTGCAGACTCCGGGAGTTGGATGGGAAGCAGCCCAAGCACGTGGCACTGCCAACTCACGTGGCCCTGCATACTTGCGTGGACTGCAAACTCATTTATTGAATAGGTGCACAGCTCTTATAGGCCTGGATAGCCAATGACCTTGTGGAGTGGGGTCCCAAATACAGCCAATAGTAAGTCTGTCCCCAGGTACGCACATTCTTTCCAGATGTTGGTCTCACAACTAGCCAGAGCAGAACGCCACACTCACAGGAACCATGCCTCTATTCCTCCTAGCAGGTGGCCTGTCTAGGCCCACCTTGCATTATGCCCAACACACAGGTGGGTAGGACCTGATAAAAGACACCCAAAGTTGTTCTCTAGCCCCACATGCACACACACGTGCACCTGCATGCACATGACATGCACAAAACATGTACACAAACACATCAAAATATTTTAAGAGGACTTCATCATGCATGTCTTTGCAACATGTTACAGAATTCTGAAGAAATAATCCAAAAGAAATTTAAAATAACATGAAACTAACTTGGGTTATTTTCAGGCAAATGTATCCACCTATACAATTATGTGAATTAGTCCAGTTTCATGCCTCTTATCCTCACCATAGTTACCCTTTCTTAGGAACAGCTGACTGAACCATCTCCACTACATCCATCTCTCTCCTGAAAAAGGCTCACCTTTTCCTGGAACAGCCCCTAACAATCCCTATGCCCTTAGTTACATCTTCTCTAAGTTAACCCACAAACCCCAGGACAATCCCAGCAGGCACACCAGGTGCCAGGAGGTTCCAGGGCACAATTATTGCTTCCAGGATCCTTTTCACTTTTGAGTCTTGAAAATAAAGACTTAAAGAAGAATTGTACCTCATGTGTGTGACTGTGGGAAGTTACACACTTAGTTTAACCTCAGAACAATGAACTAACCTTAAAAAAATATTAATGGCTTGGGATGGTTGTAATAGCTGCTTGTAATAGGTAGTAAAAGAGAGTCTTGGATTGAAGCCAAATGCCCCTTCGGTGGAAAAGATAATTGCTTAGAGAAAATGTACACCAAAGAAGACGAATGGTTCACGACATCTTAACATGGTAAATGATGGTGAAATGCCATTAGGGAATTAATCTTTAACCTATGTGAGCTAGAAAGTTGAGTGAGGAAAAAGCTGAAAATATCCTTTTATCAGCTTTGGAACAAAAAAAAGAAAGTCCCAGGGGAGCTATATCTCCCCTGGAAAGTACGGGGTCTTCCCTGAGCTTGTGCCCTGATGAATTGAGAGCTTTCTAAAGATGCACTTTTAACACACTTCTGTGAACATCTGTGATTTTACTGAATAATTTTCTTCTCTTTCTGTATGTTCTTCATCATTTTTCTAAAGTTTAGCATCTAAAATCAGATATATTCGACAATTGAAAGAAAAGATCATTATCAAGTTTCTCCGCTCCCGTTTTGTATGATGCAGCGTGTCCTGGGCCACACGGTCTGCAAACATGGCGTTTGGGAGCGTTTGCTGTCTCTTCATAGCCTTCATTCTCTTAGAGCGTCTATGCTTCTACTGTTCCAGGTGCTTTGTCGTCTGGACCTTGCAGTGCTGGAACAATGCTGAGGTCAGTGGTCAGAGATTTAACTGTAGCCATTTTAAGGTTATGGCCTGGAAAATACTGATCAAAAGATGTTAATGAAATGAAGATTGAAAAGTTCCTCACTCTTTCAGGCTGTTTGCTCCTATGAATGACCCAGGTCTTATTCATTTGACTAGTGTTGCCAACCTACTATGTGTCAGAACCTATCTAAGGGACTGGAATTAGAGAACTCTATCCTTATGTGGTTTGCATGGAAATGGCCACAGTGTCATTTCTCAGGGATGCGCTTTAATTGACTAAAGCCAGTATGTGACTTCCGGTCCCCAGGCTAGATAGAGCAGACACAGGCACAAGGGACAGTGAGAATCTTGGACTTGTAGAAAGCCTCTAGAAATCACCTCCTGTTGCAGTTGGTGGTGTAGTGAGGTAGTATACGCACAGAACTTCTTTGTAGATGTGGGGGTGGTTCAAGAGTTATTGGGGAGCAGTTGAGGGGTTCCAATATGCTACTCTGTATTACTTTTCTATAATAAAATGCCACAGGCTCAGTGGTGTCATGTCTTCATATGTTTTCCCTTTTTCTGAATCTCTTTGAAGTATCTCTGCATACTGGGTTATGTCCCAGCCTAATAATCTGATTTGAATTTAATTACTCCTTTAAAGACCTTATGTCTAAGAGCAGTTACATTCTAGGTCCTGGGATGCCTAGCCTCAGAAATATTTCTGGTTTAGTTACAGAAACTAATAAGTGAACCTTGCGGTTTGGGCTGCTTTCAATTTTTTTATTCTATGTCATTTGCATGGAAATATTCCTATTGCACACCAAGTCATCAAGGTCTTTGATGATACCATTTTTCACAGAGTACTCTGATAATTTGTTTAGATGTTAACCTACGGTACTAGGTTGTGTGTAGACCTTCTTGTAGAGTTCTGAGGTAGCATAGGATATGACATAGCAAGGGGGCTCATGAGAGATGGCTGAGCTGATCTTTGTAACAGACTCCACTCTCATGATAATGAACTCACTCCCTTCATGATCTCTTAATCCACTAATATAAGGATAGATAGATTATAAAGTAGAGTCTCTAAAACCCATTGTTTTAGGGTCTCCAAAATGTTCTATCTCCAGATATCAGTATACAACTTTGAGGATTTATTTTCTAAAACATGAATTCTGGGGACAAAACTGAAAACCATAATAGTCACAAAAATAGGTGTTTATAGGGCTAGAGATATGGCTCAGAGGTTAAGAGCATTTGCTGTTCCTGTAGAGGACCAGGGCTCAAATCCCAGGACCCATATTAGGTAGCTCATAATTTCCTGTAACTCCAGCTCTAAGGCATACAACACACTTTTCTGGCCTCCAAGTGTACCTGCACAAATATATACCATACAGACATACACATGAATAAAAATAAAATAATTTTTAAAGTGTTTAGAATGATCTCATATGTAAAAAAAGTAGCATGTGTTTTTATATATATTAAATTACATAGGAAAAACATCTGAAGGGAAATATACCAAACCTTTAATAGCTACTAGTTTGGAGGTCTCTGCTGAGAAGTGAAAGTTACTATTTTCTTTTTACTTTGTAAAAATTTCTAGTTTTTAAACATTTTATTTATTAGTTTTTGTTTTATATGTATGAATGTATTGCTTGCCGTGTATGTAAGTGCACCTGTGTCATGCGGTACCCACAGAGGTCAGAAGAGGGCATTGAATTCCCTGGAACTGGAATTATGGATGGTTGTTAGCTGCTGTGTGGGTGCTGGGAAACAAACTGGGGTCCTCTGTAAGAGCAACCAATGTTCTTAACTGCTGAACCATCTCTCTAGCCCTAAATAAATCTCTAGATTATTTTATAAGAATATAAAGCTATTTTCTAGGCAAAGATAATGCATATTCACTGTAGAACATTATACCTGCAGGTAAAGATTTAAAATAATTCCATATGAAATGTTGCTACCAGGGGTTCCCCTTCTGGCCCTTTGAGAACAGTCTTCCAAGCTTTGCCTGGACATCAGGACTGCAGCCAGCACTGAGGGCAGTGTCTTAGCCTGGCTCACTGCCAGCCCCGGGACTGAGACCTGCAGTACCCTCCATCACTGCCAATGCAAGGTCGCAGGATTCTGTCTCCATTCCATTGTCAACCCCTTCTTGCTTCTCCCTGCTCTGAAGAGCTAGCCTCCTGAATTCCTCACCTCCTCCCCTTCTCTCTCCTTGCATCTGATCTCTAGGCAGTTGAATTTAGCTGATGTTTCCTTTCTTCCTGGTATTTTTTTTTTCTATTTAATTTGAACTTTTGGAAGCATGACTACAATTAGAGAAATTCACATATTAGAGCATTTTTCACTTAGTATAATGATGTTTATATAAGGTTCATTTAGTTCTTAAATCAAAATTTTGAGAACATCATCACACTGGTTTTACAGAAAAACTGAGGGTCAGGGAAAGTGAAGAGATCTTCCCTGTGCTTTTACTGCTAGTGCAAAGCAGAAATGGGACAGAAACTTCTGGCTCCAAAATCCATACTCGTAGGTATTAGGGTTCCTCAAAAGGAACCACCACTTTGATCACAAACTAAAGCTAATAAAATATGTTCTTCCACTTCTAGTTTTATAAAGCCATTGCCCATTGCTAACGTCTCCAAAACCTCCTCTTACCCGATATGTAGAGTTATGACATCATAGGATGATGATATTATACAGAGAGATTTAAGACAGATACACAGAGGCACTTAGGAACATTTTTATTTTTTAATATAAACAGCATCATTTTATGTATTTGTGAACTATTGTTTACATTTCAAAGTGCGTATTTATTTTGGGGGATGGCAGCAGGAAGATCAGGAGTTCAAGGTCATCCTCAGCTACATATTGAGTTTGATGCCAATATGAGTACACGAGACCCTGTCTCAAACATAAAAAGACAACAAAAATCAATAATTTATTGTTATATCTGTTCCAGTCATCTTCAATTTATGTATAGCGATTTTATGATAATCTATTGTATGAGTGTGCTATAATCATTTAACTGGCCCCCAATGCTATCATTTATGCTATTTATAAACTCTGCTTTTATAAAAGCAGGCCTTTGCTTCCAACAGGATTTCAGAAAGCTTAGTGGCAGTGAGAGACTCTGGCCTGAAACCAGCTGGTTGTGTTCTTCTGAGGTCTTGTTGCTCACTCATGGCCTTATGAGGCATTGGCAATTGCCTGAGTACTTATTCCAACATCTCCAATCTTATTTGTAGAGGACAAAAATAACACTGGGTTGTCAACTGTGTGAATTGGGGAAGTCAGCCAACAAGTTGCTGTGTAATCTTAAGCAACAAATGATGACTTTGGCAACCAACACCCGTTTCTTTTTCTATAAAGTAAGACCTTCCAACTCTAACACTTAACCTCTATTACTGCTAAAGACAAGAATAACATTTTGCTAGTCTAACATCTTGGGTTTTGAAAAATCATATGCATACCATAAAGGGTTATCTTGCCTCATTGAAGGTTCAAATAGCACAGTGATAAGACCATATTAAAAGCATTTTTAAAACCCACGGTAAAGAGTCCATTGTGCTCCATTAAATCCCCTCATGCTTTGAACCGCTTTAGTTACTGTATTTCCTGTAATGGGATTTGCGCCAGGGCCACGTTAACACCATTCCACATTTGACTGTGCTATTACCCACTGAGCTTGAATCAATTGAATGAAAGAGGCCTTTTCAAGTGTATTGATTTTCATTTATCCAAACTCATCTGTTTGCTTTCCTGCATGCTCACGCACAAAAACAGAGCTGAGCTAAACTTCTTCACCCGTGTTGCCAATTTTGCTTAAATATTTAATCCTGGAATAGCCATGTGGCAAACACTGGCGTAAGAATCGCAGAATTTCCACTGGAAACACAGTTGTGTTTTTTTTTATGGGTGACACAAGGGTTGAAGGTTCTTCTCATGTCAAAGAGAATGCTGCTTAAAGAATGGCACTGTAAACAACATGGCCCCCTTTCCACCTGAAAATAACAGCCCTTCCACCTTCCTAACCCTTCAGATTCATTCTCCACCTCCAGAAACTGGACTGAAAATGGGAAGCTATGTAGTGTAGTCTAGATAGTGAAAATTTGTCCTCACTGCATGGAGTTAATTTTTCCACTGCTCTCTTCCAAATCAAACTCCTGTTTCTTCGACTGAAGATCAAGTTGAAAATCTGGACAAAAAGAAGAGTGTAAATAGAGAAACAAAGATTCCTTACATTCCTAGACTGATGTGTGTGTGTGTGTGTGTGTGTGTGTGTGTGTGTCTGTACATCTATGTGTCTGTGTGTATGAGAGAGAGAGAGAGAGAGAGAGAGAGAAGACTGAGAGATTGATTTTGATACATGGTTAGGATTTTTTGAACAATTTTCATTGAGTTTTTATGCATTTCATTTAATATATCTTCAGTAAATTTAGACAGCCTCCCACAACCCCCCCACCAGATTTCAGGTATTCTCCCATATATGTTAAGTCCTGTCCAACAGTTAGGATTTGGGAGATGGAAACATTTTAACAACTGAATTGCACTGGCTGGATACTGTGTGACTGTTTAGTGCAGGGTTAAATGAGATGTCCCAGACTTCAAGTAAATAAGTCTTGACTTCTCCTCAGGTAAATCTTGAAATTTATTTGGACAGGGAATAAATTCTGTCTGAGGCAAAACAAAGGTCAATATTTCTTTGGAGCTGTAACAAATATTTCTCTATGCTGAAATATATGTTATGGTTAATGACTAAATATTATCCAATGACACAGTCTAATTATGATGCATCTTTCTTTTGGACTTAAAGCTTTTGGCTCAATTAAGATTTGAAGGTAGATGTTTGCAAAAAGCCTGGTCATGACTAAGTACTCACTGTGAAATGAGTGACTAGAATTCATTTACCACCAGGTCAAGGTGCTTAAATGAACCAGAAATAAAAGGGCAGTATTGAAAAAATTAGCAACTAACTTTAACAAATTTGAAATATGACCCTGATTGATGATTGAATTCATTATTTCTTTTATGCATCTCTGTGCTCTCTGCAGTGTTAGGTCATTTCTGAGAGATGATTTATGGAAACAATTTTTAGGAAAAAATACTTTCCTTTCAAAAATTACTACACTGTAGTAAATTTTAAGATGCTGTGATTCTCTTAGAGGCTAGGAATAATGTAGAAATGAATCTTCTGGAAAATTATAATCTCCATTGGGGGCAGCAGCAGATATGTACACATGACATTGTGTGTTAGTTTAGGAACAGAGATTTGGAATCTCAGTGAGTCTGAGTTCCAGCTCTGGCTTCTGACAAGATTTCCTGAACCTTAGTTTCCTGACTGGTATAAACAAGATGATATAATTGTTCTCATTAGGCTATTGTGAGAATTAGAGATTTAGAAAGCTCTGGAAATATCTAAAGGAGAGTGCTCTGTATCTTTGATGATGTTTTGCTTAAGTGGCACCCATAGGGAAAAGATTGCAGAAGGAACACAATCACTTGATTTGGGATGAACAGAGAGCCAAGGTCTTACTCTTCCAACTGTATAGCAAGGTCTGGCAATACTTCTAGGCAGAGAGAGGATTTGAACCAGGAATTGACAGACCCATGGTTCTTGAGATGTAGAGAAGCAATGAGTGTTAAAACTGCCAATAAAACAAATAATCTCTCTTGCCTTGGTCCTGAGCCCATCCTCCCTTTGATTAATTACTGTTCTAGTGTCCATTCTGGGTTTTTCTATTATATGTTGTAACTGATTCTTATTGGTCTCCATAAAGGTTGGCACTTTGCCTGTTTTTCTTCAATTCCCCCAAAGGAAAAGTCACTTCAAATAACAAATAACATTAATAATAAAATAGTAAGGGCCAATGAGATAACTAAGTGGGTAAGGGTGCTTGATGCTAAGACCAATGACCCACATGCTGCAAGGAAAGACCCAACTCCAGCAAGCTGTCCTCTGCACCACGGCACACGTGTGAACACACACAATAGATAAATAAATGTAATTTCAAAACAATTTAAAGAAATAGAGTAAGAAAAGCTGGAAACAATCAGGAATCACAACTCACAGGAATCACATTCTGGTTGATGAATAGTAAATAGTCTGCTGAAGATCTTGACAAAGTACATAGTAGCCATAAATATCTTTCTCTGTTAAAAAAAAAAAAAGATCATTGTCTCTAAGTGGGTACATCACAGTTGGTTGTATAGATATTGGCATAGTCTAATAATCCCTTCAATGGGCATTTTAGTCTAGTCTTTGCTTAAAAAGACATGTCACACATCTATGACAACCATCTCGGCACATTCATTTTAGCCACTTTAAAAAGACACATATGGATCTAATTTACAAATTGCTGAATCATAGTCCCTCACATGGCAATAACATTATATATTTTTTTAGCCCACTTTTATCATAGCCCTAAAAGAAAATTTCTAGAAGATCATTGAAGGGATTAACTTCACAGCTATTATTGGTGTTTACACACAGAAAGGACAAGAAAAGCCACTATACTTCAATCTTTGATTTTTTTTCTTAAAAAAAGCAACTAGCCAAAGTCTTTTGAAAATAATTTTTCAAATAAAAACTTAAGAAATAGGAATGCATAATTATAGTTATGCAAATTTCATAATTTGCGTTAAAACAATATCTGAGCAAAAGGAGAAGTTATGAAAAGGAAGAAAATGATAAGTTTCACTTCACTATAGAAAGTCTTGCCCATGAAACAACCAGGCTTTTTCATTTCAATGCCTGACTACACAATTAAAAGAATTGATTTTCCAGCAGAAGTGTTTGACATTCTGATGAGTCACTGTGGATTGTTGAACTGAACTGAATGATTTCCAAGCCCTTCTATAGAGGCTCTTATGAAGTAACACTAACTTAACTTGGTCTGTGCAGTTCTCCTCTCTCCTTTCTCCTGAGTGTATTGAAGAATTGACCTCCCTTTCATCATTAATGGGCAGCCTTGTTGCATCCAACATGCCACTTCCTGCCATTGTGTCTTGGTTGTTCACACTGCATCTTCTTGGTATGAATTTCTCATCTTCTTGGACTCATAGTGATTGTTCATTTTGATAAACCAGCAGTTTCGATGTATTTGTCAGAATCTCTATCACTTTCTTGATGTAATTCTTAGCCTTATCATTGTGAACTGGATTGGACTGTTTTGTTCTGTTGGTCTATATCCCATATATGACATTCTAATTCGTTTGTATTGTCATTATTTTTATTTTATATGTGTGAGTGCATTGCCGGCATGTAAGTAAGTACAGTGCTTGCAGAGGTCAGAAGAGGGTGTCTGATACCTTGGAACTGGAGTTATGGATGGTTGTTATCTGCCATGTGGGTGCTAGGAATCAAACCCAGGTCCTTTGCAAGAGCAGTCAGTGCTCCTAACCACTAAGCCATCTCTCCAGCCTGACATTCTAATTCTTAAAGCCTGAAATTTCCTTATTTCATTGTAGGAATTTGAGAACTAGAAAATCTTGGTCTTTAATTAGTCAAAGTGCAGGCCTCAAGATATATACATCTTCTGGCAATAAAATTATTTGTGATATCTAGAAAACAAATATAAACAGTTATAAATTGAAATATACAGAGATTCAATAAAAATGTTAAATCCAAAAGATAAAATAATCTGGGAAACACACTGAAACAAATAGCAAATGGAAGATTATCTATGAGCCCATATGTGTCCAAATCCTATAGTATGCACACCATTCAAAAACTAAGTTCATTTTCATAAGATACTTATTAAAGTAGGGTTATTTGTGTCACTGGTCAGATAATCCAATTTCCTCACTTTGCAGGAATATTAACCTCAGCATCTTAAAGAAAAGTAAAGATCTTACTGACATGAAATCAAAAGAATAAAGGGCTAAGGATGTAGCTCAGTTAGTAGAGTGCTTGCCTAGCATGCATGAAGCCCTGGGTTCAGTGCTCAGCACTATATAAAAAGGATGTGGTATCCAACAACTGTAATTGTTCTCTCACTGGGGAGGGAGAAATAGATGAATAAGAGATTGAAGTTCACCGTTATCCTCAGCTACATAATGAGTTCAAGGCCAGCTTTGGCTACATGAGCCCCTATCCAAAAAAAACAAACAACAAAACCCAGGGAAAATAATAAAATGACTATCTTTAAGTGACTACAGTTACTACATACAGAATATTGGTTGCTAGCCAATATGGAGATCTTGAACACTGTTATTAAGGAAACAGAACTATTAACAGCTCTATTTTATCCAATTACAGCAGAAACACATTTTAAAATTTTGCAGTTCTTGCAAACTAATGGTACTAGAAAGATAATAATCACTGTTAAACAAAAGTGTGAATGATTATCTATATAAAACACAAAGAAAAGACTGAAAGAGGAAAGATACTTAGAAAAGAATAATAAAGAGATATTGAAAACTAGGTGTGGTGGTGCATACTTATAATCCAGGCACTTGAGTGGTTGAGACAGAAGGATTGAAGGGTCACACGTTTAATGTTACCCTGAGCTATATAGAACAGAAAGTATTTAATTTAAAACATATTACAAACTGCCAATCAGTATCATATGTAATTATTAGGAAACAGTATGATTTTCACTAAAATCAGAAACAAAATGATTATTATTCTTATTAATTGCAATGGACAAAATTCCCAGTGTAGGTGCTGAAGAGATGGCTCAGTGATTAAGAGCACAGGTTGCTCTTGCAGAGGATGCTGGTTTGGTTCCCAGAACTTTTGTGGTGGCTCACAACCCTCTGTAACTCCAGCTCCAGAGGATTCAATGACTTCTTCTGCCTTCTATTGGTACTCATGTGTGTCATAAACTTACATACATATAAACAAATTGCTCATACACATAAAATGATGATAAATAAAATATTTTCAAAAATTCCCAGATTAATATTAAACAAAAGACATAAACCATAAGTCAAAATTTTAGGCAAGTGAAAAGAAATAGGTATATGACAATTTAAAAACAGAACTGAGACTGGTAAGCAACCATTTTGCAGATGAGTAATTAAATTAAAGATGCAATCACTATATTCTGTATTATAGTAGTAATTATTTAAAGATTGCACTGAAAATTCTTATTCACATTAACAACAGAATTATGATCTAATATTACTGGGTAAAAATCCATTTCCTAGTTGAATAAAACTGCATATATATATATATATATATAATAATGTAAGAGGTTCAGGAATATTATGCTCATAAGTTATTTGTTTTCCCAGCTGAGAAAACTAAATGCCATACAGTGTCATTTTCTTGTCCCTTAAATTATGTACATAAATCCCAATCAATTCCTAATAGGATTTTCCTATAATTAAATAATAGTTTTGAAAACTCAGGTGGTAAGAAAAATAAATGGTTACCTATACACAACTCAGGGTGTTATAGCAACATTATTCTTCATTTACTAAAGTATGAAAACTCAAACATACCTTAGCTGTGAATAAATAAACATTGTGGTATGTTCATAAATGGCAAATAAAAAAATAGAGATGATGGGCTTCGGACATAGCTCCGTTGTCCAGTGCTTGCCCAGGATACACAGGGCCCTAGATTTAATCCAGGACCACCAAACAAATAGAGACAAACATTGAGACATTTATGTGTATCAGCATGGATACATTTTCAAAATAGTATGATAAAGAAGCTATACTCAAAATGCAACCTAATTTTTGATTCTATCTATATCGTGTTTTAGAGAAGACAAAACTATGGAGAAAATAATCAAATAGGTAGTTGTTTGGATTGGAGGAAAAGGAAAGAAAGTGGCTACAAAATGTACAAAAGAATTTGAGGAGATAATAATGGTTATGGCTTTGTTAGTTTTACCAGACTTAGAGAAGGTTAAGTTTCATTGTCTGTGAATTGTACCTAAAATAATGACACAAATATAAACCCCCTAAAAAGAGAGTGGAGGGCTGGGAAGATCACTCAGTGGGTTAGAGTGCTTGCTGTACAAGCATGAGGACCTGAGCACCTCAGCACCTACAGAAAAAGGCAGATGTGGCTGCTTTGCTTTTAACTCTAGCGCTGAGGTGGAAACAGGTGCATCTTAGGAACTCTCTGACCAGTCATCCTGGTGGATCTCAGGAACTCTCTGACCAGTCATCCTAGCTGAAAATCCCAAATGGCAAGTTTCAGGTTCAGTAAGAGACTGTATCTGAAGGGACTAATGCTGATCACAGTAGAAGAAAGCGCCCAACATTCTCTTCTGGTCTCCACATACACTCACGCACACACACACACACAGACACACACACACACACACACACACACACACACACACACACACACCTGAGGATAGTTAAAAGTCTCTCCATGAAAGGAATTTGTACTCTAGCCCTAAAGGATAGCCAGATGTCTTTCAAAGCAAAAGAATTAGGGTGGTAGCTCATTTGCAGGAAGACAGACAGACCACTAGCATGGAAGATGTGAGGACCAAATCAGCTGCCATCTGCATGATGATTAAACACATTGTAAAGGCAGCCTCACTGAAACACTGGGAAAAGAAAGATTTGTCAGTCAACTGTCATAGAACACTAAGTGCCATAGCCATCTTTCCAATCAGATTTATATTTCATGTCATATAATAAAATTAATTTCATACAGACTATTAGATAATCAGCAGAACATCTTAAACGTTAAATCATTTTTCAGAACACTAAGAAATTTTAAAACACTATCGATAAATTACAAAAGTCATTTTGTAATCATATACATCCCCACTAGAAAAAATCAAAAGAAAAAGGAAACACTGGGCAGAAGAGGGCGTTTCTGCAACAGCCACAGCGGAACTAGAATGCAATGCATAAGAAATATTAAAACTCTGCAGAAGGCACCTGGGCAGACAATTGTACCAGCAACAAAAATTAAAGAGACAGTTCTAAATATAAGTGAATGTAGCCCAAAGGCACGTAGTATTTTGATCACAAAATACTGCTCTGTT
Organism: Eospalax fontanierii; assembly: GCA_035773235.1. Taxonomy (NCBI): domain Eukaryota; kingdom Metazoa; phylum Chordata; class Mammalia; order Rodentia; family Spalacidae; genus Eospalax; species Eospalax fontanierii. Next base: position 20,970,253 of record CM069548.1, on the reverse strand, counting down.
AAGAGGCAGTGACATTAATAAACTCTTTTCTAGTTCTTGATGGTAAAATTTGTATGCCTGACTCAGAAAGACATATTTGAAGAACAAACATATTCCCTCCTTTGGTTATTTTTTACCTTTATTATTTCAAGTACAAGATATTCATTGCAGCATTATTTATACCAGAGAGAACATGAGATCAGCCTGATGTTAACTCTTGTTTGAAGCAGAACAGTGCACATTCATTAGAAGTTTAGTTATGTAAGCAGCATGGGAAGTAATTGCTTTGATAGTAAATGCAACAAAATGATACAAAATTGTATGCATGGTATCTGCTTAACTATGGATTTTTAATCTTTTAATTTTATTTTTTTATGTGTATGAGTGTATTGCCTGAATGTGTGTAAGTACACCCATGTAGAGCAATGCCTGCAAAGGGTGCCCAGATACCCCTGGAGCTGGAGCTAAAGGCAGTTGTTAGTGGTTATGTGGGTGCTGGGAACTGAACCTAGGTCTTCTGCAAGAACAGCCAGTGCTCTTGACAGCTGAGCCATCTCTCTAGCCCCTTAACTGTGTTTTGAAACAGTCATGTACAGAGAAAGGATGGCAGAAAATGCTGCTTAAACAGTCTCAGATGCTTATACAGTTCACACTGCGCTGGGCAGTGCTCTAAGTCTTTCTGTATGTTATCTCATTGGCACATCAAAACATCATAATTTCCATTGTATCAATAATGAATTTAAGCTACATTGTGCTTAACTTGCCCAGAGTCACACAGTGTGATGGCTGATATGTGCCAGTCTCTTTGTTATACTGAATGGTCTCTATAATAAACTCTGACACAGCGATGTGAATGTAGCTGTGCGAGGCTCTGGTTATGTTAATATTGCCTGTTACTTATATTTTCTAATCTTTCTCTAATATTCCTAATTAAATATGCCCATTCAAAATGCTCCAGGGGGAGGCATTTAAAGGCCTCTGGGGAAGCAATGGAATATGTGAAGGAGATTAAAGACATCACAGCACCGATCTGCTGGAGGAAAATGGCCTGTGCATTGATTGCCCTCAGGCCACAAGAGTCCTGACAGGATCAGTGAGAAGCTGGGAGTGGCCTCTGTGAGCTGGGGGCAGAAGGAATTGAGCAGATCAGAAGACTGCCCTCCTTTTGCCTGGGTCTCTCTCTGAAGCCCAGGGTCTGTGGGACAGTCAGTGCATCCTGTGGAACCAGCTTTGCTTGCCAAGCAGCAGAGTCAAATGTCTGGCTTTTTACTCTCCTGGGCTGATCTAGATCCACACCATATGAACAAGAATCCGAACCACCAGGTCCAGCGTGCTATCATTATTTTACATGGCCTAGAAAATAGAAAACTGAATGTGCTTCTGTTTTCTCAATGAATTCAATTAAAACCAATAACATTGCCTCAAGTTGAAATAAAATAGCTGTACCAACTGTACACATACTTTGTAGCTAGACATCTAAACTACTTATTAAAGTCCTTTGAAGCAGTATTGACTAAGATTGTGTAATTTATCTCCACTTATTGAAAAAGAAGAGACAATGTCAGTGCTTCCGGCTGCAACTGGGGAATAATAAGAATTATAAAAATTGCCCATATTTTTTAAAGTACCATTAGGAAGAAACGCATTGACTCTGTTACCTGTCATCTCAATATAAAACATGCTTCTTTTTTGGCAGAAAAGCCAGCAATTCTTATAATAAAAGTTACCCTGGAGGATATGTAAGAATAAGCTTGGAAAAACATGAATAAGAGAAATCATAAAGAATTACTTGGAGCTAGAGTTGTTGATCATGAGGATTAGGTTTGACAGGAAAATATATCCTTTGGGAAATTCCATTAATTCTTCAAAGCAAATTTCACTGCACCCCGTAGAATTGCTGTAGTGTACCTGAAACCAAACCCTATCTTTATTGAATTTGGGAAATGATTCCTAATGTGCTCAAATCTACCTTACAGAAAATGCGACTGCAGGACTCCAAATACTCACACAAAATCTGAGGGGAGAAAGGAAAGAATAAAACCAAACAGCATCCCACCAGAAGACTAAAAATCAAAATTCACTAAATAGATAAATCATCTCAATGTACAGACATTTCCCTTCCATTTTATGCGCACACTGAATTATGAAAAGAAATCTTTTAAAGCAGAAAAAATCATGGCTAGTGTTTTAAGTGCTAACAGTTTATAAAACATATTTTGAAAAGATGATCTTATTTGTGAATGGTTTCCTTCCTTTTGTACTCTGATTGTCTTTAAGTCCTCTGTACAGATAGATCTTGTCCCAAAATACAGTTTTAAATTGCCTCTAAATGAAATGGCAAGTTTCTGATGGACACTGATCTGCTCTAAAAGCAGAATATTTCTTATCTCTTTATTCTGTATATCGATCTCCTTTGAAGCATTTTCCAGTAATCATTATTTTTCACTGATTGATGACCCGGAGTCTTGTTGCTACAGGTACGCTACCAGAATGCCCTCACTTACAAAGAACACTTGTCTCCACCAGTGATTTGGTTCTATGATACGATTTCAACTTTGTTTGTTTTCAGTGATTCAAAAGAGTTGGTTAGACAATGGGATCACCTTCAAATTCTTCTTATTCTCTGACACATTACATGTACACAATGTATTGTGGGTGTATTCACCCCCGTTCCTCCTCTCATCCTGCTCCCACTCCTATTGGCCTCCTTCTTCCCAACTGCATCCTCTCCTAATTTTCTTCTCCTTTTTACTCACTAAGTTTAATTAGAATTTCTTTTATGAACACAGGCAGTGGGCTATTTACTTGGGCATGGCAACCATTAACTTCCAGTTGCTCCTCAGAGTGGAAGGAGGTACTTCTCTAGCCCTTCTCTTCTCCATGAGGAAATGTTGAAGGACCCAGTCTTGTATAGCTCTTGTGCATATAACTACAGTTGCTGGGTATTCATGATTGCAGTGACTATGATATATACAGAAGATAGACTTTTATAGCACTCCTTCCCGTCCTATGGCTCTTACATTCCTTCTGCCTCCTCTTCCTTGATGTTCCTTACAGATTTCAAGTTATTAAAAAAAAAAAAACAGTGCTGGAAAGCACAGAGTGTATCTATACAGTGTATTTCTTTCATTTTGTGGTCTGTGAGTAGGCTTTGGTAATCCTAAAAATAATGATCAGTTATCTGGGAATCGCTCCAGTTGGAGATAAGAACAGAAAAATGAGAGAACTTGTGACAGAACGGGAAATGGGCAAAGGGTATAGCGGGAGCTGAAACTTTTACAGTGAGATTTGAGGGAAAATAGAGGAAGCAGAGGGTTAGGAAGCCAAAGCATAGATGTGCATTTTTAACAGAAAAGGTTTAATTTAGCCCAGGATGTTCTCACTGTATAGTCAAAGATAGACTTAAACTTCTATTCCTCCTGTCTTCATCTTTCAAATGTTGGGAAGGCAGGTTTGCACCACCTAGTTTAAGTGGTACTAAGGATCAAACCCAAGGTCTCATGCATGGTAGGCAAGCAATCTACCAAAAGCTACATTCCCAGCCCCCTGGTATGCATTTCTATATAGTGGAAAGACAAACACTGAATTGTAAAAACAGAGACAAAACTATGCTTTGAGTCTGCCACTCAGGGACAGGGCAGGACATAAAAGCCTTTCAAGCCCAAAGTTTTCAGAGTTGAAACTGCTGGGTCTGAAAGGCCTATCAGAGAAGTACAGCAGTATTTCTCATTGACAGCTCATCTGGGACAATCAAATGCCTTTATAGATACTTTAATGAGACTTCAAGAGGGAAGCCAAGAGGTTCAAAGATTCTTATGAGCTGGTAAATCAAAACTGGTTTTGCTGATTTCTCTCTAGCATTACTTTATAAGGTAGAGGGCATACTGTGACCTCAAGCTACTAGTGGGTTGGGTTTATTGTCCTTAATATTTATATTTAATCTCCTGCCCCTTCATACCTGACTGTTGAGCCCATTCTTGTGAAGAGCAAGTGCAGGCAACTTGTTCAGGGTTCCTGACTTAGTGGCTATGCATTGCCCAAAGGATGGTATTTCATAGCTCTTCTCCCATCTTCTGATTCTTAGATTCTTCCCACTTCCTTCGAAGTGTTCCCCAAGCCTTAGAGGAGATGACATAAATGCTTTGTGTAGGCCTGAACACATAACTGTCACTTATTCTTGGCGTGAGTCTGCATTCATTGCAGTCATTAGAGAAGCTACTCTAATTGAAGCTGAGTGGCAACTGTCTATGAGCATAAAGATATGTTTAGACTGCAGTTCAACATTATGTTAATTTAGCTAAACAACAGAATTAAGTTCCCCCAGGGACCTATGACCTCCCCAGCCATGGGTTTTTAGCATGTTTACAGTACCTAGTATAGATTCCCTCTTGTGGAGTGGGCCTTAAAGCCACTCATAAAAGAGGTGATTAACCCCACAACAGTCATGCCACTATTGTGCAAAGAGGACATCTTGGCTGGCAGGGTGGTGTCATAGTTTGTAGGGTTCACACCTGAGGGAGTCCACTTATGCCTTTTTACCTCCAGCAGGCTTCATAACTACTTCTGGCACTGTGCAAATTAGTGGGCAAGAAGGACTCTTCCAACTCAGTTCCAGCTTCATTTCCCTATTTCATGCAAAAAAAGTATGTAGTGATATTGGCAACAGGATTTTCTCATATAGTTCTAGTGGACAACCAAGAGGAATGGTCAGTACCTGCATTGTTTTGGGGTCCCCTAGAACCTCTATGACCAACAACTCATAAGGAAGCTTTTTTTTTTTGAGCCATGCAGGATGTCTTTCTTCCAACTCTTTATGTAAATTATATTTTTAGTTTTGTTATAAGATAGTGGGTTTCCATATGGCTCTTTCATACTTTCTTCGTTTTGGTTAACTGCCTTATCTCCATATCTCCCTTTTTTTTTCTTGTTTTTTTTTCAGTGACACATTCAGTATTCAATAGTGTGTTGATTAATCACTATGAATTTGTGTGAATTTCTTTTGCTATTGCTTTGAGCTTTATTCCATTTTGGTCATATAAGTACATAGAATCATTTCCATTTTCCTAAACTTATTGAGATTTGCTTTGTGTTCCAATATGTAGTCTTTTGGAGAAACTTCCATGGGATGCTGAGGATATGTATTCTGTAGTGTTCAGACTCAGATATTCTCTCTGTTACATGGTCAATTTTATTTCTTAATTTGAGAACTATCTGTTCAGGTCCTTAGCCATCCTTATATTGGGTCATTTATTTTCTTGTTTCCTTGTTTTTGTGTTCTTTGTATAGTCTAGATATTAATCCTCTGGCAGATGTGTAGAAGGTGAAGATCTCCCACTCAGTGGGTTTCCTCTTCATTTCCTTGGTTGTTTCTTTTGCTGTACAGAAGCTTTTCGGTTTAAGGAGGTCCCACTTGTTGACTGTTGACCTTAGTGCCTGAGCAACTGATGTCAGATTTAGAAAGTCCTTTCCTACTCTTATATCTTGGAGGGTACTGTCCATGTTTTCTTTTAGCAGGTTTAGAGTTTCAGGTCATACTGAATTCTTTTATCTATTTTGAGTTGACTTTTATGTAGGGTGAAAGATCAAGGTTCAGTTCCATTCTTCTACAGGTTGAGATCTAGTTTTGCCAGCACTATCTGTTGAAGATGCTGTCTCTCCTCAATTCTGTGTTCTTGGTACCTTTGTCCAATGTCAGGTGACTGAAATTGCATGCACTGATGCTTGGGTTTTCTATTGTCATCTGTTGATCTGCATATCTGTTTTTGTGCTGGTACCATGCTGTTTTTATGACTATATTTCTGTAATATAGTTTGAGATCTGGTATGGTGATCTGCTCAGCATTGCTGTTTTTGCTTTGGCTATCTGGGAATCTTTTATGATTCCGTATGAAATGTAGGATTTTCTTTTCTATCTCTGTAAATAATGTCAGGGAAATTTCATTGGCATTGCATTGAATGTAGAGATTAATTTGGGTAGGATTTTCATTTTCACAATATTAATTCTACCCACCCACAAGCACAGTAGATCTTCCATCTTCTGTAAAGACACAGTAGGTGTCTTCATCTATTTCTTTCTTTGATGATTTAAAACTTTCATTGTAGAGATTCTTAATGTCTTTGGTTAGGTATATTCCTATGTATTTTCTGAGATTATTATGAATGGGAGTGTTCCTTGAATGCTATTTCTGATTGCTTCTTATTGATATATAGAAAGGCTACTGATTTTTGTGAGTTGATTTTGTAACCTGCCACTTTACTGAAAGTATTTGTCATTTCAAGCAGTTTTCTGGTAGAATTTTTTGGGATCTCTTACATATGCTATCACATCATCTGCAAATGGTGATAATTTGACCTCTTCTTTCCCAATTAGTACTCCATTAATTTCCTTCTCTTGTTATTGCTCTAGCAAGAGTTTTGAGCACTATATTGTCTGGTTCTTGGTTTTAATGGGAATGCTTCCAGTTTTTTCTCCATTCAGAATGATGTTGGCTCTGGGTTTGTGTATCAGTTTTCTTTCTGTTTCTGTGATAGAAACCTGACCAAGGGAACTTATAAAAGGAAGAGAAAGAGGTTATTTACCTTACAGTTCTAAAGGGACCTGAATCCATCGTGGTGGGGAGGCATGATGGCAGAGGTGGCTGTAATAGACTCAGATGTTAAGTGCTCATATCTTCAAGCAGGCACAGAAAGCAGAGTGGCTGGAGAAAACTTAAGACTTAAGAACTCTCTAAGCCCCTGTCATGTGTTTCTCCAGTATGGCAACACCTTCTAAGGCCTACCAAAACTGCACTACCAAATGGGGACAAAACATCCCAATACTTGAAACCTATGGGGGCCATTCTCATTCAAACCACCACAGTTTATGGTATATAGCTTTAATTATGTTGAGGCATGTTCCCACCAGTTCATTTCCCTGTAGAACTTTTGACATGAATGTATATTGGATTTTTTTCAAAATCCTTTTCTGCATCTATTGAGATAACCATGTAATTTTTGTCTTTAAGTCCATTTCTATGATTTATTCCATTTACTGACTTACACATATTGACTCATCCCTGCGTTTCTGGAATAAAGCCGACTTGTTCATGGTGGATGATCTTGTTGATGTGTGTCTGTATGCAGTTTGTGAATATTTTATTCAGAATCCTTGTGTCTATGTTCATTAACGATATGGGTTTATAGTTTTCTTTTTTGTGTCATTATCTGGTTTTGGTATTAGAGTGATACTGGCTTCATGGACTTTTGGAGTTCTCCCTATGGTTCTATCTTTTTGGATAATTTAAGAAAATTTATTATAGATTTTCTTTGAATGTCTGGTAGAATTCTGCTGTGAATCCATCTGGGTCTGGGCATTTTTAGTTGGGAGGTTTTGTGTTGCTGTGTCAGTTTCCTTATTTGTTATGGGTCTGTTGAAGCCGTTAAATCAGGAAGTATGATGCCTAAGATGTTCTTTGCCTAAGATTATTTTGATTATTTGTAGTTTTATATTAAGTTCTGTTTTATCTATTTTTGTGAAAAGTGACATTGTAATTTTGATAGGGATAGCATGAAATCTGGAGATCACTTTGGGTAATAGAATGGATACTTTTACAATATTAATTCATCTCATTCATGAGCATAGAACAATGCTCCATTGCTTTATGCTTTCATTGCTTTCTTTCACTGGAGTTTCACAGATTTTAGTAAATAATGTTTTCACCTCCCTGGTTAAATTAACACTTAAATTTTTTAATCTATTATTTCAAATGGGTGGGTTTTCCTTCATTTCTATTGGAATGATTCATTATTGGCATACTGAAATACTGCTGACTTTTGCAGGTTGAGTTTGTAATTTGAAACTTTACTAAATTCTAGAATAAGTTTCAATTGGGTTTTTGTAGTGTTTGGGATTTTCTATATATTAAGATATATCATCAAGAAATAGTGGCAGATTCACCTCTTGCTTTTTATTAGAATGCAGTTTTTACTCTTGCCTAATATGCAGTAATATTTAAAATAACATTTTAAAAGATTTAAAATGCTTAAGGGAATCCATATATTAGATTAGACAAAAATAGACTGTCAAATATATATGTCATATGATATTAATATAATAAAATGTTAAGGACAGAGACTAGAATGTTAGAGGTTTGGGAGATAGTCAATAAAGTAATTGCTGTCCCAGCATGAGGACCTGAATTAAATGCCCAGTACCCACAAAAAGAAGAGCTAGATAGAAGGTGTGTATCTGTAATCCCAGAGCTGGGGAGTTAGACAAGCAGATCCCTGGGGCTCATAGGCTAGCCAGCTTAACTTACTTGGCAAGTTCCAGGCCTGTGAGAGACTCTGTCTCAAAAAAACAAGGTGGAGGTTGATTGAGGATTGACACCCTAAGTTGACCTCCAATACATAAACACACACACACACACACACACACACCATGTGCACGTACACCCTCACACACTATGTGCACTCAAATACAAATAAACATACACACATATACATGTATAAATAATAAAAATAAAGACTAGAATCTTATATTAAAATGTGAGGAATGGCCATCTCTGTGGAGGAGGATTACTAATGACAACTGTGCTTATTTCAGGTTTTCTTTAATTCCACATGTTCCTATGTGTGTGTGCAGGTGCATGTTCATGAGTGTGTGAGTGTAGTTGGCCATGGACATGCATATGGAAGCCAAATCAGGATAGTGAGTGCCGTCCTTTGCTTTCTGAGTTACTGCTTTGAGACAGAGCCTCTTACTGAATTGGAAGGTCATTCATTTTGACTAAGCTGGTTGGCCAGTGAGCTCTCAGATCCACCTGTCTCTGCCCCACAATGATGGATTACAGGCACACACAGCCATGCCTAGCATTTTATATAAATGCCGAGGATTCAAACTCAGGTCCTTATGCCTGCAAAGCAAACAAAACACATTATTTTATCAAAATCTGGGTCGACATTAAGGGAAGGTGTGAAAAAGTGATTTGGGAGACTTCAGTCTTACCTCTTCATAAGATACAGTATCTTTGAGCATTTTATTGTTGATCTTGTAGCTATTTCAACCAGCACTTGTTTCTAAACTCCTTCTGTCCATGAAACAGAACCTCATAGTCTCGTTCACTTCACCGCAGCTGTGTTAGCCGTTGCCTTCTCCCTCCACCCACATGTGTCTTCTTTGTCCACACCAAACCTTCTCCTTGTGAAATATCAACTCCTAATAACCTGGACCTTACTAGAAATGCAAACTCTCTGGCCTTATTCCAAACCTTTTGGCTCAGAAATTTTGGCCATGTGGACCTAATCAATTGAGTTTTAGCAAACACTCATGAATTTCTACCCCTGACTGAAGAGCTATTGACGATTGATGGCTTAGGAGAGAAGGAGAAACAGTTTTCTCTAAGGGTGTGGCCCCTGGTAGGTCAATCATGCTCCAGTGAATGGCCCCACCCCCAGAAATAGATGGACTTGGGGAATTATTAAAAAAGAAGAGGACATAAGTTGCGAGGGGAGACGGGGGACTCTGGGGGGAATTAGAGGAAAGAATAGGATATGAATATGGTCAAAGTACATTGTATGAAATGCTCAAAGAACTAAGTAAAATGTTATTTTAAAAAGATGTACACATTACTGACCTACTCTTAGTATAATAGCCACATTGACAGAGATGATAGCTTCTTAAAAAAATCTTTCAGATGGGGCTGGAGAGATGGCTCCATTGTAAAATGTTTGCCACGCAAGCAGGTGAACCAGAATGCAGATTCCCAGAACCTACATGGAAAGCTAGGGTACAACAATATATACTGGTAATCCTAGTGTTGGGAAAGTGGCCAGCTAACCTATCTGAATCAGAGAACTTCCGGTTTAACAAAAGGTCCTGACTCAAAAAAATAAGGTGGAAAGCAAATGAGAAAGACATCCAGGATCAACCTCTGGCTTCCACACAAACAATGTGCACACACATACATGCATATGCGCGCGTGCACACACACACACACACACACACACACACACATCTTTTAGGCAGTATCCCTCAGATCAGAGCTCTACAAATACTAAGAGTGAAACTGGTAATCACTTTCATGCGTCTTTACTTACTAAGGCTGGCAGATAAAATGCATGAGGCTCAGTTAAAGTGGAATTTCAAAGAAACAACAAATAAATGTCTTCGTATAAATATGTCCGATCCAATATTTGGAGTATCTTTATATTTTAAAAATTGTTGTTTATCTGAAATTCCAATTTAAATGGGCACCCTGTATTTTCATTCGTTAAACCTAGCAACCCAATCACCAGCCCATTCTTCTGTGAGGAGATCTGAGAGGTAGGAGAAGCTGCCAGTTTGGTGGAGCCAGGTGGCCTCAGCTTTGTGCAGCCCAGCCGGGCAAGCTGGGAAGAAAGCACCATGTAATTCATGCCTTTTCATAAGCACTTTGCTGCCTGATGTGATTTGGGAAAACAGTAATTACTATACTTAACATTACTTGTTTATCTGTATCATGAATTTAAAAAAAGAGAATCTCCACCCCCTTAACCTGAATAGGAGAGCGCAAGATGTTCCCTTCATTAGTTCTGCCAGAGAATTTCAGGAAATCAGAGCCAGGCAATAGAGGCTGGAGTTTGGGGAGGATGGTTTGTAAAAGAGCAGGCCGACTGTCAACACTAGCACGAAGGGAAACAGTTCACCAGTCCCAGCCCTTCACTGGGGAGGAATCTTCAAACCACAGGTTACTGAAGCTGTGAATGATTCTGTGAGATGTAAGAGGAGTCTAGAGAGAGTTCACTGAATGCGGTTCATGAATTTAATCATCTTGTTGAGTACCCTGACCTGCAGGTACTAATTATAAAGCACTGAGAAAATTGTGGCAAATGACTCTCTTATTAACTATTTTACGTAAATATGTATTTCTTAACTGGGAATAGCAACAGCTGATATTTTCAATTTGCTTTTCTCATACATGTACACATTAGCTACTAAGGAGTAAGAAGGGAGACAAAAGCAGTCAAATGCCCACTTGATCTCCTACCTCTAAAATGCACAAGGATTTAAGATGTGAAATGATTTTAGGGATCCATGCAGAGCCAGAATGGCCTCGTCTACCCTTGAACCTCCACTTTGCGGCAGCTGTGACTGTAAAAGAGACTTCAGTGGCAATCTTCCCAGTCCCTAATAGGGAACGGTGCACTTCTGTTGAGTGACGAATTAGCAAATGGCCAGGTGGTGGGATTCAGGTATTGAGAGGATAGAAAAGGTGATGACAGAGCGATGCTTCAAACTCAGGGGCCTGGCCTGCCTGTCTTCTTTTAGGAGGAGATCAGCCAGGACTCCTGAAAGCAATAACTTTGCACAAAAAGGTAAACTATATATTCAATCTGTTTTGGAAGCTGCCTCCCAAACAGTTAGTTTAGCTGCAGTTTGGGGATCGCTGACAGAGCTCCCACAGTTTCTCACTGGCCATTAACCAAGCAGCTGTTTGGGAGGATTTTTTTTTTCCTAAACTAATTCAAATTTAGTAATTACTTTTATGAGCACTGAAATGATTTTTCTTACTTTTCCCTTTCCTCACAAAGATGCTGCTTTATCATTTCTAGCATGAAGACAAAGGACTGTTTGACATGATGCCGTTTCCTTTACTAGGTTTAGATATAATCCAGTTACTCTTCAGCAAGCAGTAAAAAGTACAAGCAGTCCAAGGGACCAGAAAGCTCATCTATTCCATAATAGAAATGAATTAGCAATCACATCTGTCTCTGCCGACATCCACCACTCCATGTTTCTCAGATCTTATGTGTGCCCTTACGGCCAGGTGCCAAAGCATGGTGATGTGGGGTTCCTGATAAATACAGCATATGAATGCATCAGTCTCAGCCCGGAGGAGGATGCTAGAGATTCTCCATAGAGCCAATCTCCAGATAGCTTAAAAACTATGAATTCCTTTCAGTTTCTTTCATTTTACTAAATTAAGGCGTACTGGATTAGGCTTCATTAGAAATGAAATTTATGGGTGTTGGAGAGATGGCTCAGTAGTTAAGAACCCTGGCTGCTCTTGCCTAAGACCCAGGTTTGATTCCACAGCACCCCATGAAACTTAACAACCATCTGTAACTCCAGTTCCAGAGGATCCAACACCCTCTTCTGGCCTCCTTGGGCACTACACAACATGGGTGGGTGCACTTACATACGTGCAGGCAAAATACACACAAAAATAAATAATGAATAAATAAACAACAGATAAAGAAATTGTTTAAAGAAATGAAATTTGTGATAAAATTAATAGCATCTTTTGTATTACATATTGACCTTTATATAGGTGGACTTAAAATACTTTGTGCATAGCTATATAGGGACTCTCATATGCCTGAAAATATGTATGCATACAGGTTTGTAATGTTTTGTCACACTGTAATTGTGCATTCAACATGACCATTACTGCTAATTGGAACATCAAAAGCCCATCATCATGTGGTGAGTTGAAGTCAAAAATTCCAAAGCTGGAGCTCCTTGCTATATGATGGATTTCTAAAAGCAGAACAGTGTTTTCACTGGATTCATAATATCCTAAAAATCCAACAAAATGAAATTGAAGATTGAAACTTCTTTGGTTGGTTGATTGGGATTTTAAGACAAAGTCTCACATTATATTCCAGATTAATCTGAAACCTATTATATAGCCCAGTTGTCCTGAAACTCATTACAACTCTCCTGTGGGTGCGTCTCCATCTCCAGCATGGCTGTTGTGCTCCAGCCATGCCAGAGAATGGAGGACGATGGAACGGGACCTCAGGTGGCTCAGAGTGCGGCGGGAGGAGTTCCCTCCCGGGAGACTACGTCGGTGGGTAGTTCGGTTATTAGAGCCAATGCAGGGGCTTATATAGGGAAGCCTCTCTGACCGTTACAGAAGGCGGGAAAGGTGGGGTGTTGGGGTAAAGGCAGGAAGGTTGTGGAAGTTCAGGAATGAGGAAACAAAACCCAAATCCTGGTTCTGGTCTGGGGTGGGGGAAAGGAAGATTCATATCACATCAGGCAGAGCAGGTCAGACACCTGCCATCCCTTTAGGGTATCTGCAGTTGCTTTGCTTGCTCAGTAACCAGATCCCCACATCTCCCCCTTTTTTTATATATATAATGGGGAGGTATATAAGGGCCCAGTAAAGGGAGGAGCCAGACCATGAGGGGATTGGCAAACCAGGGGGGATAATGGGTTTTAAGTTCATTTTTGAGCTTATGAAAGGTATAAGTGAGAGAATTTGTAGTCTCTCAGTTGTTTGTTCTCTAACGTTCCCCTTTTGAAGAGGTAACCCTAAAATCTTTTAGGAATTAGATAAGAGCCCCCAAATACTTCAGACATATTTGGCCTTTGATATAGAGTAGGCTGCTGAAGGACACAAGGACAGTTTTTGGTCTTTGGGGGTCTTTTTACCCTAAACTGCCTAGCCAAATTCTACCTCCTATTCTCATCACACCACCCTCTGAAGAGGTCACCCTAATTGCCAATAGGGAATCGGGGCGCTGACCGCTCTGGCTTCTTCAAGGCTGAATAGGGTCGTAGATTGTGGCAATAGGGGTACCCCTTCAGTGAGTCTAACTAAAAGACCCCTGAATTGCATAACTGTTAGCTGTAGGGGAAAAGAAAGTCCTTGACTGGTCCCTGGAAGATGAAATTAAAATAGTCACAACAGGGAAGAGTTCAAATGTCCAATTTAAAGTCCATTAGAATTTCTTGCTTAAGGACTTTCAAAGGCTTCCATCTTTTGGGTTCCTCTTTGTTTTTCTTTTTGACTGCCAAGGCTGAACTTGAGAGTCTTGAAGTCAGGATTTGTTTTCAGGCACCTTGATAGCTGGAGTAGCTAGAATCAGGGTGAGTTCCCTCCCAAATGGCTTCTAGATAAAGAGAGAAAAGAAATCATTTAATTTTGGGGTTAGAACAATGGTGGGCTTGCCTTTCTTGGCCACAGGTATGCACTGCAGTGTTAAGGTAGGCCAAGAATTGAAGTCTTACATCTGAGTGGCATTTTCTTATTAACAAAATCATTAGTGAGAAATTGTGTAAATAACATTTTATATAAACTTAAACCTAATGTCTGGGAAGTGTAATTCCTTATAGTCTTAAAGAAGCATACTAATTATTTTAATTTTTTCGTTATACTTTCCTTTTGGGTGTTTAAGATCATATAATTTGGCCCAAATAAACCAACTTAATTTGATTCTTAAGGTCAGTTGAGTATCTGTTCCTCAGGGGGATCACATGGGCTTGAGAGGAGCCCCTGACTCCATAGGCCACTCACATTGGGCGCCATTTGTGGGTGCGTCTCCATCTCCAGCATGGCTGTTGTGCTCCAGCCATGCCAGAGAATGGAGGACGATGGAACGGGACCTCAGGTGGCTCAGAGTGCGGCGGGAGGAGTTCCCTCCCGGGAGACTACGTCGGTGGGTAGTTTGGTTATTAGAGCCAATGCAGGGGCTTATATAGGGAAGCCTCTCTGACCGTTACAGAAGGCGGGAAAGGTGGGGTGTTGGGGTAAAGGCAGGAAGGTTATGGAAGTTCAGGAATGAGGAAACAAAACCCAAATCCTGGTTCTGGTCTGGGGTGGGGGAAAGGAAGATTCATATCACATCAGGCAGAGCAGGTCAGACACCTGCCATCCCTTTAGGGTATCTGCAGTTGCTTGGCTTGCTCAGTAACCAGATCCCCACACTCTCCTACCTCAGTGTCCTGGAGATAGGAAGATGGAGGACTATTCAGAAGCTTGGAGGTAGGCTGGCCTCGAGTATGCAGTGTACCACCAGAAATGAGAAAACCTGCCTCAAACAAGGTAGAAGCAGAGAAGTGACTCTGAAAAGTTTTTCTTTGACCTCCACACATGCTGGTAAATACACCTGCACTCACATCATACACACATGCCTACACACACATACACACACACACACACACAAATGACAGTGGCTAGGGTACTAGAGTTAATTATAATCACATATCTGAACACCATTAATCATAGGCATTTTTATTATATTCTTATAAACTGAAAATCATTATTTTTGACATCATCTGTTTGCTGGTAAGCCAGATCACTCACTAGACAGTCCTTTTGTTTCTCAACCATGTAATACAAATGAAAAAAATTACTATCATTTTATTAAAAATATATTCTAATTTGTGTCGCCATCAGGTATATCAATATGACATCATTAAAACTGACTGAAAAGTAAAAAATAAAAATAATAAAAATAAAAGCAGTATCTTCACATCTACATATCTTCACATCAGTGTAGTCACAACTACCTCACATAAGGAATTATGGTCAGAGCTGAATTTCTCATGTGAGTTCAGGTCCTGCAAAAACAGAAAAAAAAAAAAAATTCTCGGGGATACAAATAGTAATAGTCAATTGACACCAAAGCGTTTTCTAAGCCAGCACCAGAATTGAAGGGGAAGTCACTATGAGACGAGGTAATTTCCTTTATGTGTCATTGATATAATAATAAAAAACAAGCACAGGTTCTGTTTTCTTAAATATAGACATGTATCCTTGAAAAATCAGATGAGAGACTCTCCTTAAATATCTCTCATGTTGCAGTTTCTATGAGAAAAGCAAACAACCGTGTGGAACAGTTGCCTAACTGATTAGAATCACGTACTACATATGAATTAAAACTATTGACCATCTCGAGGAACAATTAAAAACCCCTGCAGTGCATTAGCACTGATTTCCATCAGCTTTCTGCCTGAACCCCAGAGATGTCTCTTTCCATTCCTACAGCTCATTAATTCCCAAGCTGGGTTATTAAGGATGATAACATTTAGTTTTTCAGTGTTTTGTGCTCTCCTCTCTCCTTTGTTTTTAAAGAGTAAATGGATATTTTACATACTGGTCATGAACAGTCATTTTTGAGCTCCATTTACTGCCTTCTGTGTTTTGACTTTGAGGAACAAGCCCAGCCTTCCTTTATGCCCAAATAAAGAAGAGTTCTCAAAATCAATGTTCAGTTCCATGATGGTTTTAAGAAATCCCTTTTTCCTACTCCTTCAAACTTCTGAACAACTAGCATTGCCTGGTGTGATTTCAGACTGGCTCATGGAGGCTAAAAGACCTGGAAGAAAGGGACAGACCCAGGAGCCAGCCACCCTGGTCAGATCTCCAGCCATTCAGTTCTCTTAGGGATTGAGTAATTACTCCCTTTCAGAGGTTTTGTTTCTTGGTCTATAAAATAAGAAAAACACACATAGGGCCAGTCACCTAGAATGGACTTAATTAGAGAGGGGAAACATTCTGGAAACTCTGGAAGGCTACATGTTGGTAGAAAGAGCCATTCACTTAGAACCTGAAGAAACTGTTGGGTACTGGGCTATTAACTGAACATATCTGAACACCTTCTCCTAGGTTAAATAAAGCATAAATGTACCCTATGGGCTTCTGAGAAGGAAGAGCACACTTATGGGAAACATGTTTGAAAGGGCATGTGATCCCGAGCAAGTAGCTCTTTTTCTGTCTTCTGACTTCTAAACTCCTACAGCTCTATCCTTATGTCATGAGAACCCACAATGTATATTTATAAAGTTCTTCATATGGAATAAGGAGATAGTGTCAGATGCATTGTTTTCTGAGATATTTTGTAATCTATGTCACACTATGCAGGTATTAACTGCCAATGTCATCATTATTACTTTTACTCTTATTGATTGGTTGATTTTCGTTTATGTTTTCTTGAGACAGGGTCTTCCTATAGCCTCAGCTGGCCTGGAATTCACTATGTAGACCAGGCTGGCCTCAATTTCACAGAGATTCACTTACCTCTGCCTCCTGAGTACTGGGACTAAAGGCATATATCACCACACCCATTTTACTTTTACTCTTTTGGACGAGGAACCAGGAAGCTTTGTCTCCCAAATCCCATTTTTCGGCCTGTGGAAATGTTTACAAATTACTGCTTCTTATGATGTCAGGACCATAAACTTAGGAATTGAGGTCACATGACTTCTTTTATTTGTTTCATTTTTACAGTAAGATGTTTTGATATGCATACACATAATAGATTTATTATAGTTAAACAAAATAACACATCCATCTCTTCATATAGCTTCCTTTAATTATGGTAAGAACACTTAAGATATGCTCTATTAAGATTAAAAGGAATTACCTTATAACAGGGGACATTGTCCCTACTAGACAACATAGGCTTGCAAAGTAAAAGCCCTAAGCCAGGAATGGACTCCCTCTTCTAACAATGTTGAGCCTCAAATAATACTGGCCTGTGCCCCTGTTCTTAGTTGCCCATCAGAACCTCATGTTAAGACCCTATTGCTAAAGACACTATGTATATTAACTGTAGAACAAATAAGGAGAAACAAACCTAGTGTTGACTTCAAAGCCTCATCTCTACAGGCTGGCTAGCTTTCATAGTACTATAAGTTCTCTGTAATTACCTGAAGAGAAAATTTAGCATGAAACATACCCACCTGTGAATCCTGCAAGCTTCAACAACTGGCCTGACAAGATAGGCCTATAGTGCAATAATGGCATGAATATTATAGAAGTAATCAACTACTTCTATTTTTTAAAAGTTTTATTCATTTTTATTTTATGTGAATGAGTGTAGTGTATTTACTGAATACATATAAGTGCACCCATTTCATGCAAAGCTCAGAAGAGGGCATTGGATTCCCTGGAACTGGAGGTAGAGATGGTTGTTAGCTACTATGTATGTGCTGGGAACTGAACCCAGGTCCTCTACAAGGGCAGTAGACTGGAGTTATAGACAGTTGTTAGCTGTCATGTGGGTGCTGGGAATTAAACCCCAGTCTTCTGCAAGAACAGCGAGTGTACTTAACCACTGAGCCATCTCTCCAACCCCATATAGCAATTTTTTTGTGTGTTCATTTCTTGAAAGACACTTAGAATTTTTTTCATACCCTGGCTAGTGTGAAGCAAGTTACAGTCAGCTTGACAGTGAAATGTCTCTTTGAGATTCTGACTTCATTTCTTTTGGATATTCAGAAGTCATATTGGTGGATCATGTGATAATTATAATTTTATTGGGGAATAACCTATAAATTGTTTTTCATAACAGCCATACCAATTTAGATTCCCACCAGTAGCATGCAACGGTACCCATTTCTCCACATACTAACCAGAAATTGTCTTTTGACTCTTGGTGACAGCCCTTCTAACAAGTGAGAGGTGATGTATCATTGTAGTTTGTCATTGCAGTAGTTAATGATGCTGAAAACTTTTCTATATACCTTCTGTTTATTTGTGTATCTTCTCTGAAAAACACTCAAATTCTTTGCACACTTTTAATCAGGCTATTTTTTTCTTTCACTCTAGAGTTATCTGGGCTCCTTATACACATTGGACATAACCTCTAATAAAGCAAGTTATCAAATATTTTCTTCCATGCAATATGTTATGAAAACATTTATTGTTTCTTTGCTGTACTGAAGTATTTTATTTTTGGTCCAATTATTAAGATTTTGCTTTTTGTACACCTTGCTTTGGGTTCATACCCAAAAATAATATTGCCAAGACCAATGTCAGTGACCTTGATCCCTGTGTTTTCTTCTAGGATTTTATGCTTTCATGTCTCATGACTTTTCACTATTTAAAAAAATTCTTTGATTTACTTTTTCATGTGTTTGGGTATTTAGCTTGAAGGTACACCTGTCATGCAATACTCATGTAAGTCAGAAGATGGTGCTGGATCCCCTGGAACTGGAGTTTCAGGTGGTTATTAGCTGCCATGTGAGTGCTAGGAACTGAGCCTGGGTCCTCTGTAAGAGGAGCCAGTGCTCACAAATGCTAAGCCATTTCTCCAGGCCCACTTTTTATTATCACTATTATTTGAGATAGAATCTCAGGTAATTTAGTCTGGCCTCAAACTTACTATGTGATCAAGGCTGGCCTTGAACTCATGACCCTTCTATCTTCATCTCCCAGGATCTGGAATGATGGACATGTGTCACCATGCCCAGATTTTAGATCTCATGATTTTTCAAGACTCAGAAATACATATTTTAGTGACAAAGGAAGGTATTACCTGAGCAAGTGGTCCTGTCAAGAATCTGCTTTCTACAGCAAATATTGGAAATCTGTACACAGGAGTTTATTCATGTCACATACAAGATGAAGTGAAGGTGATCTGAAGCTAGCTCAGCTACTCTTTGGCACCATTGGAGGCATGGGCTTTTTCTATGAAGCTGTTATTTCTTCCTCTGTATGTAGCTCTTGTTTTCATGGCTTCTATGCAAATAGGATCCATACTGGAAAAAGCTGGGTCAGGAAGTAATTCCTACTGGTTTCTAATAGGTCAGATCTAGCTTACATAGTCACCTCTAGCTGAAGGGATAGACATGTTTAATTGAACAAACTATTTTTCCAAATGAAATTGTGCTTCTAAGAGTGAGGAAGAGGAGAAAGCTAGTGTTGTTCACTTCAATGGTCCAGAGTCCTGAGGTGTGGGCCACTGACAATAAACTTACGTATGCCTCTTAGGTTGCTTTAAGAGCCATCTTTGCATGACAAATCTAATAATTCAAAATTCAGAGACTTCTATTATATGGAGTCAGGTAGCATTTGGTTCCCATGTTTTAATCTCCAGAGTTACTGTTTTGTTGTAATTTGGCTAGTTTTCTTTTGGTTCAGTTTAGTCATACTGTGTTTCAGGTTTGTAGTTACCTTACATGGCCATCTATTATGTCACCCCTAGTGAAGGTCTGTCTCCCTGAGATAACCCATGAGTAGCCCCCACATTAGTCTGGACCCCTCAGGGGCTCTCTTTTGCAGCTTGTGGAAATCTTTCTCAGCAGAGCACAAAACAGACCACGTAGCCAGCAATAGCCCAACATTTCCCAATTGACCCTATGTTCTTCAATGTGCAGAGGAATGCCCTTGACTAAAATATAAATCCTATTCAAATAAAGCTTTCTTTTACTCTGCATAGGACATGGGAGTTATTACAAACTATGTGGGGAAGATAAATCAAATATATGAAATCAAGATTGGGCCTAAAATTTTACAAAAATGGACAATGTCCATAACAAGCCTGTGTGACTTAAACCTACTCAAGGCAAGTATGTTCTTGTTTGCAAGTCATGGAGATGCGTTTCACTGTGAGGTAAGATAAAAATTATTCAGTACTGGCTTTTAAGGTCCTTGTTAAATTACATAGCCCAGCTAAGGTATGTGATAAATTAGATTTTGCTTTCTATGATACTTAATCTTAAATAAGCTTCTCAGATTAATTCTAGAAGATTTTACTCTGTTGAAATCATCCTGGCGGCAGGAACAGTGCTTCCTTCCTGCATCCATGGGCCTAGCATGATGCTGGGCACAAAGCAGACATGAATGAGTGTTGGCTGAATACAGAAGACGGGACACGGCTGTAGGGAAGCGGGACAGAAGAGGCAGATGGCTTTCTTGGGCACAAGGGCAGACTGGAAACTAAGAGGAAAACAGACATCTGGGGCACAGAAAGGCCACAGCCACCCACAGAGAACAATCATTCTACCTTGTGCATTTGGCAAGAATCAAACCACCCATTGGCACCATCAAAGTGGAGATCAGGAACCGACTGTGCAATGCCACAGGGAAAAAGCACTGTGGAGAGGATAAATATTTGTTACCAGGTCTGGTTCTGATATCCGCTTGGATTTATTTTTAAAGAAAGCAGGTCTTATTAAAGTAATTAGCCTAGCTGTGAGAATTTTGTCCCTGATCCTAGAGTTCCCAAAATAATAGAGCACATGTTGAATAAAAAGGTAATTCATAGCTTCCGTGCTTCTCTGGGGTCCTTTTTGATACATGCTTATTGCCCAAATTCATAAGTGTTGAGCTAATATAACATTTTAATTGCTCTCCTTCCTCTGCATGCAATGATAGAATGTAAGCCATAATACTGATTAATTTCACATTTTGATTAAATTGTATAAAAGTCTTTTCCAAATTTTGTTTTAATTATGTGATACTATTATAGTATGTTCTATTTAATTTTGACTTTTAAATAAGGCACTGAGTCATATTTCATTGAATAGTACAATATTTATCCTTTCTTTCTGCACTCTCTTTGTCTCTGTGAACTTGCACCCTCCTAAATGAGACTGAGTCAGAAACACTTAAGTATCTAAGCAGACTTTTAAATTTTTATTTAATTTTATTTAATATGTATCAGTGTTTTGCCTACATATATGTAACTGCACCTGTGTTGTGCAATGCACACAGAGGCCAGAAGAGGGTAGAGATCCCCTAGAACCAGATTAAAGAATGCCTTTTAGCTGTCATGTGAGTGCTGGAAACCAAATCCAGGTCCTCTGCAAGAATAGCTGGGGCTCTCTTCACTGCTGAGACATTTCCACCCCCCACCAAAAAAAAAATACTTTTAATTGCTATTAAAAGTCAGATAGAAAAGAGCTAACATTTCAGGTTAATTCATGTCATTACATATACAACAAAACATTTAACTTAACCTGTGACATTTGTAATAAGATTTTTTTAAATCCCATATTTTTCTTTAAAGTAAAAACACCTTATTCTGGGTTTCCCAAGACATCACTGGAAACAGTATAACTAATGAATGAGGTAACTTTAAAATGCTGAAGAAAGAATGCTGGAAGGATGAAAGATGTCCTGTGATCATGGATTAACAGAATTAACACTGTGAAAATTGCTATGCTATCAAAAACAGTTTGTAGATTCAAAACAATCCTCATCAAAATTCCAATGGCATTCTACACAGAATTAAATAAACTAATTCTAAAATTTGTATGGAAGCACTAAAGATCTCAAATAGCCAAATCAATCCTAAGCAGAAAAAGTCATGCCGGAAGTATTACAAAGTCTAATCTCAACCGTATTGTAAAGCCATAGTATTAAAAGCAGCCTTGAGTAGGGCATGGTGGTACACACCTTTAACCCCTGCACTCAGGAAGCAGAGGCAGGTGGATCTCTATGAGACTGAGGCTACCTTTCTCTACATAATGAGTTCTGGGCCAGCTGCACTACAAGGAGACCCTGTCTCAAAAACTGAAATAAATAACAAAAACAAAAGCAAAGAAAGGAACAAACGTAGCATAGTACTGACACAAGAACAAGGACAGAATAGAAATTCAGAAGTAAACTCACACAGCTACAGACACCTAATTTTTACAAAGTGTCAAAAAACATACACTGGAAAAAAGCCTGTTCAACAAATGGTGCTGAGAAAACTGAATATCCACATGAAGAGGACTGAAACTAGATCTGTATCTTTTACCACACATAAACATCAATTCAAGATGGATTAGTGACCTTAATGCAAGACCCAAAACGCTTTCCTGCTTAGGTGGAACATAGGAAAAAATCTTCAAAATATAAGATTAGACAAGGACTTTTAGAAAAGGAATCTATCCAAAGTATAGAGAATAAGAATTTATAGGGTGTGGGTCCCTGGACAGGACTCTGTATTAAAGTTTACTCACCCAGGCTCAGGAACCATTGCAGAAGACAGGGTGGGAAGATTGTAAGAACCAGAGAGGAGGTGTATGACCATAGGGAAATAGAGTCCTATGGGCTCCTGAGACCTTGTTCATATGAACCTACAGCAATGGTGTCAGCATGCTCAGCTCAAGACCCATGCAAACTCAAGCAGACAAAAACCCAGCATAGAACTGGGTAGGGGGACAACAGGCCCAACCTTAGCCAAAGAACTATTGGCAGCTGATTACTGCTGGGTGAGGGAGATTTGATCTTCTTTAAGGGAGAGACTCTAGATAGGCTAGCTAGACCCCAATGGATGAACTTGCATTGAGGGATGTTTGAGTACACTAACTTGATCTGATAGCCCTTAACATAAATGGCAAGATCATGAAATCCAGTGGAAGGGCTATGGGAGCTGCAGATGGGTGGGGATAGAAAGATGATGAAGATATTTTGTATGAAATACACAGAAATTCAATAAAAATTATACAAAAAGAAAAGGAATCCACTGCCAAAGGGAGTAATTCCAAGAACTGACAGATGATATTATGTGAAATTAAAAGGCTGCTGCATAGTAAAAGAGTCAGCCTACAGAATGGGAGTATATTTCTGTCAACTCGGCATCAAACAGGAGATTAATGCAGCCTATTTTATAAAATTAAATATCAAAAAGTCATCCAGTCAATGAATAAATTACTGGGTTAAATAGACAAATTTCAAATAAAAATCACAAAGGGAAATACATATTTGAAGCAGTGTTCAATATGCTTAGTCACCAGGGAAATGCAAATTAAGACTGCTTAGAGATCTGTATCACCCTGGCCAGAATGGTTACCATCAAGAAAACACAGTGAATATGTGGTACATACGGAATTTTTTTCAAATGTGAATAAAGATGAAATTATGACAATTCCAGGAAATGGACGGACATAGTGATCATTATGTTAAGCAAAAAAGTCCAGACTCACAAAGACAAATATCACCTTTCTCTCCACATGGAAATTCTGGACATAAAAGTAGAAAGGGAATGAGGAGTGGGTCAGACTCAAGGCAGGGGCCCCTAGCAAGTGGGACCCTAAAGTACAGCAGAGGGTACAGAGTGGAGAATAGGCCAAAGTGATCTTGGGAAAGGTGCCTAGGCACACAGGGTTCGCAATACATGACAGCAGGGCCTTCAGAAGTAAGTCACAAGCTTGAGCTACCCCATGGTATGATGCTCAGATGTAGAAGGTTCCACAATCTATAGAGAGGTAGGAATTGAGCCAAACCTTACTTTGATATATTAGTTGCCTTCATGTCACTATGCTAGATTACCATGGCCAAAGGCAACTTAAGGAAGAATATATTTGGGCCACAGTTCTAGGAAGGCAGACATTCAGAGTAAAAGGAGAAGGCACGGTGGCAAGAGATGGAAGCTGAGAAATCACATCTCAACTACACACAGGAATCAAACAGTGTACGCAGGAAGAGAGGTAAGGCTATCAACCCCCAGAGGCCACTCTCAGTGACGTTACTTTCTTCATCAAGGCTGTACCTCCTAAAAGTTCCATAACTTCTCTAGACAGCACCACCAACCACAGACCAAGTGTTCAAATATATGAGCCCAGGAGGCAGATTTCTCATTCAAGCTATATACCAAGTTACGGCTTTTGGTCTACAGGGATTCACAAATGGAAGTAACAGAAACAGTGAACCAGAGCTGACTTAGAATAGGGGACCTGGGTACAAGGAGCCACTTCATAAAGTGACAGAAACAGTGACTGACCAGGGGTGTGTTGACCCTTGGGTAGTGACTGTTGTCCAGAAACACTCCAGGGAAGACCAGAGATAGAACCTACATATTTGAATAACGGTCCCACAGAGAAAAGCAACACTTCATCCTTAATCCCTACTACAATTTAGTTCTCTCTTTGTAGGGCAGAACGCAGGATGGACCTTAGTCAGGTCACCTGCTATAAGGATTAAGGGAGTGGTTCCTGTGGGCATGATGCTCCGCTCTAGCTAGGGGTGACTCCAACTTCTGCCCTGTGTCTGGAGAGAGCCTGCCCCAAGATGTTCCACCCCATAGGGGGTTGACTAACCAAACTTATAACCCCCCCACCCCCGCACCACCTTGAATAAATGAGCTTGCTGTTGCTTGCCCACGGCACGCTTCTTATTCAGCTCCCGGAGTCGGTGTGTTGTTTCCTCACCTACTCATCCCCTTTCAGAAGAGACCCTGCGACCCCCTCAGGCCAGCACCAAGCAGAGGGACCCCAACATCTGATGCCTGAACAGGGACTCCACCCTCCACCCCCCGCCCCTCCCCCCGCATTGGCAAGATGCCCCCTGATGATCGATGTTCTGTGTGCTGAAGGTCCTCAAGGTTGAGCAAGTGACCCCCTTCTTCTTCCCCTTTCCTGGGTTGCGTCCCAACCACCAAAGGAAAGCACATGCTGCCTCTCCTTCCTTGAGATCCATGTTGGCCCCGCAAAATCACATGATGTCGTCTTGACCCCCATGATTTCGGAACTGAGGCAAGGTTATCAGCCGAGCCTTTCCCAAGACACAATAGGCCACGGTGAAGGCTGATTTCTCCGTCTTTGATTTACAAACCTCCTTCCTGCTGGCAAGCAGACTGCGGAACTTTTCAAAGCTGACTGACTGCACCAGCGTGCAGCCTGCAGGGCTCCCATCAGGGCCAGCGTACAGACCCACGGAGGTCCCCCACTAAGCACCAGACATTTGGGCGCCAGTATTCTGTCTATATGTCTCAGTGGGCCATTATAGTGATCATTGCCATGATGGGCAATCTCCCCTCCCATCAGAAAATGCCACAATTGCAGGCCCTCAAGGCTCTTCTCCTGCAACATGGCTTGAAAGTGAAACAAAAGGATCATCCCGGTACAGGCTCCCTCCAGACCCATCGCAGAAGCTGGTGTCACACCTGGCTGGAGTGGAGCACCACACCCACAGGAGCCACTCCCTTAATCCTCATAGCAGGTGACCTGGCTTAATAAGCAAGTGTAAGGGCCTGAGTTCGTTCGGTTCCCCACAACGCATGGAAAACTGGATGCTGTAACATGTATTTGTAATTACAGCACTCCTATATCAAGATGTGAGGCAGACACATGAGAATTCCTAGAAGCTAGTTGGTCAGGTACCCTGGCATACACCTTGGAGAACAGCAAGAAATGCTGTCTCAAAGTGGAAGACAAGGACCAGTACCTGAGGTTCTCTGACTGCCATACTCAAGCCCTGGTATGTGGGTGCCCACACTCATGAATACAAACAGGCATACACACATATACAAACATATATACACCATACACACACACACACACACACACACACACACACATATACAAACACACACACAGATTAATTTAAAAGTAGTCAGTGTATAGAAAGATAGTAGAAAGAGTTCTAAAAACAGACTGAATGAATGTGAGCAGCTTTCTTTTATCTTTAAAATCTTGCAAATGTTTATATACATGTAGGTAATTTTGTGAGAGTGAAATCAGAGGACTACATTGCTAGCTTGGGCTACTTCTAGAGAGCAAGGGGTTGAATATGAAGAGGACTGTCAGTGTTTTACTAAGATATTATTATAGAACTCGAATCTGTTCTAATGAAAATGCATTTATGCATTTGTTAGGTTGTTGTAAAAAGCATCTTGGGTCTTACCTTTGGGGGTTTAAAAACACAATAATGCACCAAGCTTTTACTTTCAAAAGTAAAAGCATTATAAGTATTGTGAATTGATGTACAGAGATGGACTACAGGAAGAGAAAATCAGTAATTAAATTAATTTTTATAGTCAGATGGGTTTTCAACAAAGAACACAGATATACCATTCGATTTCATTCTATTACTGAACTAACCAGTATTTATTATTTGCCTACAACTTGTCAAGCACTAAGATAAATGTGTAAGTACACACACACACACATACACACACATATATGGGGAAAAGATGAATCTAAGAATGAGTTTTGCTATTATGGTCTTCCAACACTGTGAATATAGAACAGAACCCTTGTATGCGGAGGGCATGAATTCTAAGATTTACTGTGCAAACTCCACGGGAGAAGGTTTGGGCTGTCCTAGGGTGGAGAGAAGGGAATCAATCTTTAGATTTCCAGATAAACGGCACCTGACAAAATGACCATTTGTACAGAAATGCCAATAAGGAGGAGATGTGATTTAATAAGTCGGTATTACTACACCAAGAAGATGCTATGCTCAGTCACCTGGAGTCTGACTTTTAAAATATTTCTCTGCTTTATCAGAGAAGATCCCGGGCTTGAGTTTCAATTGTAAAGGAGTCATTCTATAAGTGCCATTTGATCTACCAGTTTATGAACTTGTTAAAATTCATAGTAATTCAGAAGCAGACATTTTTCGAGTTCTGAGCAGGCAGCAAGAGAACGGTGCTGGCTGGCACTGAGCCCAGCTGCCACACTCAAGACTTAGACTTACAAAAGGAGCAGGTGCTAACTCTGCATTTCAAGTTGACACCATTCTTCATGCTGATATGGGGCTTTTGTATCTGTCCTATCACATACTCCTCGAAGCCACATTATGAAGTAACAGCTATCATTTACTGAGGGCCTACTGTGTACCCGGGCCACATGGCTGCTTTACCTAGGCTGACACAATCTTCAAAGTCACCTTACAAGTATGGATTATTATCATGTTACAATGGAAGAGACAGGGCCAGAGGGTGAGGCAAACTGCCAGTGTTACCACATGGCAGAGTCAGTATGTCAGACAACATGTGTCTAACACCGGAGGAGGAGGAAAATAAGACCAAAAAGAAGAAGCAGGAAACGAGGGGGCGGGGGGGAGAGAGGAGACAGATGGGGAAGGAGGGAAGAAGGGACAGAAAGGGTAGAGAGGGGGCGGGAAAGAAGGAAGGAGAGGTGGAATGCCACTGTTCAGTCGTTTCCTGTACTTCAAGTTGAAGAGTCGGAGAGGCAGGCTGAGTTTGTCAAGGTCACAACAGGTAAACGCGAAACTCAGCAAAGCTCACATCCCCTAAATGCCGCCCCTCCCTCCGTGCCTCTGTTGGCTCTCCAATGTCAGGAAATAATCAAACCATGATAAATCTAACAATTCATTATGTGCTCATTTTTACATCTCTATATTTTCTCAAAACCAATACAGGAAGGGCAGAAAAACTGATTACAAAATATATTTTTTTTAAATCTCTCCCAGATAGAAGTCGTTTTTCTCAATCAAGCAATAATGCAGAAGTGAACAAACTATGTATTATACATTCAAATTACACAGAGCAATAAATAATTCTCAGAGGAAATAAGCAATGATTTCCAAAAATTCAATTGACATCCCAAATTAGATCTACATAAAAAGATCAGCCAATTAACTCTGCCAACAGCTTTCTATTTTCTATTCTCACTTGCATTCTAAAATTTTGTTTATATAATTACTTCAGAACCATGGGGGGAAGTAAACTCATTTCTGTGTTTTAGGGAATAATTGTCTTGTTCAAAGGGCAGCAATTCTATCCATGAGCATGAAAAAGATGCAAAAGACGAGTAACAAATGATTCCTTCCACTGTGAGAGAAAATTGCTTCAGGTTGCGAAAGAAAGAAAAGGTTAGGAAGATTAACTAAAAATAATCCAATCATTTTACTTGGATAAATGTCAAAGGAAAAGGAAATAGAGTTGGTCTGTTTTCTCCTTCCTAAAGCAATCACCCAGAGAGGAGTGCAGGAAGAGTCTGCCTCGTGGTGGATTCTTCATGTAGAAATTCAATAATACCCATCCTTCACTTGGGAAGGGGAAACTGCCATGTTCCCACCTACGCGTCTTCAAAATACTCTCTCATCAAGGCTAAATCACATTTTGCCTCAAGAAACAATCAGTTATAGAAAAATATGTAGATCCCTAAGTGCTTAGACCAGACTGTAGTAGCAATGAATAGAAATTACCAGCAAAGACTTGACTACATAAATTATGGTATAAACATCTGCCATATTTCTCTGATAACTAGATACCACAAAAGCTATTGATAGTAAGGGGTGATCTCTTACAGATTTCTGTGGGGAAAATGACTGCATATTAAGTATCCTCCAAATCTTTTTTATTTGCCAACATGGCCATTTATTTATCTGCAAAATTACACCCTCTTACAATTAAGGTTGGGATTTCTTTATTTTGTTTCCTAGTAAGTTTAAAGAGCCATTTGAGTCCTTTGATTCTGGGCAGGTTATAAAGTTCAACACAATCACACTTTGGTCTTCTCTACCTTTATCTTAACTCTGCCTCATACTTATCTGGGTGCTTAGCTTTTTAGAGACCAGGATGTCAGCTTTGTCTGTATTTCTGCTGGTTAAACTGACACTTTACTGAGTTACGCATTATTTTGAATAGCTTCTCTTCAGAGAAAGCTGGAAGATGATTTTTTTAATGCATTTGTGTGTGTGTGTGTGTGTGTGTGTGTGTGTGTGTGATAAGTGTATAAGGACAGGTGCACGTCTACCCACTGAGCCATCTCACTGACTCTGATCTAGAAGTTTCTGATAGAGATATTTATTGTGTGAATGGCAGGGCATTATGATGTACAGATAGTTGTTCACATTCACACTTCCAGGTTTGAAAACACTGTGACCCACACTGAAGAAGCTGATAGTTTCTATAGCTTGTAATTCCTCTGTTTTTTTCTGCATGTACCAGAACTTTTCTTTTCACAGTCCCATCATACTGTGATCTGTCTTCAAAGACATCAAGTCATCATTAGGAATACATACCTAAACTGAAATTTAGGGCCAGAGTTTAGCTCAGTAGGCAGAATTATTTGCTGCCAAGTCTGGCAACCTTAGTTTGATTTCTAGAACCTACACGGTATAAGGAGAGAACCAACTTCCAAAAGTTGTCCACTGACCTACACATACACACACACCATGGCACTCTCTGGTGCACACACACACACACACAGGAGGAGGAAGAGGAGGATGAGGAGGAGAAAAAAGAAGAGGAGGAGAAAGGAAGGAATTAGGTAGGATAACAGTCTCAAGTAATGATGACTGTTTTGCCAGGTATTTGTCAGCCTGCTTGCTGTATGTTCCTCTGTCTTTGGCCCTTTCATAAACCTTAATTTCAAAAACATTAAAATAAAATATTCAAAGAATAGAAAGTATCAGAATCTCATTCAACCATTTTCAGGTTATGTTTCAGGCATATTCCCCTGCAGATGAAAGTATTCGTTTACCAGCTGTGGCACGTGCCATGCGGTTTACCCTCTCTATTGAACTGATATTGCTTATCAAAGAACTTCAGTGAAACGAAATGCAGAGTAACAGTTCTGCATGTCCTGAATCAGCAGGGTCTGTCTCACCTAAGAACTAGGTAGAAACACTACTCACCTGCCTCCCCATGATGCTGCTAAAACTTGTGAGCCACTGGGATGCCACATTCAAAACATCTAGCCCTTAGTAAGGGCTAGATGAAAACTACTGTTTTTAAATGCTCAGCCTGTAAACATTTTGCTACCTTTTTTATTCACCAGATATCACCTAATTTTAACAACAAGCCAGTTGGGTATATCACCACATCTACTTATCAATAGGAAAACTAGGGTTCAGGAAAACAAGTTTACATTCTTCATAATGTGCATTCTCATTTGTTGAAAGTCAACATTCAGTCTCCTGGTCAGTCCCAAGCAAGTGTATCCCCTAATTTTCTATATAAAATGTGATTCTCAGAGACAAAAAGTTATTTCCCAAGAGTCAAATGGTTCACAGAAGAAAGCCTGGTGTAGAAATAAGAGCTCAAAGTTTCCAAATCTACGGCTATTTTTACATAGTTAGCTTAACTACTATTATATGAAAACTTTCTTTTTCTTAGGAAAAAAAAAGTGTTTTCTCATACCCTGTAAGAAAAGAATTAGAAATATTATTGACTCTAGTACCTATAAATAGGTCACAAATCATTGGCAACTTTTTACTACTAGAATATTTACCTTAGAGCCATATTGTTGTTTTGGGTTCCCACACTCCATTTTTCATAATTTTATCATGCTATCTTTGCATATCAATTGCCTATTTGCAAATTAAAAGCTAGCAACTTACCTAGGTTATCCATGTTTCCAATCACAAGTTACACATTCAGTTTCTCTAAGAAGTTTTTTGAAAGGCTGGGGAAGAACATGACTCAGCTAGTAGTGTTGGCATGTAAGCATAAGAACTTGAGTTTGATTCCCAGAGCCCACGTATAAAAGCTGGATGTGTTTTATATGACATATATAAGATTCAATTTTTAAAATTAAAAAATTATGTAATAACAAAACCACTTCCTGATTTTTTTATCAGGGTACTTTTAGTACAGCTGAGCTGAAAAATTCCACAGATATATTCAGAGGGTTGGAGAGATATTTTGGGTTTGGTTTTATTTTTTACATGGAAAATGTGAAAAATAATTAGAATATAAGGCTGACTATAATGCATATATGTAATTCCTTATGAATATAGAGGGTTTTGTTTTTAATCTGTTAAACTGTATTACTAAAATTGTTTAAATGAAAAATAAAAGTCCTCACTATAATCACTTTAAAAAAAAAAAAGCCTGGCATAATGGGATGTGCTTGTTACCCTGGTGCTGGGAATACATAGGCCTGTGCATTGTGGGACTCCCTAGTCAACCAGCATAGCCTGTTTGGTGAGTTACGGGCCAATGAAAGAACATCAAAAAAGAAAAGTGATGGTGCCCAAGAAATGGCAGTGGAGGTTGGCCTTTGGCCTCCGCAAGCATATATTTGTACACACACACACACACACACACACACACACACACGCACAATTTGTCTTAATCAGTTGTTTAAATCAGTTGCTAGTGGTGCTCTAGATAATGATAGTTTGTACTTTGGGGGGTTTATTGCTGCTGTTCAGTTTTGAAAGTAAGACTCAGGGGCTACTTGAAATCGAATTCTGACCATGTCCTTGTCAATTGGTGTGACTTCTCCCAGCTTTCTAGTTTCAATTAGAAATACTCATGGTTTTCATTTGTT
Organism: Eospalax fontanierii; assembly: GCA_035773235.1. Taxonomy (NCBI): domain Eukaryota; kingdom Metazoa; phylum Chordata; class Mammalia; order Rodentia; family Spalacidae; genus Eospalax; species Eospalax fontanierii. Next base: position 20,938,840 of record CM069548.1, on the reverse strand, counting down.
GAAAAAGTTGGAAGAAAGCTGCTTGATTGCACCTTAAGACTGGTTCACTTTCTTTCTCAGTCTGTCGTGCCAGTGTTCTCAGTTTTCCAAAACTATGTTTATATTTTGTGTTTGATATAGAACATGGTGGAGATGCTGTAGTTACCACTTGACCAGCATAACCAGAAAGAACAACTCAAAACTACAGATTTTCATTTATGTCCTAATTGTTAATAGTGTGTTCCCACATTACATACAAATACCATGAGCTACTGCCAGGTCATGGAGATTTCCACTAGAAAACTGGGACTAGAGAGATAGCTCAAAGGTGAAGAGCACTCTCTAGTCTTTCAGAGGACCCAGGTTCAATTCCCAGTACCACATGGTGGCTCACAATCATCTGTAACTCCAGTTCCAGTTCCAGATGTGACTTCAGGCTTCTGCAGGCACCAGACAGGTGGCACACATACATACTTATAGGCAAAACAGAAATTAAAAATAAATAAATCTATCACTAGACCATGTGTTTTAACAAAGTCACATTTTTGTCAAGTTATATTGACTCAGTTCCATATGCAGCAATTCTAAAGTGTAATGGTCACAGATAACAGAAGTGTATAGTACTTGATCTATTTTTCCTAGTCAACATATTCATTCATTTGAAAAACTGCTGATATCACTAGTAACACTTTAGGCTTTCCAAAGCATTTTCATACATACAATTATTTAGTTCTCATGTAGCATGATGGCTACATAGGTTCTCATCATACAAATGAGTCTAACCTGTTCATGATCACATATCAAGCTTTGTCTCAAGAATCCTGCCAAAAGACCCTCTTATTTTTGAACACTGGAATTCATCATACCTTAAGTCAAAGCACTGTCATTACTAATTAGTCCCACTAACAAACTTAATAAACAGAAATTTAAGTTTGTAGAAAATCAATGAATGTACATTTGAGAAAACAAATTCAATGACAGTGCTAGCATGTAGTTATCAAAGGGAAATAGAAATCTTCTAGTTAACTGTAAACCTGATCCGAAATTTTCTTGGAACCAAGACTTACCAACCCTGTTACACTGGATCCTCTCCTGTGAGGAGACTATAGGTGTGTCTTCCCTTCCCTTTCCTTCCCTTTCTGAACAGGAAGTGACTGTTCCATAGCATCATGGGAACATGAAATGGTAGAAATAAAGTATGCTCTTCTCTGGCAGTAAAGAAGAATGAAGATGAGTAAATAGCATCCCTTATGAAAAAGTGTCTCTCAGGCTTTGTGCTAGTTCAGAGTGCTTCCCTTCATCTAGGAGGCATGATGACATGCCTTTTCTGACAACTCATAGACACTTAATTTGCATATTCCCATCTTTTTGGATAACTGCCAGATAAATGAAAAATCAGAATATGGCTTCATATTATTTTTCAATAATCTTTCTTTCAGTAATCTTTCTAGATATAATGTATTAATTATATTTTCTGTTGCTGTGATGAAATACCCTGACAAAAGCATTTTAGGGGAAAAGGGTTTATTTGGGCTTATATTTCCAGGGTCCAGTCCATCATGGTGGGGAAACCCGAAGCAGGAGGAACTGGAGGTAGCTGGCCATACAGCATCTATCTAGGAAGCAGAGGGAGATAAAAGCTAATACGCACTAGGTTTCCTCGTTTATATGTGACCCAGGACTCAAGCTCTGGGAATAATGCTGCTTTCCTTCAGGGTAGGTCTTTTATTTCAGTTAACCAAATCTTCGTAGGCGAGCCCAGGTCTAGAAGCTAACTTAATCAAATAATCCTTCATAGATGTGGCCAGAGGCTTGTCTTCTAGGTGATTTCAGATCATGTGAAGTTGATAATCAATACTGACTGACCCTCACACATGCTGAATTAATGAAGATGTGCTGATGCAAGTACATAGGTGTTTGAACAGTGAAAGAAAATATTGCTGTAATATTTAAAGATGTTATTTTATCCTCATTGAACACACACACACACACACGTGTGTGTATCTGTGTGTGTGTGTGCACACGCACCTCTGACAACAGGACATTTTAGTCATCTTATTGCCTTATCAAGAGCTGGCCTCTGGAAGCCATGACGGGATCTGCCTGGTCTCCTGAATTCAGTCTTGGCTCAACCTCACCCTAATATTTCCTAAGATATTCAGCATATTTAGCCACATGAAAGTGGTTGTTGAGAACATAGTTCACAAGTAGAGCACCAATGATACCTTTACAACATTCATCCAGGTACAACGTTTTCAATTTGATGTACCAACATTCATTCCAAGTTTAGAGACATGTCTCTTGAGTCTCGTGAATTGATTCACCTGACCTTTATGATAATTAATCCATGGTAATTATAAATCCAGTCAAAGGTGGGTGTGGTGCCACATGCCTGCCCCTAATCCCAGTACTCAGGAGGTAGAAGCAGGTAGATCTCTCTATGAGTTCCAGGCCAGTCTGGGCTATATAATGAGTCCCAGGCAACCAAGGCTACATAGTAAGAGCCTGTCTCAATAGATAAAAAGAAAAATAATAAATAAATAGATAGATAGATAAATAAATCCAGTCAAACTGACAAAGAAGATTCTATTGATTTGGGTGATTGCAAGACTGTAGTCATGTCTACAACTGTAAAATTGGAACACACCACTTAAGTCAGAGCTGGCTTTTTAAGCAGTCTCATATTTACTGTCTAATGCATCTCCTGTCACGTATACATTGGGCTATTTCTTATCTCCATCCTTCAGTCAGATTTGGGTCAGCATTTGAGTCAGGCTATGTGGATGGATGATGCTTATTGCCCTAACTTGTAAGGGTCGGGGAAGTGAGGAAGAGACTTGACCCCAGGTCCACTTTGAATTTAAACACACCCTAATTTTTGGTTAACATATAACACTAATTACTATAATATTAACAAATAATGTAAATTTATTTGGGGACGTAGTGCAATATTTCAACACATGTATTCCCCATGTACTGAACAAGCCAGGGAAATCAGTATGGATATTCTTCTTTTACTCATTTACTATGTCATAATAATGCTAATATGTTGGGGACTGGAGAGATAACTCAGCAGTTAAGAGCACTGATTGCTCTCATAGAGGACTTGGGTTCGATTCCCAGCACCCACATGGTGGCTAACAACCATCCATAACTCCAGTTCCAGGGGACTCTGATGCCCTCTTCTGAGCTCCACCATCATTGCATGACACAGGTGCACCTACCTACATGCAGGCAATATGCTCACTCATACACATAAAATTATATATATAGAGAGAGAGACATATATAGAGAGAGAGACATATATGTCTCTCTCTCTATCTCTATCTCTCTCTCTCTCTCTCTCTCTCTCTCTCTCTCTCTCTATATATATATATATATATATATATATATATATATATATATATATATAATACACACACAAACACAAGCGTGTTTACTGGGTACAGGCCAGATGCCAACTTTCAAGAACCCATCAGTACTGGGGCGACTTCCAGGAGCAACATATAATAATCCCTGCCCTGAGCTGGCAGTCCATATGGAATAGAGGAAACTACTATACTACAATAGGAAGCTTGGCAGAGGGAGTGTGGGCTGATAACTGTATCCACAACAACACTCTGCTGAACAGGACAAAACAGGCTTCTCAAGGAAGTAAGATTTATGAACCTATCCAGAGTTACTGAGATGACGACAGCAAAAGGACGCTCTAAGAAGAGGAAAGAGGATCTGCAGGGACCAGGAAGCTAGAGAAAGATGTGGTACATCTGTTCACAGGAAAAAGGCGTCTGATGTGGGAACAGAGAGCCAGATGGGATCTAGAGGCATGAGCGCTTAAGACCCTAGACCCAGAGCACAATGCTTCCCATGTAATTTTAGCACAGGCTCTGGTTCAAGACAAGCAAATTACTCTATTAATGATGTACATCACATCCTCTGTGTCTACTCAAATTAATGTATTAATTCAATTCAATCTGGTGCAAATTTCACAGAATTTTCCAAATTATTTGTCAAAATGATTTGAAAATATATATACAAAAGAAAGCATGCTAGCCAAAATAATTATGAAGAACAGGATCGGGAGATTTGCCAAGCACATTGATATTCAAAATCAAGATTTATTAGTAAGCCATGGTAATATTAACAGTGTAATTTCAATACAAGAATGGATAGACAGATCAAGTGAACAAGGCAGAGAGTCTTAATATAGACCCATATATATATATGAGCATAGCATTTGGCAAAATACTCATTGCAGGTCACAAGAAAGGAAAGACAGTCTAATAAATTATATTGAGACTGTTGGCTCCTTGTAAGGAAAGCAAGATAGCACCTCATCTCTTGTGAGATACCCAAGACCACAATTATAGGGGAACCAAAACTCAAAACATGAAAAACCAAATGTCACCTCTTTAATTAAGAATGTATAATTGAATGCTGGGTATGGTGACACATGCCTTTAATCCCGGCACTTGGGAGGCAGAGGCCGGCAGATCTCTGTGAGTTCAAGGCCAGCCTGGTGTACATAGGAATTTCCAGTCAAGCTGGGGCTACAAGAAAACCTTGTTTCAAAAATAAATACCCCCCCAAAAAATATAATTAAATAAATTTGTGGCCTGAACAATTTCAATTCAATGCATCAAAGTCACTATCAGAGAAGTGAAAATACATCAACACATTAGTATCTGGAATATAGAAGGAAATTCCAAAACTCAATAATAAGAAATATAGAACAATGATGGAAGAAGAAAGAGGAGAAAATGAGGAAAGAGCTGGGGGAGGGGTGCAAGGTGCATTAACCAGAGGAGGAAGTCTGGATGACCAGTGAACATTTTTTAAAGGCCAGCATTGCCCATCAGAGAAATGCAAGTTCAACCATAACGAAAACATTTCACACCTACCATTTGCCATCAGTTTGGCTATATATATATATATATATATGGCATCTAAACATTGCTAAGGGTGGTATGCATTGTTAAACTACTCTAAGAATTCATAAATAAAGAGCACTTTCAAATAGGCATACCCCACAGCTCGGCAATTTAGCCACTCTATAAGTATCCTTAGAGAGCCTGTCCCAGTCCTTCACAGGGTAGTAGGAACAAGATCATAATGAAATTCTGTTTCTCTTAGAAAAATGGAGAATATATACATTGTTATTTGGTCAAGTAGTGAAATGGTTGATGTATATATCAAATTGAATGACTCCTTAAAGTACTTTATTAGTAAGCAAAGTTTCAAAACCATGAGGAAGTATTATTTGTTGAAATTTAAAGTTTGTCAAAATATTATAGACTCTTAATGTTAATTTAGAGGTCTTGTAGACATAAAAACATTTTTAAAACATGCTTTGGATAGATACATTATAAATTCACAATTACTTTATGGAAGAATGGATCTGGGAAATAGATCGTTTCTACTGTGTATTTATTAGTTTGGGTTCAAGTTGTGGTATGTGCATATTTGTTTATTATTAAATACTTTTTTAGATGCTTCAAATAGTTCATTTTTGAAAAATGGTAAAATGGTACATTTGGTCTGGTATTCTGTTTTAATCACAGATGCTTAACCACACTCATTGTGCATTAGGAAAGCTTTCACATTTATTTCATTTTACCTTCCTAGTCATGTTAGTCTAAATGAAGAACAAAGCCAAGACTTAAGTCTCTTTCCTGAGCCAACAAATTGAATGACAGAAGTAGGACTGAAATCAGCTGTTTGGGCGTCACCATGGCTCCTTGCAGTCCAACTGCCACTCAGTGTCTGGGAAAGAGAGAGTTCCATGGAAATGGTCTGAAAGGGCTTGATTAAAGGATGAAAGGGACTCCAGATCTCTCTAATACTCTCCAGAGGTTGATATCAGGTGTCTTCCTCAATCTCTCGCCACTTTATTCCTTGAGACAGGGTCTTTCACTTGAACTCAGAGCTCACTGATACAGCCAGTTCAGCTAGCCAGCATGTGCCAGGATCCCTGTCTTCATTTCCAAAACATTGGATTACAGGTAGGCCACCACTCCTGCCCAACATTTATGTGAGTGGTAGAGACCCAAACTTCCCCAGTCCAAGATCACATTCTGTGGATATCAAATTTCATGTCTGTCTGACTTTAACATCCCATAATAAATGTGATCTCGATAACAATTCAGATGAAAAATGAGGCCTGCCTCAGAGGAGAAGTCATAGTCACAACATTGTGGAACAAACTTGTTTTCATCAGAAAAGATGTCCTTTTCTGAGCCCACATACCTTAAATACACAAACCAGCTTTTTAGGTCTAGAACACAAGAAATTAGAAAACAATGTAAGTGTGTCAGGAAGGCATTTGTGGTTTTGTTTAGCAAAGAAGATTTTTAAAAAATCACTTAATGATGCATTGAAGCACTTGTTTACTGAAGAATATTTATAATTTTCCGCCTTATGGAATTAGTCACAATTAAGGCACTCAGCTAGTTCAAATAAACTTCTGAAAAGAATTACTTATTTGCTTATAAAGAAATCTATAATGAATTATTAACAAGATTCCATTCAGTACACATACAGTTTATTAACAAATTCAGAAGATCCATTACTGATAGAGTCAGCATGGCCTGACCTATCAGTTCTCCAGCCTTGCATAAATAGATCAGTGAACTTCATTGATGAAGAGAAGGGCCATGAAGCTTTGAGCTGAGTTTCTGCGATGGCTTGCCTTGTGTTATGAGTAGCTAGAATATTTCCTATTAAAAGCTATTTTACTGAAGTCTACTTCTTAGGTGTTTTTCTAAGGACAGTTTGAATGTCTACTAACTCCATAACTTGAAATACTTTTAAAATTTTGAACCTAACTCCTGAACTCCAGGCTTGGGTGCCCAACTGCTCAGTATCTCCATTAGGATACATAGTTGGCGCATATATGGTGGCTAACAACCCTCTGTAACTCCAGTTCCAAGGAATACAATCCCTCTTCTGACCTCCGTGACCATTGCATGACACAGGCTCATGCAGACAATATATTCATACACATAAAATAAAAATAATAAATAAAAATATTTAAAAGAATAAAAAGTTATGTTTCTATGCAGCTAAACCCGTTTGACTAAATAAACTACTAAGTAAATGAGTTCGATTTTAGATTTGTCTCCATGCTTTTCCCACAGGGCCGTGATGACTTTGAGATGCCAGAGTAAAACCCATGACTCATTAAGTTATATATTTTCCCATAAAAGGTTAGATCTGTAGATAGCTTGACCAGACTCCAGTGGATGAATTTGCACTAAACAACATCTGGGCACTAATGCTTACTGGATAAGACTCAATGTGTATGATGGCAGCCTGACCCAAATCTTCCTTTCCTTCTTCATCTCAGGAATCCACACTCCTGCCCACTACCCCGACTCCTCTCTCCTCTCTCTCCTGTGTGCAGTGCTCATTTCAGCCTGAGTATCTTCTCACAGCAGCACCACAAAAATGTCCTCATACTGTCCCAACTCCATTCGTTGTTCAGCCAATGGACCCTAAAGCAAGGGTGTGTGCCATAGGCAATGCACAAGGCCATCAATTTGGGGCTGGAATCATAGTAGACTATTACACCTGTTTGTTTTTCATCCTGAGCTTTTGCTACTGTCTACATACAGACTAATGCTGGCAGCTTCTGTCAGATGATTCCACCATGAAGGGACTTTGAAGGTAAGAAGATATTCCCCAAATGAAGACTGCTGGGTGTCTAACAATATTGAACAAATTGAAGCTCAAGGTACTCACTAAATGCTTTCTAGATTGCCTTATTAAAGAAAGGAGAATTTTGCTTTACTTACAGTGAGATGCACAATGGTTGCACAGTCTTTTCATCATACAAAACTTTAGAAAGAAGAAGTTAGCAAAATTGAAGCTGAATTAGCACTTTTTTTTTTTACTTTCAGAAAAGATAAGTGTTCTGAAATTTCTGTCCTTCACTGTGAGGAAAAATGACTTTCAGACCCTGCTACCCAGCAGATATTTTAAGATATAAAATAAATGCACACCTTCGAAGTGAAGTGATATTTGGATCATGTATGAAAAATTAACTGCCCAAGTAAATTTTGCTACGGAGAGAACATTCTCATTGTGTATCCCAGGCTAGTCTCGGGCTTGTGTGGATGTGTGGATCCTCCTGAGTGCTAGGATTGTAAGTGTGTGCCACCACACTGTACCTGTATTATACTGTACTACTGTTATGTATTGTGTCACCTATTAAAATGTCTGATCTTTATGCCCTAAAACCTTGAAATTATATTTTTCTAAGTAAATTTTTACTGTTTTTTTAAAAATTTATTGATGGATATGTATCTCAAATATACATATATGTGCATATATATTATATACAGAGATCTGGCTTTTATCTGTAGTCTTACAGTGCGCAACTAAGCCTTCTTATTAGCTTGATAAAATTGACATTCAGTGAATGTCTGTATTTAGGAAAGGCAGTCAGTGTTTTAAAAACCAAAAACTTGAGCATTGAGCACAGCTAGTGGGAGAGGTTGATAAAAGACTCTGAATAACTTTCAGTGTCGTTTTTCCATTTGGAACTACAATCAGCATGTAAATGCTCAATGGGGCATTGTTGGTAGTAACAAAGATGAATGAATCATACTGTCCATCACTATGGAAATGGAAAAGTAAATTATGGTCTATCAATACAATGTAATTCTATACAGCTGCAAAAAGGAGAAACTGGAACTATATGTAATAATATGGATAATATTCAAAAACAATTTTTGAGAAAAAGAACAGAAACAAGCTACGGAAGGGTATGTAAAGGTTGAAGCATTTATGTGTCATTTAGGAACATGCAAGATGATACAAAATCCTGATTTTATCATTTTAGATCCATTCACGTGTAATAAAAGTGAAAACGCATATGTGGAAGTCTCATGCACCGAGTTCAGATAATAGTTGCTTCTGGAAAATGGGATCCAGGGAGGCCACTGAAAGGGCTTGACTGGCTATATTCAGGTCTGATTACTTATACTTAGTGGTGGGTGTGTAGGTTTTACTTTCTGCTGTTCTGTGTACTTCTATGTACACCTGAAATGTTGGGAGTTTTTTGGATTTTTTTTGTTTGTGTGTTTGTTTGCAGTTGGAGATGATTTTCTTTTTAAATCCCTTTGAAGAAATTACAAACATGACAACTTTGTAGACTTTTATCCACAGCAAAAGCACTCAGCCATGGAAACTGCCATAATTTCCTGAAAATATGTGACTCTATTTTTCTAGCCATTGAGACAGGTCCCTCAGAGTGTTAACTGTAAAATACTGAAAGACTGAACAACCAAAAGACATATAACTTCCAGGATGCAAGAGCAGTTAAAACTGCAGAAAGCAGGGATGAGAGAAAGTGGTATTCTCTTCTTCAGAATTTAATCATCTTTTTATATTCTTCTAGCAGTTTCTTGAAATACAGTCTCTTCCATTTGCATCAGAAAAACAAAAAAATGTATCAGTAAAGAGAAAACAATCCATTCTCATTAAACTGGGTCAAGGTTGATTTCAGAATACATTTATTACTAAAGATTCAAGTACAATTTTGGTAGAAAATCTATATGTCTAAACCAAGATAATGAAGGATGTCTGTTTGTTTGATTTGGGTTCTTTTTTTCATTTATTTAATAGAGGACTTTCACTTAAGAAGCCAAACTCTGTAATACTAAGGGTGCATGTCTTTGAACAGAAGTAATATTTAATAAAACAAAATATTATTATCCTAATAGACATAGTCCAAGTTTAAGGACTTGAAACTGAACCTCTAACCTAACGATGATATAAAAATAAAAAGAAAGGAAGAAAACATGAATCTGAAGTCTATTGAAGGAACATGCTATTTCATTTCAAGAAGGGAAGCAAGAGGCCAAAGAGGTGGCTCAGTGGTTAAAAGCACTGGCTGCACTTGCAGAGGACCTGGTTCAGTTCCCAGCACCTATATGGAGGCTCACAACTGTCCACACCTCCAGTTCCAACAAACATGATGTTCCCTTCTGGCCTCCATGGGTATTGCATTGACACATGCACTTACATACGTGGAGACAAAACACTCATACACATCAAATAAAAATAAATAAATATACACATAAGATAAAAAATAAATAACTAAAAATTCAAATAAAAATTTTTTGAAAGAAGAGAAGCAAACCAAGACAGCTTTAGGGTGTGGTGTCAAGGAGAAGGTTCATGGTCAGGAGTAGCAAAGCATAAGCAGCATTTGGAAGAGTCGTAACTTCACATGGATTTATTTCCCATCCTTGTAAATGACAATGGAAGATTATTCTGGAGATCAACTGAACATAGTAGCTTTATTATTACATAACAGTACCTTTGTTGATATGCCAGTTTACACCAAATATCTGAAAGATCAGAATGTGAGAACTTCAAATGGTGTCAGGAAGAACTCATTTTCTTTCCAAATTACTTTGTTTATCTCCAAATGATTGAGGGTGAATATCACAGAAGATTCATTTCCAAATGATAAAATAATAAAAGAAGATATGTTCGTTAAAAAAAATGGATTTTTGTTGGAATGAAGTCATCGCCTTAATGGCATGCTTTCTCCCTATTAAAAAGTAGAATTGTGAAGGCCTTTAAGGTCCCAAACTCAAAGAGGTCTGAGCTTCCTTAATAAAAATATAGTCATGTTTAAATGCTATACCTGAAGACTGCACAAAACAGTATCTTGGGCACTGCGTATTAGGAGTGAGGAGCCAGGGACAGGTGTGCAGTCATGCTGTCAAATGGAAAGCAAACCCTCAAGGTATTTTTAGTAATTGAAAAAAGACAAATCTATGCCTGGAATAAAGACCCCTGTGGTCCAGGGCCAGCCAGCACAGTGGAGGCCAGGTGGGTGGAAAGTGCACAGTGCAACTCCAGGTGTATAATTTATAGGGACCGTAATGGGGTATCTATGGAACTGCTCACTGAAATTGCGTTCTGTCATCATAAGCAAGTGCATGTGAAGAAGTCACAGCCTCCTCTTCATGAAAACCCCCAGCTGAACCAAGAAGACAGAAACCTAAGCAGATAATTATGAAAAAATGGGAGAGTGTGCACAAAGGTAAAGGCAGCCTAGAAGACAGCTCTGACTTTGCTTAGGGGAAGGGGCTCAGCAAAGGGCTGGAGTGTGACCCTGCCATGCTGAAGCTGCAAGCACATAAAACAGTTCATGGAGGCCAGCTGGGTCACGAGCTTCCTGGGAAGGCACACAGCAATGATAGAGGTATGGAGACAAGAAACAGCCCAATGTATACATGACAGGAGAAGGATTAGACAGTAAATATGAGACTGTTCAAAAAAGCCAGGTCTGACCTATGTGGTGTGTTCTGATTTTACAGTTGTAGACATGACCACAGCCTTGCGGTCACCCAAATCAGTAGAGTCCTGAGTATACACATCCTACAGGCCTTAGCTGCCTAGAGCTCCAAGTCATTCCAACGTTGCCTTTGTACACATTCACACTTCTGGCTTCTTTTCGTTCCTCTGTTTGTCTGTATTTCCTTGTAACATGAATAACTGACAGCATTAAACTCACCCTCTATCCCAAAGAATTGGACTTAAGTCTTCATGCAACTCATTTCTCTCATTTAAAATAGTATTTATTAGGACTGGAGAGAAAAGTCAGTGGTTAAGAGTCCTTGCTACTTTGCAGATGATCTAAGTTAGGTTCTCAGAGCTCTTCTCAGATGACACACAACCACCTGTAACTGTAGCTCTAGGGAATCTGACACCCTCTGCTGGCCTCCATGGGTACATAACACACACACACACACACACACACACACACACATGCACAATAAATAAAAATAAAATCAATCTTTAAAAAATATATAAAATAGTATTTTTGTTTATCTAATTATATAAAATTTTACAATACATAGATTATGAAACGTATTAATCAACTAACTACCATTACAAAATTTGGTTGTAGGCTGGAGAGATGGCTCAGTGCTTAAGAGCACTGGCTGCATTTGCAGATTGGGTTCAAATCCCAGCAACTATATGACAGCTAACAGGCACCCATAACTCCAGTTCCAGGGGATCTGACACCCTCTTCTGTCTTCTGTAGGCATTTCATGACATAGGTGCATTTACATGCATGCAGGCAATACACTCATGCACATAAAAAAAAATTTTTGGTTGTTTCAGTATTAACAATTCAATACTTTATCATAGATAAATCTGAGATGATCAGCTTTATATGGATATGTGATTTTTAAACCTATGTGACTAACCATCTGTAGTTTTCTCACAAATGCATTTATAGAATAGTCATAGTTAACTTCAGTTGTCAGTTTGACACACCTGTGAAGAAGGAACCTCAGTTGAGGAATTTCCTTCTTCAGAGTGGCCTGTGGACATGTCTGAGGGGCATTTTCTTGATTGCTAATTGATATAGGAGTGCCCAGCCTACTGTGGGTGGTGCCATCCCTAGCAAGTTGGACCTGGGCTATATATAAAAAAATAATAACTGTGAGCCTGGAAGTAAGCCAATAAGTATTCTTCCATGGTTTCTGCTTCAGTTTCTGCTGGGCTTCCCTCCACAATGGACTGTAACCTGGAAGGTGAAATAAACCCTTTCCTCCACAAGGAGGTTTTGGTTTGTGTTTTATTACAGCAACAGAAAGCAAATTAGAACAATACATTAAGGTAAAAATCTCTTGAACATATTGCTGAATTGCTCTCTGTGAACTGCTGCGGCTTACTACCCCACCATCCTGTGGAGAGAAGTGCCTGTTCTCCTATCTTCCCTGCTGTTTTCAATCCACTGTGCTGAGCTGAATCTCCAAAGGAGCCTAACATACAGTCAGTATACAGAGATCCTGTGAGATGATTAGGACAAATATTCTTATCTTAATTAGAAGAAACAAACTCATATATTGACTAACTAAGCCAGGTATAGAAATCAGGGTCCATCTCTTCAGTGCTGTTTATCCTAGATCAGTGTTGGCTTCATGCATATTTAGCCTGCATTTTAAACTTAGGAGATCTAATGCGAAAATTGGGTTTTATGACTTCTCTAGAAATCTTGCGCACATAGTGTTTACACACAAGTACCATCAAAGAGAACTAAGCGGTGTTGTCCTTTAGTTAAGAGACATCTCCTAGGGACCACCTATTTTCACCTGTGTATGTTACCTGTCTTACCACAGTTAGCACCTGACCTGGAATATTTGAATACCTCAAGTACAACTGGAGTAATAAAGTCTTCTAGAGAAGAATAGTGGGGCATCATGGTACATGCCTTTAATCCCAGCACTCAGGAGACAGAGAGGCAGGTAGATCTGTGTGAGTTCAAGGGCAGCCTGGTCTACATAGCGAGTTCCAGGTCAGCTGGGGGCTACAGGGAGACCCTGTCTCAAAAAGACCAATGTGTGTATGTGTGTGTGTGTGTGTGTGTGTGTGTGTGTGTATACACAGTCTTGTATAAGAGAATTATAGCATGGATTTCAATATCCTACGTATCAAACCATGACCTCTGGAAAATGGTAATAGTAGCAGTAAGCTTGGCCTCTGAGTTGGTAAGGCCTATCCAGTTCTACATTATAAAGAGATTTTATCATAATATGCTTACACAAATCTATATACAATATGTGGATGAAATATACACAGCTACAAATAACACAATGGCTAATCTATTATTAGAAATATGTGTAACATTACATTTCAAACATGAAATACAAGAATTTTGCTCACACATACTTTCCAATTTAATTCAACCTCAAACTGTAATAAGCTCACTTGGAAAAATAATAGCCAATTAAAAATTTAAATATCTAGCTTGTGATCAGAGGACAGAATTATATTCATTCCATTAAGTTCAAAAGCATAATTAGACATATATCTGTGCATGGTGTCAGAATTCTGCAAGCAGTTAGTTATGCAAGACCACGTAGGAATTAAAGTATGTGAAACAGGAATTCTGAAGTCTTTTCAATTGCAACATAAATACTCTTATGCAAAATAAAGACAGCAAAACCCTCAGGAGAAAACCTGAAGAACTGACAGGAGAATAGGTATATACCTTTGTCAGAAGAAAGGCCTAAGATTTTATTTTAGTAAATCTTAGTTAAACACATCAAGAGGATTTATACTAAAGTGTGCAGGTAATATAGAGTTCCTTTAAAGCATAAAACATGAGACTAAAGATGTTCTACATAAAGTGATTTATATAACAAGAAAGAGAACATTTTAAAATTTGTTTTATTTCAGTGGTTATTACAATAAAAATAAATGCTTCTTTTACACAAGTATCTATTGCCCTGTGAATATCATGTACGGTAGCAACAGATTAGAAGAATTTCGAAGCATGTCTGTATTTGTTATTTTTTTATTGCTATGACAAAATACCCTGACAGAAGTAATGTAAGGAAGGAAGGGTTATTTGGGTTCATAGTTCCGGGAAACAGTCCATCATGGTGGCAAAGTCAGGGCGGCAGGAGCTTGAGGTAGCTGGTTACATCTCATGCAGTCAGGAAGCAGAGGGAGATGAATGCTTCTGCTTAGCTAGCTTTCTGCTTTTTATGCTGTCCAGGACCCAAACCTAGGGAGGGTGCTCCCCTCCTTTAGGATGGAACTTTCTACATCAGTTAACCTAATCAAAATAATCCCTCACAGTTCAGGAGAAAAGACAGCTTCTTCAACCAATGGTGTTGGGGAAACCAGATACCTCCCCACCTGAGAAACGATAAAACTAGATCCGTATTTCTCATCCTATACAAAGATTAATTCAACATTTATAGATCAAAAACCTTAATGAAAGACCTGAAACTATTAAAAGAAAATGTAAGAAAATAAGTTCAAGATATAGATACAGACCCAGACTTTCTGAAAGATCTCCAACAGCTCATCAAATAAAACAAAGAATTTTCAAGTGGATTCTGTGAAATTAAAAGGCTTCTGTATAGTAAAAGAAACAATTAATTGAGTGGGAAGACAGCTTACAGAATTAGAGAAAGTACTTGCTAGCTCTATACTTGAATGAGGTTTCATTTCTAGAATATATAAGGAACTCTAAAAATTAAATCTAAAAAAACTCACAATCAATAATTTGGTTAGTGAAATGAGGAAACTTTTCCTCGAAGCTGACGCACAAATAACAATATGCCTATGAAAAAGTGCTCACTATCCCAAGGCAACAGGGAAATGCAAATTAAAGCTACACTGAGATCCCATCTCATTCTAGTTACAGTGGCTGTCATGGAGAAAACAAACAACAAATGCTGGCGAAGATGTAGGGAAAGAGAAATTCCTTATTCACTGCTGGTGGGCAGGTAACTGGTGCAGTCACTATGAAGTTGATGTGGAGTTTCCTTAAAACACATCCTTGTTTACTGCATAATTCACAAAAGCCAAGTTATAGAATCAGCCTTGGTATCTATCATTAAATGAGTGGATAGAGAAATTGTGTATCCACAATGGGCTTTTATTCAGCCACAAAGAACAATGAAATTTTGTTGTTTGCTTTAAAATAGATGCATCTGGACATGATCACATTAGGAAAAATAGGCTAGACTCAGAAAGACAAATATCATGTTTCCGCTCATTTATGGATCCTAGATTTTATATAAATACCTATAATCACTTACATGTGTGTGCCCAGGAAGCATAAATATTTGGGGAGGGAAGGAGACTAGAGGAGAGGACAGAAAGGAGGGGTTCGCAGGGTGAACAAGGTCAAAGCACCTGGGACACCTGAAATTGTCTTTATGAAACCCAGCAATGATTATATTCCAGTAATACATAAATATTAAAAAGAAATGAAACATTTATCCACAGTGTAATCATTTATTTATCCACCCTTCCCCAATCCCTTCATCCACACACTTTTTCTGACCACATAGAAGGCCAGCATTCCTCCAGTTAGTAGAACCTACTAGTAGAATAAAATACCACTCTCCCCTGCCCTCAAGATGCTTTCTCACTTAGGAGTCAGGGCTTGACAGAATACTATGTGACAGCTTCTCCAATTAAACCCATCGTCCAGTTGCATAGGAAAGAAAGAATTGTCTCCTCTAGCTCCATTTCTGAACGTGTGCTTAACTACTGAATCCACCGTAATCTAGGTCAACACGGTTCCTAGTTTATTCGGTGCATTGGTGATGATTTCCAGTGCCTTCTCAGCATTTCCTGATGCAGGAATTTCAACATCCTTTCTTGGCGTAGCTTGTATTCTCTAAAGCCATTGATCCCAGTCTCAGCACACACCTGCATTCCTTAACACCTTTGTTGGTTAACTTGGGTACTGCTCAAGCATCCACTAGGGTCCAGTTTGCTGCTGCACAGGCAGGCACAAGCTAGCATACACATGCACAATGTACATGTGACCTATCCTTCCTCTTGGCAGATGTTCTACCATCCTTTTCAAGCACAAGGCTGGTTTCACAGTGTTGACTCCTTCATTAAAAAAAAAAAAAAAACAGAAGAAAGGTTTCCTCTCTCTCCTAGATAAGTCCAAGAGCTCATATCTCATCCTGATAAATCCTTGTAAAGTCAAAAAGGCAAAACTCTTGCAGCCAGATCCTCTCTTAAACCATCAGGACATTTTTTTTTGTAAATTTCTCTATTACATCAAGTCCAAAATCCTATACCTACAAGTTCTGCCTTCCTTATGCATTATGTCCCATATATCTCAGCCATCTTTTGAGGACATCGTGGAAGTCTGGAGTAGGCCTCTGAAACATGTAATTTTAGGAAGTGTATAAATAATAGAATGCTAAGCTAAGGTTACCTAATGAGAGGGGACAGGGGCAGGTGCTCACAGGATGTACAAAGTACTGTGAAGTTTGATGAATTCGTGAGATCACTATTACACTGCGATGCAGGCTCATTCTTCCTCCACATTCCACATCTAGTCAAGTACAAATCTTGGGGCTTGCTGTTTAGTGTATTTTCAGTGGGATCACCTGCACTATATTCCCCACCCTTAGCCATCAGCGCCTCTCACCTTGATTGATGCTTCAAGCTTCCGGCTGCTATCTCAGGCAACTCCCCACATGCTGACCTCCACACTACAGATCCCTCTGCCGGGAAGGAAATTCTTTCCTATAGCATCCTTGACACTCAGTCTCCACATCCCAGGAACTTACTGAAATTCATTTTATTTGTGATGCCATCCCTGACTTTTCCTTAACATGTGATAAACATCGAACACCAGCTGGCTTGATGTCACTTCCCTACTTTATATAGCATGTTTATTGTTTACTTGTTTATTGCCTATTTCCCGTACTCAATAAAATGTAAGTTCTACATGGCCAAGGACTTTGTCCAGCTTTCTCACTTCTATATTCTTAATGATTGAAACAGTTCTTGGCACACAGTAGATGTTTAATAAATCTTTGCCAAATGAATGAGTGTGTGAATGAATGAATGGAGCAGCCCTTTCTCCCAAAGAACTAAGGAGCCCTGTCTGTGACACAAAGTTGGATGTAACTCTGGACCTTCAGGGGCTGGAACCCTCAATGTCACTGTAATGGCAATGTCAGTGACATATTCAATATTATGAAGTGGAAGCATAGGTACATGGTGATGTTCTTGGGGGATTAACACAGCAAGTTCGTAGATCTGCAGACATCCGACACAGGGCAATGAGGCCAAGACACCGGAGGGGGAGGGGTTCAGTTCTATGACATTTGCAGTTTTCTCAGTTTGTACTAAACATGACCCGAGGTCATGCCAGGACTTCAGAACCTCATCAGCTGATAAAACAGCCCAGATATACTCATGATGGTTGATACAGAATAAACAGGAACAAATGCACAGCCTGGCTACACTAGTGAGTTCACAGCCCCTTAAATACTTGTTTTATATACTTTCTCTTGAGTATACAGAAGATTATTTTCTTTTAATAAAAGTTGCAAACTTTTGTTTAAATTGAGCCCAATATGTTTCTTTTATTCTCCATAATAAAATCATTTTAAAGCATACTTACAATTGCTTTACTTTGCAATTTCTCTACTTCTTATAACTAATTAGTCACCAAACTCACTGAAAATAAAATTCCTTTCCATTAACATGCTCAAAATATACTTAAATTATCTTTCTTCTGGCCTTCATGTTGACAAAATGTTGCCCACTCTTCTTTGACTTTTACTTTTTTTTTCAAATGAGACAACTTTTTGAGAGGTTAAAATAATGTAATGTGGAAACACAAAGATCTTTGATCCCCAAAACACCTGATTCCAGGGCTTTATTTGGTTTCTCTTAAAGCAGAGTGCAACTTCTGAAGATAGCACGGTCACACAGTAGCTTATAGAATTACAGGTCCAAGCCCGTGTCTCTAATATGCACAGCAGATATCAGTTTAAAGGGAAGAAACCTAAGTCTCTTTTTTATGACGAGAATAGCATCCTCCTGTGAGTGCTGGACCAGCAGACATCTTTGTTAGTTTTGTGAAGGGTGTGTGTGTGTGTGTGTGTGTGTGTGTGTGTGTGTGTGCACATGTTACAGAGGAGAGTGTGAGGAAGTAACTCATAAACCAGGAATGAGTGGGTGGAAATGACAGAAGCAAGAAAAGGCAGAAAAGAGCAGAAACAAAACAAGTCACTGCTGCAGTGTTGTCCTGTGCCTCACCCCCCAGCGTACCCAGCAGCTGGCCCTTTCTTCTGTGAGCGGACAGAGCCAGCACTAGCCCTGACTCTCTCATCTCTTCTCCTCTGCAGGGATCCTCAGCAAAGGCTGCTTTGCCACTCCTCATCTGCCTAGGGATGTAAATGAGGACATTTAAATATCATGTTCTCGACAATTCTATGTTTTGTTCTAAGCTCAAAATAAAGCTACCCAGGTGTTCTTTTATAAATAGGACTGCATGAATTTCCACAGACCTTGGCATTATTCATCGCAACAAAGGAATCAGAGTTCCTTCTCTAGCTATAACTAATTTTAACACTGTTTTAAAATAATAAACTACTGGAAGTGATTAGCACATCACTACACATTTTCTTTAACAGATGTTATCAGTTTTGATTGGGCAAACATTTTGTTGGATGAACAATTAATCTGAAACCCACTGCAGGTTTCCTACCATAGCCTCATTGCCACATGACTTTGTGTTATCAGAGATTGTTTTTCATCCAAGCCTTTGGCAAATAATTCAAATGAGGTTCACGACATAACAGAGCTAATCTCACTGTTGAAATATTAGAACTTCATGCATGAAAGATTTAGCCTTCTAATAAGATCCATCACACTGGACATTAGTTACCCTCCCCAATTAAAACCCACTTAGCTTGCAAACAATTTATTTAAAAATCTGCCTACTACCAATGCAAATTATTTATTTAATATAATAGATTTTCTGACCCAGTTGAGATAGACAACCAGCTTTTCTTGACTTGTTAGAAATTTCTTATTAATAGTGGTTGACACAAAGTCAAAGACAAAACTTCTTCCACAGTTTCACAAAATCGATACACTAAAGAGCATACATGCATACAAGCACATACATGCACACATGCACACACACATGCACATGTATATTCATATACACCAAAACTGTATCACTTGACATCTTCTCCTAAAGTTTGGTTGCCCTCAGATTTTTTTTCTTAAGAACAGTTGGTTTCGTGGGGTGCATCAGCCTCAGAATACCCCACCTGGCTGTATCCAGGGTCAGAGAACTAGGATACCACCCAGAGCAGCCTCCTGTGACAGTAGAGGAATGAACTACCAAGAGAACATCTTCCATGCAGCTTCCACACACAGCTCCTTAACCTGGGAAATCTAATTCAGTACTACTCCAAAGAAAATGAGGATCCTTAAATATATAAGTAAAAACCCTCACCAAAACATCTGGCCTCTGCTAAATGATGTTTTTATATGTACATAACAGTTTTTCCATCTATAGAAGATCATCACCTGAGAGCGTCTGGTGTCAGTCGCCAGGGCCAGTTAAAATTCAGAAACTGATCCTTGCTGTTTGGTAGTAGCAACTCACCATAACCATATTTAGGAGCATGTCTGCCATTACTCTCCAGGAGTGTATACACTCAAGATGGGATGCTGTAGAAGTCAACAGAAAGTCGAGTGTTGGGAAACCATGGCAACTCAGGACACAAAATAATCTTCCATTACAGAATACTATTTTATTGACAGAAAATTATTTTCTCTTCTCTCATAAAATTTCAACAAATAATAGACCGAAGGATCAAATCACTAGTGAGGGTGTAGGTCCAAGACATAAATTTTAAACTAAGTAAGGAGTAAGGATGTGATCTCTCAGCTAGTTTTAAAAAGAACACCCGCCTTTGCCAGCTCCTAACTACTTTCTTCCAGGTAGGAGGCAGTCCCAAGTCCTTCAACCAGTGTTATTGCCTCCCCAACCCTCATTCCACAACAACTCAGTCAGCTGCCCCAAGTTCAGGAGTTCTTGCTGACCTGACCGCACCACCACATGTTGGGTCAGCCTTCTGCCTATACTAACTCACACAGCTATCAGTAGACAGCGGCCTTGTCCTGACGTCCACATCTTTTCCTTAGCAGAACTCCTGATTCCTGGCAAAATCCATCTCCGCCCGTAGAGGTCCCCCTTCCATATGACACCCTGAGAGGATCCAGCCTTGGATTGCACTCAGCATTTCTCCTTGCTACGGTGCTCAAGGGGTTCCATGGAAAGAATGAAATGGGTTGCCAGGAGTGCTAGCAGAATCCATTTTCTGCTTTCCCAAACACTTCCAGTTTGCACTGGAGACAGGTGCTCACACATATCTCCCCATGTGCACCGTGACAGAGAGGCCTTTATGGTCTCTGTTCCTATCCCATAGGGGCAGTGCACTGCCCAGAATAACATCAGGTTCTCCTCCCAGAAGAGAAGAGAAAAGGAGATTGAAATCCACATACAAAATGTCAGGAGTAGCCCTCTACCTCTACGGTCCCCAGGAAGTGATGACTTTTGACATGACAATAGTCAAACTTCCACTTGTTAAGAATCCCCAGAAGTTAAACTTCCCTAAGAATTCATTGTTCTCATCAAAGTACTAACAAAATGGAATCTATCTACTGATATATATACCACTTGTCTTTACCCCAGGAGACTGTGAAAGATCTCAAACTTATAATGAAGGCTCAATATTTTTAATTAATAAAACTTTATAAAATGATTTTTAACTAGCACTCATGAGAAGCAGGCATTACTTATAGTGATAAATTGTTATTTAAAATGCAAGTATGCATACATACCAGGGAATAACTATATTAATTACTTCCTATAACCATTAAAATGATTCTTGGAGATGTTTCCTGCAGTGTCCACCACCTGGGATGCCCATCTGCTTTTTTTTTTCCTGACAATGTCAGTCCATTATCCCCAACAAGGCCCAGCTAAAGTTTCACCTTTTACAAGAAGTCTGTTTCAGCCTCATCACACTCCTGCACAGGAGTGGTTCTTTAATTACAGTCTTTGTATATGAACATTATCCCTTCTCCACCTTTTTGCTTTCTTTTGCTTAGTAAAATGGCATGCACACGAGACACCAAGTACCCCACAGTCCAGACACCACACCTACAGAAACTGACGGACCAGTGGTAAATGACCAAGAAAATCAATCTGTTAATCAATATAAAAATACAAAGCTTTGGAAATGTCATTCAGAACACATGCCCTCAAGCTTAAGTTTACCAAACAATATTCTCTTTGTCTGAGTATAGATCCAGATCTGAAGAAAGAGATGCAAGTTCAAACTCTGCTTTATGATTTAACCAAAAGTTAAGCCATTCATTTTATAGGCCTTAGAAATTGTTTTTCTGGCTTTGTTTTTAAAAAGCAAAATGCTAAATCAAAGAAGAGGATGAATGGGCAAATCCTCATCAGTGATGTAAATGTTAGCAACCACCAGTCCTATTTCAATGAAGAGGGGCAAATTAGACCTAGGAAAATCTGTGCAGTAAGCTGGGTCAATCTGGAGATTTTGAATATGTACACAGATACAGAATATTCAATGCAGACAAAAGTATTGTTTTTCCTTAATATTCAGCATGTTTGTATTCTCCAGCTTATTATTCTGTAATTGATAGCAGAGCTAAAAATGGCTCTGGGGATTGTTGCCCATCTCACATTATTTCCTCACTGTGAAACAGCATAATCAGATGGAAATGGAGAAATTCTGTCAGAGATTTCTTTCGGCAAGATGTTGCTTTATTTCTAAATGTCTTTTAGCTCTTGACTATTTTATAATCATTGGCATAAATATAAAAATGGTAAACAATGTTTATTGTTTGCACACAAGTGAGTCTGAATTGGAGCCTTTTACTGCCAGTCATTTCCAGTGCAATCTCAAGAATGTAATAAGCAATCAGACAGTGATTTATCTGACCCATTATTGAGAAAGAACCAAGAGAAACTTAAGCATCATTCGGCTCACTCGTGTGCACGTGGAAAATGCAAAACAGTGAATTATCTGAGCTTTGTCAGAATAGTCTGTGCTATAAACATATTTAGTATTCCAAAATTTGTTTTTATTGCTGCTCTTAATTTTTCTTTGTTCAATCATAGGAAGAAATACAGAAGCAAAGTAAATGTAATAGACTTTCATAAAGAAAAGCCATCCAACACTCAAGGCAGTTGATGCTCCAGAAAAACTGTTCCTTCTCTTGAGGTTGTTGCTTCAATGTCATGACCGAATTCCAGTCTGGGTAATTACTTCAGTCTTTCGGGCCCAAAGCTCTCAGACCTTTTTGCTCCATCACAGAAACTGTATACAAAGGGTTCTACTAAGCAGCTGTCACATGGTTATATTCCAAGTGAAAATGAGGGAGTACCAAGTCTCCAAACAAACTTCAAATCACAAAATATACTTTATAAATGTGACCCATGACTAGGGAGATAGCTGAAAAATCAATCCAAAGCTTTTATATTACATAAAAAATAAGTCACACATTAAGTGCTTGCTTAGTTTCGCAGTTGACCAGTCACTGTTCCCATGGCTGCCTCATGATGTCATAGTCTACTGAAAAGGAGCAGTATCTAAACAAAGGCACAAAGGAATGTTCAAACTATATGGAGGGAGTGGTGGTAAGGGGAATGAAGGGTGAAGGAAGCAGAGAGGGCTGGTGGGTCTGAGGAAGCCAGAGTCAAGCCTGGAGAAGAGAGGCAGTGAGTCTGAGAGAGCAGCAAGGACACAGTAAGCGTATGGCTGCCACAGTGAGATGCACAGTACACTGGTTGCTGAAGACAAAGACTGTCACCTGAGGCAGAGAGGAAGGAGAGCAATGTTCAAGAGGAGGTGGAGTGACAACAGAAACAGGAAAAATGGGACAGGTGGCATATGGTCCAACTGGGCACAGTGCTGTGGTAAAGAGAACTGACTGGGGATTAATAGTCTCTGTACAAAAGCATTTAGGAGAATTCTTTCTTTTCTAGAGCTTGTACTCAATCTGATATTTTTGAACACAACGAAAACATCATCCATCCCTTAACATCAATGCCAGTCTTAGACATCTGGGAAATCGCTGTTCACTTTCCATCCCAAGCTGATGAATACTCTGTATTTTCCCAAATTCTCCCTCTCACAGAAAGAAGCGTCTTAAAACACATCTTCTCAGGTAGCAACAGAGGCAAGCCCAGCTCCTCTTCATTGATCTGAGACCTAGTTTCTTCAACTATAACACAAGTATAAAATTGAACTTTCCTCTACACAGGCCCACATGATGAAAATCTAGTACCACAATCGAGATAAAACAGCTACCTTATAGTTTTATAGAAACATAAAATTAAGTTTCTCAGTTGCAGCAGTACTAGCAGGATAGCCACATTTCGAGTAGTCCATAGCCTTGTGTAATTAACCCATGTGGGGCAGCAAAGAACAATTCTACCATCAGAGAAAATTTAATTAGACACCACAGGTATAGAAACCAGTTCAAACTAATCACTTTTATAGTATTTTATTAGACTAATCCATATTGCAGTCCA
Organism: Eospalax fontanierii; assembly: GCA_035773235.1. Classification (NCBI taxonomy): domain Eukaryota; kingdom Metazoa; phylum Chordata; class Mammalia; order Rodentia; family Spalacidae; genus Eospalax; species Eospalax fontanierii. Next base: position 20,914,959 of record CM069548.1, on the reverse strand, counting down.
CTCTCTACAACTATTGGTTTTCCATGCAGTTAATGATCTGTCCACCTTCACAACAAACTAGTCACCATAACACATCATTCCTTCACATGCAGTGGGACCATGATTGGGGGAAATGAAGAAGTGAGTTTGCAAACTTGACTCTTGCCCCAAATTGTTTGATGATGATCTGAGCTTTTGATAAGAATTAGCCAGTCTTAAATTTCTTCTAGTAGGTACAGCCTTGTAATTCTTGGCTCTGTTTATGCTCTTCCCATCTTCTAACCGCAATCTGTAAGGCAAACACTGAGATGCCCTCCACGGCAAACAGGACTAAAGAATAATTTCATCTCTAAGTATCTATGCACATCCCAGTAATGAAAGAAGAGAAACTGTGACCATTCCAAAGACATGAGAAAACAGGATAATAGAAAAGATAACTGTCTCTCCAAATGCACCATCTAGAGAGGGTGGGGAGGGGGAGGGGAAGCAGATAAGGGAGAGAAGTTTAAGGTGAGCTAGAGCCCCTGCAGGTAAGCCAGAGTCAACTAAGTTATAGGGAATGCTGTGAGGCAATTATTAAACAGTCATTATATTAAACTTAATTATATAAGCTTATAATTAAATAAATCATTTTGAAATTAAAACAATAAATACATAAAATGCATATCTATAATTATTTTACTGTCATTAAGTCTTGGGATTATGTGCATTATTATATGTGTGGTAGAAACAGATTTTGGTGCTGCACATCTTTGACCAAGTCCATGCTGAATGATACTATATTGGTAGGTTGAAACTCACTATGATGCTTAAGCAAGGACTTTTTTTAAAAAAGGACTCTGGTACCTTTTTTGTCTGCCATATATCAGGCAGAGAATTAATATCTATTTTTTAAACATATCAAAAATTAAACACCATGAAAACAAATCATACAGTCAATACACAGGCAAATGAATTAAACAGAAAGTTCTCAAAAGATTAAGTACAAATGACCAAAAAATGTCCCTTTGTGAAAATGTAAATTAAGGGACTTGGAGAGATGGCTCAGCGGTTAAGAGCACTTGGCTTCTCTTGCAGAGGACCTAGGTTCAATTCCCAGTACCCACATGGCAGCTAACAACTGTCCATAATTCTAGTTCCAAGGGATCCAATGCCCTCTTCTGACCTCTGCTGACATTGCATGACAGGGGTACACTTACATACATGCAGGCAATACACTCATATACATAAAATAAATTTTTTTTTAAAAAAAGAAAATGCAAATTAAAAATACATGAGATTCCATCTCACCCATCAGAATGGCAGTCATCAAGAAAACAAGTGACACCGAGTGCTGGTGAGAATGTGGGAAAGTGGAGTCTTTATTCACTGCTGATTGAAATGTAAACAAATGTAGCTACTGTGGAAGTCAGTGTTTGCAGTTTCCCTAAAGACTAAAATCAGAACTACCACATGCTTCAGCTATACCAATTCTGGATACATACTCAAAGGAAACTAGGTCCATAGGCACCAGAGATATTTACACATCCATGTTTACTGCAGCACAATTCACAGCAGCCAAGATATGGAACCAGCCTGGATGCCCATCAGTAGATAAATGGATAAAGAAATGTGGTATATGTACATAATGAAATTACATTCAGTCATGAAGAAGGATGGAATTATATCAGTTGTAGATAAATTAATAACGTTGGAGAACATTTTAAGGAAAATAAATCAGACTCAGAATGGTTAAATACTCTATGTTTTCACTTATAAGTGGAATCTAGAATATTTTAAATTTGTATGCACACACAAGTATGTGACATAATAAATATAGAAGGGGAATTACTTGGGGTGGGGGGATGAGGAATCTAAAGGGTGGAGAAAGGGACTAAGATAAATTGACAGGGAAGAGGTATACTGCAAGCTTTCTTTCAAACAGAATCTATATTTAACTATATATAAATGCATGAAAGTAGGACTATTTAAGGAAGGATGGTGTGGTGACTTGAATGAGGAATGTCCCTCATAGACTCCAAGTATCTGAATACTTGGCCCCAGTACTGGGCACTGTTTGCAGAGGTATGGGATGCACCTTGCAGGAAAAGTGCTGCACTGGGGATTAGTTTTGAGAGAGAGTAGATAGCCTTGACCACTTTCAGTTTCTCTCTCTCTCTCTCTCTCTCTCTCTCTCTCTCTCTCTTCTTCTTCTTCCTATGCCTGCTTGATGATGTGAGCGCCCAGGAATTCTGGATTCTAGGGACCATCAAAGGGGGAGTTTCATGCAGAAGTTGGAACTGTAGTTGGTTCTTGAAGGCTCTTGTTTCTGCTCTTGTCTCCTCAGCTACCATGTCTCCCCACCATGAGGGGCTCTTCCCCTCTGGAACCATAAGCTCAATAAACCCTTCTATAGGTTGCCTTGGTCATAGCGTTTTAATCAAAGCAACAGAGAAGTAATTGGTATAGATGGGAACTATTAGAGTGAGGGATGAGGGACAAGGTAAGGTAATGGGGGAAAAGAACATATGAGCCCGTTACAATGGTATATATGTGTGAAAATGTTGGAATGAAATACGTTATTTGTACAAGAATATAAAATAGTAATTAAAGCCAGGTTTGGTGGCACATGCCTTTAATCCCTGCACTCAAGAGATAGAGGCAGATAGAGCGCTGTGAGTTTCAGGCCAGCCAGTACTACAAAGTAAGACCTGTCTTCAAAATATAATAATAATAATAATAATAATAGTAATAAAATAAAAACACAGAAAATGAAATTAGCTAAGGTAACTGCTTTAGTTTGGTTTGGTTTTACTCAGAAAGCCAGTTTGTTAAACTTTGCCAGGATATTTTTGCTCCTATGCAAGCTAGTAACAGAAGAAATGCAGGCTGTTTGAACACTGCTCATCTTCAAAGAATGGGGGCAGGGAGAGGAGGTATTCAGACCCTGGAGGTGCAAAGTTTCTGCCATATGAACCCAAGCTGAATGCTGATTATTCTCTATCTCAGTTGTGAGGGATTGTCCAGCCAGAATGACCCAGGACCATGAACAACCACCTTTTTCAGTGCTTTTCGACTAGGATACCGGGTATCTGTGGCTACTTCTGACTGCCAAACACCTGTATTGTAGGGTCTCAACTAATTGCCAGCCATCCTGAGTCCCCCATGATTAGAGCACAAGTTCCTAATCCAAGTCATAGATAACAACCTTCATCTTCTCTGACTCACCTTTCAGATAGTCCTCTGATCCTAGACTTTTACAGTTCTTGGAGCAGCAAGCTGTCCATGTCCCAAAAGACAATCAAGTGTCTTTATCTAGCTGCTATGTGAAACACAAAACCTAGTGTCCAAGCCATTTATACCCAAGCCATATGATAGAGCTGTTACAAGTTCTATTCAACTCAGTCTAAATAAACACTAGCTATAAATGACATAAATGAACAGGTGTATCAAAACTAATTCCTGAAAGATAGATTTGAAGTGATAGATATCAGGGAAGCCAATAGGCACAGACTCATTTCACACCTGACGCAAATTGTTAATTGTCCTTTTTTGTGACCTGATTTGTATACTGTTAGGGATGAAGGGCGATTAACCACGTGGCTGGAGCAAAGGATGAGATGCTCTTATTCTGAGGAAATCCAGCACAACAACATGGATGGTGGGCATTTGCAGTGGTTTGAGTGAGAGCCCTTGGACTTGAAAAGGAAAGGGTGTAATACAAGAAAACTTTAAACCGTTTTAAACAAGATACCCAAGTAATAGCCAGAGTCATTGAGAGATGGGGGAAATTTTGAGGACACTACTATAAATAATTTAAGCAGTAAGCACCAGCTGATGGTGCTGAAAAGATGACATTTGACTAAAACTTTCACCATCTTTCATTAGAGTAAGTTAAGGAATTAATATTTTCTCCTCTTGGTATTTTTCTCACTTATAAACTGCCATTTTAATTATCCAAAATAAAAGCTATTTTTTGTTGTTTTTCATAAAGTCCTTTGTTTACAATCTGAACTTGGAAACATTGTCCCTCTTTTCAATTGATTTTTTTTTAGAATTTCATACAATACATTGTGATTGTATTTTGAACATAGAAACATTTTAAAAGGCTATATTTTCTTGTTGTTTCTAAAACTCAACACCATTTATGTGATAGCAGCAATAATTTTCTGTACACAATACTTTGCATTAGCCAAGAAGCTGAAGAAACATTAAATAGTTTTAACTATGATCTAATGAAATAAGAGTCCTACAGAGGTAAAAGGGGAAATTAAGGTAGCCAGGGGAGCTTGTTTTTGGAAACACTGGTCTATATACATGTACCTACCCAGCAATAGCATTGTCTTTAAACACTGCTTTTAGCCATCTCATCAAAGTAACTTGATTTTACCTCTCTCTTTATAAACCTCTTTGTTTCAAATAGAATTTCTAATGCATACAAAGATGCATACAAATCAACAATATTCGAACAGTGGAAAATTAAAAATAAGAAAAATAATAAAAGAAGAGAAAACAATGCATGTATCATAATTAATTTAATATAACAGAATTCAATTACCTGGAACAGCCTTGATTAGAGTTGAAGGATGGAGGGGATGTGAATGTTTCTGTAAAACATTGTGGCTTTTATTTGGTACATTTTTTTTGACCCTTCTTCCTTCATAAATTCTCTCTAAAATGACAGATCCTTGAGACTATAGATATATAGTCCTGTGCATCTATGAAGTGTCTACATGTCCTGGCACCACATGGGTCTGCCTCAGTAATGATTCACCTGAACTTAGCTTTCCATTCCAGCTCTAGTTTATTTTACACAGTCTTTTCCTCCAGTTGCTTTCCTTGAATTTCACTTGCTTATTCCTAAGTGTGCTGGATGATAAAAGGGAAAAGTACTCAACCATACTGTAACCCCACATATACAGCAGCCAACAGGAAGCAAAATATATCCTTGTGTTTGCTATAAATCTTACCTGAAAATTAATGACACTCTAAAGAGATAGGTTCTATGCAGAAAGAAAAGTCTCTTCATGTTATTCTAAAGTAATGAGATTTTCTTTACAGTTAAGAAAGTGATGTGGAACTCCATTCTCCCTCCCTTATGTTCAAAAGTTTAGTATCTGTCCATTCATTCATCATCTATCTTCCTATATTTGTATGATATTAGGCTATGATGCCTATATTTTATAATCTTATATCTAATAGATGCAAGATAATAGTGTCATATTTACCTTTTCCTACTGTCACTCTATCTTTTCCAGTTCTTGAATTTTAATAGTGCCTGAGCTATAAAATGAGGTATATTTCAAAAGTCACAGAACATTCCATTTCTCTTCAAGTATTGTCAGGGCCTTGGCCATTTTTCATTCCTATCATAGAAATGCAGAAGAAGTCTTCCTACCCACAGGAATTTTCCCACCTGCTACCAGAAATAAGGTAATTAAAGGTTAGACTCTCCTAGGAGCACGTTCAGAGATCTTTAAACTCTCTGAAAATTGGATTCCCACTTAGTTGCCGACTTCAGTCCCTCTTGCATTTGTCCCTCCCGCAGCTTACTTTAGTTCATTTCAGTGAAGTCCCTGAAATGCTGGGCAACTCTTAAAACTGCATTCAAGGGAGGAAATCTATAATCTCACTTCCAAAACTTTTAAAGGACAAAATTTGTGTGATCTTTAGCATGGACAACTTGGAGTATAAATGAAAGACGTTCGTTCATTACTTTTTCTATTCAGTAACGGGAGAGGAAGATCAGGAGCCTACAGTGATTTTTGCTGTATGGATTGGGTGTAAATGGTTTGGACATCGGGTTTTGTTTCACATAACAGCTAGATAAAGACACTTGATTGTCTTTTGGAACTGGGACAGCAAACAAACAAACAAAAAACAAAAACAAAAGACTCTTTCAGTTATCTCAGCCCTTCCCAGTGCTCTCTTTTTTTAATTACTTCTTATTTGGGGCTTGAGGTTGACATGTACCACTGTGAGCCTGTGGAGGGCAGAGGACAACTTATAGAGTCCATTCTCTCTTCCAACATGTGGGTTCTGAGGATTGAATTCAAATCTTCAAAAAAATAAAAAGCACTTTATCCACTAAGCCATCTTGCCTGCCTCACTCTGTTATTCTTGAGAAAAGTTGTTCATAGCTCTGTGATTCCAGCTGTTTTTACATCTATAAACTTGCTTCGTTATTTCAATTCAGTCTGGATATGTCTTTTTAAAAATTTAAGTATTTTCAAGGCTATCGTATTCGATTTCTGTTTAGAGTATGTTTAGAGTATGACATCCCTTCACACATGAGCAGTCACTTGTTACCTCCAAATACTGAGCTTCTTTATAATGATATTCTTAGGTGAAAAGTAGCTCCCAAGCACACTTGCTGTCAAGCTATTTATATACAGACTTTTTTAAATACGTAAAAACAAATACTGGATACATGTAAATAGTCATATATGCAGTCCATTTGTCAAATTGTAACCAGTTCAGAATGGGGCATGTGAAACATTTTTAAGACAATTACAGCAGAGTTTCATTTTGTATAAACTATCAGGAATTAAAGTGCTTTTATTGGTACATAAAAATTATGCATATTTATGAGGTACAGTATAATTTGATACATGCATAACAATGTTTAAGGATAAACCAGAGTGAAGAGTTCCATCTTCTTAAACATTTATCAGTTATTTGTGTTAGGAACTGCAGCGTTATTATGTCAACATTATAACTACCTGAACAAATAAAAGCCTAACTCTTAAATACAGTTTTTAAGAATGGGTCCTAACTCAGAAGACACTCCTTCCCCTAGAGGAATCTGTCTCCGGGAACTGTGCATGATGGAACTGCCTTGCTGGAACTCTGTCGCTAGAACTATGTCCCAAGTCCAATCCCACCCATAATTTGATTCAAAATGATTTCTCCAGCTTCAGTTGAGGAAATACAAGTTTGGCTCCACCCTAATCTTAACAGGCCATCTGGCCTTTTCATCCCTACTTCTAGAATATTTCCTTCATCCAAGTGCAGTCTTCTTTCCCAATCTTCACTGTGTGCAAAGGACATAGGTGTGCCCCCTTTCAGTGCTTTGATATGTTAATTCTCAAGCATACCCTCATTCATTCATTCATTCATCATCTTTTTGGGAGGAATACCAAATTGAGGTTGCCTAGGAAAGGAGATCATATGCCAAGGTCACAAGACACATATCGCTCAAACTTTTCCCTGACCTAGGTGGGAGGTGTTTGGTCCCACCCTCTGGCCCCAACCCAGCTGAACAGAACAGAGAAAATGCCCTGTAATTAGAGGGTTTCGTTTATTTGGGGTCCACTTACAAAGGCTTCCCTGCATGGACGGGCAGGGAAGATGCTTTAGTATTTTGAGAAGTCAGTACTCCTCCCGGTTAGGCACTCCCTAGCAATATGCCGCCTGCCTTTGATAAGTCCACACTGGGTTCCATTCCCAAGTTCGTCCACTCACTCCATATGCTGCTCCCTCCCTCGCTAAGAGGGCAGCCGTCTGAGTCATTGCCTCTCCAGAGGTCATGGCATTTTTCTTTCTCTGGTGGTTCCCACATGGCTTTTGTTTCCAAGAGAGTTCGTCTCTTTTTCCTCTGCCCGCCTTCTCCAGCCCTTTATTGGTCGGAGAGTGGGTCTTGACACTCAGTGAGCCAATAACAATACAGACAGAAATTCCCTCCAAATTCATTCTACAACAGAAGAACATATAATTTTAGTGGAATTAATTAAAAGTCATTGGTCCAGATTTTGTCCATTTATAAAAGTCATTCCTACAAGGAACCATCAAACTCCCCTCTTCCACTTGTTTACAAAACATCTAACAAATTATTGCAACCCACAGTCACTCAACTATTAGAATTCATTACTCCGATGGAATTGCATTGTGGTACCCATTAGCCAGTCTGCCTGTGTCCTGACTGTCCCTACCCTTCTCAGTCTCTAGTAACTACTATTCTTTCTGTTCCTAAGGCATCAACATTTTTAGCTTCCATATAAGATCTTGTGGAATTTGCCTTTCTGTGTCTGACTTATATCATTTATCATAATGATCTTACTCCATGGCCTATGATTCAGCTCCTACCTCCAGGTTCCTGCCCTGAGTTCCTACCCTTGGGCCCCCTGTGTGATGATCTGTGATTTAGATATAAGCTAAATAAACTCTTTCCTGTTCGTATTGGTATTGGTCAGAGTGTTTTGTCACAGAGATTCAAGCAGACTAATATATATATATATGTATATATATATATATATACAACACATATGTAGATAATGTTTTCTTTATCCATTCATCCATTAGTGGACACCTTGGTTGTTTCATATCCTGACTGTTATGAATAGTAACTCGATAACACAGAAGCATAGGTATCTCTTTGACATACTGATTTAACTTCCATTGGATATATATCCAGTGGTTGGGTAGGTGGATCATATAATAGTTCTCTATTTTTAGTTTTTGTATGAACTGCGTACTGTTTTCCAGAATGACTGAAGCAGCTTCCATTTACACGCACATTGTATGAGCGTTCTCTAGTGTTTGTTTTAACAGCAGCCATTCTGTCTGGGGTTGGGTGACGTCCTAGTGTGCTTTGGATTTGCATCTCCTTGATCAGTAGTGATGTTGAACTTTTTTTTCATATGCTGTTTGGACATTTGTATGTATTTCTTTCAGGAAATATCTTCAGAAAACCTTTTTTAATTACGTTTCCTCTTTCCTGCTTTGTATCTGTTTCTGATCCTGTCCCTGCACTCCTTCCCTCCTCTCTCTCACTCTTCCTCCCTCCCCTCTACATCATGGAGGATTCTATGGTTACACCCATCTTTTTTTTTATTTTCACAATTATCTATGCCTGATCGTTCAAACGAAAAAGTTAATTATCTCAAAGAAACTCAGTCACTGGGGATGGCTTTGAGATGTCCTTCCTCTCCTTGGATCTGTGAATTTTCACTGTGGGAAGGGCTGTTTGGTGTGCTTTTCCAGCGAGGTGGTAAAAGGAGGCCACTACATTTTAACATTTAACCATGAGAAAAACTGGAGCCCCAAACTGATAATATGATGAAAATATTTTCAACATATTTACAGTATACTTAACCCCACATGGGTCCTTTGTACCAGAGGGAGGCAGATTTTTCAAAATCACCTAGATTATTTTCAGAAAACACAGACAGCACTCAAGTAATTTAATAAGATCACCATGGTGCCATTTGGCCTTAGCTGTGGCTCTTATCCATTAAAAAAAAAAAATTCTGCTTGGTTTCTGGCGATATGACTCACAGAAGGTTGGGAAAGTTTTGTGCTGGCCTTTTCTTTTCCTTACATATAAGGAAGGTACAAGTATAGATGACTGAATGAAAGGAAAAGGAAATATAGTTTGAGTAAACATTTACATTTAATTTTGTCTTAATTTCTTGAGGCCCATTATGTGTTTATCAAGGCGTGTAACAGCTTTAAGTTAACAATGCAACAATGCATCGTTAAATGTACACCAGATGTTCCTGTTCTGGCACCTATTACAGAAAGCCCTCAATATGCCTGTCAAGGGGAGGGAAAAAAATGTGTATTCTCCTTTAATAACTAACACTAACCTATCAAAACATGAAGCTATAAGAAAAAGACTATGACACATTGCTTTGATAAAATACTGCCTGGAAACTCATTAGTGTAACAGGCTGCAGACGTACCAGCACGCCCAGTCCTCAGCCACATTTCTGAGGAGCTGAGTAATGAAGACACTCAACAGAAGGTTAAGCCTAAGGATTGAACTGCTGATGCAGTGCAAAGTGATGGGCACATGGGCCACCCTTGTGAATCACAAATACACGGGACTTGGGAGTTAGATGAAATTGACAGCAAAGAGAATCAGCAAGCCCATTCAGAAAACGGGTAATATGTGTTTTGGAGGATCATAAACCAGGATGATAAAAAAAAAAAAAGTTAGAGCAGATGGTATCAGGGGCATAAACATTCTAAAATGTTTTTTTTTAAAGGAGCTTTTTATGGGAGATGTGCATTTGGATCTTGGAATGGATTAAAAGTGGGAAAGTTATAACTAGTTCTTTGCTGCTTTTCCTGTCTGATTAATTTACCTCCCAGAGAGCAGTTACTTAAAAGGGCTTTCATGGATCTACTGTAGCAAATCCAGTGGAAGATAACACATTCCCCTGTGGCTGATAGACTTATGGATATCTCTCTCGGCCAAATCTCAGCTTGGAAAAGCAGTAAAGGGGGACAGGAAGAGGAGAGGAAAAGAGAACAAATGAACAAGTAGAACTCCTGTCATTCCTTAACTCATCCAAATCAACACAAATCAACATGGCTGCCTCACGAACAATTTTAATGAATCGTAGGCTATAAAGGTTTTGGAAATAAAGCGGAATCAAAGCCTCTCTGAGTGCTGAAATGTTCTGTGAGATTCGTCCTCTGTGAGGAAAAATACTCTCTTTTACATAAAATGGTAAATTCAAGTTTTTTCAGGGAGGGGAAAATCAGGAATAATAAAGTTTAAAGGAGCTGTAAAATGACTTTGAAATACGTAGAGCACGCATTTTCAAGGCTGAGGCTTTGCCCATCTGCCATTCATGGATGAAGTTCAGATCTGTACAGAAACACTGAATGAAAATGGTTTCCAGGAAATCTTAAAGATAAGGTATTTGGTGTTTCATTTTCCTTCCCTAATTCCTCTTTCCTCTTAATTTCCCTTATAAATGAAAACAGAATGCGTAAGAGTTTTGTTAATGTCACGCTGGTGAATTGAAACTCCACATGCAGCAACGAAAGCCCCTGTGTAGGGGTGAGGTCGTCTGTGCAGCCTTTCAAAGGCTGTTTGGTTTGCTCTAGGTGAGTCTGGACCTCCCATTGAAAGGAGGCTAGAAACTGAGTCAGCCGACAGCAAAAATCATACCACTCATGAGTCTATTCAGCAGGAGGCATGACGGCATGCTTAATGACAAGTTATCTACCCCCACAAAGGATTTCCTGAATCTGCCATTTGCTATGTTCTTGCACCATGATTCCTGTAATTAAGAGAATAGATTTCTGATTTACATGGAGTGATATGTTGGAGCTTTCAGTACTGAGATTAAAAATAAAGAAATTAACATACACAGTGCAGATTGCCAAGTGTAGTTTATATCTGCAGCAAAAGTAATAGAATCAGCTGACCCTGATGTTTTGGGCCCTTTTCCCATTTTATGGGTTTTAATGTATTTGAAGGGTTATTTTTTCTGAGAACTTGAAACTAGGATATACTAAAAGAATTTTTGAATAAAATGAGTTCACATCACCACACACACACACACACACACACACACACACACACACACACACATGCTTTCTCAAAACCATACATAAGAGAAAAAAGTTAAATCACAGTGAACAGCTTGATAAAGAAAATGAACACAAGGTTGCAACCAATTAGATCTAGGAATAGAACATTATTGGCATTCAAGAAACCCTTCTAGGTCATCTCCCAACCATTTCTCACTTGTAACCAAAACGTTAGCCACTAGCCTGACTTTTCTCACACCAGATTAGTTGTATTTTTGAACTTTGTATGAATTCTACTGCAGATTCTATTCTCCCTGTGTGTGTTTATACAGAAACTCTTCCAGGTAACATCATACTCATTAGATCGAAATAGTTTGCATTGTTCATCTTTTTATACATTCTACAGAATGAATATATTATAATTTATTTAACCTTACCAGTGTTATAGTGTACTTGCAGAGCTCCTGCTATTAGAGCGTTATGAACAATGCTTCAAGAATGTTCATATACATTGGGATAAATTCCTAAGAACAGGACTGTTGAGTGATAAGGTATGCAGGTGTCCAAGTACAGTCGATAAAGTCAGACAGTCCCAGTGTGAGTTGTATCAATTTACAGTTCAACCATCATGATGCACAGGAGTTCCTGTTGTTCAACATAATTGTGTGGTGAGGTTGCTGATGTTTTAGCCATTCTGAGAGATGTGTAGTTATAGCTCATTGGCTTATTTTCCTTGATGCTTGATGAAGTTGAGCATCATTTCAAGTATAGAAATTTGTTTTTGTTTTTGAGAAAGGGTCTCCCTGTAGTCCCAACTGGCCTGGAACTCTCTGTGGAGACCAGACTGCCCTCATTCTCACAGAGATCTGCCTGTCTCTGCCTCCCAAGAGCTGGGACTAAATGTGTGCACCACCATGCCCAGCTTTACGTGAAATTTGATTATTCTCTTTTGTGTAGTCTGTGTAAAGTTTCTCACCAATAGTCTTATTATGCCTTTCCTTAGATTCACAGGGAATTCTTTTCACATATATATTACATATATATATATCCTTAATTGGTTGTATGTTTTGCAAATATTTTCTCCCAACTTTTTCACTTTGTAAATGTGTCTGATGAAAAGTTCTTAATTTTAAGAACTTCTGTTTCTATCTTTCCATCTATAGTTAACTTCCTTTTTTTCCTTTTAAGGAGATCTTCGCCTACTTCAAAATCATAAAGACACCCTATGCTATATGTGAAAATGACATTTTGTTATTACATTTAAGTCAGTAATTCACCTGGACTGGCATTTGTGATGATTAAGATACATGTTTTCGCATATGATTTCACAACTATTACAACACATGAATTGACAGCTGACTTTTACATATGGTGGATAGCTTCCTTTTATCATAAATGTCCATATATATGTGTGGCTCTGTGAGGATATTGGAGTTGCTTTAAATCTGTTTTTTGATTTGGCAACAATATCTTTATGATGATGAAATTTGAAATCTTTGGAATGAACATATACCTCCATTCCATTGTCTTTTTTAAAACTTTTTTCCAAAATATTTAAGTTTTAGTGTAGAAGACTTAGACATCTTTATATACTTATTCATAGGTATTTGATGCTTTTTATGCTATTATTCAAGATATTTTGTTTGTTTTATTCTGTGTTTTTGTGTATAAACATACATGGCAATCTTGATAAAATCATGTTTTAATTTTAATGATAATCTGACACTCATTTGTATTTTTGTATATATAACCATATCACTTGTAATCATGATTTTTTTTATCTCAGTTTCTTTTTTAATTTTGTATTCATTCGTTTTTATGTGCATGAGTGTTTGGCCTGCATGCAATTAAATGAACCATGTGCATGCAATGCCCAAAGAGGCCAAGAAAGGGAGCTGGATCCCCTGACTGGAGTGATGGACAGTTGTTAGCCACCATATATATGCTGGGAACTAAACCTTGGTCCTCTGTAAGAGCAGCCAGTGCTCCTCACCAATGAACCATTTCTCCAGACCCCTTACTCTCATTTTCAAACTTTATACATTTTATTTTTATTGCTTCATTCTTTCTCCATCAAAAGTGATAACAATAAGTATATTTCTTTTGCTTTATTCCTTGTTAGTAGGAGAAGAGGAGGAGAATTAGAATATTTTACTATTGAATATTATGTACTCTCTGTTTTTACAGGTACCTTTTATTAGCTTAAAGTGCCTTTTATTCCTAGTTTGCCAAGACTTTTTGAATCATGAATAGATGCAGAATTTAAATGTTTCTCTTTATTTGTTGAGATAAACATACTAGTTTATGAATTATTCTATCAAGGTGATGATTGATACTGATGGACTTTTTAAATGTCTAAACAAATTATTTTTTATTCCTTGAATAAACTCATCTTTGCCATGAGGTAGTATGATCCTTTTTATATGTCCTAGTATGTGATTTCCTCTTAATTGGTTTGACATTCTTCACGTTGAAGTTCATGAATAAGATTGGCCAAAATGACCTGTTTTTTTGTTGTTTCTGCAATATTACTGTAAGGTATTAATATTAAAGTTGACCTTACTTCAAACACAGAACATATTGGCAGGTGTTCCCTGGTTTTCTGTGCTCTGAAAACATTTGTGGGGGAAAAAAAGGTTTTGTCTCTCCTTTAAATAACTAGAAGATTGTTAAAGAAGCTATGTTTGCCTGAAGTTTTCAAAGGACTTTTATTTTGTACTTCACACATTCAATTCCTTTAATAGAGTGTTAGACACATTTGTTCTTTCTTCTGAAGCTAGTTTTGCCAAATTTCTCTATTCATTGTTTATTTTTCTATTTCTTTCTCTTGATGTGTTTTTATGAATTTTTGTGCATTTGCTAAATTTTTTAAGGCGTATTTGTGTTTTTTGTTTTATTTGATAAGATGTTTTCATTTATTTGTTACTTTAAGTATATGAGTGTTTTGCCTACATGTGTGTAAGTACACCCATGTCATACAAAGCCCACAGAAGCCAGAAGAAAGTGTCAGATCCTGTGGAACTAGAGTTATGGATGGTTGTTAGCCTCCGTGTCGGTGCTGGGATTTGAACCTGGGTCCTCGGGAAGAGCACACAGTGCTCTTAACCACTGTCTCCAGCTCCATTTCACTTACATTTTGAAGGTCATTGTCATTAAGTCGATCACAGCATCTATTCACTCTGTCTGTAAGGACTGCAGGATCCATAGAAATAACTCACTTTTAGTCTTATATCCTCTCTTCCTCCCCTCCTCCTCCTGTGAGACTCTTCCTCCCTCTTCTCTACCAAATATCAAGTCACTTTTATCCCACTTTCAATTCCCTTTTGGAACTCCAGCGAAAGCCTTTTGGTGTTACTTCATGAGTTTCTGAGGCTCTATCTACATTTTTCCATTTTCTCTGCATTGGATTCTTTCTCTCTCTTGAAGTTCATCTACACTTTCATCTGCCGTCTCTCTTCTGTGGATAAGGACACCTGCTTTTCAGTGCTCAGAGGCTGTCATCGTTTGTGTTTGAAATCTGCCAGGCTACCTATAGCTTGCCGATTTTGCTGCCGAAATTTTCAGCTCATTTCATTCATTGTCAGCATAACCCTTTTCATTCTTAAGCATAGGTACAGTAGCTTTAAAATAGTATGTTGCCAATTTCAGCATCTGAATATCTCAGACTTAGACTCCACTGGCTTCTCATTTAGCTTGTACTGTCTGGTTTCTACATGCAATAAATAAGAATTGGACTCTGGACATTGTGAGGCTTTAAGATTCTGAGATGCTTCTCAGAGGTGTACTGATAATTTCATGGTAACAATCACTTAACTTGGTTGGACTGAAACTGAAAACTTTACTTCTTGGGTGGGAGCTCAGAACTCAGTTCAACTCTTTTATTCCTACCTGGAATCTTTCCCATGTAGGCATGATCTGTCAGCTATAAATGTGGGCAAAGATCACACGTGAATTTGAGGCTTCTGCATACAGGTATTCCTCTTTCTGTGACTGCCTACTGAATCTTCAGGAGTCTAACTCTGATTTTTCAGGTAAAAGGCTTTTTTCTGTTAGAATTATAGCTGCCCCATTTTTTGTGGACTGAATGCTTTCATCCTTCCAGAATCCTGTGTTGAAGCCCTTAAACCCAGTGTGACTGTATTTCAAAAGAGGACGTTCAAGGGAGTTATTGAGGTTGAATGAGGTATAAAGGTGAGGCCCTTATCAAATTAGAGTCCTAATAGATGAAACCTCTTACAGCTTGTCTGCTGTTTGTCCACACATACACAAGAAGAAGTCGTATGAACACACAGTGTGTCAGCAGACACCTGCAGTCCTGGGGGAAAGCCCTCCCAGACACCAATCCTGCTAGCACTTTGATTTTAGACTTCCAGGCTCTGGAGCTGTAAAGAATACATTTCTGTTATTTAAACCAACTGATCCATGATACTTGTTATGGTTTGTCTAAACCATGCAGTACATCCATGGCACCCTGGCTTGGCCAGTTTCCTGGTTAAAAGACATCAAACCAAGCCACTCATCTTATGTCACTTCTTTTTCCTCTAGAATCTGCCTGGCTTTGCTCACTATACAGGAACTTTGAACTGTTGTTTGTTTTGTTGTTTGCTTTTGGTTTTTATATGTTGTTCAAAGTGTATATTTGTTTTCTGGTATCGGGTCTAGTAGACATTTATTTGGTCATGAAAGTAGTCTGTCAGATTTATTTATTATTTTAGAGAACCATCTCTTGATTCTTTCATTCTATATTTGTTTTCTCTTGCAGTAATTGCTATTTTTACCTTAAGACATTCTTTAAAATAGCTATCTTCATATGTTTATGTGTGTAGGAGTTTTAATTTACTGAGTTTTTTCTCCAACCTAATGAAATGAACTTAAATCACTGAATTTTTAGCCTACTTTTTAGCACATTGATAATATTCATTGTGCTTTCCTTATCTTTTGCATTATTCATTAATTTTGTCTGATTATTTTTTACTGAATGAATATTAAATTCTCAGACCCTGCTTATGGAAATGCCTATATCTTTCCTTAGCTCCATCCTTTGGCTCTTTGTTTTCGTGAGTGTTGCTTCATATATTTTCAATATATTATTAGATTTAACTGTTTTATATTTTAATTGTTCTATATTCTGGGAAACAGTCATTTTAATACTGTGAACTACACCTTATCTCTAATAATGCTTCTTTTTTGTAATATGGCATTGTTTGTGATTCTGTAACTGGCCCATTCACTTCAAGTTATGGTTTGCTTGCTATTTTCCATTTCATTTCCGCATAGAAAGTGAAAGGTTCATTTTTCTTATATTTAACAGCTTTCATTTGTGTCGTGATTTGTAAGTTACCTCTCTACATTTATCTCAAAACTGTATTACTGAAGCATAATCATTCTGTGCTTAGAGTGAACTGTATTTAATCACAATTACCAATATTGACTTAACTATTGCAAGAAAAAACTGTTTTACTAGAGAATGACACTGGGACAGATACCAGCATCTACCAAGACTAGGATTTGGTGTAGGTCAAACTTTAAACCAAGACTTAGTAATTAAAGAAATCTAGGACAGATCAGTCAGTCATTAGAAATAAGTATTATTTCCACATACCCCACATATTTACATATATATTTATTTCTTGAGCAAAATTATTGCTTGAATAGTTACCTTATGTTCAATCTTTATTACTGTGTTCATAATACAACAAAAGTGTCCAGTAAGAGAACCACTAACAGAGGAGTAAACAAGAAGTCTACAGACCCCCTTCCCTCGGTCTGGACAACTTGACATTTTTTGCAGGATTTTGTATGGATATTTGACTAAATATTTCTCTAGAGATGAGGGTCTAAATCTTTAATTTGTTTCTTGAGTTTATGAGCTCCACAAAATTTAAGAACATTGATATTCCTTTAGTATATAAATCTGAGGACCCCAAGTTAATAACACAGAGGAAATGATTCTTTTACGGGCACCTGTCTTGGCAAAGTTTGCTTTCAAAGCGGTATGCCAGACTATGCAATGGAACATGGCCACATGGGCCATGCTAACTCTTATCACAAGTAGTATGCCCAACTAAGCCATCTCAAATGGCCTCCAGTGTCACAGTTTTCTGTTTGGTTTATACGATATTTGTATACAGTTTTCAAATATGGTAATTGTCAATGTCTACCACCATGGAGATTTTATTTATACTGCCATTAAAATGTTATTTATGACTGCTTAACCATTTCCATTGAAAAGATTTAACAAGTTTGAATAAAATTGGTTGAAAGTAATCATGAGGTCAAGTTGACTCCATTATGTCAGTCTGTGAAGCTGTATCAGTGAGTCCAGAATTCAGCTTGGAGGTATCATTCCCAGAGTGTTACCCTTCTACAGCGTTAAAACTACTTGGCTAATTTTGTTAGTACTCTGTAGTACTAAGTAAAGCGGCTCTGTGGGATTGCTGAGTTTGCATTTGCTTTTGGTATAGTGCTTTTGCAGGAACAGACATGCTTTTAGGCTGCCATACTGCATCCTAATTAGACCTCCTTGAGTTTGAACAATGACCATGCAATAACTTAACTCACCTTGAATACCCTAATCAGTACTCCCTGGTAAGAAGTGCATCAACAAAAGGATTAGTTTAAGTTTCCAAGCCTGACTCTACATGACATTACTTCTACATTTAATTATAGTCCACTCAGTTTTAAGACTATTCATAGAAAAGGCTTTGAATATAGACAATTTCTAGAAACATTCTTTGTTTATATATCTGTAACAAACTCTTGGGCAGAAGATTATACATACATTTAGTAATTTTAAAAAATAGTTTAATCCATCTTTGTTGCCTTTCAGGTTTTTTGTTTTTTTATACGAAAAGTGGTTTCCTAAATACAAACAAACATATAACTAGAAATGCTTGAGATGAAATTATTAAATAGCATTAATAGTATACTCATAATGAAGTTTCCAGCCCCTATGTAACCTTACCATTAATTTGAAGAACTTCCTTTATTACCTGACAGGCTTGCTCGTTCTGGACATTTATTTCGATTTTGTTGGGCTTTCAACCATGCCTATGATGTTGCTGAGGAGTAAAATATCTTTTATAACCCAAATCATAAATCTTTCTTATCACCATGAGACTCTGTTTTGTGGCCATACATCATTTTAGTTACTGTCAAAAAGTGCCACCATATCACCTTACAAATTAGAAACCCAAAAGACAATGCATGGTTGACAATACCTATTATGTTCAAGTAAGGAAAATAATTTTCTTCCTGATAAACCAATATTCCCATTACAAAACTGTTTTAAACAAAGAGGAATTATTCAGACATGTGCTGCAGCCAACTGTTCCTAGCTCAATCAGGTGAATGTCAGGGAATAAAATGGATTTATAAATGAAAAAAATACTCATTCAAATGTAAAGATGACAAATAGACATAGACAAGAAGGAATTTAATCTTTTTGTTTCATGAGAAATGAAAGAGAAGGATTATCCTTTTTTTTTCTGTTCTCCCACACAAACGTTTTGCACAGATTCAGTAATGATGGAGAACTTTTAAGTTTCTTCTTAGCAAGAACAAATTGTTGTCTAGATGTCCGCTGTACCACCATTAAAGATATTTTGAAGGTATACTAAATTACTCTTCCTAAGGGAAAACAATTTTGAAAAATTGATAATAGAGGGACTGGAAAGATGGCTCAGTATTTAGGAGCATTTCCTTACAGAGGACCAGAGTTTGGTTCCTAGCACCAACATGGTTGCTCACAACTGCCTTAACTCCAGTTTCAGGGGATCCACCATCTTTTTCTGACCTGTGAGCACTGCATACATGTGGTGCACTTACTGTACACTCAGACACACACACCTCCACAAAAATAAAGATGTTGATAATGGAAAATAATTTATTTTCACTTGAATTTAGCTGTGTATATGTGTGTGTGTGTGTGTGTTATTTAAACGCTCCCTCTCAACCGTATGTAAAAATTGTGTTTGTTTTCAACTTGCTTACTTAGAATTCTTCACATCTGCTGTATCCTGGTTGTGCTGTTCTGAATGAAAGCTGTGTACTGTACGACTACAGGGAAAAGTCATGATCCTCCATGTACTGTGCATGTCTTTCCTGGTATATTTGTGCATGGAAGGGCTTATAAAGGGACAGTCAGAGGGCTGGAGAGATGTTGCAGTGGTTAAGAGCATTGGTTACTCTTGCAGAGGACCCAAGTTCAGTTAACAGCACCCACATGGTGGCTAACATTCACCGTCTATAACTCTAATCCAACACTTTCTTCTGACTTCCACAGGCATTGCACACAGAGGTGCACTTACACACATGCACGCAATACATTCATACACATAAAGTAGAAATAATAAATAAAATATCTAAAGGGACTGGAAACTGAGCAAAGTCAGTAGAAACAAAAAGAGCACTCAGGAGCGTTTCTGTGCCCTTAGGGATCGTTCAGATCTTCCCAGCACTGGTCTGTTTTGCCATTGCTAAGTCTAATATACCTGTCAGCATGACTTTGGTTTGGTTTGGTTTTTTGAGATAGCCTCTCACTATATAACCCAGGCTGGCTGAGCTCAGGCTTGCAATCTTCCTTACCTCAGTTTCCTGAGTGTTGGAATTGAAGGTGTGAACCATGTCCCTGATTTTTTTTTTAATTTTAAAATTTTATTTATTTTTATTTTTTATTGAACTGTTCATACAGAATATCTCAATCAGTCCTAATCATCTTTATATCCCTTCCCTACAGCATCCCCATAGTCCCTCAACTGGAATCTATGCATTCTTTCATCTGTGTTAAGGTCTACTGTGTCAAGTTAGTGTCCCCAAATTTTCCTTAATGCAGGTTCATCCACTAGAGTCCAGTCAGCCTATCTGATGTCCCTTGCTTTAGGAAAATAAGCTCAACCTCACCCAACAGCAATCAGTTCCCAATATTTCTTAAGCAGAAGTTGAGGTCTGCTATTCATTTCCGCAGTTCCATGCTGGGTTTTTGTCTGCTTGAGTTTGCATGGGTCTTGAGCATGCTGACACCATTGCTGTAGGGTCATATGAGCCGGGTCTAAAGAGCTTAAAGGATTCTATTTCCATATGATCATGCCTCCTCCTCACTGTCCCTTACAATCTTTCTACCTCCTCTTTAGCAATGGCCCCTGAGCCTTAGGTGAGTGAAACTTAATACTGTCCTGTCCAGGGACCCACATGCTAATCTAATCTCCATTCTTTGATCATTTGTGACCTTTTGTGTTACTGGCCCTCCGTTAATGAGAATTGAGAGATTCATTGGTGTCTTCTTTATCCCTTGCTCCATGTTATGTGAGCTTTGGGTGTAGAGGTTGCATTGTAGATGTGCCACTTAGGCTTCACAGACAATGTCTGTGTGTGACCAGTTGTGGTACTCTGTAGTAGTCTCCATCTGGTGCAACAGAAGCTGCTTTGATGAGTGGTGACTGGGATACTTGACTCTATATAAGGATACATACTTTGCACTTAGTAAGAATTTTCATTAGCCTACGGATATAACAACCTTAGGGATTTCTCTAAGATCTATGACCTCTTCACCTATGTGTGTTCAGCTATGATTACATGTGTAATCACACATGAGCTTCCTCCTAGTGAGTGGGCTTTAAGATCAATTAGGTAGTTGCTGATTGGCCTCACGATAAAAGTTCCAGCATTGCATCAGTGTCCAGTGCTGTGTCAGTCATTGATGTGGTTAGTTGATCATGAAGATTATAGTTGACCATCAATTGATGTTCGCCCTGGGCTGCTTGCTTAGTTCTCTCCAGAGCACTAAGGGGAAGTGACTTCCAGGTCAATTCTGGCTCCATTGCTCCAAATCTGGTCTCTGAGTATATACTTTTATCCGCAATAGGATCTTACCTTCAAGTTCCAGAGGCAATCAAAGGCTGTGGGAGCCTGGATAATTTGGGGAGTCTCTTGGACCACCCTGACCAACAACTCAAAGGAAGGTTCCTCTTTGTGCCTGATTTTTAAGCAAGCTATTTTGCCAACTGGATTTCAGCTAGATTTACCCAGTAGAGGATACTGTGGGTGAACAGAATGCTGGAAGGGAGAATCCCTGGTACTTCCTCTCCTCTCACTGTGCTTTGGTGGTCCCTCTGACATCCCCATTTCCTCTCCTGGCTCCAGCTTCTCCTGCTGAGTTTTGAATATCATTTATTCCTTTTGTCTCTCCAGTTCTAGGAGTGTTCATGGCTGCCTGAAGCTTCATCTCTGACCCACCTTACCTTCCCTGCTTACTCTTTCAGTTCCTCCAAAATATTTTACTTTTTAAACTTGCATTGATTGTTCATATAAATGGGATTCAGCATGATACCTGATGCATGCATACAGCATGCACTTATCAAATCCACCTTCTCTTTATCTACCATAACTCCAGCTTCCCAACCTTCAGGATTCTCTTTTCTAAATTCATATTAGTATATGAGAGAGAATTTAGGTACTCGTCTTTCTGTGTGTAGTTTATGGTACTTAACATGTTGTCCAGCCGTTAAGTTCCAAATTATAGGATTTTATTCATCTCTAAAGCTGTGTATATATGCTGCATTTTGTATGCATTCATCTGTCAATAGGTACCTACATTGATCGATTCCATATGCTAGCTATTGTAAATACTGTTGTAATAAACAAGAACTTGCAACCATTGAAAGAAGAAATACGAATGGCCAATGAATATGTGAGTGATCATAGTTCCATCTGTACTGGATAGCTTCAATTGTCAACTTGACACACCTAGGAAGACAGAGCCTCAAGTGAGGCATTTCTTCTATCGGATTGACTTGTGATCATGTCTGTGAGTCATTTTCTTAATGGCTAATTAATGTGGGAAACGCAGACAACTGTGGGTGGTGCCACCCATAAGCAAGGTGGTCCTGGGTTGTATGAAAAAGCAGGCTGAGCACAGACCAAAGGAGCAAACCAGTAAACAGTGTTCTTCCATGGTCCATGCTTTATCTCTAGCCCCCAGGTTCCCACCTTGAGTTCCTGCCTTGACTGCCCTCCAAGATGGACTGTAGTCAGGTCATGTGAGTAAATAAACCTTTCAATACCATTCTAGTTAGAAACACTTATGAACAAAAATAAAATACATTCAGAAAAAATCAAGAGGAAAGAGGAACCTTTATAGACTATTGGTTGGGGGACAGGATTTTACAGCCATTGTGGAAAATGATGTGGAGTTTCCTCAAGACATTAAAAGCAAGATCTACCATATGATCCAAATCTTCCACTTCTAGATATGTATCCTCCAACATCTTAGGAAACAAGGAATTGCTTGTATTTCCCAAATTGCTGTGACAAATAGTAGACTCACTCCTTCAATATAATCCTATCTCCAGCTTATTCATTAAAATAAAAATAATTTGCAATCTAGGAGAGGAAAAAGAAGGGATTCAAGTTCTTATGGATACACAGAAGCTTTTAGAAAAAAGAATAAAAGTAAAACTGTTACTTATCAGCACCATACAGACAATCACATGTACACATGTGCACACATGCATGTCCTGCATCTATACAGTAATAGAATTTTTGGCAAAACAAAATAGGTACTGAGTCTTTTCTTCCCAACTGATGTTTCTTGGTATCTGCTCTAAGTCTAAAGTTCAAATGGATGGATTCAGAACAATATTGTGTCCCTATTTTCCCCTGTTGGTCCATGGACAGGGCTAATTCTCCCCCTCACTACCAAAAGAAATAGGCTTAGATGCAGTATGGTTAGTGACTCTGGCCCTGGTTGTCATCAGCAGACAATGAAGCTAGGTGTGTGTGTTTAGATAGCCCAAATCTCCCACTGACAGTTATTTTGTTTGCCCATTTCCTTGTAATCTTTATGGCCATTGGGATTCCTGCTATTTGGCATTTGATACATTTCCTTTCCCTTTTGACTTTTATTATGCAGAATTCAGAGCTATATATTCACTGCTGAGCAGTTTTCTAATGGTCACAGAATAGGGAAACTAGACACTGTGAAGTGGAATGTCATTTGGTAGAATTTAGACTGAGTAATTTATAAACAATTGCTCATTCTCCATGAGCAAATCATCTGTGTTTGTGTGTGTGTATGTGTGCATGTGTGCACTTGTCTGTGTGTGAACTGTGTGTGCAATGACTGTGGAGGCCAGAAGAGGGCATTGAGTCCCCTGGCACTGGAGTTACAGGCACCTGATACGGTGAGCCACCTGATATGGTGCAAAAAAACAACTAGAAGCCAAGAACTGACTCTTTAACCTGCCTTCCTTATTCTGAACCACAGTGATATGTTCCCAAGAAGTAAAAAAACAAATTACAGAAGATATTCTCTTCTTTAGGAAAGAAGTTTAATTTAGTTCTTCCTTAAAACCAGTCTAAAATCTGGATCAAAAAGCCAATCGAAGCTAAGCCTTTTGTGAAAGCATGTTTTCCAAGAACAATCTTCAAAGGAGCAGTTTCTAGCTATGATCCCCTAATATTTCCCCTGGGGGTTACCTGTGAATATTGACCCTGGGTATAAAGGCTGTTGATAAGGAATCACTGAGCAGAGAACCCTCAGGATGCCACCTCATTTGAGGATGACACTAAGCTCTCTCTACATTATTGCCTAGGATGTACCTGTAGGAAGGAGCCCCTGGAACTGGATACCAAAAATCAGAAGAGAGTTCCAAGAGATGTAAAAAGATATGAGGATCTATTCAAGAATAAAACTGAGCTCAGCCTCATAGCACAGACCTGTAATCTCAGGTAGTTGGAAGTTTGAAACAAGAGGATCATAAGCTTAAGACCTGCCTGGGCTACAGAGAGTTCAAGACCAGCCTGGGCAACTTAGCAAGACCCTGTCTCAGAATAAATGTAAGAAGAAAGGGGACATGGCTCAAAGCCCCTAAACATGAGACCAAAAGAAAAAAAAACATGCATGAAGAACTGTAACCTTGAGAAGTGCTGTGACCAACTTAAATGCCTTTGAAAGAAAATCCCATTCTATCTTCTTGTCTCAGGGACAGGAAGAAAGATTAAGAAGATTACATTTAACTCCACATCCTAGCTTAGGCAGAAGGATTGTAAGGATTGGGAAGGAAAGAAAAGAAATCCCTCATGTTTAAGGGAAGACACTAAGGAGGGGAGTTACATGCTTGGGAAGCAGCAGGAACTCAGAAGTTCAAAGTGGAAGTTCTCGCTTTCCAAGCTAGCACGATTGTTGCGGGCCAGTGGTTTTTCATTCTATCTTATGTTCTAATCCACTTCCCCTGTCCCATCACAAATTCCCTTGGAGCACATACTACCCTCCTTTCTTGTCCTCCAATCCATACTGTCTGTAGTTATGAACTTCCAACTTCTTATGAACATAGTAGAGATGTTCCTCATTCTGTGCCCTCAGGGATACAAACAGAAACATCCCAAAGAACAGAAAATAGGAGGGGCCAAGGTGGATTGGGACAGCAAGGACTTGGTACATCCTTTTGTAACATTTTATTTATTATTTTTATTTTATGTGTATGAATGCATTGCCTGAAGTGCACCCATGTCGTGCAATGCCCATGGAGGTCAGAAGAGGGCATGGAGTCTCCTGGAACTGAAGTTACAGATGGGTATTAGTACCATGTGTTGCTAGGAATAGAACCCAGGTTCTCTGCAAGAGTAGTCAGTCCTCTTAACCCCTGAGCTATCTCTCTAGCTCCATGGGGTTTGGAACATTCTTAAAAAGAAATTACTCTGTCAGGACCTAAGTAACTTCCTAAGAATTGGTAACAGTCTACTCAGATGAAGAACTCTTGCCCTGGTCTCAAATGGACATTTAAGATCCACGTCTCAACTCTACTTTCCTTCATTAGAGCACCTTCAGAACAGAATCATTTTCAAGATGACAGTATTCTATTTTAGCACCAATATTGTATTCTGAAAATTTCAGACAAACAACAAACAGAAGAATTTTAGAGTGAATCCTCATATAACCCACCATCTGGATTGCATCATTAATCTATTACTGGGCTTGCTCTCACAAGTCTACTCATCTGTGCATCCTCCTAGTGCTGATAAACTACCACTTTATGCCTGTCAAAGCCAAAATACCCTCGACTAAATGCTTTAGCATGGAAATCACAAGTTACAAGTTAATGTTTACAGATGTTAATGCAGAATTTACATAGGATAACATGTACAGACCATAAGTATCTCTCTGCTAAGTTTCTTTCATCTGCTGAGTTTGGGCAAAGGTATACTCTATGTGACCTGTGACTCTGCCCCTGTGGAGGTACAATGCCCAATACATTATGTACTCCACTGTCATCCTATGTGTCCCTCACACCTTTCCAGTCAATTGCCAGTCTCCAACCTCTGTCACAGAAAAAAAAAGTCATAGGATCTGTTTTTCACTTCTTAAATGAGAGTATTCCCAGGCTTGTCCAACCAGCCATACAAGAGAAGTTTTAGTATAGACCTCTGTGGTCAAACTTGGGCGACATTTAGCTTCAACCCAAGAAAAGTTCACCATTTTCTAAATGACTGATGGTTGCCTGTAAATGAGAGGAGAATCACTATAACATAGAAGTCTTTCACCTCTTGCCCATTCAGATCTAACAGTCTAAAGAAGAGATGAAGTACGTTGTCTGTGCCTGCATGTGCTTTTTTCTAACAGCTGGTCAATGAAGTTCTTCAGCTTCTGATTACAGACTCAAACATGACTACTCGTTTAATGCCACCAACAAGCTCTTTTAGTGTCAGTCAGAAATAATCCCTTATCAATAATATACCACAGTGTCCTGGGGAAAAAAAAACATACAAATACAAGAATACATCTTGCTAAATTAATAAGCCATTCTGTGGTATAAGTTAAAAGCCATGACGGTTGATTTCTTCTTGCAGGCCAGGAGGAGGCTGAGTAGGGAATTACTGGTGCATCTTGCCCAGAAATGTCAGCTACTGGCCTAGGGGAGAGAATTCTAGTTCTAATATGGCAGCTGCCTGCAGAAAGTAGCTTTCTGGCCCATTGTTTTGCAAATTAAAAGGACAGTTTCTGACCCCTGTGGCATCTTTGCTTTCCATACATGGTCTTTGCTCTGGTTTCTGATGGCTAGTCTCCTTCCCCTTTATCTTTTCGGACCCCCCTCCCAGCCCCGTTGCTGTCCCTCACGTCATCCGTCATTGAACTTGCTGTTCATGTGAATTCCCCCACTGCCATTCTTCCCATCGCTCTCCAGTCACCTCTTTTCACTTATTACGCTCTTTGTATCTCTTTCCCGCTGCTTAATGGTTCTTCCTGCTGATAAGCTGTGTTCAAAATACTGAGGGGCCAGCAGCACTTCTGGGCAGTTCATTGGGCTGGTACGTGGCAAGTACCCCTGAGCAGATGGAAGTAGGACTCCAATCATTTTGTCACAGAACTGCTCTGTTGTGATGTGGGAGCCTTGTAACATCCCATCAGCTTTGTGCTTAATGAACCTATATGTTTCCATCTCTTTTTTTTGTTTTCTTTTGCTTTTTTTAAAACGGAGTTAGCTACTTTGGCTAATATTTTTCTGTTGGGGTCTTATTTCTGGTGCCATCTTTTGGAAACAAAAGTAAACTTGATGTTTATTTGCTTTATCCATCAGAATCAGCAGCTCTTTGTTATGACTAGCAGGAGACGGTGGAACAATAAATACTGATACTTGTACGTCAGCATTCTCTATAAAACGCATCCTCCTATGTTGTCCCATTAGTGTATAATAACAACCTTCACCATTATTTTCAGCTGAAGTCAAAATGTCTGTATGTATTACAGTGAATGGATGACTCCAAATCACTGTGCTTAATCAGTCGGTCCAGAGACTAATTGGGACATTAGCTCTTCTTAGAAAGCTAATGCAAAATGTGCTTTGTTCTTTCCCTGCTGATACTCCTCCACGAGATCAGCAGTTGGAAAATAAAGCTTCCTATGAGCTTTTATCTGTGCCAGAGGTGGTTGGAACTTGCTGCTCCAATAATTCATCCAACCCCAATACGTTATATGCTGGGACACTTCTCCATATCAACTACCCTCATGAGTATACAGGTATTCCACCCTTGACCCTGAAGGTGTGCCTCTAGAAAAATTGTATGTAGATCAAATCATTATGCCTGGAATTGTATTGTAAAACACACTCAGGAAATATGTTACTCAAATGAATCTTGTAGTTCATCTTTGTGCAAAGAATTCTTTCACTGTGAGAATAAACCACATTTTATTTGTAAATTTAGGGCTCTAGGTGTGAGTCTGAGCAAAGTGAAGGACACATCTATTTTAATGGCCGTTAGGTAGATGGTGGTCCCAGGTACACTCTTCTGAACTACCCAGGGAACCCCCAGCAAGTGTTCAGAAACAAAGGGACAAATTAATCCCTTTGGAACAATACAGCTCTACCGTTATTCTTAATATGTGCTGATGAGAACATGTGAGGTCCTCCTCTCTCCCACTGTGGTTTTGCCTTGCCTGGTAATTGTTTCCTTCAAGTAAACTTGAGCTTTCTACTGGTGAACAGCAGAGGAATTCCCATTTTAACCAACTGCATGAGCATCAAATACCCTTGAACTAAGCAAACAAGGGCAGACAAGTGCTTTCCCTGAATTTCCCAAGCTGCCTTCAAGTAGCCTGGAACTCTCTGGTACTCCTAAGCCAGCTTTGTCATTTCTGATTTACACCCTTGGAGTCAACTCTAAATCCTGCCTGTCCAGTTCATGGACAAATAACCACCATGGGCTCAGGACTTCGTAATCCCTCTTCTCATAGCCATCACTAAAGAAATTCAGATCAGTATAAATCTATGTGTAAAAAAAATTATATTTACACAATAATCACTACCCTGATGAGAGAGCTATTTGCAAAGTACACCCTGAGGAGGAAGTATGGGGCATGGCCAAAGAGTACTCCAGAGAATCGTTTCCTGTCTGTTGCAAGTGGATGTCTTCCCAAGTAGCCAGCCCAAGATCAGAGCTTAAGGAAGGGAGAAGCCCAGGGATCACCCATCAACAAGATCCAGAAATGATTGAAGACTGAGCCAAGCTGTTTTGGCAACCAGGCCCCTCCTAGCTAACATCTCTGGTTTCTGTGACAGAACTAGTCAAAAAAGAGACTCCTTGATTGTCAGATATTCAGAGGTGTTGATGGCCGGGTCGCCCCAAGCCATGCCCATGAAGATGGTTTAAAGTTCCTAACTTAGTGAAATTTCACAAGTCTGTTCTCAATTTCCCCTCTACTAAATGCAGCAGGAAAATCATAATGGAAAGACAAAATTAATGAACTTGGTGCAACCATTATCCTGTCTTGCTCTATAACCTTAACCCACTCTTAGATCTTTCGGCTATACCAGGGCCAAATCCTTTGTTCCCCATGCTAAACATCTAAGACCTACATTCCAGATTTGACAGGCTCCATTGGAAAGGACAAGCATGCTTCTTCACCTTCCCCAAGGGTGCCTTTATTTGGGAAGGGCGGATGTTGTAATTGGGTTAGACAGCTTTAGACATGCTTGTATTAATGCATATATTGAAATGGGGAGAATGGGTCCCCTTTCATTCTTAGACTCATTCACAAAAGAATTTAAGAATGGACTCAAATGGAAGCTTTAGGACAATTTTATTAGTATTTAAGGAAAAATCCTCAGAGCAGATGAGCTATAATTCACAGCAGCTGTCCTGAGCAGGAGACTGGAGGGAAGAGGAGAAAAGGCATAAAGCTCATTTAGACCCGGCATGGCAGTCAGACCCATGGCTGATTAGCAACCACATGGTGAAGAGGAGGAACTTTACGGAAAATGTAAAGAAACTCAAATTGTTGGAACAGCCCAGAGCTTTAGAATGTGCGCTTAGAAAAGCAGTAAAAGAAGAAAAGGGAGGCAGTGCTTTTCTTTAAAAAAAAAAAGATTATGTGTATGAGAGGTATTGCCTGCATGTATATAATTGCACCCATGTTGTGCAGTGCCAGTGGAAGACACAAGAGGGCGTCGGATCCCCTGGAACTGGAGCTCTGGATAGTTGTTAGCTGCCATGTGCTTGGATTTGAACCTGAGTCCTCTGCAAGAACAGTCGGTGTTCTTAACCTCTGAGCCATCTCCCCAACCTCAGGTTATGCTTTTCTGAAGAACTCAGAAAAGCCACCAAACTTATAAAAAGCTACATGTCCATCACCCGGGGCCATAAGCTGCATTAGGAGGCACAAATTCAGGCAGAGAACGATCACAGTCTCATTAATGCACTTGATAGTCCACCCATCTCTTTAGCATAGCAGTGAGCCTGCCTTCCTGGGATGGTCCTATGACCGAGTGTTGATCTAGCAAAACTGGAAAGTTAAGGCTCCACCCAGGCCAGAATTTCTTATTCTTTTGATACTTTTCACTGAAGGGACTTTTTTGCATTTGAAACACTGTTACAACCCAGTTAATTGAGAGAGGAAGGAAAAGAGCTGCATCAGCACATCCCACGGTCTGATGATGCCATGAAGTTATGGATTGACATGGGCACCAAGTTTGAAAATCTGACCTGAGCTTGTGTCTCAATTTCCTTTCATTGTAAACCCCCACGAGATTAATACTGACTCACAAATTATATCCTCTCCACTTCCAATGTATAAAAGTTCTGTGATATCATATCTGCAGTTATAAGCAATGTTTTCTCTGTACTTTGCTATTTTTAATTTTGTCCACAAATAACACATGCTACCTGTACAGCTGTACATATACGCATACATACAACTAGACACATAATTATATACAAATGTAAACTATGTCATACACACTTACCTATAGTTATAATACATATATATAATATAATATAATATATATAATAATATACTTATACAATTATACTTATCTTTCTACATAAATACAAAACATGTCTTCCACCTGTATATTTTCTTAGTAGTGGTGAAACGATTCCTTCGATATCACCTTTCTGCATCTAAATCTTCTCGTTTGTAGATAACCGCCACTGGATTTCTATCTAAGCAAAGCCCTTTCTGCCCTCCCTCCACCCATCTTTCCCCACCCTAATATGTACACATTTACTCCTCCTGTAAAGGAGAGGCTTAAGCCTCCCACAGTTCTCAGCCAAACCATGTTCTTTCTTGGCTTTGACAGTCCATCAAAATCTAAACTTCTTCAACCATGGTCCTTGATCAGCCCCACCTCCAAATTCACTTTGTCAGACTCCCGCATTCTGCACC
Organism: Eospalax fontanierii; assembly: GCA_035773235.1. Classification (NCBI taxonomy): domain Eukaryota; kingdom Metazoa; phylum Chordata; class Mammalia; order Rodentia; family Spalacidae; genus Eospalax; species Eospalax fontanierii. The sequence goes on along the minus strand of CM069548.1, from coordinate 20,884,577 downwards.
CACGGACGCCTGCTCGCAAACCGTATTTTGGACACAGCTGCTTCATTGAAGTGCAAACATATGGACCCTGAGTGCATAGCTAGATGAATTTCCACAATGGGAAATCCAAATCTGGAGTGCCATCAGCAACCAGGAGACTCATATCATGCTTTATTTCAGTTAATTCTCTCCTGCCCTGACCATCATACCGCTGGCCTCGCGCTTGAACACCACAGGCTATTTTGCTCCTCCTGCATTGCTCTCTTCTCTTCGGCAGAATCTGCTCATTTTCACCACTACATAATATTCTACCAAATGTTTATTCCTATCTATGTGGATTTTGATGGATATTTGGTCTGTACCCAGTTCAGAGATATCGCAACTCACTCGTACATGGGTACTCTCTTACACTGTTGGAGAACATAGTACACTCTTTTCTTAGGTGTGTTACTAGGCAGGGAATCGCTAGATCACGTGTGTGCATATGCTCAGCTTTAAGAGGTTATTTCAGCTATTTTTCTAAGCGTGTTTTGAAAATCTCTCTAGCTGGAGTCCCCTGGGATCAGTCATGACTACGCATCCGATCTTGATGCCAAACCTGGTAACCAGTCGAGATGGTACTTGCCTCTCAGTGCTCAGTTTATTGGTAAGACAGGGCCACTCTGCGTCTTAAGAGCCGCTTAACATGACTTGCCTTCTCTCACTCCAGCTGCAGAAACACAAGGCATTTGTATTGATCGTTGTGGCGATCTTGTAGCCAGTCACCCAGCTGTATTTAGGATTCTTCCTCTGCACATCCTGTGTGCTTGCAAGCGCTCACGAAGAGCACACATCCTTAGATATTTGTAATGCAATATGCATACCCACCTGGGCTTCCTCTGAGCCTTCCTTTCTAGCTGCACGCATTACTACTGCCTTGATGTCAGCTATAGATTCTGTATTCTCTCCCATGAGGAGGAGAGATGATGTTGGTAGACACAGATGTAATGTGTTTTAATGTCTCCACACAGATTTCTTCATCTTTCCAATGTCTCATAAGTTCGACTGATACAAAAATCCACTGGTCATTTTAATTTGATCTTCCCTATTTTGTGGGGAGAAGCTGAACTGTTTTCTGTTTCCTTTCCTTCATTTTTACTCTAAACAGAGTGGACTAGAAAGTCCTGCTTGACAAAATATACCATATTACATGGTTATGGTAAAAGCATGAAATGCCCACTGCCGTCCCTCTCTTCTTATTGCAATCCTTCCTAGGAAGAATCACAGTAGAGTACATCTCCTCACACAGCAGGGCAGGCCTGACTGAGAGATGCCTGGGTTCGGTTTTGCCTAACTTGCATTATTAAATAAATAGAAAAATTCTCTCTCAAGTAATGTATTTTCACAGAGGTTGCATAATAGTACAGAAGTGAATGTAGTCATTCCTCTAGCACTTTCATTATGACTATACACATGAAGGGGGATTTTATTCAAGTCAGAGACATTTATTTGCCTGGGACTCTGCCAGATACTTGTTGTCTGACTTCTGGAAAGTTCTTTAACTCTGCCTATCTCAGTTTCCTCTTAGCACACACATGGGAATATAATTTGTCCTACCTTGTTTGACCAAGTGAAAGAATGGTTAAAAATATGTTTTATCAACATTTCATACTTGTTTATTCATACAGTAAATATTTAATGAGCACCTACTATGGAACAGGTCCTGTGCTATGTACAGAGACATTTCAGTGCCCTAAAGCATATTAAAGTCCTGCCTCTATGAACTTACATCCTGTAAATGATTAAAAAAATAGCATGTATATTGTGTTTATGATAGTACTATTATTAAGGGAAAGTTGAGAAGGACAAAAAAAAACTCAATGACATGTTGAGATCCCAGTTAAAAATCAAAGGTGTCATGGACTTAACCCTGAGGAAGAATATTCCAGGAAGAAGAAACAGTCAGTGCAAAGGTCCTGAGGTCACAGCGTGCCTTATGTATTCTAGGAACAAGGAGGCCCATCATAGCTGAAGCAGACAGTGAGAGGTGGAAGAGTTGGAATATCATCAAGTTGTAACCATACAGGTGCTGAGGGCTGCTCCTCCCTAAATGTGTGTTCATTTCTGCAGTACGTGCAGCCAGGAGTGGCATCTCTGTTGTGAGAGACGACCGCTGTGGTGTTCTAGATATCCCCCAGCTGTCGCCAGCAGCACTGTTGTGTTTTCATGAGCCTTTATTGGAGTTCTTTTTATTCCACACCTTTGCAAGTCTCTCCTTCCATATTCATCTAAAAAGACTTTTACATCTGAAAGATGTGAAATGCAGCCCGCCGGAACTGCAGAGTACGTCGTTCGTTCTTCCCGCCGGAACTGCGGAGTACGTCGTTCTTCCCGGTGCTGTTTGGTGCAGCCCTGGGCCATGCCCTCGAATGCTGGTGATGTTAAAGGTCTTTTCTCTGCTTTGGCCATTTGTGGTTCTAAATCAGCTTCCACTTAGTCATAGGTTCTGAACAGTAACTGCCAGTTAAATGCACTGCTACGTGTCCCATTTCTCTAGGTCTGTGGATTCTCATAGACTCTGATAGGGCCTAGTTGTAAATTTTAATGGATTCAAATCTGTTAGTCCTTTTCCCTTAATGATTTCTGCTTTCTGTCTTAAGAAATTCTTTCTCTTACAGACTAGGTATTTGCTTTCTCTATCGAATTTCTCCTAATGATGTAAAATTTTAGATTTCATATTTGGGAATTATGTCTCCCTGGAATACTGGGAGATGGGATTTATTTTTTTCACACGTCTAATCAATCGCATTAATACCACTCTCCTTTCTATATAGGTTCCATATATGTGGGTGGCTTTTCTGGAACCTTTAGCCTCCACTGTTGGCTGTATTTTCTTATCCTAAAATATTGCCTTAATTGCTACTTATGGGAAAATATAAATATATATGTAATTCATATATATAACTATGTAACTTGTATATCTAATTCATCAATGAACTGAGCAAGTGGACAGTCTCGCTTACCTTGACCTTATTTTTCCTCACGGTTCTTTGGAGTATTCACAGATCTTTGCTGTCACATCTTAATTTTATGATCATTTTTCATGTTCCATGGGAAACACCCCCTTTGAGAATTTACTGGAACTGCACTTAATATAGGTATATTAATGTCCTACTAATAGTGTGCGGACTTATTTTAAAATGCACATCTTTTCACATGGTCAGGTCATTAAAAATGCAGCTCATTAACACTCTGCAGTTTCACCACATACGTCCTTTGCATCTTCTCCTAGGTTTATTCCTAGGAGACAGTTTGCTTCAGCCATTGTCAACAGTGCTTCTATTTCTGTTCTTGCATTTTGTCAGCATTGATTTCTGGTAAATAAGGAAAGCAATGCTACATTGATCTTCTATCCAGGAAGCTCACTAAATTCTTATTAGTGCTAATAATTTGACTGTAGTTGATCTTGGCTTTTCGATGTAGAAAATCACATCATCTGAGAATAAAAACAGTGAAAATTCTTTCTTTTTGGTTCATATGCATGTTTTTTATCTCATTTTAATCCACTGGAAACTCAGGACAATTTTAGAGTAGAGATAAGATCGTGTTCTCCTCATTCTTAATTTTTAAAAAAAAGGAGTCCAACATTTCACCAGTATCTACTTACTATAGAGGCTGTTATTGATATTTTTCATGAGTCTAATGAAATTTCTTTCTGTTCTTAGTTCACTAGGAATTTTTAGCACTAATTGTTACTGAATTTTATCATATGCCTCGTCTTCTTTTACTGAAATAATGATATAGGTGGGCCTGCTAAATTTCTTAAGGTAAATTTCATTAATGACTTTCTTAATTGTCATAATATACTTTCTAATGGATTGTTGGAATTGACTTGTCTTGTCAATACCTGAATCAATTTTCTTTTTATGAAAGAAAAGGTAGTGTTTCTGCTTGGGTGCATGTTTGGTATGTTTTGGGGGGTTGTGCAAATCCTTGTGCAACAGAGCAAAGCTGCTAAGCATGACATTGAAATTTTCTGTATTATCATCAAGATTTTGTCTTCTTATCTGCCAATTACTTAGCATAATACTTTTAAATATCTCTGAGAAATTGAAGATTTGCCAGTCTTTCCTTATAAATATGCAAATTTTACTTCTGACTGTTTTGTCAATGGGCTTATATTAGTTAGAAATATTATCCCTTTCCAGTAAAATGAGCCTTTCCTGACTAGGTTATGGTCTTCCTTAATGCTGACAATGTGTTTGGTCCTACAAGCCATTTGATCTCATGTTAATACATACTCCCTTTTCATTAGGATTTCCTCAGTCTTTTGATACATCTTTTCCCCTCAACCCTCCTGAGCCCTGGTGTTGTAGATGCAGCCCTCATAAGCAGATTGTGTGTGAATTATCCTAATCCAAGGTCAGACTCTTCACCATTAAGAATAGACCACAGAGAAATCTAAGAAAATCACCACTTGTGATTTTCATGAAGTATGAATTCTGCCATATCATTTTGCAGTAGTTATTCTGAAATTGTCTGTGCCTTTTCATCTTCTTTTTTGTTATTATTATTTTATCTGTCTTCCCCTTCCTCTAATTGCTAGAAGCTAAGCACTGTTTCTATTTTTTAAGTAACTTTGATCCACTTAACTAACAACTTCACTCATTCTCTCCCATTTGCACACTATTGATTTTCATTATTTTCCCACCATTTTTCTTTATCATAACTTAGTCATTAGTGTCATTTTAGCCATTGGTTTATGCTTTTATTTAGCCTCATATTTCTAATCACATGGTTCATTAGTCTTCTCTGTGCCTCAATTTGCTCTTTGGGGTTCAATTTAATTTTTCAGGTAGCACAGCCTTCCGGAATTCATTTAGTGATTGCCTGTGGTTGGTAAACTCATAGATTATCTTTTGCCATAAAATGACTATACCATTTTTTGAATGAGAAGTTGACAGATGTTTTCTTATAGGAAAACACCCTGAGCCCAACCTGAAAGTTCCTGCTTACCAAAAAAAATTCCGTTATCACAAAAGAGAAGGCGGACTAGTGAGGAGAGGAAGGGGCTCCACAGGAGTCAGAGAGGGACCAGAGAGGGTGATGGGGAGATAACTATAGCCAAAGGCACTGTATACATGCCTGAAATGCCATAATGACACTTACTGTTAGCGGATGTACAATGAAGGGATGCTAATCCAAAGCGTAATAAAAATCCTGTCTCCAGTCTATTTGCTTTTCCTTTCATATTTTCTCCTGCTTTTTTGTGGTGCTGGAGCTTGAACCCAGGGCCAGCACTTGACTGCTGAACCATACCCTCGGCCTTTTAAGTTGTCCATTTTCTCTCCACGCATTTGGACTTCTCTGTCTTTCGAGGTCTTTTCTTTGCCTGTGGGCTCTGTGTTGTACCACAGTTCCTCCCCGTGCACTTGCCTGCTTCGAGTCTGTTGTGCTTTCTCATTTTGAAAGTCCCACTGCTCATCAGTTCTGCAGCATTGTCAGTCAATGTCTTTTCAAACATTAATTCTTCCCCATTCTCTCCCTCTGCTAGAGACTTTTTAAATTTTTCCTTCCATCAGAGCACTGAGGGACGTCTGGGGACACTAACTTAACATGATAGGCCTTAACACAAATGACAGAATGTGTGAATTCAGGGGAGGGGCTATGGATGGGTGCCAGTGGGGAAGGGGATATGAAGTTGATTAAATGTTCTGTATGAAATACACAAAAATCACAAAATTCAATTAAAAAATTTCCAAAAAAAAGAAACACATGACTTTACCATTATAGTATCATAATGCCAAACATTAGGTCCAAAAACTTATATTTTTAGAGGAATGCCTTATTTTTGTGATTTTTGTTTTGTCTTGTTTGGGGTTTTTGTGGTGCAAGAATATGAGCCCAGGACTTAATGAATCCCAGGCAGTCTATAGCTGAGTTACATTTGCTAATTCTGATTTCTACATAGATTCAATAGATTTTCAAGAGACCCTGTAGCTGTAAACATTGCAAATAATAAAAACTCTTGGGGCTGGTGAGATAGCTCAGAGAGTAAAGGTCCCTGACACCAAGTCTAAGGACCCAGTTCAATCCCTAGGACCCACATGATAGAAGGAAAAAATGACACAAGTTGTCCTCTGACTCACATATGTGTCCCCTTGCAAATACACACACACACACACACACACACACACACACATACACATATGCATGCACATACATACAAAAATAGTAATAATGATAATAATGTAGAAAACAAAGAAAAGCCAGAATCTTGGGTTCTAATTCAGGATACTCCATAGCTCTCAGTCATATCCCTCTATTTGTTGGCAGATGAAGAGTCCTTCCATATGATATGAAGCAGAAAACCTGGCCAATGAATAACATCTACTTATAGCATAATACGGCTGAAGTATTGGGTATCTTCTGGAAGATTCATCTTTGAAATCATTTCTAACTTTATTAAACAAATATAGGGCACATTCCTAGTCACAAGGTATTGTGGGAAGACTGGCATGAGCCTGGACCCTAGGAACTCATTACCTGGAATGAGAAGAAGAAAGGGCTTCTTTGGGTTTGCAGTTCCAGAGGGCAGGCAGTCCATCCTGGGGAAGGCACAGCAGCAGGCAGGGCGGGCAGGTGGAGGGAGGAGGAGGCTGGCCGGTCACATTGCATCCCCACTCAGGAAGCAGAGACGAACAGGAGACTGGGCTGGGTCAGAAAGCCTCAAGGTCTGCCCCTGGAGACCCACATCCTCTAGCAAGACTCCGCCTTCTAAGGATCCCACAACCTTCCCAAACAACACCATAATCTGGGGACCAAGTGAGGATATGGGGGACATTTCACATTTAAATTGCAGCAGAGGTTTTGTCCTGGGTCTTTAAGAACAGAAATGAATTTTAAGCATCAAATCTAGCCACTGCATTGCATGACTTCAATTTCATTTAAGAGGCACGTTTTTAAATACCAGGGTTGAGAGCGTTGAGTTTCCCTTTTGCCATTTCTTAGACATTAACCTTGGAGGTGAGATCAATGGAGGAAGCGAAGGGCATAGAAAATGAGGGCAAAGTGGAAAAAAAAGAAGACAGGGAAATTACTGCAGTTTGCCCGCACATGCTTCCTGCCTACAATACAAAACTCAAGCGTAAACTAGCTTGTCAAAATAACCGAAACTGGCCAATTTTCAGGAATATTGGAGGCACATGGTCTAACTTATTATGCATTTCAAAACATTTAAGATTCTGCTGTGGTCTAAATATACCACCAGCAGAGCAAATTTCCATATGCATAAATTATACATAAACCCACACTATCCTATCTGTGTGTTCACCTCTCCATCTATTAAATGGAAACTTTATCCTGAGGGCTGGACCGGGATTCCAACTGAAGGAATCTGTGAGGAGCAGCCCGAAAAACCAAGGCACAATTTTGTCATGGTTATTGATTACACATCTTTAAGTGCAAGCATTTCTAGAACCTGCACAGATATTCAGGGACCCACTTTGCCTTGTGTTTGGAACTTACAGATGTCAGGACAGCAATTTATCCCAACTGGAGTCGGGGACAAGTGAAAGCTTTGCTCACACTGAACTGGATAGTGAAGGCTAAGCTCGGGAATTGGAGCTGTTCAAACAAGCGAGAATTGAATAAACAGTCTCTATTCAGAAGGCTACTGGAATGTCTCATGAAATATTTATTGGATAAAACACAAAATTGTCCCCCAAATTGCATCAAGTGTTTCTACAACAAAAATGAAGTCAGGCTATAGAGCAAAGAAGCTCACTTACATGGAAATGCAGTTTGGTTAAGATACCACCTCAGCAGATAAATAGCCTTTTTATAATTTTCAGAGAATAACAGATTTTGGCCAGCTTTTCAAGGAACTGAGACAGAAACTGTAAGTTCCCTGTGATCTTCAACTGACTCAAACCATGGCTGAGAGTCAGCTAGTCCTCCTAAAGAGATGGCTTTCCTCCTCAGAATCACAGCTAGTGGCAGACAGAGGCTAAGCCAAGACTCCTTCCCAAGCACTTTCTTTAATTCCAGGAGAGTTATCAGGAATGTGGGCAAACCAGCAAACCGTTCTTCCCACAGCTCACAGACAGGGGTCAGGACAGTCAGAGAAAATGGGTTTCTGCCTCTCTCTATATGTGGCTCTCTTTCCCTCTTCCCTCAGTTTTACAAGTCATACTGAAAGTTAAGCAAAGCTGATAGCATTTTTTATGGACAAATATTAAAATTTTGTGGGGGAAAACTTACGTTTCTGAGAATACAGAATATTATACTTATTATATTCCTTACTATAAATGCACATGAAAATCCTGACTGTTACCTATAAAACAAAGACCAGAGGCAGAATGACCAGAGACTGTGGGATTCACATTAACATGGTGCTAACTGCCCTGGGTGTTCCTTTTGCCCCCGTGTCCTAGACTTGAAGGTGAAGAGGATGGGGGCCCAGAAAGATCAATGGATGGAGACAAAACAAATTTCAATAAGCACCTGTTGTGTGTGGCCAAAAGAACAGCAAGGAACGGCCCATAGACAGGAAACTGGACAACATTCACTTTACTGCAGCCTGACATTGCTGAGAACAATGGGACCCTGCAAACCTAATCAAGCCAGCACAGCCAGATGAGCCCAGACTTCTATACCAAAGTATTACAGGAAAGCAACTGAGCACTCACACTTGCCAACTGGTAGCCAGTATGCTACCATAACCACCACCACAGTGACGGCAGACACCAGTATGCCCCCAAAATAGCTCTATCAAACACCAGAATGCTCCTTATTGTGATATCAGATTCCCCATTCATGACATCAGTTTATCTCCACCTGTGATATCAGACTTCAGTGTATCCCTACCTATGAAATCAGGCATGATTGCATTTCCACCTATGATATAGCAGACATCTGTGTCACGTGTGTCCTCCATCTATAATATTACTGATCACTGTATGAGGAGCCTCGGCTCCCAGTCCCACCTGGAAAATAGTTCTAAAATCCATATGGAAAGGGAAAAGAAGTCAAATATCTAAAACAATTTTTAGAAGAAAAAGGCTGCTCAATTTTAAGCTCGTACACAGGTATAGTAATCAAGATGTAGTGAAAACTGGCTGAGGGATAGACAGAAAGATCAAGGAATATGAATAAAAAGGTTTAGGGAGCTGGAGAGATGGCTCAGCAGTTCAGAGAGCTGGCTGCTCTTGCAGAAAACCCAGGTTCAGTTCCCAGCACCCACATGGTGTCTAGCAACCACTGTAATTCTAGTTCCAAGGGATCCAATGCCCTCTTCTTCCCTTCGCAGGCATTGCACAACACGGGGGAGCTTATATACACGCAGGCAATGCACTCATACACATAAAGTAATAAAAATAAATAAATAAAAGTTTTAATTTACAAAACATTTGTCTACAACCAATATATACTCAAAGAAGGCTTTTTAATAATAGTGTCTTTGTACGAATCATGTTTTATAGAAAATATTACAGTCTTCTCTCTGAACAGTCTTCACAAGTTGAATTAATCATTATTTTACTCTATTAGTTAAAACTGACTTATGGGTCATGTTTGCATAATGCCTAGTGTTACATTTTAAAAACATTTATCTGTTTATATTTATGTGTGTTTGTGCATGAATGCATGCACATGCATGCTATGGGATGCATACTGAGTTAGATGACAACCTCAGGGGTCGGTCCTGGCTTTCTACCTTGTTTGAGACAGTGTCTCTCTTGAGTGCTGCAGCCTAAGCCAGGGTAGCTGGCCTGGGAACTTGTGCAGATTCTTATAGTTCATCCACTCATGCCCAGATAGGCGTGCTCTGGGATATGAATGCCTGTGCTACTGTGTCCAGCTTTTGTTTGTATTCTGGGGATACAAACTCAGGTCATCAGACTTGCATGGCTCACTGGGCCATCTCCCCAGGACACATTTTAAAAGATTTTGAATATGATGTGTAAAATCAAAACTCCAGATACAAAGTCAAGATCCGTCTGATGTAAAGCGACACTAGTAACTTGCATAATTTTGTAATATGTCCAAATAAGGAATTTCTAAATTCAGAGATGAAGAGTTCTATTTATAGTTGTACTCTTAGTCATAGAAGATGGTCAAGGCTATGTTAGAAAATATATATACATATATGGCATATATAGGACACACACTTTTTTAACATAAGAAATACTTTATTGTGCTCACATCAAACATTTTTATTGAGCTTTTGTAATTTTATACAACAGTTCTCATTCACGCCAAGAACCCCTCCCCCATCCACGCTCCCCAATCCCCCACCAGATGGCATATACTCCACCACACCGAGCAAGTCCTATCTAGTCAAGCACCTACCCCCAGATGTCCCTCAGTGCAAATTCATCCACTAATGTCTGGTCACCCGTTCAGAGATCCCAAGTAAGGCATACTCTCCCCCAACCGGTAGCAACCAGTCTCACATTTCTCAGTCTAGGGCCAGCCTGCCACCCTTTTCTCTCCTCCCCTCTGGGCCCCTGTTTAATTGAGTTGACGTGGGTCCTGTGCTCCACGCCACCATTTCACGTGTGCAAGATTCCCCTGACCTGAAAGCCTCTGCTCCCCTGTCTTCATGAACCAGCCCTGGATCTTACAATCTTTCCACCCCCTCTTCTGCATTGGTCCCTGAGCCATGAGAGAGTGAGGTTCAATATAGGAGTCCTATCCAGGGATGCACACCCTGCAGTCTCTTATTCTTTAGAACTTGGCGGGTTGTGGCCCCGTGTACATCGCAGTCTGTTGTATACGGAGGCATCACTGGTGAAGGTTGAGGGACGCATTATTTTTCTCTCTACTCTTCATTGCACTATGCGCCATGAGCCTTGGGTGTAGAGGTTCAACTGCAGTTGTCTTACCTAGGACTGGACACCTCTCAGACATACACTCTCTGTGTCTGACCAGCTGTGGGACTTTGCAGCAGCCTCCATGTGTTGTACAAAAGAGCTTCCTTGATGAGTGGTGTATGGTATGCTTGTCGATCGTCTCCCTTAGCAGTTTGCATATCATCATCTAGGATTATGAGAGCCAAACTTCAGGTAGAAGGCTTCGGAAATGCTCAGCCCCCACTCCACTGTTCCAAGTCCTGTACGGCAAGTATGTCCTGCCTTCAGCAGCAGTTCTGGGGGATAGCCAAGCTCCTCAGCAGTAGTCCGTGTCATTTTGGGAGTCTCCTAGACAACCCCTCCCAACCACTCAGAGGGAGGCCTCCTCTGTCTGGCACAGTGTTCATTGGCATACTGCTCCTAGGCATGTATACGCACCAATGTTTAGACACTGTATGTGCGTTTTTCATGGGGTTACTGGGGCATCACATTTGACACATTTTTTAAAGTGTACTTTTTGTTATTACGATCTTCTAGAATAATAGAACTGAGGGAATGCATGTATTTTACAAAGGAATTTATTAGGTTGGCTTACTCGAGAAGGGCTGGGTAGCTAACAATGCCCACCAGCTTGCTGCTGCAGAGACCTAGAACCTGCTGTCTGTTCAGTCTACGAAGCTGAAGACTAGAGGATTCCTAGTAAGGCTCACAACTTCAGTCCGTATTGGAAGAATGAAGAAGCCAGGTTCTGATGTCAGTGAAGGATAGGGGCAGCCGTGACAGAATCAAAGTAGATGCACTCACAAGCAGGGAGAAAAAGTGGGCAGGAAAAGCAGTCCTGTTTTCCCTCTTAGACCTCTACTCCTGGGCCACCCCAGGAGGGTGCTGCCCACTCAAGGGGAGGGTCTTCCCTCTTCGGTGAATCTTTCCAGGAAATTACCTTCTCAGGCCATCCCTGGGGCCTGTCTTTTAGTTGATCCAAGATCTAATCAAGTTGACAATCAAGATTAAAAGATCCCTTACACTCTCAAAATTCCCAGCCTTTTTTTGTCTTTTGAGACAGGGTCTCAGTATGTTGACCTGTCCGACCTAGAGCTAGCTATGTGAACCAAGCTGAGCTCAGAGATGAATACCCATTGTCATCCCACCACACCCACACAGTCTTTACTTACAGTAACTAATTTTAACTGAAGACAGTTTGCTAAGTGCAAATTTGTGCTAATTAATATAGTGGATGGTTATACTTTCCTGATACAGATATCTAAATTCAATTTTACTTACTATACACCTCTCCCAGCTGGCTAACTCAGTTTTCACTGTTAATACAATGTTTTGTTTATGTACATTCCATTTATGTAAATATTTCCTGCCCTCCATTTCTGAAGCCGAAGTGCATTTCTGTTCTTTATACTATTCACGGGACTGGAGAGATAATTCAGTGGTTAAGAGCACTGATTACTCTTGCAAGAGACCTGGGTTCAAATCCCAGCACCCACATGGTGACTAACAACCATCCATAACTCCAGTTCCAAGGGATCTGACACCCTATTCTGGCCTCTGTGGGTACTGCATGAAACAGGTGCACAACACACATACACATAAAGTTAAATAAATAAATACTATTCACATGGCTACCAAACTTTTGTACAGCACTTCAAGATTTTAAAACAAAGTAAACATTCCATTTAATCTTCCACAACTTCTCAAAGGAAAACACTGAGCAAGTTTTTGCAGTTGGAAATGACTCTTTCAAGACCACCTACCAGGAAGCACAGCAAGGTCTCTAACCAGATGATAGAACCCCACATCTAGCAACTTTTCCCAGTCACCAAACTGACTTCTGGAATGTGAATAGTTCAGACCTGCAAAGTGAACCACCTTACCAAATAACATTCCATGATGATGGCTTCACAGAGAGACAGGCTCACTACTTCTCTGGGTGAGCTCAGTAGCAGCTAAACATTGTGGATGCTTAATTGAGTTGTGGACTTGGCTGAAATAGGTAGTGTATGGTCACCTTGACACCAGCTGAAGAGGGGGAAGTTATCTCCAAACCCAGAATATAACAGAGCAGAAAAAAATGAAGAGAGACACACGTGTGACAATGATTTGATAATTGCTTCAAAATCGGAGGCATTGCTTTATAATTTAAATCTCCCTAAGGCCTGGCATTCCTTAATCAGTCAGATGCAGAAATCAGTATCTCTGAGTCAAAGAATGTGCTTTGTCACTCAACTTCTCAGTGGTAGACTTATGGCGGTACGTGTCACCAGGAAATGATTCCATTAGTCTGTGCCTGTTTTCAGGCACCGCCTGGTTGTCCTCTCTCCCCGCTGGAGCGTGCAGCATCCTCATTATTTGCATTCTTAACATGCCGGTCGCCTCTTCATTCTCTTGCTGAGAACCTCTTCTCCGAAGCATCAGGGTAATGCATAATTGTCCATGTCCAGCCTATAGATCAAGCTCCAATCTAATTTGCAAAAGCAAGTAAATACACAGTAGGTTGCACATGATGCAGAGCTGATGTTGCAATGATTAAGTTATCTGATTCCGGCTTCACATTCCCCTGTTCTCCACTTAGCATTCTTCACACTCCCCACAACAAGTACTTGCCCTGGCATTCTCGTTTCTTGAGTGCTGCTCCTGCTTCACTTTAAAAAGCAGTCACACAAATCTATTATTCAGAAGTCTAGGGATTAGCCGCCTCCTTTTCCTTAACATCCTGATGAGGATGAGCTGTGTGTGGCACACCAGGCCCTTCATCTTCCCCTCCCGAGACATGGCAGAGCATGTGCTCTGACAGAAGGGAATAAGTCAAGCCAATTCTGTGACCAGGGAAAGGCTTTTAGCATTAGCGTTCTTTCAAGAGGCCCAATTTTGTGTTTGTAGCAGAGTCCTCCACAAATTCTCAGTCAGTGAACAGAATAAAATGTGTTTATAGAGGGGCTGAAGAACCACTATCGTCATAGCCAACAACTTAAATCAGAAGTTATCAGAAGTTTGCCAGTCTATCCTAAGTTCCAACTCTAACCCCATATTCTCTCTCTCTTTCATTCTCTCTCTCTCTCTCTCTCTCCCTTGCTTTCTCTCTCTCCTCTACTTGTCTGGAGAGAAAAGCAGATGCAGGGTCACCTATGGAGCCTGATCTAACCTGTTAGGTCTTTGAACTGAGATTCCTGAGTTGCTCGTTGAGTCAGGAGCCCAGGTGCTCAGAAGCACATCAAAACATAGGTAAATAGTCTATATGCTGTGTTTAATATCAGGAAAAAATTAACATTATGAATTGTTTTGGTAGGATTCAATATATTCATTACATCCTTAATTTTATGGTTTTTAATATTTTATTTTTATTTTATGTGTATGAGTGTATTGCCTACATGAATGTAAGTACACCTGTGTTATGCAATGCTTGCAGAGGTCAGAAGCTGGTGTCAGATTCCTTAGAACTGAAGTTACAGATGGTTGTTAGCCACCATATAGTTGCTGGGAACCAAACCCAGCCCTCTGCAAGAACAACCAGTGCTCACACCACTGAGCCATTTCTCCAGCAATTTTGTTTTCTTTAGTGATATATATATATATATATATATATATATATATATATATATAGTGTAATATCAAAGAAAGAAAACAACTCTAATATTTGAACATAAGAGACATATTCTCAGATTTTGGAGATTAATTTGCATATATGCTAGATGAAAGATTGAAACTTTGGATAGTAAACACAATTGATTCTTATTATTAAAATATGTGCATTAGGGTCTAGAGATATGGTTCAACAGTTAAGAGCACTAAATGCTCTCACAGAGGACCTGGGTTCAGTTGCCAGCACCCAAATGACAGCTTACAACAACTTGTAACTCCAGTTCCAAGAGATCAAACCCCTCTTCTGGCCTTCAAGGGCACTATACACATGGGGTGCACATGCATACATGCAGGAGTACACTCAAAAACAAAAATGCTCCTGAGTGCTCTTCATGTTTCTACCGTAGCCTTTGCTCAGTTTCTAGTCCCTTTAAATGCTTTTTTATTGTTTTTATCTTATGTGTGTGAGTACACTGCCTGCATGTATGTTAAATGTACCAGTGTTGTGTCACACAATGCCCACAGAGGTCAGAAGAGGGCGTCCGATCCTCTGGAGCTAGAGTTATATGTAGGTGGTTGTTAGTCGTCATGTGGGTGCTGGGAACTGAACCTAGGTCCTCTGTAAAAGCAGTCAATGCTTTTAACCATTGAGCCATCTCTCCAGCCCTAAAATCTTTTTTTTAAATATATGTAAACTAGTGCAACTGTGTTGTAGATGAGGGGTCTTCAAAGTGTGGCCCCATATACCAGCAACATCTCCTGTGTATTTGTTAGACATATTAGGAACTCTGGACCTCCACAGACTGTTTTCATAATCCCTGACACATGCTCACACTGGGAATCACTGCATCACAGAGGATGGACGACTCTCCTGGAGTCTGTGCCTCTCCTCTCCTGCCCTCTGTTCCTTCCTCAGCTCCAGTCACACTTTCCTCTGTGCAACACACCAGGCATGCCATCCCCCAGTACCAGGGAACTGGACTTGTATTTCAAACACCCGTTTACCCCGCAATGCCCGTGCAGTCAGCCGCCTCACTCTGGCTCAGATGTTACATTATTGAGTTCTTCCTTGACCCACTTATTGCAAATTGTGCCCTGTCCCACCCCACCAGCACCCTGACCCCTTTCCGAGGCTTTTTATTTTTCTAACATTATCTGCTTGTGTTTTTCCTCTTGCTAATTGTGTGTTCCCGTTTCATACCAGAATGTGAACAGGGCGGGGCCGTCATTTTGGCTTTTTTCCTTGAGTGCCCACAGTAATATTTAACCCATTGTAAGCGCTCACTATATCATTACTGCATCATGAATATCCATAACAACTGATGGACCTACTGCCAAAAAAAAAAAAAAAGTGCTGTTCCAGAGACAACTTGGCTTGTTTTATCAGAGGAGAATGCCCCTTATAACTAATTTTACAATGAGACCATGGAGTGTCTGGATTGGTCAAACAAATCCAATCCAAGTGTGTGTTCTTGTGGAGGGGTGAGAGTGAAAAGGATGGAAGAGGCTCACAAATAGTGTTGGGCAGAAATTAGAAATATTTGTGCAAACTCACCTATTTGATTATATGTTTGCCTCTCACATTATGATCTCAGGGTTTTTAAAACAAATATATTAACATATTTAATCTTCCTAAAAAGGTAACAAGAGATACCATATTTACTCTCATTTATAAGTAATAAACCATAGTACCAAAGGCCTAATATTTTGCTCAGGTTTTCAGAGGTACAGGGAAGTGATAAGATTTATGCCTAGTTTGATGGCTCTCTAGTATAATGTGTGTGTGTGTGTGTGTGTGTGTGTGTACATGTGTGCACAGACCCATACAGTAAGGCCTCAGAAGGATGTCAGGTGTCTTCCTCTATCATGCTCCCCCTAATTCCCTTGAGACAGGTCTCTCATTGAACCTGGAGCTCACGGTTCCAGCTCACGGTTTCCCTCCACCACTAGGCTGGCCGCTAGGAATTCCTAATGATCCTTCCGTCTCTGCTGCCCATCAGCAGTGAGGCATAGGCTCACACAGCCACACTCAGCTTTTTACATGGATGTTGCTGATTCAAATCTCTTTTTATACAACAAGCTCTCTTGCCTGTCAAGATATCTCCAGCCCCTCCTGTGTAGCTCTGAGCCGCGCAGTATCAAATTAACCATTGCAACAGGAGTATCCCTATGTGTTAGCATTTTAAATACTTCATAATTTTTGGAGTTATATCTTCCCTAGTAGGTTGTAAAAAAGTCTTAAAGGAGGTACCATTTCTTATCCATTATCTCTACTTGTTCAGCATGATGTTACTGGATGGATGGATGGATGGATGGACAGGGATATGAATTTCATGTTGGCTGTTCCATGAAGTTCTAAGACAACTAAACAGTCTCTTAAAACTTCAGAAATGAATTAAAAGCTTTAGGTGCTTATTTTCTCTCTCAACTTAAACCTGTCAGATAAACCTAAGGTTTGGTAATTGAAAAACATGTAGGGGATCAGATAAAGGAAACTGAATGATAAGGACATTTGTCTCCAGGTATTTTGGGCCACAAGCATTTCTCTTCCTTCAACGACCCTTTTTCCTTCCCCCACAAAGATGAGGAGGAGCAGCAGAGGAAGCAAAGGTTTGCTGGGTTGGAGCCCTTTCCTCCTAAGTACAAGGCTGGAAGAGTGATTACTTTAGCCTCAAACTGGACTCTAATTTCCATAAGTAATCAGGACCCAGGGATAAAAGTAAATTTTTAAAACTATGCCTAGGATGGAAAGAATGCTAAATGAATGCCAATTGCATTAAGGCTGCTTAACTAACCTAGTGAATCCTTTCACCCTGTTCTCTCAATCTATTAAATGCTATAGTGAGAAAGCATATGTTAACACTGAGACATAAATCCTTGTAATGGAAGACCTCCCCACACACCCCTGAAGATGCTCTAATGCTGGGCTTCTTCTGCCCCAGAATGGTTACAACATGATAGTTCACCTCCTCCCTTGATCTTGGGTTGGCCGGAACAGAGATGTGATCCTGGCCCTAAGGACAGTCCATAGCTACCCCCGGCAGATCCACAATAAGGCTTGGAGTCCTCCTATCACAGACTCCAAATAAGCTTTGTAAAAGACTTCAGGGCCTAGGGAGTCGGCCTAGTCAGTAGAGTGCCTGCCATAGAAGCACGAGAACCTGAATCTGGATCACCAGCACCTACATAAACAGCTAGGCCTGGCAGTGCACATCTGTAATCCCAGCACAGGGAAAGTGGAAACAGGAGGACGTGGAGCTCACCAGCCAGCCAGTCCAGCCAAATCTGTGAGCTGCAAGTTAGGTGAGAAGCCCTGCCTTGAAGAATAAGGTGGAAAGCGATTGAGGAAGAGACCTGATGTCGATCTCTGGCCTCTGCATGTACTTGTGTACACATACATGACACATATGTACAACCCATACACACACACTACACACACACATACACACACACACACACACACACACTACTTTCGGTAAGACTTCTGTCTAAATAAGCAGAGATCTCTCACTTGAACAAAGTTTCCAATGGCACTTAGGAAATTTACTTGGCAGCAGGTAGCTCTGGACAGGTGGCTATTCATCCTCATTAGGGCTGTCACACCCCTGTCAGGAGAGAGGGAGCCTCTCTCCATGCCAGGCACCTGAGTTGTTTGTTTCTAACTCCCTTCCCCTTGAAGAGCAGCCCAAGGGCAGGCACCACTTTGGCTCTATCAAAATCACTTGGGAGATTTTCCAAAAACAAAAATGTCTGGGTCCAAACTATAGCGTCTGATTCACTCAGTGATAGAGGAAACTATGAAGCAATGTGTAATTTTCAGGAGCTCCTCTTTTAGGTCATTCAGTTGGACAACTGAACTTAGTAGGATTTTCAAATCATATGTCATCTTAGATTACCTTTTGGTGTCTTGCATGTGAAATCTGAAATGGTCTGCTGGTTCCTAGATCCTGACCTAGTATTTGCTAATAAAAACTGTATGTGGGTGGCCCTCATCCCAGCTTTCTGTCTGTTTTGAAATGAAACAAATCACTTTCTCATATCCAGCAAACGAAGGTAGGCACACCTAAAGCTAATGTCCCCTTGTCCCCTGCAGTAGAACTTACATCGTGTCTGCCTTCTTGTATGTATGGGATTATACCTTTATTAGCTATCTTTTTCATAACTGAGACAAAATACTTGACGGAAACAATTTAAGGGAGGAGAGGTAAATTTTTCAATCGAGGTTTCAGAGGAGACCATCCGTCATGACAGGAAGGTGAGGCGGCAGGAACAGTATAGACCCTGTCCTCCGTAGCATGAGTGAGGTAGCTGATCATACCACTGCAGTCAGGAAGGACAGCCAGCTAAGCTTTCAGACTCAAAGGCTGGCCCCCAGTAACCCAACTTCTTTAGCCAGGCCCCACCCACCAAAGGGTTTTATAACCTCCCCAAACAGTACCGTCAGCTGATCAGGTGTTCAAACACAAGAACCTTTAAGGGACATTTCACATTCAAACTATATTAGTCTATTCCCTTGATTTTTCTGAACAGAACAAATTTGTGAAAATCTGTGATTTCCATTGAGCTGTGGAGCCAGACTCCTTCCCTTCTCTGCTCTATCTGTAGGAAAAGTGTCTCCCAAAGCAGTTACTGCAATCTTTTCCCACCCTTTATTGCCACAAGTCCTGCACACTCATAGAGATCCTAATACTTCTGCAAACTCAGAGGTAGAATGGCACCTATCCAGTTATGAGACTCCTATAAGTCTCTTATAAATGAAACAAAATGTCCAGTGTGAAGAAGTACAGAACTGTCCTTAAGGGGATAGAAGGGACTTCTTATGAGCTTTCAGTTGAGCAAGGTATGAATGAGATCCAGTTGAAGTTTTCAGCGAAGTTCTCAGGACACTTGTAGTTGGATTCTGGCTATTCAATTAGTGTTAGCTTATGGTAATGGCATCTTAATAGAGATCAGGAGAGGCTGCCCTAAGGATACCAACAAGATTCCATTGAAATCAGAATTTTGGGATTTATTTTACTTCTTCTTTTTTTTTTAAGAAAGAATCTCACCATGAACTCCAGGCTGGCCTGAGACTTGATATATAGCTCAGGTTGGCCTCAAATTCACTATTCTTAGCTTCCCACTAAGCCTTAGCCTCCCAAGTAGTAGGAATGACTTTTAGAAAAAGGACAGAATCTGGACTAATGACTTTTAATTAATCCCAGCAAAAGCATATGCTCTTGTGTCTTATAACCTAGGCACCTTATCTTGTCTTCCTTGGCAGCTTCAATTTGGCACTCTGTCTAAAAAGATGATGAATGAATGTAGGTATACTTGAGAATTAACTATCAGCATACCCATGTGGAGATTGGGAAAGATACATGACCTTCGGTGGATGAAATATTAGAACTAGGGATGAAAAGGCTAGATAGTCTGTTAAGGTCAGGGTGGAACCAAGTTTGCACTTCCCCAATTGATGCTAGAGAACAATTCTGAATAAAATCATGGGTGGGGTCAGGCTCAAGGGCACAGGTCCAGAGGTGGAGTTCCAACAAGACATTTCCATCAGCACGGTTGCAGGAGACCAATGGTTCCAAGAGATAGCTAGGGGAACAAGTATTCTCCAAGTTCAGGCCCACTCTTAAAAACTAGATTCAAGAGTTGGGCTATTTGTTCAGGTAATTATAATGTCAGCATAGTAACACTGCACCAACTATTGGGATTATAGGAATCCACCACTACATCGGGCTAGAGTTCTGAAAATATTTTAACTTACTTCATTTTAATATAGCCAACTTCACCTAAAAAAGTTCACTGATTGCATCAGAATTAATTTTCCTTTACTCACCAGGAACAATAGAAGCATATCTTAGAGAAGAGAATAGAGACAAAGATGCATGGCTGTGTGCTGTTTAATGCTGATAAAAATCTTTAAGCCAGCATCAAACCGATGCATTGTAGCATAAAACTCTAGCATACACCAGAAAAGGCAACTGGAGAACCTCTGACTACAGAAAGCAATTACTGCTTTAAAAAAAAAAAAAAACATGGTTTCAGTGATTTTGTGCTAGATCTAAATACCCACAAGTTTCAAGATTCTTTACAGCCCTTCAAATAATTAAAAATTCTATCCTACAGTATAAGCTGTATGTATACTTTGGATCAGTCTAACTTCCTGATTTAGGTTAAGAACTTCCTATAACCATAATTTTTCTCTCCTTCCCCTCCTTGTCCTCAAAAATCCCCTCTATGTATCCTCACCCTATCGAACCATCAGGTCTAGGCCCGTTCCTCCATTACATCTGTACACATGCTGCTGCTCTGTGCATGCCTTAGATGCTGTCCTCCTATGCAAACTCTTGGCTTTAGACATCTGGAGACTTCCTGTTCTTCTGCAGGACCCAAGACCAGTGATTTTTGTTTTCTCTGTAAAAACCTTTCATTGTTCCCCAGGCCGTCTGTGGCTCCCTCAACTTTGTTTAGTCAGTATTTTGTACAAACCTCCCTCAAAATACAAATCATGCTCTTCTGTCCCCATGTGATGCTCAGTGCACACTGGGCTAAATGCAGAGAGAACAAGGAATGATGGACTGGTGCTCAAGGACATAGTTGTGCTTATCCAAGAGGCAAACTGAGTCTCTACTGAACCCTTTCCTCTTTCAAAGCAGATGACTAGCTTGACCTTAGAAAATGGAAAATGAATGAGGTAAACAGTTAATAAGCATCTATTCTGCTAAAAAGCCTTGCCTTGCCATAGAGGCAAGGGAAGTACAAATGCTCTTCCTTTGTAATTGTGTGCCCTTGAGCAACCATCTCATCCTAGCATCCTCATCTGCAGAATGAGGTAATAATATTCTCCATAGAAGACTGTTGTGATAATTAAGGGAGAGAGTGATTGAGAGTGTTCAGAAGAGGTCCCAACTCATAATGTGTCGCTCTCTCTCTCGCGGTGGAGCGGCAGGCACCAGCAGGCACACCAGGTCCTCTGTCTCCCAGTAGTGGGGAACTGCGAGGGGGATCCGGCACAAGTCTCGTGTCCTACTTCCCTTGGATTGCCCCAGCTCCCTCCCTGCGGTAGGAGAGGGACGTCATGGAGAAGCAGAGGGATGTCGGATGCTGCGGCCTGCCTGTTCTCAGCCTCCTGGCCTGCTCCAGAAGACTCTCAGGCACAACCGGGCCCACCCCTCCAACCAAAGAAGCATGCAGCTAGTCAGCTCTTTTGATGATATAGCTTTAATGATGTGACTTCTTCAATGGTGCCGCAGGGAGCCATTTACTTAACTTATCAGACACATTATAAAGGTTTAGATTTACAGGTATTAGCATACAGCAGGAAGTTTCTACCAACTACCTTACTGGTCACTCTGATCATGCTTTTACTTTACATAGAGGCTACTACTGTCCACGTGCTGTTCACAGGGGAGGAGGTAATTTTCCTCCAATGGCACTTAAGACCCTAGTTCACCTAATTACCATGGTATGTGTTACCCGGTATGTGCCTATCTCCTCTGGCTAGTCTTTGTTTTATCTCCTCTCAGCGCCATCTTGCCAAGGCCACAAGGTGCCAGCCGGTCAATTAGGATTTCTTAAGGCCCAACAATAATGAATGTTCAGTAGAAGTTGGTATAAATACTAATAGACTGGAGAAGACAGTCAAAGTCAATATTCCAGGGTAGATACCTACGTGAAGTCATAGAGATGCACTTGGTCCTTCTTTGGAGCTAAGGGAAAACATGAGGAGGAACCTTAGCAAGAACAGGAGATCCTGGGCAAGCAGGCTGCTCTCTACCAAGTATCTCCATCAGCCCAGCCTGCCCTGAGAGCTAATCTGAGGTGGCCCCGCCCCAGAGCCCTGCTCTAGCCCACAATATCTCAGACTTATGGCAAGACTAAAGATTCTGGAGAGTCTCCATCTTTATCCACCTTCACGAGCCTAGGAAAGCTGCTCAACTTCTCTGGGTCTTTGAGGTCTTCCATGTGATGTTCTTCTTGATAAGAGCTAGTGGCGTGATGAGAAGTCCCTAAAGGGTCTCTTCGACCTATTTGGGGACCCATTATAGAGCAAAGATAGTGACAGCTCTCCTGGACAGAGAATGCCTCACTCTTTCTCCTCCTCCTTGCCTGCATGGAGAGAAATAAGAGATGAGAAGAGGCTGGCACTCCAAAGGACTGTGCTTTCTTAGCAAGAGGCTGCGAGGAAAGCAGTTGTGATGGTTGTCCTCGGTTGTTTCCCATCTTATTTTGGAGACAAGGTCTTGCTGAGCATAAAGCTCACCAATTCAACTATTCTGGCTGACCAGTGAGCTCCTGGGTTCTGCCTGTCATACTGGGATTCTTACTAAGATTACAAGTGCATGTCAGTGAGCTTGGTTTTTACATGCATATTGGGATCCAAATTAAGGGCCTATGTTTATGCAACAAGCACCTTACTGGGTCATCTCTCAGCCCCTATGCACCGTGTCTTTTCCAGATGTTCACTGTCCCTATTGCAGCCACCACCGCCACCCCATTGCCCCAGCCCTTACTACCCACACAGTCACATCATTGAAAACTCCAAGATTTCAGAGTCACTCTGGAGCCATTCCAGGTTAGGCCCTTTGCTGACCCTGGTTGACCCCTGTGTGGGGAAGGGTTTAGACTATCACCAGAAGGCCAAAGCCCCACATGGAGCTGCTGGATCTTTTTGTTAAAGCACAGCTTATGTAGGCACACTAGCTTCCTAACAGGGCTCACAAAATGGCAACTTGAAGCAAAAGGAAAGTGTCCAAGCAGAGGCTGGAGACAGTTTGATGGCTGGGAAATTAATTAAGAAGAGAAAAAAATCACCAAGTAATTTTTCCTGAGCATGTTTGCTTTGTCTTTGAACGTTTTTTTTCCACGTGTTATGTCAGTGGGTTAATTGCCTTCTGACTCAGAGTGACAATAAGACAGGCTCACCTGCAAAGATAAAGCAAAGTTAAATGAAGGAAGTTGGTAATGAAAACATTGGACTCAGTCCATTCTGAGTAGCATATGACATTTGAAATCATAGCCAAAGTGACTTTTACACCCACATATAACGCTTCTGAGAGCTTGGCTTCCCATAAACTATCCATCAGTCATCCAAGGTTCTGTGTCCATCACAAATGGTGCAGGAATCTATAAAGCACAAATTCTGAATGTCACTGAAGCACAGAAAGTCATGAAGCTCCTATCTAGGCAAACCAATGCCAATGTCTTCAGCATAGAAGGAAGTCAATTGTTTCTATATTTAACATAATTTGATGTCTGAATATAAACTCAGATGGCTGAATGCATTCATTTCTGAAATATGTTTACCCCAAACACACAAATTGTTCAGTCTGCTAAGTCCTTCAGTGATGGAATGAATGCCTGATAAAGCATGAAGCCTGGCTGTTCCCTTAATCGGCTGTTGTGTAGTTAGATCCATAGAGATAAAAAATGGAGAGGATGACAAGTCTCCAACGCAGTGCCGACCCACAGCCTAATTCTGTTAAAATGAGCCCTGGGGTCTAATTCTCTTAAAATTCCCCCCAAATCTACCAATTTCTGAAAGGCTCTTTGCCCAGCATCTGTTATAAATTCCAGGGAAAGTACTACGATCATCCAGTCAGTGACAAGGCAAATGAGATTCAATTAGTCACTGGCTGGGGCAAGTCTGCTAGTGGAAAGAATAGCTTAACTACAAGACCATCCGTGAATGTCAGTCCAGAGAGGGCAGGCCCTTGCGTGCCAGCCAACCAAGTGTGCTTCTGTTGGCAGACACAAATGATTCTCATGCCCACTGAGTTTTTGGTGTACCAACAGTCTTCAAAATGGCTGGAGGGGTGTCACAACTGTTAAGTTAAGGAACTGGAGGAGTGTGTGGTGTGTGTAGGCTGACAGGAGATCTAGCCAGCAGAGATCTACAGCCCACCAGGACTGGTCCAGTGTGGAGTAAAGACCCCCACTTTTCTCCTCCCATCCTCCAATGCCTAATGGCACTCCTCATTGGCCAACCCCAGACAGAAGCCAGAGGCCAGGTAAGCCTATTTGTGTGTCTGCACAGCACAGTGCAGAAGAGGGAAAAGTAGGCCTGAAAAAGCACTGAGTGGCCCTCAGCCCTAGAGATGTGTGATTATGCCCTTTTCATAGGAGAATCTGAGGCTCGAAGAAGACAAAATCCACAGTCAGACAACCAGACTCTTAGAGACTCTGTGTCAACTCAGCAAAATGGACAAGTTCATAGTGAGATGAATGGCATACACATCCACACCGAATCCTGAACTTCTGATGGTGGGAGGGGAAGGAAGGAAGAGAAGAGGGACCTAAGACAGAGAGAGTGGGAACCACAGGGACTAGGGAAGGATAAAAAGTGGAGCCCCAGAGGCACTGGTGAGTAGACTACCAAGGTCTGGCCTAGGAGAGGGCCTCTGCCTTCAAGAGTCTGACAGATTTAGTCCCAAAGTACAACACTTTGCTCAGAGTTCCAAATATTAGAGCTTACGTATAGTTCTTTAATGTCACTAGTATTTGAAGAAATAGTAACTGAAATTTGATATAACAAGATAAACTGTGTTGGTCCTATTGAACAGGAACTTTACTGGCACAATTGTAGGAAGTCAGTATCTGCCATGAAAAGGACAGACATTCAGTCGTTCGCTGAGTAGTAAACTGGTCCCTCCTTGGGACAAACCAAACCCAAAGCAAAACAGAATTGAGGAATCCAGGTTGGCTCGCTGCAGAGTGAAAAGCAGCCCTTGAAACCAAGCACTTGAGATCTTAAGTCACTTCTTGATCTACCTTGACGTCGTCCCAGTGCCATTAATTCAATATCTACAAAGGGGAAAACATTACAGCCCGAGTCTTACCAGGTGCATTCATTGTTGAAGTCAAATAGCAGATAGTAGAGTTGTCAGCTAAAAATGCATCCAACATAAACTACATTTATACTATACTGTTTTTAATTAGCACATAAAAATCAAAAGCTTGCTTGGGATATTTTTCTATCTTACTTTAAGAAACACTGTGATAACTGAATCATCTCCAGCCTTACCCAATACTTATACAGGGTTGAACGAAGAAATAAATTGCCTAAAATGTAAATGTAACATTACATTTTCTGTGACTCATCTTGGCAAATTTCCGGCTGCATTGAATGAAATGTAACAATAAACTTACATCTGTCTTTGTCTTTTTCCCTGCCATACATCTTTCCTGGTCCCTGTGTCCCTAATGAAGTTATGAGCAGCGTGACTATCTCATTCTTCAGTGCATTCTTTGGTGGTGATTGTAATATCATAGCTTAAATAGAACTTCTCCAGACCCACGAAAATCATGTAGATTAAATTTGGTCCAGGTCTCCCTGTCCTCCTGTCCCTTTCTGTAGGGCACTTAGTCACATTTCATCATCTAAGCAACACAGCTAAAGTGCTTTTCTGGGCCGTGCTCTGTGCTGAGGCAGGGGATTCCCAGTAAATGAGGCATGTGGTAGTACTCTGCAGCTCATTCACAGCACAGTGAGGAGATCAACCATCATGTGAGGTCCACCATCATCACCTATGATGACAAAAGACAGGCAAGTCAGATCCGTGCTCAAAATATGTCAGCACCAAAGTATAACTTAAAGTTCAGATTTTGAGGTTGTGAGCACTCCTTGTCTACATGTTATTGTCAATCCAGGTTATCTTATCGTCTCAATGTCTGAGTGTTTGGCAAAATAAGGATCCAGGTACAGATAACAAGAATGTTGGTATTAACAGTTTTTTATGATGTTATTTAAGCATGTCACAGTGGCAACCCAAGAAGAGTAATTCCCCAGACACCATCAACAAAAACTGGGAGCCATTAGAATGATCATGTTATAAAGCAACAGCAGGCTACTCCCTGACCTAGGAAATTTTCAGTAATATTTGGGGAGAGAGAGCTTCTGATTTAATTTGGAAAAAAATTTCTCCTACTAGAGAGAAATAATCATAGGGTGAACAAAACGCGCACCCAAGAGGGCTGCTCCCAAATGCTCCTGTGTGTTTGTGATGAATCTGCTGGCTAGTAGAATCAAATTTTGATGAAGTTAAAACCTTTATCTCTATAACCAGAGACAGGGTTCAAAAGGGTAAAGGATGAGAAGGCTGCAAACAGTGAAAGCATGGATTTGGGGAACAACACCTTTTTTAAATCGGATGCTACTAATCTGCCAGATTGAATGTTGTGTGTTTGTGTGTGTGTGTGTGTATTAAAGTGCTGGCAAGAATGAATTAAAAGGCCAGTGAGATGGCTCATTGGGTAAAGGCACTTGCTACTAAGCCTGATGACCTGTGTTCAATCCTAGAACCCACATGGTAGAAGGAAAGAACTGACCCCCAAACATCATCCTCCTTATAATGCATTAGTGACTTGCTCTCTGGAAAAAATACCAGGAGCAATTCTGCCTATGTCTCTATTCTAGGTTTGCTGGATACTTCCATGCAAGTCTTATCTAAAGGACTCTTCTCAGGGACTCCCCACATCTCAGTCCCAGGCATTGTGTGAAAAGCACTGAACCAAGTTGAATCTTCCCAGCACTCTGATCATGAAATACTGTAGAATTAGCAGTTT
Organism: Eospalax fontanierii; assembly: GCA_035773235.1. Classification (NCBI taxonomy): domain Eukaryota; kingdom Metazoa; phylum Chordata; class Mammalia; order Rodentia; family Spalacidae; genus Eospalax; species Eospalax fontanierii. The sequence goes on along the minus strand of CM069548.1, from coordinate 20,857,623 downwards.
CTCTAAGTGAATTTCCAGGAGAATTGATTCATAAGCCTTGAGACATTGACTTTCAATTTTTACAGATTAGTAAATTCACTTGCAAAAATCTCAGGACATTTACTGGTTGCTTTCTCCCTTGCCAAGTAAGGACATTTAAAATATATATAACCCAAATCATGACAGAATACTTTTTACCTCCTCCCATTAAATAGCAAAGAGATGTACAATGAAAAAATACAGTACTCAAAGTTAAACCAGCTCAAAAATCTCCATTGCTGCTGGGCATGGTGGTGCATGCCTTTAATCCCAGGACTCGGGAGGCAGAGGCAGGTGAGAATCTCTGTGAGTTCAAGACCAGCCTGGTCTACATAGCGAGTTCCAGGCCAGCTAGGACTACAGGGAGACCCTGTCTCAAAAAACAAAACAAAACATCTCCATTGCCTTTCTTTTTTAAATTCACACTGGACCAGTGAAGCCTTTGCCATGTTGACCTACAAACAGATCCATAGGCAGTATTTGGAAATGTGATCTTACTCTATTAAAACTTCTTCAGCCATCCCAAATATTTATTCAGAATGTCTGCTAACTGATTTAGCAAGAAATAATTCCCAATAAGGTAGCTTAAGAGATTGTAATGAGAAGTTTACCTGGAGAGGTGCGGACAGAGTCAACGAGACCAGGATGGTGAGGCAAGCTGGCAGGAAACTGTTGCCACGCTGCTCTTAGGGACAGAAGAGAGAGTTCTGTTTCTAAGATATAAGAAAGCTGAAACCGTACATAGGGACCACCAGGCAAAACTTGTGGCCATTCAGGAACCCTGATTCTTCTAGACAATGCCACTATTAGATGCTTTTGTCACTGTGACAAAACAGTCACATATTTTATATGTTTTGTCTTATTGACAAATTGAATAATATATTTTATATACTAAATATATTATAAGCACTGAAGGAATTAGGTCAGTGGGTTAAGTATTATGTAAGCAGAAAGAGCTGAGTTTGGCTCCCCAGAACACAGTAAAGCAATGTGTAGTAGTGCACATCTGTATTCCTCCTGCTCCTTTAGAGAGACTGAAGGCATAAACAGCAGAATTCCTGGGGGCTCATGAAGGCTCAGGCTAGCCCTGCAAGTGTAGCAATGTCCAACAAAAAAGAAACCCTGTCTTAACAGAGTAGAATGTGAGAACTGGTACTTGAGATTACCCTCTGACCTCCACAGACACTGTGGCAACACACACACACACACACACACACACACACACACACACACACCAAGCAAATTTTTAAAAGGACACAATTTAGAGGATGAGGATTCATAATGGCAAGGAAGGCACGGTGGAGTTCACGGCGGCAGCAGGAGTGTGGCAGAGGCTGCTCACATCTTGGTGGTCCATGACTCAGAGAGTTCTAGCAGAAGCAGAAGCTGATATCCCTTTCAAAGTCCACTCACAGTGACCACTACTGCTGTGTAGACCGCAGTCTTAAAACTTCCACTCCCTCTCAGATCAGAGCCACCAGCTGCGGGTCAAGTGTTCAAACATGTCAGTCCACAGAAAATATTTCAGATCTCCCTAGAACAACTACTCAGACAAGGAGGGGATCTGAAAAGTATTTCTTGACCTTTCTCCTCCTGTCTGCCAAACTCATGGCTGAGTCCAATTGAAGCAAAGAGACGAGGAAGCCCAGTATACTTTTGAACAACTCCAGCTGTTGGAATTTAAAACCTTGCTATGGCCTAAGCAGCAAAGGAATACATTTGAGAATGGTTTCACATGTTCACCCTTCTTAGGCCACTGTTCTCTCTAGGAAGGGCCGTTTTCCTATTGAAGATTTCAGCACATGAATTAACTTCTAGATACATGCAAACTTTGTTCTCTAAAACACTCGTGTCCTAAGTATGTGTGCAATTTGTAATCAGAAGCCATTTAATAATAATTGTTTACACTCTCCTTGATTTTTTTTCCTTCAATCTTATTTTGCAATCTGTGGAGAATTTTATTTAAAATCAAGCGCTTCAGCTATTTCAGGAACAAAGAGGTAATAGGATGATGTTTAATTGGTGGAAAATTAAATCACAAACTATCACAGAGACTGCTAAGGGAGGATAAAGGAGGTATTCAGCTATCTCGGTCTGGCAGTTGTTCTTGCTAGAGAGATGGCTCAATGTTAAGAGCACTTGCTGCTCTTGCAGAGGGCTGGGTTTGGTTCCCAGCACCCACATGGCAACTCACAACTGTCTGTAACTCCACTTACAGGAGATCTAACACCCTCTTCTAGCCTCCACATGCACCAGGCATACATGTGGTACACATACATACATGTAAGCAAAACACTTATACACAAAATAAATAAATCTGTTTTTAACAAAAGCAAACCTTCTTTTTCTAAGCATGTTAATGAGGCTCTTGTGATTTAAAGGGAAACCCAAAACCCTAGAGAATGGGTGCAAAATTGCTCAGCCTAAGAATATAAAACAAACTGGGTGTTCATAGACTAAGGATCAGAAGAGGAAAGAGAGGAAGATACTGATGAAAGCAAGGGTAGATAACATGGCATAAAGTTGGAGCCCCAAAAGACTAGTAGAAGGACAAGGGGCTTTAGAGAGATGGCGAATGGTAGCTGATGTTAAGTGGTTCTGTAGTTCACAAAAGGATGCTTTATCCAAATACAAACTTTAATAATGTACATGTAAGTAACTCATGCTTCATGAGGATGTTCAGAAGGGTGAGAGACAGACAAACACAGAGAGAGAGAAAGAGAGATAGAGATTCAGCTGCTACAGGAGCAGCCCCAGTATAATTGGGAATCCTAAGAAATAAGCGCTAAGAATCATAAGTCACCAAGAGGACATGAACCTTCCCACGTTCGCAGGGATCCTGGGGAAGTCATTGGACCAGCCGTCTCCAAAAGGAAGACATACAATGGAATGCTGGTGTCCAGCCTGGGCTGATGGAGTGCAGTGGTAAACAGAAATGATGTGATATGTATTATGCAGACCACACTGATAAGACAAAACAAACTGCCCATTATCCAGGCATGAGTCCAAGCTGCAACTGACCTGTTTCTGTTTTCATTTTTCTGAGTTGGATTCAGTATTATTATCCTTTGCTCTTGAGGCATGCGTCCAGTTTGTTTTTACACTTAGAATGCCAAATATTGTTCCAAGACACTTGCAGCAAGTGTCACCAGTGGCTTCACCCCTCCTGCTGTCTCTATTAGGGTGTCTTGGTTTCCTTTTCCACATCAAACACTTGTCATGTAAAGCTTGAAACCAAATCTATGGCAGATGTTTCCTAAGGCTGGAAACTTTTTATACCACTTGTAGCTCTCACTAGAATGGCGTTCCACCTTTTGCCTGGACCAGTGGTCTAACACAGAATAACATTTAAATTTTTCTGTTGCTGTTCACTGCTCATGGAGAATGGATTAATTGGAACTAGTGTTCTAAATAGTGCTGTACCATTGAGTTATAAAATTCTTGCTATTGTCTAACAAAAAGCATTGGAAACAATCAGAGAAAGTGCCTAGAAATCAACCTTGTCTACCATGGCAAGTGTATTTTTAAGTGTGTCTTAAAAATATACTTGAGTTACAGTTTGGATAGGAAGTTTCAGTCCAGAATCATCATGACTGAATGGTCATCATGATTGAATGGTGGTACAACTTTGGAAGTTCTGATAACTTTATGAGACAGGGCTAGTTGGAGGAAGTTGTTCATTGGAGGTGTATCTTTCTGGCTGCTTTGTGTCCAACACCCTCTACGTCTATCTGTCACTGTTTTCCCTGTACCATGAGGTAAGTCACCTTTCCCATGTTCTCCCACTACCATGGTGTCCTGCCTTGTCATGGGCCCAGAATAAATGGAGGCAAGGATGACTCAATGAAATATTTGAATACATGAGCCAAAACAAAACCCTTATGTGGTTTATGCCACGTATTTTCTCATGGCTTCTCAAAGCCTAACAACCTCCCTACACGATGATATGTTACTTAGCGCTTCCCAGCTTTCACACACACACACACACACACACACACACACACACACAAAATCCATATTTAGTATGATATTTTGGCCCTTTAAGAACTCTGAAAAAGACCTTTAATCCTAGCACTTGAGAGGCAGAGGCAGGTGAATCTCTGCGAGATCAAGGCCAGCTGCCTGGTCGACATAGTGAGTTCCAGGCCAGCTGTAGCTACAGGGAGATCCCGAGAGCCTGTCTCAAAAAGACCCAAAAAAATAAAGAAAGAAAGAAGAAGAAAAAAGAGGTCTAAAAAGGGGGTGAAGAGATGGCTCAGCAGTTAAGAGCATTTACTTCTCTTGCAGAAGCTGCACATGGCAGCTCACAGCTGTCTGTAACTCTGCTTCCAGGGGATCTGATGCCCTCTTCTGGCCTCCACAAGCACCAGAACTTATGTGGCACACATACATACATGCAGGCAAAGCACTCATATACATAAAACAAAATAAATAGATCTTAAGAAGAAGAGCTCTAAGAAGTAGGCAGTAAGAATTATCTTCATTTACAGAAATAGGCAAAGTGATGAGGTGAATTGTTGAAGCTCTTTTACAGAACGTAATCTTAGAATTCAGAGCTCATATCTTCATTGTGAACTTTCCTTCCTTAACAGTCTGACAGTATTGAACAATATATAGTCATATCAGAAAAGAATCTCATGTTTGTGATTGTTTCTGCTTCTTTTTTAAATATTTTGTTTATATTTTTATTATTTTACGTGTATCACTGTATTGCTTGCATGTATAAAAGTGCAATTCCCCCGGAGGTCAGAAGAAGTTCCTCTGGAACTAGAGTTACAGACAGCTGTAAGCTGGGATTTGAACCCAAGTCTTCTGCAAGAACAGTGAATGCTCTTAACCACTGAGCCATCTCTCCAGTCCCTGTTTCTTCTTCTTATGGTTGTCCCTTCCAAATATCATTTGGAATCATTTTATTTAAAAAAAATGGTATTATTGCTACAGAAATGAAAGCTCCAATCATCTAGTGAAACCCTCTTATGGAAACTAAAAGCATGTTTAGATGGCAAAAAGGTGGTTAAGTAGGTCATGGTCTGGGATCTGTCCTCCTTGGCTTACAAGGAAGAAACTAGCCACTGGCCGTGGGCTCTGTGACACAAAGCCTGAACAGGCAGAGCAGACATGAGACTCCGAAGCCAGATGCTTCCCTTGTTGCTTCTCCTGCCAACCTCCAGGTAGGTCATTGCATGAGCCTCAGAAAATCTCAGTTCCTTTAATGTCGTCAAGCTCTAAAACCAGCCTTACAGTCCCCATTCTTGGCAGGTCAGCAGTGTGGTGTCTGGGAAGTTGCGGGACACACTCTGCTCACAGTTCTGATCTCACTCAGCCCCTGCAGAGCGTGCCATCTTTTTATCTTTAGATTTCCACTGTCTGGGATACCAGGTACTCATTAAATATTTGTGAGATCATAAGTAGCCCAGATGGAAAATACGAACTCTGTGGGTATTCTGCCAAAGATTAACCCAGGCTGTGTTTTCACATATGAATATTTAACTCTAACAGTACAATAAAGAAGATTCCTATCAGTCTGCCAGGAGGGATTCTGCTTCTGCCTCCACTGTGTCACTGGTTTCTCCTCTCTCTCTCTCTCTCTCTCTCTCTCTCTCTCTCTCTCTCTCTCTTTCTCTCTCTCTCTCATCTCTGTTTATTCTGGTCCTCCCTGCCTTTACCCCTGACTCCCTGTTTATTCCTGAGTATTGTCTTTCCCCTCCTCTCCCTTCTCTTCTCCCTGACCCCCATCCCTGCCTCCCCACTTCTCTACCTCCACCTCCTGCCCTCCCTCTTCTTTCTCTTCCTTCCTTTCTCTCTCTCTCATAAAATTCCTTACAAATTTTCTTATGAATTAGCTAAGAAGCAAACACGAATTATAAATCATGCAAATATTTCATTATAAATTAAAGAAAATGGGTAGTAAGTCATGATTAAATAAGTGACATAGTCTTGTCTTCTGTTGTACTATAGGTGACTATGAATAGCTATATGTAATAATTAATAATAACAATAATGTCCTGTGGGTATTTTGAAAGGCTAGAAGAAAGGATCTGCAGTATTCTTACACAAAGAAATGATGTTTGAATGTTGCACAGTGCATATGTGAATCGAAGTAACACACAGTACTTACTCCAAACCAATACAATTGTTATGTGTCTTCTTTTATATTTTAAAAATCCTTGTAAATTATTCTTGACAGAAATGACTGATATTACTAAAAACTCTACAATTATTTAAAATTTACCTTCTAAAATTTACTTAGTAAAAATATAAACAATTCTTAAGATATTTAGTTAGGAAAAGCTGGGCCAAGGAAACTGCTCTTTGTAGAAATAATGGCTGTAAGAGAAGAACTTATTACATTCAAAGCTCTGATAATCATTAAATAATTTACCAATGACAAAAATGAATACTGACATAAATTCAACTGAAAAAAGTTATCTTGGTGAAAATCATTTTAGTCAAACAAAAATGAAAATGGAAAAAAAAATTCCAAATTATTAAACGTACTCCTTTGAAAATTAATCAGGGAGTTAAGTTGGCCTAATGGTCTTTACTCCAGAAAATACTTTCATGAACCAAATTATTTGATATTAGTATGATTCTTACTGAAATGCTTATATTAAGAATGTCCTCGGTCAGAATATTGAGGTCAAGTAGCAGATATTAAAAATCCTTTCCCAAGGACCTTAAATATCTGACATCCACAATTGATTTTCCTTAGTCAGGAATTTTTTTTTTTCTGGACTTGAGTTCTCATTTCTTTCAGATGCATATATTGGAATTTTTTATCATTTAATTACGTGATTAGACATATATAACTTTTTTAAAAACTAAATTTCAATTCAGTATTATTTGAAACATATCAGAAATAAACTCAGGTCAAAATTCTCTTTTGTTGGATATACAAGGACTAAGACAGTCATATAAATGACACCATTAAAACTATGAAAACCCTTTGTCACTTTGACAAATAACAAAAAAAATAGATTTGCTTTATAAACTGAGGCTAAAGTCTCCATTTTTCATTTCTGAGATTCTGCTGTATGAACCTATCTGAATAGTGGAATGTAGAAGCAACTCCGCAAAATTTGTTTTTTTTTTATATTTTATACTGCTGAACTAGATACTTTATTCAGAGCAATCACAAAAAAAATGTAAAGGACTTAAAGGCAATTTTGGAAACAAAATTACTAATCAAATAATCAGAAAAAAATTGGGTTAACTAATCAGTATACTTAAAATTTATTTTGTGTTGAGTATGTTTTCCTCTAATTTCAACACCTATATCTGATTTCACTTCAAATATTGAACATTGTTGAATATATTCCTGCCTCAAGTCATTTTCATCAGTGCCCATTATTTTTGTTAAGGGAATTAACATGATCCACAGGTTGAACTTGAAGCATCTTTCAAACAGTCTCCACAGAACACACTCACCAACCAGCAGTTTGGATAGAAAAGTCCACAAAAGCATTACCGAAAGAGCCCAGTCTTGGTTTAAAACTGCCAGTCAATCCTCCCCTTCCCAGACTGGAAGAATTCTACATCACCAAAAAACAAGAAAGAAGGAAAGACAGTTGATTTTTTTCTTCACATATTGTATTTTTAAAAATCACAAATTACTTTGTACCCTATAAATATGTACAGATGTAATTTAATATATGATTTTTAAAGAATAAGGAAATATAGCCATTTGCTCATTTATCTATATATCATCTTCCAGATAAAACATTCAATGAAAACTTGGATTTCATGTGAAATTTTGAAAGAATAAAGATTCAAAGGCTACTAGAACAATGTTTCTTTGCAGACTGTAATCACTGTGGCCTTTAAATGATGAACATAATGATGATGATGATGATGATGGTGGTGATGGTGATGATGATGATGGTGGTGGTGGTGATGATGATAGCAATGTTAACAATGCCAGCTAACACTGAGGTGTACCTTGCTCTAAGCTTACGTATACTAAATCTTTACTAAATCCTTGCAGGAAAGATGTAATCATTATCTCCATTTCACAGATGAGAAACCATTCCCTCAGAGAGGTCATATAACTTGCCCAGGTTTGCACAGCTAGGAAACACCAGACCAGGGGTTTAATACAGGCAGCAGCCAAAGTCTGTGAAGTTCGGCAGTCTCAGATTCTGATGAGCTTTTTAGAGAGAGAAGACTGCAAACAGAAATTTAAGTTTCCTTTGCACAACAATTCATTGAGAATTTGAGGGCTTGGTCTTCTCTTTATGTGGAAGGCAGCTCCCTGGCAACTGTCAATCTAACACATGAATTCTTTGACCAAATTACAGTAAGTCCATTCCAACACAGGACTTCCTTTTCCCTGTGTCAGCTTCCCTCTCCTAATTGACTATAATTAAAATGTTTAGGTTTAACTCTCCCTTCAAACTTTGTGTGAATGCCCTTATCTTAGTTTTGTCATTTGCTTTTGGGTCACAGGTGCCCTAGCTCTTTAAACCCCATCACAGGGTTTCTAGCTTTCCCACTTGCATTTTGGGAAGGTCCTGGAAGGGAATCAATAAAATAATACCAGTACATTCAATGGTTTCCCTTCACCTCGCCTTCTCTAAGCCCAGCCCCTTACAGCTCTTGAGGAGTCTTTGAAAATAAAGAATTTACAAAGGCAGTTGTGCAGTTTAAACTACTATGTTTCGATGAACAGGTGAGGACAACGCTTCAAATTAAAGTAACCTCTATTTCCGTTGAATTGCGCTGGAAAGCCATGTATTTATACCCTAAGATTAAAATGGAACAGGCTTTGTTCATTTCTTCATTTCACAGGTGTTTAAGAGGAACCTGCCGTCTATAGGCATTGCCCAGGTCCAGGGGACACAGTGAAATGTGGCCCGGTAGACTCTGCCCTCCAGGGCTTCACAGAGCAGTCCGGAGACTCAGACAAGAAGGCAGATGTGAGAATTAAAACTGCATCGATGCTGTGATGATCGCTGCAGAGTAATGAAGAGGCAGCCAGCATCAATTCCACTCATGGAGGGTCAGGAAAAGTTTCATCAGAGTCTGATGCTTTGAGTCTCAGAAGAGACGTCGGGGCAGCTCAAGAAAAAGGAGTTATCCTAGGCACAAAGTCCAGAATGCCAAAGATCTGTAGACATTAAACCAGTGGTCCTAAGGGCTGAGGAGAGAAGTGTTTTCCCTGTGACCGTTAGTGCTGCCAGCTTGGCAACCTAGAATCACCCGGGAGATAGGCCTCTGTGTGTGCCTGTGCTGGATTATCTTGATTATGTTCATTGAAGTGGGAGGATGTGCCCTGTGCGTAGCATCACGTCGTAGGCAGGGGAACCTGGACTGAGGAAGAGGAAAGAAATCCAGACGAGCGATAGCATGCAGTCATTGACCCACCGCTCTCCTTTGACTGTGGATGTGATGTCACCAGCTGCCTTGAGCTTCTGATGCCTTGACTTCCCCATCATGATGCACTGTGCCCCAAAACAGTGAGCTGAAATAAACCCGTTTCCCTTAAGTTGTCTTTGTAGGAGTATTTTATCACAGAAACAAGAAAAGAGACTGCCACATAATGCAAACATGAGGGCCTGAGTTTGGACATGTAAAATTCCCATGTGGGGGCATGCTTCTGTAACTCAGCACTGGTAGGGCTGAGACAGGAAATGGGAGGATCCCTGGTGCTTACTGGCCAGCTAGTCTAGCTGAATCAGTAGGTTCCAGGTTTAGTGAGAAACTCTATCTTAAAAAAAAAAAGAAAAGAAAAAGAAAAGATGGAGAGTAATTAAGGTGGCTGAGAGAAAGCCATTTAGGGATACAAGAAAGAGTGTCGATATCAGATTTGCCTTGGCAGATGATCACAGTGGTAAAACGTGGATGGAGGGGAAGGAGACTGCAAGCAGAGGCTGCTTCAGAGACTGGAAGATGTTGAAGGTAAGCTAAGGCAACCAAGAGCACTGGCTTCTCTGATATCTTTATTGGACATAAGGAAAGACACCCCTCTGGGCTGCAGAGCCTCACTCACTTGGATGCAGGTAACCCTCACTACCCTCAGGAAAGTGCTTTTGGACAGTGCACAAACTACCAAGCACATGCACTGACTAAGTGGATGACGTGGTGCTGAAGTGGAAGGAATCAACGTGATGGGCCGGATGGAATGTAAAAGTGAGAAGAAGCTAAATGTAGACTGACTCCAAGATTTTATTCTGGGTGAATATATGAGTGATTTCCCAATAATAAAAATAGATTTGAAAGAACAGAGAATCATATCAAAAGGAACACTTCTCATGAACACATACTGGAGAACCAAAATATAACTGTCTCCCTAGAGGGAAGCCTGATGATCCACAGTGCACAGTTCCACTGAGACAGTTTCCTCTGTAGAGTATAGCTGCCCTGTAGCTCAGGCTGCTGCTGAGGGCCTGGGTCTCCATCCAGCCTCATCAGTCCTGGACTTGCTTCTTTGTGTCTAGCCTCGGTGGTAGGAATATGGAGATACAGAGGACAAGCCTTCTCAAGGAGCCAGCTGCATATCCTGCTTGCCAAGAACTGGCCTAGAACACAAAAACCAAGTCCAGGACTCGAGAGTCCTGGAATAGGCAGCATTTCTAGTATTTTTTATTATGTTTCCATCAGGAGGGGGTAGAGTCCCACTCATCCTCTGAAAGAGCAGATTGACTTCCTCAGGAGAAAGCAAGGAAACCATCAACTACACAAGAACTAGGCTAGGAAACAGTTTCTTTCAAGAGCTCCAAGACTAAAAATGGTGCCATATGGAGAAGTAGTGGCTCAGGAATTGTTTATTATGATTTATATAAGACTGTAGTGAAAACAGCAACACATTCTTTTAAGTATTTTATTTGTTATTTTTATTTTATGTGTGTGAGTGTATTGCCTGAATGCATATAAGTGCACTGTGTCATGCAGTGTCCAAGGAGATCAGAAGAGGGTTATGCAAGGTTGTGAGCCTCCATGTCAGTGCTGGGAACTGAACCCAGGGCCTCTGCAAGAGAAGTCAGTGCTCTTAACCACTGAGTCATCTCTGCAGCCCCAACACCTTCCTTTGGATTGCATGTCAGTTAGGGTAGGTTAGGCTACTCTGTGATAAGAACACAGATCTCAGTCGCTCCACAGGGCATAGGTTTGTTTCTCATTTGTGCTGCATGTTGGGAGGGGTGGGGGTGACTGGGACTCTGCCCAGCTCCTGGACTCATGCTGATAAAGAAGCCACTAGTTACATGAAGATGAGAGACAGATGGCATTGGGGAGAACAAGGGAAAGCTGGAAGGAGGTAGAAGTAGATGGATATGGTCAAATATATTTATAAATGGATGAAATTTTCAAAGAATCAAAAAGAGCTTTATTTTCAAAAGAAGCCACTACCTAGAGCTCCTGTCACATTTTCATGAAAATTCAACAAAGTTAAAAAATCAGTTTCTCAGTTGCATTATCCATATTGTGTGTGCTGGAGAGCATGTGTGGCCAGTAGCAACTCTAGTGGACAATATAGACAGAGGACACTTACATCATTACAAGAACTTCTACAGGGTTTGTTGAGATAGAGCACGGAACTTTGGGATTCTTACAACAGTAATCATGAGGACCCGTCCAATCACAGGGGTTCAAAATATGTACTTCATCCTTATGCCCAGTAAACAGGACTATGTGCTAAGCAGAATCATCATCAAGATCGTCTCATTCATGACTTCAAAGGAGCTCGCCGTTCCCCTTCACCATCGCCACTCAGTCAATGAACAGGAAAAGAAGAACATAATTTTGACATGTAAAAAAGTAAGCAGAAAAAAAAAAAGGCTAATTTAGCCTTTTGTCCCAGGATATCACAAATAAGCTCAGAGTTCAGAATAAATTTTTAGAAAGAATAATGATAGGGGGCTGGGAAAATGGCTCAGTGGGTGAGTGTTTAGTACATAAAAAAGAGGACCTATGTTCAAATCCTCAGCACCCACATAAAAAGTCAGATGTAGCTGTATATGCCTGTAAACCCAGCACTGTGAGAGTGGAGACAGGAGAACTGCTGGCTCCCAGCCTAACTCCAAGTATAGTGAAAGCCCTGCCTTAAAGGAATACAGTGAGAGTGACAGGGCTGGATACACGACTTTCTCCTCTGCATACTCACAGGCAGCTGTTCGCTCGCTCTCTCTCTCTCCCTCTCTCTCTCTCCCTCTCTCTCTCTCTCTGTCTCTCTCTCTCTGTCTCTCTCTCTCTCTCCAGTAATCGCAATGATGTTTTACTGAGCTCTTCTCCTACATTATGAGCCTGATATTATCTTCAAAAACACACTGTATGTGTAAAACAATTCCCATGTTAAGCAGGGAAAACAGATGCTCAGAGAAGTTAAGTAATTTAAACAACGAAGTTCAATTTGACCTCAAAGCACAAGAAATGCTCAGTACAGAGATGGAGCACACTACTTCCCAAATCTTTTCACTTGTAGCCTCTAGTTCTGTAATATCACTCAAACTCTAACTCCTGGTTCTACAGTAACACTCGTTATGGCATGATTTGTCCCCTCTGAAATTCATGTTGAATTTTATTACCAGGTGGGGCTAGTGGGGACATCTATGAGGTGATGGCTCTAACGGATTAATGGATTGTCTCTGCTATAAATGCCAGATTGACTAGGTCTCTTGTTTTCCTGTGGGACTCTGACAGCAAGAGGGCAATCACGAGACCTGCCTCTCAACCTTGGACCAGTCTCTGGTACTGTGTAATTAACAATAGAAGAAGGACCTGGACAGATCTTAAGCTAGGTAGATATTTAGGCTTAGTTACAAAACTAGCTGATTAAAACTGTCATGAATACATAGATAAGAATACATAGATAAGAATTCATGCTTTGTACTGCCTGTAAGAAGTATGTCTGTGTACATGCATATGTTTACAAAACTGATCTGTGTATGATTAAGCTTCTTAAAAGCCCTGAAACATCTAAGGAGGTGAGTGTGTATGCAATGTTCAGCTATGATGGGAAGTTATTAAATATGTAGCTTTCTCCTCATTCTTTTTTTGTTTCTTAAAGTTATCCTAGTGCCAACTTTCTTTCCTTTCAGATGCTGAAATGCAGTCCCTAGTTCTTGAATGTATTGTGAATACTGGAGCAGAAACTTGGTTAGGCACAGATTCAGGGCCTCTGTGACCCATCTAATGACCCAAAATTGGTCATTAGCCTTCAAACCCATGGTCCTGCTTTCATGGGCCCTGCTTAGATTGATGGCTGTAGGGGCTGTTACTAGAGACCTATTGACAACCTTCCAGAAGCCACATGGTGAGGCTGTCCACCTCTTTCATCGGTCAAATAAATCCCATCATTTCCCCTCTGTCACAATCCTTTCCTTCCTTTCTCACTATTCCCTAGCAAGGTAAACAGTGCTGTTTCAGCCAATTTAAAAGTGATTTTCAATAAAATATGTATGTAGATCTACTTCAGGGTGGGAGGCTGGGCCATAAATTCATACCAGGGCAATCATGGAAAGTCCCTCAATTCAAAAGGAAGAAAGAAAATTCAGAAACTGAGGTTCTAATCAGCATATATCTCTTGATGAAAACATGGGAACATCTTTCTTCTCTCCTCTTTTTTAATAGAAGAGAAAAAAAATAAATAACCAAAGAAACCCACTGACTGGAGCCCTTAATAGCCTGGTTTACAAATCTCTCTCAAAGTGCCTATAAATAAAGAGAGATCCTCTGTGTCACCGACCATTGCTTCACAGGACCCCCTGCACATTGGGCTGCAAATGTGCACGCCTGATAACTTTTACCTCTGACATTTCTCCCCCTCACTTCTGAAAAGCAAGGGATTAGGAGAGCCTGGGACAGAAACCCCACTGAGCTGCCACCATCAGCAGCTAGCAAGCTTTGTCCTATGAGCCAGCATCCTTACAAGTCTTGGTGCCTCTCTCGAGGAAAACTGTCTTCCATCCCTCTAAATGTATACTCTTTGACTCCAACCAAACAAAGGCTGCAGCTTGTTTTGTCTTTTTTATTTGCCAAGAATTTATTGGAGCCCATAAAACAAATTTCTATAGCTGGGAAACTGTACCCTTTTTGTTTGTTGTTACTGTTGTTTTTAATCTAGGCAGCAGTCCAAAAGTTTGCAGCATGACTGAACCGTTATCCTCTGCTTTCTCATTTTGTTTGGCCCGGAAAAGGCAAACAAATGGCAGTGCTTTGTGTCACATTATATAGCAAAGGTTCCTAGTATTTGATGTTTGCTTTGTCATCGTCAAAATAAAATCCTAAGAAAGGGGAGCGCTAAAACATAAAGCCAATGATGTACAAAGCCGTTCTTTGTCAAGTAATAAGAGCATTATTGAAAACAAATTAATCTTCATAACCACCCTGTGTCTGGGTAAATGGAAGGTATGTTTGTCCTATTTTATGGACAGCTGCACTGACACAGGCCAGGGTCCACCCCATTTTAAGATCACTCATTGAGGAATCACAAATCAGCCGGAAGTGAGTAAGCCAGATCCACATCACAGTTGGAGAATTCTCAGCCTTTGTGCTCGCTTCCTGCCTATAGGGTGCTGGGGATTTGTTTAATTTTATAGCATAATACTTCACATGAAAGCCACTATAAAAAATGTGTGATGATACCTTGTTAATTTTACAACTATTAAAATTTATCCGGGGTGCCACTGTGTGTTCCATATTCATCTGAGATGTCGTTTTAGTCCAAGATAGGAAAAGTGGGCAACAGAAAGAATAAGAAAAACTCCATTTAGAACTACAGAGATAGTCAAAATTACTTTCATGGGATAGCATGGTCTTTGAAGATGTAATACATCTTAAACTATGGCATGCATGCACCCCAATTTCCTTTGGGGAAGGAAATTAGACAATGGCCTACATCAAAGATTTTGGAAGCTAGAAAGGTGCACATAAAACACAATACACCATGTCCTCTTCCACACGGTGCATGAATGTCACATGCACAAACATATAAATTAAATAAATAAACTAGAAAAAGAAACAACAAACGATCGACTCAAGTACTAGTCAAAGTATCAACTGTAGCCAGGTGGGGTAGTGCTCACTTTTGATCTCAGCACTTAGAAGCAGAGGCAGGTGGATCACTGTGAGCTCAAGGCTAGTCTGGTCTACATGACAAGTTCCAAATCAGTCAGAACTGCATAGTGAAATTCTGTCTTAAAAAATTTTTTTAAACATCAATTGCCAATAATGTTGGGCTACTGTTGTAGAAGCCAGCAGAGTGACAGCCAGCCTCCTGTGCTCCCAGGACTGAGCCAATGCCCTTAATCTTAGCTGCCAGGCATAGGCCTGTGAACAGCCCTAGTGGGAAGCTGAGATGGATTCTGAAAGACCCTTCACACATCACCTTCATGTATGGCACCATTCTCATGTCTGGTACAGTGCCGAGCACATTTCCTGTGATCATAGCAGTATAGTACCTGTGTACAGGGTACTGGCTATAGAGGTTGGCAAGCCGTGTCGGGAGAAGTACAGAACCAGGAAAGAGCAAGAACACAGCCTTTTCCTTTCCTTTATTTTAGTTTCACGTTTTATTTTCAACTAAAAATTTTTTATGTTGGCATTCTTTCAGCTGCCTAATTATAGATGGGTCTGGCAATCAGGTTATACCTTAAAGCTTCTATTTTCTTCTATTTGTACAAATACCTATGCACGTAAGGTATGTCCCATTTTAATACACTTTTATAAGTAAGCAAGTTCTTGATGCCTTTCCATCCTCTCAACAGAATTGTCCATTACTCTGATGGTCAGAGAACAGCACAGGCATGCTAAATGATGAGAAGGACTGGCTAATGTGGTGTTATTTGTCCACAGACAGGTACCCCAGGTTGTCACCTAATACCCTGCAGGTTCATTGGATACAGAAAGTTGGGCAGATTGGGAAGGAGATAAAAAGAAAGAAATCTGCTAAGTATACACATTCCCGAGACACGCTGCCTGTGTCCTACCAAATGTAATACACATACTGTAATGGGAGTGAATCTGACAACTTCAAACAGACACTTGAGGATGCTGCATTTAGGAATCAGAACTTCTAATGGGCAGAAAAGTTATTCAGTGGCAGTGAGCATTCCTAATTGCTGTGTATTGAGATGGTCCATTTCACTAAAACAAACATCACCAGCTCTTTCTCTCTCATGTTATTCATTGGTATCTTCAGTACCTGGAGTAAAGTCAAGTGGAGTGAAATTATTGTGCTCTCTGGGGAGGCCACTAATCCTCTCAGTGTCTTCAAAGTCAGTAACTCCATTGGCTTCTTTTCAAAAAGGCTATTGAAGCTGAAGCTGTGAGCTTGCGTGTGTGTGTGTGTGTGTGTGTGTGTGTGTGTGTGTGTGTGTGTTAATAAGGACCTCTTTCTCCCAGATGCACAGCCCCCAGCATGGCCTCTGACCCCTCCTTTGACCACAGCAGCATCCTTCTTGATCACAGAAGCAGAGTGAGCAGTTCAGAGATTTTGAAGGTGACCCCAAAGAAGCTCTGTTTTCAGTCAGCATCTCAGATCTACACTTTGCTTCACACTGGGGCCTGGTAAGATGATGCTCTGCTTCCCAAGCAGGGAGGGAGCCAACCAAAACATGTGGGCAGATGCACAGCTGGCTAGAAGCTATGGGACCTCTTGAGATGCAAGTCCAAGACAGCAATGTGGAGACATCTGTCACTCTAGAACAGTCCCACTCCAGGCTAAAGGGCTTTGACGGTTTCAGTCTAGCAAAGTTAAACAAACAAGTGGTGTTCATATCATAGAAGAGATGCATAGTGTAAAAAGAAGTTATTTGTGCCTGAGGAGTTTTCTGGAAGCAGAATATAGCTCTATTTCACAGAATAAGATGTGAGACTTATAGTGTAACGAGAGCTCTCTTCCCCCAATATCTGAAAGACCTTTGCAGTTCGTTAATTTTCACATTCAAGTTAGAATGTTGGCTGTGGATAAATGTTCCCACCTTTTCCATCAATAATCTCAATTATGAAACTTTTAATGCTTTTTAATTTTTTTCTTTTTTCTTATCTTACAATATATATTTTATTGAAATTTTGTGCATTTCCTATAATACATCTTAATCATTTTTAGACCCTCTCCCATCTGCACCCTCCACATAGCCTCCCCCTACTGATTTCATGCATTCTGTCATGTGTGTGTGTGTGTGTGTGTGTGTGTGTTAAGGCCCATTGAACCAAGTTTGCATCCCTAGATGTCCCTCAATGTGAATTCATCCACTGGAGCCTGATCAGCCTATCTAATGTCACTCCCTTAAAGAAGACGAACTCTCTCTTACCCAGCAGTGATCAGCTGCCACAAGTTCCTCAGCTAAGGTTGAGACTTCTCATTCATCTCCCCAGTTCTACGCTGGGTTTCTGTCTGGTTTGTTTGCCTAAGTCTTGTGTGTGCTATTACTATTGCTTTAAACTTACCACTCATCAAAGAAGCTTCTTTCCATAACAGACAAGACTACCTCAGAGTTCTACAACTAGTTAAACACAGAACATAATGTGAGATGCCCAGCCCTACATGACACATTTGCAATGGAACCTCTACATCTAAGGTTCACAAAACATAGTGGAATGGGGGCTGAGAGGGAGAGAATATTAATGCATCTCTCAACTCTCACCAGAGAAACTTCTTCGTGCAACAGAGGGTGATTAACACAGAAAGCCACAACTGGCAGAAATGTAGAGAATAAGGGATTGCAGTGTGCGTATGTCCCTGGACAGACTCCTATATTAAACCTTACCCACCACAGCTCAGGGATCTTTGTAGAAGATGGGGCAGAAAGACTGTAAGAACCAGGGGTGGTGGATGGCCACAAGGAAACAGAATTTTCCAGGCTTCTGGGAATTTGCTCATATGCACTTACAGCAATGGTGACAGCATGCATAGGACCCATGCAAACTCAAACCAGACAAGATGAAATCTATAATTTTATTTTTTTATTGTTGCGTCTTTATCTAGTTTTAATATCAGGATAATACTAGCTCCATAAAATGAGTTTGGCATGGCTCATTCCGGTACTATTTTGTGGATCAGTGTGAGAAGCACTGGTACCAGGTCTTCCTTTAAGTGTGATAGATGTTAGCAGTGCATCTATTTATTCCTGGATTTCCTTTTGTGAGAAGACTTTTAATAACTGCTTCAATCACATTACTTATCATAGATTTGTTAAAAGTGTTTATTTATTCTTGACTAAATTTGATAGGCCATACGTGCTTAGGAATTTGTCTTCTAAATTTTCCAGATTCTTGGAATATAATTTTTTTTTAAGTAGTACCTATTGAGTCTCTGGATTTTAGAGTCTTGAAACAAGTCCTTTTTCATGTTATTTTATTAATTTTGATCTTCTCTTTCCTTTAATTAGTTTGGTTAAGGCTTCATCAATCTTATTTATCTTTACAAAGAACCAACTCTTTGAATAGATGTTATTTATTATTCATTTGGTCTACATTTCATTTCTTTCTACCCTAATCTGCTTTTCTTAGTATTTGTCTGGGTATTTCTGAACTTTTTAAAACGTTGGATCTCCCATGAATTTCCCTAGAGAAACCAGTATTATCTTTTAACTTCTAAATGGTGTGATACAAACTATGAACTTGGGACACTTCAGAACACAATACAGATCCTCCCAGTAAAAAGGTCACCTGCATCCAAGACAGATAGCTCCTGGTAATGGAGAGACACGGGAACCACATAGGTAAGAAGTTGGCTGAAAGCAAACTAACAGGTAGATATGGAAGTGTATGTTCCACCCAAAATTAATGGGCCATAGGCTTACCCCTTTAAAAACCGAAGCCCTAAACCATAAACATGTAGAAAGAAGGCAGAGAGTCAACTAGTTACCTAGGGATCAAAAAACACAGCAACAAGGAATACCATGACTTGAGCGAAAGAAATAGTCTATAACAAAGTAAATTAGAAGGACTATCACTCAGGGGCTCATGGTCCAAAAGAATGGCTAAAAGGGCCTTCCAATAAAAAAGCATGGGTCATAGCACCTGAAGGATTGGTTCACGGTTCAGGCAAAGCTCCCTGAGTGGCCTGAGTCTAAGCTCACAGTTTGTCATATGTGCAAAGTGTGGATCCTCCAAAACTCTCACAGTGGGTTGAAAGTTAGCACTGCACTTGAATCTGCTCTCCATATTTGACTTTGAAATAAAAAGGAAGAGGCATTTAGAGGACCAAGTGTGTGGGAACAAAGGTCCTCAAAGTCCAAAAAGTGAATGAGAAGTCTCGACTCAGTGATCCCTGCGTCCCAAACCTTTGTGTTGGGCCACAGTGGAATCAAGACACTACACAAAGTATAGTGAGCAAAGCACATGGAGTTGGAGTCACCAGATCTACAGCCTAAATCTACCATTTCCAGACTCTGTGGCCTTAGGAAACTTCCTTGAAATCCCTGAACCTGCATTTCCTCACCTGTAAAATAAGACTGATCATATCTGCTCTGGAGACATGCTTTGTTGTGAGGTAAGCATGTCATAACATCTATGAAATACCTGACACATGCCAAGTGCTCATTCCCTCTGTCCTCTGAATCACCCTTATTAATCAGGAGACTCACTTGGACTCGTCAGACTAGCATTACATTTCAAACACGTTTCTCAAGAGTCCAACATGACAGAACTCTTCAATCCTCTTTCTCAAGGAACATTAAAGGTGATTAAAATATTAAATCTTCTTTTTCTCCCCTTTATTTCCCTCCCACTTAATGCTGTGCTGGATTTCACTGGCTGGTTCCCTTTGCATGGGAGTTGGAATATCTATGTGTGGTCTTTAGCTCCTTTTTGTTCCTAGAGAGCTGAGGTATCAGCACACCACCAACAGCCTTTTTCTTAGGCCCCCAACTTATCTGACCCTAGAATAGACTCATTCTTCACCCTTGAGCCTCAGTGTCTCTCCTTCTTCCACTTCTCTCCCTTCTGGTCTCAGGATATTAGTAAGAGGATCAAATGTACTTCTCTTTAGATGTAGAGAAGGAGGAGAAGCAAACTGGCTAAAACAGGACAATGCAGTGGGAGGGCGGGAGGCTGTTAGTAAAACCACTCGGGGTGAATGGTAGTTTTCCCACAGGAGAACTGGACACAAAAAACACACTTTGGTCCCAAAATGTGGTACCTTCTAAACCCAGGCTGAAGGGCTCCCTACTCTGGAGTTCAGTTCATTTTTTTTTTCTGATCTTGATAACAACAAAAAGGAATAAGGTTCACTTTGGGATGGAGGGCTGTTGAGCCTATTTTTATATTGACTTTATTGGCCATGTCCTCTTTGGGCCACTGTCCCATATGACACCTGGAGTCAGTTGCCCCTGTCTGTCTCCTGGGGTACTGAGCTAGACAACCTTATCATCTCCAATGTGAGTGACCCCATATCTGCCATCTATCGTCTATGGCTCCTCTGAGGCATAAAAAGATGCACAATATAACCAACCAACCTAAGACTTTAAAACATTTCTCTGCCAGTCAGGGCTTAGCAAACAAAACAGTCTGCCTGGAGGACAGAGACTATATGTGGTAGTGGCCTTGTTCACACCCAAGGCCAAACCCTGGGGGCCATCCAGCAGCAAGAAGTCTCTTCTTCCCACTGGTACCCTGCTGGCTGGTGTGGTGTCGTTTCTTTCCTAGAGTAATTCCTAGAAAGCTGTTCTCCATACTGCATTCCTGCCCAGCTTTTGCACATACGTTGGGATTAGTAAGAGTCTCTGGTAAATCAGCATTACTGTCATCTAGCAGTGGGATTTAGGTAATCATTAGTAAAGTTGCAGACCACAGAACTCTCAGCCATAGTGGCAGAAAGAATGTCTAACTTATCCTAAAGGATATATGTAAGTCTTTTTTATGCTTGTGCTGGATAGCTTTAGTTGTGAACTTAACACATCTGGGTTGAGGAGCCTTAATTAGAGAATTTCCTCCATTGTACTGGCCTGTGGCCATGTCTGTGGGGCACCTCCTTAATTGTTGAGTGAGGTGGGTGGTGCTGCCCCTGGGCAGCTTGTCCTGTGCTGCATAAAAAAGCAGGTTAAGCCTGGGCCAGGGGAGCAAGCCAGTAAATAGAGTTCCTCCATGGCCTGTGCTTCAGCTCCTGTTCCTACCGTGAGCTCCTACCTTGGGCTCCCCAAGTGATGAACTGTGACCTGAAAGATGTAAGCCAAATAATCCCATTCTTCCCCAAGCTGGTATTGATCAGAATTGTCACAACAATTGAAAGCAAACTGGAACAATGCTCAAATTACATAATGAGGAAAATAAATATATTGCATCCAGAAGGATGCCTTGAGCAAAAAACAAAACAACATTCACTGACTGCTCACTACCTGTCAGGCACTGTTTGAGGCACAGGCCTTCATTTGATTATCACCCTGTAAGGATAGTACTGTTATAATCCCTATTTTACAAAAAGACAAATCAAGGCTCAAAGATATAAAATAATTGCCTGCTCCCATTCATTTAACAAGTGTTGAGTGGCTAAGCCAGGATTTGCACCTCAGTCCATCTGACACACAAACCCAAATCCTCCCTGCCTAGAAGCAAAAACTTAACCACAGTGAGTCTGATGAACGTGTCTTTCTGCACACCCCACTGCAGTTTGAGCTAACTTTGAAAGTACGGCCAAGAGACAATTTCTGAGGTTCAAATGAGTCTCTTACAGATAAGACGCTAGGCTTTTCCTCTCTATTTCTCTAAGCACACACAAGAACAAGTGATCATCACTTGGGGGGATGGCTTAGCCAGGTAGAACCTGTTAGACAGAAAATGACCACATTCACAAGCTCAATAAACTTATTTTGAAAGCATGCTGGAGGGTTTCTAAAGCCTTAGAGGACTTGGGAGTGGGGGTTAGATGGTGTGGATAAAAGGTTTGCCAAGGCAACCCAGCCTGGTGGGCTGTGCTTCACCACACACAAAAATCTCTATTTGCTAATTTCAGAGATTTTTCTCATAATATCGCATTTGGAACAAAACCTATGAACTTATCTTTGAAATCTGAATTAATGCTTTATTCCTACCAAGTCTTATTTGTTCAAGGGTTGGGCAATTGTTGGACAGTTGTTCAGGGTTGGGCAGGATGAATCAGACTTCTAAGTAGCCTGGTGCTATAAATCAGCAGCAAATCCTCCTTTCTAGAATGAAGCTGCTTTGCTGCAGAACAGCACTGAGAAGTCAAACAACCTTAGGCCAGCACAGCCTCCCTGAGCCTAGGTAGCCACAACCTGGGGCTCATCCACCTCCTTCCCTAAAGCTGTAGCAAAGTCCAAACAAGAGAAAGCACAGAAAGCCCTCTGTAAACCACAAAACTTTGTTCAGTGGTTGGTTAGTTAGTTATTGAGACTACTGCTATTTTTGTTCCCAGAAATTGGAACTTTACGTGTTTACAGACCATTACAGTGTTATCGAAACAATTCCCATGTTTAATTTATTCCACAGTGAACATGTTTTAAGCATCAATACGACATGCACAAAGCCCTCAAGAGCCACATAGCCCAGAATAGAAGACAGACAGGTAGACAAAGTATTGTGAAACAATGTGAGACAAAAAGGGAGTTACCAATTCAGATTTATAATTCAGGAAGGGAGGGAGAGAGAGAGAGAGAGAGCTCACTGGTTAAGAATGCTTGTGCGATCATAAAGACTGGAGTTCGAATATTAACACTGACCTAACAAGTCAGGCACACCACACATACCTGTAACCGAAGCCCTAGGGCGAGCAGAGACATAGGATCACTGGAGTTTGGCTTATTTATTTATTTATTATGAGACAAGGTCTCCCTGTAGCCCCAGCTGGCCTGGAACTCTCCATGTAGACCAGGCTGGCCTTGAACTAACAGAGATCTGCCTGCCTCCACCTCCCAAGTGGGATTAAAGTCCAATCACTGTAGTTTTCTGGCTTCCAGCCTAGCAGAGACAATGCCAGCCCCAGGTTCAGGGAGAGACCCTGCCTCAAAGGACTAGGCAGAGAGTGACAGAAGAGAACACACCCAATACCCTCTTTTGGCCTCTGCACACATGCACACAGGCATAAACTCACAGATACATGCACACAAAAAGAATTTTTTAAGATAAAAAATAAAGTGAATACTGCCCAACTTGGGACTCAAACCCATGACCCTGGGATTAAAGAGTCCCATGTTCTACTGACTGTACTACATGCCTTTAATCTCAGTACTCAGGAAGCAGAAGCAGACAGATCCCTGAGCTCGAGGCCAGCCTGGTTTCCATAACAAGTCCAGGCCTGCTGGAACTGCAGGGAGACCCAGTCTCAAAAAGACCAGGATGGATGGATAGATAGATAGATAGATAGATAGATAGATAGATAGATAGATAGATAATTAAATAAAATAAAAAGTAAAATTCAGGAAAGAGTGGGCAATGGGAAAGAGGATGAGTTAGAACAAAGTACAATGAAGATGAATATTCAACAAGAAAGCAGTTATCACTAAGCCTGCCAACATGGTTCAGTCCCTGGGAAACATACACTGGAAGAACCAAATTCTCTGACGTCACACATCATGACATGTGCGTCCTCCACTCCCACCTTTCAACACATACAAATAAACGGAATAGAATTTTTAAATTAAAAAGGTGTTAAATATTAAAGGTCAAGAAAGCTGGGGTTCGAAGTATAAGCAGGAACTCATGCAGGTTCAGGAGACAGTGGTCAGGAGCAGACAGGAATGTGCAAGCCTAGAAGGAAGAGAACACCATCTGTTCATGAAACTGCGGTTTTCCTTTCCCTCTCCTTGAAGTATAGACAGACATTGGGAATACAAAAGTGGAGGAAGGAATAGTCTTCATCACTGATAACCACAGGCTCAGTTCGATGGAAGAGAAAACATATATGATTATATGGAAAAGTAAGGGAGAAAATTATACACCTCACAATCTTATCTATATGCCTCACTTATAAAGTGATTGAAAACTAGCAAATGAATAGCAACTCAACTGAAAATGGACAAGCACTTGAGATGTTCCTCAACATTATTAGGAAAATGCAAGTAAGAAGCACAATGAAACAGCACTCCAGAACTGGAAATATAAGCTAGTTCTTAAAGTTAAAAGATAGTAATAAATGTTGGCAAGAAAATGAATAAATTAGAGCCTTCGTGTATTGCTGAATAGAATTTAGAATGGGGAAGCTGTTGGGTAGACAATACGGTGATTTCTCAAAAGTGAAATACAGAACTACAATAAGACCCAATGATGCCATTTCTATGCATACACCTCAAAGGATTGAAAATAGGAACTTAGATCCTTGAAAGTCAGTGTTCACAGCAACATAATTCACAATAGCCAAAGGGTTACAAAAACACACTCTATGTAATGGAATATTATTTTGATAAAAGGAATTAAATTCTGATATATGTTTCAGTGTAGATAAACTGTAAAAAATATTATGCTAAGGAAAAAAGCCAGATACCAAAGGACAAATAGTGTATTGATTCACTTAGATGAGCTATTGGGAATAGGCAAATCACCGAGACTGTAGAAGGAAGGTCATCATGGGCTGGAGGAACTGGAGGATAGTTACTGCTAAACAGCTTCTGCATAAGATGATGACATTTCTGGAGGTAAAAGGTGGTCATGATTATACAGCATTGTAAATGCACTCAGTGACACCAAATTTTACATTTACATATTATTAAAATGATAAGATAATGTTCATGTATGTTTTACCATATACTTTAGAAAGAAAAAAAGAAATAGGAAAATATCAATAAACATTAATAAATATTATTGAGTTTCTCTCTGTGTATTTATATTCTGTTTTCTTTAGTGTATATATATTTTGCAATTTAAAGAAAAATCTCTAAATTTTACATTTTAAAAAAAAAAAAAAGAGGAGCTGGGGTGAAGTTTATGCCTATAATCCCTACTCTCTAGAAAGTGAAGCAGGAGATACGAGTTTGAAGTCAACCTGGGCTGCATAGTAAGACCACATCTCAAAAGAGAAGCAGAGAGGACACATGGTAAGATTTTAAAAAGTAATTTGTGATTTATCTATACACAGCCTTGGGAATCATCTGGACTTTTCTAGGCCTGGTAATAACCTTGCAGCTGCTTATTAGGAAGGTTCATAGGGTGCAACTTACTGTTCCCCTGCTCCCGGGTTCAGAATATCATCCACAGACTATCCTCCCACAGCCTCCTCACTAGTCCCTTGATGTCCTCCTGCAGGTCAGAAATCATCTCCCCCCAAACTCCCTATGCTTAGTATTTTGTCCTAGTGGTTTTCCTCCAGTGGAAGAAAGTGCCTACCTACCAGTATCATGTGGCATGGAGGCTATCCAAGAGCTGAAGGCTACCTTAGACCTGGAGGTTATCCAGCCCCACAGCCAGGGGGTCTCCAGCCTATCCCGGAATCCCTCAAGGCCAAGGATCTGGTGTTCCATCGGATGGAACAGACTTTTCTGGCTATCCACAGCCACCTTCACAATCTTATGGTTGTGATCCAGCCCTGGTCCCAGTACTGGGGAGCTATCTTAGAAGACAGATGCCTTTTCAGTGTCCCAGAGGACCAGCTCCTTGCCCTAGCTAGCTCACTGTGATGACTTAGTTTGCTAAAGGGACAATCCCACTAATTGCCAATTTTGATATTATGAGAAATGAAGAAATTTTCTGGAAAGCAATGAAGGGATCTATAAGCAGGCAATTGTGGATGTTGTGGTCAACTGTTCCAATGATCAGAGGCAACAAATGAAAACAACTTTTAAGACTATGTATGGCAAGGATTTAAAGATCTCAAGTCAGAGATGGAAGAATTGATCCTTGCCCTGTGCGTGCCTTCTGTGTACAATAATTCCTGGAGTTTACAAATCCAGCGCAGAGAGCTGGAACTCATGGGTATATACGAATTGTGTACACACAAAAAAATCAGGAAATTGTCAAATGCTGTCTACCAGAATTTGAACAAGATCTGGAAAAGGACATTGGATCAGATATTTTGGGGCATTTTGAAGGCCTATTTGAGTCCAGATGCCAGGGCAACTGTACTAAGAACCAGAGTAGGAACCACGGAATGGCTCAGAGAGATGCTCAGTGTCTCTGTCAGGCTGTGAAGAGAGACTAGAGACAGAGAATGGTTCCTGTTTTAACATTGTCCACAAGAAGTTTGCCTCAGCTGAAAGCTACCATTCCACAATGGCTAATGGAGATTTGTTAAGCGTTGGGAGTCATGAGTTTTCCTGATATGTTGAAAGTAGTTTGAAGACCATCTTGCAGTGAGCACTAAACCACCCTGCTGTCTTTACTGAACGATCTGCCATTCCCTAAAAAGTGCTGGCACAGATTTCTCCACCCTAGTCAGGACTGTGGTCACTGCAAGTGATATAGAACTTATACAATTAAAACAAATCTTCACTTAAATATATCAGAAGATCTTGGACATGATGACGGCAAGTGACCCAAGTGAACATACTGAAACTTCTGGCCACTGGGGCCAATGAGAGATATATTTTTTTAAATGGGTTTGAGTATTTTGCCTGTATGCATATGTGTGCACCATGTGCATTCAAAACCCACACAGGCCAGAAGAGGGCATCATCTCCCCTGGAACTGGAGTTACAGCCAGTTGTTAGCTGGGTGCTGGGAACTGAACCCAGGTCCTCTATAAGAGCAGTGAGCACTCTTAACTACTAAGCCATCTCTCCACCTAGGATTTTTTTTAATAAAGTTGTTTATAGCTTATCATATAAAGCAATGAGACCTGCCTCCTGCAAAACTAACACCTATCCAAAACAGCTTTTTACTAAGGATTGTGTCACAGAAATGTGTTTGGTTCACTCATGTTGTTACTGCCTTAGTTCTGATGTTCTGTCTTCATCTATGTCCAGTCACTTCAAAGGCCTCATCAACGATGTGGAAATTTTACAGTCTTCATTCTGACTGCTTTTCTTTGAATGGGAATTTCAAATTGAATAAAAATAACAGTTATCTCTAAAAATATAAAAATGTAGTTTAAGGAGCCTGTCTTACACAGAACCAGTTGACTGAATCTTCTCAGAGCTTTAGTCCCATGCCAAAGCCCCATTCCACACAGAGCAAAATATCCACAGCCTCTAACTTCAAAGAGAGGCTTCTCCTTGGAACACAGCTGCCCAGCTGGCTGGGATGACTCCATGGAGACAGAAAGTGACAGAGCAGAAGCCCTTCGGGGCACAGAAGGAGGGATGCCCACGCCAGCTGGGTTTTCCTGGGTCTCTCTCTCCCTCGGGGGAAGGGTGCATTCTCTGCACAAGAACAAATACCTGAACCAAGCTTTCCCCACTTCAGCTTGGGGAAAGATAGGAAACTGGTTCTCTTGCCTTACAAACCATCCTCTGTCCTCCCAATGCTGGTCTCTCTGAGAGAGAGAAAGCACAAACAAGAGAAGATGGAGTGATCAAGAAAAGAAAGATTCAAGTCAACAGGGAGACATAAGGAAGTCTTAGATAGTGACATACATACAGCTGTGAGTCAACAGAAAGGAACAGAATCGTAAAACAGAGGGCTAGGTAAGAAAAAGATCCCTCAAAGCAGGATTAGAACAATCAGATTATCTGGTTTCATTGACTATTTGGAACGTATTAGCGGATCTTAGACGTTGGATCTGTCTTTGGGGAAAATAGAATGGGGAGTATTGCAATGAACTTAAAAGGCACATAAAGGAGGGAGAGCACTTACTGAGCAGGGAGAGGTCTGTAATCTTAGAACAATTCTTGACTCACTAATGCATGTTACTTAGTAACAAAAATATGACTGTTGTATTTCACCAAGTACTGTGGCAGGTGGTGAGGATAGAATACGGAGAAGTTGGGGAGGTTGTCTTCAAGGGTCCTGAAGGGGAATTAAAGAGCTTAATAACAGGAAGGAAAGACATGATGCTTAAGTTTCAGCAAACCGATAGCAACATTAATATGCAGAGAGAAATGTAGAGAGAACCTATTCCGGATGGAAGATACAGTGAAAACTGTTAAAATGCGTTGCCTCAGAGAGCTCAAAGTGGATTACTTGTACTAATATTTGACACACTATAAACAGAGAACAAAAGGAAAATGATGTAA
This sequence comes from Eospalax fontanierii, assembly GCA_035773235.1. Lineage (NCBI taxonomy): Eukaryota > Metazoa > Chordata > Mammalia > Rodentia > Spalacidae > Eospalax > Eospalax fontanierii. Next base: position 20,829,607 of record CM069548.1, on the reverse strand, counting down.
ATGTTTTACTTTGCTTAAAAGTTATTTTAACTAGTACCTATGTCATTAGATCCGTAAGAATCAGGGGTAGGGGCATGGTTTAACTGGTAAAGCACCTGCCTTGCAAGCATAATGTTCTTGTAATTCCAGTACTGGGGGTAGAGGGTAGAGACAGAAAGTCCCCCGGGCTCCCAATCGGAAGATCTAGACTATTGGGTGAGCTCCAGGTCCACAAGAACCCTGACTCAAAGGAGTAAATAGCATTTCTGAAGCTAAACTCAGGTTGTACCCTGCCTCCACATACATGCACATGCATGTGCATGTGCAATGGAATCCTGGTTTTCAGCCAGAATAAATAAACAGGAAATACCACAGGGTTAGAGACCCACCTCTCTCAATTTAATAGTTGGTTTAACGAAGACAAACAAACCAAATTTCTCTTCCTTTTGTTATGACTCCCAAACTGATTTTGACAGATTTCCCTGGGCGCCTCTGCTCCACTGCAAATTGCTTGTTCATCTTGAGTGTTCCTGTCTGGCCGCAGGAGCACCCTGCACAGCATTTGGTTGATGGGAATTGTAGGTTCCTCTAAGATTTGTTTGTACAGCAGTTCCTCCCTCACCCTAAGCATACATTATGTATGAATGAGGCTCGTCACCACTCTGCATAATTACCGCATTTGGAGCCATTCTTTCCAGTGGGTTTTCTCCGTTTTCTTATGATTTCTGGTATTTCATAGCAACTGTCATGTTATTTTGATGCTGTGGTTTAATAGCGCCTTCAAATGCAAATTTGACAACACAAGCTGGAAATTATGGGTGGCAAACAAAGGAACTAAACTTCCACTCCTGTGTTTCGACAGCTCCACCTGATCTGTAAAAGAACACTGGTTTAGGAGGAAGCCCTGAATACAGCTTAGGCTTTTGTATTTTAGAAAAAGAACCAGAATTTTCAGAAGACATTCTGCAAACTTGATCTCCAAAGTGGAGTTCACCATTCTATCTGCAATTCTAACTTCACAAGCAGTCATATCCAGTGGGGACTAGGTGTTTCCCAGTGAATCTGTCCTCCCTGGTTCACCTATCTGAGGGCAGTAAGTCAGATATCTCATAATCCGAACTGCCCAAATAATGGTCAATCTAAAACAGCTGCCCAAGGCTGCACTACATGCTTTCTGGTTTTTATTGGTGGGACCATAGCTGAGATGCTACGGAGGGCTATCTCTGGTCGGGAACTAAACAGCAAGAAAAGAGATTGAGTGACTAGGGAAGCAGGCCCAGCTAATCACTTGGGAAGCATTTGAGTGTTGGAAAAACTGATAATGCTGTGTCTGTCTCTTGGTACTGGCACTGGCCTTCTTGATTTCTGTCCTTGTCTGCACTGTAGTTATACTATAAAGTAATCCAACCTCTTCTTTCCTTCCATTTTGTAAGCTCCTTGTGGGGAGACCTAGAATCAGATTCCTGTGTTTGCATACTCCATAAATGAATGACAAACTATTTCTGCTCCCAAGTCCAGCTTCCTTACTCCCATTTAAACAGATCTGAGTATGTCCGCTGCCTCATATTTTAACCTTTCGACCTCCTCTCATTTGAAAACCTGCCAAGGTCTACAGACAGAAGAAGTTTTCATAATCAAAAAAATAGTTCTTTGTGAGGACCAAGAGATTTAGAAACAAACAGGCAGGGATCCGACAGTTGTTTGGCTTTTGTTTTTTTCCCAGAAAATAGTTTTTGGCGTAATGGATGTTTGGAAGCATATGAAAATAGGTTTTGTTTCTTAGATTTTTAGGTAAATGTGGAGTGTCGTGGAAAGGATATTAGATACTTTCATTGTTGCTGTGGCAAAATTCATCACAAAATCAACTAAGGAAAGAAGAGCTTACTATGGCTTGTAGTTGAGACTACAGTCCATCCTGACAAGGAAGGCACAGTGATGGGTGTGAAGCTTGCTGTGGCTGCAGGAGTGAGAAGTAGCTGGCCACATTGCATTCGCAGTCAGGAAGCAGACAGACATAAGTGTACCTTTCTGCTTTTTGTTTATCTTGGGATCTCAGCCTAGGAGATGATGCCACCCACATCCAGGGTGGATCTTCCATTCTCAGATAAACTTCTCTGGAAATGCCCTCAGACACACCCAGAGGTGTGTTTCCATGGTGATTCTAATACAGTCAAGTTGACAACAATTAAGCATTCCAGTGGTGTTCTAATTTTGCAGTATTTCAGGTCTGAATTAATACAAGACACCCGATCCACAAGCACCACCCTGGTCAAACTGTTTTCCCCACTGAAGCTAATTGAGAAACAGAAAAGAAGAGAAATCTAGAAATAGCAAGGAGGAAATTAAATTGTTTTTTAAATCAATTCTCAGGACCTAAGAAGATATCACGCTCTAAAGATAAAGACACTGTAAAGAAATATGATTTCTATGTAGGTCACAAAATTTACAGCTGTTTCCTCCTTTAATTTACATGTGGAATCAATCAGCATCTCTAATATGCCAGATCAGCAGGATCTAAAGCATGAATTCACAGGTTAAAACCTTTATATTTTTATCCAGAGTGAAACTGGCATGAAATAAATTTATCAAGGGACTATAGCTTTGAAACATGCATTGCATGGTTGCCTGGGACAAGAAAAGGATTCTAGTATATTAAAGTAATAATTCCTTTTGAACTATAGCTATTAATGTAATATGATAGAAACAGGCCAAAATAAACAATTTTTAAAGAAGGGACTGAGGCCAAAGTATCATCTTGCCTTTCTAATACTTTGTTAGATGTGGCTTTAACTATTCGTGTTCTCAAAAGATAACTACTTGAAATTCTCCAGCTCAGTCTGCAGCTCTAAAAGAATGAAGTTATTGATAACCTGTACCAATATAAATCAAATGTAGAATATTTTGTTACTACAGCTGAAGAAGGGGCTAGAGAGATGGCTCATCAGTTAAGAGCACTGGCTATTCTTGCAGAGGACCCAGGTTCGATTCTCAGCACCCACATGGCAGCTAACAGTCGTCCAAAACTCCAGTCCCAGAGGATCCGGCAACGTCTTCTGACCTCTGTGGGCATTACATGTATCCAGGCAATATGCTTAAACACATAAAATAAAAATAACAAATAAAATATTTTTTCAAACAACAACTGAAGGAATTCTTCAATGCAAGAGTAGATGATCACTTGAAATGAATGGTAAATCACTATAACTAGTCTACATTTAACTTTTAAACCATTTTACTTGTTCTTTTATAATATTTTAAAGTTCACATTTCTTTAATAATGTGTTTCAGGAGCCAGCATGTGCTAGACTACCTATTGCTAGACCGTGAAACTCTAAAAATAAAGAAGGTACGCTCACAGCCATCTTGGAGCTCAAAACTTAGTTTGGAGAATAGACAATTCTACAAATAATTGTAACAAAGCCTAAGAAATTTCATAATCAAAATGCATTATCCACCCCCCAAGAAAAACCAACTCTCTCTCTGCTAAGGGTAGGACACAGGAGTAACATGGGGAAGATCTCTTGAGCAACCTGTTCGCTGTGCATTTGCAAGAAAATTAAGAACTTATCCAGGTAGAAAGTATATTCCAGGCAGGGGGCATGGGAACTCAGTGAGCACATGTGGAGTTGCAGAACCATCAAATCAGACTGGAAATCCTTAGAGAAAATCCTCTGCTTAAATTAATGCGACTCACAAAGGCTAAAAAACTCCTTCTGGAAAAGTCATATAAAGTAAAATAATTAACGTTTCCTTTGGAGAGTTATCATTATATTATGTTCTCAGATGCTTTCAATAAAAAAAGATATATGAAAAACTTTCCAAGTATTAGCTATAAAAATGCTTGAAAAAACTCCAGCATTTCTCATTACAAGATATTTCTATAATGTGTAAATTTCTGTTCCCAAGAGAATAAATAAAATATTAAATGATTGATGCCTATAGAATTAAGACTAAGTCTTGCTGAATTTGGATATTTTTAGAAATTATTATATAGATGATCTATATATCACAAGACTTCAAAGTATTTCTCTCTCTCTCTCTCTCTCTCTCTCTCTCTCTCTCTCTCCTGTACAAAAGAGGAAAAGAAATGCTAACATGTCATTTAGAATTTACATTCCTCATGAAGCTGTTTAGGGTTTGTTTTCTCCACCAACTGAGGAATTAAAAGGCAGGAATGTTTAAAAGTCAAGCAAAGCTAAAGTTTATTTATTTAAAGAAGATAATTTATTCAGACTGCAAAAGAAAATCCCAGAGCAGACAAGCTATAAATCTCAACAGCTGTCCAGAGGCAGAGAGTGGAGGAGAGTAGGGAAAAAGTCATGCTGTTTGAGTTAAGGTAAACTAGCATGGAGGTCAGCCACACAGTGAACAAGCTTTAGAGAAAAGGTAAGGGGCCCAGAGTACCAGAAAATGCATACTTAGGCTCTGGTCAGATTCAGAAAGACATTTTTAGAAAAGAAAAGAAAAAAAAAGTTGTGTCTTTTTTGAGTCAGGACTCGGAAAGATGCACAAACCCTACTGAACTCTATGGTGGCTCATAGGGGCTGTGCTGGGTAGGGGCACTTCTGGGAAAGTACATTAGCTCATTTAAGGGATAATCATTCCACCTGTCTCTTTAGCATGGCTTACGGAGAGCCACCTTCCTAAGGCAGCCTGTATAAGGGGTGCTTTGTTGGCCAGGTGATTGACTGGCTTAACTGGGTTAACTCATTTATGTTTTGGGTAGCTTGAGATTTCATCCTTTCTAGAAGAAACTACTTTTTCCTTAATGGACCTATACTGTTGTTGTGTCATTTATAAGGTAAAATACTTTAATGTTTTCAAGTAGCCTGTCCTTCTTCTGAGCCTGGCTAAGGTTTGGCCTGGCCCAGAAAACAGTGGACTCCTTCACCTTCTGCAATAATGGAATATGCTCACTCAAATACCAGGGTTCTTGGTTTGCTTATCAAATAAGAGGCTGGACCGGATGATGCTCTCTAATATTGGCTGACTTCAGAGCCTGGAGGACTCCTCCAGAAGTGTCCCAGGTTCTTATGTCCTGGAACAAAATTGAATAGAGAAAGACATACAGTTGTAGTAGAAGCAGAGACAGTTTATTAAGATACACTTCCAAGGGAGGAAGCAGGCCAACCCAAAAGATCATTTACTTGCTCACTGGCAATGCTGTACAAAAGACTGGGACTTTTATGTCACATTGCATGCATGATATTTCTGATTCATGTACATAGTATGGACTTTCCGGCTCACTTGCATAACACAAACTTTCTTGCACATGCTCTGGATCTGTTACATGTAGTTCAGCTTACAACTTCACATATTACATGTCTCATTAATATATTAATCTACATTGGGGAATTAGTGTTACAATGAATGGCATGTCACCTTCAGACACTCTAGAGTGCTTCTAAGTCTGTGCCAATGACAAGGTTTGTCAGCCTCAGTTCTCCTGCCTCACTAAAATCTCTTAACTCTAACATTCATTCTGTAAATCGGGAGAGGGTCGGGGGGTGTTTTAGTTTCGGGATTGGCATCCTGATGACTTTCCTAGCACTAGCCAGTGAACCATTCCTTTAGCAAACATTCCAGTCCTGAAAATTAGGAAGGGGCTGATTAACTGCAGATTGCATTGTTCACTGGGGTCATGCTTGAATTTCTCCATACACAAGAGGAGCACTTCTAAAAATTTCAGTCAGCAATGATGATGGACTCTACCATACCAAGTCCAACTTGTTCACAAAGACTAGGACTTTGGGAATGTGAATATTACTCTGAGCTGCTCCATCTGGTCTGATCTCCATGGGACTTAGGTACTACTTAGATAAGAAATTATGAAAGTACTAGCTGCTCTTGTAGAAGACTTGGGTTCCCTGCAGAGGACCCAGGTTCAATTCTCAGCACCCGCATAGCAGCTAATGGCCATCCATAACTCCAGTTCCAGGAATCTGAGATGCCCTCTTCTGGCCTCTGTAGGTGTTGCATGCACAGGTGCACTTACATACATACAGGCAAAACACTCATACATGGAAAATAAAAATAAGCAATTTTTTTTAATTCAAGAAAAAAATTTGAAAGACTCCAAAGTGAGAAATATTCAAGCCGTGAAAAAATCTTTCTCTATAAAAACCCCCATGGCTTTATTATGGAAAAATAGTAATCACTAAAACTTTCTTGTTAGTGTTTCTTTGTTCACATCGAGCTTGTCCCATGTCTACAGCCATACCACTCTGACCACCCAAACTTGTCTGACCTCAGAAGATAAGCAGGGTCAGACCCTATTAGTACTCTACAGCCTTTCCCCAAAGTATTTTGATTACCTACCTCCTCAGCAATCCATAGATACTTTTATGTATTTAGCATATATATTATGAACACTAATATATAAATTACATATACATATACTTTCATTTTATATGTATGTATGTGCATAACTGAATAATGTTCGTGTAACATTGAACCAATAAACCATGAGGATAATAAAATCTAAACAAAACTAGAAACTGTAAGAGCACGACATTTCAGAAAATGAGCAGAGGTAAAAGTTGTGATATACTTTCTGAACATTCTGAGTTACCTCGAATGTTCTTCTTTGAGACCTTTGATTTAAAATAATCTGCTGAATGACCCAGGCCTTTATATCATTAATCTATCTCTTTCTAATCTTTTGTAATTTTTTAATAATTGCACAGTTTAATATTAAATTATGAATTTTTATTTTAAAATCCTATTTTTTATGAAAAGCTGTCAATTTTATCTTTTTAAAAAGAAGATATCACTGAAAGCCGAGGTAAATTTACCAAGTGCATATAAGCTCAGTCATCTGTAAGATTCTTCATCTATCACAGGCCTTCAAAGCTCATTCTCATAACCCCACCAGGCTCATGGAAACAGCACTAATGAAACTCAAAGAGTCACCCAAAACCAAAACAAATAAAAATTATATGGAAATAGGAGAGGGTTTGCTAGGGAAAAGAGAGTCAACTGAGGTGGATGAGAGAGGACCAGTGAGGAGGAGCTTTGAATAATAAAATGGTCCACGTACAGTACAGTACGCATACGCGAGAACATCAAAGAATAATAAATGAAGATTTAAATTTAAAAATGCACTCTCTGTCCAGTTTCTCTACAATTTGAAGGATTTAAAAAGAATCGTTTTTGAGGCAGGCTCTCAGGTAACCCAGGCTAGCCTTCAACTTGCTCTGCAGCCAAGGATGAGGCTGAACACTGATCATCTTTCTTCTGCCTCCCAAACATTCCAGGGATCTTAAACGTAGGTTCTTTCTTACTGGAAAGCCCTCTTCTTCCATGCGTATGAAGTATGATAATAAGTTGCTAAATGCTGGCTCAGTCACAAACATGCCTGGGTATATAATTACATTCTTTAATATTTTATCTATTACTTTATTTTATGTATATGAGTGTATCTCCTGCATGCATGTAAGCACACCCATGTTGTGCAATGCCCGAAGAAGGCATCTGATCCCCTGGAACTGGAGTTTTGGATAATTGTTAACCATCATGTGGGTGCTGGAAATCAAACCCAGGTTCTCTGCAAAACAGCCAGTACTTAACCTGCTGAGCCATTTCTCCATCCCCTATAATTACATTCTTATTTTATAATCACTTTTTTCTTTATTTCTTTGTAATTATTCCATGACCTAGCTTAACCATTCAATTTATTTAGTGGATTTTGTCATTAATAACTTTTGATAGTTTCCAAAAACCAGATACAGACAAAAGGTGGTTTTGTTTTGATTTGATTTAAAAAGCAAGGATTTTAAAAAATATTTTTCTATTTTTATTTTTTAATATTTTATTCATAATTTTAATTTTTAAAGTATTTTATTTATTACTTTTTATGTGTATGAGTATTTTGCCTACATGTACATAAATGCACCCATGTCGTGCAATGCCCTTGGAGGTCAGAAGAGGGCATCAGAACCAAACCCAAGAACAGCCAGTGCTCATAACCACTGAGCCATCTTTCCAGTCTTTTGTTTTGTTTTTAATGTGTATGAGTGTTTTGCCTATATATTGTAAGTGCATCTGGATCATGCAATGCCTGCAGAGGTTAGAAAAGGATCCCCTGGAACTGGGGTTGTCAGGCGCCATGTGGGGAGTGAGAACTGAACCCAGGTCATCTTCAAGAGCAGCCAGTACTCTTAATATGCTCTCCCTGACTTTGCTTAACACTGGAGATGCCACAGTGACCCAAAGAGGATTGACAGCATACTGAAGGGTAGTGTATAAATAATTTATCCATTAAGGAAACCACAAGAACTATGGTTTTTAAAAATATGTTTTATTTACTCCTCATAGATGTTCAGCCCTGTATCCAAGTTAGGAAGCAGTAGAAACTGCGTTGGATAGAGCATTTCAAAGGCCTTAACCCAGAGTTCCAACCTCTAAGCATCATTAACTGATGTTGTAACTAACCTTGAACATGGACTCATCTGCTAAATCTCAGTTTCCTATTCTGCAAAATAGGACACTTCCTTTTAGCCTTGTGAAGATGGAGTGTTTACAACGCTGTTAGCACACTCTCAGCAAGCAGCCGACACATATTCATTAAATGACAACTGTGTTTGCTATTTTTACCCCCCACATGGTGGCAAGTGAGTATATTAGCTAGGGTTAATGTCTAATGTTTATCCATACAGGCAATCTCCTTCCCTTTGATGATTTTATTTAACTTTGTAGAAGTAACTGATGATGCTCTGGTGGGTTTTGTATTTTGGAGATTGAAGATAAAATAGTTTGACAAGCACGATAACAATAACCACAAAATCTCTGTTTATACAGTCCTGTCTGTTCTTCTAGGATATAAAACATCGATTCCCAGGGTGTGAAGTTATCTGAACACTAAAGAACAAATGAGGAATTCAGGTGCTCTAATCCTGAGTCTACCAACAACTGTGTGAGACAGATCCACAAATCCTTTCTCAGGGTCAATCCCACAATGAAGGTCTCCAAGTCTGGGGGGGTCAACTCTAATCCTCTCCATTGGGTGATTCTGGTAATCTTCTGGCCTCCATCTTTAGGGATAAACCTTATCTTATTCCTAGGAGGGAAGCAGGGAATGTAGGCTTTTCTAGCCATATGTGGCCAGATTTGATTCTGTATGAGTTTTTTTGTGTACACAAAAGAAAACCGAGATAGTCAGTTGTGTTCTTTGACTCCCTGCTTTAATTTATAGGAAACATGGACCAGAATTTTAATCATAAGCTCCCAAACAAGAAGGCAGGTTATTGGAAACATTGCAGAAGCCAAGAGAAGGTCCAACCCCTCAGTCAGAAAGGCAGAGAGAAAGGCCAACCCCTCAGTCAGAAAGGCAGAGAGGCTTCCAGGCCTCACCTCTAGCTACCATTCCGTGGAATGGCCAGGAAGTCTTACACTCTCTGCCCCTGGGACTGATAAACACAGTAAAAAGACTGGCTTCTTCAGCTGGCAGAAGCCTCTGAACAGAAATACACAGAAGGTTAATCAGTTCTGAAGCTTTGGTTGCCAGCATTGCAAGCAATGACTTGATTTGCATAATCTGCTTGGAAGGTAGTGCGGCACAGTGCATAGACATTTTTGACTGAGAAATCAGATGACATGGGACAGAATTCTGGTGTTTTTCACTTACTATTTATATGAGTTTTAGAAAACTCCTAAAATAGAAGCTTGGAGTTCCTTCTATATCAAATGTGGGCGATAATACTCACCTCATAGGTATGTGGGAGAAAAGATTAAAAGAGCAACTGTAAGATGTCCCTACCCTATACCTGGTACAGATAGCAGTTTCCACTAGGTCCTATTGAATTTGCACTAAATAATGAGAAGAAGTGTCTGTTCTGTTTATATTTCTGTATGTATCTTGTCCCTCCACTCTGGAAATTTCACAGAAAAGTTAAGGTCTGCTTTTTGAGCCATTTATCATTGATTTGGATTTGTGCTCTTCTGTATAATCAATTTCTTGGTATTAGTGATTTTTACCACATCAAAGTTGAGTTTTAAAGATTTACCTCTATGCGGATTTTAATAATTCCAACATCTGCCCACATTTGCATAGAGCTACACTCTTCAAAAGTCTCCCTATTTTCTCATTTGTTCAAAAGTTAGTACAGTTGTGTCCTTAAAATTTAACATCAAGTCCATGGAGATGGTTTTAAATGGTTTTTCTGTGGCTAGATATGAATAGGGCTTTTTATTTTCAAATCTTCATTTGGAAATGGCAACCATATCCCATAACCGACTGCGAAATGACACTCGAATGGAGCAGTGTTTCATAGGAAATTCAGAAAAACTGCAAGTGTGGATTACAAAACGAGTGTCTGACATTTGCCTTGGCTCTTCAGTGAGTGTAATTCACCCAAATGGGTGGCACATGTGTGGTTTATGGCGCACTGGGAAATACTCACAGGCCTACTCTCCACAGTGGGTAACCTACCAGGGACAGAAAACAAATGCCAGGCTCTAAAGAATAAAATATTGGTGCTAAATTCTTTATGGACATTTTATTAAAGCACCAAAGAAGTCCACATTAAGGCATAAAAAGGAAAGGATTTGGGTTTACTTATACATGACATGATTTTTATCACTTTGGTCTCAATGTGGGCTAGATCTCCACTCAGTTCCTCTTTAGCTCTTATTGTGTGTGAACAGAAAAGAACACTTAGAGGGAAATGTAAAATAGAGCCTTGGCCTTGAATCCTGCCTCCACCGTTTATTGACTCTGTGGTCAGTGATTTGACTTTGTGGTGCTTCTGTTTCCCCATATGTAAAATGGCAAAGCATAGTGAAAATTGTCACCCTGTTTACTGGGAGGTTTAAATGAGATAAAACAGAAATAGTCCTAAGTATCCTGTAGGGCATTGAACAAATTTGAATGCCAATGTAGAAATTCTACTCTGAGCAGTTAACAATAGTAATGATGATCCCAGTGTCTTTCATTGCCCTGATCTAATGGCTGAAACTGATCAAATTGCTATGTGTACACCCACTTGAGATTTTTGCATGGGTTCTGGGGGTTTGAATTTGGGTTCATTGTGCAGCCCCCAGATTTGCAGTTTCTAAAGCTGGGCTCTGTAAGCACGGCAAGTGCACAACTGACCCTCCAGGGCAAATTTGCATCAGCCAAATCCTGGGATGGGAAGCCAACAGGCTCAGTTATGATGGGAGCCATTCCTGTCACACATCCCAGAATCCTCAGATGGCACAGCCAGCACAATCTACAAGGGAAGTTGGTTTGCTTGCTAAGTTACAAGATTGCTTAGTGAGCACAATCTCGGGGGACTAGGAAAGAGACCATTTGGATATCTAACGGCATTAAGCTCCAATCATAATAGGAATGTCCTTGACTATCTGCAGAACTCCGTAGCTTAAGATCTCTTCTGCCCTGAACTAAGCTCGGCTAGGCGTGCCAGATCATTTTCTCTATGACTCATTTTTTCCCTCCGTTCCACCTCTCTAATTGATGTTTTCTTCCATAGTCATTTAATGCATATTTAATCTGGCATAGAATCTCTCTTATCACACAGCATGTGCTGGCTTTTATGTTTTAACTCTAGGAAGTCAATCTTATTTCCCAAATTACCTCCAGGCAGAAGATGATGGGAAGGGCAGAGGGCACCCCTCACCACCATCCCTATTTACTGATAACGGTTACAGTGAATTTAAACACAATATCTACTTTCTCTACTAAACAAAGGGCCATTTAGAAGTTGTCTGTGTACATATTTTAAAAGTCCTACCTGCAGCATGGAGATACAGCTTAGTGGTATAGCACTTGCCTAGCCTGTGTAAAGCTCCAGGTTCGACCCGTGGCACTAAAAAATAAAAAGCCATTCCAGATATGGATTAAGGAGCTCTCTGAAACTACCATCTATCCACTGGCTTTTCTCAGCACTCTGCTTCTAACCGTGTACCCTAAGGTCACCCCAAAAGCAGGGTGTGTTCTCTCAGTAGGACCGCAGCACTGTTGATTTAAACTTCAGCTTTAAATACCCTGAACACCTGAAATGATCCTTTTAAGTTAAATTACATTCTCCTGGTTTTTCAGTGGTGTTTTTCAACTATTCCTTGTATTAATTCTTTTTGTATTGCTGTGACAAAATACCTTACAAAAGCCACTTAGGGAACGGTGGGTTTGTTTGGGCTCACAGCTGAGGATGCAGTCCATCGTGGTGGGGAAGGCATGGCATCAGGAGCCTGAGGCAGCTGGTCACATTGTCGGGAAGCACAGAGAGATGAATACTGGTATTCATTCACCTTACTTTCTCTCTCTTATTGACTCAGGGGCCCCGACTCATGGGATGGTGCTGCCCACATTCAGGGTGGGTCTTCTCCATTTAAACTTCTCGGGAAACACCTTCATAGAGACACCGAGAGATGTGTTTCCATGGTGATTCTAACTTTCGTCAAAGTTGACAGTGAAGTAACCATCACCCTGCTATTCAACTTTCCTTTGCTTGTTTTGGTATATCGTTACAGCCTACTAAACATATTAGGATATCTTTGTTTCTGACCCAGAACTGTGGAAACGTTTGAGTACATATTATAGACCGAATATCTACAAATTATTTTTTCTACGTCATCCAGGCTCTGATAAATGTGGTATAAATTCCAGCCAACGTTTCTTCTTGACCTTTTACTCGTATCCATTTGGATCTTTGTGTAAGTCATCTTTCTGGTGACCACAGAAGGATTAACACAGGATTAGTTAAAAAAAAAACTCATCTCACACTGATCAATAAACAGAGCCAGAAAGGTGCTTATTGCTCTAAAAGTAAGCACAGTAGTACACAACTCTGAAGATTATATAATCCCACCAAATGAAAATTAAATTCTAACTGCTTCATTTTATAAAATCAGATGAATATCAGTTTCTTAAGCTTTTCAAGTTGAAATATAGCTGTTCTGCAACACGAGATAGTAACAGTCTGATTATCAAAGAGACAAACATATTGAATGCCTAGCCTATATTAGGAACTTCAGGGAATGAAAACTGAAGCAGATAAAGTCTTCAACTAGGACTTAACACTCCAGTTTAAGTGGGTGGAGAAGGGCTGTGACTAGAGTATTAACTGGACTTGATAGCCCTCTGACTGCTCCTAAAACAGGGACCAGCAAGTCCCACATGTTTGGAGTACAGAACGCCTGCTTGCCTTGACCTACCTTTCAATTTTATCTAAAATATGTTTATATTCAAGTATCAGGAATGGGTGAGGTAGTTTTCATTTTTAGAAGGGACAATACAAATCTATCCAAGGCCCAGTTGGAGAAACCATGACATAGGCATGAACTTGAGAAAGAACTCCCGCCAGTTGCTCTTCTCTCCTCAGCCTGATCTGATCAGCTCTTTCTGAAACAAGGAATACTGTCTATTATAATTCAATATACATATGCTTACATATCCAAACCATAGAACCTCTGTTAGTCAAGAAGCACCCCATTCACACTGGCTTCTTCAAAAGCAGTGGTTGAACTCTTCCCTAGACCTCCCGGTCCAAAAGAGACAAACTGAAAGGTCCTTCCCAGATCCAAGTGATAGGGTTCTCTAAAAGTAAATCCTTCCTCATACTCAAGAACAGAAAGACAGTTTGCCACCTCCAGTATGATCATTGTAGTCTTGCAATAATATATATGTAATTTGTAGATTTTGCCTCCTCCAAACATCCACTGTGTCCTTAGCTCACTTGGACAATGGTATGGAGAAAGGGATGGTTAGAGAAAAGGCTACTACTATAACCCAACAAAAAGATAAGAAAATAGTATCCATGGAATAGGAAGGTGTTCTCCTTTCATTTCTGCTCCAGTGATCAAACACCTCCTCCATCAACTACAGGAAGAAAGTGCTTATTTGGCTTTTAATTCCAGGTTATAGTCTATCATCAAGGTAAAGTCAAGACAGCAACTCAAGCAGTTCCTCACATCACATCCACAGTCAAGAGCAAAGAGAAAATAAATGCATGAATTCTTGTTCACTTGTTTGCTAGGTTGCTTCTAAACATTCTTTCTCTCTTCACTCTGATACAAATCAGGGCTCAGCCCAGAAAGTGGTGCTATCTACAATGGGCTGAGTCCTCCTACAGTTATTAACAATTAAGACAATCTCCCCATGGACATGCCTACAGGCCAATCTGATCTAGATAATTCTTCATTTGAGGCTTTCTTCCAAGGTGATTTTAGGTTGTGATAAGTTGACAGTTAAAACTAACCAGCTCAGAAAGAACACTGAACAGAGAAATGTAAAAAGAAGATTTGGGAACAGTCTTGCTGTGTAGCTGAGGCTAAGCTTAAACTTGTAATCCTCCAGAGTAGCCAGAATTATAGGCATGCTCCACCATCCCCAGTTTAATATGGGAAATTATAGTGAATAAAATGTAAGTCTGAATAAAAAGTAAGTCTTGGTCATATACTAGATGTGTAGAATAAGAATGGACAGAAAGAAGAGACTGGTGCCCAGGTGTCAGGCTTGGCTGACTGAGCGAATGGAGGTACAACTTGCTACAAACAATGCAAAGTCTAGCTAAAAAGATGAACGGCCTTTGTGTTCAGTTTTCATACAGTTATAAAGTTTCTGACATCCAGCATGATAGATTTATCTGTGACTTAAATTGTGTTATCTGAACTCATCTGCACCTAATTAATAAAAAATGCATTTATAATGAGGGTTAGTAAAACTATCGGGGGAAGGTGGACAGGGAAGGGAAGGAAACCAGACAAGGACGTGATCTCAGGCAAGCTTTCTACAGACCCTAAGCTTTAACCTGAGTCCCAGGGATTCTGATAGATAAGACACATCTCACCGCTCCCGCCTGTTAAACCATGGAGGCATTTCAGATCTGTCCTGAAGAGAGAATCTCCCATGAGATGTGTTGTACATGAGCAGTTAGCTGCCGGTGCTTTTGGCATCAGCATCTAGCTGAAAGCAGATACCTCCCAGGCAGCCTCCAGCTGACAATGGAACACAAAAATCATGGAGTCACCACTTCTGAGCCTTCTCTACAAGCAATCTCTGCACTGAGCCTCCCACTGAACTTGCTGAAATGTTCTCAGAGCCACACGGGCTCTATCTGAGGCTCACTCTGCCCAGCCCTCCTTCCTTCTGCCTTTCCTCACAGGAGTCAAATTTGCCTCGTTAGTCTACAATCTTCTCTATCTACTCTTTCTCCTCTTCTTAACTTTTCAGATGATTATGCGCGATTACAGAATAATTAGGTAACTTATAATTAATTCCATCTTGGCTTATGCTTCTTGCAATATCAATATACCATATCATACAAGGGAATGAGTCTTTCACGTCCTGTACCAATGGTCACTGCCTAGGAATTGGCCATGGCACAGATGGGGGAAGTGGAGAGTATGTAAACAACCAGGAATTTACCACTTCCCATGCATTCGGGCAAAGCTGTGCCAAAAAAAAATTCAAGGCCAGACCTCTGAGAAGCAACTACAGAGTGAGAAGAGGGAGTGTGGCACACAGAAATACTAGAAAGGGATCCAACAGGGTCTACAGAGTGTAAATATTGTGAGCTACATCGAGAAGGAAGCCAGGGTCTGCACGGGTCTGGATCACAGCAGAGCAGTGTGGACTACAGACTGGAGACTCTTGGTATAGAGTGAAGGAAGATGAAGAAATAAGGTACCAAACCAAAACTATGTAGAAAGTGTTAAGAGAAGGTAGTCAACTGCCAAGCAAAGAGCCAGAAAATAATTGCACCGATAGGGCAGGCAGGAAAGCAAAGTTAGTGGAAAGAGCAAAAGCAGAGAGGCCAAAGGAAAATCAGAAAACATCATCCGAAAATGCCACGAGGAAAAGGAGACACAAAACTGAGGGAGTGGGCGACAGGGACAAACGCTTCCATGGCAAGGCTTCAAGCAAGGTATAAGTCAAATGAGTTCCGTGTGTAGCCAGGATGGAGAAAGATCCACGTAGGTGAAGGGTGAGCAGAAAATGCCGTGGAGACCCAAAGTCTCCAATGATCCTTCCAGAACGTTGTCACTGAATTAAAGGAGAGAGAGAATCCTGGGGAAGGGATTGTAGATGTTTCTCAAAGCCTTTGTGGTTAGAGGAATGCAATATGCTTGTGAGAATTCTAAACAATATCAGTGAAGTTCACGTGGGATAATGAGACATAAATTCCCTCTTGTGGAGCAGCCAACAATCCAATCAGTAGGCTACTGGTTGTACCCACGATAGCTATGCCACTACCGCACCAGCAGGCACATACTGCCTAGCATTTTGGTGCTATGGCATGCAAGGTCCAATGCCAAGCAGGTATGTTGGTGCAATTCTTCCACCATAACCTTCTGGTACTATAGAGGCCGCCAGTTAAGGAGAGAACTTTATTTCTCCATGGCCTATAATCAAAGCATGCGGTATCTTCAGCAGTAGGGCCTCACCATCTAGTTCTGACATGCGACCAACAGCAGTGACAATAACCTGTATCATTTTTGTGGGTCTCAAGGGCTTTTCTGGCCAATAGTTTATAGGGAAGTAGCCCAGCCCTGGCACTATGATTTTCACCTATCAACATTATGGCCTCTGAGAGCATCGTTTTCTACCCAAGCCGGATGCTTCCTGTACTTGAACTCTAGCTTCTATTTTAACGATCTGTTTTTTTTTTCTTTCAATCAACCCAGCCCTGGTAGCATTGCAAGGTAGATGGAAGTACTCTTGTGCCTGGTTGTCCTCAACCTAGTTCTGTAAGTCAGGTTTGTGAAATAAGCACCCCTGTCACTGCCAGTTCTCTATGGACATCAACACATAACACTGAATTGGATGAGAAGCTTGATAATTACTCACTTATATAGAGATATTGTAAAAGGCCTGTGGTAGTGTTTACACAGGACAGGGCATATTTGCATACCTCACTGATAGCCCTACATGGTCTGTATTCCAGTCCATTATGGAACAAATCGATTTATGTGCACATCCCATCATAGCATCTATCCATGGAGACCTAGATAGTATGTAGGGCATCAAAATATTTCCAGGAGCGCCAGTGTATCTAGCTATTTTCCAGCCCACATTAGCTCCCCTATAATCTAATTTCACATGAACCCAGTGAGCAGCCTCTAGTGGCACCTGAGAGCAGATGGTCCATACATGGCTAAGGGCATCTGCTTCCAGATTTTCAGGAGGACTTAATGGACTGTGGACTGCCACATGGAAAACTACCAGGGGTTCTGATTCCTGTTGAACTCTATTATATATTTCCTTCCACATCTGTTGTCCTTGAAATGGCCAGCCCAGAACTTGCCAGTTCGCTTTTTCCCACTGGGTCATCCATAAACTGAGGCCCGAATACAGCCCAGCTGTCACTACAGACTGTCACAGGTCAAGTCTCATGAGTTACTACCATCCATACGCCTTTTTAACTCGACCCGCTGACTACTTTTCTTTTTCCTTTCTCATACCACATGGTGTCTATGTTCATTTGTATTTCTTCAGCTCTCGTTCCTATTGGCTGTTCCTGATCATGCCATCCATATACCATGCATCTAAGGGGATGAGTGCTGTTCTTTCTAACACGATATCTGCCTTACCTGTTTGCTCAGCATTGAAAAGGGCAGAGTGGTTTAAAAAGACACTGGCTCTAGGGCAGACTGCATGACTTTGGTGACAGGACTTGCAGACTTCACACAGCATTGCGTGTCAGTTTGCAGGGTTTGGTTCTGTGCCATCCAGCAAGAGGCTTCACTAAAAGGACTTCGGTCCAACTCTTAATTAGACACTATATTTTGTTGGTTGGTTGGTTAGGTTTTTTACTGTTACTGGGGTGAGGCCAGTGATGAATCCACCTGTTGTAATTGCTTCATATACTGCCAGCAATTGCTGTTCTAGCATTGTGTCTAAAGCTTCTGCCCCCTTCCATGACTGAGACCAAAATCTTGTTGGAATCATCTGTTCAGGCTGTTTTTTCTTATACCCTCACTTATAGCCTTCTCAGTTTCTGGTGACATTTAGCACTAAGGGACCTAGGACAAAAAGGCACACACTGTTCAACTTGATCTGTAAGAATCTTAGCCTGTTCAAAAACCTCTTGCCCTTTTTATACTGATCCTATATGGCACCCCTCTTAATCAAGTTATACAGAGAATGGGAAACTGGGATAAGTTAAGGAATGAAAATTCACAGATATCTCAGAAGCCCCCAAGAATACCTCTAGCTCTTCTACATGCACAGACACAGCCTGTTGTAGAATTTTTTCAATAACTTTATCAGTGTCATATACATCTTCCTGGACAAACATACCCCCAAGAATTTTACAGTTATGCTTGGCCCTTGCTCCTTGTGTACATTCCTCCCCCATCCTTCTTCCTTTAGGTGTACCTATATGTCTTTTAGATCCTTTTCTAGATTTGTAAAACAGTCAGAGTTAGCATTGACATTTATGTAATGAAAACCCTTCACAGAGAGTGAGAAGTATAACAAAGCAAGGTCTTGGGTCACTATTCCATGACAAATAGTGGGACTATGACAAATAGTGGGGAGTGCTCTTAAGGTCCACTGTGGACCATTCCAAGTGGATACAAATTGGTTCTGAGATCCAGCAGCTAAGGGAGTACTGAAACTTGCATTAGTAAGGTTTAACACAGCATGGAAGGACACAATTACTCGTATCAGTTGTTCATCAAATGAGTAATTTTAGGTACAGCAGCATGGATGGAGGGTACCACCCTATTTAGCTCATTATAATCTATGGTTATTTTCTAAGATGTATACGGCTTCTTCACAGGCCATCCTGCACTGTTGAAAGAGCTTTGGGCTCTTGGTTAAATATCTTTACCTTTCTAATTCCTTGATGGTTTCTGTAATCTCATCATAACCCCCAGGCAGTCTATACGATTTGACATTCACCACTCTATTATGGGTGCACAACACAGGTTTCCATTTCATCCAGATGTGCATGACTGTGTTCTCAGTTCACACTCCGGCAAAATTCTCCAATGGTGGTATGCAGTACGTGCCCCAGCACTACATCTGCTCCCAGAATGTTCATTTGCATTGGAGAAATACAGACCATATACTCCTGGGGAGATAATTACTCATTCCTAGGACAAGCTTGTTTCCTGTCACCTGTACTGTTTTATCCCCGTAGCCATCCATTGCTTCCCATTGCCTCCGATGCTTTTAGTTGTTGCTATGAATTAAAATCCATTCACCTCCAGTATCCAGCAAAACCCAAGTACTTTGGATATTAATATTGGATCGATGAATCTGTAACTTTGCATAAGGCCTGTGGTTACTCTGTATGGTCCTCACTTGCTGGAAATCTTGGTGATACATCAGAAGAGCGACTTGGGTGGTTCCCATATCAGGACATCTGCTCTCTAGCAGGGTTAATGGAGACACCTGACCTCCCTGCTGTCCACTTCTTTCCAGCTTTTGGTGAATTGATCATCAGGCTTAAAAAACCTTTCAAAACTTCATACATTTAGTTTTGCATTCGGTTCTTCCCTAGGAACTCCAGTACATCCCAAATCTGCAAACATTTGTTTTCAAGTAACTCAAATAGGACCTATCATCTGTTTTCCCTTTCTTTCATCTCCTCCTGAGTGCTTTAGCTCCTTATGGACTTGATGTTGTATTCCAATCTAGATCATTCAGGTCTGCCAAAGCCTCTCCTAAACATCGCATCCTACCGCAAGACTCAGCAGAGCCACTAAAGCCCCCTACCAGTCCCATCGTCCCTGTTGAATTAACTTCTTTCTTTTTTATTGAATTTTTGTGTATTTCACATAGAACATCCCAATCATCTCTTTAGCCCCTTCCCCCATTGGCACTCTTCCCACCCACCCCCACTGGAATTCATACATTCTGTCATCTGTGTCAAGGTCCATTGTATCGAGCTAGTGTTCACAGATGTCTCTTACTGCAAGGTCATGCACTGGGGTCTAGTCATCCCATGCTGACTTTCTCCCCTTGAGATCAGTTCTTCATCACCCAGCAGTAATTAGCTGCCAATAATTCTTTAACTAAGATTGGGGCCTTTTGCCCATTTACACAGTCACAGTTCTGTGCTGGGGTTTTGGCTGCTTGAGTTTGCATGGATCTTCTACACGCTGACGCCATTGCTGTAGGTTCCTATGAACAAGGTTCCAGGAGCCTGTTAACTTCTTTCTTAACTCTCCTGAGAACACAGTCCTCTCAGGCCCAGTAAACTGAACATCAAACACTGCTGCACTTATTCCAGTTTCCTCGATAATACCTGTCAGTCAGTCCTCTGTTGTCTTCAGCTCCTTGATATCCATGGAGACCTCAGTTGGTGGCAACCAAATGTTCCTAATGACTAGTATAAACCAGTCCAACAGGGACTGATTTCTCGAGTTATGTCACCTTTGTCTTAAGGAGGGATGGGTAGTTATATTACTTAGTTTTTCTGTTTCTATACCACTCAGATTGGTCCCATCCACTCTCATGTCCCACAGCATCAATGGCCAGACTGTGAAAGGCTCTTGCATTGCTCGTTTAAAAGTCTTTCCCAGTTCAAGCAGTTTAGGTGCTGAGGATTCCTTGCTCATCGTCGTTTCTTCAATTGGGCCATTTTTAAGGCCCTGTGTGCATGCTGAATCATGGATTTTCCCTTCCTCTCTATTAAAGGTCAGTCCTGAGGGGTGTCTTCTATCACTTCAACCATGTTTTGTTGCTCGGTGTCCATTGTTAAGGCCTGTCCGCATGCTGAATAATGGGTTTCCCTTCTTTACTAAAGGTCAGACCTGAAGCTATCGTCCATAAGGTCTGCTGTGCTCTCTTCCTCCTCACTTTATGACTCTTCCCATGGGTTCCAAGTTTGGGGATCCTAGGAAGGGCTTTTTAGCATAGGTGTAACTTTTACTCCCTTTTCTTCTGAGCCCAACCATAAATGCTAAGTCAGCACCCCATCTCATCCTCTCTTTTATTCAATTTACCCATAAAATCAGAGGCCAACACAGAAGACGCTAGCTACATGCTTTTTTGGCATTATAATCCTCCCTTTACATCAACAAGTTCTCTCCAGGCAGGCACCCCATTCTGGCGTATTTCTTACTACATATGGCAGTGGCCAAACTCTGCAGCACCTTGCCAATCTTCTCAGCCCTCACATGTTACTCTCTCGGACTGCAAAATTTGCTATAAACCTTCAACTGTTTTCAGGGCATCCCCTTTCTCACACAGTGGACCCCATTCATCAAGCAGGCATGCCACACCATACCACATAGAGGAAGACTGCCATCCTGGGATTCTCACCACAGACACTCTGCCTTCTAATGGCTCAAACTTAGTTAACACACTTTATTAGCCACGGCAAGACCCATGCAACCACAGCCATAGCAAGAAGGCTCACTGGCACACACCATATGGAGAAGAACAATCACATCCGGATTCCCGCCATGGATGTTCCACCTTTAGATTGTTTAGTTCTATGCCCTGCTGCCCACAGTCATGGTCATGCAATCACTTCAGCCAAACTTATCTTTGGTTCTGTAGGTCCCTATTCTGGGTCCAAGTACATTGTGTGAGACTTTTTCTGGGAAGAGTTAAACAAATGTCCCCTCACTTCAGTTAGTGCATTAACAACAGACTGTAGGAATGAATGGTTCCACCAAAGTCCAATTTGGGGGAACCAATGAGTTTACTTGGGTTACTTGCAGGAGTATGGGAAACCAGTTACTTACAGGAACATAGAAAACTTAGTCAACTGTATCACACAAGCCCAGGCCAGGATGGGTGATGATTCATGGAAGTTGTGAACCTTGGAGCTTCCACACAACTTGCAGGCAGCTCAACAAGTCACAGCTGAGCTGGTCAGAGAATCTCGTCTCCTAGTAATTGCTGTTTCCACAACACTAAGGGACTTCAAAAATCTTGTAAGTTTCAGCTCTCCAGGACTTTGTAAGGTTATTCACTTCCAAAGTCTCATGGAGCCTCCCTCTTCCCTCCATCAGGGAGTATTTCAATTCTGAGGAAATCACTACACAAGACCCATTGGACAAATGAAGCAGACCTGCTTTTGGGAAGAGGGAAGCACCCTTAGAAAGTGAAAGGCATAGAACACGGAACCAGGTTTCTCACATGATCCCAGGCATACTTCTCTCCTTTCTCAGCCTCAGCTCTCCTCCCCTGAAGGGTGAAAATTAGATGTTGGTCTCACCCTTGGAAGTTAGAGTGGTCATGCTGGCCTCTGCCCAGAAGTGGCACACTTCAGCTGACCTATATATAGGAACTACCTTCTGGACTGGGAGAAGGTTGTAACTCAGGCTACCTTGTCAAGAACATTGTCTACCACCTGCTACATAAACTTCAAGTTTCCATGTGTCTCACAGATCTCATCTCACAGATGGTCACAAGGATGCATGAGATGCTGCCTGGAATGCATTTAGCACAGTGCTAGGCACCCAGTGCTTGGCACCCAGTGCTTTTCCACTGTTGATGGATAGTAACATTGCTATAGAAACTGTTACTTTTCTCATGGTGCTTAATGAATATGGTCTCATCTCATTGATAAGTGTGTATGCGTTTTACTCTTAGTCCAGATCATTCATTTGATAAAGACCCAAAAAGAGAATTGAAAACTTCACAATACAAAGAAATGATAGCTATTTAAAAAGATGAAAATGCAAATCACCCCATGTGGTTGCTGCACATTGCACATGTGTGTGTATCACATGATCATCCTGGGCCTCATAGATGTGTCCATCAAAAAGACAGAAAAAAAGCTTTGAGACAGAGAAAAAAATGAAAGTTCAAATTGGATAAAATAGATATGATGTGACAGAGGAAAAATTGATCAGCTTAATGAAGCCATTGTTTCTCCGTGAGTATTCATTAAGGTCTGAATAAAATACGTCTGTTTAAAGTATCTTATGAGACAAAAGAGCAGAATCAATTTAGGAGGCTCTAAGCACTCTGTGTCCTCTGAAGCAAGCTTGCATGACAGTTCCTCTGCCGTTGTGCTTCCAGGGATTCTATTTCCCAGGGCCTGGAGACACGCTGCTTGCTTTAATAGCATGGCTACAGGTTTGGATTTTTTAATAGAACTACAAACCATCCCCATAAAACCACAAATCAGCATCTTGGAGTTTGTATCAGTCACTTTTCTGTGCTGTGAGAGAAACACTGAAGAAGAGAAGCTAAATATAAAAGGAAGAGTTTATTTAGCTTATGGTTCTGAAGGGGTAAGGGTCCGTCACGGCGCGGAGGTGTGGGGACAGAGGTGACAGGCAGAAGTAGAAGGCAGAGGCTCACATCTTCAAGCAGGCACAGGAAGCAGAGAGGAACTGGAGATCCTGAAAGGCTTAAGCACACTCTAAGCCTGTCCCCTGATGTGCTTCCTCCAGCATGGGCATCCCTTCTAAGACCTCCCCAAACAGAGCCACCAACTGGGACAAAATGTCCAAATACTTGGAGACTATGGGAGACATTCTCATTCAAACCACCACAAAGTTTGTAGCTTGAGTTTTTTTTTTTTCTTAATTAATGCTTCCCAAGAATCATTGAGTTATGAGGGGCTTTGGGAGATCATCTGGCACAAACCTGCCTGGGACAGATGGTCATCTGTCCCTCCTGGTTCCCTGGAGCATGAGAGAGGTGGAGAGAATGAATAACAAGAAATGAAGGTGGTTGCCAGGGATAAACAAATCTTTAAACTAGTAAAGCTTCAAACTTATTCCCACCATTAAATTATTTAGTTTCTGTTTACTTAATCATTTTATGAATCCCCACCCCGCAAATATATTCTCAGGAATAAAACAGAATGTCAAAATCATAAAATATCAACCACTGTAAAACTTACATACTTGAGACTGCAGAGATGGCTCAGCAATTAAGAGAGCACTGTCTACTCTTACAGAGGACCTGGATTCAAGTTCCAGCACCATTAAGGTGGCTGATAACCATCTGTAACTCCAGTTCCAGAGAATCCAACACCCTGATCTTTCTTCCATGGGCACTGCACAACACAGGTGCACTTACATACTTGCAGGCATAACCTCATACACATAAAACAAAAATAAATAATTTTTTAAGCTACATGGTCATAAAATTCATTTTTAAATTAGATAAATTTGTGTGTGCCTATATATGTGTGAGCATGCACACGTGAGTGGATGAGTACATGCCACAGTGCACACATGGAAGTCAGAGAACAGCATGCAGGAATTGACTCTCTCCTTCCATGTGGGTTGTCAGGCTTGGCAGCGGGTGCCTTTACCTGCTGAGTCACCTTGCCATCCCCATCGTATCTCTTTTACTCAAAATACTGGGTGTCAAGAAAAGACCTAGAGTGAGTGGAGTGAACAGATACCAACTCCCTGCTGGCACAGCTGTAAATTTCCACATCTGGGAAAGCTAAGCTGGCAAGATTTATTAGGGTTCAAAATGTGCATATTCTTTGACTCCCTCTTCCCCCAAAGCCCAATTCTGAGAAAAACAGAAGAGCCAGTGTATAGAGATCTGTGTACAGGGTGGTGCATTCTGTCACTGTTTACTAGTGTGAAAAATTAAAAATGATCTACAAGCTCATCACAAGCTGAAGGCAAAGTAGCCATTCACAAGAATCAGTCAATCCTCATTACACTGGAAAGATCAATGATCTGTTGTTGGGTATGTGATAAAGTCATGGGAAACACGGTTCAATCCTCTTGACGAAAACAAACCAGAAAAGCTAAGCATTAGAGACAGCATAGCTTGGGAATTAGGAATTCTTGTGTTTAAATGTTGTATCTGCCACTCACCAGCTAGGTGACACTTGGTAGATTAATTGACTTCTCTGTGCCTCAGCTTCCTAATCTACAAAATAAAATGAATACACTTCTCTCATGGGGTGAGATAAATAACAGGATACAATATATATGTAGTCCTTAAAAAAAATACCTGGCATAACTTAAGCCCTACCTGTTATTTGCTATTGTTTTATTATTATTATATCTTACATATATGTTTATATAAGCAAAGAAGAAATATAGAATTTATAGGTAGTTACATGTAGAATTAGAGGTGAAAGCAAAGACTACAATTTTTACACAGATACCTCATTTTCATTAGAGCTATTGTAAGCAATGGGCATTACTCTTGTAATTTGGACAACTGAAATTAGAGAACCAAGAGGAAGAGATGTTTCTAGTAGTGTATCAGGTAAGTCTGGAAAGAGACACTAGCAGACTTGAATCTCTAATAGGTAAACAGTGCAGACAGTCTGACCCCAGAAGCATGCTTGCAGCAAAGACGGAGGCCATTATTTCTTCTCCCGTCTCTAAGAGGCAACGTGAAGCAGTTCCCACCATTATTGCTAACGCTGTAGCTGTTCGGTTATTGCCTCAACTATGTTAAAATGCAGTTTTGTTTCCATAAGTGCTCTAAAGACTTGACAATTTCCATTAGCACCTCTGTGGAGAAGTTGCAAAATAAAAGGAAAATCGTGTAATTATAAAAGCATTAGACCAATTTTTTCTTGTCATTTTCTATTACTTTTAGGTCTGTAAACTTTTATTTTACTAAAAAATAAAGCGTAGAGAACAATAAACACTTTATTTATGTTATGCTTTATAAAACATTACCATAAATACAGCAAAGTCATTCACGTTACATTTAACTCAAAGAGGAAAGTAAAATGTACTTTTGCTACATATTTGTATATTTGACGCACATTGGCTGTCTGTAAGCAGTTTCTTCATTGCCCAGCATCCTATCTTCCTTGGGACCTATTACAACATACTCAAGATATTATTATTATTGGGACCAATTGTATTTATTATTTTTGCAAATGTAGTTGGTGTTAACACAGTAGTAGCCAATGTTAGGAAAAGGAAAGAAAACTAACCCAGTTGTGACTAACCTTCAGGCTATGAGAAATTAGCTTTACCCTAAGGCAGTGGGGGAACTTGATGTGGTCTGGGTCCTCACTGGACTCTGCTCTGCCTAGCTGGGGAAGGGGAGCCAGGGTGCAAATATACTGACAAGACTGTCACAGTCAATAACAGGTAGCATGAAGGACCTACTAAAGACAGTACGAAGGGAAGTGACACAGGGCCATGGTGGGGCCATGGTGAGGACACAGACCACTGTCAGGGAGAAGGCTCAGAGGAAATGACGTCTGGCTTAAAATCTGAAGTCCAAAAAAGAGACTGTAACACAAAAGGGTGAGACATCACAGAGGCCCTGGAAAAAGCAAGAATAGTGGGATCATTAACATAAGCTCTAGGATTCTCTTCCAATGACAATTCTTTCTTCTGTCTTAAGAAATTATCAGTTTGGGGTAGCTAGAGAGATGACTCAGGTTAGAGCACTGGCTGCTCTTGCAGAAGACCCAGGTTCAAGTCCCAACGCCCACATGGCGGCTAACAACCATCCTTAACATCAGTTCTAGAGAATCGAATGCCCTCTTCTGGCCTCCATGGGCACTGCATAACATGGGTGCATGTTACATACATTTGGGCATAACACTCATACACATAAAATTTAAATAAATAAATATTTTAAAAGAAACAATCATTTTAGCCTAGACACAGCAGCACAGAATTGATTGGTTTGGGCCAGGAGTAATAACATGCACATTTAATCCCAGCACCCAGGAGACAAAAGCAGGTGGATCTCTGTGAGTTGGAGCCCGGCCTAGGGGGATGATCTTCATAACGAGTTCCAGACCAGCTGGGACTACATAGTGAGATCCTGTCTCAAAAAAGGAAAAAGGACAAAGGAAAAGAAATGATCAGTTTAAGAATATAATATTGATGGAGATGATGAGAGGGCTCACCAATTAAAAGTGCTTATTGCTCTTCTAGAAGACCCCAGATCAGTTCCCAATACTGTGTCAAGTGACTCACAAACACCTATATATAACTCCACCTCCAGGGAATCTGAGGCCATCTTCTGAACTCCAGGTACACACACACACACACACACACACACACACACACACACACACACACACTGCAAATAAAACAAATCATTTTTTTCAAAAAGAATCTAATCTTGGAAATGACCAATTTAAATCTAATCTTAGGCTTTGCTAAAGAAACTCAAAATATTCTAGCATACATACATTCTGGGGGAAATGTGGACATTTGATGTGAGGCACCATTTCTTTTCTCTTCATAAAGATTGTTGTCCTTTGAAATACTAACTTATAAGTGGGAAGATATTCACATGTAAATCATATAAAGATGTCAGAGAAGAGGTTGGAGGAATGGCTCAGTGTTTAGGAGTGTTTGCTGTTCTTCCAATGGGCCCAAGTTCAACTCCTAGAACCCACATTGGGTGGTTCACAGTCACCTGTAACTCCTGTTCCATGGGATCTGATGTCCTCTTCTGGCTTCTGCAGTTTCCCTCACACACACACAGAGAAAGACATACATAATGCATATAAACAAAAATACTTTAAAAAATAGCAGAGACACTTCCCTACCTAACTTTGAAAAGCCCTCTGCTCTTGACTGCATAGCTGAATGTGCAGCTGCTGTCTGCAGATGGCCTCCCACCTCTCCCCTGGCCACAGTTCAGCTCTCCTACTCCTCGAGTTCACAGTCCCTTTCCCCTTGCACCCCACCCTGCAGAGACACTTACTGGGTCACTTCCCATCTCGATTTTCTCATCTACACAATTCCATGGCTGGCCTAGATGATATCTAGGACCCCTTTCAACTCAGCATTTACAGGACAGTGCGTTGACCACAAATCCCAACTCACACTCTCAGCTCTCTGCCTCTGAGTGCACAGATGTGTGTGAGTTCTGGTACCTATGACCTGAGGACCTGGGTCTGTGTGGAGGAGAAACAGAGTCATGAGGCAGAATCGGGGGGGGGGGGGCAGTGAGCACGTGAGAAAGGGCACAGGAGGAATCTGGATGTGGGCACAGGTCCTAAGAGAATAAATGCCATTTACTGTGTCCTTGAGAAAAAAAAGCTACTTTATGACACAGATTATTATGATGTTAAGTAACAAAACGATAAATCATGTAAAGACAAAGTGCACACATTCTAAGTGGCATATTGATTTGACACCGGCAGTTAACAGTGAGCAGTGCTGACCAGCGTTACTATGACTAGCCACTCCCTGGACCCTTCATGCCATTTCCCTGACTGGGCTGCCAGTCACCTGCTCTACAGACCCTCTCAGGGGAGGGCAGTGTGGTTGTTAAGAGGATGGGATTCCAGCTTGCATCCTGACTTGACCTTTCTTTTGCTGTGTGGACTTGAGCATGTTACTTGAACTCTCTGAACCTAATATATGAAAATGCGCAATAAAACATCTGGCATACAGTAACTGCTTAATTAATGGTATTAGGTACTTTTATATTGTACTTTGATGTTAATGTCATTTATGTCTCTAAGTGTGGAACAAGAAGTTACGAATGACTTTCAGATGTCATACATCTTGGAGTAGAAGATCTTGAAGCTCATGACTGTGGGTGGGGCAACAACAGTATTAATTAAATACCGTCCACTTATCCACTGCCACCTAGTGGCTAGGCTGTATGCACGTTATTGGTCTGTTCTTTCAAGTAGAAGAACTACTTGTAAGGTCTGAGTCCCTCATGATCTGTAGCAACAGGAGGTAGGAATATCTCAGGGAGGGGGTGCTGTGTGCAGTGGGGTGGGTTCAAAACAACAGATTGATGACGATGGACTAGTTCCTTAGAGACGAATAAAAGTCTTCTAGAAAGAAGGAAGGGGAGGAATTTTTCTAGCGCAGAGATCAGCAGACCTGAGGCCTAGGCCTAGGCAGCCTGGCTGTTCACAAAGAGATCCGAAGTGTAACTGTGCAGCAGACCCTGGAGGCAGGAGTCCGATCAGATGTGATGACTTTAGACATTAAACAAAGAGAAAGGGGCACTTCGCATGATGCTTTCACAAAACTCTGAACATCCCTGAGGGTGAGTCAAGATCTCCAGAAACTGGGCTCCACAGAGTTCAACTTCTCTGGACTCACAGCCCCTCAACTCAGCTATCAGGCAGCTCATGTTTCTGATTCTTAAACCCATGTTCTTCCCACGGCCCCACAGCCAGTACCTGAACACCAGAGGGGTCGTGAGGGAGAGCGGTTCCTCCTGTATCACTTGCCTTGCCCAGGCTCCAGCACAAGGTGGCAATTCACTGAGCTGTTAATAACTATGTCACTGATGGTAACTCCTTCAGTACTCCATACAATGACATGACATTTTGTACATGGCAAAGCTCTTTGGGCTTGTGACTTTGAGCAAGTCATTCAAGCCCTCTGTGCGTGTGTCTCCTCATCTAAATTACATGCTACCTACCGCAAATGGTTTCCCTGAGGAGAAATTAAATCCTGCAGGCAAAGCCCTTAGATAGTACATCTGTAAAAGCCCCCAGAATGTTCATTATGGAGTGACTAACTTATTAGCTCCTTAATGTTTTATGAATAAAGTCGTATATCCACTTTACAGCTTAAAAAAAAAACTAATGCTTAGAAGGTTTTGTAAGCTTCCCAGTCATACAGCTCCAAGGTGACAGGAATAAGAGCCCAAGCCTAGTCATCTGCCCCCAGGGCTGCCTTGCTACACAAAGTATCTTCCGTTGTAGTGATGTGGGTCCAGAAGCCAGCCTCCTTCTTTCTAGGGACATCTTGGGACCCTTAAGAAGACATTCACAGTAAGTGACTGGGGAGGAGCCATCTCGCAAGCACACTAGCTCTCTCAAAATACACAGCAAAGAAGTGAATAGAAATATAATAGGCGTGCCCTGCATAGCAGATATGCATTTAAAGTCTACACACATTTAGAGCCAGAAACATTACATCAATCATTTGGGCTAAAATAAGCTTCAAGGCAACATCAAATCACCAAGAAAGAGATGCCAGTGACCATCTTCCAACAGAGATGGTGCTAATAAATTGGTGCAAGATACAGACCAATGACTCCCCTCAATTGCTCCAGCTCCACATGAAAGCTCAGGTCAGCCACCAGAGCACATTTACAGCCCCCTCTGGACTCAGGCTGTAATCACTTGTGTGTCCATTTCCTCTAGTCTTTATATAATTAGTCCGCAGATATTATTAGATGATGATAATGTCTGTGCACATCACACTCAGTTTACAGGCTTGTAGTTAAGGCTGTTAGTCACGCTCCATGTGACTACAACCAAATCTGTCACAGAGTCTAAACTGACCAATAAATCCATGTCAAGTGGAGAGAATAATTTAAGTGATAATAAAAGGCAACCAGTTTAGATTTTGATTTTATTGGCAGAACTTTCCCGCTGCTTGAATGTCATTTAACTCTTTGGGAAGTGGTGATGAGTGCCCAGAACCTTCTGGGCAGAGGAGTAGCAGTAGGAATCGAGGAAGATATTAACCTCCTGAAGATGAGCTAATTGTTAGATTTGATATTGAATCAATAAGTACCATCCATGGAGGAGAAGCAACTGGACAGATCTGAGAGGCACTTAGTGGTGCATTATGTAGATGCAGTTGCTATGGTGATGGGTTTGTTCTCCAGGAGACAGAAACTGGAACACAGGATACTTGGAACCAAGGATGCTATTATCTCATGAAGCCCTTTGCCTTGACTTACAGCTATGAAGCTTCTGAGACCCCAGCAAAGGCAGTTTTGGTTCCAGCAATGTCCTGGCAGAGGCAGAGGCTTGTGGACTGACTCCATGAAGCCTGGCAAATGTTTCAGCAGCAGCACCTCACTCACTTCCTCCCACAGTCGGTTACTCGAAAGAGCCACGAATTGCCTGCCAATGTGGGAAGGAGGTGGGCAGGAGCCCTGACATCAGAAAGGGCACTGTGCGAATCCAGTGCACACATCTCTGTAGTTCCTCAAGCAAATGTTATTCTAAGACATGGAATTGACATGACATTCGGCTTGCTCACCTGGCCCATTCTACAACTATGATATACAGGTGATCTGATGCTTGAAGAGCAGGGGTTAAATCTGCAAGTCTGTTAAAATGTGAACAATAGCAGATAATAATTTTGGGCTGTCCTTTAAACTTGAAATCTAATATAGCAACACAATTCATATATTTTTCAGATATTTATGCATATTAAGGTTGGAGATGGGGAAGGAAGAAGTGATGCCCTGTCCCATTCTCTCAGGATACCCTACTGCTGAAGGCTCTATTGGCTCCTTAACATATCCCCATCTCTTGGAAGCTGACATGTCCCCAGCTCCATTCCCCAGCCTGTTCTCATCTGACTCCTAGTCCAGTTTAGTCCAGCCTCACAGCTTTAACCTCCCCAACGTGCTGCCTGCCTCCAAATATGTGTGTTAGTGCTAACATCCTGTCCTAGTCCTGTGTGCAACTTCCGCTGGATGTCTACCTGGCTTATCATAAAATCTGTTCTTATAGTCTTCCCATCTCTCTAAACAATTCCAGTTTAATTACATGAACCAAAATCCATGGAGTTCTCTCAACTCTTGTACCCCACATCTAATTCAATAAAAATCCCATTGGCTATTTTTCCCAAATTACTCCATAGTTCACACCCTTAGGTATGAACCTCTCTAATTCAGTAGGTACTAGCAAACGTGCTACTGTAGCATAGATTAAGTCGGATTATATCTTTGAAAAGTGTGTGGAATCTGGACGTAATAGATGCTAATTAAGTATTAGCTGGACTGGAATCTGAATTTTGTTGGATTGAACTTAAGATAGTATTTTTTTTCTTTTTAAAATTTTATTTTGTGAGTGTATATGCCTTACGTGTGCACATATATGCATCTGTTCATGTGGGTGTGTGGGGGTGTACATGTACCTGTGTGTGCATGTTCCTGTGGAAGCCAGAGATTGATGTTGGCTTTCTACTTCCACAGCTCTCCAGCCTACAGTCTCTCACTGAACCTGGAGTTCACTTAGTGACTATACTGACTAATCAAAGAGCTGCAGGGATCTGCCTGTCTCTGCCTTCTCAGACTGGGGTAGCAGGCACATAGCACAGTACTTGCCTTTTTATATGTGTGCTGGTGATCCAAATTAACACCCTATGCTTGCATAGCAAGCACTTTACCAAGTGAGTCATCTCCCAGCCCCCAGGCACGGTATTTTCCATAGGTTACCAAGAAACCCTGTTTGTTGTTGCTCTGAGTCGACATGTCCTTGGACTTGGTTTCAGGATCCCAAAGGCTATGGCAATCCAGTTTATCATGAGACTTCCATCAGGACAGAGGCTATCCATACCTGCCACTCCACATGTGCCAGCTCCAGCCTGGCTCAGAGTCAGTGAGTAGGCAGTCACTGGAATATGACTAAACCCTCAGTACATCTAAGTGGCATGCCTTTGTCATGATTGGATTGAAGTTTACAATGCTGACGGATCTCCACGAACTACTTAACAGCATGGCATTGCTTCATGCACTGTCAGACCACATTCATTTCCAGGTGCCACCCTGAGTCTGAGAGCATCATTCACCACCACCCACTGTACACAGTCGTCAATGTCTACTTCATCAAACATTCAGTACTTCTAAAATTGTGTTAATAAGGCTGAGAATAGTGAGCTAAAAGTCTAAAAATAATATCCTTGTTAATGAGTCATAATGCCTCTTGGAGGTGCTTCATGATTTCACAAAAATGAGAAGGCTAATCGAAGAAAAGTCGTGACACATTACTGATTTCAAATGTGTGCTGTTCTGGAATTGGCAGAACAGAAAGTGACATGAATCATTCAAATAAGATGCCAGTTGTTTTTCCTCCATGCAAAAGGTAAAAGCATGAAAATGGAGGAAGGAGAGGCCTGGAAAGATGGGTTTGTGTGTTCCTGGTATCCAGCCATCTCCTTGCAGTTGAGGATTAATGCAAGTTCAAGCCACACAGGATACCACTGCGTCAGTCTGAGGGGATTATATCAAAATCTCCTGACATCACATTTAGTTCCTTCTCACCCAGGCAGCTGTTGGCGAGAGTTAAGACTGAACATTTGATGCCTGGTGAATTAGAGTCTATTTTTGAATTCAGATCTCCAAATCCTGAAGGAATGATCTCCAAGAATAAAGGTAAAAGAAAACAGCAACAAGGCCCATTCTAGGCTTATCTCCACCGTGCAAACAACCTCCACGGGACTGGATCTGAAAGGGATGCCCCAGCAGATGATGACTGTGAGCCAGCCAGTGGTTCAAGCCCACAGGACCACCTCTTCACTTTAATGTGCTTGCTTTCACCCTTAAGCTACTTCTGAAAACATAGCTATAGCATGCCAAAGAAAAGTAGTGTCTAGACCGGGTGTCGTGATACACAAGTGAAATCCCAGCACTTGGAAGGCTCAGGCAGGAATATTATGAGTGTGGGTCAGCCTGAGCTGCACAATGAGACCCTGTCACAGTAAGTAAATAAATAAATGTCTATTCCAGTTGTGCGTAGATTGCCATATACACAAATATATACAAAATCAATTTTCTATTAGAGCTATATAATGTGTTTATATTATAAACTTACAGTAAATTGTGTGTGTATGCACACATACACACACACATATGAAAATGTAAAGAAAAAAGTATAGAAAAAAAGTTAATTAGGAAAAAATTAAAAAGACAAGCCAGTTCTGGAGGCACATGCCTTTAATTCCAGCACTCAGGAGACAGAAGCAGGTGGATCTCTGTGAGACTAAGGCCAACCTGGTTTACATAGTGAGTTCCAGGCCAACTGGGGCTATAGGGAGACCCTGTCTCAACAGGAAATGAAAGAAAACCTGGGAAGTGGAAAGATGGTTCAGTGGTTAAGACAGCTCACTGCTCAGTTATGAGGAATGAGGTTTGGTCCCCAACACCTGCATCAAGCAGCTCATAACCACATGTAACTCCAATTCCAGGGAATCCAATGTCCTCTTCTGGCCTCCCGGGGCACCTGCATGTACACATACACTCAAGTAGACACATGTGCACAAACAGAAAAAATTAAAAATAAATCTTAAGTAAAAACAACCGAAGCCCCACCTGGCTTCTTTCTGAACCCACAGACCAGCTCTCCTCTTAGGAACTACCAGACCTCAGGTACCCTGAGACCTCTGAGGGCTTCGAGTTCCTGTGTAAGATGGGCATGGTAGAAGTACCTGCCTCACAGTATAAATCAGGTGACATATGTATATGTTTCACACACACACACACACACACACACACACACACACACCATGTAGAACCATGACCAGTCATTAATAGTGACTGGCATTAGCTCTTTTCTTTGTTTAGAAAGATATTTGTCTTTCAAATATTAATTCTCCACTTCAAATTGTTTTTCCAATTGGACAAGCCCTGAGACAGGAAAATAAAGCTACTTTGGTTTTTAATAGAAAGGAAATGTGTGTGTGTGTGTGTGTGTGTGTGTGTGTGTTAGTTACTTTTCTGTTGCTGTGATAAAACACAGTGATCAGGGTAACTTATAAAGAGAAGAGTTTATTTGAGTTTATGGTTCCAGGTTCCAGGGAGTTGGTCATGGAGGGGAGTCGTGGTGGCTGGAGGAGGCTGGAGCAGGAACAGAAAACTAAGCAGTCACATCTTGGAGCAGGCACAGGCAGCAGGGAGCAGCGACTGGCAATCCAGCATGGCTTAAGAGTCTCGACGCCCACCCCCAGTGATGTGCTTCCTCAGCAAGGCCACGCCTCCTAAAGTCTCCCAAAACAGCGCCACCAACTGAAGGCAAAGTGCTCAAATACTTGGAGCCAATGAGGAACATTCTTACTTACACCACCACAGTGTATGTGTGTGTGTGTGTGTGATATGTGTGTGTATCAGGTAGATACATGATCAATTATCAGACAATACATCATTTCATCATATTTTTTCAACAGTCCTCACTCACAAAAAATCAAAATTATTCATTTTAATAATGTACAATTATATGGTCTAAGGTATGCAATCAGGCATGGTGGCACACACCTTTAATCCCATTACTCAAGAGGCAAAGGCAGGCGGATATCTGTGAGATAGAGCCCAGCTTGGTCTACAGAGATAGTCCAGGCAAGCTGGGGGAGGGAGAGCAGGAGGGAGGGAAGATTGCATTTTTCCTCAATTTTGACGGACCTGATAGGTTTCCCTTACTTCTAAAATCACTTCCATAGAGTAAAAAGGCAAAGCTTAAACTGGACAATATCTCCTATTCTGTCATTTGAGCTTATCTGTTTCTTTGTGCTTAGTCCTTTCAATGGAATTTAATGGAAGCAAAGGAATCTACGAAGAACAATAAGGTAGGAACTAACTAGGAAATCTTGGTCAGAAACCTGCAGAAGGGAAGGGCATTTCATTCATTCCCTCCACTAGCAGCACCATCTGTGGCTAGGCCCAGTGCCCTTACTCCAGGGACAAAGTCACTACAAGACAATAGTACCTGGTCTATGTGGGTGGAGAGCAGGGAGCCTCTGCACCTCTGTGTATGTGCGTATATTGCTTTACCCCTAGTGTCACACATTTCTATTACTAACAATAGAACAATTCTATTCTCGTTTATTCCTTACAAATTATGGTCAGAGAGGGCTTAGAGTGATGGAAAATGCGCTAGTGCATCTCCGATGCTTTCACACAAGTGGACAGCTGTAGTTCATTTTTGCGTTCACTTCAATGGAAGAACGAAACCTTATTTAATGAAAAGCAGCATGTCGTAAATGTGTATATATTGACATTAACAAATTCAATAGAATTTCATTTGTGTTGACTGGAGGAAGCCTAGTGTCAATTAGAGAAAATGGCATTGTGGAGTTTTCTCAGGGAGGCTGTTTGTCACCTTGCCCACATCGGGGTTGCTACCAGAAAAGGTGCGTTCAGAGACCCATGGAAAGGGGTGGAAGGAGCACACTGCCTTAGAGGAACACAAGACTCTCTGGATGGGCAAAGAGAGTGGGAAGAAAGGGAGACAAGCAGGAACTAAGACTTGAGAGAGCTGAATCCTGATGGGCGACAACTTGGTGTACACGTGGCCCTCGAGGTGTGACCGCAAACCAACAGAAGAGGCCAGGCACTACGAGAAATGCCTATTTCCTATTTCCATCTCAGAACTACTGAGAGGGGGTGATCGTAGTTCTTCAGTTCTAGTGGACTGAGAGCCAACTGTGGAGCTTAACATGTTAGCTCAGCTAAGCAACTTTAGTAAAGTACAAAGAGCTGAGCTCAACCCAAACCAATTCCACCTGCAAGTGAGACACTTGCAAAAGCTCACCAGGTCATTTTAATGTAAGACCAGTTTTGAGAATCTCTTTCTTAGACTAAAAATTCAGAACATGCAATATGTCAATCACAGGGAAAAGGTTATTCTCACAAAGAGCACATTGATTAGGAATGCTCTCTAGTTTCAACCTGATGCTGTTTGTCTATAATTAACACCATCCATCTTCTAAGGGTCATAAGCAGTTGTCCATGAACTTGGCAACAACATTCCAGGACTGTTGATATCAGAATGTACTGTTTTTCCTAAATAGCAGGATGTCAACTTCCAGTTCACTCAGACTAAACCATCAAGGAGAAAGGCAGAAAAATGAGTCTGTGGTGGTTTGAGTGAGAAATGTCCCTAGTATGTTCATGAGTTTGGCACGTTGGTCCCCAGACTGAGCTGGGCTCCTCTTTCCTTTATAGTGAGAATGCTCTGAAGGAACAAGGATTTCAAATTAGTGCCCCATATAAAGCCAGAAGACACTTGGGAGGAGCTCTGGGATGACTGATTGCCAGCTGGGTTTAGCATCTCCACGGTTCCTCCCCTCCCACTACCTGCTGCTGGCCAGCCTCCTTTGCAACTGTGCAGAAATGAGAAACTCTCTCTTTCTCACCTGTATCTCCTGGGAGTTTAAGGGAGAACAGGAGGAATCAGTTTGCCTGAGAAGACAGACATGAGCAATAGAACGCCTCCATGCTCCCCAGCCAGTTCCCTTTCAAACAACTCCAATTCCAGTCAGTTAATAAGAAGCAGAAGGCAGTGATGCGCCCAGTGAAAACCTGTGAGCTGCTGTATATCATGAGGTTGTACACTGAGTAGCTCCATAAATTGCCAAGTGAATGTCATCTCATGAAGTCATACAACACGTAATTCATACACCCCTGTGTGGCAGTCCTAACAACGGTCCCAAATAGCAAAGCATAATAACACACATGTACTTTTTCTAAGGCAAAGCAGGAGTTGAAGACCTTGATATACATAATTTTCTAAAATGGTGTTAACTCTTCTTTTAAGTAATTCAAATTGTCATCTGCTCAAGAAATTTATATTCCTGGGGGACTGAAGAGACACTTTCATGATTAAGAGCAGGCAGTGCTCTTGAAGAGGACTGAATTCTGATCCCAGCACCCACATCAGGCA
Source organism: Eospalax fontanierii (assembly GCA_035773235.1). Lineage (NCBI taxonomy): Eukaryota > Metazoa > Chordata > Mammalia > Rodentia > Spalacidae > Eospalax > Eospalax fontanierii. The sequence goes on along the minus strand of CM069548.1, from coordinate 20,792,429 downwards.
GTTCATACCTTGTAACTCCAGCTCCAGAGTTTGTGACACTCTCTTCTGGACTCTGTGGGCATCTGCACACTCACCCACACCCACGGACACATAATTAAAATAAAAATAAATCCCTTTTTAAAATTATCTTTCTAAAAGAATGGATCCTTCAGGGCATGGTGGCTCACGCCTTTAGTCACAGCACTTGGGAAGCAGAGGTAGGCAAATCTTTGTGAGATCAAGGCTAGTCTGATGTATAACATGAGTTCCAGGCCAGTTTGGGCTATAGGGAAACTCTGCCTCAAGAAGACCAAAAGAAAAGAATGGAGCCTTATTTATTTGGCTATTACAAATGAGAGGGTTTATAGGTATATTTCTATATGTACATATGTTCACATAAATAGAATTTAAAAATTGAAACAGTGTAAAGAATAAAGGAATTATATATCGTGTCTCCCGACTCACCCTATGTGAATGGCCAGGGCACCCAGTGATGCAGTCAGGCTGTAGACCCACATAAATGGACATGCATACACATGAGCTACATACAGGCACATTCATGCATGGATACACATGCACACACATGCACATACACTCCTACAACAACCAAACGGAAGCATTCCAGGCTGCCTCTCACCTTACCGTGGATGCTGCACTCTGGTGGTATGGTGGCCATCCTACTTCTGTTGAATGCTGTTGTTTCAGTTTCAAAAATACTGCCTTAAGGAGAAAAGCAGAGAGGAGTCTTGTGGGGGGACCTGGATCCAAGCCAGTAAGAAGTTTTGTTGGGAAGACATTTGATAGTGGCCAAGCACCTTGCTCTGTCAGTGGGCCCTCACTAGCCTCGATTTTCATGAAGCCCTTGCAGAGACACTTGACAAAGTTATTTTAATCAAACTTGTGCTATTTTAACTGGATGGAAATTGGTTGACGTGAATCAGCAGGCCTGGGGCTGGAGAAATGACTCAATGGTTAAGAACACTGACTGTTCTTGCCAAAGACCTGGGTTCAAATCCTAGCACCCACATGACAGCTAACAACCATCCTTAACTCCAGTTCCAGGGGATCCTATGCCCTCTTCTGTCCTCTGAGGACATGACATAGGTGCGTTTTACATACATGCAGGTGTAACATTCATACACATAGAAATAAATCAAAAATTTCAAATCTGCGGGCCTCTGATGGCCCAGCTTGATAGTCCAAACAGGACTTGCCTGGAACAGCCAGAGGGGAGGAGAGATGCCATTATCTTCATCTGACCTTACACAGGGCTTCGATGGCAGAAGGGTGCAGGTCACATGCCCTGTAAGAGTGTAGCACGGGTTCTCTCTGAGGGAATTCTAAGTGTTGCCATGAGCAGGAAAGAGTGGAGGACTTCCTGAATCCAGCCCAGCCTGTTGCAGACAATTCTGAAATGTTCTTCCTTCATTTCCAACTCCTCTTCTTCTGTTGTCTAGAACTGCTTTGTGTCTTTTGTTCCCTTGGTGTCTTTAGACTTCTGAAATTAAAATGTTGTGTTTTTATCTTTTTAACCAGCAAGTGAGCATTCTGCTTGTTCCAGAATGCTAATGCTGAACTAAGGGGGAAAAGTAGATGAGACTGAGGACTGACGATTCCCTTTCCAGATGCTGTGGTCAGGGATCTCCCCTGAGGCCTTTTGCCTTGAGCTCACCCTCACTGGATGCCCAGTTCTCAGGGACTAACCCCAGTGCAGAGGCCAGAGAGGTGGGAGGAGTCAGCTGCTCCTGACCTCCAGCTCCAACCCTGGGGCCAAGTTGCTCAACTTGTGGCCTTCCATTTCATCTGGAAGACTGGGATTATAATAAGTACTTGGAGTAGTGCTGAATGGTCAGGAAGCACTGTATGGAAAACAGGAAGCAGAGGGAATCTGTCTCAGCAGAGGCGCTGGGAAGTCTCAGTCCCAGTCATTATTATTTCCTTGTCGCACACAGGATTTGACAACAGAATAGAAAATGGTGACTGCTGTTGCTGCCATTCAATGTGTGTGAGGTGCTTCCTGCTCACTTTGTTATATAAACAATATTGGACCCAGTGGCTGCGCAGTGGGAAGGTCTCCAAGAGAGGAGAGACACCTGTGAAGCGACAGCATCTGTATCATAAAGAGAAATGAACAGTTTGGAGGAAAGGTGCTGAACAAGTAGCCTCACTGCCATAAACTGTGTGTGCAGATCCTCCCTCTTCTACCAAATTATGAGACACCCCTCCCCAGTCCCCAGGTCAGAGACTGTTGCATTGTCATCAAATTCTTCCGTGGCTCTCCCTTTATTCTGGTCCATGCATATAGAGCTGTTTACCAATGCCTCGCCATGTGGGTAACTATGCATTGGACAGTTCCGCAATACTAAACTTGTGCCCAGGTTGTGCCCTGGTGCTTTATTGACGGTTGGAATAAAGAGCAAATGCAGAGGCGCTTTGCAGAGGTAACAGATAGCTGAGCTTCTGTTTGCAAGTCTGGGAGAAAGCTGTGTGAGTATCTATTCAAGTCAGACATGGTAAGGGGCACTTGGAGGACAGGGGCCTGGAACTATGGCAGGAGCCTGTGTGAGTCAGTGTTTCCTATGAGCACCTTAAGATGCATCAGGTCATGAATTCTGCATTCACTTGAGGGATGATGTCAACCAAAACTCTTGAGAAAATGAGCTAATGGAGGGAAAGTTTGTATCTGGAAAAGGGTATGCTCTGATTATAAATAAAATCTTGGTTATATAAAGGTGTCTTATGTTAGCTTACACTGAACATGGTATTAGGATGATTCAGTCTGACTGAAGATATAACTGACTGAAGAATAAACAAACTCAGGGCTGGAGAGATGGCTCCACAATTAAGAGCACTGACTACTCGTGCAAAGGACCCAGGTTCAGTTCCCAGTCATCCACATGACTGCTAACAACTGTCTGTAGTTCTAATGCCAGGGGATCCTACATACTCTTCTGGCCTCCATGGGCATTGCATACATGGGTCCACTTATTTACATACAAACAAAACATGCATACACCTAAAATAAAAATAAATAAACCAAAAACTTTTTAAAATAATAAACAACATCACCAAAAGGAAAAGATCAAATGGTTTCTGACAGCTTTTCTTCCTTCTTTCTCTTATTTTAATTTTTGGTTTCTTTGAGACAAGGTTTCACAACTATCGTCAAATTCACTGTGTGACTGGAGATATGCTTAAATTCCTCATGTTCTTGTCTCTACCTCTGGACTGCTGGGATTACAGGTGTGTGCCATCATACCTGTTTTATGTAGTGCTGTAGTTGGAACTGGGTTTCATGCATACTAGGCAAGCATGTTATCAACTAAGCTGCGTTCCTCAGCCCTCTCCTCACTAACGTTCAACATCACCAGTTAAACCTCAGAGCCTACAGGTGTATCTTGTGGCTTTTACCTTATTGCCTTTCAACCTGTCCCAGTAGAAGTGTTCTTCGTTACTGTCTGTCAGTATTTACCAATGTCTAGTCAGATTCAAATGATCCAGAAAATTCTTCACATTTAAGAGAGGTTAACCAGGGTAAGATGAGACCTCCCTTTGTTGTTCAAAACCCAAGAACTGGAGAACTGTATTCCTGCCGTGCTAAGGCACCCTTATCATTTTGTTACACAATGTTGTATTGAATCTATGTAAATTCAATAATCACTTTGGATAAGTATGTTTATTTTTTCTATGGAAAAGAATCTTCCACTAAACCCACGGAGTATCATATTTAATGAGATCTTAGATTTAAAGAAATTGAGTGTGTTATTGTTTACATCTAAGGACTTCTGCTGCCGCATCTTGCACCCAACACCTGAGTTACTGCTATGCCTCATTCTAAGCAAGTCCATCCTCCCTGGAGCCCTAGAGGGATGGGGACATGGCACATGGTGAAAGTGTGTCAGTATAAATCTTGGAAGCCAATAAAAAAATTAACTAGGTTCCGTTACTCAAAAATCCTTAAGGATTCCAAAGTTCTAGTGGCATAAGTTCCAGTCATTGCATAAGCATAGGTCACACAGGTCATGTGTATGTGCCAAAAGTGTCTGTTGTGTGGAGCCTCCAACACCATACCGGTCTTCATGTCTCCAGAAAGCCTTTCCCTATTGACATATCAGGCTGTATCTTCTGACATTCCCAGGCTTAGCCCTGTCGTGTGTTCTTAAACAATCTGTCAGTACTGTACATGCTCAGTTGGACATTCTTTCTTATGGAGAGAGAGCTAAGTACCTCAAGGGCACAGTAAAGCCACCAGATAGCTCTCAGTGTGACTGTGGGAAAAGATGGCCCCTGGGCATTTGGGCTGCTTTTCCTCATCGATTCATTTTTACAGTCATCTAGGTCACCCTTCGATGTGGTTTAGGCCTCTTCTGTGTGCAAGTAGCATCCTGCCTCGGTCTCTCAGACTCATCTTCTTCCCATTCCTGTTCAAATCATTGTATCCCATAAACCAACCCTTAAAGATTTTTAGTGTGATTAACTGACCTGTAGGAACTGTTACATAGTTCTATTTATTCTCAAGTTATTAGACCAAACTCTGAGCCAAGCTGTCAATTGTGCCCATGATCCGTCATCTATTGACATTAATTTCTCCCCAATGATCACTCTTAAATTATTGTCTTAATCCAATGAGGTCTCTATCACATGTCTTTTCTGGAACTGGAACTTTGACCTAGAAAATACTTTCAAAACCAATAGCTTCCTAAGAGAAACAGTATTAGGGGGCCGAGAGTCAAACCTGCAAAGGCCAGTTTTGAGCAGGTCCCATGTCCCAGCGGGCCCCACATACTTCCCAAGGAGAGTCAGTTCCAAAGCAGGAGAGTACTTGGTCCCAAAAGGAATGCATAGCCATATAAACTGACTCATTGACTCCATGACAATTATTCAAAATAATCTATTTTTGGCAGTTCAAGTTTGGCCAGGTCTATTCCGTAGTCAGGGATAATTGGAGTCTCGATGTCATTACAGTCTGATGTCCCATGGGACTCCAGAATTGAACTTGAGGAGTTATTGGCCATTTAGATGCTCTCAATGCTGCAGTGACAGTGTCTCCGCTCCATAGTCTGCTTTATTGTGTGTCAAAGTCACTGACATATATCATTTCTCACAGGGCTTGAGAGACGGTTAAGTGCACAAGTGTGTGTCAAGTGCATGGTGCAGTTGTTGGAACATAGTAAGCACTCGATACTATCAGCTATTGTGATTTCCTCCTTTATTTTGAAATGACATTCATCACTGTGATGACTTGGAACATCAAACCATCCTGCTGCCCTGCAAGTGTGTTCACATGAGAGCTTCTGCACACACATTACTTTAGTGAAGGAGAGGTGACTTGGAAGCAAGATAGGCTAGGGTTTGCAGTCCAGTACGGACACTTGTTCCATGAGCAGGGATTCTTTACTAGTGGTAATTGCTGCCTCCACAGCCCTGGACATGTGGCAATGTCCATTTTAGGTGTTAATGATGTGTCTCTACTGGTGTCCAGTACATAGCTGCCCATGCTACTGCTAACGATCTCATAACACTGAGGACAGCCTTTCGCCTCACGGCAGGGAGCCATCATGTATGTCGCATTGAGAGATTCCACAACATGAAAGGCTGGCAGAGGTATTGAGCTTGCTGGGCCTCAGCTTCCTCATTGCCCACAGTGAGAACCAGCACCCATCTTGCAGGGCCATTACAAACAGAATCCCTGGCATGTGGTCGACCCAGTGACACCAACAGTGGTACAGGAGTGGTGGTGGTAAGAGGTTCTTATACTGCGGGCCCCACTCACATGTGGGGAAGGGAGACATCTGCAGCAGGACTTCAGGCAGAACCGGAGGGGGAGGAAGACTGCTGCTTTGTGTATCTTTAGATATCCCAGGGCAGAACTGTTCATCTTCAGATCTGACACACAAATGTATCTCCTGACCAAGACTGAAAGACTTTAGGATTGCAGGGCAGGCTTCTTTCTGCTTGGCAAGATCCCATGTTCGCTGTGGCTGATGATAATGTGAGAGGAAACAATGCACGAACCAAAGCCACAGCCGTGCACATGTTCTGAAACACTCTCGGATAAAACCAGGACAGCAACCCCAAGGGAGAGGATGAGCGCGTCAGCTCCAGCGTAAGTCAGATCACGCTTGCTTCTCATACTCCCAACACAGGAGGAACACAGCTATGTGTCACCACAAAATCTTTCCAGATTGCTCCACCAGAAGTCAGAAAACTACCCACTAGACCTGTATGAATGGGTTTGGACTCCAGAACTTTGGGCAACACCATGTTTGAGCAACTCGTGAGGGTAATTCAGGGACAGTCCTAACCTCATTTATTAGTTGGTACAGTTTTACTGTACCAAAAATTCTCCCCAGCATTCCACAGAGAAAGAAAAGTCCTTCCTCTCTGGCATGAAAGTCTGTGCAAACAGCTATGGACTATTCATCTTCGACCTTGGCAGAAAGCTTGGGGTCATGACTAGGCAAAGAACACTGTGTTAACATTTATGGATGGAACTGGGGTATTTTTTGGCCATGGAAGGTTCTAGGAGGTTTTACCCTCCACCATCTGAAAATATTCTTCCTACACTCCCTCTATCTACAGCAATGTCTTAGAACAGCCAATTACTAGATTATGCTGCACATAAACACAGTTATTTTTGCTCAGTTCTTGAAATATCTCCTATTTAAATCATAGCTAATTACTATTTAGCAAACTAAACTCATTGAGTACTTCAGAGCTGTCTGTTTTGCTGTCAGGATGGATGCTCCAGCAGTCCCACATCATAAGGAGATTTCTCTTTACACAGAATATTATCAGGCTGGCCTGAAGAGAGAAAACGGCAGCATCACACAGTCTGGTGTGCTGGACTGAATACAAGAGAGAGCGAGCATTCATCTCTCTCTGCTTCCTGACTATAGATGCAATGTGACCACCTGCTCATGGTCTTTTCCCCATCGTGACAGACTGTATCTTCAAATCATGAGCCAAACGAATCTCTTCTTTAAGTTTCAATGAGAAAAGCAATATGGGTACACACAAAGACCTTTAGAACTGGCTCTCAAAAAGTCAAGTAAGAAGGCCCACGTGATGTAGAGGCCCATCTCTAGTTATCCCCTAAACTGCATCCCTCCCTCTGTAACAAGGGGCTGTCTCCCTGAATCCCCTGGATTCCCTTCTAATAGATGACTCAAGTACTTGGGACTCTAGAATTCCTGCTCAAATGGCCTCAGACTGCATTCCTAGCTCACAAAGTCCCTTCCGCGTTCCCTCTCCCCAGGGCTGACTGGGCCACCCGTACGCATGCTCAGAGGCTTAAGGTGGGCGCGGATATGGATGGAACCTGCATATATAGTAAGGGGTTGAAGGCATTTGCATGCATGTCCATAAAGCCCAGGGTGCAGAAATGAGAAGAGAGAGCAGTGTGGAGGCTGAGCAGACTAGTTCTTCTTCTTTGCAGCACCACGCTCAGTGGAGAGCTCCAAAGAGTGTAAGAATCCTAATTCTCTGAGCCTAATCTCTCAGATATTTATAGTTACTATAGTATATTTGTTAGAATAAATGATAGATTTTTTTTTTTTGAGACAAGGTTTCAGGTATCCAAGGCTGGCTGTGAACTCACAGCCAAAGATGACTTAGCACTTTTGATCTTCCTGCTTCCATTCTCCCAGGGAATACATGTATTTAAATGGTTGGTTGATAGCTTAATTGGAAACTTCTAAATACTTCTGTGGGTCTCTGCCTGTTCTTCTTGCTGGGGCTCCCCAGTATTAGGAAGATGGAGCAGCCAGGAGACTCTCGGGACCAGAATCCTGTTTCAGCATCTCCTGGGTGGCTCTGACTGCCAAGCCGTAGCGGATACACCTCCATCCCTATCTTCTGAGCACCGAGTGTTCTTGCTTCACACATCTGCTGTTGCTTTATGTCCAGCTTTGAGTGGACCTTTATCAGAGGCATATTTCTTCCTCTAGTTATTTTGCAAAGCTTGTGAAAGCCAGAATTGCAGTAGGAACATTTCTGGAGAAATCTTATCAGGCTTTTATGAGTGCCTCATCTCATTTGAGCCCATGGCTTGTGTGCTGTTTCCCAAGTACCCAGTGTTTTCACGATACATCAGCATTCTCACCCAAGCTTGAACTCCCTTAAATCGTCCTGCTCTCCACCCACACACAGCTCTGTTACAAAGTCCCATTTCTACATTGAAAATAATTTCTTCTAAGTGAAAGGAAAGCAGTCTGCAGAGACTGGTCCACACTAAACTATGAATGATTGCCAATCACCTTCATTTCAAGTACAATTGACTATTTCATAAAGCTCTGATTGTCCCGGCACAGTGATGCATGCCTATAATCCCAGCACTTCGGAAGTTAAGGATCTCAAGTTCAAGTTCAAGGCCAGCCAAGACTACATAATGAGACTTTGCCTCAAACAACAGCAACAACAAAAAGCTCTAATTAAATAAAATGAATAGGGATAGAGAGATGGCTCAGTGGCTAAGAGCACTGACTACTCTTGCAGAGGATCCAGGTTCAATTCCCAGCACCCACATGGCAGCTAACAACTGTCCATGACTCCAGTTCCAGAGGATCCAACGACCTCTTCTGACTTCCTTGGTCACTGCACAACATAGGTGCACTTACATATATTCAGTCAATACACTCATATACATAAAATAAAAATAAGTAAAATTAATAAAATTAATAAATTCAGCTAGGTGGCTGTTACATATATATACTGGGAGCAAGATGTAAGCATTTGTGCTTCCCATGGTAAAATATTTTACATATTTGACATCAATAATATATTTTTAAATTATAATTTACTCATAATTAAGACCAATATAGTAAAATATCCGAATAAAAGAAAGAAAGTTAATTGTAAACTTAGCTGATAATTTATTAAGCCAGTGACAAGAGTTGACAAAAATGCAGGAGATGCTTGTACAATAGTCAGTACCACCCAGAGGACTTTATTGATAAGTCCTTTAACTCCCAATTCTGTTCTAGAAGTACGAGTTTAAGATATTGTTATTAAATTCACATCATGACTATCTCTATTTTCCAAGCCTGTGCAAAGGTGATTTTAACCCCAGAGAGTTACTTTTAAACTTAGAGAAAATTTGTTGACAAACATGTGTTATGAAAGGGAGTTGGGGAAACCTGAGTGGGTTTCTAATACATCCAACACCTTTTCAAAGACAGAAGAGGATTAAGGAAGAGAATGGTTTTTATTCTCCCTACACAGGAGGGAGAGCCCTCCAGATCTGAAGGTTGTGGCATGTGGGTGGGGTAAGGTGGGTTCTCTTTGGCTTTGAAGGAAAACAAATTATATATGATGTGGTTCTACAGTTGACCTGATTTGTCCCCAATACAGCCTTCACCCCTGTAAAACAGAGAGTGTTTGCATGTGCCTAGCTAGTTGTGAGGGGCAGACAAACAGATCAGTTAATCTCTCTCTCTCACTCACTTTCTTGGGTTTGTTTTGTTTTGTTTTGTTTTGTTTTGTTTTGAGACAGGTTCTCACTGTAGCCCAGGCTGGCTTTGAACTTGCTATGTAGCTGAGGCTGGCCTTGAACTCCTGACCCTCTTACCTCCAGCTCCAAAGTGCTGGGATTAAAGGTGCGTACTGCCATTCTGGGGCTTCAACTAATCATTTCTGAGACAAATCAGAGATTTGGAGGAGTGACATCTGCACAGTCACCCAGAAATCCTCTCTAAGCCAGCTAGGGAAGGCTAATTCTTTCCAATCTCAAATTCTGTAATATAATAGAGAGGGAAGGGCTTTTTCACTGTGTTTTCCAGGTACACAAGGCTGGAGGAAGTCCAGCATATTGAAGAAAGTGTGCCTTGCTGTCCCTTTTCCCAGTTCCCAAGAGCTAGCATATTTTTCATCTGTTCACTGGTATCTGACTCTTCCTCCATCATAGCCACAACACTTGCAGCTCTGGGCCTTTGCACCTGTTGCTGCCTCCCTGGGAGTGCGCCCCCTAGAGCCTCCTTCCAACCACTACTTTCCTAGAGCTTAACAAATTCTAGCTCTTCCATGAGATCTTTTCTGCTAGTACGTTTCTTTGCTTTATTTTTCTCCTTAGCTCTTATGACCTAGGAAATGCTTCTTTACTTATCCAGTTTCTCATAGTTTTCCCAATAGAATATAAATTCTGCCTGGCTCATAGTAGGAATGCAATAGTGTTTTCAGATAAATATGTTTAAACACTCAGCATAGGCTTTGCATTGCCACCCGTTGTTAAAGTTGTTTACTATAATAGCTAACATTCTTTGGGGTTTTACACAAAATCACATGAACAGCAAGACCTCTAAAGAATTGAATTCTGGGTTCTTCTCTAAATGCTCAATATAAAAATATGTATTCTAAATTTTTATTTGTATTTTATGTCAATAAGACTGAAAATCTTACTGCTGCACATGTTTCCAGTATTAACTGCTGGAATTAAGGGTTTGCATCTCATTTATGTGTAATTTACCTAAAAGAAACTAGTAAACTAGTACTGTGCGTATCAGGATATAACCACTCACTGGTCCTCAGTGCTGGTTCCAGTTTCTGGGCACTCAAGGTTACTGTCCTTCCTGTAGTGAGTGAAGGATACGCAATGTATTCAGAAATCCTTTGCTTTGAGCCTTGCAGGGGAAGTGAGCACAGCAGCATTTTCTTGAACTCACTGAACATTTAGATTCTCAGAGGAGGAAGAGAAAAACATATGTAATGAGAAGAAAGGCGTCAGGCGACGTTTTCTTATTTTACTTTAGTGTAAAGCTGACATCATCATAACAAGATTTTTCATGGTTTCGGTGAGCTTAGCACTTTAATAAACATCCATTCTTCGTAACACACCCCTTCCGCTTCCGGTTCACAGGGACGCATTTCCCCTTCCACTTCCGGCTCACAGACTTCTGTGTCCAAGCAGTTGCCATTACAGCATGGACAAATACTTTGCACTTTAGGTTATTTTTTCTCTGTCATGACTGAAACATTACCCACATTGTCTCAGCATTTTCAAACTTACCAATCTTTGCTCCTGAATAACGTTCTGCTGAGTCATTGAGAGTCCGTAGTTCTCCAATTCAGGGAGAGCCTCGCTTCTTTGCCAACTTTCTCATCTCTTTTCATTGAACTTGTCAATGGTTGCACTTTGACAATCTTCCATTTTAGTTGGCATAACTTGGTGTTATCCCAGTCCCATTCCACATGCCTTCTCATGAGAGACTTGGCAGATGCACTGCAGGATAGTCATTCTGCAGAGGCACTGGGGAATCTCACCCTTTCGTTCTGAAGCTCTTTCCTCACCTTTCATCTAAATGACATAGCATGTTTCCAGCTGGGATGTAGCTTGATTGGTAGAGTGCTTGCTTAGAATGCAGGAGATCCTGGGTTCACTCCCCAGCATCACATAAACCAGACAGGTGGTGGTGCACACAGGGAAGATGAAGGCAAAGGTCTTGTTCAGCTTGAGATCCTTTGATCCTTTGATACCCTGTCTCAAAAAAATTTTAAATATGCTTCAAGGGTCCAGCACATGGTAACTGATAAATACTGGCCTTGTCCCTTTTCCTTTCCTATGTTAAGTAAATACCAAGTGTCTAAAGAAGACATCTCAGATTCAACAATGGCTTCCAAAAAAGCTAGGTGAGCATGAGCTGGCCCTTCAGGGAGGGCCTTGGCTAAAGAACAGGTGAATTGTCTAGTGTTGCTCCTCCAGGTATGGCCGCCTCTTTAACATTATACCACTTCCCAAGGAATCACAAGATACTCAAAGAACTATTAGCTTAGCTGGGCTTGATGGAGCATGCGTGCCCTTAATCCCAACACTCAGGAAGCAGAGGCAGGCAGATCTCTGTGAGTTTGAGTCTAGCCTGATCTGTGTAATAGGTTTGAGGGCAGCTAGAGCTACATAATAGGTGGTGGGAGGGAAAACAGTAAGTTTCTTCCTCAATTGCTCTCCACCTTATTTTTTGAGGCAGGATCTCTCACTGAACCCAGAGCCTACTGAGTCAGTTACACTGGCTGGCCTATGGGCTCTGGGGATCCACCTGTTTCAGTCTCTTCTTTCTACTTTCCTGCCTCTAGGATTACAGGCAAAAAACATTACACCCAGGTTTTTACTTGGGTTATCAAACTTGATTAGCAAGCACTTTACAGACCAGGCCATCTCCCCAACCCTCCTTAAAAATTCTTGAAAACAGATTTGTCTACACTTTTTAAGGTTTACTTTTAAAACATCATAGGAAGGCTGGAGAGAAGTATCAGTAGTTAAGAAAATGATTGGCTCTTACAGAGAACCTGAGTTCATTTCCCAGCACCCACATCAGATGGTTCACAATCATCTGTAACTCCAGCTCCAGGTGATTTGATGCCACTGATTTCCATGGCCACCTGCCACTGGCTACTTTATATATTAAAACAAAAATAATACATAGTCTGAAAGCATAAATACCTAAGTGTAATAATGATATATGCACAGCTATAACATAATGAGCTAAAGAACACTATTCATAAAGAACTAGGCCAAAAAGCAAAAGGTAGATAGGCATAATGGTGCACACCTATAATCTCAGCATTCAGGTAGCTAAGGTAGCAGGATCAGGAGAATCATGAGCTGGAGGCCAGCCTGGGCTAAATAGGGAGACATTGTCTCAAGAAAGCTAATGAAAGTAAAAAGAGGCTATATAAAATCCTATCACCATAGTTGGTAATTATGCACACTCAGTTTTAGAACTGTGATCATCTGACACACCATGACAGACAATCCAAGATCAGGAAAACCTCATTGAATCTCTGTGTATACCACTGCCCAGTGAACTGAGATACTGAGAGAGTTTATCTTTTACAAAGGCAGATATTTAAAAAGGAGCATCTCTTATGGCTGGAGAGATGGCTCAGTGATTAAGAGCACTGGCTGCTCTTGCAGAGGACCCAGGTTCAGTAAATTCCAGTTCCAGGAGATTCGATGCCCTCTTCTGACCTTCGTGGACATTGCACAACACAAGTGCACTTACATACATGCAAGCAGTACACTCATACACACAAAATCAATATCATAAATAAAATACTCTTTTAAAATGGGACATCTCCTCATGTATTGAAGAAGTTTCACCGTCTCATACAGAGAGGATGCTGACACACAAGGCCAATGCTCTGATCCACTTTTGCAGAGTCAAATTAGCAAGATGGAGAAAACAAACGAAGACTCTCTAGTATCTTCATGTACTTTATATCCAGTACTGAACATGATGAGATGAGACCTGCAGTTGGAAAGTTGTCAAAGGATAATGCTGACAACCTAATATAGTGAGGAAAAAAACTGAAAAGCAGATTTCTAAGAGCTGACTGATTTTCACAATCATTGACTACTTGGAAGCCTTACATCAGGACGGACCACGGCTGTTTTTTTACTTTTAGGGTGTGACCTTCCTCAGACATTACATTCACATTCATGTCATGCATGGTACTACTCTTGTTTTAAATATTACTGTGACTTTTTTGAATGTGTACTTGTGTATGGGGTTATGCATGTTCATATGTGTATGAGTCAAGCTCATATGTGTACAAAGGTACATATATGTGGGGGGGGGGAGCAAAAGTTTTTGTATGTGAATATGGGGAAGCCAGATGTTAAATGCTTGTCTTCCTCAATGGCCCTCCTCTTCATTTACTCAGGTGGGGTCTCTCACTGAACCCCAGGGCTCATCCCATTGGCTAATCTGGCTACCACAGCTTGCCTGGGGGATCTTTTGTCTCTTTCTCCCAAGCGCTGGATTCGAGGTGAGCACTATACCTGCCTAGCTTCTATGTGGGTGTGGAGATTCAAAGTCCGTTCCTCACGCATGTGCAGCAAGCACTGCATTCACCGTGCTATCTCTGTAATTCCTCCATTTTTGTGATTCATAGACAGGAACTTGAGCATTCCCTATTCAGTTTTCCCATCGTATGTGCCATGCTTCTTTGTCATTTTAGGTAAGCAGAAATCCATTCCCCTTTCACTCACTCACAGACCACAAATTGGGTGGAAGCAATGCTGGTGATTATGAGTGGTGTGGGAGGGTTAGAGTTAGGGTTAGGGACTTCCTGAGTACAACTAAGGCTTCTTAGTTTCAGATGAACAGTAAGTCAGGAGTTAGGATGCTGGATACTCACACTCATAAAACTTCCACTGAGTCAATGTGTCTGGATTCTTGTCTCTCAAATTCAAAGAACAGAATTCATAGACCATAGAAGGGTGCATTTTAGAAAATAATTTATTGTAGATTTATAGGGTGAGATTAAGAGAAAGAAAGAAGGCAAAACTTTTGTACAGCAGTAACAGATCCCAGAAAATGGGGTACCACTGAGATACTAGACTTATAGGACTTAAGGCATAGAGTTGTCACCAGGGTCATGCATCGGGGAATGGACCAGTCACTCCAATCAGCCTGCCTATGAGGTATCCAGCTGCTTCTGGGTTCAGTCACACCCTCACATATATTTCCTGAGTAGTGGGAAAAAGAAAGATAACAAGAAGCCAGAGCAGGAACCAGAGCCCTCTTCCGGTATTGCTGGCCTCAGGCCAGGACAGAATCAAGGACATTTCCAGTTTCTGGATGAGAATCAAGGGAGGCCCCTTTTCCTAAACTATCTGACCAGTTTCCAGCCCCCGTTCCATCAACTGGACAGCAACACCACTGTGTCTTCTCCCACCGTGCGCATAATTGTTTCCCTGGCTTCTTCAGGCCAATTCAACCTTGAGTCATTAAAAGTTCTTGGAATTTCATCAGCTGGAAAGAATGCCAACGCAGACAAGCAATGCATTAGCAGCAGGTTTCCCAAGCTGCTAATTCACGGCCAATCCACTCATCTGCATTATCTACCGGATACCAAATACAAAAACAATTTTTATTAATAACACCTTGAAATCCACTTCTAGAAGCCATGACCACATCTAATTGCAAATCTGTTCTTATGGTTTGGGGATTCTACTGAAATCCAACTTCTTCTACATGGTCTACCAAATCATCAAGTAAGCACTTATCCAAAATGTTCCACTTCCCCAATCACCAGTCATTAAGCCACAAATGAACAGGTCAGTTGCAGAATTTCAAATCCAATAGACTCATGAATTTCATATATTTGCTATTTTTTAATGGATGAAGGGGGCTGGAGAGACAACTCGGCATACCTTAGAGTCTGGTCAAAACATTAATATCACAACAGTAAGAAAATCTGACTCTCCCTCTCCCAGAATCTATCAAGATCCTTGGCTAGGGCTGGGCCTCTTGCACCATCCATGCTGGGCCTCTGTTTGACTTGGGTTTGCACAGGTCTTGTACATACTGTCATAAATGCTATGGGTTCCTATGTACAACTACCCTGTGGTGTCCAGACAACAGTTTCCTTACATTCGTCTACCACTTCTGGCTTTTACAATCTTCCTACCCCCTGTTCCACAGGAATCCTTGAGCCTTGAGAGGACAGAGTGTGATATAGGTATCCCATTTAGGACTAATCATTCCCACTCCACAGTCTCTTGTTCTTTGTGTGTTGGTCAGTTATGGGTCTTTGTGTTAGTTGCCATCCGCTGCAAGAATAACCTTCTTGGTGAGAATTAAGAGATGTACTAATCTATGGATATAACAACAAGTCATTATGAATCAGCTTAATACTATGTTTATTTAGCAGAATAATAGTAGTAAGTTCTCCCACTATGGTCTGTGACCTTGCTAGCCCCAGGTTCTTGGTCCTAATAACAGAATCAAATATGGACTCCATCTTGTGAAGTAGGCCTTAAATTGAGTTTTTTTTTATTTCTCTTGTATAGTCTTCTTCCCCCAATGAGAAATGCAGTCAAAACTACAAAGATATCAAAGGAATTCAGTTGTCAAGATTTCAACATTCTGATTAATCACTGAGGATAAGATTTTCCAAAACAGTTTCATAGTTTAAGGATTTTTTATCTTTTGAGGTCTCACCATTCAGGGTCATGGCATTCAAGATTGTATAATCCTTTGGGGGATTATAATCAGGCCAGGGAGGAACTATGTTCTTTTTTTCTAGAAGGTCCTTGAGGGTGTTACCATAGACATGACTGAAATCAGTCCCATGACCAAGCATACCACACAAAGGGTGGCATCTCAGCATGGCCTACTTGATCTAGATCCTCTGCTAACTAGGGTTTTCTATCAATGTGTTTTCATAAGATTTACTTTGGGCTCAAATTTCACAACTTACTTTCAAATCAATGTTTTTTTATATATTTCACTAGTGTCCCCTGGTGACTCTGGGAGCAGCCTTTACACGTTGGGACATTCTTAAAGACAGCAAAGGACTCAGCTGGGCTCTAAGCACACTCTTCATATGCAGTCAGTCAGTCTGTATCCTCAGACCTTCACGCACACCCTAACTTGCACTCATCAAGTCAGCATTTTCCCTGCTCTAACAGTTGAGATCTAGGTAATGGGTTGGAAACCATTCAGAGCCCTGAGCCCACTGACTTATTCAACTTAACCAGTCCTAAATTGTTCGATCTGCCCTGATTTGGCTTTCCCACACAAACCCCAATAAAGCTTCCAGCTAAGACTTCTTTCTACCACTTGATGACACTGATGCTCCCTGTGGCCAGGGAGCGTGTGGCATGACACATTCTTTTAATTTTTTCCCTAAGGTTGTCTTGTTTTATTTTTTGCATATTTTTATTGAATTTTTGCATATGTTATACACAGCTTTAATCATCTTTATACCCCATTCTGCATCAGCATGATACATTCTTTTAATGGTGTTATCCTTTTCATGTTGATAACTTGATCATGTCTCTACAAACTAACACCCTCTATCCCACTTTAAGGGCTCTGTTCCAGTTTCCTTTCTGATGCTGTCAGAAAACACTCTGACCAAAAACAGCTTAGAGGGGGTAAGAGTTTATTTCAGCTTCTAGGTTACAGTTTATCAGTGAGGGACGTCAGGGCAGGAACTCAGGGAGGAGCGTGAAGGAGAAACAATGAAAGAACTCTGGCTCACTCACAGGCTTGTGCTTTCCTAGCTTTCTTGTTTGCTATTAAATATTTTATTTAATAGTTAGACATGCATAAATGTTTGGATTCAATCTGCCCTCATTCCCTCCCCTTCCCTCCAATTCCTTTCCTGCCTCTCTCAACTTCCTCTCTCTCTCTTTCTCTCTCTCTCTCTCTCTCTCTCTCTCTCTCTCTCTCTCTCTCTCTCTGTCACACAAACACACACACACACTTTAATACCCACTGTGTCTATGGAGTACTGCCTGTGTGTGCATGGATATCCAGGGCCACTTACCTAGGGATGGTGCCACCCATAGTGGGCTGGGGTCTCCTGCATTAATAATGAGACAGTTTCCCACCTACATGTCCACAGGCCAATCTGATCTAGGAAATTCCTCAATCGAGACTCTCCTCTCAGATGACTCTGGCCTATGTCAAGTTGACAATTAAAGCTAACTAGGACAGTTTCCTTATAAGCAATCTATTGTCTCCCAGCAAACTCCAAAGTCATGTTCAAAATGCTGCTGAGTCATAATTATTCTGCACATCCTCTGAAAGTCATTCCATTATTTTATTCACTCTGTACACATTTATTTGGCTACTGCTATACACCAGGACCTCCATGACACCTTGAAAATGTAACACTGAGTAAAATGGACAAATATCCCTGGGCCTTGAGGGACTCACATTTTTGTAGACATGACCACCTCAAAGAAACACAAGTTTCACCACAGGAAGTTGCTTTCCTATTGGTTTTACATCCTTCCATAGGACTTATTAAAACTAATTCAATTAAATTCAGTACAGAAAACATAAAAAATTAATAACAGAGCTATTTAATGTCTTAATGTGAAAACCCAGAGTAAAGAATCTTTTATTTCAACAGAAACTCAAACTATCATTATAAATAATAACTTTTTTGTCTATTTCCTGTTCATGCCTTAAATTCTGTTTAGAATCAAAGACCCAAAATTTTGAAGGAAAAACCAAGTATTTATGTCTTTAATGAGTGTTAGATCACAGACCCTCTAGCGCCCCACCTCTCTCTCTGACAGAGAATTAATAAAACATTCTGTGGCCTTGCAGTCTCCTAGCCTCTCACAGCTTCAGGCCTGGCATTCTCCTTGTTGCCAAGACCCCAAACAATCTTGAATTACAGTTAGTCTTTATCAGCCTCCTTGCCTTCCAGCACATCTGCTATGTCATGTAGCATGGGGCTTGCCCAGTCCAACTCTACTCCATCCGCACCCCCACCCCAAACCCTGAAGAGTCAGACAGTCCCTTTTCCTACAGAACTGAAGGATCTGTGTCCCTTCAGGGCCCATCATAGCTGGGTGTGATGCTATCTCTCCAACTTGTTCTTCTACTTCAGAACCTCATCATGGCTATGACCATGAGCCTGCAACTCTCCTAATAAAAGTCTTATGAAGATTAATTGTTCTCAGCTTTCTTCTCTATGAACTTGCTTCATCTTTGGTAAGTTATATCAGTGAGCATACCATTAAGTTTTTCTCATGTTTTCTCCTTAAATAACTCCACAAATCTTTTAGGAAGACCTTGTCTAAATTTCTATATTTACCCATGTAAATTTACTTAGAATGTAAACCCTAGAAGGATCTTCACAAAACAGAAATATTCTACTAGTTCTCCTTTTGTTTTCCTGACCTCAGATCACTCTGAATTTGCTTTATGTCACTTTAGCTACAGCAAGCATGAATTTTCCTGCCCACTATTCAGGTATGACTTCTGGTGTCCAGTAATGACTGGCTAATCTATTCAGATCAATTCTTACACTGAAAATTACTTAAAGTGCTGAATAAAATATGTTTTAATTTTTATTTTATTAAAAACAATAAGCCAGGACATGGTGATGCATCACCAGACCAAAACCAAGAGTAACAAAACATAAGGAAGTAAATCAGGCACAAGAGGGCTGTTTCTGTTCCTACAGGCTTTACCTGTTTGGACCATGAACCTAAACTGTGGCATCACTGGATCTGTGGGGTGGGGCAATGAAATCAGATTTCAAGGCCCTTAAAAATGGCAGACTATAATAGGTGAATTAGTTACTTTTCTGTTGCTGTGGTAAGATACCATGACTGAAACAACTTATAGAAGGAAGAGTTTATTTGGGTTTACAATTCCAAAGGATTAAGACACCATCATGGCAGGGAGACATGGCAGCAAGCCACAGGCACAGTGGCTAGAACAGGAAGCTGAGAGCTCACATCTCCAAGAGCAAACAGGAAGCAGGGAGAGCAACTGGAAGTGGGACAAGGCTATGAACTCTCAAAGCGGGTCCACAGCAGTGTGCTTCCTCTCTCCCACAGACATACTTCCTAAAGATCCCATGACCCTCCCCAAACAGCACCAACAACTGACCAAGTCTTCAAAGCTTTGAGCCTATGGTGAATGCTTCTCATTCAAGCCACCCCAGTAGGAAAATACTATATTTTAGGTGGAACACAAAAGACTACCCTTCTATCACCATCAGAACGCCCACAGGAAATTGTTTTAACCCAGCATAAAATCAGGCAGAGGGGAAAAAAAAAAAGAGTCTTGACTGTGAGAGGGTACAACTGTAAGAATATCTAAAGCCCAAATGTGCAGCCCCAATTTATATTGCTGGTATGAATCTAATTTAGAGTGTTACCAAATTGAAATTGATATCACACCTAAGCCTTTCTCCAAAAGTATGTACCTTAATTTTACTAAGTCTTTAAGAATCCTCAGAAATACTTTCTCAAATGTCATGATCAGCACATACTTAAAAGATAAGGAAACACAGAGAAACAATGAGCTTGTTACAATGAGAGTTACTATGAGCAAATACCAGCAGGAAAGACAACATTGGAATTACCTCACATAGATTATCAAATGAAACCATGATTAGTATTTTTAAAGAAATTTTGGAACTTAAATTAGAGCAGAGATGATCCAGAACGCATAACAAAATTTGAAGCAATGTTTCATTCAAATGACGATATCTCTATGAATTAAAAATGAAAATAGAAATCTCTTTGTTTCTGTCTTATTTATTTTCTATTACTGTGATAAAAACACTGACCAAAACCAACTTGGGGAAGAAAGGATTTTTTTTTTTATCTTACAACTCCCAGTTCACAGTTCATTGTTGAGGAAGGCCAAGGTAGAAACTCAGGACTGGAACCTGGAGGCAGGAGCTGAAGCACAGACTATGGAGGAACACCTCTTACTGGCTTATTGGCTTGCTTCCTGGTCTGCGCCCGGCCTGCTTAGTTATACAATACAGAACAACCTTCCCAGGGGAAGCACTACCCAGCCTGGTCTACATAGTGAGTTCCAGGCCAGGTGGGGATACATAATGAGACCCTGACTCAAGAAACTAAAATTCTATACTTTACCACAGGGTTTATATGTCTCCTGTGTACTCACGGAAAAACATTATCCTTAATAAAAATTGATACCATAAATTGGCAATACAAAGATGACTCTGCTCACCACCTGAAACACTGTAGTATCTCACAGTATTACAAGTATTTTGGGTTTCTCTGAAACAGAAATTTTTCACTCAGAATAATGTAAATTCTAAGACCTCTCTTTCCTTCAAAGATAAAATCTATACATTAAAAAAAGAGCCAGTGAAATCTTCCAACTGTACATTTGGAAAGAAATTGAGGAATTATTTTTCTGCCAGCACTCTTGGATATAGACCAAGTAGATAAAATGATCAGAATGATTACCTGGATCCCAACCTACACAGAAATGAGCTACCGCTCTGGGTGTGGTGGCTCTTAATACTTTAGATGAGAGTGAAGTGTTTCAGCTAGAAACCAAAAGTCTCCAAAGACAAACTGGGAAAGGTATTAGCAATTTATGGAGACTCCTATAGTTCTGTTTGTTTATTCCACATGTGACATTAGACAGAGCCCACATTAGTTCTGTGGAATTAGCATTTATTTTCCACTCTGCACTGAAAACAAACAACAATGAAAATCCTCCTATTTCAGGAGATTTAGGTGTACAGAGAAAGATTTCCCTAAGATCAAACTTCAAAGAATAAGACTATAGAGCTTTTCCATCTTTGAGGATCTCAGAAGGTTTAGACATTGGGCTTTAGACATTGTTTCAAATAGTGAATCCATCTCTTAATAAGTCATTTTCAGAACCTCAGAGCTGAGGGCAGGTATGTGTCGAAGATTCACATTATAGTTTCCACATAAACAGCAGCTGTGTCTGTTTCAATCCTAACTTTGTGCTTTATTTAGCCTGGCCAGTAAGTTGGGCTCCTGGTGAGAACACACAGGTGAGTTCAGGCAACAGGCCTCTGTGTGAATAGACTCTCAGTAAGAACTCAAATGTCCTGTAACCATCAACTTAACCTTTATGTTTGGAATCAACAGGACCTTTCTCAGGACTGTCAAAATCCATGTAATGGAATAATACATATTTAATAAAAATTATGACCAACCATATACTTAAAAAAATCAAATGATTATATATTGAAATAATCCAAGTCCGATAGATTTAACAATAGTCCTGTCACTGATTCAAGATGTAAGTCTTCTCGTAGGCACGCTGCTAATTCCAGAAACAGTGCTGATAGGATAAATGGACATTTCACCTCAATTTGCCTTGAAATCTGATCTCTGTGGTTCACACAGCAGCTTTCAGTCCCTTCAAGCCGAGCTTCTCAATTGCTTTGCGATTCTTGATAAATTGGTTGAACGAGCTCAATGCGTCCATCACATTGGGTCTCGGTGCCTCACGGATTGCTGGGTAGCACAATTAGCCAGCTGAGTTACTTAGAAAGCTTGTCCCTGCCATGAATGGCAAGCTCCATTCCAGCTGCTCTAGGCCTTCTTGCTCTGTTTCTATGGCAGGATTTCTTCCTTAATTAAATCATTCTTTGCAGGTTCGATGTTGACTAATTAACACATCCAACAAATATCTATAGAATGCCTGACCTTATAACTGAATAGTTTGAATGTGGTCTATAAGGACCCACAGCCCAGAGAACAGTGACAGAGTCAAAGGCATCTCAGCCCTTGAAATGGCTTTGACATGACCCTGCCACGTTGTCCTCTTTCTTTTGCTTGGTTTTTCGTTGCTTTGCTTTTCGTTGGTAGTGATGGTAGTGTTTTCCTACTTTCATCTCTCTTTTCACTCAGGGTTTTGACGTGTTCAAGACACTTAAGGATGTAAGGCATCATGGAGGACTTTGGGGCTTGATCAAGTCCACAGAACCGTAAGACTTAAATTTGAACCTCTGTGACTCTAACCTGGTTAAAATGTGTTTTGTGGTCCCGGGGAGGCATAGCTAATCACTATTGATCTCATTGCTCTCAATGTCCCCGTGCTCCATCCTACCCATTTACCTGTCTTTCCCTCAAAACCAGTCAAAACTTTCAGTGAAAAGACTACTATCTATACAATCATCTAAACTGGAACTCTAGAAATAGTCTGAGATGTTTGCTGTTCACTAACCCTCTCTTATACTAAGCTCTGCTGACTTATTTGTCACTTCCGGCCTGAATTGTCACTGTATCCCCTCCACTAAGTAGTCAAATGACCTGTTTACACATTCAGATTCATCCTCCCTGTGACATTGTGATATTTTTCCCAAACATGTCACTTCGTGTCCTTACTCCCCATAGCTTTCAGAATAATGGTCAAAACACATCCTGTGTGAATTTTTAGCAACAGTTCCATCTCTGAGAGAATGGATAACATGAAGAACTTAAGGAAAGGTAAGTCTGGAGAGATAGCTCAAGGAGCACTGGTTGCTCTTGTAGAGGATCCAGGTTCGGTTCCCAGCACCCACATGGTGGCTAACAGCAATCTTTAACTCCAGTTCCAGGGTATCCACACATAAACACAAAAATAAACAAATTTTTAAAATTAAAAAAAAAAACAGCTTAAGGAAACAAATGTTTATTTAGGTTCACAGTTTCAGAAAGTTCAGTCTGTGGTCACTTGGCCCCATCCACCCGGGCAGAACAGCACAGCAGTGAGAGTGGGTCCAGAGGGAGCTGTTCACCTCCTGACAGTGAGGAGGTGGAAGGGGAACATCAGGAAAGGACCAGGGACAAAGTAGCCCCAATAATATGACTTATTCCGCCCAGGTCGAACTCCAAAGATTCTCAGAACCTCCCAAATAGCAGCACTAGCTGGAGACCAAGTGTTCAAAATGTGAGCCTGTGAGAGGGGCCATTTCATATCCAAACCACGGCATGTGTGTGTCTCCTTCTTCACAACCTAACACGTATCCATGCATTGTTTATCCTCATATAGAACACTGAAATACCTATAATTCCTGCAGGTTCAGACCTCGTTATTTCATTAGTGCTCACAATTCCTTCTTCCTGACAACCCCTTCCCCAAGAATCACAGTGAAGTTACCATTATTGATCCTTATAACTTATAATTCTGTTTACCTTGTGTCAGTCACTGTATTAAAAATTAAAACTTAGGGCTGGAAAGATGGCTTAGCGGTCAAGAGCATTTGCCGATCTTTCAGTGGAGCAGAGGTCAGTTCCCAGCACCCGTATCATCAGCTCACAACTGCCTGTAACTTCAGCTCCAGGGGATCCTGCTCTCTCCTTCTGGCCTCCTCAGACATCCACAGACACACGCACATATACACATATACACATATATGTACACATTGTGCTTCAGACTTGTGTTTTGGAATGGTCACAGTGACTATCTTTGAGAGAAACAGAAACTAACTGGAACTCATTTAGAGCCAAGGAAGGGATGGTAGTAGGTTGGACAGGCTAGCCCCAGAAGGAATAATGTAGAGACATTTTGGTCACTGTTCATGAGATGGAATTGACAGGGTTTATTGGCTTATTAGGAAAAAAACATATGAGAATGGATAGCTAGAGATAGCTCCAGATTTCTACATTTAGGTAGTTGTGAATTCTTTTCTTATAACGGGGAATTTTTGGATAGAAAAGCATTTATTATGAAAGATGATGACCTCGATTTGGGAAATGTTGATGTGAAGAGCCTTTACGACAAAAAGACTTGTCTAATATGCATTTGAGTATTTATGAATCTGGAGTGTGAAGGAAGAGAGAGAAACAAGTCTGGAAATTTGATAGTCATTATTATATAGATTGTAATTAAAGCCACAGAGATGAAAACAATCTCATTGGAGTCTGGGTCTACTGGGGCATGACCATGAATTATTTACCTCCATGTCTCTAGGCTCCAATACTGGGCCTAGAACACAGTACATGCATTGGTAATTTTATTGAATGAAAGAATGGATGAATGTGAAATGCAATCAACTTTAATTTTTAAAGCATTTTGAATGTATGATATTGAGACAAAATGTGCAATTGAATTGATATACATCACCCAAGTTTCTAGAAAAGCAGTACTGGAATCTAAATAAGAAAAAAAGTTGGGCCAAATAATAACCACTTTGAAGACAAATCAAATGCATTTCGCTTGTACAAATTAAGGCACAGCTATAGTCCAAAAATTACCAAAACAGATTGCAGAAGCTATTTTATTGTGATCATTTGTACAAAGTCTGTGATTGTGCAATTAAAATTTGATAATCATATTTGTCTATGCATAATAATTAGTAAGAGACAAAGAAATTAAAAGGGTAAAGAGAAATTTTTTTTAAAAGACAAGCAATCTTTAAGCCATTCATCTGGCGCCACACAAGCCTGCTTTCAGTGAAGGCCTGTCATGGAGTCTTGCTTCCCACTGTTCTTCTCACAGAGTTTAAATATGGGGGAGACAACAAAACTCCTCCTGTGTAATTTTGTAATTATTTTCAAAAGGAGCTCCTTGTATCTTTTTGTTCTTTTATTGAACATATCGTTTAAATGTAGGAATCCATTCTCTGGGACCAGTGTCTGCCACAGTAGTATTGAATATGGGCCCCACCATTCAAAGAACGTGTATAGTCCTCAGTAGGTCTAAGCATGGCTTTGTTCCCCTCTTCGTGTGTGTGTGTGTGTGTGTGTGTGTGTGTGTGTGTGTCTGTGTGTGTGTAGTGTGGCATATGAATGTGTTATGTAGGGCAGGGGGTACATCCACTTGTGGAGGCCAGAGAAGGACAACAGGTGTCCTGTTCTATCATTCTCCACCTTATTCTCTAGAGATAGGGTCTCTCACTAAACCTGGAGCTATGCTGGCAACCAGCAAGTCCCAGCAATCTTCTGATGTCCACCTTCACAGAGCTGGGGTTACAAACATATGTGAGCATGCCTGGATTTCTATATGAGGGCTGAGCCTTTAACTCGGGTTCTCAAGCTTGTGCAGCAAGCACTCTATCCTGCTGAGCCATTTCCTTAATCCCCCTCTTAATTAAATTATGCTTGATTCTTCCCATTCATTGTAGTACTAGAAGGTATAACTTGGAGGTTTGTTTTGATTTTTGTACATAATCCCAGTCTTTGGTGTAAAGCTGACAGATAAATCTCAAATCACAATCACTGGCTAACTGTGGAGCTAACACAGATTCACATTGCAATGAGACTTTGTGGGGAATGGAGGATTTTAGAGGAGATCTTTCAACTTGTCAGGACCTCCCTTATCTCTAAATTGAGAGACTTAGTGGGCTACTTGTAAATTCCCTTCTAGCTCTATAATTTTACAATTCTAACCTCAGGAGCATTTTATTCCATTAAACCATCTAGATTTTATTAAATTTGACTTTATATCATTATTTTATTATAGTCGTTCTCCATTAAATGCCAACAGTTGATACACTGTGTCTTCATGCGCAGTGAAGTTAAAGGCCTAGAAACAGCATTCCTTTGAGTATACGATGAAGCTAATAATGATGCTTCGAGTCTTTGGGCATTTACCATGTTCTAAACATTTGCATAGACAGGCATTTACTCAATCTCTTTTAACCTTCACAGGAAGCTTATGTAGTCAATATTAATATCCTCATCTTATAAAAGATTAAATGGAAACGTGTATATATTGATAACTTGACAGCTAGTGGACTTTTGACCCCAGGTCTGCCTGCCTCCAGAGCTTGTGTTCTTGACCCAATGTTATTATATGTCTGTTTCCTGGCTGGGTCCTGTTATGATGGGAGTGAACCCAGCAGAAGCTGGTAACACCAAGGAAGAGTACTGAATGAAGCCATCAGAGAAATTTGCCTTCAAAATACAAACTTAAGGGATGAGCAGGGAGGGGAGTAGGGCGTCGGAGAGTTGACATGTTCAATGTACAATGTGAAAGTGTCCTTATGTAAGACGGTACCGTATGCAGTGAATATGCACACTAATAAAATTAATACAGAAGAAAGAATAGGAAGGAGGGAAGGAAGGAAAGAAGGAAGAAAGGAAGGAAGGAAGGAAGGAAGGAAGGAGGAAGGGAGGGAGGGAGGGAAGGAAGGAGGAAGGGAAGGAAGGAGGGAAGGAAGGAAGAAAGGAAGGAAGGAAGGAAGGAAGGAATTCTTCTAGCTCTATAATTTTACAATTCTAACCTCAGGAGCATTTTATTCCATTAAACTATCTAGACTTTATTAAATTTGACTTTATATCATTATAAATTCTTGATCTTGAACCAGGCCTGGTGACACACTCATAATCCCAGAAGCACTTGGGATATAAAGGCAGGTGGATAAGGATAGCCTTAGCTACAGAGCAAGTTGGAGACCAGCCAAATCCAACTTTCTTCAGGACAAGTCATGTGATTTCTCCAACCAGAATCACTCAAGTATCAAACTAATGCCATCAAATAAGGAGAAATGAAACAAAAGATTAAAGATTAGCTACTCATTTAAAAACAAACTAATTGAGGGCTAGAGAGATGGATCAGCAGTTAAGAGCACTGGCTGCTCTTGCAGAGGATCCAGGTTTGATTCCCAGCACTCACATGGTGGCTAACAACCATCCATAACTCCAGTTCCAGGGGAATCTGACTCCTTCTGACCTTCTCAGGCACTTTATGACACAGGTACACTTACATACATACAGGCAATACACTCATATGCATAAAATAAAAATAAATATTTTTAAAGTAATTGACGTAATAGTGCAATTTTTCTTTTTTAATTAGTATGTTTTTATTCTTTGAGAATTTCATACATGCATACAGTGTAGTTTGATCATAATCATCTCCCTCCTCCCCAAACTCCTCCAGGAACCACTCTCCACCCTGCCACACCCCCTCCCCACTCCATATTCTTTACAACATTTTAAAATCCACAGAGTCTAAATTATGTTGCTCATGTATACGTGGGTGTGGGGTCATCCACTGGAGCATGGTTGACCTACCAGGGGACACAGCCCTAAAACCCAGGAGCTTTCAACTACCAGTAGTTCCTCAGCAAAGGGTGGGTCTTGTTAGCTCTCTGGAGTGTTGACTGACTTGATCTTGTGCGGGCCTTGTACCAACAACCACAGCAGCTATGTTGTGTGGGGAGGACTGTAATATAGAGGTTCCATTCATGAATGGGCACACCACACCTACTCTCTACATTTTGACCAGTTGTAAGTTTCTGCACTAAGCATTGTCCACTGAATAGTGCAGGTTTTAGTATTTCTCCTAAGTAAATACTTGGTTGAGAGAGTGGAAGTATGTAATGAGGGTATTCATTGCTTTGTTATTTACAAGAGAGAAATATTATGTATCCATTGCAAAAGCTGTGTTATTAAGACATAAATCAAGTCGGGAGGAGCAGTTTACACAACACAGGTATGATATGGCACAGCAATCAGAAAACCTAAATTTTAATGTAAAGGCTACTTCCTTCTATTGGATATTGGACAAATTACCCTCTCTGAAACTTGATTTCCTCATTTGCAAATGAGGATAATTAAAGTTCCCATCTCCTGCTATGAAATTAAATGTTAAACACAAGGCTGGGCAGATTAAACACACTATGAATCCTCCTAGAATGTGTACCAGACATTCTGGAATGATCACTGCTATCTAGAGAGGAGATTGCAGGGAGATTTTACCTTTCCTGATTTAAATAGACTTCCGTTGTCATTCAGCTCTAAATTTGTTATCAGTTTCATGGTAAAATATATGCATGTGTATCATTCTTAAATCCATAAACTTTATTTTTAGGGAAGCTTTCTGTTCATGGCAAAGTCAAGCCAACGGTGTAAAATCTCCACATTCCCCAAATCCCCCGTATCGCCAGTCGCATATGTCTACCCTATACTAACAGCAGTGCCCTGTTGAAACTGAGATATTTAGGTGTAAGATCGATTGACTGATTGATTGAATGATGATTGATTGATTGATTGATTGAGAGACAGGGTCTCCTCGTAGCCTCCGTTGTCCTGGAACTGACTAAACTGGCCTTGATCTCACAGTGATCTACCTATCTTTGCCTCCCAAGTGCTAGGATTAAAGGCATGCCCAGAAGGCCTGATTTTTAAACATCCAAATAAATAGGTACTTTTACCATTAATAAAGTGTTTAATTGCACACCCATCAGGGAAGGATATTTTTATGAATTTTATCTCTGAAGAATTTATAACTATGGCTGTTAGCTCAGGGGTTTAGGACCTACCTTTCATGTACCAGACTTGCTCCCCATACTGTGAAAAGTACATATATATATGTGTGTGTGTGTGTGTGTGTGTGTGTGTGTGTGTGTGTGTATTTAATTGTCCATTTTCCTACATAAACTACCAATAGTAAGTAGTTGTAGGTAGGGTTCCTTATATTTTCTTTATGATCTATCATTTTGTGTGTGTGTGTATGGTGTGTGTGTGTGCACTTGCACAAGCGCATGTGGAGGGTGTGAGTCCATCTTGAGTACCTTCCACTACTCTCCACCTTTGTTTTTTGAGACAGGATGTCTCACTGAACCTGGAGTCCTCCTCTGTTTGGCTATAAGGACTGGTCAGACAGCTCAAGGAATCCGCCTATGTTCACCTATTCAGGACTGGAATTACAGGCATGTACCACGCACCCAGGTTCTTATGTGGGTGCTGGGGATCCGAACTCAGGTCCTCGTGCTTATGCAGCAAGCACTTTCAAACTCAGCCATCTCTCCAGCCCAATTATTTTTTGTATATATTTCAAAATCTCTTATTGGAATTGTGGGTTGGTCTACTTTTTTAATTTTTTTTTTCTTATTTAAGGCCTAGAAAGATAGCTCAGTGGTTAAGAGCACTAACTGCTCTTGCAGAGGACCCATGTTCAATTCCCAGCACCCACAAAGCAGCTAACGGCCATCCATAATTCCAGTTTCAGGGGAATCTGACACCCTGTTCTGACCTCCAAGTGTGTTGCATAACATGGGTGCACTAAAAACTTGCAGGCAATATATTCACACACATAAAACAAAATAATTTAAATAAAAAGTTAAAAAAATTGTCTTACTTAGTAATAATGTTCTTAAATGAGTGTGATGATGGCACATGCCTTTAATACCAGCACTTGGGAGGCAGAGACAAGTAGATTTCTGTGAGTTCAAGGCTATTTGGTCTACATACCAAATTCTAGATGAGCCAGGGCTAATGATAAGTCCCTGCCTCAATAATAATAATAATAATAATAATAATAATAATAATAATAACAGTAATGTTCTTAACTTTTCAAGATTATATGATGGCACTCTGAGTCCTTACTGAACTTTTTTTACCTTATGTTCCATTTTATGTGATCTATTTACATAAGTTAACATAATGGAAGGACTAACAGCAAGGTTGGAAGACAGTATGACAGCCAGTACGAGAGTGGTCGGTAGTGAATGAATGAACACCAATCTAAAGTCCAAGCTCTCAAACGCATCACCTGCACACCTCAATTCATGTATCTATAAACTGGGTTTGAGGATCATTACAGTCCCTGCCCCAATTCAAATCCACACCTTTCACATGCCTGAAAGTCCTAGTTGGGAAATAAATCAGTGCTCATTTTAAATAATTCACAGACTAGGAAGAGTTTACTGACTTGTCCCACTGAAAAGGAATTGTGAAAGAACCATTTTCCGCAGAACTGAACTCCTCAGGTGGCCAACCAGGGCGATTGACCAGTCTTCCTGAGTCATCTGCAGTGCTCTGTGACTCTGGAGGAGCTGGGGATAAAGGAGAAATAAATACCCAGAGCTCCTCATTGCATTACAGGCAGAGGCAGAAGGAAATCTGTTCTCAGTTATCATTTTAGGAGTAAAGTCTGACTAAATAAAAGTGATTTACTAATTCAGTCTTCCTAATTGGTCTAGTATGGCAAGAAACTAATAATAGCCAAAATAACAATGTCTTCGTTTAATGTCTATTCCTTTGCCTTTCGTATAGATTAAGTAGCTATCTCTTTCTCCAGGAAAGTTCATAAAGCCAAGACCCAAATACCCCTGAAAAATACATCCAAAGAAGAGAGGCTCAGTGTCCACAAATGGTTCAAAGGAATGCCCCGCCTGGGACGGACACAGTTTAGAATAGCTGTGACCAGAAGATTTAATAGATTTGTCTGGCCCAGGAAACAAGAAAACTAATCCTCCTGACCATCCTCTATCTGGAGCCTAGGTCTGCTTGTTAATAATTACCTGAGCCTCTACTATGCACCAGGCACTGTTTTAGGAATTTAGGAAAACAAAATCAGAAAGACATGAGCTGCACTGAAGGAACCCTAGTCTGTATAATAGACAAACAGAGCAAATGACAAACAGAATTCATACACAGGAATTTATACACAAGGTTGAAAACAGGTAGTTCACAGGCTCTTGACCCACATGGTTGGTTTTATCTTAATAATTATTTTTTTTTATTTTTTGAATATGTGTGTCATGCTTGTATGTATGTATGTGTACCACATGGGTTCCTGGTGCCCATAGAGCCATCAGATCCCCTGAGACTGGAGTTACAGACAGTTGTAAGCTGCCATGTTGGTGCTGAGAACTGAACCTGAGTCCTCTAGAAGAGCAGCAAGTGCTCTTGACCACTGAGCCACCTCTCCAGCCTTTGATACATTTATTTTTAATCCAGGGACTTCAAATAGTACCATGAGTTTGGGGATTCCTTCAGTGAATCACCCTTCTGGCCCACATTCTAGCAACTCAGTAAGAATTAGGAAGCCCAGCTCTCCATCCCTGGGTGTGGTCTGCCACAGTCTGCACCTGCGTTCTCTGCCTGACTACTGTAGGACGGAACTCTGAGCCCTCAGTCTTATACTAAATGCTCACATACAAGATGATTTTCTGCATAAGCAGTGTTCACCTTTGCAGTACTTAGTGGCTGTGCCTTGATCCTTTCTTTTATCTAACTGCAAGATTCTAAATAAAAGAAAATTATTTTTGGAGACAAGGTCTCACATAGGCCAGGTTGATCTTAAACTTGAGGATGACCTTGAACTTCCGACCTTCCTACATCCTTCTCCTAAATGTTGGGATCTCAGGTTCATACCATGGTTTTACTCTATGCTCATGCACACTAAGCAAACAAAATCATTTTGATCAAAACCTACCCAACATTTGCTACAGACAACCCTAGATAAAAAATGATCTTGAGGTTCCCTTAGTTTTAAAAATAATATACATAAAATAAAGTATATGAAAATGGTCACAGTGAGTCAGGTCAGGTAACTCTTTTAAAAAGCACTTCCTGAACTGATGTTTGTTCACAAAGGCACAACTACATGTTTATGTTTTTGCCATCCTTTCAAAATAACCCGTCAGTGGACATGGGAAGGAAAAAACTATTTGCTGTTAACTAGAGAACATCTATAAAGTAATTGAGCAGAGAGTCCTCTCTTAAACTTGAGGTGTGTGATATAGAGTTTTCTGTATCTGAAAATGTTAGCTAGTAAGAGTGAGAAACTAAACTGAGCTCTGGAAACTTTAACAAATATACTCTGAAAATAAATGGCCCCAATTCCCTCTAGTAGGTGAGTTTCAAGGCTGGTGGTGGCTCTGACTGACATTGTCAGAAAATGAGGAAAGCATTTGAAACTGAAAGTGCAATTGCATTCATGAACTTAATTTTCCAAGGTTCAGCTATACCAACTGTATTATGCATGGCTTGTACATTTCAAAACATAAAAAAAAAATCAGTTCAATAAAAGGGTTGTTTTTCAAAACCAAGACTAGCAAGAATTTGTGATGATGACCTTTTGAAAGAAGAATATTTGTCCAATAAACACTCAAAACTATCTATCCACTTGCACTTTCATTTATAGAAATGGCAAGCCTTCCTTAAATAACTGTCAGAGTAATTGATATGTATTCCCTCATCCTCTGCATAACAGGCGGTAAAGGAGGAGACTAATATTGGTACCTCGAGCTGATTCATGGTTTTGATCTTTCGATCCAGTAACAGGAGTCCAGTGTGGAACTTTTCTCCTTGGACTGAAGCAGGAAAAAAGAATTAGACAAAAATAGGAAGATTCAAGAACCCAACTTGCAATGCCAAGCACAATTCCAGGACATTTGACTGAGTAAATAAAAAGTTGAATTCATTCGGGGCCTGGGAATATAGCTCAGGTGGTAGAAGGCTTGCCTAGCATGCACAAAGCCCTGGTTCTGATCTCCAGCACCACATAAACTGGGCATGCTGACACACCTGTAATTCTAGCACTTATCAGGCCCAGGCAGGAGGATCAGAAGTTCAAGGTTATCTCTGACTATATAACAAGTTTGAGACCAGGCTGGACTATATGGAAGATTGTCCCAAAGAATGGTTAGCAGATATTTACACTGAAAAAATTGATTTTCCAATTTGTTTTCAGTAACTGTTTACTTTCCAAAATTCTATCCTCCTTAGTATCTTAAGAACATGTGGTAGAATAAAAGTTAAATTGAAGCTTGCCAGTAACATTTACCAAATTACTCTGGAATGAAATTCACCTCAGATTTGTAGCTGGTCTACCATAGAAATTGGGGTAAATCATGTCACCCAATAAACCATAGAAGGTCCCATAGCAGAACATGCCATGAGCTTTTTGTAAAAGTGGATCCCCAATCTTGACAGCAGAGTCAACCCTGACACAGCCCTGCTTTTGATACCCTGAAGCATTTCTGAGGTCCTGCTGCCCCTCAGCATCACATAGCTCATCCACACAGCAAGCACTGGATGGCATTCACTTACATACCCAAGCTTTTATCAGGTTAGGGTAGAAAGAACAGGAGAGTCAGAGAACCTGAACTCTTTCCTATGTGTTGAACTGTGTTTGAACAAAAGCTGCTGGACTCGACCCAACTCCCTGCAGTTTGCCATTCTCCACTTGAAATCTTTATTTCCTTGCCTCTGCCTCGAGTTTTGCAATTCCTGAGTTTCCATCCTGTGTCTTTTCACTTGGGAAACTCTCACTCATCCCAACAGTAAAGCCCAGGTCTCACCTGCTCTGGGAAGTCTTTTGTGACTTCCTTTCTTGTGCCTTCTCTGTATCAAATAACCTGAATACGCTTGAGAGTACTTGCTGTGCTAACTGCTCATTTGTTCACGAAAAAGTACACGTAGCATGCTTCTCCCAGATATATGTCAGAAATTGAGCTGAGGCCCAGAAGCATGCTCAGTGAGTAAAGAATGGATTTCTTTATACCCAAAATTGTGCCAGATATTAGCTCAGTAGAAGACTGTCTTCTTCATCAACAAAAGGTATTTTGATTCCTGTGGCTCCCAGGTACATCCATTTTCAATAAAGGAAGTCAAAAAACAAATATTCTGGCATTGAGCAGTAATTTAATAAATATTTCATGAGTAAATGATTTTTTTGAATGAAAAAGCTATTTCTTGGACGAAGCAATTCTACTAGAAATTAAAATGGGAATTTCCTTCAAAGAAAATAATCTTTTCAGCACTAAAAAGATCTATCCAAAAATATTTAGGTCCTGTTCTTGAGGCTAAAAGAATCCATAGCACACTCACATATAGGCCTTAGCAGTGATACAACTGTAACAAGATGGTATCTTTAAAAATTAATTTTGTGCTTTTTCTTTTCCAACTTCCTTTTATGTGACTATATTGTTTCAAAGAAAATGGGCCTAAGAATAAAAGAGAATAAATACTACCTCCTCAGCTTTGTGACTGTGAACCAGGCTTTTAAAAGCTGAGGAGGCCCCATAAAGCTGAAAGAAAGTAGATGAGAACCAAGTCACCAACCTGCACCCCTCCCAAGGAGGACATGCAGGCACAGAGGCTTGTAGGTGAAGGATGGAGAGGAGACGGCCTGCACTAGGTACCCCAGGAAAGAGGCTTGATGTAGGTAGAGTTCAATGTCAGAAGACCATCCCGATCGCTGGAGTTCAGTGCAATGGGAAGGCTAGGATCACTAGTTTTGATTTGAAAAAGCACACCACGCAGCACGTATGGTCACACCATGCAGCACGTGTGGTCACAACACACAGCACGTGTGGTCACAACACGCAGCACGTGTGGTCACAACACGCAGCAGAACACGTGTGGTCACAACACGCAGCAGAACACGTGTGGTCACAACACGCAGCACGTGTGGTCACACCACGCAGCAGAACATGTGTGGTCACACCACGCAGCACGTGTGGTCACACCACGCAGCACATGTGGTCACAACACAGAACACGTGTGGTCACAACACGCAGCACGTGTGGTCACACCACGCAGCACGTGTGGTCACACCATGCAGCACGTGTGGTCACAACACAGAGCACATGTGGTCACACCACGCAGCACGTGTGGTCACACTACGCAGCACGTGTGGTCACACCACGCAGCACGTGTGGTCACAACACAGAGCACGTGTGGTCACAACACAGAGCACGTGTGGTCACACCATGCTGCACGTGTGGTCACAACACGCAGCACGTGTGGTCACAACACGCAGCACTTGTGGTCACAACACGCAGCACGTGTGGTCACACCACGCAGCACATGTGGTCAAAACACACAGCATGTGAAGTCGCTGTGGTCATGCCTCCTAGCAGCTGGTGCTCTCATACCACCTGGGGCTTGTCCAACCGAAGCACATTTTCTTGTACCCCAATACTCTGAAGTCTAACCCATAGAGCTTAGTTGTCCAGGATACCCTTAAGTCTCCTACCAGCCTCTTAAACAGGATTAAGGGTCCTTGGCTTCCAAGGGATGTAGTTAAGTGACAACATGTTTATCCAGCATGTGTAAAACCTTGAGTTCAATCTCCAGTGAAGAAAAAATATCCTTAACTTCCAGTGTGGCTAAGGGAATAGAACAGTATAGAAGAGAGGGCGTGGGTGCTTGGGAACATTGTACAGTAATCAAATTATCCCCATTAAACATCTTCTAAAACGCAAGTTAGCGTGTCTGCAAACTCAGTATGTATCAGTAGTGAGAGTTAACATAATCTTAGTTGAAAATATGATAAATCTGGCCAGACTAAGCCTAAGTTCCAAATGTTTTCTCTGAGATCTGAACATTGGGAACACATTTAAAAGAATGTAGACAATTGGGACTTCAGAGATGGCTCAGTGGTTAAGAGCACTGGCTCCAGGTTCAATTCCCAGCACTCACATGGCAGCTAACAACCATCCTTAACTCCAGGATCCAAGGGATCCAATACCCTCTTTTGACCTCCATCGCTCAGGTGGCAGAGGCAAGCAGATCTCTGTGAGATCAAGGCCAGCCTGATCTACATAGCAAGTTCCAGGCCAGTTGAAGCTACAGGGAAATCCTGTCTCAAAAAACAAAAACCAAACAAAACTATACATACACATACAGACACACACACACACACACACACACACACACACACACACACACCATTGACAATATGGCATAATCTTTAAAGAATCTTTAAAGGATAGAATTCCAGCTGGGCATGGTGGCATATACCTTTAATCCTAGCACTCAGAAGGCAGAGGCAGGCAAATCTCTGTGAGTTCAAGGCCAGCCTGATCTAAATAGCAAGTTCCAGGCCAGCTGAGGCAACATGGATTGCCTTTTCAAAAAGACACACACACACACACACACATTTACACGAAGATAGAAATCCATTATCTCCTTATTCTTAGCTGTAGGTCCTTGGGTTATAAGTTACTTCAACCTAAGAGTACTTATCAGTAAAATTAAGACAAGTGAGGTAATAGATATAAAATGATCAAAGCCAAATATATAGTGTTTCTTAATCTCTGGCTCTAATCCCTACAAGGAAGTGGTATGATGTGGAAGTGCCTAAACGCAGACTGCAGGTTCCGGGAGGCTGAGTGTACCAGCATCAAGGCTAGGACACCAAGTTATTCATGTTGGGAGTGCAAACTTGGCATAAAATTCCATGACTCTTCATCCTTCTTTGAGTCTAATTAAATCTTACTCCTACACAGATCAAGAAGTTTTGTCCAGGATCAAAGAATTTCTCTATATCAGGAAGCTTAATCTTAATTATTATTGGATTCCTGAATTCTCTCTAATCTTCAGTCTATCAAAGTCATTACTGATAAATTTATTGTCCAAGAGATAGGTTGGTGATTAACAGCACATACTGTTCTTCCAGATGACCCAAGTGCAGTTCTCAGCACACACATCCCCAAGGAGCTCACATCTGTCTGTAACTCCAGTTCCAGGGGATACAACTCCCTCTTCTGGACTCCATGGACACCTGCACTCACACATGCACATCATTTCCACACACACACACACACATACACACACACATTTTTAAAAATTCATTATCCAACATAGTTTTGTGCTTAATGTAGGAACTCAGCTTGCCAAGGTCTATGTACTTTTCTTCATCTGGAGCACTCTACCATCTCTAATCCCCCTCTTCTTCCTCCTCCTCCTCCTCTTCCTCCTCTCTCACCTTTTCCTTCTTTATCTCTCCTCTTCCCTCCCATCCTTTCTTCTTCCTCAAAGCATCCCTGTGTCTCCCCATCTTCCAGAATGGAAGTGTCTTTGAATGGTTGAAGCTAGAGCACTACCTCACTCAAAGTGAGCCTGGATTCTACTAAAGCTGTAGAGCCAGAGGACACAAAGGCTTTGTCCAACTGGTACAGGGGAGCTATGAAAGCACAAAGAAAAAAATTACAAAACAGAGGGCTGGAGAGATGGCTCGGTGGTTAAGAGCACTGATTGTTCTTGCAGAGGACCTGGGTTTGGTTCCCAGCACACACATGGTAGTTAACAACTGTCCATAACTCCAGTTCCAGGGGATCCCATGCCTTCCTGTGACTTCCATGGGGACTGTACAACACAATACAGATGCACTTACACACATGCAGGCAATATACTCATATACATAAAATAAAAATAATAAACAAAATATATTTTCAAAGTACAAAATAATAGTTCAATAAATAAGCTACACATTCTTTCCAAATATAGGTGAATGTGGGGAGACAAAGAGGTCTTACATGCAGGATGAGTCTCCAGATAGGACATGTCAGATAAAAGTCTAGATTGCAGGTCTTCCTGGAGTCAATCTCAAATTACCTAATGTAGCATTTGGAGTTTGATTATTGTTCAAGAAGAAGATAAAGAATATCAGACAGAAAAAAAAAGAATAAGAAAATGAACACAAATAGTGATTACATAGAGAGATGGAAATATGCATGAATAAAATTGCAGAGTTTCAAATCACAGGTGGAGAAAGACTACGGTCCAATCAGTTCTTAAAGTTGCTTCATCAGTGAGATCTTGGCAAAGAAAGATGGACACTCACAGATTTTGGTGTGTGGAGGTTTCATGAACCTCCACACATTACAGAGGCATGGCAGGGTGAAGATCACTGGCGTAGAACAGTGAGGGTGAGATACCCAGGAGCAAACAATAGGGAGCTGTTCTCATCCCTGCAGCTGAAAAAGACTACACCAAGCTACCAAAGCCTTGACAAACACTCAAGCCACAGAAGTAGGATCACTTAACTAGGTCCAAGCTTTGAACACTGCTCATGTAGCCAACACTAGAACAATGATGAGGAACTGGGAGAAGGGGATGCACAGAAGGAGACATCAACATGCTCCTCTTCTCCCACTCCCTTGTTTTGCTAGTGCCTCCAAGATCTGGACTGAGTTAGAAGCCAAAAAACAAGGAAGCCTGGGTAATGTGGTCCCCAGAGGCTAGCCTCCTTAAAAACAGGTAGGTTGGAAAAGAAAAGATAATGGCTCAAAGTAGGAAACAGGAGTAGAAGTTTATAATTACCTGTGACAAACATTCCTGCTATCAAAAGAAATTAGTTCATCCTTGAAACGAAAGATCAAGGTCATTTCATAAAGGAAAGACAAGTGGTCATCACAGGGAAATGAAGGGATGGGGCAGGAGGGGAAGACACCGGGAAATAGTCTTTATCTTGACTGTGTCAATGTTGATACCCTAGTTCTGATGTTACACTGTTGTGGTTTGGATGTGAAATGTCCCCCATAGCTCATATGTTTGAACACTTGGTCCCTGGATGGTGTCACTATTTTAGGGGGTTGTAGATCCTTTAAAAGGTGGAGCTCTGCTGGTAGAAGTGGGTGACTGGAGGTGAATATTGAGGTTGTATAGCACACCCCCACTTCCTGTCCAATCTCTGTTTCCTGATTGTGGAGACAGTGTGTATTAGGCACTTTTCGGCTGCTCTGATAGAAACACTGACCAAGGGAACTTATAAAGGGAAGAGTTTATTTAGCTTAGGGCTCCAAAGGGACAAGAGTCCATCATGGCGGGAGGCATGGCAGCAAATGAGACTAAAGCAGACACAGAAGTTAAGTTCACAAGCAAGCAAAGGAAGCAGAAAGTGACTGAACTCTCTGAGTCCACTCTCCAGTGATGTGCTTCCTCCAGCATGGCCATACTGGGGCCAAAGTAGTGCCACTAACTGGGGACAAAATGTTCAAATACTTAGAGCCCCTAGGGGACATTGTCATTCAAACCACCACACAGTGGGACCAGGTGCACCATGCTCCTGCTATCATAATGGACTATGTCCCTAATTAAACAGTGAGCCAAAATATGGCCTCTCTTCCATAAGTTACTTCTGTCAGGCATTTTGTCACAGCAACCAGAAAAGTAACTAATACATGTGCTAAAGTACTATCATTTTGCAAGTACTATGTTTGAATAAAAGGCACAAGATCCCTCATATTATTCTTAAAACAGTGTGTGAATCATAATTATCTCAAAATAAAGTGCTTAATTAAAAAAAAACAGGTTAGCTTAAGATCAGATGCCAAATGCTTTTGGTTTTATTACATCATAAGCACTCTAATTATTTGCTCCTCAGAACCCAGTGATTTCCATCCATTTATACAGAAATCTATAGCTCCGGGGAGTTTTACTCAGTGGTAATCACTGAACAAATTAGTTTTTGCTGAATGTTTCTTGAACTTCAACTTGACCACATCTACAGAATATTTGTTAGATTGAAATATCCCAAACATAACCATGAACAAGCGTGATCTGCTGGGAAAGGGAAGGAAATTCCTGCCTGAGGACATAAAGGCAGAGAGAATGAGGAACAAATGTCCATTAGTGATCAGAACAGGAATAGAGCAGTGAGAGCTGTTGGTTTAAATATGTATTCATTATCTATCTTGTTACAGGAAGATTAGTTCTGGATATGGCAGGTGTGTGGTCCAATAATCATCTCACACCTGTCAGAATGGCTTATCAAGAAATGAAAAGAAAGTGTTGGCAATGGCGTAAAGAAAAGGAACCCTTGTATGCTGTTGGTAGAGATGTAAATTAGTACAACCATTTGGAAAGACAATATGGCGGTTCCTCAGAAAAACTAAAAGTAGAACTACCCTAGACTCCAGCCCCAAGCAGATATATCTCCAAAGAGAATAAAGTATGTTGAAGAGATGTGTGTACTCCCAAGTACCCTGCAGCATCCTTGTAATAGCTGGAATCTGAAATTGACCTAAAAGCCCATCAACAAATGAGTGGGTTTTTAAAAAGATTTATTTATTGTTATTTTATGTGTGTGTGTGCGTGCTTGCCCATATATATGTGCACCACCTGTGTGCCTGGTGCTCAAGGAGGCCAGAATAAAGCATCATATCCCCCAGAACTAGAGTTCCAGACAGTTATGAGACACTTGGAACAG
Source organism: Eospalax fontanierii (assembly GCA_035773235.1). NCBI lineage: Eukaryota > Metazoa > Chordata > Mammalia > Rodentia > Spalacidae > Eospalax > Eospalax fontanierii. The sequence continues at coordinate 20,752,575 of CM069548.1, read as the reverse complement.
GTGCTAGGAATGGAACCTGGGTCCTCTGACAGAGCAGTAAGAACTCTTAACTGCTGAACCATCTCTCCAGCCCCAAATGAGTGGATCTTTAAAAATGTGGTATAAATTCACATTGGCATAGTAGTCAGCTTCTTAAACGAGTACTTGCCCCAGTGTGGTTGCATGCAGAGGACACTGTGCTAAGTGAAATCAGTCTTATAGAGAAAGACAAGATGGAATCTGTAAGTGTGAGGTCTTAGAATTAGAAAAAAAGAATAATTGTCACTCAAATAGGGGGTGGGCATGAGCAGAAAGGGCAAAAGTTGGTTACAAAGTGTCAGACGGGAAGAAAAAGTTCTGGTGATGTGTTGCATAGCAAGGAGGCTCTAGTTAATAATAACGCATAGCCTATTTCAAAATTGCTAAAAGAATGGATTTTATTGTTTTTAAAGATTTATTTGTTTTTATTTTATGGGTATGTGTGTTTTGCCTGCGTATGTGAGCACTGTGAAGGCCAGATGAGGGAGTCAGATCCCCTGGAACTGGGATTATACAGTTGTGTGGTACCATATGGGTGCTGGGAACTAAACCTGGGTCTTCTGTAAGAGCAGCTGGGACTATTAACTACTGAGTCATTGCTTCAGCCCTAAAGAAAGGATTTTAAATGTTGTTACCACAAAGAAAGGAGAAGTATATAAAGTGACAGATATGCTGATTAGCCTGATTTGTTTGGTCTACAATGAATATATGTTAAAACTCTCTATTGTCCCCTATAAATATGTAAAATCATCATTTTGTCAATTAAAAATAAAAATGAAGGATGTGGATATAGCTTTGTGTGGAATGCTTATCTATGACCCACAAGACCCTGAGTTAGATCCCTCCCACTGCAAGTGAATGAACGGGTGAATCAATAAAATCAATGAATGAATATTAAGAGCTGTGGATATAGCTCGGTAGTAGATTGTTTGCCTATCATACATTAAGCCCTGGAGCCCTGTGTTTGATCCTCAGCACCTCTTAAACCCAGTATGAGTTGAACCTGCCTGTAATATCAGCACTTGGGAGGTAGAGGCAAGAGAAGCAAAAGGCTAAGGTCAGTCTCCTCCACATTTGAGTTTGAGTATAGCCTGGGCTGCATGAGATCCTGTCTCAAAAATAATAAAATAAAATTAATTTTAATTTTAAAAAATCAAGGTCAATTAAAGACTTAAATATAAAACCCAAAAAGTAAGACTAAAAAATAACCAATAATAACAATAATAATAGAATTTCCTTGAAAATAAGAGTAAATCCAAGTGAAAAGACCAAGGTCATAAGCAACACAGGACGTAGTCAGGAGGAGGGTTGACACGGTTTTAACAAGTGTGCCTTTAAACACAGCACAAGTCAGTCACTCCAGAGGCTTCTGGCTCCACCTTCCTAACAACCAAAGCAAAAAAGTAGGCAAGACACATCACCGGATTCTAAGATAAATGTAACAATGTGAAAGCAAGCCATTTGTTGTCCTCACAGAAGTAGCATTACAGATTATTCAATAGCATCACTAGAGTTAGCAAAACTAACTTGTATCTGAAACAGCTCTAAGTAACGCCATTTAGGTGTACAGCCTTCTAACTTTGATTTGAGAATATTTTAAATCATGTTCAAAATGGAAGAATTACATGTTTTAGGAAATAAAAGATCCATTTTCAACCAAGTTTGGATAAGAATTAGTATGTTAGCAAACTCAGAGTGCTATAGGGTCCAAGAAGGTAAGGTAACTAAGAGCAACAGGATGTCTGTTGAATCAAACACTTGAATCATTAATGGCAATGAAAAACATGCCATTGTCAAGTAGGTTCTGTTTGGGGAGGATGGTACCGTACAAGGGGCTATGCCACCTGGAGCCCCCTGGTTCTCATCATCTACTCTCAGATGTCGCCATCACATTTCTTTGTCGTATGTATCAGAGTTCCATTACAGAGGACAGAAATCACTCTATTTTAAGCACAAAGGGCAAAGCACTTCACAAAGGGTATGAGGTGCTTATAATGCACCCGGGCTGCAGAAGAACAAGGAGGAAGCAGCTGGAGAAGCTGTTAGGTGGTTGATGGGAAGCCAGCATGCTCCCCTTGAACCATGTAGGGATTAGGAAGCCACTGCTGCAGATTCTGTTGTCTCCAGATACCGCCTGTCACACTCGCACTAGGGCCAACATAGCAATAATAACGACAGCTAAGGGCTGCTGTTGCGACTCACTCCCCACCCCTGGCCACAATGCTGGTGGCAGAAATGCTGCATAGAAATCACAGTGCTCCTTGACATAGCAAGGTCCCCAGCAGAGGCAGAGCACCCCCACTGACTGGTAAATTTCACTTCAGTGCATGTGATTGGCCAAAGTCAAACTTCAATCACATCTGTATATCTGTCTCAGAATCAACATTTGTAATGGCCCATCTGGAGGCACAAGAGTGATGGGGGGGTTTAGACAGAAAAATAAACTGTTTTATCTGCTCTAACATTTTTATGCGAAACTCATCTGAGCTTTTTAATGCTAGCTGACTTAATCTATTTCCTGGTTGCTGATGCCACAATATTACAAAATGAATAAGTGACAAAGAAAAGAGGTTTATTTTGGCTCATAGTTCTGGTGCAAGGTCAAGGAACCACATCTGGTGATGGTCTTCTTGTTGGCAGAGTCCTGAGATAGTGCCTTGTGACCTAGTCAAGCTAGCATTTGTATAAGAATCACTTTGGAAATAACCCACTGATCTAATCCATTAATCACCTAGAAGCAGAATCCTAGTCATTTCTTCAAGGTTCTACCTGATCCCCCCTTGTAACATCTCATAGTAGGGATTAAATTGCAAAATGAGCTTTGGAGTGGACCTATTCCAATTATAGCGCTGGCAAAGCATAAACTTTCAAAAAAAAAAGAGTCAACTAGTAACGTGGAAGTTGAGAAAACACATCTGTGAACAGATCCTGATTCATGGCAAGTAACTGAGGGAAAGTTCACAGTGTGCTTCAGGGCATGGGACAAGGGCAACTCAAGCCCATACCCCCAGCCCATATGTGAGTAACCATTCCTATGGTGCCATGCCGTGATCAAAGCACTTAAAACTGTATTGATTATTATGTAAGTAATAAATACTTGATGAAATAACATTCTAAGGACACGTGAGTGCACACAGCAGGTCATTTTCTTCTCTTGCTGCCCACAGCCATTTGCCAAGTATCACCAGAAATGACATTGTGAAGGAAACCTTGGATTTCATGGTATTTGAAACTGAATCTTCTAGAAGTACCCTTTGTTTCTAGTAGAGTCAAAACACTAGACTAATAAGAAAAATCTATTCAGTATATATGGCAGGGGCTTGATTCAGCTGGGGCATCCAACAACCAGGTGGGCTAACTCTTCAAATTACAAAAGATGTGTTCATCCAGAAACAAATATAATTTCTCATAGCACCTTATAGACAAGAAAACAAATACAAATTCCTATATCACATGTATTTTATGAGTTTTATGTTATTCTCAGACTTTGTAGTTAATGTCTACATTCAGTTTAAAATTTGAATAAATCAAGTCCAGAGACATATAACCTCATTGAAATTTCACCAAGACCAAAAGGAGGATTGGGGCTTCTAATTTTTATCTGTAACTGATGTATATATACACTTCAGGCATTTGTGTGTTGTGTGCTTGTGTGTGTGTGTCCAGAGAGTGGCATGCAATATGGCTGTTTGTAATTTGTACTAATTGTGCTATTTTTTCAAGCATTTTCACATCATCTCATTCAGTTGTCACAAACCCATATGAAGAGGCAAGTGGATTATTATTACCTCCATCTTAAGACTTCTTCAAGCTCACTAGTGAGACATCAGAATCAGATTTGGGTCCTGTATAACTGAGTCCCATTCTCTATTCCTTCAACTACACATTCTCATACAGAATTCATAAAATACAGAAGAAGGGCTTGAAAGTCCCCAGAGGAAAGTGGGGAACATGAGGAGTGTGTGTGGGCATCTTCCTCTCTGCCTATAGCATGTCTAGAGTTTACCAGCATGGCCAAGCCCACCCTGAGCTCCCAGCTCGGGAACTGGGCAAGGATCTCCACCCTCTAGTTTGAGTCCCTACCAGAAACTTAGCTCATCAACAGTTTGGGCCTACATTGTTTAAAGTCATCTTAAAGCCAGCAACTATTGAAGTTTGATTTTTTTTCTTGTCAAAATGCTTTTGTATGTTAATTATAATTAATTTAGAAAGATAGTTTAATAAAGATTAGAATTTTTAAATAGCCAATTATTCCTTCATTCAATATCTTTATCTCTAAAGTTTTGCTTTGTAAGCTTTCATTCTTTATAAGCATGTTATAAATGAAATTAAGTTGTATATTCTCTTTTGCAATGTATCCTCCCTAATACAAGTACATTTCCACATCATTAGTCTTCTATAAGAATGTTTTTAGGCCCAGCATAGTGGTGTGTGCCTTTAATTCCAACACTCAGGAGGCAGAATTAGGCAGGTCTTTGTAAGTTCCAGGCCAGCCTAGTTTACATAGTGAGACCTTGTCTCAAAAAGAAAACAAAATCTTTAAAAAAAAAAAAAAAACCATTTTAATGATTATCTAATTACATGGTATCAGAGTTTACTTCACAGCCTAGATTGGACTCAGTTCTGTCCTTCATCCTTGTAGATATGCAATGCATATTTTACTCCCTGTCTTTTATAGGAAATTATATTAACCCTAGCCCCACTTGTGAACCCTGGAAAACCAGCCCTACTCATCACATCACACTTCTCCTCTCAGATAAACAAAAGCTGATTGGATGAAACCAATCAATCTACTGGGCCTCAGCAAGTCTAAATCAATTAGTCTACATTGATCAAGCATCTTAACTAAGAAAACCAGAAAATGCAATGGGAAGGAGGTATTTCAGTGGACAGAGGCCTGTAACCTGATACTTGAAACCAAAAGAAACTTGACTAAAATTCACACTGTGACAGAATCAGAGACAGCTACAATTATTCCTTTAGAAGAATTCTCAGGCTTGAGAGTGCTAGGTCAAGTTTGTGCATTTTGTTTTTTTAATATTTTATTATTTTCATTTTATGTGTATGGAGTGTATTGCCTGCATATATGTAAGTGCATTCATGTCATACAGTGCCCAAGAAGGTCATCAAGAGGGCATCAGATCCCCTGGAACTGGAGTTATGGATGGTTGCCACTCACGATGCAGGTGTGGGATTTGAACCTGGGTCTTCTGCAAGAGGAGTGAGTGCTCTTAATCACTGAGCCATCTCTCTAGTCCCTCGTTTGCACATTTTCTAAGGCTTTTAATATATATTGTTTAGTTGCTTCCTACAATTACTGAATCAGTTTCTTCTCCCAACCACCATTAAACATTTTTGAGTTTTTTCTGATTTGATTTTCAAAATTTTATTCATTGTCTTAAATTCGATAGCTATAATTTCAGAGTGATTTTTAACATTTCTGTGGGAATTGGCCTATTTAGAGCACTTCTTAACAGCCAGTTTGTATCTTTTGCCCACCTTTTTCTGTTGGAGTAATCAGTTTTCTCATTGATTTTAAGTAACTCCTATGTTACAGACTTTAATCTTGACCATAAGCCTGTTTACTGTGCATTAGTGGTAGTTAGAAACAAGAGCAGGAAAAGACAGACCAGGGTTTTTAGTAGAGGTCTAAGCCAAAAGAGGACTGGGTTAGGAGACCCTCCTCCTCCTGACTCTTAGTCTCTCTTTCCTAGGCCAGTGTCCTTAAAGAGATTTTAAGTGTTCATTCACAGAGACTTTCAAAGATATATAGGCACAAATATTTTTATGGAAATTTCCAGATTTTCAGATTTCATATAGCATGTACCTAAAATCAACTCCCTGAGGAATCCCTCCCTCCCTTTCCTTTCCAACAGCTGTCTTACAGTATCTCGCTATGGTAATTTGTAGAAATGTATAAAGTATTCTTGAGCACCAGATAATGAATGAATAAATAAAGATAATTTGAAAAATTGGTAAGGATGTTAAGAAAAATGACTGACCGTAATGTCTGGGTAACAAATTTCTGTGCAAGTCGAGTGACTGCTAAATTTTGTTTTCAATAAAATTGAAATGAGATTCGATTCAGCTGGCAGTTGATAGATCAAGTGCTAAAAATGTGTTATTGCCAAGTGTGGTGGCACACGCCTTTAATCCCAGCACTAGGGAGACAGAGGCAGATGGATCTCTGTGAGTTCAAGGCCAGCCTTGTCTACATAGTGAGTTCCAAGCCAGCTGGTACTACAAGGAGACCCTGTCTCAAAAAGAACAAAAAAAAAAAAAAAAGAAGTTTGATTATAGAGTACTGTGTGCTTATAACTCAGTTAAAGTGGAGTTACCTAGTTACATGAGCAGATTTTTTTTGTTTTCATCAAGTGCATAATTTTAAACTATTTTACTTATTTTTAACTTAATGTGTAAATGGGTATTTCCTACATGTAGGTAGATACACCTGTGTCGTACAATATCCACAGGGGTCAGAACAGGGCACAGGGCGTTGGATCCTCTAGAACTGTGCAGTTGTTAGCCACCATGTGGATGCTAAGAATTGAACCTGGACCCTCTGCAAGAGCAGTCCATGCTCTTAACCACTGAGCCATCTCTCCAGCACCTGAGTGCATAATTTTAAAAAAATATTTATTCTTAATAATTACTTACCAAAAATTATATATGCACATTGTTTTGATCAGTTATGATTGTATATTCAGGATGATGAAAGCTGGCTCACAATCACCAAGAAACCTATACCAGGGACATAGAAACTGCTTTTGTTTTATTTTATATTTCATTTATTAATGATTATTATTTTGAGTATTTTTGAGACAGTATTTCATGTAGCCTAGGCTGGCTGGCCTTCAACTAGTTACATAGCCAAGGATGATCCTGAACTCCTAATCCTCCTGACTCCACTTCCCACATATTAAGATTACAGTAGGCATATGCATCACACCTGGGTAGATACTGTTTATACTGCACAGCACTGATTCACTTAAGCCCACAAGGCTTAAAACACAAAGACAGGCCACTGTCTTCAAACTTCAGTCACCTTAGATTCCAGAAAGAATGAAGCCTTTGGATACAGACATCCCCTCTCCCAGTCCCCAAGGGTAATTATCTATGAAAGTAAAACCACATCAGAAGTAATCGAAGGAATAACATTGGTTCCACCTTGAAGGGCCAGTACAAAGACAGTGATGACCAAGACCAGACCTTGACCAGGACCTCTTAATTATGCATACATAGCTCTTGTTCCTATGTGGCATGCCTTCCTCTATTTTGAACCTAGAGCTCATACCAATACTGGGAAGACAAACACCAGAGTCTATTTCTTCCTCTTCCCACAGTGTTGATTCGGTTTCCTTCCTCTGACTTTCAACCATTACCTAGCTCTTTAATTGGTGCATTTGGTTGGTTGGCCAGGCCTAGCTTGTTGGCATTTCCAGAGCTGAGGCTTCAGCCCTAAAACTCCAGCTATAAATCTAAATATCCAATGGCTCATTACACAAGAGTTCAGTGGTCAGTCTTTTTATAGTTTGATATGGATAAGGGGCTTTCCTTAGGGACTCTTCTTCTAGGGCTCCAACTAGCCCATCTTATATCTGCTGGCTCAAAATTCCTAGCTTCCAACCAGGAAGATGAGAGTGAAAAGTAGAAAGGAAGGGAGGAAGGGCCAAGGAAAGGAACCCAACCCATTCTTAATTGTTAGGACAGGAAATAATGCTTCATTCCTGCCTTATTCCCAGTGGAGAACCGAGATGCAAAGACTTTCTGGAGTGCAGGAAGAAAGAAGGATGCCAGCACAAAGCCTTGTCTCTGCTCCGGATTAACAGTTAAAATGGGCTGGAACATCGCACAGCACAGAGAAACTGGCACTGAACGGAGCCAAGAGTCACAAGAAAGGGGAAAAAAATGTAAATTTCAATTGGTTTTCATTATATTTTGCTATGCCAGTAAATAAATACTGAAACGGAAAAATGCATCTTATTGGGATAAAATTCTGTGAATGAACAGAAATTCAAATTCAAGAAGAAAAAGTAATGTTAAAGGTCCCTTACCTGGTTGATACTGGTGAACATCATTAAGATGCTATTTATATTCCAGTGGATAGATTCTATCTATCTGAGTAACACTATTCTTTTTAAAATTCAGTATTTTCAACAGACCATCAGTATTTTCAAAAACCTTTAGGTTTTTGATGATTTTTTGTTTTCAAGATTATATAATAGAATTACAGAAGCATATATAGCTTTTCAAAATTCTCTTAGGGGCTGGAAAGATGGCCCAAGGTTAAGAATACCTGTAGCTCTTTCAGAGGGCCTGAGTTCAGTTTCCAGCACCCACATGCAATGACTCACAAGAACCTATAACTCCACCTCCAGGGAATCTGGTGCTCTCTTCTGACCTTGATGAGCACCTTCCCCTACTCACAGACAAACATACATACCCAAACACATGAAATAAAAAGCAAATCTCTAAAGCTCTTTTAGAAAATATTGATTACCAGTATGTGTAGGGAAGTATCCACTCGGTTTCATTATTACAAAGCTAACAGGCTGGGATATAGTCAATTGGTAGAGTACCTGCCTAGCACACATGAAGCCCTGGGTTCAATCCCCAACACCTCATAAACTGGGCATGGTTGTGGGCACCTGTAATTCTGTAAAAGAGAAACTAATTGTTAGTGAAACTATTCTACTATACAAAGCACAGTCCTTCCCAGGAACTGTAGGGATGGAGAGTTCCAGGTACAGAAATGTTCTTTCCTTGCAGCATTCACATATCAAGATAACAACCAGACCCACAGTCTGCCACACCTTATTAGCTTTGTGGTCAAGGTCAAGCTACCTTAGGACTTAAGACTTTTGCCCTGAAGTCAGTGAATTCATATTGCCTAATTCATCAGCTGGTCAGACTGAACCACTCTCCCAGCTAGATAAACAACCTACCTCTTTCCCCAAAAATCTAAAGCAGCCTATCTTTTTGACTGCTGAAGATGGCAGTTTTAGAGAGGGGTCTAGCTCTCTCCTCCTAAAAAGGCCCATTGACCTTTATTGCAAGTGAAATAGCTTATGGGAACAGTAAATGGCTAACCTTACTGTACTATAAAATAGAGCTCCCTGTAGCCTCTCTTCGCTCAGCTCCGCCGAGAGCCCTGTAATGGCATTCCTCATAAAAGCCCCGGTGCCTGCCCAGGTGCAAACCTCTACAGAGATACAAGTAGGAAGTTTCCAAAATTGCTCGAAGAGAAAATTGTCAGAGAATAGTGCCAACTATTTAGCAGGTGTTTCTTGACCAGAATTTGAGATCACTCGAGTTTTGCATTTACTCTTTTGGTGTAAGGGACAACTGACAATATCCTGAAACAGGAGAGGGAGCTTATGTTAAACTGTATTGAGATCACCACCACCTGACTTAGCGATCAAAATAAATTCTGCTCTGAACTAGTGAAATTAAAAGCCATGGAAAAGAAACATTGTTTGAGCTTCTAAAACCTATTGTTAGTGAAAAATAAGAGTGACTGTGCATATAAGCAGAACAACTATGATATCTTTTACAATATATTTTATTTATTATTTTTATTTGATGTGTATGAGTGTATTGCCTGCATGTATAAAGTGCACCCATGTTGTGCAATGCCCACAGAGGTCAGAAGAGGGTGTCAGATCCTCTGGAACTAAAGTTACAGATGGTTGTTAGCCACCAGGTTGGGTATTAGGAACAGAACCCAGGTCCTCTGCAAGAGCAGCCAGTCCTCTTAGCCACTGAGCCATCTCTCCAGCCCACAACTACATCTTTAAGAATAATACTAAACACAAACATAAAATAGCATACAGAAAACAATGCATTTATTACAAATACCTCTCACCGTAACATCCAAAAGATCTATGACCACCAAAGGATTCATAAACATCTGAATCTTTCTGATGCTTAGTTGATGTTTTGTGGTAATAATTTTTTATTTTCCAAAATAGGTAATATACAATAATATTAATTGTAGTTGTTATTTTTCTTCTAACTGAGACACAATACCTGACAAACACAACTTAAAGGAGGACTTTTTTGGCTCATAGTTTAGGAGGATACAATTCGCCGTGGTGGGGGAAGGCAAGGTGAATTTAGATGGTGAGAACACACAGTGTGTTTGTCTCATATCTCTTCAGACTAGAAATCAGAAAGAGAGAGCTATTGGACCAAAAGTGGAACTGGACTACGATCCCTAAGATATACACCCCACAGCCTTTTCCTCCAGCTATGTCCCACCTAAAGCTTCCACAGGGTCCCCTCCCCTGAAACATCCTCACCAGCTTGGTACTAAGTGGTCAAACACCAGCCTGTAGGACACATTTCACACTCAGACCATAACATCCATTCCTGGTGCTCACAGGCTCATCTCATAATGCAAAGCAAAGTGCATTTAAATCAGCTTAAAAAGCCCCCATAGCATTAGCCTGGTGCACTGGCTCACAATTTTATCCCCACACTCAGGACACAGAGGCAGGGGGATCTCTGTGAGTTTGAGGCCAGCCTGATCTTCATAGCAAGTTCCAGGTCAGTCAGGGCTACATAGTGAGACCCTGTCTCAAAAAAACAAAAACAAAAGTCCCCATAGTCTTACAGTTGCAACAGTGTTCAGAACTCCAAAGTCTCTTTTGAGACTCAAAACAGCCTCTTAACTGTGAGCCCCTGTAAAATCAAAAATCAAGTTTTATATGTCCAACCTGCAAACACAGAACACACACACATTCCCATTCTAAAGGGGATAAATGATAGCGTAACAAGGAAAAGTTGAACCAAAGCAAGATCAAACTTCAGCAGGACAAACACCAAAGCCTGTAGTTCTGTGTACAGCACTCAGGCATGTGGTGGCATCTTTTGGGTTCCAACCAGTTAAGGTCAACTCCCTGTAGCACAAGTGACCTTTCTTTGGGACTGTCTCCACTAGCTTTCCTGAGAGGATGTACTACATTTCTGACATCTAACAATAGTGTACATTCAGTTAAGAAGAACATTAGAATACTAAATTAATCAACCTATAATTTTAATAAGTAAATTTTATTTCAGAAACTTCTTTAGTTTTTTTAATAAACCTTGATCTAGTTACTCACTTATCTGGAATCACATGGGTTTCTTTCCCTTCTCTCCCCTTGTCAGAACAAAAACTCTCTGAAATAATTTATTTTTTTAATCTCTGAAATAATTTCAGATAGCAAAATATGATTATTGGGGTCAAATCTATAAATATATTAGTGCCGCCTATAAATTTCCAGTTTGCTTTTATAACTTAAGTTCTTCCATTTTGAAATGCCTCACAAAAATATTAAGCTACTATACCCCTCAACAGTTAAAAGCATTAAATGTAATTTTGATTAATTATTTTACAGGAAATTTCTCCCTAAATTCATAGAATAATTAACTTCATCTTCTGAGATCTGTTTGTTACTGATAAACGTTTTCCGGCTTATAATCCCTTGTTGGAATCCACATGAGAAAATAACTATGGAGAAATATCCTTCCTATGCATCACTACCTTAACCTTTAAAAATTTTTTTATTTACTTATATGTGCACATGTATGCGTATGTGTGGACATGTACATGCCATGGTGTGTGTGTGTGTGTGTGTGTGTGTATGTGTGTGTGTGTGTGTGTGTGTGTGTGTGTGGTGTATAGGTTGGAAGGCAACTTGTGGGAGTCAGTTCTCTCCTCTAACATGTGAGTTCCAGGGACAGAACTCAGGTCAGGCTTGGTGGCAAGTACTTTACCCACTGAACCATCTCACCAGCCCAATGCCTTACACTAGGTCCACAAACCACTAGGTCACAAACATTGTGAAATGTCCCTTTGGCCTGGCCTTCTTATTGTTTTTGGATTGCCGTATTTTAGAGGTAACCTATATCATGTGCTTGGGCTAGAGAGTCACAAGAGGGTTTCTCAAGGGTAACTGTTAATGCTGGATGTAAGTCAAGGTAGGGAGAATAAATGGTAATGCAAGTATACAGTATGTGATGCAGGGGCCCAGCCTCAGTTAATGTGACTGACATTGCTAGTAGAGAGTTGTCCTTGATAAGGTTACAACTAGTCTTCTGAGTTGGTTTCTTTGCTCTGGTACCTGGCAGAAGCAACTTAGGAGATAAAGGGTTTACTTTGGCTCAAGGTTCATGGGGTTAGAGTCCATCTTGGTAAGAAATGCATTACAGAGGTCTCAGTATATGGTGCCAGCTACTTGTTACAGGACACTTGACAGTGACTGTGTGGTAAGAACTCAGACACAAGACTCTTGACTTGTGACAGAAAAGAATTTTAGGACAAGTCAGTTTGACATAGAGTTGGAATTAGTTAAGAAGAGATTTTAATACAGTACCGGGGTTAATAGAAAGAGAGGTGTTTAGGAGAAAGAAAGTACATCTAAGTGTGAGTGTGTGCTTCCCAAGAAAGTCCCATTTAACTGTCATTGCAATAACCATAAATATGTACATCATTTTGTTTGGAACCTGAAGTTGCATCTCAAAAGTTTGCTGAAGAACTTAAATGAAATCATAGGATGGTTCCTGAAGTGTCCTGAATAGGATTACAGCTGTTAAGGTAAAAGTCTGGCTCCCAAGGGTTTCACCTGAGCTAAGATATGTTTTTACTGTTAGTCCTGTTTATGAGATTCCTAAAAGATTGCAGGTTCACACCTGGGGAAGGAGTAAGGCCATATTTGAAGGTACTGTGTGCTCAGGCCTTAACCATGGCTCACTGCTACTTTAATATCCTTACTTGGAAATATCTCTCTATAAAAGGATACTGTCTCTGTGTAGGTTACCTTCACAGCAGATGTTAACAAAATTCTTGACTCTCAACTGAGGAGAAACTTCAACAAGACTCCTGAATGAGGGGTTTCTTCCCCTACTAATGTCCCTTTGATTTTCTCTGTCTTTCTATGTGGGACCAACACTGACCAGGAAGCAGAGAGCTGGGATCATACCAGAGCGGGGATGCAGTCCTCAAGGCCCAGAAACCTACTTCTTCCAGTTAGCCTCCCGGCCCCCACACACACAAGGGTCCATGAGCACTCCAAGTAATACCAAGTATTTTAATATTCTCACTTGAAAATATCTCTTTGTGAAAGGTATTATCTCTATGGGGACCAAGTGTTCAAGCACAGCAGCCTGTGGGGGACATTTCACATCTAAATCATAACAGACACCATCAAGGGACCCTCCTGTCACTCTAATTCAGCCCTAACACGTCATGTTGGGTACTAGAGCAAATCAAGCTAAAAGCAGTAAGAAGTCTAGGTCAGCAACAAGAACACAATTTCCATTTGTCTCTTAGTGAAAATTATTTTTAAAAATCTATTTTAATTGAATTTTGGAGAAAATCATTCATAGTCCTACATGTTCAGTTATACATCTTGCTTCCCATTTTCCTTGTTTCCTTCAGTGGGGTGGTGAAATCTAGCACCTAGTGCAGGCTAGGCAAGTGCTCTACCACTGAACTACAGCCTTCTATTTCTTATAGATAAGTAGATACAGATAGGGATCCAGCTACTTGCTTCTCATAGATCCTTTCAGTTAATGTTATAACCCAAGCATTTCTATATTTGTAGTTACTGTAATTATTCTTTTTTTCCTTTTGATGTGTACATGTTTGGAGGGGGTGCGTGTGACGGAGTACAATATGTGCACCTGAACTTAGAGGCCAGAGGTCAACCTGGGGTGTCTTTCCTCAGGAACCCTTCCTGAGAGCCTTAGGAATCCTCACTAGGACCTAGTGCTCAATAATTCAGGTAGGCTGGCTGTCCAGTGAGTCCCAAGGTCTTTACTTCTCTGGGCTTAAGAAGCCACACCCACCTTTTGACAGGAGTTTTAGGGAACTGAACTCAGAACCTCTGCATTTGCCCAGAAGCACTTTATCAGTGGAGCTATCTCTTCAGTCCTCATAATTCAGTTCTTTTGTTTGGCTGTGTTTTATTTTCTAATGATGGTCTCATGATGTAACATAGGCTGGCCACATATTCACTCTATCGTCCTGCCTCAGTCTTCTGCCTGGTGTGACTGTGACTCTTAAGGACTGTGTGAAGGCAGAATCCTTCCTACATTGGCAATCTGTCTGTGTCCAGCATCTTATGATGCTCAGTATAGAATGAAAATTCCTCAGTGCAAATGCAGTTTCTTAACCTCTATGCCTTAGTTTTATGTCCTATAAAGTGGGGGCACCGACCAGGTGTATCTCATTGGTTTATCATACCAGCTAAGAGAATTAATCTCTGGGGAGTTCTCTGTTCATGATGGGCAATCAGTAAATAAGAGTTGTTATTATCGATGCATAAAATGACCTGGAAGCCTTTAAGTCAGTTCTTATTTCTGCTGTTACAAATAGCAATGCAATAGACATCTCTATCTGAACATAATGTTTTGCTTCCAATTAGTTATTTTCTTGGATTTAATTCCCTGAAATCAGATTACTGGATCAAAAGAGTTACCAAAATGATAACTTTTAAAAGAGATTCCTTTGATCTCTCCACTTAAAGAAAACTTGATGTTATGAAAAAGAAACATTAGGGGGTTGAAAATAAAGCTCAGCAGTTAAGAGCACTAGAGCACTGGCTGCTCCTACAGAGGACCCAGGTTCTCTTCCCAGCACCCACATGGAACAACTAACTATCTGTAACTCCAGTTCCATGAGATCTAATGCCCTTCTTCTAACCTCTGTGGGTACTGCACATGTGGGTTCACTTACATACATGTAGGCAAAACATTTATTCACATAAAATAAAAATAATTTTAAAAGATATTTCTTTAAAAAGAAACTAATTGATCTAAAAGTGATAAAAAGTGATGATAGAGCAAAGAAATTATATATCTATTTGACTTCAGTCACAATAATTTAGCAAATACTCACTTTATTCACCAAAGTACATAGCATACAAAACCCCTAGGTTCTGTTTAGTTGAATTAATCTGATTGTATTTCCCAGTCTGCTCTATTAACTAAATGGTAGCTGGAGTGCAGGAGAATGAAATGCTCTTTGTCTTTAAACATTCAAAAATCTGTGTAAGAAGATTATATATAATCAGGTGCCAAATTCTTGAAAGATCCCACATCTACAATGCAGGCACTTTGAGGCCTAGTTAGCTATAAGCACTGAGTAAGTGCTGGCCAGAGCTACCTGGCAAACTTTAAAGCATTTTCAAAGCACCATAGCCAGTTGGCCGCAAAGAAGATGCATGTTACCACCCAAGTGATGACTAAATTAAGCTCTGCTTTCTTCTTAGCATTCTAGCCTTTTTATAATTGTTTTTAATCCACCCCCAAATGAACAGGACAGCTTTGAATTTAAATATCAGCAGCAGGAAATGTTCGCTCTTGCCTAAACACATTCTCATCCCGCTGTTGGAAGGTGAAGGCAGCTGCCAGCATCAGCTGTGGGCCTTAGCCACCGGGGACTAAGTCTAAGAGGCCTGCTCAGGAGCAGCGGTTGGTGGACCAAAGGAGGATCCTGGTGGAGGACACTGTGTTTATGTTTAAGGAGGAATCTTCTGCCCACTGAAAGAGCAAAATCGCCACGTGTTTTCGGGGTGTTTCTGCCCAATATCGGGGTCAGGGAACACCAGCTCGGATTTCTAGGTGCTTGTGTCCCAGAACAAGAAATTGGACATAGACATGTGGCTAGTAGCAGAAACAGCTTATTAAGGGAGCAAAGCACTTCCCACAGTGTAAGTGGGCCAGAACTGGAGAAGAGGCAAAGGCTCAATGGTGTCCAGAAACTTCTAACCTTTTTATGGGTTATTTTCACCCTACATGTTTTTTCTGAGCATGCTGTATTTTGTGACATGTGACCCACCGCCTAGGCCTAGGATTTCCAGTCTTTCTGTCACTGACTTCTTTCCTATGTTAATTCCAATGTTGTTTGGACCTGTTCACTCCTGCTCGCGCCCTGTTCCTTTCCAGCCTCTGGTACAGAGATAACCTCACCACTCCTCAGTGCCTCTTGTCCCGCTTCCAGGAGGAAGTGTTACTCTTTTCCAGAAGCTGCAATAGAAGCTGAAGCCCTTTCATGTACTGAGGAAGACTTCCAAGGGGTTTCTGGCTTTTACAACGTCCAGCCAAGCCTTAATCTTGTTTTATCAAAGAGCTATCAGCCTCCCTCAGGAACATAGGCTCCAGATGCCCCCAGAAGGAGTAAGCCTCCTCAACACCAAAGAGAAAGAGCCTGCTCTGCCCAAATGAAGGCTAGGGAAACTGTTTTCCTTATATGGTGAAAAGTGCCCTGCCCCTTTAAGGCCAAGAGACTTGACTGCAGACAGTTCCCTGGGAAGTTTGCGGGCAGCCCCATCCTGTGTCTGATCCTTGCTGCTGTGCAGGTGAGTCCCCAAACCTTCTCTCCTCATTTGCCCTAGAGAATCATTCCTGTCATGTTGCTGTGAAAGGCTAGAGAATTTCAGAATCAGCAGATAGGGTGTTGTTTGAAGAAGTTTGAGTTGAAGAAAAAAACAAGGTTACTAGAAAAACGTGCAGTAATGTAACCAGCGAGGATGCATCTAACTTCAGCAGGAAGGAAGAGGCAAGGTTACTGGAGGCCCTGAGCCGTTCCAAGACAAGGGAAGCAAATTCCGCAGATCCTAGGCAACGCCATGAAGGGTAAGTTAGACTCCAGCTGTATAACATTGGTGAACTGCAACTTGAAAGCAAACATGGACAGGATGGAATGAGTGCCTGGCTTTGCAGGAGCCACAGGACTGACTGCAGAGGAGAAAGTACAGGCGAATGTTCACAGCGGCTTCCTTCCTTCAAGCATTGAAGGCTGCAGCCTTAACCGTTTGCTCAGCCTGGCTGATTAGCAGGTAGGTTATCACAGACTTGGGGGCGGGGAGAGACACAACTTGGAGGAGCCTCGTAATATATTGCACTAAGAGACTAAAAACTAAATACCCGACGAAGACTCTGGTTGTGATATCGCCACAGAACCACGTGCAAAGAGAAATTTTCCTAAGCTCAAGAATTCTGTGTCGTCATCACCCACCAGCGAAAGGCTGGAAGACTTTGTCTCATTTAGGCTGATTATAGCTCCATCATCTACTATGTCATCTTCCTAGTGTTTCTGCCCATGACCTGTAGCTCCTTACTTTATTGATTGGAAATTAACTAATTAGAACTTTTTAAGAGCTAAATGTTTTCTAGCAGAAGCATGCGTGTGGGAAAGGCGAAGATGTCAGGGACAGTGATCTTATTGATTGCTAAGGAGAGGTGGGCGTGGTGGAGGAAGAAAAATACTTGATGGTCATTTTATCTCCTGTCCTAAGCCTTTTAACCAAGCCCATTCATCAGCTACGGCCAAAAAAAAAAAAAAAAAAAAAAAGTCTACCCAGGAATTTTAAAGGAGAGATGCGTTTCAGGACTTAGGGTCGCTTTCCTCTTAACTTAGTCAGGGGCTATTCATCATTCTGAACCCAGGGTTTCTGTACTGTGGTTGGGGGTGGGAGGGATTGAACTGAAGCTGGATTAAAATTCCTTACATACTCCGTGCCTTGTAAAAATATTCATTCATCTGAGTACTCACTGAGGAATTTATTATTAACTAACAAGTGCTCTAGCCACTGGTTAGTGCCTCCTAAAGACTCCTTGAAAAGGAGCTTGTTTAACAACCCAGATTTGTCAGTGTAAGAGCTCCTCCTGCCCCACTTCTGACAGCTGTGCTGAGTATTTATTGCTTGCTGAGTAGAAAGAGCTACTCTGCACTCTAAAATCATAAAGGATTTGCTTGAGCTTTACCTAGTCAGAAACCCTAGTGTGCCAAGCAAAGAGCGTTTCATTCTCAGCAAAGGTGAGATCAGAGTGTATGGTCCTAGCTTTGCTTCATTTTTGTATCAAGCTAATACAGAAAGCAGTGTCATGTACACAATGCTGCTTTTAGGCTAGCAAGCTGGGTCAGCTGATAGAGGAGCCTGCAGGCAACTCTGATGACCTGAGTTCAATCCCCTGCCCTGATCCCACAAGGTGGCAGGAGAGAACTGACTCGTTGTTGTAGGTTGACTTCCACAGGCACTGTCGCATCTTCACTTATGTGCATGCGTACACACACACACACACACAGACACACACACACACACACACACACATACACACACACTGAATTGATTAATTAAATACATGATGCTTTCATATACATATATATATATATATGAATAAAGCCAAGAGAAACAAAATCCCATCCCCGAAGCTGGGAAATCTGGACAAGTTACACATTGTGATCTTTTTTTATATAAGTTAAATCAAGGCATTTAAAAAGTGCAGCTTCTTAAACATTTCACACAGCAACTTTCAGTCACATACCAATTGTACAACTGTATAAGGCCATTTACTTTAAGCATGCCTCAGTTTTCTCGTCATTAACATATGGATTAGAAGAAGCTTTCCAATGAAGAAGGACCAATTGGAACTGAGTGGGTTTGGGCCAAATTTCTAGTCCCTTCACTTATTCTGTGACTTCAGAGAAGTTCCTTAGCCAGACTGCACCCCAGGACCCTCATTTGTAAGGTAAATGAGTAACAAGGTTACTTGGTCTCTGAACTCCACAAATGGTACACCTTATTTTCTGCTGAAATTTGGGGGAATATTGTTCCTGGAGAAAGAACGAGGTTTGGAGGTAGAAACCAGCTCTGCAACACAAGTTTAGAACCACAGAGGGTGAGTTCATTCTGCTCTTCCCAGGCCCCTTCAAGGAAGGAGGCCTGGCTCCCTAGGAAACCCATTCCTAATCATTAACCAGGCTTATTATGGGGTGTTCTTAAAGCAAACCCACCTCCACTTATGTTCAAAGACACAAAGATCAAGTGATTGTTTCCTTTGCTATAAAAACATTCTGTACACCTGAACAGCGACAATAAACTATCTTAGCATCTCTATAAAAGGAGTTTGCACCAATAAAAAGCATTTTAAGGGAACTTTTTCTGTTGTTATAAGGCACCTCTTACAAGTGCTTCAATAATACCCAATTTCTGCTTTTCTATAAAATCTCTTAACACATTCACATGTGTCTTTAAGAACACTACTGTTATTACGTGGATTGTTTTCATTGTTTGAGCCACTTTAAAAGCAGGAGTGCCTTATTGGAACAAGAATATGTCTGATGTGCTTTGATACTGAAGACATTCTCTCTGCCGGCTTCGGAAGGTAGTGAGAAATTTCAGCACAGAACCATTCCATTGGAAGCACACATCACATCACAGCACACACAGCAGCTGGGGAAACTAAGCTGGCATTTCTCATTGAAGGGCAGGTCCCTCCATAGCTGATGTATCCTAGATTAACACCACCTCCATGAGGAGGCAGGATTTAGAGTCCACATTTGGCCACTTAAAGTAGCTGTGAGATGCTGGGCTAGGTTCTTTATGTGTCGGAGCCTCAGTTTTATGAGTAGTGGGAAAGGTAATGAAACCTGTGTACACAGCTGGGAAGAGGTCGGGACCATGGTGCCTGTGCCTGTTACGTCTAAACGCCCAACAATCTCTATCAGAATTGTTGTACCTTGTTCATAAAACACTGGCTCTGAGGGCTAGGGAGATGGCTCTGTGGGTAAGAGTGCTTACTGTAAAATCAAGACAACCTGAGCTCAAATATCCAGGACCCACATAAAAACTGGGCATGGTTTCTTATGCCTGGAACTCCTGTGTTGAGGGGCAAGGAATGAGCTGGCCAGCTTCAGCAGGTTCAGTGAGAGACCCTGTCACCAAAAATAAAAGGTGAAGAGAGATAGAAGAAAATACCCAGTGTCTTCCTCTAGCCTCCATAGGTACATGCACTCAAAATTACACATGCATGGGGCCAGAGAGATTGCTCAGTGGTTAAGAGCACTGACTGCTCTTAATCGAACCCAGGTTCGACTCCTTGCACCCACACGTCAACTAACTCCAGTTCCAGGGGATCCGACACACTCTCTTCTGACCTCCATGGTCACTGCATGACATGGAAGCACCCACTTACATGCAGGAAATACATTCATACATATAAAATAAAATAAATAAATAAATACACATGCACATTCACCACAACACACACACACACAAAGACACCATATACATACAGAAATAAAATAAATAGGCACTGGCTTTGAATCTTGAGTTCTTTGGAACTATCTCCAAGTATGGGTATATTTCTAAAGCTATGTAAAATCAATTTTAATAACTAAGTTTCTGCTTGGGTAGAACCAAAAAGAAGGAGGAGTTAGGGCAGTCATTTCTCTGTGGGTGAGTTGAACATTGGTGAATGTGGCTTAAAAGCTGCTGGATCTCATAGGGCTTTGGAGTATGTTCTATAAAACCCTTTAACCACATGGGAAGTAATTCTACCTGGTCACTGGTAGAAAGACTGGAGGAGCAGTAGCAAGTGTTTCTACATCAAGGTGGACTGGAGAAGTTTGGGTGGAGCTGAACCAGTACATCTCTGACTATTTGCTTTGGTCTCTGCAGATGAATTTATTTATTCATGAAACTGCCACACTAGAAAAGCTTAGGGAATTGTCTAGGCCAATATCTAGCCTTCAGTCAAAGCTGCTCTTGGAATCATTGAGAAGCGAGGAACCTCCCTCAGGGAAAGCGAGCAGCTACAGCCCTGAGTGTTACCTAACTGCCCAGGGGGCTGCTTTTGAGACTTCTCCCCTGCTGATAGTCAGGAGGCCACACTTCCGGAAGTCATTCTTGTAACCAATACTAAATCTCTGCTCTAGTTCTTCTAGGCCCTGCACCTCTCCCTACCTCCTGAGGTAACATCTCCTCTGTTCTCAGGGATACAGTACAATCTTCTTACCACACTTACTGTTGCTGTTTACTGAATTCTAATCATACAAGCATTGTGCAGAATGTCATACATTCTCCCAACACTCCTAAGTGTTTGGTATTGTGGAGCAAACCCAAAGAGGTTAAACAACCAAGCTCTCACAAGCAATAAAAGGAAGATGCAATACTCGAACTCAGACACATCCAGACAGTTTCTCTCTTTCCACTCTGCTCTGGCTGGAAAGTTCATTTGAACTTGTCTGTGGGCTTTAATTCATTGGTAGCAGTTGCCTGTGGCCCTTGGAAGAGCCACAGATAGGATGGGTGACTGGCAGGAGTTCTGGAGTTGACAGGCCACACTGTGAGAGCTCAAGAGTAGATGGCAGTAATGTGTGCACCCCACATTTGCTGTCCCCACACTGTCTTATGTTGTTTAGGGATTACTTCTATAGGAACTCAGACTCAGATTTTTAAAAAAAATGCAACTTCAAATTTTATTTCATTTTGATAATTGTTCCAATGGGAACAATAAGACTTATTTACTTTTCTCTCTCTCTGAATGGTGAGTCTGAATTTGGGGGTGGGGGTGTATAATAAACAGTAAAGAAAAATGAGATACAACTGATTTTATAGGAAAATAGTCACCATCGTGAACATTCTTCCCTGAAGTGGTCACAAGAGATGACATTTTAATTTATAGCCATTGTATGCAAAAGTCTTCTGCTGTGACCTGTCTGATCACTTTTTACTGAAGTGCTCCATTGACCTAACAAGGCGGCAGTGACATGTCTGGTTTTGTCCCTCCTTGCAGCATTAATATTCATTGTAGAGCTTGTTCTTAGTATTTCCACTTTATGTAAAAATGAATGTAATAATCGCTTTTCCTTCATCTTAATTTGCAGTTATTTGGTTGGACTCTGCAGCCCAGTCTGGCCTGAAATTCTATGTAACCCAAGCTAGACTTGAACTCAAGGCAATCCTCCTACTCAATCTCCTGAATGCTGGGAGTGCAACTCCCAGCTCATCTAACACAATAAGACAATAATGAGTGATAAGACTTAATGACATCCATTTCATCCAGTCAAAAGCATTTATAAAAATGTATCAGCAGTTAAGAGCACTTGCGCTCTTGCAGAGGGCATATATACATACCTACAGGAAAACAATTATACCCCCAAAATAAAAATAAATAAACCTTTAAAAATGTATTCCTGGGCACTAAAGATGTAACAGAAACAAAACAGATTGTTCTCATGGAACTTACATTCTAATGAGGAACTAAAGAAAAAAGAAATTGCATATAATGGTAAGTGTGCATAGAGAGAAAGAGAAGTTGTATGTGTCTGTCCCTTCCTTCCTTCCTTCCTTCCTCTTCTCTTTTGAAATGAGGTCTCTACAGAGCGCAGGCTGGCCTCACTTGAAACCAATCTCAGCACTGGAGGCTGAGGAAAGACGATGATGAGTATGAGGCCACCCTAGGCTATACTGCACTATTGGTTTTTAGGAAGCAGGTCCAAGAATACCAGATCATTTGGGGTGACACTCACAGGCTTGTTCTGCTCACATTGTGATACCAGGAGTGTGTCTATTGAGAAGCCGTCCAGAACCCTCTGAAGGAAGCTAAGTTAAAAACTGAGGCTGAGGCAGGAGGATTGCTGTGAGTTTTCAACTAGTTTGGGGTTATATTGTGAGTTCCAGGATAGCCTGGGCTATGTGGTGAAACCTTGTCCGAAATGAATGAATGGATGGTTGGATGGATGGATGGATGGTTGGATGGTTGGATAGACAGATGGCATCACTGATAAGTGTATGGAGAATCATAAGAACATAGGATCAAAGAACTTGAATTCAACAGGAAGTCAGTTCTGTCCACAGCAGAGATGTGAGTGGCCTGGGTGAGGGTCTGAAAATATTCTAACCTTCAAAAGGAAGACTGATAAGTAAATATAAAACAATGTTTCTCAATGACAACCTGAAGTCATCTCTTTTGGGGAAACATTTCTTTTTCCACTTTCAAACCATTGGTTTACTCTATATTCACGTAAGGGATTTCTGTGACACGAAATTATGGAACTTGCTCTTTCCAGTTCAAGTCAGATCCTCTTGCACTTGCACCCTGCTCATTCATCTGCATTGTGTTCCTTACTCAGAAAGGTGATCTATTTGATTTGGACTTGTAAAGAGAGATAAAATTACATATACTTCTTGAATAACATTATGTGATTTCTCTTCATGATGGGTCAACAGGAATTAGCCTACTTGTATCATTTTACAAAAGCAATGTCCAGTCACATGAATAACAGGTATAAAGTTGACATTTACTTTGCTTGAAGAGGAACATTAAGTAACATCAAAATATCTTGAAAAGATTGCTGCCATTATTGTGCTAATTTTACTCAACAATGAAAGGCTTGCAAATAGTTTCCAGGTGCAAAAGCTATACTCTTCCCAACTAGAGCAATCTAGTTCCAAGACTTTAAGAGGATCCCTTTACAGTCTCTGCTCATAGCTGCATCTCCTGCACCCCACCCTCAAATTGTCCTTACACGCAGGATCCACAAAGCAATGGGAGTCAGTTGGTTCCCTTTCATAAGGACTTACTTCTCTTCTGTGGGGAGAAACATCTGGTCCACTGGCTGAGCCTAAGGCAGAGGCAAAAATAGGGAGAGTTGGTGGCCGACCACTGGCCCCACACAGGTGTGTGCTCTCTCACACGGAGGTAGGTGCCTCTGCTCTCAGGGTGTGGATCCTCCCCACCTATGTCATCAGAGCTGGGCATGCACGCTGGTCATCACAAGTACAACCTAGCTTCCCCCTCAGTGAACAGAGGCAGGTGATTGGAAGACACCAAGGGAAAACCACCCTCACATCCAACCAAAAAACCACAAATTCTATCTTCTTTACTTTAAACCCATCATGTAGCTACATAAACCAATCTCCCGAGAATTAAAAAAGCAAGTATGTAATAACCCAGAAAGAGGGTTGGGCTGTAGCTTAGTTTGTAGAATGCTTACCTAACATGAAAGCCCAGGGTTTGATCCCTATGACTGGATAAACTGGATGTGGTGATGTGCCCCTGTAATTCGAGCACACGAGAGGTAGAGGCAGGAAAATCTGAAGTTCAAGATCATCGTCAGCTCCATATTATGATTGAGACCAGTCTTGCTACAGGACACCCTGTCTCAAAACAAATAAACAAATAAACAACAACAAAATATCAGCCAAACAAAGAGTAAAAAACATAGAGAGTTCTACTGTTACCTGTGGACCTCAATTAGGGCCCTGCAGAAGAAGCACACTTCCCTGCCCAGCCAAAAAAAAAAAGTGGTGGGTGGAGAGCTATTAAGGGGTGGATATGCCAGGACTGCGTCACAGAGAATACTTCTCACGGAGAAATATCTTAGCTATTATCGAAGCCACACAAAATTCGGATAAGGTTACCTTCTTCAGAAATAGGACACCAGTCAAACTTTCTTTCAGACCCTGATGCCCTGCAAGTGATGAATGCATCCCAAATCTTCGAGGCTCCTTAAAGCCTTCTGCACCCAAAATCAAATCTCTCTCTGAATGATGTTTTCTAGGGTGAAAAATGTCCCCACCAGCAGACCTAGAGCATCACCACATTTCTTTTCTTTGCATCTCCTTCTCCCTCTGGTAGTTCCTTTTTCTCACTATTTTATTTCCTATTTTTATGTGTAACAGTGTATTATCTGCATGTATGCTGGTGAACCCATGCCATGCAATGCCACAGGGGTCAGATGAGGGAGTCAAATTTCTCTGGAACTGGAGTTATGGACAGTTGTTAGTGGCCAACACGGGTGCTGGGAATTGAACCCAGGTCCTCTGCCAGAGCAGCCCTTAACCACTGAGCCATCTCTCCACCCCCTCGACCCCTGCTATTTCATAAATGTCCCCAAAGGGAGCTACCCACAAAGTCACGGGTTTCGTTGTTTGTGTGTTTGAATCTCCAGCACTTAGTTATGTACCTGACAATTAGTGGATGTTCAGTAAATGTTTGCTGTCTAACGAATGGAGAGAGGGGATAAGCCTAAGGTTGGACTGGGATTTCTAAGCCATTTCAAAGCTTCAAAAGCCACCTTTTGCTTAAAACTCCTGTCTTCTTCCCGTAAGATCTGAAATTCTAAGAATTAGAGATTGAATGAGAGAAGAGAGTTTTAGATATTATAGCAATAATTTTTCAGACACCACAGCTTTAATACTTCTGTCTCTACTGAAATGCAGCAATTTCACAGAATTTTAGAGACACTAGTCTTACCTAGCCTTTATAGGATATTTTATATTTATAAAAAGCCAATACAAACTTGCTGAGTAGAAATTTTCAGATTCCTTACACAAAGTTCTTCCTAGAGAGGAGAAAAACAAAAACCCAAACCTTAAATCAGAAAGTTTAAAATTGCCTGCCTTCTCTGTGTAAGTTTTAAGCCTTCCATTTATTTAAAATATGGAACTACCAAGCCTCATAATTAGAATTGCTAAAGAACATACTTCAAACCTGGTCAGTCCAGCCAAGTTACCAAAAATGGTAACACATTGCTGGTATGGGGCTGAGAGGAAAGGAAGGAACTCTGCAGCAGCAAGGAGGCACATGCAGGCCTGGACCTTTCTAGAAGCTGGGACTTGCAAGTGAGACCAGACTTTAAGGCTGTTTGAATCTTAAACAAATCAGGGAGGCCTGTGCCCAAGGTGAGTGACCTTGGAAAAAGCCAACTACAGCCTTCTATGTCTCTTTTTTTCTGCAGTCCCTTTGGTAGGGGATGTTATCACAGGGGGATGCTGTCCTGGTGCGGGGGGGATTACCCTGGGGCAGGGGAAGGAACACTGCTCCCCTAAAGTGTGGAATCTCCTAAAGCTTGCTGTTTTAGTTTACTTCTCTACTGCTGTGATAAAACACTGATCAAAACCAACCTGGAGAGCAAAGGGTTTATTTCAGCTTACAGACAGTCCTCCATCAAGGGAAACCAAAGCAGAAGCTCCAAGCAGGAACCAGGAGACAGAAACTAAATCAGAGACTAGGGAGGAACGGTGTTACTGGCTCGTTCTTCTAACCTATGCTCCACCTGCTTTCTTATTCAACCCGTGACCACCTGTCTAGGAATGGCACTGCCCACCGTGGGCTGGGCCCTCCCGTATCACTCAACAATCAAGAAAATGCCTCACAGACATGGCCACAGGTCAATCCAATAGAGGAAATTTCAAAATTGAGGTTCCCCCTTCCCGAGTGTGTCAAGTTGACAACCAAAGCCAACCATGAGAAACACTGAATGGACATTTCCTTCAAAATATTGTCCGTGAGACAGAACAGCAAGTGTTTCCAACCTCATGATCAGGGTGTGCTGTTGTTAGGACCCATCCCATCATTTTGTAATACCCATTTACAGCATGATAGCAAGTGTTTTGAACTCTATTTTTATTTTCCTTTCTTTTATAAAGAAGGAAGTCATTTGGACTAATTAATTCTGTCCTGGAAGTAGAGGAAAATATCATGATACCATAATATAAGCACAAATGAATGGCAATAATAAGCCTTAATCTGGCACATTTTGGACATATTCTTTGTGTGTGTATATGTGTATGTGTTTGTGTGTGTGTGTGTGTGCGTGTGTGTGTGTGTGTGTGTGTTATACATTTATAGTACTGGTAATTAAACCCCAAACCTTGGGCACCACAAATGCTCTGCCCCTGAACTACATCTCCAGCTGTATGTTTTTTGTTTTGTTTTGTTTTGTTTGTTTGTTTTGAGACAAGGACTCATGTAGGGCTAGCCTAACTCACCCTGTAGCTTTGAACTCCTGATCCCCCTGCCTCAGCCTCCCATGTGCTGGGATTATCAGCATGTGCCACCCTTCCTAGGACATGCACTCTTCCCAGGACTAGTAAACTTGAGTGTGGTCCTCCATGTGTGGGGAGGAATGGAGTCTGCAGTTCTTGGGTTTCAAGGGGTCCCTTTTCAACCTTCACTTGTTTCTATGCAGAATGGATAATGTGCAATCTTCTCCTAAGGGGTTATTGCTCTAGTCTTGGCCATTTTAGTTAATATTTCTAAATCTGGATTTGAAATAGGACATTTATAATGTGCATACACATTAAAAACATTTCTGTATGTTGAAAACACGACAAAATGCCAACAAAATAAAAATAAAAATAACACAGGTATCCTTCAATAGGCAAAGAGTACCACAAAAACCATGGTATGTCTATACCATAGAATACTGCTTGTCAAGAGAAAGGGATAAGCTACTGATATGCATAGCAAGCAACCTGGATGACTCTCCAAACACTGAGTGAAAAAGTAAAACATCTCAAATACAACTGTACAGTTCCATTTATATAACATTTAAAACTTTTTATTTTATTATTCTGGGAGTATGTGGGAGTTTGGGTGTGTGTGTTCCACAGAGGTCAGAGGCCAACCTTGTAGAGTCAGTTCTCTCTTTCCACCTTTATGTGAGTGTCTAGGATTGAACTCAGGTTATCAGGCTTGCACGACAAGAGTTTTTACCCAATGGCCATCTTACCAGCCCCCATTTATATAACAGCATTCCTGAAATACTAATATTATAGATCTGGAAGACAGATTAGTTGTTGCTAGGGGGTAAGGAGAGAGTGAATGTAGGAGGGAGACTGTGGCCTAAAAATGAGACTTGTGGGTCCTTGTGATGAGAATGCTGTGTCTTGACTCAACAGTAGGAGCCTGGTTTGATATTCCACCACAGTTTTGCAAGATGTGAACACTGGTGAGAAACTGGTAGCTGGCCAGGGAGCCTTCTGTATTCCTTTTTATTTTCATTTTATTTTATTTTATTTTATGAGTGTATTGCCTGTATGTATGTAAACGAACCCATGTCATGCAATGCCTGCAGAGGTTAGAAGAAGGTGCCAGATCCCCTGGAACTGGAGTTATAGACAGCTGTAAGCTGCCATGTGGGTGCTGGGAATCAAACCTGGGTCCTCTGAAAGAGCAGTCAGTGTTCTTAACTACTGAGCCACCTCTCTAGCCATTTTGTATTATTTCTTAAAATTGTGTGTGAATGTACAATAATCTCAAAATTAAAAGGCCAATTTTAAAAGTAACTAGCTAAATGAGTGGACACAGATAAATCTCTGAATAGCAGTCTCAGAAAAGCCCCAGTCTCCAAGTAGATGTAATACAGACCTCACCTTACAAGAATATCAGAAAGAGTAGCAAGAGATGAAGCTGAATTTTAGGTTAGAGATGACAGAAGAGAGGTTGGTCATCCAGAAGCCCTCAAAGCTCCCAGAACATTCTGAGAGGTAACAAGTACTAGTGCTTGCTTATGGTTTATGCCCTGATATGTTTATACCATTTATGTTTCTAACTTCCTGTTTCATAAACAGTATACTTTAAAATATAAAGACAAATTGATATTCGCTCTGTCTCACTCTCTCTGTGTCTGTCTATTTCTCACATACTCTTTCACACACACATAAATTTTGATGACTAGAAAAACTTAGGGTGAATGGGAACAATTACCTTTTGGGGGAAGTACACCCCCTGAACTCCTGCTTGCCAGAGCAGATTCAGTTGACATTCTTTCCCGGAGTGGACAGGTCAGAAGACCACCTCACTCTCTGGAAACCGTGTTCCAGTACAAAGCAGTCTTTGGGCGGAAAGAAGACAGTTGAACATTAGAGCGTGTGGGATGGGCTGTGGTACAGTCTAGCACCAGGTGAGCAGCATGCCCTCGGGTGCCTTGCGCCGATCCAGTTCCACGGTCATGCTGTTCATTATGCAGTGTGCACCAGCCCCATATTTATTCGCCTTGCTTTTTACATGCCTTGGATAGCTCATTTTGCCTGAGCCTGGGCTCAGCCAAGTTCCTTCAGTTTGGTTTCTTTGATCTTTCTGCTAAAATCAATCTCTTCTAATTATTTTCTGTTCCACTCCTCTGAACCACGTCCAATTTCCTCCGTTTCTTAGGGAGCCAGGTGTGTTTAATAAAGAGTCTGGGAGAAGTTCAGGCACAGCCAGGTCGAGGCAGCTGTTCACCCCCAGGTCTCCTTTTGCCATGACTTTAAGAAGTAAGATGGTTTGCCTTGGCATCCAGTGCTCCAGGGCAGAGAACAGTGCCTGATGCAGAGGTGGCACACAGCAAGTAAATACCAACGGGAGGAGTTCATGGAGGTGGCTTCTAAACAGGCCAGACACATGCCAACTTGAACTTGATGCACCTCCCCAACCCACCCTCAGCCCAGGTCACTGTTTTCAGTTGGTTTTTGTTTTTCCTCGATGCTTAAATAGTTTTCCATAGCTTATTTCTTTCGGTTTCGCTAATGCATTTTAAAAACTGAACTTGCTTTGATTTTTGCTCATCTGTTTAACCTCATTAGTTCAATTCATGCCGGAGTACTTTGCTAGTAACCCTGTTTATCATATTAGCATTATTTGCGAATTATTCTATTTTATCCCTTTCTGGACATGATTCATAATCATGTGAATATTCTCTTGGTTTTAAATTCTATTAGAGAGTAGGCTTGGCCATAGTGCTAGTTAATTTGGGGTATTTTTCTAATTAGCTACCGAACAAGGTTCATCATCGTTTGATTCTGACACAGGTTTGAGCTGAGAAGATGGCAGATCACTGTCTTCAAATGACATAATAATCTGGGACTTGCTTCAGAGTAATCTAGTGGGGTGAGGGAAGAAGTGTGGGTGAAATGAGACTGTGTGGTTGGAGTTGCTGGAGTTGGCGACTCCTGGCGCCTTTCAATTATGCAAATGCTGAAATGTTTCCATAATAAAAGGAAGGTTAAAAATAAGATGCTTTTTAAGGAGCAGACAATGATATAAATATGCAGAGATAAAATCAATCCTTTTGAATTCTCTGAGACTTCACAGATAGGGGAGTCTTCTGCTGTCCACTGCCAGGGTATTGCTACTTTTGAGTGCCATGATCTCTCCTCTAAATCCCACTCCATCCTTGAGAAGGTCAGCACTCACTCTGGTCTTCCTTCTTCCTTTTTCATTTCCCTTTCTTCCTTCCTCCCTTCCTTCCTTTCTTTTCTATGTATGTATGTATATGTGGACATGTGTGCACATCCATCGCTTTCTACCTTACTATTTATTTACTTATCTATGTAACTGTTGGAGACACAGTTTCACTATGTAGCCCTGGCTGTCTTGGAACTTGCTATGTAGACCTGGCTGGTCTTGAATTTGTAGAAATCCAGTTACCTCTGCCTTCCGGGTGCTGGGATTAGAGATCTGTGCCACCAGACCCAGCTCCACCTTATTTTTCAAAGCAAGGTCTTTCACTGTGCTGGATAGCTTCAGTTCTCAACTTGGATACACCTGGGTAGAAGGAATTTCAACTGAGGAACTCTCTCCATTAGTCTGGCCTGTTGTCTGTGAGGCATTTTCTTGATTGTTGAGTGATATGGGAGGGTCCAGTCCACTGTGGGTTGTGTCCCCCTGGACAGGTGGTCACAAGGTGTATAAGAAAGCAGCTGAACACTGGCCACAGGAGCAAGCCAGTAAGCAGCATTCCTCCATGGTCTGTGCTTTAGCTCCTACCTCCAGGTTCCAGTCCTGACTTCCCTCAATGATGAACTGTGACCTGGGAGATGTAAGATAAAATAAACCCTTTCCTCCCCAAGTTGGTATTGGTCAGTGTTTTTAATCACAGCGATAGAAAAGAACTAGGACACTCACTGACCCTGGAGCTCCCTAATTCAGACTGACTGCCCAGTAAGTCCCAGGTATCCTCCTGTCTCCACCTCCCCAGTGCTGGGATTGATTACAGGCACCTGCCTCAAAGCATGGCTCTTTTTATGTCAGTTCTGTGGGCTCAAACTCAGTTCCTCATGCTTGCACAGAAGCACTTTACTGCCGGAGTCCTCTCCCCTCCCCACACTTTCTTTCCAAGCCCCCATTTTCATGTGAGAGAGTACATGGTCTTGGTGTGATTACCTAACCCCTCATATCAGCAACACTCATTGTTTGTGTTCTGTTTCTTTGACCCACCACCCTTGACTTTCCTAACTCATTTACTAATGATGCTGGTCTACATATGCCAAAGTCTAGCACTCTGGCTAAGGCCTTCAGGATTTGTTCTGATAACATGGGTCCATTTAAAGCATACAGTCCAGCCACTCCTGGTTTAAATATCTTGAGGTCTTCTCTTAACTTCAAGTTCCAACTCAACTTTCATACCACTTCCACCCTTGCTCTTCCTGCCATGTCCAGCCTCTTTCCTGACGTACCCCAGCACTCACTTTCTTTGCAGCTATTCCAACCTTATGTTGTAAATGACAAACCACGCTTTCTTACGTTTCTGAGGTTTTAAACAGTATTACCCATGATTGGAATGTCCTTCTGTCCTTCCATCTCTGGAGGACTTCAACAACCTCTTTTTTACTTCCAGACCCAATTCAAGCATCATTCCTTTGGGAAGGGTTCCATGAGTTGCCCTCAATGACTTCTATCCTTCTCAGACATTTTTTTTTTTTTGCTTAGCATTCTTTGATGGTGCCTACCCTGAGACTTAGAACCCTGACTATAATCATTGTTATCCTTTTTTTTTTTTTAATTCCTTTCTAGTTTGTGAACTCTTTGGCTTCTTTCAGTTCTCTCTCCAGAATTTATAACCCAATCCAGTGCCTGGCACATAGGTATTTGGATGAATAAATAACAGAATTAATAGAGGAATGGATAAACGTATATGGTGTTATCTCCTTGAGGTGGCAGGTCCCCGTGCAAGGACCTCCCTGGGTTGATTCTTCTAGTCAAGGGAAGTTCTTCCTATTTTTCCTCTCAGCACCCCTCTTTAGCCACCTGACCACCAGCTATATCCCAGTTGTCCTGACCTCTGGTAAATTCTTCCTGTTTTGTGTTTCAACCAGATGATCATTTTCCACAGTGTGGTACACAATCAATTTTAGACGATACTTAGATTAATATGTTTTGACAGTTCTGTTTACATTCATATGTATTCAGTGGGAGTTGGAATTAGCACATCAAACCTGTGATTTCACAGAGAATATTGCTTACGACAGGTGTAGATAGTGCTGTTAATCAACCTTACCCATAAATCCTCATAAACCAGGAAATGCTCAAGCATAATCATAGACATCCCAAGGCCTCTGTCACTGAACTCCTGGCCATGCCTGTTAGGAGCAGACAACCAGGATCACAGGATGACTCCTGCATACTGAATTCCTCAATTATCTCTGTTTCATTCAGTTATGAATTGAAGATGTCATTTCCTGAAATTTCAAAGCACATCCATGTAACCTTCCCCTTTGAGATAAGACCTTGTGTAGCTCAGGTTAGCTTGAACTGACTTTGTAGCTGAGGTTAGCTTTGAACTCCGGACCCTTCTTCTTCCATTTCTCATGTGCTGGGATTACAGGCTTGTGCCACCACATCTGGCTCTACATGTAAACATAGACGAAAGGGTTAAAAATCTTTTGAGCTATGTCCCCACGTCTTCATGTAAGTTCAGATTTTTAGTGTGGGTTAAAATAAAAGTTGGCAGATTCTGTAATGACTGAATCCTTATCTTGGTCAGAAACTATCCAGCTTTGATCAAAAATTCCCTTCTTCTATTTAATTGTGTTTTTCAAATTGCTACATTCACATTTTTGCTTATAAAAGTTTAATAGCATTGTTTTTATAGAATTTACTGTATTTCATCAAATGTAGTATGTCACTGACATGTAAAGCATGTCATTAATTTATGTTAAGAACATAAAACATTAAGAACAGGAATGGGACCTGGAGAGATGGCTCAGCAGTACGGCCCAGGCCTTTGCAGGCCTTTGCAAAGGACTTGAGTTCGGTTTCCCATTAGGCAGCTTACCTGTAACTCCAACTCCAGGAGATCTGATGCCCTTTTCTGGCCCACATGGGCTTCTGCACACACACACACAAGCACATACTTAAAAAATTAAAATAATCTTTAACAATAAAAAAGACAGTCACCAGGTATGGTGATGCATGGCTTTAGTTCCAGAACTGTGGAGGCAGAAGCAGGTGGATCTCTGTGAGTTTGAGGCCAGCCTGGTCTACACAGCTGCATAGCAAGACCTTGTCTCAAAACAGCAACAACAACAACAACAAAAACAGAAACAACAAAACAAACACACACACACAAAAAAAAAACCAGGAAGAAAAAAGAAAGAAAACAGAAATGAGCTGGGGCATATCCCACTGGCAAGAATGTGCCTAGCATTCATGAGGCCCTAGGTTTGATCCCCAGCACTGACATTTTTATTGTTTATGTATCAATTTTAATTGAAAGGTATCAGCTAGAGGTAGGGCTCAGGGGTAGATTCCCAGCACTGTAAAAATACTAATTCTAAGATGCCATCCCCTTTAAGATACATTCTAATTTAAAAGTTATTGAGATTAAAAGTGTGACTTCAAATTGATGAAATACAGAATACATACACCACTTCTACTTTAGCAAAGGGCATTTTATTCCATTGATAGTGGTGATACAAAGTTTTCTTTTTGAATGAGTTCAATTTAAAAATTGTCAATTTAAAGAAAAAATATATAGGATAAAATATATGTATTAGTTACTTTCTCAATGCTTCAAAACAAACAAACAAACAATACATGACGAAGAAGGAAGAGTTTATTTGGGCTTACGGTTCCAGAGGAATACGAGTTCATTATGGTAGAGCTAACTGCAACCCCAGGGACAGGAGCACGGAGCTGTCAGCTCACATCTCCAACGGCAAACACAAAGCAGAGAGAGCAGGAACTGGGAGTGGGGTCAGGCTATGAACTCTCAAAGCCTGCCTCAGTGGTGGACTTCCTCCTGCAAGACTATACCTCCTAGAGGTCCCAGGTCCTCCCAAACAGCACCATCAAGGGTTCAAATACCTGCGTCTATGGGGGACATTTCTCATTCAAACCACCACACTATGACAAGATCCCAGAGGTGGTTGTGACTTAGCCCACTGCTGTTTGGTCCATGTGCCGGCTCCAGTCCACTTCACTGTCCCGTCCAGCGGGCAGCGTGGACATGAGACTCTAGGGACCTGGAATGAGTGGAGACACACAGGGGGAGCACGCAGGACAGTGGAGAGAGACAGGACAGACACATGAGGATGGACGGACCTGGGCTCTACAGGCCGCTCAGACACACAAGACCAGACATATGAGGACAGACACACATGACGACCTGTACTCTTCAGACAGGCCGTTCAGACATACAACAGACACATGACAACCCGTGCTCTTGAGACAGGCCGCATGTTTTATTGTTTCAGGGGGTACTTATAGTTTTTGGGGAATCAGGAATGCAGATACATCCATACAGCAATGTGGTAATTAACAAAGAGGCACTATCTCTAACCTTCAAAGCCCATCAGGAAGTTGTCTGCATACCAGGAAGGTGGCACTAAGAGGGGGCAGGGGCTTTGAACCAGGGAAGTGCTAGAACCCTGGCGCAGTCAATGCTTCCTTCTTAGCTCAGCTCCGGTGAGAACAAGGTGAATCCTTTTGGAGGACCCCAGGACATTCCTGTGAGACTTAGTTACAAAGATTAAGGACTGAGTTTACCTACAGGTGGTCACAGGGGTGTGGTATCTCCCTAAGGCTGATTTCCTCTGAGATGAACTCAAACTACAAGCTGGCTGTTTTCTCTCATTCATGGCGTACAGCACTTCACTATCCCCAACGCCCCACCCAGTGCCCACATGGGGAAGAGCCCCAGCTCCCCCACTGAACATGAGAAAGGGGTTTGGGTCTAGCTAGGTTGATGAGTGTGGTTGTAACTCACAAAGTCCTAGGAGATAGACTTATCAGCTGGAACAATCCAGACTTACCTTTTGAAAAATAACAGCATACTCAGAGATTTGGTTTTTAATCCATTCTCCAGAAAGGGGCGGGGGGTGTGTATTTTAGTCTTTGTTGCTAAGTTTGTTTTTTTTTTTTTTGACACAGGGTCTCTTTACAGGCTTGGAACTCACTAGGTATACCAGAGTGTCCTTGATCTCACAGATACCCCACCTGCCTCTGCCTCCTGAGTGCTGGGATTAAAGGCATGCACTAATATACCTGGCTGTCTTTTTAGTTTAAATAGAAATAATGGTGAACCAGGGTCTACTCTACTTTTTTATAATTGATTTACCACTTGGACGAGATTATGAGTAACTTCTAGCAAAATGTATTTCATTGGGAAAATGCAAGAAGTTGATCATTTCTTCCTTCTGGAAGAAGAAAACTGAGGAGAGAATCATTTTAGGTGGAGCTGGGGAAACTGTTCAGTCTCCATTTGGGGGGACTCTGGTATGACAGGGATTTGCACTCCTCGGGCTTGTGGCTCCCGCTCTGATTCAGGCAAGTCTTCAGCTGCTGGACACTGTGGGCAGCATTACTCAGAGAGCTGAGCAGAGTCCCTTGATTTACTCTGCACTTATTCTTGAAGGCTACTATGAGCAGGAGTCACAGGTCACACAGGCTCCGTTGCATGCACACAGTCTGCTTTTGCAAACTTCATTCTGAAGGTTCTAATGTCGATGTAATTGAGAAGATAAATGGAACACATATGCATATCCTAACAAAGGTATTCGTTGGAGTCAGCATATATTCACATCATATTAAGCATCAATGAACCTGTTACAGTATAATGAAATGGAAATGTCTTATAATAGAAGATTATTTATAGGCTATTAGTTATTAGTGCAATTTTAAACTATAATCAGTAACAATTAATAAAAGTGATAATGTGGTATCTGCAGCTGTTTCTGCTCACTAGTACTAATGATTCTAGCAATAAGTCTAAATAGTAATGCAGTTCAATGCTGTCTCTTCTGAATTTTTTGTTTATTTTTATGGATGTTTTGTGGAATAACTTTGCATAAAGTAATTTCTGAGAGTCGCAAAAATCATTGACATCATACATTAAAATTTGAAAGTTCTACATACAATAAAATAAACTTATGAGAGTATCCCAGTCCTGAAGTCTTTCTCCAAGGAGAAACACTGATCAAAAAGTCAAACCACCCAAACAGTGCTGGTGGAAGTCGAGTGGGGCTGGGAGTATGGTTCAGTGGACAAAGAGCTTGCACAGCAAGCATGAGGACATTAGTTCAGATCCCCAGCACTCATGTAAAAGGGCCAGGCTTGACAGTCCATGCTTATCATCCCAATGCTGGGGACAGGGTAGGGGGAGATTGGCAGATTCCAGGGGCTCAATGGCCAGCTAGTCTACTCAAAATGGCAAGCTCCAGGTTCAGTGAGAGACTATGTCTCAAAAAATAAGGTGGAGAGAAACAGAGAACAATACCAGAAGTTGACCTTTGGCCTCTGCTCATGCACGCACAGGCGAGTGCACCTGCAGACACATGTATAAACACATGCTAACACACACACACACACGCACACACACACATGCACTCACAGTCAAATATATGCAGCGAATCAAATCATTGTCTTAGTGTCTTAATGTCAAGTTCTCCAGAAGCTGAACCTGAGACAGGGATTGGGGTGCAAGTGGTTTACTGAGATACTTAACAAGGAAGGAAATGCCAAGTAGGATATATAATCAAAAAAGTCTGATGGAAGCACAGAGTGACGTTGACCTGAGAGGACATCTTTGAATTCTTTGCAGCTGGGCACAGCAGCTGTGCGATGGGGAGAGGGTAAGCATCTTGTCCCAAAACAAACAATTTGCTTGGAGTGTGAAACTGAATTTGGTGAAAGGACTGGGAGGGAGCAGGCAGGGTGGCTTCCAAGCATGAACAACTCAGCAGACTGTCATATAAGGCCTTAGCACTCCCTCATGATACCCTACCTTTAACACGATGGGAGAAATATGAATAGCTCTACTCACAAAAACAAAACCAAATTTTCAAAAGCCCTTTCTTTACCTTTGACTTTTCCTCCTTTAGCTTCTGGCCTAGAAGGTTAAAAATGCCAATTCCTTGACATTTTTGCATAGAATCAATTTTCCATTTAAAACATATAAACGTTTTAAAGTACAGCTCGTTTTGACCTTTTCTACTTTGCTCCCTGTAAAAGTAAAAATGGACTCTATTACTCTAGGCTGATTTTCTTTCCTTTTTTTGGACTAGGGATCAAGTCCAGGACTTCATACATGATATTTTACTATTAAAGATTCACCTAGGAACCATCCCAGTATTCTGTGAGTTTTTTAAGAAAAAATGATTATAGTTGGGCATAGTGGTACATACCTTTGATCCATCCCAGTGCTCAGGAAGCAGAGAGGCAGGGAGATCTCTGTGAGTTCAAGGCCACCCTGCTCTACATAGCAAGTTCCACACCAGTCAAGGCTATATAATGAGACCTTGGTTCAAAAAGAGATAAAGGAAAAAAAAAAGGTAATTATGCCTTACTCTTTGAATCTCATGAACTCATCTGTTACTCCAGAGGTCTTCAGACTATGGTCAGTAAGCCAAGCCAAGCTGGGACCTATTTTTGCCTGGCCTGGGACCTAAAAGTTTTTAAATTTTCTGAGTGTTTTATACACACACACACACACACACAAAGAGAAAAATCAAAACCAGAAACTGACTGTATGAGCTACTTTTCTGTTGCTGTGCTAAAACATGGTGACCAAGGCAACTTATAGAAGGAAGAGTTTATTTCTCTTACAGTTCCAGGAGAGAGACCATAATGTTGGGGAAGGCCTGGTGGGAGGAGGTAGCCAGAGCAGAAAGCCAAGTCATCACATCTTCAACCTGCACAGGAAGCAGAGGGCAACTAGAAGTCTGACAAGGCTCAGGAACTCTCAAAGCCCAACCCCTGTGATGTGCTTCCTCCAGCAAGGTCACACCTCCTAAAACCTCTCTAAACAGTACTACCAACTGGAGAGAAAATGTCCAAATACTTGGAGCCTGTGGGGGACATTTTCATTCAAACCACCACAGTCCACAATTTGGCCCTCACAGGCTCATAGCCATATAAAATGCAAAATGCATTTAGTCCACATTCAAAAGTCCCCATAATCTTTACCAGTCTCAATTACTGTTAAAAACTTGAGCCCAAAGTTTGTTCTGAGATGCCAGGCAAACTCTTAACTGTAAGCTCCTGCAAAACCAAAAGATAAATTATACACTGCCAACATATAATGGAACCAAATACATATTCCCATTCCAAAAGGAAGGAATGAAGGCATGCTGGGGAAACTCTGGACCAAAACAAGACAGAAAAACAGGGCTTAGATGGCTCCAGTTTTGCTGCATGCAACATGCATTTCTCTCTTGTTTGATACCACTCCTGTATGCAGCTCTCCTTGGCAGATGTCTCGCAGCTCTAACATCTCCAGTATCTTGAGGTCTCCAACCAGGCTTCGTTTTTATTTCTTGCAATGGCCTGTCAAAGCCTCTTGGCCTGTGAGGGCCTTCATTATGCAGGAAAGCCCCTGCTGCATGTTGCCTGGCCTCAGCAGCTCTCTGAAACCAAGGAGGAAGAATTAAGGACCCCTTAACTCTTGCATCTTTTGTGCCTCTAAAGTTAGCACCACATGAATGATACTGCCAAGTGTGGCTGCCAGCTTGCCCATTTCATCCACATTAGCAGCAGCATTTCTAGGCTGTGGTTTTCTAGGAGCAGAAAACCCCTCCAGCATTTTCCTTCCACAAATTGGATGCTTAGCGTGGTGTCTTGCTCAGAAGGTACTCATTCCATTATTTAAGTGCAAATCTCTAGGCCTCTCCTTAATAGTGCTAATCTCTTTATCAAAGAGAGCCTCTCCTTCAGCACAAGCCTTGGCTCCAACATTAATCTTCCCACTGCTCTTTGTCAATCCAAACTGCACACTCCGCATTTCTTTCTGCCCCACTTGCTCTTCTTCCACTGTGGATCGCCATGATATTCACCATGACTAGCCATGCCACCATTTCTACATTACAATGCCTCAAGGAAAATTTCAAAATTTCCTTTGCCAAAGAAATTTGCCCGTTACTTTTCAACTTAGCCTCAGGCAACCTCTTAGGCTGGTGGCAGACTATAACCAGATGTTTTGCCAAAATATCCCAGTTGCTGCTTAAGTTCTTATTTCCCTCTAGAGCTACACAGTTCTCAGCACTATTTTCTTCTAGGCTTCTACTAGAACAGTCCATTAAGCTCTGATTATAGCACTCAATGGCTTTTCTAGTCTAAACTTCCAAAATCTTCCACATTCCTCCAAAAACCCATATGGTCAGGTTCTTGTCAGCAACAGCCCACTCTCTGATACCAACTTCTGTCCTAGTTACTTTCTGTTCCTGTGATAAAAAACACTGACCAAGACCAACTTGGGGAGGCAAGGGTTTGTTTGATTTACAGCTCACAGTCTATTATTAATGGAGGGCAAGGCAGGAACTCAGGGCAGGAGCCTGGAGCACAGACTGTTAGAAATAGGAGTCACAGACAGCAGAGAACGCAGTCAACCTCAACAATCCAAATTGACCTTTATTGCCAGGTATGGTGCTCATGCCTTTACTTCTAGCTCTTGAGAGGCAGAGGCAAGAAGATCTCTGTGAGATCAAGGCCAGCTGCCTGGTCTAGGCTGGCTGTGGCTACAGGGAGACCCTATCTCGAAAATATAAAAACAAACAAACAAAAAATCCAAATTGACCTTTATTATTAGTCAATGAGGACTGGAAGCCAACAGGCAGGAATCAGTGCAAACAGCCATACTGGTCAGCTGCAAGGGAGTTTAAGTGTATTTGTATGTGGAGACAGAGTTTATGGAGGTTGGGTAGGAATGTTTGTAAAGGGCTTATGACCCTCATTGTTAGAGAGGACTTGTTTGCAGAACAGGAATCAATTTATTGTTGGGGGTGGTATGTTCTGAGGCCATATCTCAAAACGGGTTAACAATGCTTTGATAAGGCCTTTCAGCAGGACTAGAAGTTTATCACTCATCAGGGTTTTTTTGTGCAGTCTCCCTTTACAGACCATAGAAGTACACTGCTTACTGGCTGGTTCCTCTGGCCTGTGCTCTGCCTGTTTTCTCACACAACACAGGGCCATCTGCTCAGGAGTGGCATTGCCTACAGTTGTCTGGGCCCTCCCACATCACTTAACAGTCAAGAAAATGTCTCACAGACATAGCCACATAGTTAAATGGAAGAAATTCCTCAATTGAGGTTCCCTCCACCCAGGTGTGTCAAGTTAAAACTGAAGCTATATAACACACTGTATGAACCCACCAAGTTACAACAATTTACTACTTAGCTCTTTTAAAAAGTTTGTCAACTTTTTCTTTAGTCTATTATGATGCCAATCTTTAAAAAAAAAGAAATGTTTTGAGTCAATTTATATCAAAATCTTCAGGGCCATAGAAATGGTTCATTCAGTAAAGTTCTTGACTTACAAGCCTGAACACCTGAGTTCAAGTCCCCAGAATCCATGTCAAAGGATGGGTGTAGTGGTATGTTCCTGTAATCCCAATGATGACAAGTGGAAACGTCCAGATCCTTGGACGTTTGTGTGCCACTTAGCCTGGCCAATAGGGTGAAGTTCAAGGCCAAAGTGACCTGTCTCAAACAGAAGATGGAAAGCACCTGAGGAAGGACACTGATAATTGGTTATCCTCTGATCCCCACATGGCACTGTGCACACATACACCAGTACCCACTTGTGAAATGCACACATGGGAACATACATGTGTGCGCACACACGCACACACACACACACAAACTTCAAATTAGCAGGTGATTTATGGAATCATAATATGATGTATGAAAAGATTCATAAAAGATTTTCATTCTTTTTAAATGGAAAATTTTGGAATCATTCATCTGAAGTTAAGTGCAGATAATCTGTCTTCTGTTTCATGAAAATATTACCATTTATTTGTGATTATTACAAAGAGAAAAAAAATACAAGTAGCACAAGTAAAAATATCACCTTGGATCTTACCACCTGCAGTTAACAATCATGTTTTGTAGGCATAACTTTTAAATTTTAATGTAGATTATGTTATAAGTATTAATATATTTTTACTCATTAAATGTTATAACCTTCCAAAGACTCTTACTTGACTGCATTGATTCCACAGAGTGACTATGTCACAATTTATTTAGATATCCCCCTACCTATTTTTTTTTACATTTTACTTAATGCTTTATTGTTGTAAATGAATACCTTTATCTGTAAATCTATACTCTTGTTTTGAGATGTAGCCTAGGCTGGCTTGGAACTCAATAGGAAGCTGAGGATGATCTTCCTGCTTTCACTTTCTAAGTGCTGGGATTACAGGTATGTGCCACCACACCCAACTCCAGAGCCTAGCTTTTTCTAGGAGGGAAACTGTTGTCCCTTCCCGTTTGCCCTCTGCTTCCTTGTAAGCTCATTTTCTGCCTCTGGATCTATAAGTAGTGCTGTCCTTCCTCAACTGAAGCCTGGTTTTCTCTCTATACTTGTCTCTTGGTCATGCGATGCACACCCAAGCTTTCAGTCCACATCCCAATGCCCCCGTGTTTCTCTCTCCAGCCTCGGATCTCTTCTAAGCTTCAGACCCACACACCTGATTGCCTGTCATCCACACTTGTGTGCCTACCCATCTTAAACAGA
This sequence comes from Eospalax fontanierii, assembly GCA_035773235.1. Taxonomy (NCBI): domain Eukaryota; kingdom Metazoa; phylum Chordata; class Mammalia; order Rodentia; family Spalacidae; genus Eospalax; species Eospalax fontanierii. The sequence continues at coordinate 20,711,283 of CM069548.1, read as the reverse complement.
GAATGTTCAAAAGGGATTCAGTATTTTTGTCTTTCTCCTCTCCTTCAAGTCCCCTTCTCCTTACTGCCCCCTTTTGATAAATGATTCCACCCTTCCACTAAAGTTCTTATAACACAACCTGGATGCTAAAGGCAACTTGTTTTCCTCTCTTTGTTTCTGTTTATTCAGTCACCAGTTCCTGCTGATTTTGTTTCCTAAATGTTTACCATCTTTCCTCTAGGACTACTACACTCACTCTGGTCCTGCTTTGCCCTGTTCCTATGATTCTCTATCGTGCAGGGACTTTCCACAGATGCTAATGTTTTCACAGCACTGAAAGGCTGTCAGGGTGAACATCCTACTGGCAGCCACTCCTCCCTCTCCACTCTCCTTACCTTTGTCCTCCAAGCCACTGATGTCCTCAGTTATTCACAAAGAGTTAAGCTTCTTCTAGCCTCAAGGTTTTATTCTAGCTGTTCCCTCTACCTGTCACACTCTGCTCGAGGTTTCATTCTAGCTGTTCCCTCTGCCTGTCACTCTCTGCCCTATTCTAGTTGGTCAGCCCATTTCCCTCAACACACATATACATACACACATACACACACACACACACACACACATATATGTTTCCCCAATAGCATGAGTCTACTCCCTAAATTTGTAGTGTTTACAAATTTTAAATCTAAAGTTTAGATTTGTTTCTCTGCTCTCTCTCTTATAAATTACTTGTGTGGACATACATCCCATGGCACACAGATAGAGGTCACAGGACAGCTTTGTGGAGTCAGTTCTCTCCTCCCACCTTCATGTGGGTTCTATGGATTACACTCAGGGTGTCAGGCTTGTGTGGCAAGTATCCTCTGAGCCATCCTTCCAGCTCTATTTGACTTGTTGACACTATATTCCCTAGTGTCTGGCATGAGACAGGTCAGAGGGTATAAGCTCCTTAAACACTCAAAACCACATTATCAAATAGCTTTCCAAAAAGTTTTATCAGCTAATTTTTAAATCCATCAGCAATATATGACTGGTCCTTTGATCACACCTACCCTGGTTTAAAGTAATTTTTAGGTACTTTGTCAGGAAAAACGTTACTTAATTCTTATTGTAATTGTGTTGTTTTTCTTACTAGTAGTACAGCTAAACACTTTCCATGTATTACAGTCTCTTAGGTATTTTCTATGATTTTTAAATTCACCATACGCTGCTTTTATTGAACCATCTTTTGGGGATATTTTGGAAGCTTATTAGACTAGTGAACTTTCTACTTACTAAACAATACCACCTGTCCTAATTACTTCCAGCTGCTGCAATAATACCACCAAACCTACTTACCTTCATCTGAAGATCTGGGTAGATTTGGATAAAGGGAGTTGTTCCCCAAAGTTGGCTTTGTGGTTGTTGATTACCTCTAACTGTATCATGTATGCCTTAGTCAGTGGGGACACATTTGAGAATGAAAGATGACACTGTTTTAGGTTATGACAGCAGGGATGAAACAGGACCTTCTAACACAAGGTAAGATGTAGGATCTTTACTCAGAGCACCTAGACCTAAGCAGTGATGCGGTGGTGGGTAGAGAATGAACCTGCTTTGGTCTTGAGTTTGAACTTGCAGGCCTTTATATCATGCTGTGCTGGGTGGTTCAGTGACAAAAGGGCTCTGCCCTGGTCCTCCCTACAGTATAACGAAGCCACATTACGGCTATACCTGAAAAAAGAATCAGCCTGACTCTGAACATTAAGTTTTAATGGCTAGACCCAAACTCTGGGGGTTTGTTCCTTCAGATCTCTCAGGGGACTACTTCCAGAGGCAGGCCTCACCCAGATATTAATTCAGACAAAGTCTCCAGCATAAATTGGGGAACTAGAAGCTCAGACCCACTCTTATTTTATCAGAGACTTTTGGCCTTTGATCCTTAGGCCTGAACTATCCCATTCACACAATGTCAAGCATCTTTCTCAGTTCTCACTGCTTCCAGTGAGGATTCCAGTATGAATATGCTCCGTCTAGCACTTTGATGTGCAATTTAAGCACACCCACATTCATTCACTATCTTGAGTGGAGGACAAAGTGAGGTCCCAAGGAATCAAGGTTAGGTGCCCAGGTCACAAAAGCACATGATTCAGTGAGCATGTTTACTTATAAACAGTAGCTGTTTGGTACAAGGTTGAGAAGGACATTAGTCCAGGTTCTGCCCATACAGGAATACAGGAAATAAAAACAACGGCATCATTTGCTATAAAATCAAAACATTTAAGATATATATACATATATATATATATAATTGATATTTGTCACATACACACACATATGTACATATACTTGCTATTGCTATACTCCCTAATGCTCCTAGTTCCCACTCCAAGCATTTGCCTGGTCCTTGCAGGCATCTGAGTTACAGACCATGGAGTTTCAGCACCTTCTAACTAAGCTCAGACTGTTTCTTAGAACTCCAATTTCATGAGGCCAGTGGCCCAGAGAGCTCCAGGGACTGCCTTGTCTATAAATGCAGAGCTGGTCAGAGATGGCACCAAGACTCTTGGAAGGATTTTCTCCTGTTCCACCCAGCTCTGTCTGCTGTGCACTGCACTGATAATGGCCATACATTTCTTTCCTTTAAAGTTGTATCACAAAGTGAACAGAACAGGGTTCTTGCCTCCCAGAGCCTCCTGCAAAGATGGTCTTCTTCAGTAAGCATGACACCAGGCCCAGGGGTTCTTGAATTGGGGTCCAGTGACACAGGCTTCTATAGGATGCTTCCATGAGCTCTTGGCGAGCCTGCACCTCCAGTCTTCCCTCACTTGTCTTAAGTGCTCTTCTGTGTAACTCATGCCTCTTAGTGAAGCTCAGAAAATAAATCCAGGACTGCTTCCAGACTTGCCTTTTCAAGAATTGTCAAGGGCTTTAAGAAAATGGAAGGTGCTGGCAAAAAAAAAAAAAAAAAAAAAAAAAAAAAAAAAAACCTTCTTCAAGAAGAGAGTTTATTCAGTTCAATTTCTGTCATTGCCATCCACTCTGAGATATGACTTCATTAGTGTAGCAGTCTCTCTCTCTCTCTCTCTCTCTCTCTCTCTCTCTCTCTCTCTCTCATTCTTGTCAACAGAGCACAAAATTCATACTTATGGAATCCCAGCAGAGCCTCTAGGTACTGTTGTATGTATTGTACACTAAACACCCCTGGAGGGCACCATTCACACCACCATCCATGCAAATGATGTCAAAGGCCCCTTCTGGCAGGACTTGTATAGTTCACAGTCCTGGAACTGAACAGGGCACAACCTGTGTGGCCACATCCTGAGAGCTTGACAGACAGTCTTTATGTGACTTCTCTGATAAAGACATTATTTTTGCTACATTAAGTGCTACTTCATTTGATAATACCTAAAAATTGCTCAGGGTAATCTTCATCATAAGCATAGATTTTCCTAATTTCTGTAAGATCAATACTATTTGTCAGTCTTGGGATCCTGGTGTCAGGTTTGGAAAATAGATCCCTGGAGCTATCTTCCCTGGAGTTATTTTGCCTAGCTCTTGCCATTGAGAAAAGTATAATACAGGAAGTAAAAATAATGGCATCATAAGATATATATATATATATATACACACACATATATATATACATACACACACACACACACACACACACACACACACACACACACACACACATATATATATATATATGGAGAGAGAGAGAGAGAGAGTCTCACTATGTAGCACTGACTAGCCTGGAGCTCAGAGTTCTACCTGCCTCCTGAGTGCTGGGATTAGGCATATACCACCATGTCCCACTTAAGAAATATATATGATCTGTGTGCATGCGTGTATGATGTAGGAGAGAGCAAGTAGTATGCTACAACACATGTGTGGAGGTTTCCTTTATAGAATCTGTTCTTTCCTTCCACCTTTACATGGGTTCCAGGGATTGAACTTCCACAACAAGCACTTTTATCCACTGAGCCATCTTGCTGGCCTGGCATATGTGGGCTGTTGTTTTTTTAAATACATTTTGTTATTTTTATTTTATGTGGGTGAGTATATTGCCTGCCTGTGTGTAAGTGCACTCATGTTGTGCAATGCTTGTGGAGGTCAGAAGAGTGCATTGGATTTCCCTGGTACTGGAGTTATGGATGGCTGTTAGCTGCCATGTGGGTGTTGGGAATCACACCTGGGTCCTCTGCAAGAGTAGCCAGTGCTCTTAACCACTGAGCCATCTCTCCAGCCCCCAGGATGTGTGTTTTAAAGGAACTTTTTTTCTGTTAGATATAACTCTGTCAATGGGAAAAAAGGAAAAAGTCATCTTAGATGTATTTAGGATCCATCTTCAAAATATGTATACAGATAGGCTATCAAGTTAAGATGAACCCACTGTGGAAATACTATGCACCCAGAGGACCCACCTGCATAACAGAGATACACTGGTTTTGAGTCCATGGAGGAAGGAGATAAAAGGACTTAGAGGCCTTTTTTTTTGTACCATGTTTCTCATCATTTCTAGGATGAAACCCACAGGATCTCTAAGCTAGAAGAAACTGGTTTACTTACACAGACATCCAATTAATCCTTGCTATTTGCCAAACATCCTCATCATGCAGTCTAGCCCCTTTCATGAGGACAGTGAGGTCATAAAGTTGGTTAGAGACTGGGCTGGAAACAAGGCCCAGATGTTCTACATCTAGGACACTTCACCCCACGGAGCTGTTAAATATCCCCACTTAGTTACATGCAGGTGATGAAACAGCAGAACATCTGTGTACTGCATGTGACTTGCATTGAATTTATGTAATAAAAATGAAATAGAAACTCTTTGCCAGCCAATTTTTTCTTACTCTAAACACCACAACATAAAGAAGGTTCTGTGTCAGGGCTAATCATTTCAGAATTAGTTCTGGAATTTTGCAAAGAAATCTTCTATCTACTCATAGTCCTTATGACTCATATTTTTCAATCATGTCCTTTCTGAAATGATACCTTTACAAATTAAATTCCTATAAACAGCACTAAGTCCTGAGAATGAGCATGATCATTTCATTTCTGCCCTCTAGAGTATCGATCCAGTGTCCTCTCCAAGACAGAATGAATACTCCAACTTGACCTCGAGGTGGCTTCCTCCTTGAAGGGTTTGTCTGGGTGAGGGTGAGAACCTAACCAACATAGCTGATAACTGTGAAATTTCCTTTCTCAAAGTATCTGTCCTCTTCCTTTTCACAATTTAATCTAATTTGCTAAACTTGGAGAAGGCTGAGCAGTGTGGGCAGCGTGGCTGTTCCTGCCGCTGGCTCTCCGCCTTCCTTTGCATAAACACTGCCCACCCAGCCTTTCTAGGCTAGGGTAGAGACCCAGATTAAGGGCATTGCAGAGACCTTTGGGACATTCTCCCACCCGAAACTGATTCACACGGAAGCAATGGATACTGAGATTGAGATAAGTAAGAGTAGGAATTGTGAATCCAAACCACCAGAGGTCACATCCTAGCTCTGCCATCTACACTGCCTTGATCTCCTCACATGCGAATGGGTAGAAAATAGTGAGAGAGAGAGAGAGAGAGAGAGAGAATAAAGAGACAGACTCAAGAGGGCTGTCAGTCACATTGAAGCAGCTTGCCTTTATTAAGTCCCCCCGCCCCATTTATACTGTGAGTAAGCAAAACAATACTAACACAGGCAAAATAACTTAGGATATGATTGGCTTCCTTCAAAGATCTTCAGGTGACCTCAGTCTTGGGTGCAAAATAAACTTCTCCTTAGGTGTAAATCATTTGCATAATGAAGACTCTTGCTTCCACTCAGCACTTCTGTGCACGAGATTGACTTCTGCCTAACCCAAAACTAGGGCATAGTTCAAGGCAGTCAAATGGCTCCCGACATTAGACAGTATTGCTAATTCCAGTAACCAATAGCCATCAAGCTCCTATTCTCTTAACAGCCCCATCCATTATGGAGTTCAGAGTACACTGTTTTTCACACCAGGAACTGTTGCACTTTGGGGTTTTAATATTTTTGTTCCTTTTATTATGTGTATGAGTGTTATGCTTGCATGTGTGTAAGTGCACCCATGTCATGTAGTACCTGCAGAGGACAGAAGAAGGTGTCAGATCCTTTGGAACTGGAGTTATAGGCCGTTGTTAGCTGCCATGTAGGTGCTGGGATTCAAACCCAGGTCTTCTGCAAGAACAGTCAGTGCTGTTAACTGCTGAGCCATCTCTCCAGCCCCTACTTCAGAGTTTTAAAGTCAACACAGAAACATAGCTTCTGCTTTACATAAGTTAGAATGGGACTTTTCAGATCAGGTCTTATGCAGCCCAGGTGGTCCTGGAGATAAACGGCTGAGGTCAAGGATGAGCTTGAAGTCCTGAAACTCCAGCTTCCACCTGTGGAGCGTGTGGACCTGTGCACCACCACCATTCCATTTCAGATAGTGCTGGGGAACAAACTTAGAACCTCTGGTCTGTTAGCTAGCTTCTAGCTACGGAGCTGTATCTCTAGCACCCTAGGATAGGCGGCTTTCAACAAAGTAAGAGTTTCGTGAAACTTTTTCAGTTACATTTATTTTTAGCCATATGCATGACCTGGGTTTTAATATGAAAATGTAATTCTTACTGGAGGCTAGCAAGGAAACTATATAATTAAACAGCAACTTTATAGTGTGCGTGACACTGCAGTGAATGTCATAGGCTCAGTGGAAGGTCTCCTGACCTTCTGGAGAGGGAAGAGAGATCAGCCGAGCCTTCCAGGAGGAAGTGACATTTCAGCTGAGGCTTAAAGGTGGTGGTGGAGGGCAGATCCTTTAAAGACAGCACTAATGGGGTTTTGATCAAGCCAGGGAGAGACTTGCTCACACTTGCATCCTTAGGAAGGTGGTTCTGTCTGGCTGCATGTAGATGGGCTGGGATCAGTTAGGAGTCTAGTTATTTCAGGGCGCAGTGGTCTAGCCTGGGGTGAAGGCAGTGGGTATTCAAGATGGATCCTTCATCTAGACAGAATTGACAACACTGATTGATGGGGAAAAGTTCTGGAGAAGGGACTCTTACTTGTCCCGAATGCCTAGTGTTTAACTCACAGATGATTTAGGGGTCAAATCTAAGGCTGAACGCTCTGAATTCTAACATGAGGGAAGGTTCCCTAAAGAGAAAGACAGAACGTTTCAAACACTTTAGAAACCATTTTTCCCACCCTGCTGGACCTAGCTGCTAACTGTTGCTGCCTAGAAGTTGGCAGACCTTCCTGTTCCAAAGTGGAAGGTTCTTGGCAGGAGGTGGAAGCTGGGAAACAGAATGGTAAATGGGCTGGCCAAGCACCTTCCATGAAGAGAAAAGGGAAAACCGGGACTTTCCATCTGATCCAGATTATCTGGTCAGAAAATAACGTGGAAGTACAGATAATTCCATGATGTTTATAGTTGGCTTTGAAATGCTTCGTATTTTTGGCAGCTCATTTACCTTGCCAAATGCTTTTCTTAGGCTTTGCATTTCCTGATCACAGACCGTCTGAGAGGCAGGCGAGTTAGGAGTGTGGGTGGGTGACTGGGGAAGTCCTACTGCTGAGAACGGACTGTCACCAACAAAGCTCCCCGTCACCCTAGCTGATCAGTATTGATTTGTTCACCTATATCCTGTCACAGAGCAGTAGCGTGCACTATATGCATGTGTGTGCACATGTGTGGCACTTGCCTCTGTGGGAGCATGTGAGCCCTGGGGGTTGATTTCCTCAATTGCTTCTCCACTTTATTTTTTTGAGACAGGGTCTCTCTCTCTCTGAACCCAAAACTCAGTTTGGGCTAGACCCGGTAGCTACCCAGCACTGGGGATCTGTCTGTCTAGTCAGCCCAGTATGCTGAGGTTACAGGTACCAGCCACAGCCTGGATATTACAGCAAGGCTTTTACCCACTTCATCTCTTCTGCCCACTAGGTAGCTTTTCTAACCTAACCTTTGTCACATGGTATGCTTCCCAGCAGATAATGCTTCCAATCCACATCACAGAACACCCCAGGGCCACCTTCACACGCTACTGTGGCAACCCAGCGTTCCCCAGCAACCTCACATCAAACCATATTTGGGACACAAGCAGGCTGTTTACAGATGTTAGTGTAAATTGTATTTTAAGTCATAACCAGTCCCTTTTGACAGAAGAGCTGGTCAGACCAAAAGGCTTGTTTTCCCTTTATTCACAGTACTGCTGCTTCCAGATAAATTAAAAACGTTTCCTTACATTTCCTGGCCAGGCTTACCAAAGAGAGGAGGGAGTCCAGAGTCAGGAAGTCACTGAGACAAAGGGTCTAGAAGAAAGACCAGGGTGGCAGCCACTCCCTACCAAAGAACCCCAAGCATGCTTCAGCTACTCCATCATCTGGGGTGCCAGGCTGGGGTGGGGGCGTGGTCCAGGCCGGTCTGCTGGAATAAATTAGTTACAGACACAAATCCGCAGGTCCAGGGACTTCCCATTTCATTGCAGAGTTCAGCACTCTTCCATTCTCCCTGCGGAGGAGGGCATTTCCTTAGTCCCCAGTTCTTAAAGGGCAGGACTATGCAGAAGAAATTCTTAGTCCTTAAAAGGTACTCTGTGGTCCATGTACGTTTCCCAAGTGTTGATATTTCTCACATCATCTAACCTCCTTCCGAAGGAGAAGAGCTGGCAAACTCAGCCGTCCGTGTTGTGTTTTTGGAAAACATACAATTCTTGGATTCATTTTTCTGAAAAAAATCAAGGAAGCACAGCGATCCAACGTGCCAAGGGCACCACCACCCAAGACCGCCTCGCCTCTTCCTTCATCTTCTCCTTGGGGGTGTTTGCCCCAACCTTCAGAACAGATCTCCACCCCTCTCCCAACCTCCGCGCCACATAACAGTCCCTGTTCACACTTCCCCCTCGGTAACCAAACACACACCTCGCTGAGGTCATCCTCTGAGCGGCTGGGAAGGGGAAGGAAACGTGAGCTAAAGCAACAGGTTCCACCCACAGCCTGAACTTGGAAGTGGATACCTCGGAGCTAGGCTGCGGAGGAAATCGCGAGGAGGAAGGTGGAAGGGAAATGACGGCGCCTGACCCCCGAGCACCGCTCACTTGAGCTCCCACATGGCTTGTGTATTTGCTTGTGGGGAGAGCGGGGGGTCCTTCCCAGAGTCACTCGCGGACTTCCGTGTGGATTGGGAAGCATCAGGCCCACACTTCGGGCCGCCAGGAGGCTTCGGTTTGGGGAGCCAGCCCAACGAAGAGGCCTTGAGGCGCGTCCAAGGAACGCGAGTGGGTAAAACACACATCACCCTCTCCAGGGTGCGGCCCTAACACACGGCAGGGTCTGCACCTCTAAAGCGGGGTGTCCTCTTCTCTCCAGCCTGTCTGATCTCCCCAAAACCAGTCTCTCGCACCAGCCTGCGCCGGAGAAAACCGGGAGAGCCGACTGCGCCGCGCCCCGCAGCCTCTGGGCATGCTCGGTGGCGGGACCGGCGCGGCCGCCGTGGGGAGGGCGCATCCTCCCTCCCCCAGGGCGGCGGCGCCGGCAGCGCTGGTCACGGCGCCGGGGCCCCCGCACACCTTTGGCGGAGGCGGTAGTTGAGGACTGGGGAGAATGCTACCCTGCTGGGCATGGGCCGAGAGCGCCCCCCGATGCCCAGCCTTCCAGAGAAGAGGCCGGCCGAGGAGGCGCGCAGGCTGTAAGCGCCCTCTGACCGCAGCTGTTCCTTAGAAAGTAAAGCTGAGCTGGGCGGTGCTGGGGGCCCCGGAGGGGGCGGGGCGGGGCGGGGCCAGGTGGGGGTGGTCCCGGTGCCCCCGCGAGGTGCCAAATCAGTAGCCGCCCCCTCTATCCCCGGGTCCCGCCCCCGGGGAAATCAGAATTCAGTGGGAAAGTGCCTGGTTCCTGGAGAATCCTCGGGGCGGGGTGATGATGAGGCGCGCCTGGCGCAAAATGGTTAAAACAAAGTCCGCGCGCGCCCCTGGGCTCCTCGGGTGAAAAGTGTGCGCGCCGGTGGCTGGACACCCCTCTGTTAATTCGCGGGTTAGTTGCCCGGAGGAAGTCTGGCTGTGCTGGGAGGGGTCGGGGCAGCCTCAGGCTAGCGCTGGCTCTCGCCTCCAGGCCTCCTAAGAGGACCGCACCTCGCAGCAGGCGGGTGCAGGGCGCGGGGAGGTCGCGGCGGGCGGCGGGCGGCGGGCCGGAGCCGGCTGGACCCAGCGACTCACTCTCTGCTTCCTCCCCACAGGATTACCGAGAGGATGGGATGGATCTAGGCAGTGACGCCGGCAGCAGCAGCAGCAGCAGCCGCGCCAGCTCACAGTCCAACTCCACCAAAGTGACCCCTTGCTCCGAGTGCAAATCCTCATCGTCGCCGGGGGGCAGTCTGGACTTGGTGTCTGCCCTGGAGGACTATGAGGAGCCCTTTCCGGTCTACCAGAAGAAGGTGATTGATGAATGGGCGCCGGAGGAGGACGGGGAGGAGGAGGAAGAGGAGGACGAACGAGGGTACCGGGATGACCGCTGTCCGGCCCGAGAGCCGGGGGACGTGAGCGCTACGATCTGCAGCGGGGGCAGGAGCGCCACCACCGCCATGCCGTCCGCTATGCCCAACGGCAACCTCCACCCGCACGACCCCCAGGACCTCAGGCACAATGGCAACGTGGTGGTGGCCGGTCGGCCGAGCGCTTCCCGGGGGCCCCGCCGAGCGATCCAGAAGCCCCAGCCCGCAGGGGGTCGGCGCGGAGGCCGGGGACGAGTCGTTGGGGGGCTCTGCCTTCAGGCCCCGGACAGTGGGACGTGTGTCCCCGAAGAGCCCCCGGTGCCCCCAATGGACTGGGAGGCGCTGGAGAAGCATCTGGCGGGGCTGCAGTTCCGGGAGCAGGAGGTGCGAAACCAGGGCCAGGCGAGGACCAACTCCACCTCTGTAAGTTAGCTGGGGAGCGTGCCCACGCGCGCACACCCGCGTACACACCCCGCGCGCAGTCCGCACGCCCCTTCCCCGCGCTCCCGCCGGTGGCCCCATTCATTCTTCCCGGAGGGTGGGGGCTGGGCCCGAGAGCCTGCCTCCTGCTCCCCTGGGGTACACTTGCTCTGTCTGTGAGCTGTCTGGCTTTACAGGATGGGCGGAGAGGAGGGAGGGGCAGCCAGAGGGCAGCGGAAAGTCGAGCTAGTGGAGCTGGCGACTCATTTTGATGGAATTACTTATCGAGACTAGGTGGTGAGTCACTTGCGTGAAAATAAATCCGGGGAGGTTTCCTCACCGAAGCAAGTACCCCGAGGGGACTATTTCACACCATAGTAGTTGTGGTTTCGTCCATCTTGGTGGGTCTCAGGTCTCACCCTTAGCGAGGCTATCTATGCCTGAGCACATGCTTGCAGTCGCCTGCCCACACCTCAGGCTTGGGAGAGGAGGTTTGTTCCATAGTAGGCTCCTGGATTTGGGTGGGTTAAAGGCCCTCTTCTATGACTTTCTTCCTTTATGAAACCTGAGCTACTGCTGACCTGGGGGGACAGGCTGAATTGAACTGCCAGGCTGAGGGAGGGATTGTTGCCTCTGTCATCTGACTCACTCCTTGTCTGTCGGTGAATTCCTCCTTGTTTTGATAAAAGAGCCACTTATGGTTCCCTACCAGAGGCTACTGCCTCAATTCTGGAAAGCCAGACAGGGAGGGGTGCCGGCTTGGAGAGAAGCGGGGGGCATGGGGAGGGGCTGCATCTATAATAAGCTCTGGCAGGTTTTGACTTGTCTCAACATCTTTTTTTGCCCCTGAGAAGAGAGCAGATAAATGACTTAAAAGACAGGCATCATGAATGTAGCTCCCCCTTTTATCACTGTTTGAGATAAAGCAACAGTTGTAATTTGAAATCATTAGTGATATCCCTAAATAGGGCTGAAGGGCACAGTTTAAATGAGCTGCTTTCTATGTGTGACAGCTGTGTGGCAGTGTGGGAAAATGCTTGCCTTGCAGGTGTAATTTGGCTACTCTGGGTCCCCCGGGCTGCTGGAAATTGGGTGCATGCACTTCTGACTTCAGGGGTGAGGGCAGTAACAGGGTTTCACAAGAGAAATTGGCACGGTTTCTGTGAATTAGAGCCTTTGGCTGACAGAGCCCACTGGTTAGTGCCCTTTGAGAAATCACATATTAAATTAACACACTCGTTTTAATCCCAGCTGTTTAAAAGTTTACCATGTCACTAACAGACGTGGAATCTTTCCATTACAGCTGTTTCTTGTTCCTTGCAATAGAAAACATCTTTTTCCTATTGAACTCCCAGGATTTGAGCAGTGACTTAAGATAAGCAGTTACAGGTTTGTAAGTGGGGCTGAGATTCTGGTGTGGCGAGATAGGACTAGACCTTCTGCCCTCTGAGAACCTGACATTTAAAGGCTTAGCTGACAGGCCCTTCCATTCATCCCCAGTGCCTGCTCACACTGTCTCTTGTTATTGTGGCTTCCATATGGGGCAGTGTCTGAAACCAAAGGCCTCCCCTTACCTCATCGACAATTTGGAGTTTCTTTCCTCTAATCTCCCCACTCCCAGACTCAGACTCCCTAGCTCTTCTGAAAATGTCTACTCTGGGTATTTTTTGATGTCATTACTATGTTTTTTAAGTTTTGTTTTTTTAAGCATTTATTGTTTTTGTGGTTGTGTAGAAGGAGGAACACACACTCAGTGTTAGAGGAGAACTTGCTGGAGTCTGTTTCTTTTCATCTGGCTCCTGGAGTTTGAACACTGGTCGTCTGGCTTGGGGGACCTTTACCTGCTGAACCATATGACAGGCTTGTTACTTTATCGAAGTATTTATATAAAAAAAAAAAAGAGGAAAGAGAGGGTGACCTTTGAAGTTAATACTAAATTTTTCTCTGTTTTGGTTTGTATGTGAATGAAATTATCACTGCATGTTTGCTTAGAATAGTGTTTTTCAAACTCTAAGTTCTGCATGAAATCACCTTACTACTTTAAAGTATTGTATATTGAATATCATCACAGAAAACTTGGTGATTTTTGCAATTTTTGTTTTGGTTTTTTGTATACACTGGGTCATGGCCTAAAAGTTATAAAAAGTTTTTAGTGGTTGGACCGATGGTTCAGCAGTTAAGAGGACTGCTGTTCTTACAGAGGATGCATGTTCAATTCTCAGAACCCACAGGGCAACTAACAATTATCCATAACTCTAGTTCCAGGAGAATTCAACACCCTCTTCTGGGTGTTGCATGACTTAGTTGTACTTACACACATGTAGGCAATACACTCATACACATGAAACAAAAATAACAAAATATCAAGATGTTTAAAAAGAATTTTTTTTTTATTTTATGTGTATAGGTGTTATGCCTGCATGTGTATAAGTGCACCTACGTCGTACAGTGCCTGTGGAGGATAGAAGAAGGCCTCAGATCTCCTGCAGTTGGAGTGATGGACTGTTGTTAGCTGCCATGTGGGTGCTGGGATTTGAACCTGGGTCTCTTGTAAGACTGGTCAATGCGCTTAACTGCTGAGTCATTTTTCCAGTTCTTAAACAGGTTTTTAAAACACTTCTATAAATCTTGTTTAGCATTGCCTGGAGTAGGACCATGAGGGCAGAAGCCTGAGAATGACAACACATCTATGGGGAAGGCCTACCCTGAGGAAGATAGAGCCAAGGGTATTTTTGTCACTCTTTACAATGTTGTGTGTAAACATGTTTCGATGGCTTGGGTACATCCATGAAGAGGAGAGTGTAAAATCACAAGGACTGGGTAGGTTCTCTTCACCCTGTAATTCAATACCCACTTCAGGGATTTGCCCTTGCCGTTATCTCTCCCATCCAATAGCTGGTTCCTCTGATCCTTCCAGGCCCAGCCCAACTCTCCCCATCGCAGAGAGGCTATTCCTGACCAGCCTTCCTAAAGCAAAGGGGCAGCACTACACCTTCACCCATCCCCATCCCACCCCGCCCACCCCACCCGAACCTGTGCTGTTTTCTCAGTGATCTCCCTTTCTAGCATGATCTTTAATTCTCCATTTTGGGTCTCTCTGAAATCTGGATGAGAATATAGGGATCATACCTGCTTGTTTTGTTTTGATTTCTTAAATTTTTGAGACAGGCTGCCAGGTAGCCAAGGCTGGCTACATGAGATTCTTTAGGGAGCTGAAACTGGCCTTGGACTCCATCTCCTCCTGCCTCCACTTCCCAAGGCCTGGGATCACAGGTGTGTACCACCCCAAGAACGTGCTTGTCTTGTCCCTGTGATGGAGTGCCTGGGATGTCGGTGGGTGTTAGCTATCCAGTGAAGGAAGAAGACTTCATAGGACCCACACTTCCTGGACCTCATCCAGTCTCCTCATCCTACAGTTTAGAACACTTGAGAGGTCTAGCAATGCAAAGGGTTTCCCTGATGTCCCCATGACAAACCTGAGAAAGGGTTTTGATCCTTCCCACACCTAAGTAAGCTTTTCTTTTCATACTTAACAATGCTTTGAAATAAAATGGAAGGAAGGAGCTCCCTCTCCTTGAAATGAAGGATTTCCTAATGACAAAGCTCCTCGTCCACCTCCTCAGCAGTAAGTAGAAGTAAACAGAAATAACCCGAATCCCCTTACTTCAGAGACTCTCCTCATAGGCAGGGTTTGGTTTTGCTTTACAGATACAATGTTGGGTTCCACAGAGCCACATAGGACCCACAGCCACATAGGACCCAGTATGGGGGTTCCCTCTTCCAAGCCCCATGCTTCTCCTGCCTCTCAACTGTAGTAATACACCCCAAAGGAAGACTCAGGTCTGAGAGATGAATTGACTATTAGCCATTCCTAACACTGGGAATATTTAGGTTCAAATTTAAAACATGCCATGTTCATAGGGAACTTAAAACCTGAGGCTGACCTTTCTCTGTGGTGTTTGGGGAGTTCATCCCTCTGGGTACTGGTGGAGGATGATGAGCTAGGATGCTACAGGGCCCTTGGAATCAACGTAGGAGAGCCCTGAGGTGCTCTGCTGGAAGCACAGTGCTAAGCTATTCCTGCTGGCCTCTCAGAGGCTCCTTCACAGAGCTGCATTGCCTCTGGTGGCCCCCGATCCTCCGCCCACAGCAGCATGGTTTAAACTACCTGTAGCCATATATCCAGTAGTGCACTTTATGCTTACCACACGCATAAGGGTTCTACCCCACAACCAGAACTACCCTGAGAGGTGCCCCCACTAGCTAGGCCCAGCCTGCCCTTGTGGCGTCCTGCCTGGGCCTGTTTCCTCTTCTGACTGGCCTAGTTTTGGCAAACACAAGGGACAGGTATAGATTGAAGATAGTTCCAGACATTGGTGCTTTTGATGTCAGGTAGGAATCTGGTTCCCTTAAGTTCTTGTTCATCCTAAATTCCTACCTGACAGTCTGCTCTGACTCTGGAGAACAGGTGCAGAGAATTCTGAAGGAAACAGAAACTTCACCTCATCTTCCCTCTGTTGACTGCCGCCTCCCCCACCCCACGCAGTCGGCCTTCCTGAGTACAGACCTCTTCTGCTTTTTTCCCTGTGACTCCAGTTTAGCAGTGCCTCACTCTGTTCTTATTCATGGGACCTCCTGGACTCTCTGCTAGGTGGGATGGAGGAGCCCACTGCCTCAATGTCCTCCTGTTCCAAATGCAATATAATTTCACCTACTTTTCTTCATGGTTTTGCCATAAAGGTTACCCTCCTCTTGTGGTCCTCCATGTTTAACCTTAACCTTAACCTTGACCTGCCTCTGGAAACTCAGCTCTCCATCCACCTCCTTTGAAAACTCTTCTAAAAACAGATTTATTAGACTAGGGTGATGGATCAGTGGGTAAGCTGAATGTGTTAGTGCATGCCATTAATCCTAGTGTTCCTACAGTGAGGTAAGAAGCTGAGACAGGAGAATCACCAGAAGCTTGTGGGCCAACTAGCCTGGGATATACAGTAGTGAGCATCAAGAGAGACCCTGTCTCAGTCAAGGTGGAAGACTGACACACTGACACCCAAGGTTGTCTTCTAACCTACACACACACACACACCATAGCGTCATACTCAGTCACAAGAACACACATATATTCCTCCAGTATTTATGGAGGTAGAATTTATGTATACAATCAATTACACATAATCAACCCCCAACTATCCTTGTGCCCATTATCTAATACCACTGGTCTGAGTTCTGTACTATAAATTAGCTTTCGTTTTCTGATATGAAGATACCATAGTCACCGGTGAGGGAGAGTTGGATTATTTCTTGTTTTTAATTATTACAAATAAAAGTGCTATAGACATTCATGCATAAGTCTTTATGTGAACGTACGTTTCATTTCCCTTAGATAGGTCTATGTAAGTAGAAGCACTGGGTCCTAAAGGAAGCGTGTGTTCATCTTTGTAAGAAGCTGGGTCTGCTTTCTAAGGAAGCACCTTTTAAAAATCTATTTTTATTTTGTTTTATGCGTTAGAGTTTATGCCTATATATATGTAAGTGTACCCATGCTGTGCAGTGCCCGTGGAGGTCAGAAGAGGGTATCAGATGCCCTGGAACTGGAGGTAAGGAAGGTTATTAGCCACCGCTGTGTGGGTGCTGGGAATTGAACTGGGGTCCTCTGCAAGAGCCCTCTCTCCAGCTCTGGAAGTACCTTTTTACATGGTCACTGTCATGACTCTAAAAATTTTTTACATGTATTTATTTACTTAGTGTGTGTAGGTGTGTTTGTATGGGTATGTGTGTGTTAGAACACGTGGGTTCTGGGGATTGAACTCAGGTGTCATTCTTGGTGGTAAGTACCCTTCCCAGAACCATCTCCTCAGCCCATTGCCATGACTCTTAACAGCCCTGACCCAGACCTCAGCTTTCCTTCTTAGCAGCTGTTGTATGCCCTTTGATCTTTGGGTTTTCCAGGACATCTCTACTGAGGTTACTAGGAAGGCTGGTCCCTTGTCTTTTGGAAAACAAAAAAGCAAGGAGATTGTCCTTTACATCTAATCAAAGCCATTACATCATTGTTCTGAAGCCAAGAGGTATCATTTTTAAATTAGAAAGGGGTTCTATTTGTAGACCCCCACACTTTTAAAGTGCAGTTTTGCTTTTTTTTTTTTTTTAGTGCTCATGACAGGTGTATTTTCCTCATTTAATGAGAAGTTAAGAATAATTTTAATTGGCACATTAATTGAATGCAAATTCTCCTGATGAGGTTATTCCAAAGTACTTGGAAATAATTTGTCTTTTTATTTGTTTATACTATTAGCTAGTAGCAAACTTTAAATTACCTACATTTCTTCCTAGAATAGTGCTAATTACTGGTTATTTTCTATGTATTGTTCTGTAAGAATTACAACCCAGTTACTCCTTCCTGTCAGCAATACTACCTAAGTAACTGAATGGCTGAGTGGCTTGTTCCCTTAGTGACTGGGGCTGTGTTTAAATGGCGTGAGTTCCTGTTTTATAGACTGAATTAAGATGCCTTATTAGTCCTACAAAACATAACAAGGTTTAGAAGCTTAATAGGTTACCTGATTATGCAGTTTGGGACCTAACATTGAAAACATCTGTATGCTTTTCAATTACCATTTCTGTCTGAGAACATACTTGATATCAATGCTAAAAGGTTTTTTTTTTTGCCATGATTAGAAATTATGAGGACTAAATGTACTCTGTCATTCAAAATTTTACTATGATCAAGCTTTCTTTGCCTACTTGGAGAATGTATGCTGATTCTCAAGCGTAGCAAAGGCTGTTGCCTACATCAGCATGTGCTTAAGGCTTGGAAGAAGGGTTGCCAGGCAAAGCTGAGGACCTGATTTTGATCCCTGGAAGCTGGTGGGAGGAGAAAACCTATTCTGAGAGTTGTCCTCTGACCTTTGCCTGAGACACACACACATGCACACACGCACACACACACACACACACACACACACACACAAAGAGACAGAGACAGAGAATTAGCAATAACTAAAAGAAAAAAGATTTTTAGACTTCTAAAATGTTTGGATTCTAACTACATTAACTTGGGAGAAGCTTGAATGTAGCTCACTTGTAGGACCCTTGCCTAAATATTCACGCTGTTTGTTTTGGATGTGTGAATATGTATGTTGTGGAAGGTCCTTTTGAACTGTTGTAACTGAATTAAAAACTATCTCTGCCTATTAATAGGTTTGTAAATGGTAGACTTTTACTATTTTTTATTTATTATTTTTGTTTTACGTGTATGAGCGTATTGCCTGCATATATGCTAAGTGTACCCATGTCTTGCAGTGCCCACAAGGTCAGAAGAGGGTGTCAGGTCCCCTGGAACTGGAGTTATGGATGGAGTGCTGGGAACTGAACTTGGGTTCTCTGCAAGAGCAGCTAGTGCTCTTACCTGCTGAGCCATCTCTCTTGCCCCAGTAGTAGTTTTTTAAAACTTCCTAAGGAAAACAAGATATGTATATCTGGAAACTAGAGGCTGATACTTCCATCCACCACTTGCTGAGGTCTTGAACATCTCACCACTGGCACGCAGCTACCTTCCTCCATCCTTGCTTGGCTCTGCCCTCCCGAGCTCTTCTAACTCCTGGTCTTTGCCTGGCATTCCCTTAGTACTTTTGCTTGGGAAGTCGCAGCACAGGAAGCACTGGCCCAGTAGCAGGTCCACAGGTTCACACTACCCAGCACTGGGCCTCTTTGGAATTTGGTGTGCCTTTCTGCCTGGTCTGCTAGACTGTGAGCAGCCTGTTTTCTGAGCCTTTTATTCCACATAGGTATCATCATCCCTACTCGAGTTGGAAAAGACTTTCAGGTTTTCCTTTCCTTTTCTTTTCTTTCTTTCTTTCTTTCTTTCTTTTCTTTCTTTCTTTCTTTCTTTCTTTCTTTCTTTCTTTCTTTTCCTTTCTTTCTTTCTTTTCTGTATTTTGGTCCTTTTTTGAGACAGGGGCTCCCTGTAACCCCAGCTGTCCTGGAACTTGCTATATAGACCAGGCTGGCCCTGAACTCACAGAGTCACTGGCCTCTGCCTCCAAAGTGCTGAGGTTAATGGTGTGCACTATCACTCTCGGCTCAGGTTTTCATTTTCATGTTTGATTTTATGCCAAACCCCCAAATTGGACAAACTAAGAGTTCTATTTAGAGTTGGAGTTCAAGGCCATTCTTGGCCTTGGTTGGAGGCCAACTTGGGCTCCTGTAAGGTTCTGTGACTGGTGTGAAGCCTCATGCCTGAGGAAAGTAAGATCAGACCATGGAAACTCTACCTCTAGGTTTTCAGTGACAGTCTAACCCTCATTGTCTCCTTTTGTCTTCTTGTGGTTATGACCCTTAGTCCCTTATCTATGCATGTGATTTATGTCCCTCTTTTTTCCCCTCAAACACATGCAACAGGTTCACTAACATTTCATGAAGAACAGACGTCTCTTCTTATCCAGATTTTGGGTTCAGTTCTTTCATTTACTCCAAACTACTACATCATGAACTTTCTTATTACTACTCATAATGGTAATTCCCAGTCCTTTCTTAAAAGTTTACCCAAATTCTGTGTCATTATATGTTTATATGTTAAAATAGGAGTTTGCACTCCTGAACCTTGTCCCCCCACGACTTCAATGGCTTTGTTTTCTAACTTTGAAATTGGGTCCTAAGTTTCTTACCAAAAGAAGCTTTTTGCAACTGCTGGGCTCAGCTGCTCTGCGCTTCTTGAACAACTATGACAGATAACATTCTTGACTGTTAGTTACTGGGAGTCTGTTTGGTATCCAGCTTCTGTGGCAATTCAGCATCAGTTATGAAATTGAGCATTGTCAACAAAAAAATAATAGGATTTTAGAGAGATTATCTGAGATGTCATCTCAAAAAAAACCTACCCATTTTCATAGGTGGAAACTGAGGTCTGTAGAGATGGACCATCCTCAATTACTTCCTCAGTCCAGGTCTGACCTGCTTCCAGTACCATTCCACTCCGGTGTATAAGACTGTGCTGGGGTTGAGAAAGCTAAGGGAGAGATCTCTGTGACTCATTCTAAAATTGAAGATGGTTTGTTCCAGCTAGATAGTTTTAAGTAGATATTTTATTATTTTACTATGAACCCAAAACAAAAATATAGAAGAAAAAATAAAGCCAAGAAAGAGCCTTTTTTAAAAAGGTAGTGTTTGTGACCCTAGTATGGTGGCTCATACCCAGGGAGGGTGAGGTATAAGTTTGAGGCCAGCCTACCAAGGAATTCCCACAGCTGTGGTGAATCAGTCCCAACAGGGCCTGAAAGCAAAAGATCCTGAGGGTGGAGCAGGCTAGAGCGGAGGTGAAATTGAACAGCACTGCCTGCCCAGGGAGAAAGAGTTCAAGGCTAAGAAAAGTGTGACACCACAGTCCCATGGCAGCTGGTGACCTAAGATAAAATGATGGTCCTACAGAACAAGGTTGATGACCTGGATCATTTCTTGGTCTTCTTTTATGACTTTCAGCCCCAAATCCAGGAAAACTACCGCATAAACTAGTTGAAGCACCTGTTGCATGGGTTGGCACTGGAGACACCCTCATGGAACAGAATGCCTCTGCAAGGCCTGTTCTCCTGAAAGCCGATACACATTATCCCTCTGTGCTGTGGTATACTGTCCTGTTGCTTTTTGGAGAGTAGAGATCAAACTCTTTGTGGAGACTTAGCACCTAAAGTTTCATCTACATACTTTGTGTGTCTTAGAAATTTATCCAGTATTTGTTTTCCTGTGTCTTCCCACAAGCGACAGGTATCGATATTGACCTTTCTTTCTTAGTCTCATAATGAAATAAGCTAGTTCCTGGAAGAAAGGGATTAAATTGTTCCATCACACTTTCTTAAAAGTTCAGGGGACTTATCTATGAAAACCTAGTAGATAGTTATTGGTAACTTGTATGAAGCAGTAAGAGCCTTAAAGTGGTCCGTCTGGCTAAGGGTTGGAACAGTAATACTAACATACCTGTTTAGACTGCTGTTGGTTTATCTTAATCGAAATTACTAGATAAGAAGACTCAAAGAACTTGTTGTTTGTTGTTTGGTGTACTGCTAATCATATAAAAGTAAAACTTGGTCATGCATTTGAAAAAGCGAAGGTATTGGGGATTTGTGAGGTGGAGGGACAGTCCATGAAATAGTCTGACTTGGAACAAGCTTAGTCAGAATACGGGTGAGAACAAGGAATAGAAAGAATGAGCATAAGGAGAGG
Organism: Eospalax fontanierii; assembly: GCA_035773235.1. NCBI lineage: Eukaryota > Metazoa > Chordata > Mammalia > Rodentia > Spalacidae > Eospalax > Eospalax fontanierii. The sequence goes on along the minus strand of CM069548.1, from coordinate 20,690,217 downwards.
GAGGTACGTGTGAGATTTCTGTTTCCTGTCTGAGGTTTCTGCCAGTGAATTTTTTTTTGTTTCATGATAATGCATTTCATTACAGCATTCTCACATACGCGTTGTTCTTCCTCTTCCTCCCATCCCCCTTCCTGCTTGGCCCCTTCTCCCTCCCTCTTTTGCATGTTACATGTGTTCCCATGCTCTCCCCCCCATTTAAATCCTCCTTTTCCCCTTTCTGCTTTCATGACCATGATTTGCCCTTCTACACACACACACACACACACACACACACTCACACACACAGAGTTAAATATGACAGAGAATGTATTTGTGTTTCTGAGTCTGCCTTAGTTTGCTCAATATAATCTTTTCCATTTTTAACCATTTTCCTGAAAATGCCATGGTTTCATTTTTCTTTATGGCTAAATAAAATTCCACTGTGTTCTTGTAGCACATTTTCTTTATCCATTTATGTATTGATGGACACCTAGACCCATTCCATTTCTTAGCCATTGTGAATGGAATAGTAAACATGACGTACAAGCATTGCTTTGGTAGGCTTTAAAGTCCTTCCCGTCTATAACTGGGAGTTGTATAGTGGGGTCATATGGTAGTTCTATTTTCAGTTTATTTTGAAGATTGTTCATATGGATTTGTCGGGGGCCATGTGCCTGCCTTGAACTATGCCCCAGTTTTGGATTAGGTAGAAGACAATCTCGTGCACAAAAGTGCTGTTGGAAGCAGGAGTTTTCATTAGGTAAAATAATTTATATCTGAGGAGAAGTTTATTTTTCACCTAAGACTGAGGTCACATGAAGATCTTTGAAGGAAGCCAATCATGTCTTAAGTTATTTTGCCTGTGTTAGTATTGTTTTGCTTACTCACAGTATAAATACGGGCGGGGGGACTTAATAAAGGCAAGCTGCTTCAGTGTGACTGACAGCTCTCCTGAGTCTGTCCTGGTTTCTCTCCCTCCCCCCCCCTCTACATTTTCTCATCCTCACTCCCCGCTTTGGGTATGGACTGATTTCTGCCGGCGGGCTCTGGCAGGATTCCAGAGTGGCCACAGCAATATACACCCTCAACAGCAGTAAGTAAAGGTTCCTCTTTCTTCACGTCCTTGCCAGCATTTATTGCCATTTGTTTGGACGGGAGCCAGTCTGATTGGTATGGGATGGAATCCCAGAGGACTGCATTTGCAGCTGTCCCTGATGAGTAAGGATGATGAATATTTTTGCAATATTTATTGGTCATTTGTGTTTCTTCTTTTGCAAATGGTTTGTTTAGTTCATTAATCCATGTATTATTGATTGGAAAATTTGTGAGTTTGGTGTTCAGATTTGCAGTTCTTCATATATTCTAGATGTTAAATACCATCTGAGGTATACTTGTGTAAGAATTTTCTCTCATTCTGGGTTGTATGTTCAGTCTAGTTTTCCTTTGCTATGCAGAAGCTTTATAATTTTATAATTTCAATTTTAAGTATTTGGTGTTATTTCTTCTATTATCGGAGTCGTTTCCAGAAAGTTTTGCTTAAGTCTAGATCTTGAAGTTTTCTTTTTTTTTTTCCTCTAATGGTTTTAATCTTCCAGGTTTTACATCAATGGCTTTGACCTGTTTTGAATTGATTTTTTGTGCAAAGTGAGACATAAGGATGTAATTTCTGTCTTCTGCTTGTAAATACCCAGTTTCCCCAGCACCATTTGTTAAAGAGGCTGCCTTTTTTCCAATGTATGTTTTAGACATCTTTATCAGAAATTAATTAGGTGTTGTAACTGTGTGGGTTTGTTTCTAGATGTTGTATTCTCTTTCACTGGTCTGTATGTCTGCTTTTGTGCCAGAACCATGCTGTCTTTGTCACTGTGGCTCTATGGTATAATCTGAGGTCAAGTATTGTGCCAGCATTGTTCTGTTTGCTTAGAATTGCTTTGGCTATTGGAATCTTCTGTCTTTCCATGTGAATTTTAGGACTCATTTTTCCAGTTCAATGAAGAATGTTATTAAAATTTTGATGGGGATTATGTTGAACTTGTGGATTATTTTCAGTAATATAGCCATTTTCACACTGTTCTGTCAGTACATGAGCGTGGAAGTTCTTTTCATTTTCTGGTGTCTTCTTCAATTTCTTCAGTATCTTAAAGTTCATTAGTTAGCAGGTGATTTGTGCAAATTTGTCAGCTCACAAGACCTTTATTTCCCATGTCCTAATAGAGGTGATTGATTCCTTCAACATGTATTCCTTGGATGGGACTGGAGTGATGGTTCAGCAGCTAAAGACTACTGCTTTTAAAGAGGTTCAGTTCCCAGCACCCACATGGCAGCTAGCAACCATCCCTAATTTCAGTTCCAGGGGATCTGACACCCTTTTCTGGCCTCCATGGGCATTGCAGGATATGGGTGCATTTACATACATGCAATCTGAATACTCATACACATAAATAAAAATAAATAAATAATTTTTAATGGAAAAAAAGCCTCTTGTAGGAATGTCTTAATTATTCATGAGAATGAGTTTTGTGGTTGTTACTTTGATTTGGTTTTACAAAATCCTATTAAAAAAAAAACTATCAAGAATGTGTGACTTAGGCTTTTCCAGATACAGGATTAAGGAATAGTCCATTTACCTTAGGTTGATGATGCTGGTTTTCAGGATACTGGCAAAGGACAGAAATCACAGCATGATTTCTACAGCTCACCAGCTGGTCCTATGTATTATAGAGTAACTCTGGTAGCCAGAACTCTTTTCAGGACTCTCATGTTCTGCTAGTGGATGGAGAGATGAGGACAAGCCTTCTCCCTGGCCGGCAGCTATGGCCAGAACCTACCTGCTCATAAGCAAGCCAGTAACAAAATAATGGGCAGATTGTGGCACTTACTAAACTAATATGACTTGATTATATATTTCCTTTTACTTTTGCCACAAATGGAAAGAACTTGACTTTCTGAAAAAATTTAAAAGCAATGAGGTAATTTCTTAACAATTCCTAATCTCTGGCAGTTATAAATTTAGATTTGAAGTCAAAATATTTTTAAAAAATAGAAATAATGCCAGCAAAGCCTCCATGTTATGAAATGTTGGCATTTTTAATGTCAGTTCTGGCAGTATTATAACTCTTAATCATCTTTCCCATCTAAAGAGAGAACAGTGTTGAGCTTCTATACAAAATAAGAAGGGTCTGGACCTCTGGGAGACTGGCACAATGTCTTAGAAAGGAACCTAAGACTAATCTACCTTTTTCTAAAAATAACATGTTTACAAATAGTTTCAAGACCAATTTAGTCCCCCATGAGTCTTCTCATGGCTCTAGTAGCCAAAAATTATTGTACTTATGAAAATTGCAGATAATTTTTTCTTGTGTTAGCTTACATAATTTTTTGATCCATTTGACCTGCTCTGACATTGTATTATGGGCAGTTTCGTCTTAAGTGCTCATGTCCACTTTGTTTCTACTCTAAAATTGGTTCCATAAGGAGTAAAAGAACAGACCGCTGGGATTTTATTTCCGAACATTTAAATTATGTAACCAGTGATCTGTTAGAGTTGTTATCCAGCCTGCAGAGGCCCCATTGTCTGACCCAAATAGCCCTTAAAATAAGATCTCATTTTAGAAGAACAACTCTACACAGTAATTTAAGAAAAAAAACAAAAAAACTCCCTGATCTATATATAGGATTAAATTACTATATATCATAATTTAAATTTTAGATTCATTTTTATTTCATGCCGTATAGAAACTCTTAAGAAAACGGAGGTATGGTTGTATTTGTGCTAAGACATGAGAAGAACTCCTGCGGAAACTCCAGTGGCTTGAAGCTGCATCAAATTCTTGTCAATATTGAGAATCAAAACTCCAGAGCACGGGTGGAGCATTCAGATGACTCTTTAGGTCATAAAAATAATCTATGGAGGCTGTGGGACAGACGGACAGACCCATGGTAAGCTGTGGGTTGTGTCCTTGAGATAAAACAAGGCGACTGCTCCTTGCTGGCTAGTGACTTGTCAGAATGGTTGTCTCAGCATTCTGGTATGTCAGGAGAAGTCAAGACTCAGAATTTTATAAGAAACAGCTTGAGGTCCAGTAGGATGGCCTAGCAGATAAAGGTTCCTGCTGCAAAGCCTGATGACCTGAGTTCGATTCCCAGGACCTCATGGTGGAAGTGACTCCTGCAAGTTGTCCTCTAACTTTCACACATGCACCATAGTACGTGTACACACATATACACGTAAATAAATAGCAAATAATTATATGTAATTGAAGAAGAAATAACCTTAACTATCAAATAGTGGGAATTAACCTTAGGTACACATATGTCTATGTGTCCACCTACCCAATCTCTTGAGGTTACAGCTGAGAAAACTGAGGCCCAAACAGGTGACATGAGCTACTTGGAGCTGGGGGGAGGTGGGCACAGTTTGCTGAGAGGTCTGGTGAAGTTCTAAAATCAAACGTTTCAAAGTGGAAACCACACCAAGGAGTGCTGTTCCTGCTTACTGATTGTAAAGTTTGCTTTCTTTCATTTCAGTCATTAATATAATTAAAAATAATATCAAGAATTTTTCATCTTCAGAATTGTTCTGAAACTGATTTGTTATTTGGATTCAGGGAGATGTATCATGATTTATGCTTTATTATTTATGAATAATGAAAAGCTAAGAACTTTTTAAAGAACAGATCATCTTAAGTATAAACATACACATTGTAGAATATATGTAGTCTCAGTTCTTTTATTGTGTTGGAAACTTAGCTGAGACCATTTAATTCCAAAGAATTGGTAGGGGTAGGGAGGTTATAAAAATTTCTTTTTCTTTTCTTTTTGTGAGGGGAGGAGGAAGATACTCAGGGTTTGAACTTGGGACCACACACATGCTCTACCTCTGAGCTGTCTCCAGCCCTCTCTTTTTTTTTTTTCTGTTTTGATACATGGTCTCATCTGTTTTTCAGGCTGGCCTTAAACTCAATAGCCCAGGCAGGCAGGCCTGAACTTGCAATTCTCCTGCCTCAGCCACCAAATAAAGTCTGTATTTCAAGTCATAGAATTTTGCAATAATTTTAGGGTTATAGAAAAATTACAAAGATTGCGCAGAAAGTTCTTGGATGTCCTTTACCTCTTCTGTAACACTAGCACATTTCTCAAAGCCAAGAAAGAAATGGTGGCACTTACTATGACCTAAATTACAGACTGTATTTGGATTTATATTGGCTTTAAAGTTATACTAAAACTATACAGCAGAATTAAAAAATAATAAATCCCATGTTTCCCCCCAAAGTCTTTCCATAAATAAAAGTTGTACTATTGGACTGTGTTTGCTTTATAACTGCGTTCTGAAGCTGAGGCTCCTGGTCTTTCTTCCAGAGGGTTGCTTTGCCTAAGTCTCTTTGGCAAGGAGCCCTGCAGCTGCCTCTGTGGAGGAGGCCAGTGTGAGGAAGGGATGGGAAGAAAGACAGGGCCAAGCATTCCATGGGAACCTGTGGTCCAGCTACTCTGGAGGCTGAGGTGTAAGGACAGTGTGAGCCCAGGACTTTTGAGAGAAGTCTGAGACAACACAGGAAGACTTGTGTCAAAAAACGAACAGGGAAACACATGGTCTGAGCACCTGGTGAACCCCTGTAATCGCAGTGCAAGAAGTCAGGGGTGGTAAGGAGAGTTTGTAAGCACAGCAACAGTCTGCATGCTAACCCACAGTTTGCTTTCTAAGTGGGTTGTGGACAGCCACAAGCTATCACTGTTCTTTGGCTCTGTAACATTGAAATCTGTTTGTTCACTAGTGAACGACTTTAAGCTTGGGAGTGTGTCTTCAAAGCTAAGTTTCGGGGTGGGGACGGTTCTGTAATGTGTAGGCAAAGCCCCAGCAGAGAGGGTGAGTGACAGTTGACAGACAGGTGGAGGCAGCCTGTGGATAAGAGGACTGGATTAGCTATGAGGAATGTGTCTGGGGGATTTTGCAGATACAGAAAAGGGTCTGAGACTTGCAAACAAGGGAAGAGGAAGGGAAATTGGCAAGTCAGGTTGTTCAACATTTGTTGACTGATCAAATGATGCAATTTTTAAAAACTAAACCATGAATCAATGGTGCCAGGCATAGTTTGTCACCAATAGAAGGCTGTCTCCATGACTCTGTGAATTCTCATAAAAAGTGCTTCCTGTTTACTCCTCTGTCTTTGGCTGACAGGACGAGTGAATTCTTCGCTTAGGCTTGTTAAAATTCTCTTCCTAATTACATGTTCAGTGTACTGTAGATTGTGATAGCACTAACCCAACATTTCCTTTGACAAAACCATGTGTTTCTGAAACCAAAATGTTTTGAATGACTGCTTCAATTTATGTGCTCCTTGAAATGCATCAGATGCTCTGCTTAGGACAGAACATTATTGGCAACCTAGTGCCTATATTAGGCTCATCCTCCTATAGAGGATGTCCGTGGGTGTGGAAGCCAGCATGAGTCCCTTCCTAATACTTTGCAGTTTCCTTTTGGGGAGTGACCTCTTTCCTGTGTGTGGTGTGTGCTTTTGGTTAGTGGGCGATTGTAAGTGTCTGACTCATGTTCTGGAAGCTTCCACCCGAGCTGCTCCTCCCCCGTCTCTCCTTTGGGTGGAAGAGTTCCCTGGACTGTGAGTTCAGAGCTCTGGCTGCAGTGTCCCCAGCACTGTCAGAGGTAACTGCTACTCAACCTGTGCCCTGAAGGACCTCCCCTTCCTCTCCCTCTGAATTATGTCCGAGACACTGCTCTATACCCATCTCCTGTCCATTCTGTGGTTTAAATCAGCATTGCTGGCTGGTATTTGCATGTTAGAAACTGAAAACAGCAGATAGTCGTTAGACATAGGACTCAAGTTTAGGTCACCACAGCTATAGACCCAATATCATTAAATAGATATCTTTTACAGATCATAGAATACTGAAGCTGTGATGGACCTGAGAGCCCACTTGGTGCAGTGTCTTATACGTTATAGGTGAGGAAGTAACCATGCAAAGAGAAAGAAATATGCAAGCTGTCTAAACAGGATGTGAGACATGGACACCTAGACGTCTGCCCCAGGGCATCTTGTCTACTCCTCCTCGCCCTCCTCCATAGCCCTTGTGCTCCGTTATGCCTATTTATGGGGTGACTGGATGGAAGTAAGATGCAGACAGTACCTTGGAAAGGATCTAAGGCAACTGGACCGCAGAGAGGTTCAGCCTGCAGTTTTATTGACATTTGCACAATTCAGACATGGAGTTGGAGTCTCTTAGAGGTGCACCCCGTTCTCTCGAATTTCAGTACAGATAGGGTTTTTATACAGGTAAGACTTTCTGTAAGAAAGGGGTTATTAACCTACCCTGCAATCAGACAGCAGTCTCCTCGTGGCTGGGGGGTAAAATGTAGACCAGGCTGGCCTTGAACTCACAGAGATCCACCTGTCTCTGCCTCCTGAGTGCTGGGGATAAAGATGTATGCCATCACATCCAGCTAAATCTCGTATTTTTAATCTTAATTACAAATTACTTTTAATTTTCGACCTTCTCTTATTTTGCATGTGTTCTAAGTGTAACAAGTCTTTGCGTTCTAAAGGAATAAATGTTCTCAATCCATTCTAAAGAGAGAATTATATTTAAAAATTGTTTATGTGAAGCTTTTCAGCAAAGCATACGGATAGCTCACAAAATGATATGTGCCAAGAATTTGCTTAATATACCGCCATTAAGTTTTCATAGCTATGTACAATCTGTAAATACATACTGTGTGCGTGGGATGTGGTAGGTGTCAAGGGCAAAGAGAAGCAAAAACTGACTTAGAACTGTCCCATCATGGACCTTCTGACCCCCATGGAGCTTACCGTCCACAGCAAAGACTGACAAAAGCCATATGCATATACATGTAGTAAGACTGCTAGAGAGGGAGGGGAGTGGTTCTGTGAGAAGTGGAGAGACACACACTGAATTTCACTAAGGAGTCACATGTCATCCTTCCCTGGACAGAATTTCCTTGTGGCACAGGTCCATCTACCCTTCGTCACCCTTCCTTCTGAAATTTTCAAATACTGGCAGAAATGAGAAGAGAACCAGTGTGTGGTGTTGAGCTGTAATAACAGAAGCATCGCTTAGTACAGTACAGCACTGCCCTTTATATAAGGCCAGACACTGAGTTAGCAACTTTCCAGTTATTGCACCTGAGACTCACATTGGGGCAGGTGATTAATGTCATTTCACAGAAAAGGAAAACAAAGCTTCTGTGGACTCACAGAGACTGGCCCAGTCCCTTTGACTGCAAAGGCGTGGGCTCTCCTCTTCCAGCTACATCTCCTCTATCAAATATTTGAAAGTGAGCTCCTCAGACCCGCATCACACAGTGACTGGTCTCCTTCCTGCCTTGCTGCCTGCCTTCCAGTTTTGTTTTGAGACAACACCTTGCTACGTTGCCTGGTGGTCCTCGAATTCAAGACCCTCCATCAGCCTTCCAGATGCTGGCACACAAGCCTGTGCCTCATATGTGGCTTGATTTTCTTTACTGGCATTATAGCTGCATGTGAATATCTGTGATCTCTTGATCTGTCATACTCTCTTAGGCCTGTGTTCTTTTATTTGAGAGTGTATCATAAATGCAAACCAAGTTAGCTAAAAATCAACTCTAATTTGATGGTATGACGTGTCCTTCTCCAAGGGTTACCCACTTCCACCTCTGTACATACTTCTAATCATTCCTTCAGTCCTTAAGTGTCAGCCAAAACTTACTCCATATATTGGCTTAAAGGGGAGATAGTGGTTCTTAAATGACTCATAATGGTCCTCCTGAAGTCCTGTTGTCTTGACATCATATCCTGAGCTAACAGTTCCTAGTAAACTGATTTGTTTGTAGACTGAGGATTCTAGAGGCTACAGGAAGTGGGGAGCTCATGGAGCCAGCTTGGGAGCCCTTGCCATTGGAGGGTAACTCACCTGGCGAGTTTTCTTCCCTGGGAATCCTGAAACCACACTCAACAGTAGCTTCATCTGTGGCAGAACATCCGACACAGAGACCCTAGCCCAGAAGACCAGGAAGGGAGCCAAGGTTGGTTGGGATGAAAGCTAGGGACACATCTGCAAGTGAACTAACTATCACCTGCAATTTAAATAAAATATTACCATTCATTTACTTTGTCGTTTAGTGCTAGGCATTAGGGAGATGAGCTAGCATCTTATTTTGATAAGAGAGATGGGTATTAAACAGATTCTCAGTTCTTGAGTAGCTGTGGTAAGTGCTGTGAGAGGTTCAGGGGAGTTTGGAGCCTGGCTGAGCCAGGGCAGGGCAGTGCTGAGGGGGTGGCAGCTAGGTAGACCTGAAGCACAGCAATTTCACAGAGGTTTGTGGAAACTGAAGATAGGAGGACCCTGACCCAAATCACTGCTAGCAAACACAACCCAAGCATCCAGGTCTGGGCTGTATATGTGGAACTTATTTTTCTACTCCTAATAGTCATCGCACACACAACAGAATAACCATGCAGTTTCCCTAGGGGTGATTTTAAAATTTCAGTGCTTCAAAAAGCTTCGTGAGAGCTGGGGAAAGATGGCTCAGAGCACTCGCCACACGGCCTCTGGACTGGAATTCAGATCTCCAGCGCCCACATGTAAGGCTGGTGTGCATGGTGGTCTGCCTGTAACCCTAGAGTGCCTCTAGAGGCAGAGACAGGGAATTCCTCAACACGCTTGCTAGCTCCAGGTTCTAGAAGAGACCCTGCCTCAATATATAAGGTAGAGAGCGATGGAGGAAGACACCCAGTGTCAGCCTGTGGCCTCCGCACACGCATGTGCACACATGCACTTGCACACACAGGAGCACATGCATTCATGCATGTGCACTTTACATGCATTATGTATAAAAAGTTTTAATAACAGGGCTGAGGATGTAGCACTCGGATGATAGAGTGCTTACAGAACACACATAGAGCCCCGCATTCTAACCCAACACCACACAAAGTCCTGGATTCTATCCCCAACACCACATAAAAGTAGGTTATATGTCTATAACCACAGCACTGAGGAAGGAGAGGCAGGAAGAGGAGGAGTCTAAGGTTATCTCTGGTGACATAGCAAGTTTGAGGCCAGCCTATATGAAACCCAGTCACATATAAGCACAGATGTTGAAATGTTTCTTTGTGCCTAGATATGTATGGTATACTAGGAATGGCGTCTCAGGGAACTAAGTGAGAGGAACTTAATTGAATTCCATGGTGAATTCATATTTAACTTCTCAGACCTCAGGAACTTATTATTTGGGTCTAAGGAAGCAGGCATATTCGTGGGTTTTTCTGTCAAATCTTCTGGGCACGGTGAGATGGTGAGATGGAACTCTGTTAACACAGAGATTCACTCAGTATTCTTCATGTGTTACTGCTGATTCACCGGAAGCTTCAGTGGCATCAATAACAGATGGGGCCGAGATATTGATATACCAGGTGCCCATAGGTTGGGACACAAAATTAGGCATTCTAACTCCTGCTGTGTGAGCACTCTCCACCCAGTTCCTTCTGCAGCTCCTCAGTGCTTTCTCAGGGAAGCTAGAGAGGCCCTCCCTCGTCCAGCCCAGCCGTCTGATTTGCAGTGGTTGGAGTTTGGAGTAAAGGGTAATTACTATGTCAGAGCATGAGCAGTGAATCATAAGGAGCTGAGTAAGGTGAGCACTCCCTTCTCCCCTGTGTAGTGAAAAGCTGCTGCATGTCAAATACAGTTTGTGACTTGGAATTGAAAATGTTCCCTGCCACATGGCATCAAGTCGAGCAAGTCCACACCTGTTCCTCCGCCATCACCGTCAGTTAGTTGAAGGAATAGAAAAGCAGCACTGTGTGCCTTGGAGCCAAGGTGTTTTCAGGAGTGTCACCCCATTATCTGCCCAGCTTTCACCTCCACAGTGCCCCTTTCATTTGGTTCTGTAAGCAATGCAGGAGTCCTCCCTCTGGAATGCCTGGAATCTCCCACTGAAGGGGCTCCTGATCTGATGACCAGCTTGTCAGAGGAGCAGTTTGCCACACCAGAATCAGGAAAGGTTCTGTCAGGTAGGAATCCAAGCACTCTAAACTGTGGGCATCTCCCGTTTGTTTCCTTTGCTATCTTCCTTTAACCAATCACTTATGCTCTTTAGTTAGCCTGCTGAATACACGGAAAAATAGATGACTTCCTAGCGTCGTGCTTGGTCTGAGAAAATGATTTACAGGTCACTGTGAAGAGCAAAACTTCAGGCTGGGAAGATGGCTCAGCAGTTTAAAGCTTGCCATGCAAACATCAAGACCCTAGTTTGGGACCCTAGAACCCACATAAAAAACTGAGTGGGTATGGTGGTCCACCTGTAATCCAGCTTTCTGGGAGGTAGAGACAGAGAATTCCCAAGCAAGCTGGCTAGTCAGACTAGCCTCAATGGTAAGCTACAGGTTCAGTGAGAGACACTGCTTCAGCATTAGGTGATCAAGGAAGACACCTTACATCTTGGGGCTCCACACACCCATGCACAAGCACCCAAACAAACACACACATAACACACAGTTTTACACACACTACACAAAAACTGTAATACTGTAATACTTTTTTTTTTTTGGTCTTTTTGAGGCAGGGTCTCCTTGTAGCCCCAAATTACCTGGAACTCACTATGTAGACCAGGCTGGCCTTAAACTCACAAAGATCTATCTGCCTCTGCCTCCTGAGTGCTGGGATTAAAGGCCTTTCTGTGCCATCACACCCAGCTCTGTAATACTTTTTAAAAAGTCACATTAAGTATTATTCATCTTATGCAGCTACCAAGGACATCACACTTAAAATGCCATATCAGAACAGTTGTGCAGAATCTGAGTTTGATCGCTTTTCTAAAAAGCATAGCCACGCTGCCATAGATGAAATGAAAGCTTTTTTCATATTAAAGCCCTGTTATTGGGGGCATGGATGTTTCCTTCTCCCCGCATAACTGCACAGTGATTAAATATTGACTAAGAACCAGTATTTGACAGCCAGCGGCCTCACCCTGGTAAATGCTGCTGTGTGAGGCTGAATGTAAATACAGAGCCATCCCCGCAGGGCCCAGGCTTTTTCCTTGGGAAGTGGGGAGCTGGGCAAGTCCTGAGTTATGCATGAGGTATCAAATTGAACTGCTACAGTAGAAGGATGTAATTTGAAACAAGTAATTCCTTAAAAAGCAACCCAACTCTGTCACAAGCAAAATGTATTTTTGTAATCAATGTGAATAATAAAGAGGATGTTAGTGAGGCGTTTAACAGAGCATCCAGGGTGCCCACTGAACACCACTGTTTGCAAGAACAAAGGAGCTGTCCATCACTGGAACAACGCCTCTTACGTTCACAGACCCTGATTGTTTGGTTTATTATGAAACAAACTGGTTGAAATGAACAGATTTATTTCTGGGACATGAGAATTTGATGGAGAAGTTTCAATCCATCTTTCTACTCTGTATTTATTGTGTATGTCATTTCTTTCTTGTTTTGTTTGTAATAGACTAACAATTTAACACACACAACTTTTTTTTCTAACTCTATAGGAGAAAATTAAATATTCTGCTTAGTTACTGAGGGAAAGTAATTTTTGCTTGAGGGTTTTTTTTTTTTTCCTGGTAATAAGGTTTATTATATGATCTAATTAGTTTTAATTGTAAGATATTTGTGTGTGTGTATATATGTTTGTATAGATGTAACTGTATGTGTGTGTACATGTTTGTGTGTAAGTCAAAGGTCAACTTCAAATGTTTCCCAGGTCTGTTATTGGTCTAGAACTAGCCAATTCAACTAGGCTGAGATCCTCCTGTCCCAGCCTTTCAACAGTGCTAGGATTACAAACTCATTCCACCATGTCCAGATATATATATATGTATTTTTTTTTTCGAGACAGGGTCTCACCATGTAGCCCGGGTAGCTTGGAACTCTTTAGATAGACCAGAGTGGCCCCAAACTCAAACAGGTTCACACACCTCTGCCTCCTGGGTGCTGGGATTAAGGCATGTGCCACTCTACACCTGGCCATTCCCGGCCTTTTTATGAGGGTTCTGGAGACTGAACTCAGGTTTGCGGTGATTGAAAACACTTTATAGACTGAGCTGTCTCCCTTGCCTTCTTACCTGACTTTCGTACTCTTTAGCATATACCCAGAAGACTAACTTAACAGCTGTTTTTACATTTGTGAAACACGTTTAGTATTTGTTGGTGAGAATGATTTAAACACAGGTTTCCTTCTCAGCAAATATAGTAATCTTAGAGGTATGCATCTTATTCCAGCAAATTTTATAGTCATTTCCTAGTTTCTGAGTTGCCTGGACCACCTATGCTGTGATAGCCGTCTTAGCATCAGCATCAGCATCATTACTTTCAAGGTCTAGTGAACTCAAAAGTTGCTTTGTGAAGTTTATGTATGTTTTAGTTAGGAGTGGTGCACACACCTGTAATCGAAGCAGTTCGAAAACAGATGTAGGAGAACCAGTATGACATCTCCCTAAGCTATACACAGGTAGACCTTGTCTTAGAAAAACCAAGGTCAGTGAACTTGTCTCCAGAAACCAAGGACTGGGGATGTGGCTCATCACTCAGTGGTACAGTACTTGTCTAATGTGCATCAGTTCTTGGGTTTGATCCTTAAAATCACAAAAAGAAAAAGAAAAGGGGGAAGGGGAGAATTGTTATATTTCTCAAATAATTCAATTTAGCCAAGATGGGCTTTGTTAATAATTTCTATGAGGTGTTATTAGCATATGTATATTCAAAATTTATTTTTCTTAAATATTAATGATTCTGTTCTCCCTTGAAACCTACTGAGGAATGTATTTGGTGTATCTAGTGAGGATGAAACTTGAATGAGATAAATGGTCAGAAATGTGGTTTAAATTCTGACCTTCAGTCAGAAGCATAAAAGTGACTGAGAGAAATGAGAGAGAGAGAGAGAGAGAGAGAGAGAGAGATGTGATGCAAGGCTGGGAGTTAATAGCCATGTGGCCCCACAGCTGGACCAGGCACAATATGCAGACTCTTCCCTTGAGAATTTAAATGATCCCATGTTCCTTCAGAAAGCCAAAAGTCTTTGTGAAAGTTAGGTTGAAGTAGATGTTGAAGACAGTTTTCAAAACTCAAGGAGAGGCACATTGTAGAGAGGGAGTGTGGGTGGGATCATGGCTGTTCAGTTTTGGGACCAACTGGGAAGAGAAGCCTGGCTTTAGATCTGGTTGTGTGCCCATTTTCAGTAAAAAGTTAAAGGCAAAAGCTCCAAGAAAATGTAGTAGCTTCCACATAGCAAATGGTTTAGTTAGAATGCCAAATCTAAAGGGATCTGGTTTCAAATGGATTTCAAAGCAGCTCCTCTGTGAGTTGACTATAGGATCTTTGTCTCTGCCTAACCTCCAACCTGTGTGTTTGGCTTTGCTTGTGGCCTCTGTCAATGCTGGAAGCTGCTGAGTTGCCTTCTCCTCATTTTCAGTCAGTCAGTGTTCATCTTAAACATTCCCACGTGAGTCAGTCCTTCATGCTCTTTCTCTAGATGTTCAGTGGCCCGTAGCCCCCCTGCACTGTTTCAGCATCTTCAGTCACCCTTAGCCCTGTCTAGGCTTCCCCAGCATCATCAGTCACTCAGTCCTGCCTCCACTGCCCTAGCCTCTTCCAGCACTGAAATATTAAGCAAACCGCATGGATTTATGATGAAAAGGAATCCTTTTTCTCACTTTCATAGTTTTTTTTTTATTTTTAAATATGTGATCAGAGCATAAACTCAACAAATTAATTCATACTGCTTTCCATCTCTAAGAGAACACATTTGAAACTTAGTGAGGTTATCAAAGATTTACCCTAAAGACTAAATAGTGTGTGTGGAGCCTGAAGTCCTCCTAAACCCAGCCTCTTTCCTATGCCACATGGCCCAAGTGTCCTCCTTTGAGCCTGAACATGGTCAGCCAGCACTGAGAACCTAGTATGACCTCTGAGAAACTTGACTTAAACTTAGTTGGGGGGAGTGAAGAAAGTTAACCAAGGTGTGCTTTTACTTCTTCTTCAGCTGTATATAATAGGAGGAAACAGAGTGATGTCATCAAGGTGACTTGACCAGTTTTCAGAGTGATGGAACAGTCTTCCAAGCCTGACAGCAGCTCTGCTTTTTTTGTTTCTGCCTCTCCTCTCAACTTCTGCTGTGAAGTCATGAATTCTGTTCTCAGGTCAGGACACCACACTCTTTACATTTATGTATTGTGGCAGGCACATAATATTTTGAGACTAAGCCCTCAGTTTCACTCTTTCTAGAAAAACAACATAGTGATAAGAATCTACTATCTAAAAGCTCATTCTGGATACAAAGCCTAACAGAAATGACAGCATGTAGCCACCACACCAAGGGCACTTAAAACAGCACGGCCTGTGGCTAGGAACAAAGCTTAAGAAGGGCCTGCTGTGTGCTGAGCATTCTTACACTTGTAAGAAATTAAACATGGGAACACTCAACACCATTTCTGTTGGTTCATCTGTACAGTCTGAAAGATTCCTGAGGAGAGGTTTATTGCCCACAGGACTTGGCATGGAGATGTCTTCAGGGTTGGCTGTTTTCCAAGAGACCCCTCTCAGGACTAAATTATCTTTTTTCCCCTTCTCAGTGAGTTTACCAAAAAATATATGGGGACTTTACTAATTGCTGAGCATACAGCACTGAGAAAAAAGAAAATAAAAGAAAAATAGATAAAAATAGATAGTAATATAGGATACTTTAAATATATGGAACTCTCATAACTCAAGAACCAATGTAAGTTGTGTGTGTGTGTGTGTGTGTTTTACAGAGACAAGGCAGAAAAGACATGGATTTGAAGGCATTGGCTTATGTCATTGTATGGGCTAGTGAGTCTGGGCCAGCAGCTTGGAAGTTACAGCAAGAGTTGATGGTATAGTCTAAGAGTTCAAAGCTGTTGAGAGGCGAAGTTTCTTCTGGGACCCCAGTGCTCTCTCTTTTGGGTATTAATGAGATCAACCCACTGTATGGAAAAGAACCTGCTCTACTTCGAGTCATCTTAATTGCATCTAAAGCATCCCTTCTCTGTCTAGCCTAATGTTTGACCAAACAATGGGGCATTTTGACCTAGTGAACTTGGCACACAAAATTAACCGCCATTTCCCGTCTCTCTTCCCCCTACCACTACTCCTACCTCCGAATAAGTATGCCATTTCATTTTTTGGTTCTTAAACTTGAGTAGACATAAGAATCCCCTGAAACATTTGTTAAAACACTGGTAGTAGGTGTGGAGGGCACTGGGTTTGTCTGACAAAGCCCAGGTGATTACGGATGCCACTGGTCTAGGGACCATACTTTGAGAATCTGGGATCCTGGGTCTGCCCCTTAGCTTCATAACTCAAAACACTTTTGTGATCACAGGAAAGCCAGATTATACTTCTGATATATAAGGTATCAATGCCACTTTGCCGATTTCTAATAAAACCTAAAACCCACACTGTGGTCATTATTTCTGCACCACCATGATAGAAACAACTTGAAGGAGAGAAGTTTTATTTTGGCTCACAGTTGCAGAGACTTCAATCCAGAGTCCTTAACCCCACAGATTCTGGGCCCATGGTGGGGCAGAGCATCATGGAGTCAGGACCATGTGGAGAAGGATACTGTTCGTCTCTTGATGTACTATTTGCCTCTTGATGGACAGGAAGAGAGAGTTAGGTGTCACCTTTGAAGGCACTCCTCCAGTGACCTACATCCTCCAGTTAGGCTACACTTCCTGATGTTTCCAGAACCTCCCCAGAGAGCAGCAGTAGCTGGGGACAAAGCATCCAGTGCACAAGGCTGTGGAGGGCACTTCGTATTCATACCGTAATAACCGCAGTGAGCAGAGTAATCAAACCAGCTTGGGAGAAAGAGCCGATCTTCAGCAGCTCTGTGGAAAGCTAAGCACCATCACAAGACTTGGGGAATCAGAGCCAAGGAACTGGCAGGATTTGAGAGTATGCTACAACTGCAATCACCACAGGGAGGATCACACTCTAGAATCGCCTGGTCAAGTTTCTCTCTCCTGGACTTTGAAGCTGGCCTAAGATATTGAGACAGAGGGACTGTTTGTTGAGTAGATACTTCAGGAAATATTTCCTCTCTGCTCTGAAAACTCGACTGCAATGGGGCTCAAAGTCTAGATATTGGAAATGCTTTTAGTGAATCATTAAAATTTTACTTTTTACAGAAAATGTTTGTACGCCTGTGCATGTTTGTATGTAGAGGCAAGAGATCAGTGTCAAGTGCTTTCCTCAGTCAGCCTTCACCTTATTTCTACCCTTTATCTTTTTAGACAGAGTTTCTCACTAAACCTGGAGCTGGCCAGCTTGCCAGACTGGCCAGTCAGCAGATCCTAGGGATTCTCCTGTCTCCACCTCTTCCCTGCTGTGATCACAGGTGTGTGTCGTCAAGCCCAGCATGGACCTGAGTGCTGAGGATCTGAACTCAGGTGCTCGTGCTTGCACAGCCATTTTTCCAGTCCCCAGAAACTTTATTGCATGTAGCAAGCACTGTTTCTACGAAAGGGGAACTTTGGCAGCATTTAATGATATGTGTTTTTCATTTGTTCTTTTCTTTTCTCATTACACAATTTTAACAGTTTTTTTTGTGTGTGTGTGTGTATGTGTGTGTGTGTGTGTGTGTACATACGGCAGTCAAGATAACTTGCAGGAATCAGTTCTTTCCTTCTACACTGTGGGTTCTGGGAAATGAACGCAGTCTGTTCACTAGGCCTAGTAGCAAATGCTTTACCTACTTTATCACGTCATTGGCCCTGGTTATAATTGAATTGAAGACATAGTCTCCCCTTAAGAGACTACTTGCTTGCCGAGAAACTTTGAAAAACATTTATATACGTCATATTTTCAACATTTTCCGTGTCTGTTTAGAAGCTTTCTGCCTTTGTTGTACCATTTTAAGATTTTTGCATCAAGAATGGGGTTCCTTTCTTAATGAAAACCTTTGGAACAAATTGTGTTGCTAAAATGTTTTATTTAAATTGCTTTAATGTTGTGTGTGTGTGTGTGTGTGTGTGTGTGTGTGTGTGTGTTTAGAATACTTTAGTTATCTTCCTCAGCAGGAGAAATTTGACCTTTAAAATTGGTTTCTCAGAAGTCAGAAGTGGGCTGAGCCCTTCACACTTTACTTGCTGTAAGTGTCTTATAAAGACAAGTGCATAAGTAGCCTTAGCACATGGGACACTTGATTTGGGAGCTGTCTCTGGGTGGCAAGGACAAGGTAAGGACCTCAGTGCCAATGAGAGTTAGATTCCCACAGACTCAGTGACATAGAGCGAGGGTGACACAGTGTCATGTTTGACTTCTAGCTTCATTGTGTCCGCACAGGTCCCAGCAGCAAACAGAAGCTATTCTGAGAATTTCAAATACAAAGAATTGATTGCACAAAGAAACACTGAAAGGGCAAAACACAGAGACTGAAATAACTCAGAGACTAACAGTTGCCAGCGACTAGAAGCCACTGGAGCCAGGTCTGAGGCAACAACGGGAAGAGGCGATGTGACCAGGATATCCCTGGGAGCTACCTCAGGTGACTCAGGCCTCTCCTGCAGGAGGGACACCTGAGCCCATCAGAGATCAGGAGGTGGCCCTAGGCTGGCGCTTCCTTGGTGGTTGGAAAGATGTCCTGTGGGGTCCACATCTTAGAACCACACTCCTTCACATCCCCTTCTCCTCCACTTCCCAGGTGTGTCCTGGGATCTCCCATTGAAGAGGTATACAGGGAGCCAAGTGATAACAGAGCCTTGGGTAAGATCTTCTGACAGACTCAGCACCACAGAGCAGAACTCTTGGGCTTTCTCTGCTTCCCAGCTTCCTGTGTTGGGACTTTATTATCAACTATGAGTGTGGGGCTAGTGATTGAAGGATCAAAGAAGAAGGGAGTGTGAACCAATCAGTCTATTTCTATTCATCTTATTGATTGGTCTCCACCTAGTAATAATAATATTAAGGATGGAAACAAAGAACTGTAAATCCCAGAAAATAGAATGCTGGGTAACTTGTGAGTTTCCCAGAAAATGGGATACCATGTCATAATCTCCCTTCACTTTCATCATGTTTTAAGTCATGTTCATCTTTGGTGTGAACCCATATCCTCATAATGACCACTTCTACCTCCATGTGTCCTTTTGCTAGGTGAAAAAATGACTTGCTTTCCACATAAAGATAAAAATTCCATGGGCATCTCTTCTTTGCTGCAGTTCCTTTGTTCCTGTCTAAAGATGATAGAGTTGGTACTGATAGCACAGTCGCAATATTGTATTCAGTTCTTCTCAATAAGCCTTTATTATGGGTCTGTCAGGTGCCAGGCTGTACCGTAGTGGCCCAGGAGACCAGAAAGGGCATGGTTTTGGCCACAGGACAATCTTTGACCATGATTTCCAGCAATGATTCTTGTATGTTCCTTAACCGGTGGTGCCCTGTATGATGTGGTGGTGAATACACTGTGTGTGGTGAAGCCAGCATCAGTCCGTACTATAGCAAATGTTCCATCAGTGGTAATGTGTTATTATTTTGTTAACCATTCATACTTTGGTATAGATACTTTACTCACTATTCTATTTAATAGTTTTCATTTGCTTGGATATTTGCATTTCTTTCACTCAGTCAGCATTTTAGTTGCTTATTGGTTGTCCTAGTTTGTTTCTTCATTGCTGTGCCAAAGCACCAACCAAGGGGCAAGAGAAGTGGCTTAATGGTTACAAGCATTGGCTTCTTTTGCAGAGGACCCAGGTTCAATTCCCAGCACCCACATGGGAGTTTCAGGGGATCCTATGCCTTCTTGTGGCCTCTGAGGGCACTGCATGACATGGGTGTACTTACATACATGCAGGCATATTCATACACATAAAATTTAAATAATAAAATATATTTTAAACCACCAAACAAAACCAACTCATGGGAGGAAAGGTTTTATTTAGTTTATTTAGTCACCGAGGGAAGCCAAGGCAGGAACTCAAAGCAGAAACCTAGAGGCAGGAGCTGAAGCACAGACCATGGAGGAATACTGTTTACTGAATGGCTTCCTTCTGGCTTGCTCAGCTACCTTTCTTATGCAGCCCTCACCTACCTGCCTAGGGATGGTACTGCCCACAGTGGGCCAGGCCCTCCCACATCAGTCAGCAATCAAGTAAAGGCTCCATAGACATAGCCGCAGGCTGATGTAGTGGAGGAAATTCCTCAACCGAGATGTCCTTCTCATGTATGTCTAGGTTTGTGTCAAGTTGACAAAAACTGTGACCTTGGTCTTTAGTCATTCACATAGAAGAAAATGTTTATTTTATTTAGCTTATTTATTTTACTTTATTTCTTTTTTATTTTTGATTTCTTGAAATGGTCTTTCTTTGTAGCCCTGGCTGGCCTGGAAGTTGATTTGTAGAACAGGTTGACCTCAAACTCACAGATGCTCGCCTGCCTCTGCCTCCTGGAATTAAAGGAGTGCACCACCATCCCCAGTCTGAATGTTTATTTTAAAATTAGGTTTTAAATATTTATATACTTCTTGCCGGATGTGGTGGCTTATGCCTTTAATCCCAGGACTCTGGAGACAGAGGCAGGTGAATCTCTGTGAGTTCAAAGCCAACCTGGTTTACATATTGAGTTCCAGGCCACCTGGGGCTACAGGGAGACCCTATCTCACAAAAAAAAACAAACAAAAAAAAGGAAAATAAAGAAAGAAAGAAATTACACACTCTGTTGATCACCTTGAAAGGAGTTGAGATGACTGACTTTCTTCAGGCCTTTGGGTTTTGTATTGACTCACAGGTTGACATGGTTCATCAGAATGGAAATGATGTGGGATGGGATAGGCAGACAGAGTTTGTTATGACTGCAGTGCTGATGTGAAATTTTAGTCAGAATTTGGATTCAGGTTTTAATCAAGTTAGAGTCTCGTCCATAACCTTAGATAAACTATTGTGTCCTTTCTGTTTGTGTTCATTGTGTGTTTGTCATCTTCTACATTCATAGAAGTCTTACTTAGCAAAGATGTTTGCAGATAGCAGATACGGAGCTGGGGAGAGATGGTTCAGTGGGTAAGAACTGCTTGAGCATGAAGGTGAGGTCAAGCCCCCAGTACTCATGCAAAAAGCTGACGTGGCTGTGTGTACCTATAACCTCAGCATTGGGGGGCAGATGGATGGATCCCAGGAGCTCGCTGACTGGCCAGCATAGCAAAAACAGCAGTCTTCCAGTTCAGTGAGAGATCCTGTCTCAAGGAAGTGAGGTGGAAAGTGATAGAGGAAGACACCCAGATGTCTTAAACTCATGCACGTGTAATACACATGTACAAATTTAACATATATATGTTTATATATACATACATCATATCAGTTTACTTTGGATATAAAAGGACTGCATGCAAACTATAACCTACCCTAGTTTTGTTAGTATGGGGCAAGATTCTTAGCCCTCTCTGTGTATCATGGCCCTTGAATGGCTTTAACGTGCTGTGATTCACAGTATCACACACCCTAGCACAGGATTCTGATTCATTTGGGAACCTAGCATTATTATGGTGTAAATTTTTTATATCTATGTCTGCGCCTTTCTGTTTATTGGAATGTCTTAGGTGATTCCAATAAGTATTGAGGGTTAAAAATCGTAGCATAAAGTAGAGGCTAAAGACAGTGCTGTGTGCTTGACTCTTGCTCTTACATTATATGTGTTAACGATTTCATTGCTATTTTGTTGGTTATAAGACAGGGTCTCCCTGTAGCCCCACTTACTCTAGAACTCATTATGTAGACCAGGCTAGCCTTGATCTCTTAGAGGTCTGCATTCCTCTGCCTTGGAGTGCTAGAATTAAAGGCATGCGCCAACATGCCTGGCTTCTTTTCTATTTGGGAAAGATTGAAGTTTTCCTATCACTGCTGTAACACATTGCTACACACTTGGTGGCATAAAGCAAATTATAATCTAATAGAAACTTGATAAATGTGCATATTTATTGTCTTGCAGTGCTAGAGGCCAGAAGCCTGAAATGATCTCAAAGGGCCAAAGGCAAGCATGGCAGGACAGATTCCTTCTGTAGGTTCTGGAGGAAGCTCTGTTTTTTGGCCTTTTCCAACTTTTAGAAGCCGTCTACATCCCTTGGATCATGGCTCCACATTATTCCGACCTTAGCTTTAGTCATTAATCCAACTCCTGCTACTTATTTGAATGATGGGTAGAGGGGAGTGGGACCCTTTAATCCCTAGTTAGGCCTTGTTTCTCGGGCTAAGTTGTTTGGAGGTAAGTCTCTAGGAGTTAGGGTTGCCGTCATGAGCCAGGCTGCTTCGAAGCTAATACCACCTTCTGTACTTATGAATCACATGATGCTTGGAAAGTTACTGAATCTCTGCCTCGGTTTCTTCACTACTTTCAGCATTTCCTAGGGCAGTACCAACAGATGAGATTTACAGATGCTAAGGAACTTATATAAAACATCACAGCTGGTCAGGGGGCAGAACTGGGATTTGATTCCCAGGCAGGGTTGATTAACATGCAGACATCTCAGGACTGAGTAATACATGTGATAAAAATAGACTCTAGACACAGTGGTCCAAAGAAAGAATTCAGTATAAGTCAGAGGAGGAGAATCTGGATCTTGGAAAATAATGAGGATGTGTCAGGAGGATGTGGAAGAAGGTATTCCAGGCAGAGGGAACAGCATATGTTAAATTATGAATGAGGACAGGTAGGATGCATTGGGAACCCAAAAAGCTATGAGGCAGAATATATAAAGAGGAGCCCATGCTAAGAGGTAACCTGTGGAACTCTGTCTCCACGGGGTTTTACTGCATTTGATACGTATGTCTGAGCTTTTCCCAGGGATAATGAATCAAAATCACTGAGGTCAGAGCCTGGCTATCTGGATTTTATTTATTTTACTTGTTAAAAAAGATTTATTTATTTACGTGCGTGTGCCAGAAGAGGGCATCAGATCCACTGGAGCTACTCCACTTAGGTGCTTACAACCAAACCTGGGTTCTCTGGGAAAGCAGCAAATGCGTTTTAACTCCGGAGCCATCTTCAGCCCCCAAATCTTCATTTTTAATTGAAGCAAACTACTTAAGTATAGGAAGACTAATGAGTGGTAAGCAAAAGCTAGATCACAGAAGACCTTGTATATCATGCTAAGGTGTTTGCATTGGTCAGATTCCCTCAGGTCAGATTTGTGTTTTCAGAAATATCACTCTCAACACTGCATGGAAGATGGAAAGAAAGGTGTTTGTGGAGGGTCAGGGTGGTTAGGGGGAATTCCAGCAGCAAGATCACAGTCCACAGCAAGGACCGTGCTAAGCCAAGAAAGGCAGCAGCAGTGGAAGAGAGAAGAGTGGAGGCAAAAGTCATACAGAACATGTGGAACCATTAGGACCTGACGACAGATGGTCCATGTGTGAAGGTGGCTTGGAGCCTTGAGGAAGCAGGCAGGGAGGGATGACACACAGTCATTGGTTGGAAGGCATAGTCTTACTTTTTGCAAGGAAGACCTAAACGGCATGCAAGCTCAGGAACCATGCTTCTTCCCAAATCCCCTAGAGGAGAGCATGACCGGTTCAATGACACCTGCAGAAATGGAGAGAACACACCCCCTGAGGGCTAACACTTGGTAGATGATTGAGACAAAAAAGGGGGTTGGAGTTTTGACATGGGACATAAGCTGCAGTGGAGAAACATACTAAAGTAAAGTATGATGTTATTAATAACCATTTCGGCAATAAGCTCTGTGTTAACTCTGGGGAAACAAAATAGTCATCACTCTTAAGAGAGTGCCAAAGCCACAAATCATGAAAGAGAGATAGAGATGAAAGCCCTCCATTCTATATGTCAGTGGGGGAGATGACTAGAAGCTTCTGAACAGACCCCACAGTGTCTTTCTCCCACATGAGGTCATTGCATTAAAACAAGGAGTTGAAGTGCTAGCTACTGAATTAGTCTGTGTTTCCAGACCAGCTGACTGTACTATTGTGTTTGGTCTTGGCCTTCTGTTGCCCAGTATAGACACATCTACATGTTCAACCTCAAACCCTTGAGGAATGTTCTTAACATCCTCCTCTGTTGGCAGAACGCTTTGGTACCTTTCATTTCTGCAGCCTGATAAACTGGTTAGGGTTAGCTCATTCAGTGAATGCTAACTATATATTGATAACAGTATCCAGCAAGTCACTGTAAAACTTGATTTTATTAGATCTGAGTTGAGTTGTTCTTGGTTCAAATGTAGAATTTCAATAGCAGTTTATAATTTCCTAAGTTCTTCCTTCAGACTCTTCTAATAAGGGATTTTTTTTCTTTCTTTTCTTCCATTGTTCTTTTGAAAGGAATCAAACAGTTTCTTACTATAAACAACTCATTTGTAAGATACAAGTTTTTATTGCAATGTCAGACTAACCCTGTGTTACATTTTGAAGTAATTTACTCAGGAAACTATAAATCTAATGATTAGACAGTATCATTTGTTTTACAATTAATCAAACTAGAAAGTTGTATAAAATCAGGTTGACCTCCACACATGCGTGTGTGTTTGTACATGTTTATGTATGTGAGCACATGTGTGCAGGTGCACATACATGTTATGTACAAGTAGAGTCCCAAGGTTGCTGTGAGATGTCTCCCTCAATTGCGCTCCATTTATTTTTTGAGACAGAGGCTCTCACTGACCCTGGAGCTCACCCATTTGGCTAGACTGGCAGGCCAACAAGCCCCCAGGGATCCTCCTTTCTTTGCTCTCAGGCACAGGTTATCCCAGGTGCATTCCAGCTTTTCATGTGAGTTCTGGGAATCTGAACTTACATTTGCATCGCAAGCCAGCACTTTACTGACAAGATCTCCCTAGTCCCCTCTAGTTCTTTTTGAACCATCACTTGAACTCTTTGCCTAGTTTTCCACGTCTGTAATTGGAGGCTGTTCATAACAGGCTTAGTAGGAAGAGGTACCAGGCTCATCACTAATGTCTGTCAACGTACTATACCACCCTTAGCCACCACTGCACATTCATAAGGGCCAAACAAGGCTAATTCTTCCAGCACTCTATGCACTTTCTGTATCCTGCTGACTGTCAACAAATTAATGAATGTGAAATTTCAATTTATAATGAGCAGAGCCCAAGACAGAAAGTGATTTGAAAACCTTGGTTTTAATGACAGCTGCAAGGCTCTTGGAATTTTCCATCTGGTGATCTTAGATTGTGGCCTCACATATGCAAATGAGAAGAGTTGGGCAACTGTAGGGGCAGGGCAATTATTTGACCTACATTCCTTTACCCCACAGTTCTGCACGCTTTACTCATATTTGAGCCACCACCAACAAATTCCTTCTCCTCAGGCATTCCTTCTTCCTGAGGTAAAAGGGGCCAGCCCTAGAAAGGATGCTCAGGCTCAGGTATGCAGCTGCCACAGCCCTCGGGGTAAAGGAAGGTGAGGTGCTGCCAAGTATAGGACAGAAAGTAGACTCTGTGGCCTAGGAATCCTAACCTTTTGCAAATTATTTAACTCCCAATCTCACTTTCTCATCTGTGAAGGGATAGAGTAGAGGATTGCTGTGAACATGGCATTGAACTTGGCACAAAATCAAGTGTGTTTAAACAGTAAGAATTTCCTAGCTGCTTCCTTGAGGTGATTACCTGGGACACAGAACCAAGGTCACAGCTTGGACAAACCAGACAGGGTTAATTGGGCATAGGACACACAGCCCAACAGGGGTTATAAAGAAACACCTGGAGGACAGAGGAGAGACTAAAAGGGAAGAGAGTATTGGAAGACTTTAGCTAAGACTCAATGGGTAAGTTCAGAGTTGTTCTTCTCAGCTTCGCTAAACATGTTGGACTCTATCCTAAGAACACTGAAGACTTATTCCAGCATTTTGAGTTAAGTGAAGCCATTGATTTGGAAGCTGGAAAGATAACTCAGAGCAGAGCGGATTTGAGGGAGAAGCTACAGCAGTGCCTGGGTCCCGTTTAACTGGGACATCTAAGCTGAAGCTCTACAAGTCGAGGCCTGGTCTTGGAAAGGAGGCTCTAAGAAGGAGAGCGATACTGTTATTCATTTGTTTATTCCTCATGTATTAATGGACCCTCTCTTAAGTGCCACTTACCATTGAAACCGTGACTGATTTAATAGAGAACAAAGTACATTCCCACTCAGTAGAGTTACAATCATTATGTAATGTGAATATATGAATGAATGAATGAATGAATGAATATAAACACTGATTTTAGCACCAAGTTGATACCCTGTCCTACTTTGCTTCTCTCTTGTCTGTGATAAAATGCTGACCAAAAGCCACTTGAAGAGGAAAAAGTGTATTTCATCCTATAGATGACAGTCCATTGTTGAAGGAAGCCAAGGCAGGAACTTGAAGCAGAAACCTTGGAAGAAAGTTTCTTGCTGACTTGCTCTCAGGCCCATGTTCAGTTCCTTTCTTATACAGCCCAGACCCACCTGCCTAGGAATGGTACTGCTTGCAGTAGGCTAGGTAGGCCTACATCAATGAGAAAATTACCCACCAGGCCAGTCTAAAGGATGGAGTTGCTCAATTTCGATTCCCTCTTTGTCACGTCCCCTCGTGGCTGTCACGATGGGCGTGGCAGACACAGGTCGGTGCTCCTCTTCCTCCTTGTGATTACCCCTGTCCCCGGGTGCATGGCTTGCCCCAACCCAGATCCCCGGAGCAATGTCCTAAAGGCGAAACCAGGACCCCGTTGGGCCAAGAGGAGTCTACAACCGGCTTCTTCTGGTGTAACAGCTCGTTATTGTGTTACAGCTCTTCAGCGCAGCAGGGAAATCGCTTTACAGTGTTCAAGCATGCTCTTATATACAGTTCTCTCTCCAATCAGGTGCACTTCCTCATTTCTTAACAGCCTGTCACAGTGTGTTATTTTCAAGCCTTGTATTAGCATAAATGGGCGGTTACATGGGCAAGCAAACCTACCAATCACTACAGAGGAAAAAGGGATGTCTTATTAGCATACAGGTTTCTTTTTCTTATGGCCTGACATCTATTTCCTGATGTGTCAAGTTGACAACCAAGATCATACCCTCCTTCCTGATCCCTCCTTTAGAGTGAGAGGTCAGGAGTAAGTGAGCAGGTATTTCTCCGGTCAGCCTGCCTGCTACGCAGGGCCTATGCTCACATCTCTACTTGGTGACATCATCCTGAATCCCAGGCTGCAGATCTGCTTTGAGCCCCCTTTGGAGACCCCTTGGCCCCACAAACAGGTACAGGGAAGGGATTGATTCAAAGCTGCTCAAAGCCAGGGTCACAGACACAGGCACTTATGGGAGCAGAATGTCATTACCAGTTCATGTTACAAAGATGGCATCTGGTGCTGGAAGGTGAACTCTTCAGTAAGATCCCTGGTCTAAGGCGCATTGATTTCAATAGCGGTTGCTCGTCTGCTGGTATCTGGCGGGGGATCTCTACATGTGGTCTTTGCTGACTGCTGGGCTGTGAGGGTCCCAGTGACAGAAGAGGAACTGAGCCATGCCAGATCTTTCCTTTGTCGCTGTGGGCCTTTGACCTGCAATCACAGTGATTTCTGCGTTCATACAAGAAAGAGTTACATGCAGGCTCAGATGCCTTCTGTGCACAGGCAAATCCATACCACTTAAATACAGGCCAGACAGGTTTTTAGAAAAGAAATCCCTGTACATGGAGAATGAGAGTGGGCTCTGTGTAAGGGCCTTTGCTCATACCTGACTACTATGCCCAGCACTCTGACTATACTGAAAATACACATGCAAATCTCTAGTGTTGAATCTGGGCATTTTTTCTTTGCTTTTCATTTCCCGATCCTAGATCTTAGAGTCCCACTTTACACCTAATACAAATGAATGACAGCTCATTTTTCTTGCATTTATGGGAAAATTATATATAAAAGTGAGAGGAGTCAGACTGGGTGGCACATGCCTTTAATCCCAGCACATGGGAAGCGAAACAGGCCACATCTGTGAAATCGAGGCCAGCCTGGTCTATATAGCAAGTTCCAGGCTAGCTGGAACAGGAATCCAGACAGGAAGACTCTGTCTCAAAAAGAAATTTATATATAAATTTTTTTTAATATGGGGCAATCTTCTGCCAGGGATGATAGCAGTTATTGTAAGTAAGTACTGTTTTTCTAAGGTGAGAAATTTTAGAATTCCAGTCCACTTATAAACACTAGCCATAAGCAATTATTTATAAGTAAAAGAGAGAAAGTATATGCAGTTGTATATATTTATATATGTCAGTCATTTTTCTTGTTTTAAAGATTAAGACAATTTTATTTATTTATTTTTATGTGTATCAGTGTTTTGACTGCACAGATGTAAGTGCACCCATGTCATGCAATGTCCATGGAGGCCAGAAGAGGGCATCTGAGGCCCTGGAACTGGGGTTAAAGGCTACTGAGCTGCCATGTGGGTGCTCGGGCCACCCACTGCATGACACCCAAGTCTGCTGCAAACATTCAGTAGTGCATTTATTGTAAATATTTTAAAGATTCTTTTATTTAAATATTTTAAAGATTTTTTGAAAATATTGAATTACGTGCATGTGTGTGCATCCATGTGTGGGTATGTGCATAGAGGTGTAGGTCCCTGTGGAGAACACAGAACAGCTTCAGATTCCTTGGAGCTGGACTTACAGGCAGTTGTGAGTCATCCCACATGAATGATGCGAACAGAACTCAGGTTTTCTACAAGAGCAATAAGTGCCTTTAACCACTGAGCCATCTCTCCAGGCCCATGTTTTTCTTGAGGATTATCTGATACTTATTTTTTCCTGGAGCAAATGATAAGGGATACTTAAAACAAAGAAGAAAGAAAGGAGTTCAATATATTCTGCATGGACATTTTGTCACTTTTTTATGATAAGCAATTTCATAACTATTTTGTCAGGTAACCTTTTCTTTCTTTCTTTCTTTCTTTTTTTTTTCGGTCTTTTTAAGACAGGGTCTCCCTGTAGCCCCAGCTGGCCTGGAACTCACTATGTAGACCAGGCTGGCCTTGAACTCACAGAGATCCATCTGCCTCACTGGGACTAAAGATGTGAACCACCACGCCCAGCATCTTAAATTACTTTTGAAATTGAATACAAGTCTTTAGAGAAATGGATTTTTCCTTCCTATTAGTTTAAATCTCTTGGGGGTCTTTTGTTCTTAAAGAAATTAGCTATTCAATCAATACTAATTCCATATTTGTATGTACTTTTTACTTTTGAAATTTTCTTTTGTAAACAGTATCTATACATTTTCTTGGACTAGAGAAATGGCTCAGTGTTTAAGAGCCTGGCTGCTCTTGCAGAGGACCTGGTATGAATCCCCACACCCACATGGAGGCTAACAGCCATTTGTAACTCCAGTTCCAAGGTATCTGACGCCCTCTTCTGACCTCTGAGGGCACTGCACAACACGGGTGTACCTCCCTACATGCAGACAATACACTCATACACATAAATTTAAAAATAACTTTTAAAATTTCATTAACAGTATCTGTACATTTTCTCATTTTTATTTCCATTCCTCAATGGCAAGAAAAAAGCCTCTAGATTTTAATGAAATAATGAAAATCAAGGACTTGGCATAGTGCCTGAGATCTGATCATCATGAAACATTAACAAATTTTATTGTTACAATTAATCATCTCATCGCTGTTGTTGCCTTTCTGTGTGAAGGAACTGAATCTTCAGCAATTAAGGATACTGTGGTTATAAAACTCATGCATAAACTGTAATTCTACAAATCTAAAAGTAGACTTTCATTTGTACCAATTGAAAACCAAACAAACAAACACCTTTTGTCATAAAGAATACTTCTGAGCCATGTACATATTAGCTCATTTAATTAATTACGTATGTGTTCTGCAAGTGCTGTGTGAGGTTTTGTTTAGTAGATGAAGAAATTGGGAATAATGCAAGTTAAATCACTTACTGAAGGCCACACTTACTGAAGACCCCTACTGGGTCTGACTGCTAAGGCCCTTGACCTTGACCTGCTAAGGCCCTTGACCTTCCTCCAGAGAGTATTTTGTGTCCAGTTGATACTTGCAAATGGTAGGTATTTCATACTTCATCAAAAGTATGTGCTACTTGAAGCTAGAACAAAAATATTCTTAAATTCATAAAATCGCCAACTACAGTAAGAGAAAGCAGGGGCCTGGATGTGTACTGTTTTCTACAAAATAACAAGGAGATCTCCCACTGGCTTTAAAAAAAAAATCGTCTGAGAGGTGACCTTTCCATTGCACCGTAGGTGGAATTCATTCTGCAGTCTGTGAGTGGGATTTTAGGGGTGTGATGGGAATGAATGATGGTCTCCAACCCCTTTTCTAAATGGTTCACCATGTAAAAAGTGGTGGTTCTCACAACGCAGATGACTTGATGAGGAGTAAGCAGTTTGCCAAGAATCTGCTCAGATTAGCATTGTTACCTGTGAGTGACTGAAGCCTCAAATACCAGTGTTGTCTATATTCAAAAGGTTGACTTTGGTTTCTCATGAATGTGGAAGAAATCTGAAGGTCAGATACCTAAGGCAGCCTCAAGATGACTGGTTTGTTTTTTTAAATATTATATATATTTATATTATATATATATATATATAGTATATATATGTGTGTATAAGTGCATTACCTGCATGTATCTAAGTACACCCATGTCATGCAGTGCCCACAGAGGTCAGAAGAAGGTGTCATATTCCACTGAAACTGGAGTTACTGGATGGTTCTTAGCCACCATAGGGGTGCTGGGAATTGGACCAGGTCCTCTGCAAGAGCTGCCATTGCTTTTAACCACTGAACCATTTCTCCAGCCCCTGACTATTGTTAGTTCTACATTCACTTTTGTCTTCCTGACCATCCTGAGTTTATTGTTTTCTACCTCATGGTCCAAGCTGGCTGCTTAAACACCTGCTATGCTGTAATCCAGCTGGTAGGAAGGAGAACGGGAAAAGGAAGGACACAGCTTTCCTTTAAGGGCATTTTACAGATATTGTGGAAAACTAGTAATTTTGCCAGGGAAAGAAAAGCAGTTGACTATGCAGCGTAGAGACTGTGTCCATTCCTGCTTCTGTCCCAGGGTACCCATATATCTGCTAGCTTGGACAGGGATCCCGGAACTGGTATGTTGATGTGCGTCCTAAACTTTACCTTTGGGCACCTAATTTTGTGTAAATGACAAATGTCCTTAGGCCCTTTTATTTTTTTAAAAAGGAAATTGAGGGCTGAAAGAAGGGGCTGGGGATGGCCCAGTTAGTAAATTACTTGCCTTGCAAGCAACCACGTATATTCCATCCTCATATAAAAATGCCAGACATGGTGGCAACAGTCTCATCGTCTCAGCACTGAGGCAGGGAGACAGGATCCCTTGGGCTCACTAGCCAGGCCATCCAAAGTAATTGATGCACTCCATGCCGGTGAGAAACTGTGTCCCAAAGGAAGCGGATGACATTCCTGAGGATGACACTTGAGGCTGTCTTCCTGTTTACACACATACATGCATGAACAAAAAGATAGCCATGACTTTTATTTTGTAGTAGCTCCTTCACACACTGCTTCTACAGATAAGACTCACCGAAGGAGTTAGATCATTGGTTGCTGGTGCTAACCCTGCAATTACTCTCACAAACTTGTGACTTCTGTTTGATCCTAAGAGTTTCATCACAGATACAATCTGTTCTGGCTCACTTTTTCTGTTGCTGTGATTAAACACATTGACCAAACACGACTTGGGGAGAAAAGGGTTAAGTCCCAGGTCACAATCCATCACTAAGGGAAGTCAGGGCAGGGACTCAAGGCAGAAATCCGGAGACAGGAACTGAAGCAGAGACTGTGGAGGAACATCGCTTACTGACTGGCTTCCACAGTGTTCAGCTACTATTCTTAGACCGCCCAGGCCCACTTTCCGTGGGATGGCACTGCCCCACAGTGGGCTGTGCTCTCCAGCATTGATCAGCCCTCAAGAAAATGTCCCACAGACATGCTACAAGCCAATCTGACTTGGGAACTTATCTTCTTCAATTGACATTCCCTCTTCCTACGTCACTCTATTTTGTGTCAAGCTGACAAAAACTAACGGGCATACAGACCCTGCATAAGGAAACCGCATTTTGAGGCTCTTGCAGCCTACTTTCATCAGCATATACATAGGGACTCTTGGCACAGGTGGGAGTGAATATAGACAGGGGAATGTGTAGAGAGCCAGCAGCTTCTCCACCTCTGTAGTCACAGTGCACCTTCGTCCTAAGGAATATTGTAATCCAAGCAGATAAGTTTTTTGAATGCTAAAACCATTGCCTGTATTATGACACAAACATGAGAGCAGCCTGAAGGATAACTTCTTCCGTCACTAGTTTATAGTTGGGGATGAAGTCACGCAATCCTAAGGGAGTAGCCAAGATGTGAATGAACATCTAATGGATTCCAACCTCCATGCCCTTTTCAGATATAACTTTACCTTTTCAGAAATAGAGGAAAGCACAGGACCCTTTCAACATTTCTTAGTATGTACAATCCTAAGAAAATGGAGAGATGGAGTCAGCGTTGCCTGTTCCCTGGAGTCCTATGTCATCCTTGGTATCCTCGGGGACTGTTCTAGGACTCTCCATGGTTACCAAGGTGCATAGACGCTAAAGTCCCTTGTATGAAATAGTGTTTACATACAGACTGTGCACAGCCTACCATATACGTCAAATCATTATTTGGTTACTTATAATACCTAAAACAATGCCAACATGCTGAAAATGGTTTTTAAACTGCATTAGTTAAATTTTTCTATTACATTTATTTACATGTGTGTGAAAGCCAGAGGGACAGCTTGGGGGAGTTGGTTCTCTCTTTCTACCATATCAGTTCAATTTCCTTGGGATTGAACTCAGGTCATCAGATTTGGTGGCCAGCACCTTATTCCAGTGAGCCATCTCACCAGCCCTAAAGGTGTTTTGATCTGCAGTTGAGTACACAGGTACAGAACTCACTCCTGTGAAGGGCTCAGCATGTTAGTGTTTTCTTTATTGGCCCTGTGCCAAGGTCCAGGTAAAACTCCATCCTAACACATGAAGGAAATGCCCAGGCTTGTGTGCTGAGAGGACTATGAGACACTTAGGGCTGAGCAGGTAAAGCAAGGCACTACAAAATGCTGCACTGGAGGCCTGTACTCTCCCTAATTGTTGCTCTGCAAAGGCTGGTGGCAGCAGCCTCCCAGTCATCCTGAAATAGGGAATTCTAATGCGGATCTGTACTACTGAATGTATGGGAAGGAAACCGAACCATAAAAATGGGCTTCACAACCTCTGAAAAGGAGAGAAGCCTTCTTCCCCAATCAGGAGATCTGGTTCACCGCCCTGTTTACCAAAGAGCCTTGCTGTCTGCAGCATGGCCTGAGCTGGCATGAAACTTAGCTTACAGGTTACTTGCTCTGGAATTTTCTTGCCTGAAGTTGCTGCCTTTGTCTCCTCAAAGTATTATGTAGGATGAAAACGCTTCAGGGAGTTTGGCGTTGCTATAGGTCAAAGGAAGAATACAAAACCCTGGATTCAGCTTGGGGTGGGAGGAAGGGTTAGAGGGAGAGAAGGAAAAGAAAGACTTTAGAATTCGGTTCCTTCTTTAGCACAATCAGACATCACCTGGGACTTTGCAGTTGTTTTTTTTTTTTTTTTTTTTTTTTTATCTCTGCTGCGTTTCTTGCAGTCAGCTACTTTTTTTCCCCCTGAACTTGTTGAGACAGGGTCTCCCTGTAGCTCCTACTAGTCTGGAACTCACTGTGTAGACCAGACTGGCCTTAAATTCAGAGATCCACCCGCCTCTGCCTCCCAAGTGCAGGGACTAACGACTTGTGCCACCACGCCTGGCGCATCAGCTACATGTTATAGCTGTCCCTCATTCCCACGTCTGACTGTTGACAGACAACCGTATGTGTCCAAGGCTTTGAATTTCTTACCCCATTGCAGAGGGAGAGGGGTTAGAAGAGAGACTTTCAGGAGCTCTGTCAGAAGAGTCCAAACAGTCCATAGCAAATTTCTCCCCATCTCCCCATTTCTTTCAAATGTAATTTAATTTAACTTTTTTTTTTTTTTAGACAGGGTTTCCCTGTAGCTCTGGTTGGCCTGGAACTTACAATGTTGACTAGGCTGGTCTCAAACTCACAGAAATCCACCTGCTTCTGCCTCCTGAATACTGAAATTAAAGACCTGTACCACTGTGTCTAGCTAATTTATTTACTTTTATGTGTATGAGTGTTTGTTATTTCTTTTACCTGCATGTGT
The DNA here is from genome assembly GCA_035773235.1 of Eospalax fontanierii. Classification (NCBI taxonomy): domain Eukaryota; kingdom Metazoa; phylum Chordata; class Mammalia; order Rodentia; family Spalacidae; genus Eospalax; species Eospalax fontanierii. The sequence goes on along the minus strand of CM069548.1, from coordinate 20,656,038 downwards.
ATATGTGAACCACTGGAGCTACAGACTGTTGTGAGCTGCTGTGTGAGTGCTGGGAACTGAACTCAGGTCCTCTGGAAGAACAGCATGTACTTTTACTCACTAACCTATCTTCCCAGCCTCTTGATTTTATTTTTAACGTGTGTATGGGGGTGGGGGGGGTATGTCTGTACGTATGTGAGTGCAGGTGCTGGTGGAGTCAACAAGAGTCTGACTGATGTGAATGCTGGGAACTTAATTTCTGGTCCTCTATAAAAGCAGTGCATGCTCTTAACTGCTGACCCTTCTCTTCAGTCCTTTTCTCCTTTGTCTTTTTGAGAGCAAACAAAAGCTATTGGCTCTTGTTTGCCCAAATAAGGTCACATGTTTATCCTAACTAATGTATAGAGCCAGGGGGTGGAGTAATACAGCTGTGCCAGAAGCACACTAGATCAGCTTCCCCAAGCACCCCAGGTGGAGTTAAGGAACCCCAATAAAAGTTAAGGGTGCTGCTAGGAGGGGATCAGGTTTAGAAATGCAGTACTGATGAGACCCTTCCTATTGTAAGGATCACCCCAGCAGGACCCCAGGAACTGGGGCTCCTGGCGTCACTCTCAACTTTTAGGAGTCTGCTGACCCCTAGTGTCTTCAGAAGAGCATTGGATCTAAAAATCTAGAGCCAGGCTTATCTCCTCTGTGTGAGAAGCCCCAAGGTAACTGAACCACACAGGAGACTGTAAGCAAAATAAAACTTGTGGAAGCACTGAAACAACAATGAACTCAGTAGGAAGCCTTCCAAAGACCCTTCAAGACCCAGTATACGGAGTCCACTCAGGAGGTTGAGGATTACTTCTAGTTTGAGGCCAGTCTGTGCTACAGAGTGAGACCTCATCTCAAAAAACAAAACCAAGAAGCAAAAGACTGAGCATACAGCACACAAGCCTTCCCTGGCCTTCCAGACCATCATTCTGAGCTTTCTGAAAGCCTTATGACCCCCACAGATCATACCCAAGTGGGTCTCTGCCTTAGATGGAAGATGTGCTTCCCAGTATACAAACTACCCAGGTTCTTACCGTGATCATCTCTATTCTTAGTGAATATTGCCTGGGTAGATGAAGACCCCACTGTTGTGCTAGGCAGCTGGCACATATGTCTGCAACCCCAGCACTCAAGAGGCAGAGGCAGGAGGAGCTCAACTATGAAGCTAGCCTGGACTACATATAGCAAGTTCCCCAGTAGACTGGACTAATGGAGAGATACTATTTAAAGTAAATAAATAAGAGTCCAGGTGTTAATCAACAATTAACTGTGTTTTGAAAATATATGTTATACAAAGTATGCCAGCAATTATAAAGTATTTGTATGACAGGAGTGGCTGTCTTTGGTGTGGAGTTGTCACAGCAATGTCAGGAAAGCAGACATCCCTTATTCAGGACTTTTATTACAGCCACATCAGCATGGACTGCAGCTGTGAGCCTGCCTTTGAGCAGGAGGCAAAGCTGTTAACACATGGCCTTTCTTTGGTCTGTGCATGTGGAGTTACAAGGCTTTAACTTCGTGCCAAGATTTGAGTTATAGAAACAAAGGAAAGGCGGAGACTTGGTAATTGAATGAGAGGATGACGCCCAAGAAAAGAGAGAATATGTTTTTCATTTGTTTTGCTTTTAATTGACTTCTAACTCAAGTGTGAAATGAGTCAGCTCTCAGGCTAGGAGAAATTTTGCACAAAGCCAGGATTAGAAATTAACTGCCATTAGCTGTGGAGGGCACAGAAGGACAGATAGGATTTCTCAGTCTGGGGTCTGAGAGGGAGTTCTGGGAAACGGGGCAGCCCCAGCTGTCAAAGCCCTGACAGCTGTTTGGTTTTGGAATATGGAGCTCATGCTAACCAAGGGTTAGGCTGCTCCATGCCCGGTGATCCGAGTGGCCACTTCCCACAGGGGAGGAGAATGTGGGCAAGGGAGCTGTGTCTTCGGTGAATGAGGCCTATGAGGTGGGGAGGAAGTGAAGCCAACTCAATGACTGGAAAAGCAAGTGAACTTTGGGGTGACTTGTGCATGCCACACTAAATGCCGTATCGAGTACATAAAACAGGTCTGCATGTTTTTCCAAGTGTTCACTATGATTTAATGACAGAACTGACTGCTGGGAAGATTACAATCAATTGCAAAGATTAAAATAGTATTTGTAGAATTTTGCTCTGTCTGCTTTTACCTTCATTGTTCTTCTGTTTCTGTAAGGATTTTTTTGTTGTTGTTGTTTCATGTTTATTTTTTTTTTCCTTCCACCTTCTCCAAATTAGTGTGTGTTTGTGTCTGTGTTGAATAGATGATCTCTAATTAGGAATTCCCTTGAGAAGCATAATCAGCTTGGGAAATGTGGGGAAATCATGGCTGGAAAGCTGTTTAATTTTGGCAAGAAACTCAGCGTGTGCTCACTCTCCGTGGCTGGTGTGTGAGGCGGTGCTGTGCCATGCTGCTGAATGAGTTGTGAAATGGGGAAGTACAGTATCACCTGAGCTTACACCCGATGCTTTTGAAGTCCTCCCCACACCCCTGTGAGGCAGGTATTGTTGTTTCCTTTGTACTGATGAAGAAACTCAGGCTGAGTTAAACCAGAGTTTGCCCAAGGCATAGTTAATTCGAGTCATGGCCAGATTTTGAAATCTAGGCATTTCTAACTTGAGAGTCCTGTTTTTCTACTATACCAAATGTCCTAGCTTCAGGTTTTTGTCTTAGAACAAAAACGACAAACAACAATGACATTTGTTCAACTTACAGACAGCTTCTTTAGAGCCCTTATCTTTTTACCAAGAAGTTGTTTAATTTTCATTTTAATTAGCAGTCAAGAATAATAAATATATTCTGGCTCATCATCTTATAACCAGGCAATATTAACATATAAACATATATATGTAATATAAACAGTGCTGATTCTATTTGTGTTTCGATTGACACCAAGAAGTATTTTTCAACCTAGAGGCTGTGAGCTGCTCTTCCCTTCTATCTAACATAGAACCTGGTATGACTGGACTCAGCAATAGATTCCTACATTTCCCAGACTCCCTTGCAATTAAAAATGATGACACTGTTCTGGCCAATGATAGGGATTTTTCAGAAATATCTATAAAAGTGTCTGACTTGGGGCTGGAGAAATGGATCAGCAGTTAAAACACTGACTGCTGTTGCAGAAGACCTGAGTTTGATTCCGAGCACCCACGTGACGGCTAACAACCATCTATAACTCCAGTTCCAGGGTAATTCTATACTGTTTTCTAACCTCTGCAGGCATTGCATGGCACAGGTGCACTTACACACACGCAGACAGTACATTCATACACATAAAAATAATAAATAAAATATCTTTTAAAAAGTATCTGACTTAGCTGAGTGTGGTGGCACTTGGATTTAATCACAGCCCTCAGGAGCCAGAGGCAGGCAGAGCTCTATGAGTTCAAGGCTAGCCTGGTCTACATAGTGAGTTCCAGGCCAGCTGGGGCTGCAGGGAGACCCTGTATCAAACAAATAAACAAATAAAAAGCAACAAAAAAGTGTCTGATTAGCTGGCCAATGTCTTTTAAAAAAAATTCTACTGGGGCTAGGGAGATGGCTCAGCAGTTAAGAGCACTGACTACTCTTGAGAGGAGCAGCATTTGATTCCCAGCACCCACATGGCAACTAACAACCTTCTGTATCCAGATCCAGGGGATCGACACCTTCTGACCTCCTCAGGCATTGCATAACATGGGTGCACTTACACTCATGAAGGCAATACATTTATACACACAAAATAAAACTAATAAATATTTAAAAAATTCTACCAAGGGAGTGTCAGGATTATGTGTGAAGTGGATGGAACAAGCTCTTATTCCCCACCTTCCAAATCCACTTAATGTCTTGTCCTCAGATAATTCACCAGACAATCTGATAAAAGCAGACACAATACTTGATCTTATCAAAAGGCCAAGAAGCAATGGCCCGTGTCACTGCCTGCTTATTTCTGCTTCTCAACTAGAAAGAAGTTGGTATATAACTCTGAAGGCAGGAACACAATGAGAAGTAGCCGAGGCACCTTCAGTCTCTACCCCAAATAACAGTCAAACCATCCTAGCAGCCCTGAACTTGGCTGCCTCTCATTATGTGGGAAAAATAAGCTCTCTAATTTTTAACAGCTTTATATATATATATATATATATATACACATATATATACATATATGTATATACATATATGTATATATATAGTATGTATGATGTTATATATAACATCAATTTACCTGTTTTAAGTATACAACTCAGTGAGTTTTAGTAAACGTATAGAGTTATGCAGACACCACAAAACCCAAATTTAGAGCATCTCTGTTGTCCTAAATATCCCTTCTGCCCGTTGGCAATCGCAGTTCATCCCCACCTCCAGCCGAGGCAACCACTTTAGTACTTTCTGGCTCTGCAGAGTTGTGTATTCTGGACATGTCTTGAAACCGGGATCATACAGTATGTAATCTTTTGCCTGTGACTGCCCTCACCTACGCTCTTACTTTCTATAGTCATCCATGTGGTGGTATGTCTCAGCAGTTTGTTTCTTCTTAATGCTTAAATACGGCTCATTGTAAGGCTGTACTACATTTACTCTCTTCATTGATGGACGTGTATATTGTTTTCATTTTGTAGACATTATAAATAATGTTATTGTATATGTCTTTGTATAGACATTGTTTTAATTTCTCTTGGGTAGATAGAGACTTAGGAGAGGAATTGCAGAGTTAATTAGTAAATTTGTTTAATTTTGTAAATGAAGCTGCCGAACTGTTCGAAAACAGCTGCCTGCGCCATCTTAACATTCCACCAGGGAGGTCTGGGGACTCCAGTTTCCCACAGCCTCACTAATAACTAGTTTGTCTTTTTGATTCTCCTCTGTGGGCATGAAGTGGGAACTTACTGCCATTCTCATCTGTATTTCTCATATGACTAATGATGTGAAGTATTTTTTCATGTATTTTAGCTATTCAAACCCTTCTTTGGTGACATATCCATTCCATTGTTGCTTGCTCTTAATTGCATCAGTTAATTATTTAACCATTATGTATATTATATATTTATAACTTAATTATTACCTAGTAAGAGGTCTTAAATATCCTGGATCCAAATCTTTTACCTGAAATAATACCATATGTATATTTTCTGACAGACTGTGGCTTTCTTTTCATTTTTAAAAAATATTTAATTTATTACTTTTATGTGTATAAATGTATTGCCTGCATGTGGGTAGGTGCACCTGTGCCATGCAGTGCCAGTGAAGGTCAGAAGAGGGTGTTTTAGCCACTATGTGGATGCTGGGAGTCAAACCCAGGTCCTCTGCAAGGGCATCCAATGCTTTTAACCACTGAGCCATCTCTCCAGCCCTTTTTGATGTTGTGCTTAAGAACTGTTCCTCTAACCCAAAGATGCAAATAAGCTCTGTGTTTTCTATGTTTCCACTTTATGTTCAGTATCTGATTTATTCTGAGTTTATTTTAGAACAGTTTGGCAATTTCTTTTTTATTTTCGTTTTTTGGCTTATTTATTTTTATGTTATGTTGTGAGTGTTTTGCCTGTGGATAAGTGCATCCATATTATGTAGTGCCCTCGGAGGCCAGAAGAGGATGTCAAATCCCCTAGAACTGTAGTTACAGACAGTTGTTAACCTCCATGTGGGTGCTGGGAACCAAACCCAAGTCCTCTACAAGAGCAGCTAATGCTCATAACTGCTGAGCCATCTCTCCACCCTCAGTTTGGAAATTTCCTTTTTAAAAAAAATGTAAAAATGCACCACATGAGCTTTCAATGCCTCTTCTAAAAGCTGGTTCTTATTAAGTCCCGTTTTTTGCTTTCGGATATATAGTTGTCTCACAACCGTCTGTCAGAAGACGATCCTTCCCCCATCCAGTCACCGTGACTCTGTGAATGAACTATGTATGACAGGGTTTACTTCTGGACTTTAAGTTCTGTTCTTCTACACTAGTTTTTATATTCACACCATCCCAGAACCAGGCCATATTAGTTAACGTAGCTGCATGGCGAACTGCAACATTGAGAACTGTAGGTTTTCTGCCTCTGTGCCCTTTCAAGATCATCACTCCCTCCCACCCCAGGTCCTTTTATGTTTTCATATATATATTTTAGGGTCAGTTCATCAATGTCTGCCCAAAAGACTATTGTAGTTTCTTAGAGTGGTGTTAACACTACAGATAAATTTGAAAAGAACTGCTGTCCTAGCAATATTGAGTCTTCTGCTCTGTTTCTTTAGATCTTTAATATCTCTCAGTTTTATTTTGTAGATTTCCCTGCACAAATCTCACACTTCTCTTGTTCTCTAACTTTTAAAGTCAGTGTTACATGGATTTTCTGCACATGCTATAAAATTAAACCCTTACATATTCTAATTAAGAAATAAAATAAAAATGTAAAGAAATGGAAGTGGGCTTAATGCATAAATGATATTTCTATGTTAAGGCCACATGGTATATCATATATGTGAATAGTTTCACAGAAGAGAAAAATTGTATACAGAACATGGGCACATTTAATCCACATGTTCCTTGTGTGCCTTGTCCTAGCAATACTTACAGTTTTACACACACACACACACACACACAGTGTATTCTGGCACAATAATCAGAGTTGTAATTGAAATTAATTATATACCACTCTTGTCATTTAATAAATTTATTTAAATTTTACAAGTTTATAAGATGTAAGGAATTTATATCTAATTTCTCACTTATCAACCCAGTATTTTTCCCTGTTGAATGGATGTCTGCTTATTACTCATCATTGTAAAACACTGATTTTAGCTTTTCTCTTTTCAAAATCATTTTGAGTTCACTATCATAGCATTCTCAAAGCTGCCCTGGAGCTAAAAAAAATTTTTTTATTCCTCTACTATAAACAATGAAGCTAAGATTCACAGGAACTAAGTGATATATGAAACTTTGTACATCTGTAAGTGGCGGTTCAGGCTCCATCCTATGTATTTCCTCTGCATTCATGTTGATTATTAATCACTTCCTTAAATCCTGTTAGGATAAAAGTATAAAACTTTGGGGACTTTGCAGTCTATGTAGGGAGATAAATCTAATTTCCACAAGATACACTAACACTTAAGTTACTGTAACAGAGCCCATGGCACAGGACTTAAGTTCTGTTTGCACCTTCAGAAGGCAGATGGAGTAGTCAAGTGGGAAGCACCCCTGGCTGCTGCAGATGATGGCACCAGACAGCCAGTATCCAGCACCAGCCTCCTCTTTCGGGAGTGCAGCCTCTGCTCCAGCTGCCAGGAAGGTTGGAAGCTGACAGCTCTCAAATAAGATCCTCTTTGGGCTGAGATATGCCCCCTTCTCCAGATCAACCCACATCTACTGGCCGGTTCACTTGGGGACACAAAGGCCTGGCCACTTTCTCCAGGACTGTGCTTAGAAGATCAGCCCAATTCCAGAGCACCCTGCTGGACCCATGAGACCTCTTTCTGCAGTTGTGCCAGAGTTCAGCTTCTTCCTCTGCTCCGTCTTACTGCATTCATTCCCTCGCATTGTGGATCCCCAGAGCCCTCTTTGACACACATCTTCCCTGGGAGTCTGCTTCCAGTGCCCAGTGACTTTTAATATTTCTAAGCCCAATGGCCTCAATGCTAGAATTCCTTTCATGAGGATAGGGAGCAGTGTTTTGTAGAGTCCAGAGACTTAAGGGGCCAATGGTGGGGAACTTCGAAAGACAGAGTAAGATGTCAGCCTGGATAGAGAATATCCCAGAAAGCCTTAAGTGATCCACATGACATATATGATGACCCTGTAATGATTTAGATATGGAATGTTTCCCACAGGCTCATGTGCTTAACACTTGGTCCTCTCCTGATGGTGCTAGTTTGGAAGGTTGTAGAACCTTTAGGAAATATGGCCTTGTGGGAGGTAGCGGATTGGTGGGGGATAGGCCTTATGGGTTATAACCTGCTCTGTTTCCAACCTAGGTGCCCTCTGTTTCCTAATTCATACAGATGTGAGGAAACTGCCTATGAGCCACTTGTTACATTGAGCCAGCTCTAGGCCAGATGTCTCTTGGTTTTTGACCTTTTATTCAAAAAAGTGAAAACAAGGATTCAAACAAATTTCCAAAAGAAGCAAGATAACTCTATTTACAGTGATGTGAAGGTGGAGGCTAGAGAAGGAAGCACTATCAAGACCAACAGTGGGCTACATGTGCGTTCAAGTGCCCCCAATGGGGTCTTCTTTTTGAGGGGCTCAGGAAAAAGGGGGTGGTTACTAAGGCCATAGTTTGTATGGGTCACTATTTTAAATAATAGATTAGGTTATATAATCATTCATCTGCTGCACATGTCTCTTCTTCTAATGCATCTGATTTTAATCATATGCATACCTAGTTATGCATAGGCATAAGATGGTAAACAGAGGATTCTCCCTAAAAGGTTACACACCTTTGCCTTACTTGGCAGGCACCCCAAACCAGTTCAGGCTGGATTGGCCTTTCTATTTTTCATACTCAGATGTGTTGGGAATAGAAACTGTCCAAATTCGATTGTTACCAGAGACGGGGAAACTTACAGCATTGTTCAGAGATGGGAAGAGCTCTCTGCTGTTGGGTGGTTAATGAGGTTCTGAGTTTGGTAGCTACATTGTTTGGAGAGGAGTATATGCACATAGTACATACAGTTAAAGGAACTAAGCTGCTAAGTGCATTAGTATAACTCCAAACCAAATGGGGGTCTCAAGCTAAACCACCTCCACCTGCGTACCTCACACCTACCACTGTACCTTGAAGCCCCAAACATAAGCCAGAATAAATCCATCCTCTCTTAAGTTGCTTCTTGACAGGTATTTACTGGTCATAAGGGCTAGAAAAGTAACTACTACAGACCCCGACATTCCTCTGTGAAATGACTGTGATGCCCAGATGTCAATCTTGACTTGAATATTCCTCGACCCCTTTGCCTATGAGTCTGTAGAAAGGGCCCTGAAGCTAGAAAGGGAAAGTTTTATTTTAGGTCTCTCTTGCCAACATTGTGATCTTGGAGCTTCCTGAGAAATAGGTGTGTGGAAGACTGAACTGATTCCAATTTCAGGGGGCAGTTCACCAGTGTTCACCAGGAGACATCCTTGTTCAAATGACTCTGGGTAACATTGGGCTAAACTAAGTCGGATGGATTTCTTGGTATAATCCAGATCACCACGTGTTGATTGCTCCTGGGGGTTTACCCCACTCTTGACTCCCTTCAAGGAACATATTATAGGCATATGTTCTGCTGAAGTCGTTCTGAGAAACCCCGTTCTATTGCATAGTAGACAGTTAATCAACCCCTGCACTCCAGGCTTGATTAGATGTCCTAACCATTTACATAGGTCATTAAATTAATGCATGGTCTGGGGGACAGGAAGATAGTTTAGTTGGTAAACGACATGAGTTTGATCCTCAGAACCCATGTTAAAAGAAAAAAAAAACAATGTAGCACTTGGAATCCCAGCACTGGGAAAGCGGACAGAGGAGATTCCCTGTGACTCATTTGCCAACCAGTCTAGTTTGCTTTCTAAGTTCAGACCATTGAGAGACTCTGTCTCAGGGCTGGAGAGCTGGCTCAGTGACTAAGAACACCCAGGTTCAGTTCCCAGTACCCACATGGCAGCTAAGAATATCCATGACTCAGTTCCCTCTTCTGGCCTCCAGGCATTGCATGTATGTGATGCACCTGCATCCATGCAGGCAAAACACTCATATAAAAAATAAATAAATACATAAAAATTTAATGGGTAGATAGCTCCTAAGGAATGACACTGGAGGTTGTCCTCTGACCTCTACATGCTGTGCACATCCACACCCACACATGCTCCTGCATACACGCCAACGTACATACACAAAATACAGACATGAGATAAACATGTAATGTCAGAGTAATTGTGTCTGTATATCTGCAGTGGAAGTTGGTCTTTTTTCATATCTCTATCCTTGGTACCTATTAACATGCCTGTATTAAGCCCTCAAAAAAATCTGTGTGGTCCACATGAGGGAATGAAATGTCTATAATGGATAAGGCTAGGTTAACAGTAGCTGTCAACATCCAAATGTGGACAACACACAGGTAAAGAGCTTCCTTTGTGGGTGAAGAATGCCGGCCACGCATGACTGACAAGGGCTGAAGGAAGGGCAAGCAGCCCACTCTGTCTGCGAGAATGGCACTGAGAGGCTCCACAACCTTGGCATGGCACAAAGCAGCCCCCACGCTGACCTGGATCTGGTTTCCAGAGAAAGGAATCAATTTGAGAAGTGCTTAGCCTAGTTCAGAGTTAATTTTCTCACTTTTGTGTAGCCATTCTGGGCATTTGCCCCTCATGTGCCTTTGTGGCCGATTTCTTTTTAAATGCCTATAGTTTGGTTTGTTTCCCCTTGTAGACAGCTACAAAGGAATACCTTCTCACTAGAGATTAAGTCATATTGACATTAACCCATGTGACCCTATGGTGACTGAATGGGTGAATACTTCTTTTCGGAGGAAGTTTTTTATAAGAGCGGAGGAGGAGCCAAGAGTCACCTTCTAGCTGTTATTTGTGCTTTTCTCTCTGTATCCTCACTGTGTTCAGGACTTCTGCCTTTCCAGACTCTAAGACTCACTTTTGAGGGACCTCAAGAATATATTTCCCACATTCTCCCTGACCCCTCATCACTCTGACTTAGCCATTCACACACATCCACGTAAAATGTGCTACAGCTCAAGAGCCCAATTTAAAATGAACATACAGTTCTTGACATGTATTATAGTGGGACAGACTGTGGTGGGCTGAAGTCTAGATACAGACCCTGAGCCAGACAACTCTCTCCGTCCACAGTGGTAACAGAAGAGAGCTTGCAAAGCCTACACACGCTGTTCCAGAAGGACAGGTACCCACATAAGGAGTGAGCCACAGTTAGAACTTTCACTCAGGCTCAGATGATGCTCAGTGAAGAGAGTGTCTTTTTAATCTTTGATGCTCTTACCATCTCTCTAGTCAGAAAGATGTATGTTATGCTAAAGTTCCAGGGAGACAAAAATCATTGAAAAGCTGTATGTAAACCATAGTTGGATATACTTTGAAAATGGGGACAGTAATATTCTTAGGGTAAAACTCAGGGGTGTGCAAATAGTGTAAAGTCCCTGGTCACTTACATACCTCCTAATAGTTCTGGTCAGCTCTCCATCCCCACTAGAGGATTTCCTAATGTCCTCAGGTTCATATCTTCCTCAGGAAGGGCCAGTATGGAGCCATGACTGAGCATTGGCTGGGGGTTCGCAGGGCCAGTGGGCTACCAGCCAGCAGCAAGGCCTGTGTGTGACCATGAGAAGCTTGGAGCAGAGCATCACTGCCGCAGCCACCAGCGTTAGCATCTGTCATCGGTGCCAGAGCTCTGCCAAGGGTTTTTCATCCCGGGTCTCATGCAATGCTCACACCCCTTTCATAGCTGGTCCTGCCCAAGGCTGGAGCATGGGGATCAGCTATGGCTGACATGGAGGCTTGCTATAGTCCATGTTCATATTATAAGTTCTTTTACTTTCTGACAGCCTGTGACTTCTGTACATTAGCAAAATTAGATGCTCCAAGTTCTCTGAAATAAAAGGACTTAACTGTGTGTCTGTACCGTATGACTTAGTTGTCATTACTTTAGAATGGTTGACTTCATGGGCTGGAGAGATGGCTTAGTGGTTAAGAGTACTTCCTGCTCCACTGGACCTTAGTTTGTTTTTCAAGACCTATGTCTAGTGGCTTGCAACTGTCTGTATGTAACTCCAGCTCCAGGGGATCCAACACCCTTCTCTGGCCTCCAAAGGCACCCATACATATATGCACATATACACACTCTTACAAATGCATATAAGTAATAAAAATAAATCTTAACCCAACAGTTCACTTTGTTTGGCTTCACCAAGTCAACATTACCTCTCAGTTTCTGATAGTCAGGAATTAATCACCCAGAGCTATGGAGCCCTGATTCTGGCCTAAGGTGACTCATGAGGCTGCAGTCAGAATGGCCACACTGGCTACAGTCATCTGAAAGCTTGATGGGGTGCAGGGTTACATGACTGGAGGGAGGTGATTCCTCCTCCATTCCTCGTCTGTGTTCTTTGCTATAAGCTGTTTGCACATTCTTACGACATGGCGACAACTTCCCTCCATACTAGTCATCAAGGATAAATCTGCTGCCCCTCTTTTAACCTAGTTCCTGAAGTAGCTGGAATGTTATTTCTGCTTTTGGTTTCTGTTCTATAGAACAGAAGTCCTGTTCTGCACTCAGTAAGTCCTGCACTCACTGCGAAGGAATTCAAATTCTACTTCTTCAGAGAAAGCTATGAAAGAGTTTATGGATGTATTTTCAAAGCATTCCACACTTCCTAATCCATACATCTCCTAAGGCAAATAGAAACAAAAGGAAAAACAGCAAGTGCCAGCCACTGAAAGAAAGTACTTAGTTCTTTCTCTGTCTATCACTTGTGTATTCTGGCCAACAATGGCTCCAGTTGAGAAGGTACATCCCCACCCCCACACTGCTTTCCTAAGTTTCCTCTGGTGTCTAGCAGAGAAATGTTCACTTTTGGAGGGAATTTAAAGGCACTGGAACAGTTAGAGATAACCGTGGCTTATCTTGATGAAGTTCCGCAAGGGTCAATTGGTTTATCTAGAATCTGATTTCTGTTCTCCTAAACGCCAGTTAAGGGGACCAGCAGATAACATTCTGGGGCACTCCCCCAGATTTTTCCTAGACATATTTCTCTTCTTGCCACCCTTACGTGTGGCCGGGTCTTAGGTGATGGGGCTTGTGCCTTTGTACTCCCCCTCTGAGGGCAGGTGGCTCAGGGAGTCAGATTTTTGGAGGAAGTCATCCCTCCCTGAGCCATTTGGTCTTGGTTGGGACTGGCCAAGTGTTTCCAGGAGGTTTAATGAAGCTGTCCAGAGCTTACAGGGTGGTACACCCAGCAATCTAGAGAATTCAGCAGTTGGAAATTCTCAGCTGCCTATCCAGACTCCAGTTAGATATTGTATAAGTGACGTCTGTGGCCTTAGAGGGCAGCCCAAAGGTTAACTGTATAGTCTAAAGTGATTTTTTTCCAGGGTAAAGTTGCAGAGCCAGTTCTAGAGTCAAAGTGTTTTCACCATTCTTAAGGGGAAAAGTATATACATTGTCAAGTGAGTTGATCTGTAGATTACAGAAAGTTTTCAAATCTGTAACTTTTGTTCTATCCAAAATTAAATGAATTTTGCACTTGGAGGAGAGGTGGTTATAGGAAAAAAGTAGCTGAATCTGAGCAGGAGGAAGAAGGAAAATCCATGACTCCGCTCACTCACATCGTAGGTGTATTGAGGTGACTTTCAGGTCTTGGGCAGTTTCTAGAAGCTGGAAGTAGCCGAGCAAAACTCCGGCATCCTAAAGCTTCTATGAGCCTAGGGGTTAAGTGGTAAAGGGGAGGCAACTCTGTCATACTTAAAGACAGTAAGTGCTAGAGACAAGAGAAAGCTGAGTTGGGATTGGGAGGACCGAGCAGGAACAGACAACAATAGAGATTACAGCTGTATACAGGGTGGTCAGGGAAGACCTCATTACTAAAGTGACATTTGTGGAGGGAATACGTCACCTGCAAACCTGGGGCAGGAGTTCCCAGTAGATTCCACGGAGAGTGTAAAGGCCCTGAGGTAGAGGAATGCTGCATTTGACTAAAGATTATTAAGGAAAACTTTGTGGTAGAGACTGAGTATAAGGAAGAATAAACCGCATTGGTGCTTGGAGGCTGAGGGTAAAGGTCTCTGGCCGGATTTGGCTTCTACTCTGATGAGATAGAATTTTGATAGATAAAATCAGATGATTTTTTAAGGTATTATTATGGTTATTTGTTGAAAACAGGCCAAGCTGGGGATGTTGGAAGGGAGGCATAGGGAGCCTGGGTAGAAAACCTGTACTATAGTCCAGGGAGAGACGATGGTTTGATAGCAGTGGAGCTAGTGAGAATTGGACAGCTCCAAACACCTCTGAAGGATTAGTCAAAGAGCATTCCACTCATAGATTGTGGGAGGAAGGGGCAAGGAAGAGTCTAGGATGACACTCAGAGCAGGCCAGAACAGCCGAAAGTGTGAAATGGGGAAGGCTATGTGGCAGGCGTTCAAGGAGGTCAGAAGTGGGAGGAAGCCAGAGCTTGACGTAGGCGTGACAGACTTAAGACACCCATAGGATGTGCAAGTGGAACGGTGTACTCATTATGTAAGAGTATGGAATTCAGAGGAATGTCCAGAAGAAAGAGCCTTTGTTGTTACCAGGAAAGAGATTGAAAGATGCTTCCAAGAGACTGAGTTTTGATAGAGAACTCCAGGGAATAAGCCTTGATATTTTGATGTTGCCTGTTCTGTAGAACTTTTCCATGATAACATAGATGCCTTTTACATTACCAAGTATCCAACCACAAGAGCCATCTAGCTCTGGAGCACTTAAAAATGTGACATGTGCAACTGTGGAACACAATGTTTAACTTTATCTAACTTAAATGGCCACCGGCAGTCAGTGGCTACTGTATAGGACAGGAAGTTCCTGTGAGTTAAGAGTGAGAGAAATGAGGAAGGACAGTAGAGATAAGGCTTTCCAGAGGATGCTGGAAGCTGCAGAAGCTGCCTGGGTTGAGTCTCGCTCATGGATTTGGCTGACATGAAGAAGATTGGGTGTTGACACGGGTTTAGGAAGGTGGAGCCATTGCGATTACATTGTGGAGACAAAAGCTTGATTGGAAAATGTTCAAAGGAGAATAAAGGAGAGAAAGAAATTGTAGACAGCAAGTCTGGACAGCTCTTTCAGAGAGCTCTGTGTTTGTCTAGGAGAACATGGGAGTGGATGCACTAGGGAAATATAGCCAAGGGCATTCTTGAGGTTACCAGCCATGAATTTAAAGCGAGATTAGTAAGTATGGCTATATACTTTTCTCCAGACTCCTATGTCAGCCTGAAAGTTAGCATACAGTAGCTAAGACCTGTATTTATCCAGGTGGAAGGAGCAGGTGAGAGGTATTGAGGGTTTTTTGTGTGCAGTGATGGGTCCTAGAATCTAAATGTGAGAAGGAGCTCAGTATTGGAATAAAAAGGAACAGAGGTGCTTCCGTGCCAACTTGGAGCCCAGCAGCTGACCAATGGGAAGTGCCCTGTAGATATCAGCTCCTTCAGCTCCCTCTTGAGTTTTATTTCCTTTGAGGGACATTATTTCTTTGCTGTTTGCATGCCCAAAGTCAAGGATTCATGTTGTTTTCAAGACTGAGAACTCAACTGTGGTAGTTAATATTGTTAATGTGACATGATCTAGAGTTGCCTGGGGAACAAATCTCTGGGCATGTCTATGAGGGAGTTTGTAGATTGGGTTAATTGAGGTAGGAAAACCCACCCAAAATATGGGTGCCACTATTCTATGGACTGGGATCCCAGACTGAGTCCAAAGGAGAAAGCAAGCACCACTGCATATAGAGCATCATCAGCCACCGCGCCTTCCCCACCATAATGGACCGTATCCTTGAACTGTAAAACAAAATAAATTCTTCCTTCCTGAAGTTGCTTTTGTCAGATGTTTGATTCATAGAGAGGAGAAAAATAAATAATTACCAGCCAGTCTAAATGGCTGTGTCTGGTTGTCTGGTTCCCATCTATCCTTGGCACTTTGCTTAATGCTTTATTGTGATCATCGTAAAATATTGGTACTCTGCCCCCAATCAAACCCAGGCCCGTGCACATGCTAGGCAGGTGCTTTGCCACTGACCTACACTGCAGACCCTTCCTGGAATTCTTGGTGAATTTTGAATTATGGTCCACAATTACATTTTGCCCAGGGCCTTATGAAATATTTCACTGCCTAAAAAAATACATAACTGGGCCTGGAAAGATGACTGAGCAATTAAGAGCACTCACTGCTCTTACAGAAGACCTAGGAGGGGCTCCCATCACCCACAACTGCCTGTAATTCCAGTTCCTCTTCTGGCCTCCACAGGCACCTTCAGGCACACGAGACACATATAGACAGCCAGGCATACATGCATACACATAAAGAAAAAAATGTGTAAAAATTTAAAAAATGTTAACTGATAAGATATGGCCACGGGGGCAGTCAGATAATTGAATTTATCATTTCATCCATGTGTCAACATTTTAGTGCTGAGAGGTATTTGGAAAATAATGAAAAGCGTCATCACCATGTCATTTGTAAATAAGATAATAGAGTACATCTAAGACATTATGAACTTCTGATTTTAATCATATTTTTTCAGCTTGAAGAACCAGTCACTTTCAGAATTCTTCACTTCTTGTCATCTCTCCCATGTACTAATAAGCTGAAAACCTAAAAGTGATTTTTAACTTCAAGTGAAGCACAAATTGCCAGTCATACCATTAAATCCTTCCGCGAGAGCATTTCTTACCTGGACCGGGAGCTCTCTCGTTCTGAGAGAAACATCGATTTCCTGTACTGTGTTATCTCTAGAAAGAGATAACAGGGGCAAGGCTGAGCAGGCTTGCATACCAGACTGTCCTCATTTATACAGACAGGCAGGATTCTGGCCTCATTCCAATCACAGTCTGGGAAAACCTTGAGACCCTCCTCAGGTGTAGCCCTCAAGCCCAGATAATGGGGACTGATACTAACGAAGAATCCACTTAGCTTTCTAGAGCCAACCCAGCCAGGTCCGTATTCATCACACCTAACACGATTCATGTTTCATCCATCACCACATCAAGGCCAGCAAGTCCCTGGAGGATGAACGCCATACCTGGGTAGTTCTTTAGTGTGATCCCTTTCTGGTGACATTACATGACTGGTCAGCAACGGTTTCCTACTCGATAACGTGGGGCCTGGGAAATGGCTCAGTTAGTAAAGTTCTTGCTGAACAAGCATGAGGACCTGTGTTTGATCCCCCCAAGAGCTCAAGCAAAAAAACAAACAAACAACAACAAAAAAACAGGTACTGTCAGCACACTCTTACAGTCCCGCTCTGGGGAGATAGAGACAAGCAAATCCCTAGCTGGCCAGCCAGTCTATCTGAAGTAGCGAGCTCCAAGTTCAGGAAGAGCCCCTGTCTCAAAATGAATGTGGAGAGTGATTGAAGGAGATGCTTAACACAGACCTCCTTTGTGTACATGTATGCACAGGTGGACACACACGCCCACAAAAACACATGCACACATACACACAAAACAAAAAAGAGAATGTGGGTGAGAGAAACACAAGCTATACTGACAGTCGCTTTTCAGTGCATTAGAATATTTTATGGAAAGCTACAGCTTAAACTGTAGGTTATTTCTGGGTTTTGTCAACTTGGCTTATTCTCTTCCAAGAATACAAACTGTGCCCTTTGGTATTTCTCTCTCCTGTTACCTCCTTTTTAAAGGCTCTAAGCCTCCATGGCAGGCAGGCAAATGTAAAATGGCGTCTTTCACAGACGCAGGTTATCTTTACACTGGTCTCTTTAGCGTTCTGTTCTTTTGATTAGGGGGAAAAACAACAGTTAGAATGCTTTATTATTTAAAGATGGGAATTCCGACCTTGTATATGTGTCAGTAGGCTTTTGAAGGATAGACAATTGGCACTAGTAAGTCACTTGTCCATTTTGCCAGGCTGTCCCCTGGAACTAGAAATTCATCAGAGTGGCAAATTGTGGTGTTGGAGAACACCACCTATTTCTCTCTCCTGCTTATTAATTTGATAATGAATTAGGAGCAGTCCATCAACTACTGCAGTTTAGTGTTAATCTTACCTGGGGAGCCGTAAACAATTATTTTGCCCTTTGGTTCAGCTCCGTGGTACCCTTGAAACTGCCATTCCCACAGCTCACAGTGAAGAGAGAATTGTAGCCAAAATGCCTTACCAGGCTTACTCCCAAGCTGGCAGTCAGCCACTTGGCATCCAGGTAAGCTTCAGCGACTTCAGATGAGCAAGTGGTCACTTGGCCCGCTTGGCTACATTGCAGTAATAACTATGGGCAAGCTCCTTCGCTGAAGTGAGAAAACTTCCTGAGATTTATGTTCATTGGTTCATTGAAAGATTTGTTGACACCTACTGTGCTCAGTACTACTAGATGTGTATTCAGCGGTAGGTATGATCAGAAGGATCCTTGCTGTCTTCACAGAGCAAGTCAACATTATGTGTCCCCCAAATGGTAGAGTAGTTATAGTATTGAAGGCTGAGAAAGAGACATAGTGTACTAGGTGAATTTAAAACAAGGCCGTGTTTGTAATCTGAGCTAAGGAACAGATTCCGACTTTAAACAATAAGAGTGGCTCACATGTGGGAATAACTGGGTGTGGAGCAGCTTGTGTGAAGACCCTGAGCAGGTGCAAGCTTGGCTTCTCCAGGAAGTCTTTAGGCCACCAGTGGCCTAGAGCTCAGTGAGTGTTTTAACTTTGCATCACTCACTTGAGGAAACCGACTTGCCTGTTTTGCCAGGTTATCTATCTCCTGCACTAAAAATCCATCACATAAAGTGGTAAATTGAGATGGGGGAACACCAGGTATCTTCTCTTTCCTGTTCACTAATCTGATATTAAAGAAAGATTTATTTTGGTTCACAGTTCCAGAGGATTCAGTGTGTGGTTACTCGGTCCGATTGCTTTTGGGCCTTTGCAGTGTGCTGGACAGCTTCAGTTATCAACTTGACACACCTGGGTAGAGGGAACGTCAGCTGAGGAATGGTCTCCATTGGATTAGCCTGTAACCATGTCTGTGTGACATTTTCTTGATTGTTGAGTGATGTGGGCAGTGCCAACCCTGGCAGGTGGTCCTATGTTGTGTAAGAAAGTAGGCTGAGCACGAGCAAGAGGAGCAAGCCAGTAAGTAGTGTTCCTCCATGGTCTGTGCTTCAGTTTCTGCCACCACGTTCCTGCTTGAGCTCATGCCCTGGCTTCCCCTGTTGAGTTGAAATAAACTTTTTCTTCCTCAAGCTGGTTTTGGCCATGCTGTCTATAATAGCAATAATAGCCATAGAAAGTAATTACAACAGGCTTCAAAGGATATCATGGTGAGAACACACAGAGGCCAGTTCATCTTATGGTGCTCATAAAAAAGAGAGGCAAGAAGGAGCCACTTCTCCAAGGTCCTGATTTCCTAACATTAGACCCTGAAGGGTCCACGGCTTCCCAACAACCACAGGCAAGCATGAGGACATAAGTTCAGATCCCCAGAACCCACGTAAAAAGTGGATGTGATGACAGATGTCTGTAATCCCAGGGCTCCTACAGCCAGATAAAAAGTGGAGACCTAAGGCTCTCAGGAGATTGTGGGCCAACACTAGGGCAAATGACAAGGAAAAGACCCTGTCTCAAAGAAGGTGGAATGCAAGTACTTGCATCTAAACTTGTCCCTCTGACCTCCACACAGTGCCCTGTAACATAAGTGCATCCATGTGTGCACACACACCAAAAAGGTAGTAACTGATGTTCATCATAAACTAAAATTTTAAAAGATTTACTTTCTTTTTAATAGGGGGAGGCACGTACATGTGCATGTGAGTGAAGCTGCCTGTGAAAGCCAGAGGCCAGAGGCGTTATATCCCCTGGAGCTAGAGTTACAGGCAATTGTGAGCTGTCCAACACGGGTGTCGGGAACTGAACTAGGTCCTCTGCAAGAGCAGTGTATTTTCTTAACTTCTAAGCATCACTCTAGCCTTAAACTAAAATTTTATAACAAACTAATGATCCATTGTGTTCAGGTCTTGAAATGTTTTCCATAGTCACTGTGAAAAGAAAATCAGAAAATCAGGCATGGTGGAACAAAAGCTATCTCAGCCCTTGGGAGGCAGAAGTGAGTTCAAGGTCAGCCTGGCTACATAAACCAAAGAAAATAAAATCTGTAGCATCTTTACCTTCATTAAATTTCTATAAGGAAAACTTCTGATTGAAGTCTAGTATTTTTTTTTCTGACTCACCCAATGCACTAAATAAAGCATATTGTGTTATCATATTTGTATTGCTAATTTGAAAAACTCCTAATAGAAAAATGAGCTTGAGCTTAAAAGACAGTCATCTCACAGCCCTAAAAGGGGAGAGGACAGTTTATAAATCAACCCATTTTAAAGATTAGGAAATAGAAGATCCTAGAAATGAAGTAGTTGAACAAAGGAGCATGTCTAAGAAGATGTATAGTCAAGCCAGGAAGAGTTCTTGTTTTGTTTAGTGATAGAATCTCATGTTGTGCAGGCAGCCTTTGAACTCTAGCTAAGAATGACCTGAACTCTAAACAGCTCTTTGATTCCTGGTCCAAAGTTCTAACAACTGTAGAAACATTTGAAGGTGATCTAAATTGTAATTTTTTATATATTATTATTGTTACTATCATTATTGTAGTCTTTATAGATTTTTGCTTATATAATTGGAGACTTGTGTGTGTGCATTACTACTGTCCTAAAATAATACTGAGAGACCAATTAGACCTCAAATCTCACCTTTCAAGGTTGTGCTTTCTTATTCCTAGTTGAAACTAATTGAATAAACACAATTGTCCACTAGGGGTCGCCTTTCTTCAGTTTGAGGGTCCATCCCCTTAATTCTTGAAAACTGGTTTTAATTAACCACCTCTACTTCAAGGACTGAGTAATAACTCTTTTTATTGTCAGAGATCCCATGTATTGCTTTAGCCAAATGCACCTGCGTTGATAGACAAGATTACCAGGGTTACTTGGAGACCTGGAGGAACAAAGGGGACGTCTGCCCTTCCTTTTCCACTCACTCCTGCATGTGCAAGCGCGCGCACACACACACACACACACACACACACACACACACACACACTTTCTGCTGTATTCTGGGCTTGGCTTCTCTTGAAAAACCTGTTTAATTTTATTTGAAAGCCTTGGGCTTACTCTGGAAGTCTTAGTCTCTCTCTCTTTCTCTCTCTTTCTCCTCTCTCTGTCTTCTTTCCTCTCTCCTCTCTCTCCCTGTTACTTTCTTTGATTCCAAAGCCTGGGAAATGGAGACTAAACCATTATTAAGGATGTAAACAATTTGAGAAGAAACCATGTAGTTGTCACCCAAGTGCACCTATACATCAGTTGCAAATTCTCTACAGCATGCAAATTTCAGCCTGCCCTGCAAAGAAATACACTGGGGAGAAAGTCCAGGGCTGTGCAGTAAACAAGCACCTTGGCAGTTTCTCTGGAAATAGGCGCCGTCTCGTTATTCTGCAGGGAGACTACTGCTATAGCACTGCCTAGCAGTGTCTACTGTGTCTGCAGAAACCCAGGGTCACAGGAGGTATTTTTAGAGATTAATTTACACCTATTATAATGAGCTGCTAAACACCTCTTCCAAAATGTAAAATTGGAAATTAAAGAGTTCTAAAATGTAAAAACAATCCAGAATACATCTACAGATGAGATTGTCTATAGAACTCAGAAGAAAAGTTGTCTATATAGTTACGGTAAGAAGAATATAGAATTTCATCCTGAATCATGGAGCTCTTACCCACTTCTGCTCTATGCAAAGTATTTCCATCTCCTTGTTTGATTTATTTATTTTTATTTTATGTATATAAGTGTTTTGTATACCCCTATCATGCAATGCTCATGGAGGCCAGAAGAGGGCACTGGATCCCCTGGAACTGGAATTACAGATGGTTGTTAGCCACCAGGTGGGTTCTGGGAACCAACCCTGGTGTTCTGCAACACCAGCCAGTGCTCTTAACCACCGAGCCACCTCTCCAGCCCCTTTTGATATCAGCATGTTTACTTTACTCTGCCAGGTCCTCAAATTGTTGAACTAATGGATATGCTTTTGACTCTGAAAATGGTGGCTCTGTGCTGGCCTCTCTGAAAAATGCATGCCTATGCATGTCCAGGCAAGAAAAATGATCTGAGTTGCTCAAGAAGCCCAGCTTGGTTCAGTGCCAGGTAGAGGGTCAGACTCATCTGTTTGGCACAGCCTCTCATCAAGCCTATAGTGGCTTGTGCAATGACAAGTGAATGCCCAGTCCATCAAATGAGGAAGTCTTGTTACAGATTGATGACCTGCTGTTAGTATTGGTATTCTATCTTTTATTATCTTGCTTATAATAAGAAATGTGAACAATAGCTATACACTATTAATAAATCAACTGTGAATAAGTTTGTACTTTGCTACCAGAAACAGTAGCATAGACATTACAGAGAAATGTTCCCATTCACAGCCACTTTTCTCTGTGAAATGGGATTCTTTCAATACGGCCCAACAGAGCAAAATACCAAAATTAGTGTCAAGCTCAAGTTAGAATAAGACTGTCATTGACATCCTTAATATTCTGTTTTCAAATACCTGTGGTAACAAAGAATTTTCATGTGTTTTCATTAAGGAACATAACAGGGAAATATAAAGTTTGAACTTAGAATAATTTTAGCCCACTAAAAGTTTTATAAATCATTTTGCACTTAGACTTTATTTTAAAAGGAAATTCTATATAAGAAGAAAAGTAAACACTTCTGATTTACACTAATAATTGTCTTAGGATCTGTTTTTCAGTATAGTTTAAAATAATAAACATTGAGCAAAACTAGGATTACAACAGTTAAACTTCTCAGCAAATTAGTTTATATTGTTTGTAAGAGTCTCAAGTTAGACAGGCGTGGTGACGTATGCCTTTAATCCTAGCACTTGAGATAGATCTTTGTGAGATCAAGGTCAGCCTGGTCTACATAGCAAGTTCCAGGCCAACTGGGACTATGGAAGGCTGTCTTCAAAAAGACCAAAACAAAACAACTCAAGTCTCAAGTTTCTTGTTTTTAGTTATAAGGATAAAAATTATAATATCTCACTTTATCTTCCTTTCACTTCTCATTTCTGTGAAGCATTTTCCTGATGCCACTGTCCCCTTCTGGGACTGTAACATGGAAATGACTTTGTTAACATCAGTGACCTGCAAGTCCACTATGAGGGACTTGATTGCATAAGTCATAACTACAGTTAAGATGCTCACATCTGTTAAATCTAGTTAACACACAAAGCAAAAGCAGAGACGAGATAGGCTAGACCGATAAATACACTGAAGGAAGGGTATAGGACTATGGAAGGACCACAAAGCCTTCATCTTGGATTAGGTGACCTTTGTATGCCCAGGCTCTCCTCAACACCTACCTGGTGGTAGATGATGTGGTGATGTGCCACAGTTAAGGTTTGGAAAATGGTTCCCAGTTAGACAGAAGTTATCTAGACACACACTTGCTTTATCCGAGAGACACAGGGGCAAATTCCACTGACTTCCTCTGTAGCTTATCTCTTAGCTTGGATGAGAAGCTAGGTAGAATATACACTGGGCAAGAATGGGAGCAAGGGACTGGAGAGATGGCTCAGTGGTTAAGAACACTGGCTTCTCTTACAGAGGGCCTGGGTTCAATATCTAGTACCCACATGGTGGCTAGCAACCGTTTGTAATTATAATTTATGGGTACACCTACCTACATGCAGGCAATACACTCATACACATAAAATTAAAAAAACAAATTAAGAAAAAAAAATAGGAGTGACCTATTAGACACCTAATGGACCTAATGGTCCACCTAATGGACACACAGTGCCTCACATGCCCCAGGTTATTAAGTGTGTGTGAATAGCTGGTGGGTCTTGTCTGTGTGTCCCTTTTTGTTCTTGGTATGCATACACTTGATTTAGTTCTAACACGGTATTGAACATATCTCATGAATTCTATGTCTGCTTATTCATTATCTAACTAACACACATAATGCTTGTCACCTATTAAGCTACTGCATATTCATTACCTGTACTTAACACATCTTTGGAGTCTCACCCATCCTGTTTGTTTCTTGTTCTTCTGTAGCAGGATTATCAAGGAATATAGCGAAACCCCTACAAAATCTTTCGGAAACACTTCTACAGTGGCCCAGCCTCTGATCCCACTCCAGCCAGCCTCCTTTGCCTTGTGTCTTAACCTCCAGCTGTTCTTTCAAGGACTCACTGAAGGTCACGCTGTGCCATCTGTGCTCCTGTATCTTCCGCCTGTGTCCACCGGGACTTCCTTCTTAGCCCGCATTGCTTTATAACAGACATCCAGTGTCTTTTCCAAAACGGAATGAACACCTGCCAGATGTTCCTTATTGGCTCTTCTGCACCTGGCCTTTTCGGGTACTTTCCATCTGCCATCCTCACCTTCTCCCTTCTGGCTGGCTCCTTCCCTGATGTCCATCTCACACGTGGGCCTCCATTCTTGAACATCAGAAAGATTCTGTAATACACTTACGATACCCGCTGGATCTTCTGATTAATCAAAAAGTTTGTTTACGAACTGCTCTCTACTTAGTCTCTCAGCTTCTCAAGGACAGCTGAGGTCTTCCAGCTCTAGTACTGGACTGCTGACTCCTCCTTAAGAGCTACTTAGAACTTTCTCTTTGTCAGAATCCATGGCTGGGCAGTGCTTTCCTCCTCCAGTTCTCGGAAGTATTCGAAGTAGTTGTCTATCAGCCCCCTTTCTCCTTGACCCTGTACATGGTAGTTCACTTTCCTCTGACCTTGCAGACTAGCCTCTAACTATGGGCTTTTATCCAAGTATTAGTTCTGTACTTACACAATTATAAATCATCCCAAATTTATCAGCCTACGTCATCATACTTTTATCGTATTACTATTATGGATTTCAGAAGTTCCACTGGAGTCTCGCACTTGATTAAAATCAGAAGTATGACTGGGCTTCGTTTCTTTGGGTGATACTGGAGAAAATTCATTTCCTGCTTTTTCTAGAATAGCCTCTTCTCTTTGCTCATCGCCTCTTCTTCAAAGCTGACAACGTCAGGTAGATTTTTCTCATTCTGAAAGAGAAAAAAAACTGGTGTTTGGTCTTGATTGTTTTTGTTTGTTTTAAGGTTTTGTTTCCTTTGCTAATTTTCCCAGACAGGGTCTTGCTGTATATTCCTGGCTGTCCTCCCTCTCACAGTCTTCCTGACTAAGCCTCTTCAATACTGGTATTATAGTTGCTCACCACTATGCCTTCTGAGATCCAAGTTCTAAGGAAATTTAAATCAATGTAGATCTAGGAAAGAGGGACATTAAAGAAGTAAGTAAACTATCAAATGAATAAGATTTTTGTGGTCTCCTCTTCACTCTCACTGAGACTTCTCAATTTCTGGTAAGCAAACACACAAAATCTTTTGGGCGCTCAGCTCACTCCTTATTATATACAGTCATCTGTGTCCCGTAATCTTCTTTCCAAACTCCTTGAGGGCAGAAGCACTACTTCACATCAGACGCAATGGAAATTTGTTTCAACTACAGGGTTATAAAAATCATGGGAGATGTTAGGAAAGTGCTGGCAAATATGTGAAGCATTTTCAAAGGTTTGTTATCATAGAGGACACCAGGAGCATTAGTGATGTGAACAAATGGCAGTTCCCAGAAAAGAATGTGCATCTTCAGACTGAACTAGCTAGGCTGATCAACTAATTAGAACTTCAACGATTGTGGAGAGTCTGGAATGTTGCAGATCCAGAGCCTAATTATAGTTTATCTTGGGCTATCTTTAGCTCCATGAATTCCTTGTCTGACCTAATATCCTGTGACACTTAACAAAACCGTAGCTTTTACCAGCCAAAAGGCTAAGAGTCTTCAGATAGCGTCTGAAGCCTATTTCTGAGATTCTTTCTTTCTGTAACCACCTACTCACTATTTCCACCAAGGTATTTGAAAAGTGTCATGATTTATAACTTTCTTAGTTCTGTTACTATAAAAATTTCATGAAACAGCTTCTACGTTGGAACATGGAATTTGGCGCAACCTGAGTCTGTGTTCCTGGGCTATGGTCACTCATATTTGGCACCAGAATAAACTATCTTTTTCTTCCTTTGACCTGAGAGCTGTACTTTTGTGTCCACAGTGACAACAGAGATAACTCATTGTCTGAGGGGTGAGGGGGCATTCAGAGAACCTGATAACAGGATTACTGTTCCTCTCAAATTCTTCACCCTGTAAAGCTGAACACCTTAAATCTGCAGAGCGCCGGCCTGCTTTCTCATAATCGTGATTGAAGGTCACTGCCCTGCCTACCTGCCTTGTCCCAGTTTCTTCTCCCCCAAACATTTCATTGTGAGCATTTTCAAATGAAATTTATTTCACAAACACCAATTTATATATCTCTTTCAAATTGCATGGCTTTTCCCTTTCACAAATAATATTTCATATACCACTTAAGATTCTTTAATTGATAATTTGCTAAACTTGATATGTCATGGCTTGTTATTGGACTGTCTCTCTATTCAGTGATTCATCACATTTGTTTGACTTATTTCAACAAAAGTTTCACCTAACGCATGTCACTCATGTCCCTGTGAATACTGAATTCTTTAGCCTGCGTAATTAACTGGGGTTGAAAATGTGTTAACTGGCTCTTTTTTTCATAATCATTTTTTTGGGGGGTGTCTTTTTGAGACAGGGTCTCCTTATGGTTCCAACTGGCATGGAACTTGCTATGTAGACCAGGCTGACCTCATTCTCACAGAAATCCACCTGTCTCACCACCTAAGTGCTGGGACTAAGTTGTGTGCCACTGTGCCATCTTTTTATCCCTTTGAGGTAAATTTTATGTATATTAAAATGCTTAAATCTTTGATAACATTTTATATAGCAAAGGTTGACAAATACATGTACTTCAGAAGCTGAACAATCTACTCTGGCAATTTATACCAAAAAGTTTCCTATGTCTCTTGTCTCTGACCCCAGTTCACGTCTGAATGGTCCTGGGATGTCCTGAGAATGTGACTTTTTACCATGCAGTTATTCTTCAGAACAGCTCTGCGCTCTATTGCTTCTACTTGCCACAATAAAAGTTAATTAATCAATTAATGATAAATTTTTGGGGTTAAAGACACAATGATTTTATGGTAGCATAACTCTGTGTGTTAATCAGGAAATAGTCTTAATTTTTCTTCCTGCAAAACATGCCAGTTTAGCTAATGCCACACTGCCACCTCACTCTTAGGACAGGCTTTGAGTTGAGCCTACTTTGGCTCAGAGTCCAAGTGAATTGATTTCTTTAGGTCTTACTAAGCATTTGTCTTAGCTTATTCAGGCTGATGTAACAAATGCTTCAAATCCTAAACTTATAAGCAATAAACTTTATTTTTACCATTCTGGAAGCTGAGACGTCCCAGATGAAGGCACCAGCAGGCTCAGGACAAGGAACCTCTCTGGGGCCTCTTTTGCAAGGGCAGGAATCTCACTCATAAGGGTTCCTTCTTCGTGTCCTAATGTCATCCCAGCAGCCCCACCTCCTAACACCACCACACTGTGGGTAGTCAGGACAAAGCAGTGTTGCTGGACACAGAGCCCACTCACTTGATCTGAACCAGGAAAGCTCTGCTTTCTTTTCATTACTTTGATGTTCGCTTGTTGTTAATGGACATTTTACAGCATCCTCAGGCCTCAGCTTCCATGTCTGGAAAGCAGCAGTGGTGAATTATGTGGTCTTTTGAGGTCCCACCTAAATATGAAGTTCAATAACTTTAAGAAAAAAATGGGGGGGAGGGGTGCTGTTCTGGGTCTTTTTGAAAGGATCTCGCTATATAGCCCAGGACATCCTCAAACTCTTGATCGTTCTACCTCAGCCTCTTTAATACTGGAATTACAGCTCTACACCATCATACCTGACCAGTAGCCCGGTGCTTTGTTTATTCACTTATTTATTTATTGTGTGTACATTATGTGTGAATGTGGGTGCCCATGCTATGGTGTCTGTGTGGAGGTCAAAGGACAATTTTTCAGAATCCATTTACTTCTTCTACCTTCATGTGAGTTTCAGGAATTGAACTCAGGTTGACAGGCTTGTGCAGCAAGTGCCTTTACTTACTGGTCTATATCGCCAACTCCTCTATTCAACATTTATAATGAGAAAAGAAGTCTTTGTAGACTTGAAGGAAGGTGCCAGGGAAGAGTTGCATAACCATATGGAAATAGAGTCCTACAAGCTCCTGGGTCCATGGTCATATGAACTTACAGTGATGGTGTCAGCATGCTTAAGATCCATGCAAACTCAAGCAGACCAAAACCCGGCATAGAAATGGGGAAATAGACAGCAGGCCCCAATCTTAGCTGCAGATATAACCCAGCTGATTATTCCTGGGTGAGGAAGAGGTTATCTTCTTAAAACCAGGGACTCTAGACAGGCTGACTAGACCTCAGTAGATGAACTTGCACTGAGGAAATTCTGCGGACACTAACTTGACACAGTAGGCCTTAACACAAATGACAAAGTGAATGAATTCCAGTGGGGAAGTGGGTATAAAGATGATTAAGATTGATTGAGATGTTCTGTATGAAATACACAAAAAAATTCAATACAGTTTTTACAAGAAAAGAATCTGTTGTATAGGCTTCACTGAAAACAAAGAGTTTGTCATTAGTTTTTAGGCAAAAATAACAAGTATTAGTGTCATGTGATAAATTGTTTTAGCTTAAATGTTCTTGGGACAGCTGGGTTTTGTTTAAAATAGTTTTTTATACTGGTACTGGAAAATCATAATTTAAACAGTAACAAAAAGTTCTTTCTGATGAATGGTTCTAAAGACAGGTCTGCTTGGTCTATTCCTTTTTTTTGTCTTGTTTATATCTCTTGAGATTTTTTTTTTTTTGACAGCATTTGGGATACAAGTGTCAGAAATCTGTTCTCTTCAAGCCACTGCTGAGTCACTTCCACTATTTCTGGAACAACTGTGAAGAGTGGGATCATGTTTAGAGACTAAAAAAAATAAATAAATAAAACACTTGATAAATGTCTTTAGGAGCTTATGTAATAGATCCCAGAGCCTCCAGTTTTCAGGAGAGCAGAGTTTAGAAAGTGACTTTTTTATGAAGTTCTGCCTGCTCCTGAGTCTGACTGGAAGACTCAGGAACTAGAGTCAGGAGATCAGGGAAATGGTGTGCGTGAAGTTCCAGTGGCTTTTGAAGTTAGAGCTCTGTCTTGGAAAGTTGAGATCTATCTCCACCATCTTATCTGCTACCTTACCAAAGCCACTTTTTCCTTGGGCCTCCTTCCCTCGCTTGTGGATGCAGTGCTTTCATTCCAAGGGTTTGTGTATAGCAGGCACTCCACGTGGAGGTCTCTGTACTGTGTGGGCAGCAGGGAATGACTACATTCATCGTGGGCTGTTTCCTTTCTTTTCCTGAAATGTTTTTATCTTCTTTCCTCCATTTTATATTTAAGAAGACTCATTATTACCCCAAACTAATGCTTTATTATCATACTTTCCTTGTCCAAGTGGCCAGTGAGCAGCCATGGATAATCCGATACATGATACATGTGTCCTCTACCAGAGGGAGATGAGCCAAGATGTCCACATCTCCACAGTGAGGAGAAGGGCCAGGATGTTCTACGGGACACATGCCCACAGTTAAGGGGGAAAGCACAGGACACATGTCCACAGTGTTTTTCCCTGGTGTCCAGTGCTGAAATCAGAGCTTGTGAGAACACAGGACTTGAGCCTCCCCTGCCACTTTTCTCCTAATAAGAAGACTGATATGGGGGCCTAGAGAGATGGTTCAGTGGTTAAGAGCACTGGCTGCTTTTACAGAGGACCCGGGTTTGATTCCCAGCACCCACATGGTGTCTAGTAACCATCCCTAATTCCAGTTCCAGGGGAATCCAACACCCTCTTCTGGCCTCTACTGTCACTGCATGACACGGGTGCACTTATGTACTTGCAGACAGTATACTTATTCACATAAAATAAAAATAAGGAATGAAATATGTTTTAAAAGAAAGCTGAAATGAATGTTCATGTGTGTCTATCATAAAGCCAAATTAGAAAGTGGGCTTCTGGGTGAGTTTCAAAGAACCAAACTTAAAAGTACTTAGACAAATGGTGCTTTTCCTGTCTCCTAGAAACAGTCGTTATAAAATTTAAACTACATTATGAAATATTGACGGCAAAAACTCACCATTCCTTAAGACAGCGATAGAGAGGAAAAGTTCTCATTTCATTTTTCAGGTAAAAAAAATACTTGATTTTCTTTATTAGAAGGACATAGAAGATTGTGTTTATTGGTAAGAAGATGGAGTTAGATACTAAAGCAGCTGAAAATAATGACTTAGTCATTTGAAGAGCATTTTATTAAGAAACAACAAGACAGGAGAGATGGCTCAGCAAGTTAAAATATTTGCCACCAGGCCCAAAACCCAAGTTTAAACCTGGGGACCATCATAGTGGAAGACGAGAACTGACCCATCTACATTTGTGCATGCACAAGCACTGAGCATGCACACACACACCAACACACACCCCACACAAATAATTAAATGTAAAAATTTTTTAAAAGAGGTGAAATTAATTGCCTTGGACAACTGAAGAATATAGATAAGGAAATATTATTTTACTGTTTTTTTCTCTAAATTTTGTGTTACTAATTAATTTAAAGGGTTTTATGGGCCTACTTCCTTTCTGTATATCTATATCCTATATTCTAGAGCTGCCCTTGAAGCCTCTCAGAGATTGCCCCCCAGTTTTCTCCCAGAAATATGCACGATCCAATTTCTGTTTCCTTTGATAGTGATCCTACTGGCCCAGAATTTTCCAATCACAGACTCTTTGGACAGTCTGTTTGAGGGATCATATGTACTATATTGGGATGTCTATGTGTTCAAGTCACAGCCTTGGGTAATAGATTCACACAAAAACCTTACTCTAAAAAAAACTTGTGGGGCTGGAGAGATAGCTCAATGGTTAATCACTTTCAGCTCTTGCAGAGGACCTGGGTTCAGTTCCTAGCACCCACATGGCAGCTCACAACCATCTGTAACTCCAGTTCAAGGGAATTTGACCCCCTCTTCTGGCCTGTGCCAGTACCAGGCACTCACATACATACAAGCAACACACTCACACACATAAAATAAAAATAAATAAAAACTTGCAACATATAGTTTTCATGCAATGAACACATTACATTGAGTTTAATATTATGTTTACTCCCCTTTTCCAAATTATATAAATAATTACTCCGTCTTATTTCTGTTTGACTTAAAAACAGACAAAAATAAGGGAGGAATCTAAAAAAGATTCCAAAATTATTTATTTTGGTCTTTTGAATAGGGTCTCCTTGCAGCCCCAGCTGGCCTGGAACTCGCTAGGTAGACAGGACTGGCCTCGAACCCACAGAGATCCACCTGCGTCTGCCTCCCAATTGCTGGAACTGAAGGCGCGCTCTGCCATGCCCGACCCAAAATAATTAATTTTGAAAGAGAGCCCTTCCTTCAGTTAGAAAGTTGATGGATACTTTAAAAACTCAGCCCAAACAAGCACTGAAGCATCCTTTGAATGTCAGGATTCAAAATGGATTGTTTTCCCTGTAGCATGTTAAAAGTTCTGAAAGGATCTTTAAGGCCTGGTTTTCCTAAGCACCAACCAAGCCGCATTTAGTGGGCAGGAAGGATGCTGCCGGAGGTTAGAAATGTTCAACTGCAGCATTGATTTGTGTCTGTCTCTCTCTCCCTCCCTCGCTGGCCTTTTTCTCTTTAATGAGGACTAGAATGTTTCCACATCAGTTAACTGCCTTCATAAAGCACCAGAAGGTCACACCAGCCCCAGACTGATCCTTTTCTTTGTGCCTATAATATAATTGGCTGATTGTGCGGGTGATGCGCCCGCCCCCTCCCCCAGGCCGGTCCCAGCCCTGTTCGGCAGCCTGCCTCCCCGGTTTCCGAGGCGAGGCGCAGAGCAGCTCGGTGGCTGCAAAGGGAGCTTGGTGGCTGCGCGCTTCCCGGCACAGCCGGAGCCACTGCGCAGGTTGCTCAGCGGAACAGCATCCATTTTAATCTGCGGGGAGCCCCTGCCTAACCAGGGCGTTCTCCCGCGCCGGTGGATGCTCGGCGCTTCCCCCGCGCAGCCTCGCGGAGCCGTCCAGCCTTGGGGTCTGCGCCCTAGGATGCTCTGAGATGGTACATCAGGAGAACTGCTCGTATCAGGTAAGGTTGGAAAGCCTGATTCTGAGGCCCTCGCCCTATGGGAGAGGCCTTCCTCTACCAGAGCAGCAGGTTGCCTCTTGCCGGATTTTCAGGGGATTTTGCCATCCTGGGCTCGGCTCCCGGCCTTCTTAGTATACAGTATCTGAATTCTAATTAGGCTTTCTGAGGAGTAATGGGGCAGAAGACACTGCTTCTTTGGCCTTTAAAGCGTTTGTGAAATCCACGAAGGTGATGTGTGCACACTTGACTGTGAACTGTAATTGAATTTAAGGAGGTTCAGAGGAAAATCTGATCGGGATTTCCCACCCCGTAACATTGAAAAACACGATCGTTGCTCATTGCATAGGATGTGTGAATTACTTACGCAGTTTTTAGACTGTAAGAAAATTACGTAAATAGGAAGTCATCACTGAGGATCTTAGAATTTCACAGAAACCAGCCAGCAGGCATTTGCCATTTGAAGTTGCACTCGATGTTTTTACGAACCTCTTTTTACCAGTACGTTTTAAATAGTTAATAGGCAAGACTGAAGGTGTCGATGTGAATTAAAACTTCACATAGAAAAATCTTAATAATACATATTCATCTCTCAGTGTGCTAATTTGCTATCCGGAGTTAAGAATTAATCCCCAAAGATCGCTTCCAGAATATTTTCCTAACTCCTTCCTGTCACTCAGACTGTCGAGGCAAGGCTGAAAACAGACACCAAGAATGTTCTCGGAGAAATAGCTCTTTGCGGTAGCAGGCATGATCAGTCCTCGTGCTATGTGGTTATTGGGATATTACTTCACTGACTGAGTTTAGAAGCACTGAGACCAGCTCTCTAACCTAACAATGCCTCTTCCTTGTGAGGGGTGGGTTACCTGATACAAGCAGGTGTTTCTTCTAGGATCAGATTTCATAGTGCTGAACATAGGCTTCTCAATGATCAAGGCAGTGGTTATTGGCTAAGTCAAGCATGCCTATAAAATACGTTTATATACTAATTCTCCACTTAATCATTGGCGTTTTATAATCATAGGCTTGTTTTATAGCATTTTTATTTTTATAGGCTGTTTAGGTGCATAGATCCTTAAGAATCAAGATTTGTGCTTCACAGAAATTCTTTCCATAAGAAAGAAGTCAGAGCTGAGCCAAGAACCACACATCACTTATACAGAACACAGCACTTAGGGTAGAGATCAGCTATGGAGAGCCTACTTTGTAGATGGCTTGATAGGGGTGCAGGTCATTGAATTGCTATCATAATTAAGATAGTTTTTCATCTCTCTTTTCAGAGAAGCTCTGTAATTTATGTGTTGAAGGACTAAAGGACCACTCCTTAGACCTTCTTATGAGGCTGAACATGAAGTCATTGTTTTTAGAAGGTGAAAAATTGGTCAGATAGCAGCAGTTTCACCTGGAGTTATGTTAGCCAAATGTTTCTTCCAAAGGAAGATAGATTGATTTGATTTACCAGGAACTGCAGTATTTAAGAGTGGCAGTGTGTGTTTAACAGCTTTGACATCTTTATTGCTATTTCCACAGTAAAATTAAGTGTATTAGGTAGATCATAATAGTTAATAGACTGTGTATCACTGTGAGTCTTGGTAGTAGAGCCACCATGTGTATACTTTTATGAAATGTTCTCCTTCAGACCTAGCTCAGCAAAAACAGAAACATTAACCTTGAAGCCAATTCTTAATCCTGCTTAGAAACCTTGGTTTTCAAAGCTGTCTGGCACCACATGAGATTGTGTTCAGAAAAGCGATTTCTCTAAATCTTTAGCTTGATGTGGTCATAAATCACTGGTGATCTGGAGAATTTTTTTCAGAACCTTGTGCTTGTTTATTTATTAAGAATAGTAATGCAGGGTGATTGAAGTATGTATCTTAGGTTAGCCCTTTTAAAACAAGGTCTCACTGTGTAGCCGTAGCTGGTCTGGAATTTGCTATGTTGACCAGGCTGCCCTCAAATTCACAGAGATTCATCTGCCTCTGCCTCCTAGTGCTAGAATTATATGTACCACCATGCCTGAAAGGTTAGTTTTTGTGAATTGACATACTTTCTCCCACCAAGATTGATGAAAACATCAGTGATGGACAGCCCATGAATGGAGGTTCAGAATATAGTTTCCTAAAACTCATATGCACATAAATAGATACAGAGGATTACTACCACTGCCATCATCATTATGACAGCAATAATGCCCAGTTAGGTCTACCTGCTCCTGTCCCTGCCCACTCCCTCACCCCCCCATCTGTTTTCAACACAGTATCTGGAATAAGCTGTTAAAAATATCAAGCCAATTATGTTCCACATCTCCACATTGTTTTAGAAGTTTATCTTTCTATCTAGAGGATGAACCCAGGTATTCACAGGGACTGGGCCTTCTACCAGTATCCCCACTCCCATTTCTTTCTGGAATCTTCTCCTAGCTCTTAACCACTAAGCTATCTATCTCTCCATCCCCCCCGAATTTATTTTTATGCTTAATATATCTATCAATGTATATTTTATTTAGTTGTCTTTGTATTTGTTTCTCTTTTAGAATGAGGATAGGGACTTTCATCTTTTCTTTTTCAGTGTTAGATGGGTCCTCGAGTAAGATGGGCATAAGCAAGTCATTATTACCATAGGACTCCTTCTCTGTCCAACCACGGACCTGCACCATTGTCCTGAGAAGAAGCAGGTTACCCCTCGTTTCATGGTAATTTTATCTCTGTGAAATGGGCTTCTCCCAGCTAACACGGAATGAGGGTTATCCAGTGCTCTGCCAGAGGCCAACCTTTGTCACAAACAAGACAGCCATGGTTAACGCAGAGCCATCTTGCTCCTGCAGCTGTTTCTTCTGTGTTTTTGCCATGTCAAGCCATGTCATTCTCATGTTTCCTGTTGATATGTGGAAATAGAATTGATTCCCTATATTGGTGATTGTGTGGAAAAAGAGAGTTTGCAGCTCCCAGGGGCTTGGATGTCCCTGCTAGAGCAAGCATCAGGCTGCTCTGTGCTCTGAGCAACTCAAGACTAGGGACGGAATTCTGATGTGGACTTCTACACAGTGGTTCTGGTTTGTCGTTAAGGTCTTCCCACTGCCATCACCTCCCTCACAGGGTTCACGTGAGCCTCAAGCTCACTAAGGCATGTGTTGTCATTTTTGGTCATCTCTCTGTAAAAAGAGAACACGATCGACCTCCATTTTCCAGTCTTGGGAGGAAGCCAGTCTCTTCAGGAAAGAATCTTGCCCACAGCTACAGGCCTGGCAGCCTTCAAAAGACTGAATTCTTCTAAATGGTCTCTGAGAGACAGCTTAGAAAGATTGTTAACTCGTAAGCCGAAGTTTAGGTCAAAGGGTCCATTTTGCTTAAAAACTCCCAAATATTTTTTTCTCTTCTCATGCAGTTTTGTTTTGAGGTAAGTGCCCAGTATGAAAACAATGACAGGCTTTCATCCCTTTCTGGCTGTCACTTGAATGACCGCCACTGATAGCATCACACCCTCACATTCTTCTTCGCTACAGTGGGAATGGAGACCTGAAAGAGAAAAGACAAAATGGCATGTGTGACCAACTCTCATCTTCTGCTTCACCCTGGAGCACAGAGTCCCTTCTTCAAGCATACCCCGGGGCGTGACAAACGTGACCGGAAATCTTTAATGCTTCCCCAGTTCTTTAGGATAGATTCCAGACCCCTATGCATGGCATTCCAGGCCTGGCAGAGATCTGAAACCTGGATTGAAGCATCCCTCCCTCCCTCCCTCCAGACCCTACGCTGCCCACTGCCCACGCACTGCCATCAGTTTTTTCTCTGTGCTTTGCAGCCTCCAGCTGGAATGCCTGCCACCCACACACCACCTGCCTCCACCTACTGCAGGCTAAAGCCGCTTTCAAGGCTCAAAAGCCACCTCCTGCAGGAACCCTTCCCTCACCTCCCTCACCTCCCTCACCATCAGAACGCCTCCTTTCAGCATTGTTTCTCCTTCTGTTAGAACCCCTTTACACTACTTAAACACGGGCCTGTTTATCCCGTTAGACAAAGCCTCCTGAAGACAAGGTCCTTTCTTGATTTTTAGAAGCCTCTGCCCTCCATATAGAGTATGTGTTTAATAAATGCTTGTTGGGTTGAATTGTGTTTCCTGCAACTGGTGCTGTTCTGAGTCCCAAGAACCGAGGTTTCCTATTTTTTACCCTGGAGGAGTTCAGCTCTCTGCATTGCAGCCAGGAATTGGCAAGCTGACCCCGGCACTACAGGTACCAGGTGCTAGGCTTCTGGGCCTCAGTTGCCAGTGCTTCAAACCATCCTTGGGCTGAAATGTGGGACCCAATGCAAGACACACAGTGGATGAGTAAGAGGCCAGCACACATCCCAGCTTGCCAGACACGGCACTGAGAAACACCTCCGTGTCTACTTCTTCACCCGAGGATTTTGCCAAGGCAAACTTCATGGTCTATCCTCAGGCACCTTGGCACTTTTCAGAATTCCTGTTAGTTGAGGCGAGTATGCATCCTGAAGCTCCCCTGCTCCCCGCTTTTCTTTCTTCCTTGCCTTCTTCTCCCCTTCCCTCCCCATCCCGTTGCTTCATCCTCCTCCTTTTCCTCTTCCGCCTCCTCCCACCTCCCTCTCTGCTGGGGATCAAACCCAGGGTTTCCTGAATGTTACACAAGTACTCTACCACTGAGCTTCGTCCTCAGTCCTTTTCAGTTTTTACTTTGAGACACTCTACTTCCAAGTGATCCTCCCGTCTCAGCCTCCCAATTCCAGACCCCTTATTCCAAGGTCTTATAGTATATTTTGATACAGTCTGCTTTTAAATAATAATTTACAGGCCCACACTACAAGGCCCAGCTGCTGTCTTGGTTAATATATTGACTCTTCTGAAATTTTACCATTTTTACATTTATTTATTTATTTTCTTGAGGGCAGGGGCATGGTGCATGTGGAGAGGTCAGAGGACAGCTTGCAGGAGTTGGTTCTCTCCTTCCACCATACGGGCTCCAATGTGATCTAACTCAGGTAGTCAAGCCTGGCAGCAAGTGCCTTTACCTGCTGAGCCATCTCGCCAGCCCCTGAAATTTTATTATATTCCTTTATAATATAGAGGGATAATTTCACTGTCTGAGGGAACACTTAAGTGTTCTGGAGCAGAATGTTTCAGTCCAGTGGAAGTGTCATGCCCGGCTCACAAAACAAAAGATACTCTATCTTGGTCTCGCAGGATACCATGGGGTGGAGGGTGGCGGGTATATCAGCTTAAGTAGTTCATCAAGATACTCTAAAATTCTTGATGGAGAAAACAGTAAACAGTCTTCATGCCCAGATTCTGGGTAGGCCATTTAATGTTAACAAAGGAAAAGAAAAACAGTCTATTTCTGTTGACACCCCATCCCTTTTCCCTCCGAATCAGAAAACAAGACATCAAACCTGAATCATTTATGAGTCTGCTCAGAGTAAGCCTGGCTTCCTCCACAGCAGGGAAAAAGCATTTTAGGATGAAAAGGGAATTCTAAGGTCTCATAGTGTATTTTGATACAGGCTTTTAAATACAAGTTCAAACAAGTAATTTTCTGCACTCTATATATTTTCCCTTTGCCTGGGGAAAATAGAGTAGATAGCATTGAAGAGTGTTTTATTTTCATCGTTTTGTTTGGCTAAAGTTGTGTCCTGCCTGTTGAGATACAGTTGTGCTTGTAAGTAGGTAGTAACTGTAAAAAATAAGAGAGTAATTCTGGGTAGAAATTTATGTGTGTTTTTTAACCTAGATACCTGAAAATCTAATTTATATGCTTTCTCACAAAAGAAACACAGGGACAAGTACCCAAATTGGGGGAGGGGGATATCAACTGGGTTTCATTATTGATTTTATCCAAAACAGAAAGCCATTACCACAGTGGTACAAATTTCCTTATTCAGATTTAATGTGACATAAATAAGTAAGTACCTAAAACATATTTTTAAGCTAAATGTCTAGTATTTTTCTCTTGGAAAGAATGGTAGTGAGGACTGGAGAGATGGCCTAACAGTTAAGAGCACTGGCTGTCCTTGTAGAAGATCCAGGTTTGGTTCCCAGCAACTGTCAGTAACTCCAGGGATCTGACACCCTCTTCTGGCCTCCCTTGACATTGTACAACACAGGTGCACTTACATCCATGCAGGCAAAAGCACATAAAATAAATGAATCCAGTTTTGTAAAAAAAGAAATGTTGTACAACAGATCTTTGAAAATGCTGGTGATATGGGATGGGGGCGAAATGACAACTCTATGGTACATATCACTGGATCAAAGCCTTTTGGATAGTAGAGACCACACACACAAACACAAACACATGTAAACACATGCATATGTATATATAAGTATATAATGATGAATCACGATTTCACAGACAGAAGGTCAACATTAATAGTGCTATGTCCACTCCATTAAGAGTTGAACCACGTCCGTTGCTTATTTGTAATCTCTCTACCATGGGAAGACTTGAAGTCTTGATGTTCTTCACATTCCCCTGTGCACTACATGAAGTGTCAGGAACTACTGAGCTCCCTGAAATAGAAGGTAATTTGACAAAACTGCTTGAATACAAAAGAAAGCAGCACTTTGGTGGCAATCAGTGTAGGAGAGCCATCACAGAGAGGGCCACAGAGAGAGACACAGTGGTCCCACCGGAAGCTGGGCCACAGCTGTCAGACTGAGTGCCAAGGAGTTTCCAGCACTCAGGTTTCTAGTCCAGCAGAAAGACTCACAACTGTGGACCTAGGTCTTTGACATGGGAAATCATTTGACATTAACTCCCCTTGCCCCAGCCTCCTACTCTCATTATCTTAATGTTTTAACCTACATTTTAAAATTGTCTGAATATTTTCATAGTGTTTCTAGCTATCAGAATACCTTAAATGGGAAGCAAACCAAATCCAGAAGAGCTTTATATATATAAAATAAAAAGATTTGAAGAGATTGTAATGTTGAAGGTAGATATGGATATTGAAAGAAGGGAGCAGATGACTGAAGGATTCACGGAGATGAGCTAGAGTTTTCACCTGTGAATCGGAGAGGCCTTTGACAATGCCTAAGTGATTTCCAAGTAATGTGGTCAGGGTTCTCAGAGTCAATAATTCCCACCAATGGCCGATAATGATCATTTAAAAGCATTAGATCATGTGAGAAATATGCCTTGCAATTCAGAGCATGGCTTGACGGGAAACTGAAGCTCTTAGTTACCGCCCTTGAATTTCAAGGGTAGGAAGAGGAGCTTTCAACCTCTGAGATTCTGAGTGCACATTTTCTAAGGGAGAGCATTAGTATCTGGGTCTGTCTTCTAGCGGAATAGTTCATTTTAGCTGGTTCTCTGTAGGACAGACAGGCATACTGTTATGGCCTTAGCTTGCACAGCTATGACAAAGCCACTGGCTGAATACTCGACTCCTGTCTGCCAAGGCAGTGCTTGGTTTTGCTTCATCCAGGCTTGTGTTCATTAGAACCTCTCAGAAATGAAATCAGCTACAGTGCTGTTGTCAGGCATGGAAAGTCAGAGTCGTGCTACCCTGGAAATACTGTCTGATATAGAAGGATAACAGCAATAATGCTTTAGTTTTCCCCGAGTTCTAACACTGCACTTCGTTAATGCAAGGTGCATTTAGAAATCTCAGAGATTGCTTCAGACATACAACTTTGGATTGTGAAGGCCACGAATGGGGTTGGAGAGTTTGTGTTTCTGGGGGCCCCCAGGCTTTGTTTTTACTAATTTTTTTTAAACTCCTTAGAATTTTTTAAAAAATCTCATGACTCACTGACTGTCATTTGTGCTGTCCACAGACTTTTGGATGTGGGGCCATTCCCTGGAGATGGCTGACCTACCAGGAGCCACACTCTTAAAGAAAACTGACTCTCCCTCCTGAGAAGCCACCATCTGTCTGTAGCTTCTCAGTTAAGAGTAGGGGCTCATGTTCTCCTTCCCACTCCATGTTAGAATGTTGACTGGCTTATCATGTGCAGGTCTTGGGGAGATAATAACAGTCTATGCATCCATTACAATTCCAATGCAGTTCTTCACAGAAATTGAAAAACCAATCTTAAAATTCGTATGTAAGTGCAGAGATCACCAATAGCCAAAACAATTCTGAACAGTAAAAACACAGAGCTGTCACCATACCCGATTTCAAGTTATGCTACAGAGCCATGGTAGCGAAAACAGACAGGACTGGCACAAAAGCAGACTCACTGACCAACAGAATAGAGTCAGGGACCCAGGCAGAAGTCTAAGCATTCACAACCACCTTTTGACAAAGACGCCAAAAACATACATTGGAAGAAAGACAGTAGCTTTAACAAATGATATTGAGAAAGCTGGATTCTACCTATATGTAGAAGAATGAAACGTGATCCTTCTCTCCCACCACACCACACACAAATCAATTCCAAGTAGATCAATGATCTCAGTGTTAGACCTGAACCTTCTAGGTACTAGGGGGTACACTTCAGTCTATAGACTCAGATTAGTGTAGCCCTCAGACCTCATCAGAGAACTTTGCTTACATAGTGGAAACTCACAGCTGGTCAAGTATAAAGAGCAAGTGTAGAGTACTCAGCCATGAGTTGTGCATCTCCCCAAGGCTCAGGGACCA
This sequence comes from Eospalax fontanierii, assembly GCA_035773235.1. Lineage (NCBI taxonomy): Eukaryota > Metazoa > Chordata > Mammalia > Rodentia > Spalacidae > Eospalax > Eospalax fontanierii. The sequence continues at coordinate 20,615,526 of CM069548.1, read as the reverse complement.
TCGAAGTGGTGGGAATATTAACAGGGAGGACTGTGGCAAAACAGTGTCTTCTGGACATGACAGGCCTCTAGACTTGCTGATGCTCTGATTTAAAGTTACTTTGAGTAGTAAAAGTCTAAATAGTTACTAAAGTAGTAAAACTAGAAATCACTTTAGTCACACATGATAGAATACTAACAATCAGATCACCCAGAAAGGGTTTGTGTAGTGAGCCTGTGTGCTGAGCAGTTGTTTAGGAATCTCTTCTGGACATTCTCCTGCAAGCTCTTGCATTCCTGCTTCAGGAGGAAATGTTTGGTTGCTTGTCTGAAATAGAGTATTTAATAGAGAATCACTTATGAGAAGAGCGGTTGTAGGATGGTCCTTCAGTGCTTTTCCACAGCTAATCCTTGTTGCATTGGGAAACTTCAGGTGTCTCTAAAAGATACTATATTATTAATGTATGGGTTTCTACACATAAATGCACATGTGTATAGTTAATATATTATTAGTTCATTTATACTAATTTATATGTATGTGCATAATTAATAATGATGATTCAGTTTTTCTCATCCCCACTGTGTGCTGAAGTCCATCTGGTAAAGATGAAGATAAAAAGATACTAGAATTTTGTACATCTTTTTTGTTGTTTTGTTTTTTTGTTTTTTGAGACAAGATCTCCCTCTAGCCCCAGCTGGCCTAGAATTCGCTATATAGACTAGGCTGGCCTCAATCTCACAGAGATCCACCTGCCTCTGCCTGTCAAGTGCTGCCTGTCAAGGTATGCACCACCACACTGAGCTAGAATTTTGTGTATTTTACTGTCTTCTGATCTCTGATTTTTGGGGGTTTGGGCAGTGTCTCACTATGTAGCCCCAGCTGACCTGAAACTTGCTATGTCACCGTGTAGACCAGACTAGCCTCAAACTCACTGAGATCTGCCTTCCTCTGCCTCCCAAGTACTGGCTTTAAAAGCATGTGCCACCACGCCCAACCCCTGATTTTTTTATAACTTCATTCATCCTTGTTATTAGTTACAGGGTGCTCCGTGATACTGGATGTGAACCCAGATGAGAGAATAAAATGGATATGGGATGGAGTGGGGTCTAGAAATGAGCACAGCCTGGGACTGTGAGAAAGGCACTCTGAATTTCTAAAGCTTATTGGCTCTGACCTGCAGTATGGGTACCGAGCTTTCCTAAAGAGCTGTTTTGGAGGTTGGGGTAACAAGTAGATAGGCATCCTGGAAGCAAGTAGCCCTCTCCTCCAACCAGAGCAGACCCATTCTTGCTTTCAAAGCACACGTGAGTCCCACTGATTTGGGTTGAAAAGCATTCATGTAAACTACGATTGCTTCTCACAGTGAACAGCATTGAGATGGCACATTTCCAGCAACACATTTGTTTCCTCTGTGACCACTTCTCATATACAAGGCAGAGTCCTAGGCGCTGTGGGGGTAAATAAGAGGGATAAGCACCCAGCCCTAGACTGTTAGAAAAAAAGCTTGAAACCATAGTGGCTATTGGAAGGAAGCTACTGTGGTTCTGAAAGCTCCAGAGTAGAAAGGAGAATTCACCAGGCAGCAGTCTTTTAATTTCTTCAGGCAGCCGCAGGAGGTATGTGGCAGTATGTGCTGGGTGTTCTGCGTGTATGATTTAGAAAACATGCAGCCTGTGGCATATATTGGGGAGCACTGCTGGAGCTTCTCTTCTTCGCATCCTAATTTTCAAAAGATATACTTGATTATTTTATCATGCCTCCTTGTTGCTTATGGGAGCAACCAGCAGGGAGCAGTGTGGCATACCCATTTGTAACATGTGTGGGCCACAGAAGCAGAGTGCTCAGGTTCAAATTCCTGTCTGACCACTGCCTAGCTGCCATGACGTGGGCACATTATATAATCTCCTTCATATATATTCATATTTTCTCTCTCCGTCCCCTCCCTCCCTCCCTCTCTCCCTCCCTCTCTCTCTCTCTCTTCTTCCCTCCTTCCAACTTCATTACCAACTCCAATACCAACTCCTTAGGGTTATTGAAAGCATTAAAGACATCTAGGAGGCTCATGTAAGGTATCTACCTCTTGGTGAAAGGTGACTGTTATTGTGATGTTGTTACATGTCATGCTAGAAGACCCGCATACCTCCTTCATTTTAACTGACCTCCATGTCCAGATTAGGACACACAGGGTTCTTCAAAGTAGAGCATTTATTTAACTCCATGGCCTGGCCTCGGTGATCGCTCTGCATTGTGACCATCTGCCCTGAGCAGCCACCACTGCCACACAGCCCTGACAAACACTCTAGGACACTTCCAGGACAATTCTCATATGGAATGAGGATCCTGGCATGTGGACCAGTTAAATAAGGGATTTCTGCAAGGGAGAAGCCCTTGGGAGGGTGGCCTATGAAGTAAAATTTATCACTCTGATATCTGACAAAAGAGTGGTTCATCTCCTTGAGATGGGGGTGAATGGGGGTGATAGGCCCTCTGGGAGGAGGATGGGATAAATGGATTTATATCTGGATCTGGGCTCCAGAGGAGAGTGTTTGCTTTATAGAAATGGGGCTACCGTAAACTGTGTTTGAGGCAAGTTTAGGCCACATGTCCAACACAAATTGATTTTAAAAATATTTATAGAGAGAAATAAGTAAACAACTAAAAGTAAGAATGTCAGCCGGGGTTGTGATGGCAAAAGGGTTATCCTGAGTGACATTCTGCTTTCAGAACTCTGTTCTTACCAGTGTGGCAGTCACTCAGAAATATATATTAGAAAATTGATTAATCAGCTTTCTATATAAGTATGTCCGAAGATGAGGTGCTGCTACTAAGTGGAGACTTGACCTTTGAGTTCTTCCGGGACTGGTTTTTCCTGCAAACTTTTTGTTCTGAAGTAATAACGGGCATGCTTTGTTAGTTTATGGAAGTAGTGATTTGATGCGCGCTCGTGTGTGTGCATGTGAACTTCTGTTTGTCTGCTTTTTTCGGCAAAACATCCTCCAGCTGTGGCCCTTTCGCTGGCTGCATGTAAAGCCAGTAAACAAAACCAGAAGCCATGGGAAATGGGCAAAGACAGCCGCAGAGAAGAACCGGCTCTTTTGTGGAAAAGCCCACCACTGGCTGAATTTTAAAGAAAAGTTGATGGATCTTTTTCTCTTGCCTATATTAAACAAAGCAGTGCTCCTGGGCCACAGAGGGGTCCTTCTCTATGCTAGCTGGAATCAGTTTTAGTCTTGGACTGGGGCTCATTCCAGAAGATGAAACTTTTACATTTCATTTTAAGAATTGATTAAGCAAAGAAAGAAATGATTCCCACTGGGGACGAGAAAAAGAAAAATGGCTAACATCTGTCTTGCGGGTCAGCCTTTCAATGATACAGTTTGCTTTCTGTGTGGGACACCCGGCCCTCAGATCACAGTGAGGTCTGTGAAGCTGGATGTTTTTACGTCTATTTTTATCCTGCACAATCTACCCGGTTCAGAGTAAGAGATCATTTCCTTCACCGAGCTCCGGTTCACACTCGGCCCTGAACTACAGTTGGATCCACTGGCTGAAACGTAGTGTCACTCTTCCTTGTTGGGAGCAAGAAAGGTGCTGTGGAGAGGAATCTGGGCCAGATCATTCAGGGGTAGGTGACAGCAGATGGTGGGAAGGCTGGACTCTAAACAAGCCGATTGTCAGAGCAGGCAGCTGCCCAGTGCCAGAGAAACGAGCCAGGCAGCCCGGGCGGGGCAGTGTCTCTGAGACAGAAGGGGCCAAGGACACTACAGCCAGGCCCAGGCGCTTAGCTGGCTCTCCATGTCAGCATGAGTGGTAACCAGGGGACTGGGCAGTTGGCATTTCAGTCTGTCAGGATTCATGGGGGATCATTTCTTAAGTGAAATTCTAAAGAGTTAAAGGATGAATTTGGACAGTGATGGAATGGATGATATCATCAGTGAAGAATTCCCACTGGATATGGAGGGGAATTATAAAAAGGTAAGGGGAGCTCTTTTGTGTATAAACAATTGAACCATTTTTCTAAGTGGGAGAAAGACTGCCCTTGAGAAGTGGCCAAATTCCACACTCAGTGGTCATGGCCACGATAGAGTTAGAAAAACTAAATGCACAGAATTAACCACATTAAACTTGGAGAGTTCTCCCTGCTTACCCCCACTTATAGTCATCAATATATCAGTAACTAAAACATATTTGCTCTTGTTTGAAAGTTGAAAAGAATTCTATTATGTACTTTATTGCTAAGTAGGCACTTTAAAAGAAAGGAATATATTTTTAAATTATTGACATATATTGACACTGGAAATAATTACTGGAAGGGATAACCTGTCTTTCTAAGTTTATTGTTTGTAACAGTAAAATAATATAGTTTTATAAAGAAGTTCAGGGTTTTAAAAAAATTGATACAATGTCTGTTAATTCTCTGCTTGCCTTTTCTTTTGAAAGTCAGTAAATATATTTGGGGAATGTTTTATATGGTAATTGTCTAGTAATAACAGGCCCAACTAAAAATAGCTTTAGTTATATGGGTGAGGTCATGTAATCAAACTACAAGTATATGCTTGTCTGTCCACAGAAGCCTCAGCACACCATCCTTTCTCACTGTTGACCAAAAGTCAACTGTAGTTCATGACAGAGTAACACGAATAGAACTCTTCCACCATAGACCACTTCCTTCAAAAGCAAATGTTAGTAGAGCCTGATAGAACAGTAAACCTGCTGATTTTTTTAATTGATCAACTATATCATTAGTTCCTCCTCCGACACCCAGAATGAGATAGAGAAAGCAGGTTCTGTAACACCTTCATCCCCCAAATGTAGTAATGGAAATGGTCAGTTCATAGCCTATGTGTGTGAGCATAGATGCTCTTCTAAGTATATGCTTTGTTTCTTAGAGTGGTTCATAATTTATATTCTTTTTCCAGTGGCAAAAGTTAAACATGTGCAAGAGGTTTCCAGACCTGCCACATTACCATGTATGGTTTCCCCAGACCTGCCACATTACCAAGTATGTTTTCTACCCCTCATAAAGAGACTGAGTGCTCATTGTGATAAGTTTGTAGCGTCCTGAAACCTCAGCCATCCACCCTCCCTTCACTTTGTGGAAGCAGGTGTGCAAAAGACACTTGGGACACTCTGCCCTCAGTCAGATCGCTCATCCGACTCTGCAGATGCAGTTCTCTTATGCCCTGTTTTCAGTACCCAAGAACTGGCCACAGTTTTCTCTGTCAACTCATTTTTTTTTTTCAGATACAAAAATCCAGGTCAGTTCACACTAAGGAAATAATGAAAGAATACCATGGCTAATTCATTAACGATACAATCGTGTCCACTGTTGGCTTATCCTACTTAGAAACAGGGAGAGGAACCAGATGCCTGGAGTTAGCAAGCTCTGGTACACTAGCAACCTGAGATGGTACCCAGCTAAAGCTACAGACATGCAAAACTCTAGGAGGTTTAAGACATCAACAACAAAACAGAGCTGCATTAGAGCACAAGAGGCAGAAGACCACATGTGATTTCTAGAGCAATAATGCCTGACAGGGCAGTACGAAACAAGAAACAAAAGCTAGATGAAACTTCTAGATGTGTGGGATGGTCGGAGGTCTAGACATTGCTCGGGGCCCTAAACCTGACAGTTCTCTTGTCATGGCAGTCTTCCAGCTACCTTTCTTACCAAGTGCTTTCAAGTTTGTGTAGACTGCGGTTTATACTCATCTCGTGGTTACTATGAAGGTTTCATGATGCTTAGGGAAAAAAAATGTAATTTTTTCAAAATACAAAGATTAGAAAAACAGTTACTTAGTATAAAAATCACTTTACCTAATTAGAATCTTCCTTTTCAAAGTATTTTTTTTTCCTTTTAGTGTTTTTGTTCTTTGGTTGACTAAGTAGAAAATTAAATTAGATGCCATAAAACAGTACTCTGTAGACATTTGACCTTGCATCCATCAGTAAAATGTACTGGAGTCTCTAATATACATGTATTTTAATTCAAAATTACGTTCATTTGCTGTTGTAAATACAAACGAATAAAACATATACTTAGAAATAGATATTTGAAAGAATAAAATACTTATAGAGAAATAAAACTTCTACTAAGTATTTCTTTTATTTCCTGTGTATTTTTACTCCTGAAGTCAGTTGTCTAAAACAGTTGGAAAACTGGTGTTTCCCTGCCCAGGTGCCATACAATTCCCTAAGTGGGTTATATTAATAAATACACAGGCGTATAGGGATTGTTTTACAGGGCCGTTTTAAAGTCAGACAAACAGCCTTGGGGGGGGGGGGGTCATTTTCCGATGACTAAAATTAGATTCCACCGAAGCAGAGGAAGGAAAAGATTATGCACCAGCTCCTTTTCCTTCGGGAAGGCCCTTGCTTGTAAGAAAGATGTTTCATTAAGAACCCCTGGTTTATTCAATAATGATAGTAAAACGGTACTCAACAGAAAACAGATCGTAGTGTTTAACAGAGGCAAAGTGGAGCTCTTAGCTGCATGTGAGGAAGTCGTACCCAGCCTGACTTCCCTCCTGTGCTCTGGGCAACTTCTGATTCTCTGGTCAGGAACCACACAGCTTATCTGGGTCAGGACCAGGTGGCTTTCAACATGAGGTCAGTATCCTCATTCATTCTTCCATCATTTGCCAGCAGCCTTGTTTCTAGCTTATGTGCTCGGCCAGAACCATAGAAGGGAGCCTGAGCCTTCCCTCCTGGAGCTTGCAGTCCAGATGGGGAGGCCCAGAAATATTTTTGATATGGACAGGTGCTCTCTGGAAGGATCCCCAGAGTCATTATAGACCTGCAAATCTGTACCCAAGGCTGTGGTAGAGGATGTCTGTATAAACATTAACACAGACAGAAGGAAATGAAGAGCATTGGAGGAAGTCCAGCTCTGACCCAGAAGAAGTTGGATTTGCCTTCTGCTCCCAGGCCACTGTGCTCAGACCAAGGGAGCCAGTGCAGTCCCAGGACCCAGCAGACTCAGCTTTGTCTTGCAGAGGTACTGTCTCTGGGTCTTGCATCCAATTACAGTGAAAGATTAGGGAGGACTCTGTCGGGGGGAGAAAAAGAGAAAAGCCTGGAAGGAGCAATATTTAAAGTGAAGCCACAGCTGCGCCTCATGTTTTTTTTAAAAGGTGAATGGAAATGACTGCCTGAGATAAACTCCAATAAACAGGAACAGGGAATGCCAGCTGCCATTCCAGACAAGCGCTCTGGCCTCCCCACACAATTACTGAGGAAAAGCAGCCGTCGACCTCCATTAACCCTCACATCTTCCCGTCTCAGAGGCATGAATACGCTTGAAGAACCATGTTAAGTTACCCGGGCCTGGGGCCTGACTAGCTCTGCCACCTGAGGGAAATATCTTCTGCTTTGGGGGCCAGGATCTCCTTTTCTTCTCCTGATCTGCTTTAGATGCTTTAAATATGAAGCCTCTCATCATGGTATAGGGAATAGGTTGTTTCTAGAATTTTCAGTCAACTGCCAAGCACATTGGGTTTATTCTTATTTCCCGTATGCATGTCACTCCTCTTCTTGTGGTCAACTTCTTTGACCTCTCCCTGACTTTATCTACTTCCTCTCTTGGGAGTTTCTGTAGGCCTACAGCTCTTACCTTTGGGGGGTACACATTTTTTTTATTTTATTTTATGTATATGAGTGTTTTGTTTGTCTGTATTTAAGTGCACCCGTGTGTACAGTGCTTGAGGCCAGAAAAAGTTATTGGATTCCTTGTAACTGGGGTTATGGAAGGTTGTTAAGCCACCATGTGGGTGCTGGTAACTGAACCCCGGTCCTGTGTAAGAGCAGTCAATGCTCTTAACCACTGAGCCATATTTGTAGCCCCACGTGTTTTTTTAACTGAGATATGATTCACATACGTTAAATTCACCATTTTAAAACACCCCTTGATGGTTTTGAGTAGATTCACAAGCTTGTGCAAACCACCATCTAATTAGAGAACTATTCATTCCTATCCCAAAGAAACCTTGGGCCTATTAGCAACCATTCTATTTCTCCCTCCTGTCAGCCTCTGACACTACGTTTACAGTTAAGGACTGGCCTGTTCTACATGTTTCTGGTACTTTTTCTTTTAATTTTCTCTTCTCACCATCTTACCTATTCTTCCTTTTAATACTGGCATCAGCTACTGTTTTCTCTGTGCACCAAAATACCAAGCACTTTCTGTATAATAGTCCTTTTAATTGTTCAAATGATCTAAGAAATAGATGGTATTGTCTCCTCTTCCAAAAAGAAAAACAGAACCTGAGGCTCAAGGAGTTTCCGTAACTTACCCTGGTGCCAGCCTCTACCCTGTCGCAGCTGCCGCAGCTGCCACAACTGCCCCAGCTCCCGCTCTACCCTCTTTCTACTCATATGTCTATCTCCTGATCCGCCAGATTCTCTGTCCATCCTGACATGAGTTAAGGACACCAGCTTCTTGGCAGTTGGTTAAGGCTGTTTTATAACCAGTGTTTTGGACTCTTGTGTCCCTGACAGTGATGCTGAACGACTGTGATTGGCTTACAGGCGTCTGAAATGGCACCTGTTAAAAATAGAGTTGCCAGATAACAGTGTCCTGTGCGCAAAAGTCATCTGTGTAGGCAGCTACTTGAGAACTAGGAATGAGCTCAGGATGTTCCCAACAGTTTGTGGTTTGGGATATATTGCTCATAGGACGGAAAGCTGTTTTATATCTACCTGCACCGCTTTAGGATGATATTTAAACCCTTCTTTCTTTCAGCAAAATTCCTATTCTAAGTGGCTACCAAACTTTAACCCTAGGTGTTTGTTAAAGACCTTTGATCTACACTTTAACAATTAGAATGTTCCACCACACAGCAGCCCTTCTCTTTGTCTGCTTCTATTCCTTATAGTCTGAGGCAGAAGGCAGTCAACAGCACTGTTCAAAACCATCCACAGTTAAACTAATGTGGATACCTCATCCTATAGACCAGCACTTTTGATGTCAGCCATTCTAGGGTGAAACAGGAACGCCAGAGTGCCCCATGGTGTCCCTTGATGATAGATGTCCAAGACCAGCTCTCTCAGGAATGGTTTCTGGAATTTCAGCTGCGATTTGGGAAACTGTATCTGGTAGCTCATCATGACCTTTGTAGAATATATTGTATGTGTCTGAGATGGAAAATGCCAGAAATACTGGGTGAAAAAAGAAGGTGTTCAGGTTTAATATCCATTCAGCAATACAGTGGAAAGATACTGCTATTTAACTAGAATTTCCACTAATAATTTTTTCTAATTTCCTAAGAAATAAAATGGTATGTAAGAATTTAAAATAACCTGTATATTAGATGTATTTTATATACTTGACATTTAGAAGTCCCTAATTTCTTTTATTGTAGAATGCTATTTTCATATTTTGATCTTACGACAAATCCATGGTTTATCTCAGCAAGAAAATAATTAGGAAGCATCATTTGACTTTCCTTTTTGCCTTTTCTAGTTGAAAGAAAGTCAACAAAATTTGCCTTGTGAACAAATACATCTTGTACTTGTGCTTCCTAATGTTTAAAAGCTTCAGACTCCCCATACTGGAGTGCTGCCTATAATGATTATAGTACAGCTGTCTTCCAAGCAGAGGAGAGAAGCCAGTGACCACCATTTCCTGAAGGAAGAGCACTTTTCCACAGGGAACTCCCGAATCCCAGTTGGGGTCCCTAGTGGATGCTGTTAATGGTGATGAACCAGATATCCTAGGTGATAGATTGCACCCAAGCAAAGAGATCATTAATTGCTTCAAAACAGGCATCCTGCAAGGCCTTGGCAGGGGCCAGACTCAACAGATCAGATGCCCCAGGCTCCAGAGGCAGGACATGTCACATAGAACAGATGTGTGCATGGCAGAAGGAGAACTAACTCTGTGCTTAAGCCAATATTTGAAGACTTGTTGGAAGTACACAGTCTCAACTCCAGCCCGGACCTGAAACAGAAGCACAGCCTGTACTTTTTCAAGCCCTCCTAGTAACTGCCATGCACACTCAGGTGGGGGAACTACTGGCTTAAAGGAAATGTATGATAGACAGAGAGTTTGTATGTGTGTGTGCTCACATACATCTTCTCCATTTGGCAGACTGATATCCCAGCAACCCCTGGCGTCTAGAACCCTAATGTCCTTTCTGACCAAGGGGGATCTGTGTATCCATTTGGCTTCTGAAATATTAGAGACTGCATCCACATTCTCCAAGAATTTTTTCCTCTGTGGACATAGTTTTCCTTTTTAGCCTTTAGAAAGTACTTGTTTCTTGGTATCTATGGGACATGCTTCCAGGACTCCCCAGAGATAGCAAAATCTGGAGAGGTTCAGAGTCTGCATAGACTCTCATTCACTTTAACTAGTAATATTTGGCACACTATAAATGCCTTGTATATCATTGTGTTTAGGAATAGTGACAAGGAAAAATGTCTATATATGTTGTGGTTGTTACAGACAGGTCTCCTTTCCCCAAGTATTTTCAATCCACCATTGATTGAATCTCATATGTGGAACCTGTACCTAGGGGCGCCTACTGTATTGACTCCATTGCTTTAGCAGGCAGTCCCTGAGGTCTGTAACAGCAGTGTAGAGGGTGGAGAAGGAACAGGCAAGGCCTGTGAGGCCTCTCAGTCTCAGTGAGGATTTTCTGTAAAACCTCTGACCTGTGGCAGCTTCTGGGGCTTATTAGAAATGAGGTCTCAAGCCCTGCCGGTGAATCATCGTCTGCATCATGCCATGGTGCTCAGACGATTTACAAACACCTGAGTCTGAGAAGCACTGAACTGGGCAACAACTTAGTGTAGAAAAGGATGCTGGGAAACGCTAGGGATGCAAAATTGAGTGAACTGTGGACCAAGGCTGTATTAATATATCCAGTAGTTTAAGAAAATCTCGTTCTCTTGGCAAACAGGTTAAGTAGGAAACAAACGGCACAGGAAGCAGGAAGTTCGGTCTGTTTCTTTTACTCTGTCTCCACAACTGAATCCTGTCCAGCCCTGCTCCTAATGCCATCTGCTTTTAAAAGATCTGGTTTCTCTTTCCATGTGCTTTCATGTACCTCTGTGCAGCATGTGTACACGAGTACAGTTACCTTCAGAGGTCAGAAGAGGATGTCAGATCCCCTGGAGCTAGAATTACAGGTGGTCGTGAGCCTTCTGATGTAGGTGCTAGGAACTGAACACAGGTCTTCTGCAAGAGGAATAAGCGCTCTTAACCACTAAGCCATCTCTCCAGCCCCAATGACGTCTACTTTTACTCCACAGCACCTCTGTGTAGTTCCCAACAACTCAGTCCCCTGATTCTTTAGGATAAGATTCTTTAAATACATTCATCCTTGCAGGAGTTTAAGTTCCTCTTGATCTGACAGGCCTTTCTGATGGGTGTGGTTACATTATTCTCCTGTGAGTTGGGAGGACACAGCTTTGTCCTGAACATCAGTGACTTTAGGTTTATGGTATTATTTCCCCAAGAATCTTCCTCATAATTCACAGATGTCTCCACACAAATACCATGTGTCAAATACATTTCAGAAATGTAAGAAATACCCTGTCCTTCACTTGTAAATTATCATGTTAAAGAGCAAATTTCCCCTGTTTCAGAGACTCCAAGATGCTGGCAGCAAAATAGCCTTGGCCAGAGGCAGGCAGGAAAAACCTAGGAGGAGATCATATGCAGGAATGATGTAATTGTATTAATGTAGGGGAAGGGGTCATGCTGTGCCCTGAAAGCAGTGTGAAAGGGCCTGGAGATTACAGGATTTCAAGTAGACAGTATCTACCAAAACAGAGCATTCTGCTGTTCATTTCCTTTCTGGAATGCTCCTTTCTTACCACATTTGGAAAATTGCAGGAGTGCTGTTGCGCCTTAGGAAAGGTGGAATGTTGTGTTTTAGAGTCTTAAAAATGTCCTGTGAGACCATTGATGGGTTGTATGACACCCTTGAAGCCATTATGCAGCTTATCTGCTCAGGCACAGCGGGTGGCAGGAAGGAATTCTGTGATAAGTGAAGACAAAATTGCTGGGTGCTGGAGAAGGGTTAATTTCTACGCACAGTTTTACTGCCATCTTGGTCTTGAACAGCTTCTCTGTCTCATGGTGAGAAGCCACTATTCATCAGTTGCCCTTTGGCTTTTTGCTAGCAATATCAATTTCTGATGTTTTAATTTTGTTTTATGAGTGTATTTCCCAAGGCTTTTTAATAGTGGACATGGCCCCACTGACCACTGTGCATCCAGATAGTGTCGTTTTGACTGTCTTTCCTTTTTCCTTCAATGTCTTGCTGTTCTTCACCCTGGAGCATCTCTGGGCTTTGGAGATTGGAAGTTATAATCGCCCTGTAGGTATAAGTCCTCAACACACACACACACACACACACACATACACACACACACACACACCTCTGAAAGAAAATTAGCCTCCAATGCCTGAATTTGAATAGAAGACTCTGTATTTTACCAATAACTGGAATCATAGTTACTTGCAATACTTGGAATCACACTTGTTCCTAAAAGAAGTTTGAACGATGGTAATTAGGAGAATGGCTCTGCTGGGAAGATGCTTTAAATATTTCTGTTTACAATTAGTCTGAGGCATATATGCTTTGTAGAGAAGTATTCTGTGCTTTTCTGAGAAAGCATCACATCACATCTATTTCAGGAAGGAGATCCATAACTCTAGTCTTACATATCTTCAGCACAATGCCGACTGCTGCTATCAACCTGCATACCTTTCTCTTCAGTGTGGAAGAAAAGAAAGATCTGGAACTAGAAAGCATGTATTTGAACCCCATGTCTTCTCCCTACCACTAGAGTAACTTTTTGTTACACTTATATTTCTCATCTCCAAAACGGAAGTTATTGGCTGGGTGTGGTGGTGCATGCCTTTAATTCCAGCACGTAGGAGATGGAGATAGGTGGATCTCTATAAGTTCGATACCAGCCTGGTCTGCAAAGTGAATTCTAGGCCTGCCAGGGCTACACAGTGAGACTGTGTCTCCAAAAAAACAAAGCAGACAAGCAAAAAATTAAAAAACCCAGAAGTTATCAGAGGATTATTACAGCAGGCTGCATTACCACCAGCCAGCTGCTTAGAACTTACATAAATTCTCTCCGCTAATCCTCCAGCATCCAGTGAGTTCCTTTTCCAGTCTGAAGTGAGAAGAGTCTGCCATGCACAAAAGCCATCAGCAGTGGGACAGAGGAAGCAAACTGTTGGCTTAACCACAAAACAGTTAAAAGTCAAAAGGACAGATACCCTTAATACAGCAAACTCTAAACTCAGATCTTTGTACAAAAAATAAGCAAAGCTAGGAATGAGTAATTCAAAGGAAAGAAAATACAGTAACCAAAAACATTTAAATGTTTATTCTCACTGATAAATCAAAAGAAATTGAAATACGGAGTCTATGACTGCCTAGCAATTGAAAAACAACAACAGAAAGCACCCCATGTCAGCCAGGAAGCAGTGGAAGCCTGCTTTACATTGCTGGTGGGCATGTGACCTGGAACAGTTTTTCTCTAGAGCAGTGTGACAAGATGTGTCAGGAGCCTCCACAAATGTTCACACGCAGCTAATCTTGACAATTCCACTTCCAGGAACTTCTCTCTGGGAAATTGGCAGGCATCTGGTAAGGGATTTATGAAAAGAAGTTATTTTTAATTTGATACAATGCAAATGGCTAACTATAGAGAGAAACTCTGTAGGGAGAAATGTTGGCAATCATTTAAAAGTGTGTGTTTAGGGACTGGAGAGATGGCTCGGTGGTTAAGAGCACTGTCTGCTCTTGCAGAGGACCCGGGTTCACTTCCCAGCACCCACATGGCAGCTAAAAACTGTCTCCAACACTCTCTTCTGACCTCTGCAGGCATCACATGACATGGGTACACTTACACACACACACACACACACACACACACACACACAGGCAACACATTCAAACACATAAAATAAAAATAATAAAGTTTTTTTTTTTTTGGTACTGTGAACCTGGAGGGAGTAAAGGAACTTCTCAAAGTATGCACAAAATAGCTTAAAAAAAAAAAAAAACAACTAGAAGATATATATAACAGAATGCATGAAATCCAGGGGTGGGAGACGGGGCAGGTTATAGTGGATGAGATGTTGGAGAAGATATAAAGATGATTTAGATGCTTTGTATGAAATGTACAAAAATTCAACAAAAATATACAAGGAAAAGAATACAACATCAAAAATATGTGTTCCGTTAAAAAATAAAAACCTAGGAAGAAATGTACCAAATGTTCGCACTGGTCTCTGGAAGTGGTGGGATTCCAGTTGACATACATGTTCTCTATACTTTTCTTGTTTTGTTCAATGGGATCTGGAAAGGGAGACAGAGGAGGAGGGATTTTAGCACACCCTCCCTTACATTCCCTCACATATCTATAGCACTGCGAAGGCCAGGAAAGACAGACAAGGCGTCAAGGGTGTATCATGCAGCCACAACAGGACTGGTGTTGTCTTTCATCAAAGCCTCTTTCAGATCCAGGCCAGTGCTGGACCAGCAATTGTTGACCATTAATCATTAACACTCAGGTTATCTCCTGATTTTCTCTTTAGATATTCAGTTCTACTTTGTGACTTTCTGACTGTTGACGACTTGGGAATTAAGGCTCACATTCACTGACTGTTGAGCTGAATTTGTGCTAAATACAGATGTCAAAGAATGTGTTTCTGGTTGGACTGGACCATGAGTGTTTGGGAGGATAGTTGACTTTGATGGCGAGTCTGGCAGTGCCATTGTGGGTGGTCACCCAAATGAGAGGCATTCCTGCTTCCCATTACAGCCTCACAGTCACTTCTCAGAGCTCGGTGCTGTGGTAGGCCAGTAAACAAGATGAAATCAGCATCATCTGTATTTTAAAAATCTACATAAAAGCAGGCTTTCACTTTGTGGCTGTAATACACACACACACACATACATACACACACACACGAGTTCCCCATACTACACAGTCCCTTTGATTTATGCCAAAATGAAGGGCTGTCTGTCTACATGTCATTGAGAAGGGTGAAAGTTCAAGAGAATGTTTATTGTATCCAAAGATTTAAAAGAAGGGAGGAGAGGTGAGCTTCTTTGAACTACAAGCTTTCAAACCTTCTAAAACTAAGTATCTGGATCTAATACCCAGGAGTATGTATTTTCAAAACCTTAGGGCATTCTAATATAACTTTTGAAGAGTGCTTAGGAACCACTGTCCTACCTGTACTATGCTGTCATATTTTACTATGCCATCCAATATGATATCATTGGTCCCAGGTGGTTTCTGAGCTCTTGAAATGAGGCCAGATTGACTGTGGAACTGATTTTTAATTTTATTTAATTAATTATTAGATTGAAATGCAGATAGCCACATGTGACTTACAAGCACACTATGAATCAGAGCAACTCTAACCTGCTGCATAATGTCCTTCACTTGGGAGTGAAGTAAGTCATCTGTCAGCCAGTCCTTCCAACAGGCTATACATTTCATATTTCTGACACTGGGGTGCACAGATGTGGCTGGGAGAATCTCCCAGCGGCGGCAGGGGGTGCTTATAATTTATTCAGTGTTGTTTGCAACCTGCTCAGAATACAGAATGACTCATAACCTTTTCATCACAAAACAGAAACCTCCAAATCTTCTCAGTCCAGGATTTCTCACTGTTTTATTTTGTTATTGTAGTTTTGTTGTAACGACTTTATTTTTTAACTAAGAAAATAAATAATTTCTAATATTCTCTCCTATCGTTTAAAGGGTTTAAAAGCTGAGCATGGCAAGATTTTATGGGAAGTCAAGCATTGTAAACATACCCAAAAAATCACAGTCACATAGTTTTCCTTTATGCTGACCGAACTTCTCAGCAAAATATGAGACAGACTGGGGCAGTTAGAGCTCTCCAATTATCAAAGACATTATTTTCAGGGTCTCTCTGATTCTAAAGCTGCTGAGAGGAGGCAAACTCCTGGACAGAAGCAGTTACCCAGCAAGACTGTATGCCCAGTGCAGGCAGGCCTGGTATCTGTCTTGTCCTAGGCTCTGTGCCAGACTAAGCTGTGGTATCAACCAACTCATAGAGGCTAGTTTGTATGACTGAATAGTGTTTGTGACATTAAGGGTGTGGGCTGAAGAGACGCACACAGGATCTGGAGAAAAGCCATATTTGGGACCAAAGTGATTGAATTTAGCAGAAGTGTTGGCCCTCCATGACATTACCAGGCCACATCTAACAGGTGCCAAATACAGTTGTGCCAAATCATCTTGCCCTATCCCCGTGAAGGTTGGTTCATGCCACTGTGATCAGGTACATTAAAGATCAAAAGGGCTCCAAGGAATTGAAATTGGAGCCAGAGGAGACCAGCTTAATTTCAGCTTTTAATAATCCAAAGGTCCCTGGGCCTGCAGTACCAGTTACATTCTAAGAAACTCAGCACACTAGACGGCCTATGGTTGTGATGTATCTGCCTACTGATCAGCAATTTTATTTTAATTTTCTTGAAATTTTAGGCACAGAAAAATGAGAGAGAGTCTATCAGACAGAAGTTGGCACTTGGAAGCTTCTTTGACGATGGCCCAGGAATCTATACCAGCTGTAGCAAAAGTGGGAAGCCAAGCCTTTCCTCACGGTGAGTGCGCTTTTGAGTTGATTTTCTGATATATACCTAGTGGTGCCTTGTGTCTAATAAAGGCGCCTTATGTCCTTGAGTAGCCATCTAGAGTTTTAGGTGGCCCCGTCCCCATTTGTGCATTGGCTGAATTTCAGTGTTGTGGCCCATTGCCCACCTACTTGGGCTCAGATTTTATAGTTCATTTTCCATAGACAGAACACTGATTTTTGCATACAGAGCCACATAGCTCTGACTGATATTGTATACATGTGATAGATCACCATATTTTCCATGAAACAGCCCCAAAGCACCCAGAATCACCCCTTAATACATTTGATTGCAGTGAATACCAATACCTGAGAAATACAGTTCCCACTTTGATCATTTAATGTTTACGCCTGTCCTCAGCCAGTCCACCGGGTGATTTATTTTTTTCTTTTAATATTTAATTATTATTTTTATGAATATGAATGTATGTGTTCCCATGTTGTGTAATGCCTGTAGAGTTCAGAAGAGGCATCAGATCCCCTGGAACTGGAGTTATGGATGGTTGTTAGCTGCTAATAAGTACTGGGAATTGAACCCAGGTCCTCTGCGAGAGCAACTAGTGCTCTTAACCACCGAGCCATCAGCCCCCCAGGTGGTTTATCTTTGTCTTTGTTTCAGGATATCATTACTCATTTATTATCATTTATGTCAAGATATTATTGTAATTGGTATAGCTTTTCATTCCAAATAAAATATGTTAAGGTTATAATTTTTCCGGGAATTAGAAAAGATATCTCAGTCTTCATTATGCTTATGAGTCACATGGGGAGTTTGCTAAGATGAAGATTCTGATTTAGTATGTCTTTGCTGAGCTGGAGAGTCCATAGGAAAGACTCTTGCAACTAATGGCCATGCTGCCATTCAGTAGGCCACTCACTTTGATTAATGAGAGTATAGACAGTTTGCAGACTTATTAGTACACGTACAAGTGTTTGGAGTGATGAAAGCATGTGGAGCGTTGTTTTCATGAAGATGGTAGTAACTGAAGATCAGTCGCGGTCAGCATTCCTTGATCCCCTCTGCTCCACCCCCATGTCTGTCTCTTCCATCTTTTGAACTAAAATCAAATATACCCTCTGTTAATACTGCATTCATTCTCTGTGTTAAACCCAGTGATGGAAACAAATGATGATGTCCATACATTAATTCAACCAGCAGATACGCTTTATCTCCGCTTTCTTTGAGGCCCGGAATTAAGCAGCCTAATATCTACCTAATCCTGTTCCGATTTTAATAAGCCTTGTCTGGTCCTTAGACATTCCTATAAGTCAGCAGAAATCAGAGCATAGACACAGGTCCACATAGGTGCCTTTTTCAAGGCAGTGTAGACAAGTTGGTGTGGCATGATGAGGGCTCTAGTTTGCTCAGAGTGTTAGGTTTCCTTCCTCAACTGGGTGCCAGCCACTTCTCACAGTGCTCCCTTCAGGAGCTACATTATTCTGCCGGTGGGCCTTCGCCCTCCCAGTGAGCTGTGTCGGCTCTGGCCTAGGGATCTGGAGACGTGCAGATTTCTTATTATCTGCTTTGCATTATGAAATTAAGTAATTTCATTTTACTCATTTTTTTATTCTTTGAGAATTCATAGTTTATTTTGGCAGTGTCCAGCCACCCTCCCCCATCCCTCAGATCTACACACACTTCCCTACTCCCTATCAAGTCCAATTTGTGTTCTCCAAAATACTCTTGGGTGATTACTCCTCGTTTTCCTGACTGTGAAATGAAGCGATTGTACCACTGTGTATGAGCATATAGATTTCCTCTTGTGCTTTCTGGTATATCCCCAAAGTGGCACATGCCTTATCTAGGAACCCATCTGTCTGCTCTGCAATGTCTGTCCATCTGGTGCAAATGGGAAGATTTTGTTTTTAAGCTCATATATGTTTTTGTACTAGATGTACTTAATGAATTTGTGATAGGATATCATATTTTAATATAATGCATTTATATTATATATTAATCAAATAGATTTCTATATCCATGAAGGGGATAGTAACTATATTCAGTCTTCCTTGATCCCTCTTGACCAAACCCTGATGTATTATGGTGTATATTCATGCGCATTTCCACATCTTGTTCTACTCTGCAGAAGCAGTAACTTCTATCTCCTTGGCTGCTGCTTCTTGCATTTACCGACATACCTCCAAATAAAACTCCTACGTTCTTGGGTTTTATTTTAAATAGCCTACTGTTGGGTGTGTAGTATTAAGTGGGGGGGGGGTGTCGTTATCATATCCTGCCCACAAACATGCCTCTGTGTCCTCCCTCCATAGTTTCATCACAATTTAGGCTCAAACAACTATCTAAGGTTTGCAGTATTAAGAACATACATTATTTCTCCTGAATCATGTAACTTGTTAGAATTACTTGAGAAAATTTCTTGTTCAACTTGAAATTAACTGACTCCTTTGTAAGAGCCTGTCTCAAAAAGCAAACAGAAAAAAAAATAAATCTGCCTCTATCCCAAGATCTACTAAATATTTACTAATCCTACCAGAGTTGAAGGTGTTGATTTCTTAGAAGTCTGTAATCAGTCAGGAGTTGATTTCTTTATATGGTATGGAAGAGAAGTCTTACTTCTTTTGCCTACAGTAACCAGCTTATTCTGCTTACTGAACTCTTCCTTCCCCTGCTGACCTGGTAGATGTCTTCTGCTTCTTCCTCCCTCTGGGCTGCTACATTCTTGGGAATACATCTCTTTCATTTGTTCTTGTTCCCACCTTTGCTCCAAAACTAGAGTCTTTATTCTGAACAGGAAAGTCTCTCTCCTTACTGCTTTTTTTTAAATCAGAAAAAAAAAAGAAAATTAGTACTTTAAAATTTTAAAAATATCTTTTATTCTTCAGTATAAATTTTAAATCATCTAGTCAAGTTCAGCAAAATACTTCCTTGGATTCTTCTTTAGATTCTCATTGAGCCTGTAGGTCAATTTAGAAAGAATTAACATTTTTGCAGTATTTGCTCTTCCTATCCGTGAACATGGTCTATCTTTCCATTTATTAATATCTTTCTGAAAGTAAGGATTTATATCCCATTTAGAGAGATATTGCGCATCTTTTGTTACATTTATTTTGGATACTTGCTATTCTGATACCTTAAATTCTCTTTAGTTAAGCTTTCTCATTGCCTGCTGCTGGTGAAGGAGAATGCAGCTAACCTCATACGCTGGATTCCACCTTCTCCTGTTGTGCTGGTATCAAACCTGGTCCCAGCGTGTGCTAGGCAAGTGCTCTGTCCCCGTATGGTGATCTTATATAACCTACTTTATTATTGCTAATATTACTTCTCTTATGGCTTATAAAATTAATTATAGGTTACCAAATATTCTTTGGGAATTTTTAAGCAATAATATTTTCTACAAAGAACCTCAGCATGATTTCTTCCTTTCTAATTCTATGCTTTCTTTCTCTCTCTTGTAGTTGGCAGGTATTCTGATACAGTGAGGATTAGAAATAGTGGTAGTTAGTATCTGTAGATCATTTCCCATGTTAAATGGAATGTTTCAACCTTTTCCCCACACGGAGTGGTGATAATGTGATGTCTTGTTTAATTATTCTCTTTATAAGACTAACAGAGCCTGCCAATAATTTATGGCCAAAGAGTTTTGACCATGGATAAATACTTGATTCGATCACATGATTTTTCCTCATAATTGAAATACCTTTTTCACTTTATCTTGATCTATTAATGAGTCAGTGGAATATACTTATAGATTTTCAAAACATTGAGCCATCTTTGCTCTCCAGTATAATAAATCTAAGTTGGTTGAGGTGAATTGTTATCTTTTTTCCAGATGCTAATTGGGTTTCATTTTTAGTATCTTACTTAGGATTGTTACATTTATATTCATGATTGACATAGGTCTTTTGTATTCTTTTCTTATAATAGTTTGTCTAGTTTTAAGATTATGCTGGCTTAAAAATGGGATGGAGCCTTATGCTGCGTTTTCTATTATCCAAAAACTGCATCATAATGATCTATTTCTTTAACACTGGTAGCACTCACCTATATGGGGACTGGTGGTTATACATTTGCTTCAACAACTGATTTCATTTCTTAAAAGGTATTTGATTATACATGCTTTTATTTTTTTCTTGAATCAGTTCCAAGGAGTTGTATTTTCCTAGGAAAGTCTCCATTTTGTTTACACTTTCAGAATTATAGGTATATTTTATTTTTTTAATTTTATTTTTATTATATGTGTATGAATGTAGTGTCTGCATGTATGTAAGTGCACCCATGTCATGCAGTGCCCTCAGAAGTCAGAAGAGGACAACATCAGATCCCCTGGAACAGGATTTAAGAATGGTTGTTAGCCACAATGTGGGTGCGGGTAATCAGACCTGGGTCCTCTGCAAGAGCAGTCCATGCTCTTAACTGCTGAGCCATTTCTCCAGCCCCATTATATTTCTTATTTCACTGAAAGTTTTCATTTTAGTTCAGTGCTTGAAGACAGTTTTTACTTTATATTGTCCATAATTTTTTTCTTGAACTTTTTATCTAATAATAATAACTAAGTGTAAGATAGTGAAAGCTATTTTTTAATTGTGTTAGGTTTTTTTTTTTTGAGATCTATCTTCTCCTCCAAGAGACATTCCCTGACCACCTTACTAAAAACAGATGCCCTTGAACCCATGATTTTCTTTCTTACCCTGATTATCCTCTTACCTTGACTTATTTGTCTTTGTAGCCCTTATTACCTGACATTATATATACTTAAATCTGTTCTTTGTCTTTCTCTAGCACTAAAATGTAACCTGAGGAAAGCAGGTCTTTGTTTTATTTGTTACCATGACAATCATGTGAAGTTATCTAATGCAGAGTCAATAAGTATTTGTTGAACAAATGAGTGAAGATCTTCATCATGAAATGATCAGCCTGGGCCACAACTTCTTCATTGAAATGCAATCAATTGAAAGTTTTCTAGTGATCTTTTCTCTTGGGCTATGAGTTACAGTAGCAAGAACATTCCAGACTCATCATAAGGGTTTATAAGCCTTCCTGGCAGTTTTTTATAACTCTAGCAATGAGAAGCTTGGAAGGTTAGAATATGAACTATCACTTAATAAGGCACCTCGTTACTGCCCCATCTGTTCTTCCTTGTCCCAGTCAGAGCTCTTCTGATTTGACCATAGACTCCCTGATTCTCCCAGGCCACAGTAAGCAGGGCAGGTAGTTGATCTAGATGACCCTTCCATTCAGTCCTATCCCACTCCCCTGCTCTAGCCTGAGCACGTCCAGTATATCAGCAGCACAAATTCGTATCCTTTCCCCACCAGCCACTTTTGTAGGTAGCTAGAGAACTGAGCACTTAAGTCAAATAGTCCTGAAAATATTTCATCTTACAAATAGGATTTCAGAAGAGTGATTGGACATCACTGTTCACCATGGTTAAGTCTCATGAAGGTTTTCAGTGTTCTCATAGTAGAAATATCTTCTCAACTAAAACCTCATGCAGAAACTCCACACCAAAACCAAAATGGTTCTCCTCCTGATTCAGGGACCCTGAAGGGCAGGGATTGGGATGCCTAGTACACTGCTGCCCAGAAAATGCCTCCTCTATCTCTTCTCCTTTGTCACCTCTCTCCAGTCCCTCCCTAGAATTCCCAGAGCCATCTGAAAGTTCCAGCAGAGCACAGTTGGCAAAGCTCTGACTCATCTACCCTCTCTGGAGGCATAGCGATCTAAACACGTACTCAGTTCACAGTAGCGCAGAACGAGCTACACTTGTTGACTTGCCATAGGAAAGATTATTTATATCCTGTTCTTTCAGATGTTTTCATCTCCACATTCAGGGATGAGCTCATCCTCTGAGAACACGATGACTTTTTCAGTTCTCCTCAGGAGGATGGTTAGTAATGAGACTACACATTTCTAAGAAATAATCACTTTGTAAATTGAAAATTCTCTAAGATCAACCGTCATCCCTCTCATCAGTAATAATGTTGGGAAAAAAAAAACTTTAGGAAAGTTCAGTTGCTTTTATATTAACTCCATTCTATTTCCAGTAGTCTATGGCTATTAGGATTTTTTGTCTTTATAATTTCAAAATTGATTTTGTTCCTTGATAATTTCATACATGTATATAACGCATTTTGGTTTCACTCCCCCGACCTCACTTTTTCTTTTTTTTTTTCTTTTTATCTCCCTCGACTCTTTATCATCACCACTCCCCAATTCCTACCAATCATCCCCAAAACTTTTCACTGCTCTTATAGAAGTACTTGAGGGATGTCAGTTCAGCAATATGGGACTCCAACATGTATGAGAGCACATGTATTGAGTTAAATAATGAGAACCAAGCAAACTTTTCATGAATTTACTACCCTGAAATAGATATCAGTCCTCAACATTGAAATGGAGCTCAGGGCTTAAGATTAATTGGAGAACCAGGTGTGGTAACACAGGCCCAGCACTGGAAAGACTGAGACAGAAGGATTGCAGTGAGTTTGAGGCCAGCCTGCATGGTGTAGCAAGTACCAGGTACGCCAGGGCTACAGGGAAATACTTTGTCACAATTTTTTTTTAAATAATAATTCACTGAGTAATAGAGTCTGAAGCGTTGAGCTTGGCTTTTGAAGACAGGGCCTAATGAAATGAGTGGGATCTTTGGAAGCCTAATACGATGCTGTTTATGCTGGTTAGAGAATCTGAATTTACCTGTGAAAAATTACTGTCATGCTCAGTGTGTGAGAGACTGTGAAGGGTTGGGTAAGAGTCTGTAAAGACTGGTGTGGATGGAAGCTGTGCCTTCTTCAAGTTTGCAACTGTCTGCTGGGTTTCTAGAGGGTGCTATCTCTCCTAGTTACTTTAAAAAGTGACATGCTGTTAAATGTAAGCTAGGCTTACAATAATCCTATAAAGACATTTCGTGCCTAATACTGTAGCCAAAGAATGTTTGATATTGCCTCATAATGCAGCTAATTATATCTGACTTGTACAGAATGAAGTGTGCTGTGGAGAAGTGGCATTTGTTCCATCAAAATTTGCTAATCCAGACATAATCAGCCTCTTAAGCGGAGACTGTATATAATCTCTGTCATTCTTTTTCTTTTTCAAAGAGGTCTTACATGCTTAACAGAAAATAAGAAAAATGGATTACCTATTTTTCAAAACAAGATTTTTAAGAAATACTAGGTTAGCTATGTTCTCAAAAAAGGTTTGTTTTTTTTTTTTTTTTTTTTTGCAAATAGTATCTTGCTCTATCACCCAGGCTAGCCTCCAACTTGTAGTCCCCCTGCCTCAGCTTCCAGAGTGCTGTATTATAGGCATGTGCCAGCATTCTCAGCTTTTATTTATTTTTTATTTTTGTTATTTTTATTTTATGAGTGTTACACCTGCACCTATGTAGTGCACCCATGTCATGCAGTACCAGAGAGAATAGGGTGTTAGATCCCCTGGAACTAGCATTACGGATGGTTGTTAGCCACCGTGTGGGTGCCTGGATTCGAACCTGGGTCTTCTGCAAGAACAACCAGAGCTCTTAACCACTGAGCCATCCCTCCAGCCCCACAGCTTTTCTTTTTGCATTGGCCAAATTGTAAGGTATTGTTATATTTCCACATTCTGGACTTACGTCGTTCAGTGTTCTTAAGGGAAGGAGAAACTGGCCTAGCTGCCACAGAAACACAAGACAGAGTAGTCATCACCGGTCAACATCTAGAAAATCTTTCATTTTTCACAGTCAAGACCAACCTGACATTGTGGAGAAAGCGTTCCCCGCCTCTCTTCTCCTTTCCTCACAGTAGCCACAAGATAAATCTGGTTTCACCTCTTTCCTACCCTAAACCAAGATGGATTTTATTTACGTACCTAAGTATGAATATAACCTAATTGTCTTCTCTATCCTGGATGCAGTGGGATGGTGGAACCTAAGATAGGCTGTACCCCTCAGACCAGCACTGTATAATGAAAACCAGAAATTCCCTGGAGTGTTTCTGAGCAGCTGGTTTGAATAATAATTACTGTTTACTTATCTCTACCATCCAACATCCCCGAATCAAAACTCATTTCTTTCTTGGCCTTATAGGTTTATTGGTGAATGGCTAAAGCAAGGCCAGTAGTAAACACCTGCTACCTCCTCTGTTTGATGGGAGGATGGGATGCAGGGGCCAACATAGCCCAGGGAGTTATCAGCTGGATCCAGAACATTGAACCTGCAGACTTTAAAGAAATGAGAATACAGGGCTTTGAATACGGGAACTAAGGATAGATAGATGATATATATATAGATATATAGATATATAGATATATAGATATAGATATATATTGCTATCAGTCATAGACTCATGGTTCGAACCAGTGCCATTTTGCTAGGAAAGTGAATCATTCTCTTGGCTCTAACAGTAATCATTTTTTGCATAATTTCCTGAAAGTAAGTAGAATGGCTGTATCTGTCCAGCTGGAGAGAAGAAAGATGTTGACCTGTTTCAATGCAATGAAATTTGCTCTTGAAGCAAACCTCTTCCTTGAAATAATAAATGCATACTAAAGCAATTTGATTTGTAATGTGCAGAGTGTCTTTAAAACTCCATGTTAATCTCATGCATGTGTACTATTAATTTGCTTTAAAAACTCTATATAAGTAATTCCTGTATCATAGCAAATTGTACTGATGAATCCTCTTTTAATTCTTTTTGTAATGTCTTTGGTATTATACAGAAAACTATCTGACCCTCTTTTTGTAATGTCTTTGGTATTATACAGAAAACTATCTGACCACCTCTAGTATTCTAAATTATTACAATTCCAAAAGTGAGGCAAGATTTAAAGTGGATCTTCTGAGAAGTAATAAGATTAAAACAGCATAGCAAATTTAATTATGTAAGCAATTCTTCTCTTTTACAAATCTGAAAGAAAAGCAAATTGGTATTTTTGAAATTTTCTTTGTCTAATAAATAGCCTTGCTTTACAATAATGCCACTGACCCCAGTTTAATTAGGTGCAATTAATTTTGTGCAAGCTGAATTTGACATCTTGCTAGAGGCATAACCAGCTGTACCCTGTCTTATGAATTTTTTTTGTTACCAATGAGAATTCAATTGCCCGAGCTATTGCAAAAGGATGGGAGGCCACAGAGCAGCATGTTATATTTAAAAAGTGGCTCCAGTGGACAGCTGAATGTTTAATTAAAAGAGCTTCTAGGAATTAGCTGTTCGTGGTGTATCATCCTTGACAAGTTCTCATGACTTTGTCACTACACCTCCAACTGTGTTTAGACAGTGGTCACACACACGTGTTGAGGACAGAGCCCATCAGGACAAGGCTCCTTGGCATGCAAAAGTTTCTTCTACCACTATTAAATATCTCACCGGCTGCAGTGAGCTGGGTCATCTAGAGGTCTAATAGTGTCTTCTTTTCTTTCAGTGCTGGCAGTTGAACTCAGGGCCTTATGCGTGCTAGTCAGGTGCTCAACCACTGAGCTACATCTCCAGCTCTACACCATCCTTTTATTCAGTCTTGTAAATTTTTCTGTGTCCTTCAGACTGTGTTCATGCATGAAACCCATGGATAATGTTTCTACTGAGGAGAGAAAACCCTTACAGGTTGCTATTTAAACAGATTATGAGGGGGAAAAGAGATCCAATGGCCATGATTTGTAGAGTATATTTTTATGTGGGGTGTAGAGCCACAACAAACTAAATAGTATCATTGAAAACAACTGATGCCCTCCCATCTTGGTCCTCATTCTTCTGGGCTCCCCATGCCTCTCATCCCCAGATTCACCCCCCCCCCCATCTGCTCAGAGAAATAGTGTGGCACATGCTCTGTTTATGGTGGAACCACATTCCAGAGCTCTGTCCTGATCTGTCACTAGGAGGACAGTGTAGTCTGATGGGTAGGAACAGGGTCTTGGGAGCCACAGGACCTGGCTTGAACTCTTAACTGCCACTAACTGATGACATCACGTTTACCTCAGTCTCTTTTTTTGTAAAATGGGGTAATAACTGTACCTCTTTTGTAGGTTCCTGTTTAAGGACAAGTGAAATAGAAGAGTGACTGCTCAGTGCCTTCACGTCTGAGTTCCATCCCTGGGACCCACAGCAATGGTTTTACCATCATTTTGCTGTTATCATTTTATTTGCTTCCATACAGCACTAAATATAACACAGCCATCATTTTATGTCCACACCATCCCCCATCTGCACCTTATCAGAAAGCATTCACAAAGCCAAGTGGTGTCGTGACTCACACCTATAAACCCAGCTTTTGAGAGACTAAGGCAGGAGGCCGGCTGTGAGTTCTAGGTCAGCCTGAGCTATAGAGTGAGACCCTATCTCAAAAAAACTAAAGCAAAACTAAACAAATCAAAACAAAAAAGATCCACAGTCAACAATCAGAATGGACTTCTTTCATCTTTACCCTTGCTGACAGAAGGGTCAAGCCACCAGCTTCCTGGGAGACAGCAACTGTGAGACACACCTTGATTTTTAAATTACTACCTAAGAGTTCAGTGGCGAGAAGTTAACCTTGGAAAGAGATTGTTTTTGAGGCCCAGCTGCCTATGGAACCAAGCCTAAGTGGTAGCTTCCAACTGTTTCTAAGGACAAATATAAAAGGAATTCAAAGCTGTGCTTCATTGTTGCAAGTGTAAAATAACCTGAATTAAGTTGTTTACCTGAAAGTTATGAGTATAGTTTAATGAATGAAGCAGCAGTTTAGTGTGTGTGAGGCTCTGGGTTCAATCCCCAGCACCAAAGCAACAAAATGTTTCACCTAATCCAGTCATTCTCAAAAACAGACATGTATTGACCTTCTGCTGTACTTTCACGTGGGCCACTTGGATGTTGTTCTCTAGGTCTGGAAGGGGAAGACTTGCTTCTCTGTCCTGCATGGCTCCAGCCCCCGAAACTCACCAGCAGAAGAGATAGTTTAAACTGGGGGCAAGCTGGCTTTTTTAAACAGTTAAATTTGTGCCAATTACCTATGGCCTATAATTTACTGCAAATCTAAGGAGACTGGGAGGGCTGTCCACAGATGAGTGGAAAAGCTTGTCCACAGAAAAGTTCACTTAGAAGGAAGCATATTTCCAGCTACCCACGGGTATGTCCCACCATCCACAGCAGCCTTCCAAAAACAAAGCTCGAGCTGACTCATGTGTGAATCACAATCCCAGGATAAGCTTGGTCTGAGTCACATTGCCATCTTCTTCCAGCTGTCACACATTGAACCCCACTCACCTTTCCTACACAAGCCTACTGATCAGGTCTCATTTTCTCTCCTTTTACTTTTTACATTCTCAATAAATGCCCACACATAGCAACTCAGAGGGTCAAGTCCAAAGACAACTGAATCTCTTCCATCAAAAAGTGTTTTTAGGTAGATTTTCTGCCATCTTACTTATGTAAAAAAAGAACATTTTGTTTTGCACATGTGCACATGTCACAGAATGCATGTGGAGGACAGAGAATCTCCTTCTACACTGTAGATCCCAGGAATGGAACTCAAATTGTCAGGCTTGGCAGCAGGCAGCTTTACCCACTGAGCATCTCACTGGCCCTTCCTTACCTGTTCGTTTTCATTTATAAAATTGCAGTCATACTTACTGTTTATAGCCTTTTGTTTCACTTGAGAATATATAAGGGCCCATTATCCATTTTCACTGTGTGTGTGTGTGTGTGTGTGCACGCGCACGCTGCTGGAATAATATATCTATTATTTACTTATTTATTTATGAGTGTTTTGCCTGCATGTGTGTAAGTGTACCTGTGTTGTACATGGAGGCCAGAAGAGGGCATCGGATTTCGTGGAACTGGAGCCAGGGACTATTGCTAACCCAGCATGTTGGTCCAAGGAACTAAACTCAGGTCCTCTACAAGAACAGCCAGTGCTCTTAAACCCTCAGTTATCTCTCCAGCCGCCCATCATGTCTATTCTTAAGCATTTCCATTTCCAGCTTTTTGTTTCCCTTTTTAATCTGTCTTTTTCCCATCTTTCTTTCTCTTCATTCATGAATTCATTACCCCCGTCTTAAAGTGACCTAGCCCCTCAAGATGAAGGCACTACTTTTGGAACCTTGGACTGTTTAACCTCTCTGGGACTCTGTTTTCTCATACATAAAACAAGGTTCACAGTCCTTCCTTCTTTTTTATCTTAGAGACAGAAGATAAGTGAAACCCCTGGCATGCAAGAGATGCTTACAAAGGGTAACTTAAAAAAATTTTTTTTTTATTTTGTTTTGGTCTTTTTGCAACAGGGTCTCCTTGTCATCCCTGATGACCTGGTGCTCACTATGTAAACCAGGCTGGTCTTGAACTCAGAGATTCACCAGCCTCTGCCTCCCAAGTGCTGTGAATATAGGCCTGCACCATCACACCCAGCTAAGGGTAACTTTAATTTCGGAAAATGGGCTGCTTAGAAATCAACCAGCCTTAATTAAGATGAAACAGACCATATTTGGCATCCAGGAAAGTCAGCTACTTTGTGTCTAGTTTTTGAGAAGCCTGATCCCAGTCCTCCATTGATACCAGGCAGTATTTCTGTTACAAATGCATTTTCCCAACATTAAGATCCTGTAATTCCAAATTCAATTTCACGGAAGTGGTCATTAGTGAAGGAAATTGACACTGATGTAGACTGAGAGCCAACAGCTGTCTGAGGAATGTAAGTATTTATAGTTCCCTGGAGTCCAGGTTAGGAACCAGGGGCTGATGTTTCTCCCAAGGAAAGCTGATGGGTGGAGGCTGCCTGTTCTCTTAGCTGCTTGAGGCACTGTGAAGTTTCTACAACCCTGGGGACCTATGAACCGTTTTCTGAATATGTCCAGGAAGAAGGGTCCAGAAGTAGCCTTAGAAGAGGAAGTAGAAGAGGGGAATGTGTCTAGGATTTGGAGAAAACCAGAGAGCTGTTCACACCCCACTGCTTTTAGAGCCATTTACCCAGTTTCTACTGAGGAAACCAAAGACTGGAGTCTTGTAAGATGCAGAATTAGAACAGGACATAAAGAGACATGTTCCTCACCCCAACAACCCTTCTTTGGCATGAGGTTAGAAATACGCCTTAGCTTCTTTCGTTGTGTAACTGCCAAAGGGTGACTTCCTGGCTCTCTCCCAGGCTCATTTGCTTGACAGCCCTTCTTCCTCAAGACCCTTTAATCTGAAGTTCTCTGCTCTCTCACCTTCTTGGTTAGCACCTTACATTATTAACATTCAGAGAGTAAAGACTTTATTTTCACATTTATAAGCCCGGAAATGTCCACTAAGTGTTTTTGAGTTCCTTTCCAATGTTGTATGTTTCCATATTTCTATTTATACCTACTGATGGATGATTCAAGCACTTACTGCCTTATAGAAGACCTGGTTTTTATATCTGGCTCAGCTACCATGCCTCTACTTAATGTAGAGGTCATGAACCATAAAATGCCTTTAGGGGCCAACTTGAAAACAGAAATGACTGAAGGAGTCCACGTAAAAATCAATAGAGAGTAGTGGGACTGTAGCAAGTTAGAAAGTGCACCCTGGCCCAAAGGGGACAGACAAAGCTGCTTCTCAGCACAGCCTGCTGGTTGTGGAGCTTCCAGAGCTGTGATTGCCCCATCCTTGAGTAAACTGATTGAGCGGTCAAACAATCCGTTTCTTTACCTTATATGGTTACCAAAAAATTATTTATGGTACTTTTGTATGATGATGACATATGTTGAAGCAGCAATATTTTCAGCTGTTCTCAATAGCATGGTTTTTAAAAGTCCAATAAAGTGCTTCCCTAGCTCTTGTCTTTGCCTTATAGCAAAAGAAAATTAACACAGTCCCAGTAGAATAAAATAAGACTCAGTATTGTATTTTAATAACAAATGTAGAGGGGCAGAAATCTTGTTCCTTTTTAAGTATATGTTTTAAACAGCAGTAGACGTTTCTGTAGCTATTGTAGTAAATTCTACATGGCATAGTCGATGGGGAAAAGGAAGAGGCAGAGTTTGTGGGATGGAAACGTATTTTGTAATTCATTATGGAATAACGTGCCTCATTTCGACCTACCACCATCACACAGTGTAGCTAAAGCTTGCCTGACACTCACCTGGCTACACTCTCTTCATGACACATTCCAGGAGAAGGAAATGTATTTATAACTACCTTGAGTAGTTATAATCCATATTTTATGCCCTATTCCCTTTGAAATTCATATGAAACAGAAAAAATAGTATAAAATATGGGTGATTATTCATTATGCATGAAACCTTTGAACAGTTCATCAAAGATCCATTCAAATAAATGGAAATAATATATTCTTGGTTAAAAACTAGTTGGGGTTGTTGGGTAATGAACGGAACAGCAGAGTCACAGCTCACAAGCCACCCTGGCAGTAGACAGTTCATGAACAGTGCAAGCTTGAAATCGATAGGCATATGGAAAGTTGCCTCTTGTTCTGTCTCCTAAGTAAAGCCATAGAGTTGCCTTGAAATTATGAGCGACAATAGGAGGCGTGAGTCCGATAAAATTATACTGCCAGACACAGGCAGGATCTAATAAATCCAAACTCAGTTAAGTGTAGCATGGGTGAATGTCTCTGGATCCAAACATCAGAAGGCCAACGTGTCATCTCTTGGTCTGCAACCTTGTGCCATTTACCTCTTGTCACAGTGATGATATCTAGTGACATGTACTCAGGAGCACACAAGGAACGTATGGGCTTCTGTGTGGAAGCCTGCTAGTCAGCTGGGCAATTCTGCTGATCTGAGTTGGATGTGGACAGGCTTACTCACATGCCTGCAATCAGCTAGAGGTCAGCAGGATGCCTTTACTGCCCTTGGCAGTGCTCTCACATGTCTCTGGGGCTTTGGTTATGAGCTGTGACAGGAAGTCACACATTTGCCAGCAGAAGAGCCTGGGCTTGTTCAGAGAGTGGTGGCAGAGTTCCCTGAGGAGGACACTCCAGCTGAAACATTGTCACTTTCTCTGAGGGGGGCAGCTGGTACCATCATTAAAACCAGACTGTCCCGAGTCTAAGGCTGTTTCTTGCCTTCTGAGTAAGCATAACATGCCTGTGGTCCCACGGGAGAGCATGGTACAGTGAACAATCTTCAGCACAGCATTTTAAGCGAAGTAAACCAAGGGTAGCAGAGAGGATTGTCAAATCTTATCACAGAATCTTAAACTTGGGGCTGGGGGATGGCTCAGTGAGCAAGAACGCTTGCTGTGCAAGTTTGAGGACCTGAGTTCAAATCCCTAGCACCAAATAAAATCTCAGCATTGCCAGATGCCTCTAACCCCAGAATTGTGGGGCAGAGACAGGTGAATGCTGAAAGTTTACTGACCAGTCAGCCTAGCAAAACTTCAATAAAGAGAATAAGGCAGAGATAGAGGAAGACCCAGTGTCCTCCTTTGGCTTTTGCCTGTGCAGACACATAATAAACATACACGCACACACACACACACAGTCTTACATGTTGATGCATTGATGCTAGTAGCCTAAGCAGATTCTCATTTCTAGACCCACAAAGAAGAGTTTTGGTCTTCGGAGCTGGCCTCAGATCAGATCTTAATCCCCACAGCCTAAGACCAAGGACGAAAGCCTGTGTCCGCCCCAGGCTCTGCCCCTCCAGAAGTCATCAACAAACATTAGGACTAGTAACTTGCTTCTTTCTGGCAGAGCACTAGTCTTGTCTCTGTATTTTTAAAAGAAACAGATTATTTTGTTGTTGTTTTCAGTGCTGGGGATCAGACCCAGGTCCTTACACAAGCTAGGCAAGTGCTGAATCACTGAACTATATACCAAACCCAGACTTTTTGAGACAGGATCTTCCCATACAACTCAAGCTAGCCTCAATTCTCAGCCTCCCTGCTTCCACTTCCTGAGTGTTGGGATTACAAGCATGTGTCACCACATCTGATGAAGTGTTGTCTTTTTACAAAATCACATACTGCCTGCCATTTTGAGATCTCCTTTAGTAGCTCAGAAATGTGTCTGCTCAGTTCCAGGCATGTTTTAATAAGATTCCTGATAATGGCAGTTTGAAGTTAGCACAGCCTCTTCCTAAGGAACAGTCTTCTCATTGTAAGTGCCTCACATGGTAGCTGAACAGCCGCTCTACTAACTGCTGTCACACTCTAGGCCAGTCAGCACTGCCATACAGCGACCCCTTCTACTCAAGCTGAGATTCCAGAAGACATACTGAGGCCTCATGTTTTCAAGTTCTGAGCCTTTTACACCAAGAACCTGCTTTCCAGACTTAGGTGTTCCCTGTGCATAGCTCTGGCCAGCATTGTGGTGAAGTTTCCACGTGCTCCATAGGAAGAATTTTTTTTTTTGATAATCATACCCTAGACCTTCTGAAAATAATATTAGCCAGCGAGATAGACTACCAGTGGCATTTGCATCCAATGCTCTGCTAAATACCACTGAAAACAGCAAATAAGGCGTGGAGAGATGGCTCAGTGGTTAAGAGTACTTCCTGCTCAATCATGAGGATTGAGTTCAGATCCTAGCACCTGTATTAGGCAGCTCAGAAATGCCTATAACTCCAGCTCCAAGATGCTCTCTTCTGGCTTCCATGGGAACATGGACACACACGTGTACACACAGGCACACACACTCATAAAGTAAATTTTAAAAAAGCACATCAAACAGTCCTGAGATACCATGAAATGATAGCTTTAATGAACAAGATCTTTGTTTTCATTTGAGACTGTGTTTGAGAGATCCAGGCAGGTGAAACCCCCTGCAGCCTGGATTTTGCAGAACTGGTTATGAGGGAGGCCGGCTATACTGCAACATAAGGGACAGAGACTCAGGGAAGTGCAGTTTTCAGAAATGAGCCTCACAAACAGCCACACATCACCCTGCCAGACTAGAAAGACCTGGAGCAGGGGTTATCTGTTCTTTGAACCTGTGGCACAGAGGCCTTGAGAGGACCAAGTGGTCCCAGTCAGCCTACAGTCAGGCACTGCGTGGGGGGTATGTCTGAGTTTCAGCCTGAGCTGTCTTCCTCCTAAAACCAGCTTATCGGCTAAAGGCAAACAAATCCCTCTTTAAACCAGAGCCTGTTTAAGATGTCTTTACTGAAATCCTCTCTGAACCATTAGCTGTGATGTCATATCGTTTCTTTTCCTGGGAGTGACAGTCTGGGCCATTACCACTGTAAGGAATTATGTCTCGCCCCCTGAAAAGCTCCATTCAGTTTCCCACGGTGCTAATGTGGTACTAAGGGGATCTGCTGAATTTCTACCTGAGGCGTTCTTTCATTTCACTCCCATTGCTAAATCATTCCCTGCCTTTCCTGGGTGAGAAGCTCTGTGTGGGATGGTTGGCTAGTTTGGGCCAGAATAGCAGAATTTACACTCAGATTTTCTCCAGAATGATCTGGTGTATCTTTGGACATCTTTAACTTTGTTTTATAATGAGATTGGAGGTATTTTTATATTTTTATACTTTTTATATCCAGTGACCAAATCTTTGTAAGAGTTTATTCAAAAATAGAAAATGCTAGATTCGGTTGAGGTTAGCCTTTGAAATATGTCCCTTCTTAATTTGCAAGTCTGCCTTTGCTCTCAGCTTCCAAACCATAGATCTTGGGTTTGATTTTTAAAAAACTGGTTGATTAACTGAACGTGATAGCACATGCCTTTAATCCCTGCAACTTGGGAGGCTGAGGCAGATGGATCTGTATGAGTTCAAGGCCAGCCTGGTCTACATAGACAGTTCCAGGCCAGTCACAGCTATATAGTAAGACCCTGACTCAGAAGAAATTAGTTGATTGTACATTTTAGACCAACTACAAACATTAAAATTTTTTAATTTAATTTATTTGGATCAAAGGGAAACCTTTGGATTTCCTTTAAAAAAAAATAAAACCTCCCATGAAGAAGGTTTAAAAGAGGCACATCCCAGCCCAGTGAAAGAGCTCACTGCCTGCTACTTGAGAATAGCTTGAGTAGTCTGTCAAAGAATTGATTTCCATCCACCACTGCTCTAGGTGAGAGACAGTAAGGAAAAGGACTCTAGAAGTCCCTTTAGAAAGTCCTGTCAGCTCTGAGTCTACTTACTAGAAGCCTGGGTACAGAAAAGCAGAGAAAAGAGGTTAATTAACATATACAGAGCACTTGCCTCTTCTTAAGCTCTGACCAAACTCTTTTAATACTTTCTGTTAGTTGTTGGAGTGTGTATCATTCACCTGATTTTATAGGTGAGGAAACTGAAGTTAATGCAGTGGGTCTCTAGAAAGTGAGGACTTGGAACTGAAGTCCTGCTGACTTCAAGCACCCTGAGTAATCATCTCTGAGCCTGTGCCTGCTTCCCTGTGGCCCCGGACCTGGCCTGTGCCGGTACGGCATAAAGATAATACTAGACATACTCGGGGAGAGGGGAAATAGGTTGTTGTAGCCTTGTGTAATTATAAGAATGTAACAGTAGGCGGCAGTACATGCCTGTCACAATTGCAGTACCTGGGCTAACTCAGGGGTTTGGTTTTGTTTTTTCTGGGTTCTTTATTTTCAACCAAATACACTTTTTTAATTGTTTTGGTTTGGTTTTGTTTTTGAGAGAGAGACAGGGTGTAACCATGTAGCCTTAGCCTGGAAGTTGATATATAGATCAGGCTGACCTTGAAGTCCTGTTAAGCATCCCTAGATAAACCTATGGTATCTTTCGCCTTCAGTGACCTAAGTTGGCTTTGGCAACTGTGTAGAATAAGTTTCCTTTTCCTTCAAGCAGCCCTATCCTACTACGGGGAAATGGAGACTCTTCAGAGAGCTGTGGTCCTGAGATTCTGTCTGTAATGAGACATCTTCTTTGGGTTGTCCTCCTAGAACAGGATCCTGAATGATACTGGACTGTTTTATTTGAAGACTGTATCCATCTTGACTGACAGAACTGTAAATTTGATGACTTCAAAAACTTTTGCACCAACTCTGGGTTTGGCATTACACTGGGTTCTTTAATATGAAATGGATGTGGAAACAATAATGGCTGGGACATTCTCTGATAAGAATTGTCATGTGTAAGTGGAGAATAATCAAGACAACCACATGTCTCATCCCAGCACTGAGGAGACTGAGGCAGAAAGAGTACCAGCCCAGGCTACCTAGCAAGACTATGTCTAAAAATGAAGGGTTATCTTGGTCACTCATTTCTCATGTGAAGAACACATGCACCTCTGTCTTAAGAATTCTCCTCTCACCATAAGGCCCTGTCCCTCTAGATTTGAACCAATTGAGCAAATGGAGAATGCTCTTTAATTAGAGAAACCAGTTTATTCAGGGTTACTTACAAAGGATTCCTCCCCAGGGAGAGAGAGACAGAAATTTCATATGAGGGAGCCAGCATTTTGATCAGAAGTGCCGTGGACCTCTGGCACACACACCCAAGCTGGAGACCAGCCCTCTGCTCTGTCTCCTACCCAGCTTTCACGCTAGACCCTGCACCTGAAGTCACTGGTTGGTTGGAAAGTAGTTGACTCTATTGGCTTCATGTCTGTCAATCACATCCTTGGAGTCATGTCCCTGGAAGCAGAGAGAAACTCTGTAAATATACCCTACAACCACACACTCAGTTGAACTGGCTCTGGCCAGATAACTAATAGCTAAGTAGAATTCGTGTCTTGTTTCTTTCTTCCCAGACTCCAGAGTGGGATGAACCTGCAAATATGTTTTGTCAACGACAGTGGCAGTGACAAGGACAGCGACGCAGATGACAGCAAGACTGAGACCAGCTTGGACACCCCCTTGTCACCCATGGTAAGTCCACAACCACCAGCCGAAGCATTGCCTTGCATTCTTTCCTGGTCATTTGGCTTGCATGCTTCAAGAATTTGATAGCGATTTAAAAATCAAAGTTGTGACAGAATAAGGATGCATGAGGTTTATTAAAGTTAATGACTACTTCTGTGCTATACCATGACAGAAATCATATTTGCTCTTAGAAACTATAGAAGGATGCTGGGCATGGTGGTACATGCTTGTGGGAGAAGGATCACAAGTTTGTGGCCAGCTTAGGCTACAGAGTGATTTCAAGGCTGACCTGAGCTAAATGAGGAGCACCCATCTTAACGGAAAATATGCCGAACAAGAATGTTTCCTCACTGGGTTTAGACATGTGAACTCGGCTTTCCCTCATATTACAGAAGTTGATTAAATAATAATGAATGTTTGTTGCTGGATTTGTTGTTTCCTCTCTGTGATATCTTTCTTTCACCTTTGGTACCAAAGACCAACAACTGTGCATCGTGCAACATTGGCAGTCATTAGAGATATCCAAGACACTCTGAAGACCAACACCATGCACTAG
Organism: Eospalax fontanierii; assembly: GCA_035773235.1. Taxonomy (NCBI): domain Eukaryota; kingdom Metazoa; phylum Chordata; class Mammalia; order Rodentia; family Spalacidae; genus Eospalax; species Eospalax fontanierii. The sequence goes on along the minus strand of CM069548.1, from coordinate 20,578,687 downwards.
GTCTGAGTTCAGCTATTTATTTTATGTGCATGAGTGTATTGCCTACATGTAAGTATGTGTACCTGTGTTGTGCAATGCCTATGGAGGTCAGGAGAGGGTGTTGGGTCCCCTGAAACTGGCATTAGAGATGGTTGTTAGCCACCACATGTGTGCTGGGAATCAAACCTGGGTCCTCTGCAAGAGCTGCCATTGCTCTTAACGACTGAGCTATCTCTCCAGTCTCTGGGTTCAATAATTTAACAAGCCCCGTTATTAGTTATACCGTCTTTTCCATTTGTGCTTACAAGTCATTATAAGTGACTGCAGAGATGGCTCAGCAGTTAAGAACACTGGCTTCCCTTGCAGGGGACCTTGGTTCAGTTCTTAGCACTTACAGGGCAGCTCACAACCTTCTATAATTGTAGTTCCAGGGAATCTGATACCCTCTTCTGGCCCCCAAAGACACCAGGCATGCAAAGGGTACATATACATACATGCATGCAGTGAAAACAGTCGTACACATAAAACAAATAAATCTTTTCTTACGTCATTATAAATAGACCTGTCTGATGTTTCTTGAGACTGCCATAGGTGAGATCAAGTAGTGAGTGGAATTGCTGGAGGGTTCCCCTGGCTGTGCCCATCACCAAGTCCATGGTTACAGGAGTGACATCTCAGGCTGCTCTTTCTTCCTTTTACAGAGCAAACAGAGTTCTTCCTATTCCGATAGAGACACTACCGAGGAGGAATCCGAATCCCTGGATGACATGGACTTCCTTACCAGGCAAAAGAAATTGCAAGCCGAAGCCAAAATGGCCCTGGCCATGGCCAAACCGATGGCCAAAATGCAAGTGGAGGTGGAGAAACAGAACAGGAAAAAGTCTCCCGTCGCGGATCTCGTAAGCTTCAGTCCCACACGCAAGCCAACCTTTGGGGGCTGCAGATGGGTTCTTTCCCAGAGTTATGCAAACTTGGGTTTCTCCAAGGCAATTTGTCAAAAGCATTGGCATTGAGAAATAACTGAGTTCATTTCCTTTTCCTTCCTGTGTCACTCTGAAAAGTACGTAAGCAGTGCATTTCACAGAAGTCCAGTCTGCCCTTGGCCAGGTCGCCTGTGTTCTAGGGGGTAGTATCGACTGTCACAGGCATCTTTAATTCCTTTAAAGCATGGACCTGCTAATATTACAAGCACACTGTTGCTAACATTCCCATTCCTACTTTCCAAGGGATACAATATGGCAGAATTAGAGCCCTGGACTTTGAAATTGTATTTAGCCTTGCCATTGGCCTGCTGTAGGATTCTGGGCAAGTGACTTAAGTATTGATTTTCTCACATGTGCAGTATGGATCACAGAGCCTGGGTGAGGACTGGGATAGTTGAGGACTCAGTGAGATAAAGCATCCAGGGCATATCACACCATTCTGGTAGTGTGGTGTAAATGACTGAACAGCTGATATTAATTTTGACCTTGCCATTCATACTACTTAATGTGCCCTGCTAACTTATTTGAGTCAGAGACCAATGAGAAAGCCTATGATGCAGGTGAGGAATCATTTTGGATGAGGAGAGGATTTGAGGAAATGTGTGCTGATACAGGGTTCCCCTTGGGAAGGTCAGAGGCTAGGGAAGCTTTAAAACACACGAGGGTGGGGCTGTGAAGAGCAGACCGGGTCTTACGTTCAGGGTCTTTACAGTTCTGCTCACACCCGATTCTCCGTATCTCCAGCTGCCGCACATGCCCCATATAAGTGAATGCTTGATGAAAAGAAGTTTGAAGCCCACCGACCTGAGAGACATGACTATTGGGCAGCTACAAGTCATAGTCAATGATCTCCATTCCCAGATTGAAAGTAAGTGGGAGACAGGCGCACTTGGAAATAAAAGGTTTGAGATGTAAAGCATCGATGGAACTGGTTGCTTTGTGAAATCAGTGTTTCTGTGTGTTGGCAAAAAGCAAGGGAACCACACGGCTCCTTTTCGTTTCTGTTGTGTTTTTTTTTAAACTGCAAAATGTCAGAAGCTTTCAGAAATCTTCAGGGTTCACCATGGTTGCGAGTCTTCTGTACCTCTCTTAATCACTAACCTCCAGCACAGTGTGTGCACTTAACTCACATCTGTTTCTACAATGCAATTTACAAGTCACTTATTACACAATTATGCCTTCTACTTTACTGGTGTATGAGTTTGTTTTAGGTATTATCATTGTCAGTCACATCAGATTAGATTGATTTTGTAGGATTCTGGGTGGTGAAAGTATATACTACTAATATGTAAAAATTATAGAGAACAAATTATAGGCTTTTCCTCCCAGTATAAAGAACGACCTCAGTAGAAGTGACCAAAGAGGGGTGAGTTAATGGGAATGGTACTCACTCAGGGTCCTCTTTCAGACAAAGAGCTGGAAATGATTGGCCCAGTGAAAGACAAGTGTCCCCGTGAGGCAGTGTAGTTATCCAGATGAAGTCACCAGCCCTGAAGCCTCCGGAATGTGACTCTGTATAGTCCTTTAGACTTAGAAATCAATAGAAATTCCAAGAGTTGAGAGTCATACCCACCAAACGCATTCAAACAAACCAACTCTTTAAATAAATGACATTTCTGGGGGTAGAGAGATGGCTTAGCAGTTAAGAGCACTAGCTGCTCTTTCAGAGGACCCAAGTTTGGTTCCCAGTACCAACATGACAGCTAACAATCATCAGTAACTCCAGTTTCAAGGGATCTGACACCCTCTTCCGGTCTCTATGGGCACTGCACCCAAGTGATACACTTACCTGCACAAAAAACTCTTATACATATAAAATCAAATAATATTTAAAGTATATTTCTGAGCCATGCACAGAAATCTAAATGCTGAGTGAATGTTTTATCGAAGTTTCATTTATTTATTTTAGATTTGTTAATGATATCAATCCTGTTAATTTTTAAAAGCCCTTTCTTTTAGAGATGCATGCTGATGCATTTATAGATGAACCAGTGCATTTCTGTCATTGCTTTAAAATGATCCAGTAGCATTAGGAGGGAGAGAAGCAGAGAGAGAGAGAGAAATAGACACTCAAGAATGGCCCTGAGTTGATTATTGTTAAAACCAGTAGACTACTACTAGAATTCATGAAACAATTCTCCCTACTGATGTGTCAGTTTGAAATTTTCCATGATAGAAAGTTTAAACTTCATATTGTAGTTAGGGGAACGAAAACCAACCTGTGCACTGAATGTTCCAACACATAGAGACTCTGTGTTGGAACTCTTGCGTGCTGTTAGAGCAAGCTACCCAGGAACAACTGGAGAAGTTACAGTTTTTCACTAGGTCCAAATAAAATATTAGATATATTCAGTGCCAAGGTAATATTGTTTTAGAATCAAGAGAAAAGATTTAAGATTTTAATTTTAAAACCATGGGTTCACAATTTTTTAAAAAAATCTACAACTTTAATTTCATTTAATTACAAGGCTGGCTACTCATTCAAGGGCTAAAAAGACTTTCCTGGGTTTTACCCCTGGAACGTCTTCCTTAGACTCCTTAATAATAAGCTGCCATCTAGTCCTTGTTAAGAGCAGGTAGAATTTTAGAACTGTGTGATTTTTCTCCCGTTTTAAAGTTGGAAACTGGTCTAATCTGAAGGCACACCGCTGGGTCATTTGAAGTCAGGATCTCTAAAAGCTCTTCCTCGGGGCCTGTCAGGACAACCCCAACCCCAACTCCTTCCTTTTGTCTACCTGCTCAGAGCTCTTTTTAAGTGTTTTTGCCTTACATCTGGCCCTAACAGCTACAATTCTTAGCTTCTGGTGCAGGGAGAGTAAGGGACAGCCCTTTGTTCATATTTTTCTGAGCAGGACTCACATTAATCCAGCACACTAATTTCAAGATACCTACATCTACAAACCTTTATTTATATTTCATGTGTATGTGTGTTTTGCCTGCATATACATGTATGCAAAGTGCACTCACATTGTACACTGCTCACAGACGCCATTGAAGGGCACTGGATCCTCTTGAACTGGAGTTATGGACAGACGGTTGTAAGCCACCATGTGGGTGATGGGAACTGAACCTGGGTCCACTGCAAGAGCAACTAGTGCTCTTCACCATTGAGCCATCTCTAGCACCTCATAGAATGCTTGTTCCCAGAGCAGTCCCTCTTCCTAGAGCTACCTGAAAGCTTTGACCATCCCGGACACGCCTGCCTCTCCCAACTGGTATCACATGTATCATTGTCAGGCGAAGAGCATCCTGAAGACCAAGTGTGGAAAAATCAATGTGTGCTGGACATTGCTGTTTATATTTCTTCAAAGTCCTGCCTTTTCTAACATGCTGCTGTCCTAGAAGCTAACACTTTCTTTTTCTAGTGTGATAGGAATGTAACTGAAAGCACAGGCTGAACATCTCTAAATATGAAATGCAAAATGCTCTGAAATGACCAAGGAATTTCATATTTTAGAAGAGTTCAGATATCAGAGTTTTAGATTAGGGATGCTTAACTGATTGGATATAAATATCTCACATATCTGAGTTTTTTGACTCTTGGAATATTTCTGCTCTCGGGCATTTTGGATGAGAGACACTCAGCCTGTATTTTACTCCTTTTCCTTCAACACTTCTTTAATTTCACAAACAGATCATGTTTCTCCAATGGGTAGTTTAATGTGGACCTATGAGCTGATACAAAAAGTCTACATTTAAAAAAATCTTGGGGAGCTGGAGAGATGGCTCAGCAGTTAAAAGCACTATCAGCTCCTGCAGTGGTTCCCAGCACCTACATGGCAACTAATAACCCTACTTAACAACAGCTCCAGAGAATCCTATGCCCTCTTCTAGCCTCCGTGGGCATTGCCTGCATGTGGTATACCTACATACATTCAGGCAAGACACTGATATAATTTAAATTTAAATATGTTAATTAATTTTTATTTTAAAAAATATTGATGAAGAGGAGATGGTTCAACAGTTAAAGTCCTTGCAGTACAGTCATGAGGTCCTGAGTTCAGATCTCTAGAAACCCATGTAAATGCAGGGTGGATGTGGCAGCCAGCCGATAATTAAAGCCTCAGAAGGCAGAGACGGGATTTCCCATAACAAGCTAGCTAGCCAGACTAGCCATTTTGGGGAACTCTGCCCCAAGATGAAAGAGTGATTGAAAAAGATTCCCAATATCAATCTTGAGCTGCACACACGCTCGCATGCACGCACACGCACGTGAAAAATGGAAAGAGAAAACTAGATCCATGGTGTTTACCTGCTTATATGTACCTGTGTCTTTGACCTTGCATCACAGTTCATGCAGTTACAGGTTTGGACTTGATCTGGTTTTCAATGTCCCCTTCCCCAGGCTTGAATGAAGAGCTGGTCCAGCTGCTCCTCATCCGAGATGAGCTGCATACAGAGCAAGACGCCATGCTGGTGGACATCGAAGACTTGACCAGGTTGGTCTGGCTTCCCGCTTCTAAAGGAGGAAAGAAGCCCAGGGCAGATGGAGGTTGAAGTAGTTAACCAGGATGAGAATTAGCTCTAGAGAACTTAATCCCTTACTTCTGTGCTTAATTCGCCAAACCCCTGTGACCTTATGAAATGCATTATTTTCTTTGAATCTTTGCGGGGGGGGGGTGTTTGTGTGAGTACAAGCAGGCATGTGCTGTGATGCACATGTGGAGGTCAGAGGCCAACCCCAGGTGTCATTCTTCACCTCCATCTTATTTGAGACAGGATCTCTTGTTCACTGTTTCATATACCAGGCTAGCTGGCCTTCAGGCTTCCAGGGATTCTCAGTGCCCCCTTGCATCATGCCAGAGGAACACTAGAACTGTGGATACGTGCTCCTGCATCCAGCTTTACATAGCTCCTGAACTCAGATCCTCACATCATGGGTCAGGCTCTTTACCCGCTGAGCCATCTCCCTAGCCAAGAATAATGTTTTAATAAGTATCCTCTCTGTGCTGATTGTCAGTGCATGAGAGCTTCCTACATATTGCCTTACGTCAGGGCAGCAATTCTGGCCTAGACCAGTCCTGAAGGACTGTCCCCCTGGAAGAGTTGGTCCCCAGCTAGTGCACCCTGACTATTTCCAGCACAGGAGAAGCCACATGACTGTCACAAAGTGCCACTCACTGTTATGTGGCCCAGCTCTTGATCATCTCTGCCATGCCCAGAAGGCAGGGCCCTGGCATCTTTCCACAGCACCAATGCTACCAGATTGTTCTCACCGTGGGGAAACTATAGGATTTGAGTGTCTATATGGACAGGGCTCTGGCCACCTTGTCATGTAGTAGTAGTGAATTCAGCCCTCCCTAATGGACACAGAAGGAAGGCTAGCTCTACTTAAGGGATGCCACTACGTGAAATATCTTATCAAAAAGTATGTATCATGCATATGCATTATAGGTGAACAGAATGTGAGTTATAGTGTATAACCCACATGAAATACTATAAATATTCCGTGGGCAGTGGCACTTTTCTGAGCTAGTCCATGCCATGTGACATCTTTTTTTTTTTTAAGACTTATTTTTATTGTTTTTAATTGTGAGATATGTGTGCATGTGACCACAGATTTCCTGGAGATAAAGAGGGTTGTGAGCTACCCAGTATGGAGGTCCCGGTATGCAGGTCCTCTACAAGAGCAATAGAAGATCATACCCAGCAAGCCATCTCTCTAACCGCCTCCCGTATGATGTTTGTAAACCAAGAGATAACAATTGCTGTTCATCTCAAAACTGTATTCAGATAGTTCAAATCAACCCCCTGAGAAGGAACACTGCTTGTCATGATAAGATAAGGAATGAACTCAAGCTACCAAACCACTGCTGCAGCAGCTCAGAAACACACATGCTCTCTCAGCCCACAGGACCTTGTCCCAGTGTCTAAACTTTCTAATGATGCGGTATTGCCGGGATTGTTTTTGTAACAAGCACTGCGGAACTCTGGAGGCTCATTTAAAAGGCTCACTGGTGAAATTAGCTTTTGTTGTATGTCTCAGAAGACCCAGCTTTCAACATTTTCTGAAACTGTGTATTGCCTGTTTTTCTTTCCTTTGCCAGAAAGGAAAGAAATAGATGTGCAGACATATATTAAAGCAGTTTAAGTAGCTCTAGTTCTTGTGACTTCCATCGTGGAACATCAGCATAGTTCTTGAACTGAATGTGTTTGTGAGGCATGTAAAATCATCCCAGCTCTTTGTGTCAACAATCAACAGGCCCATACAGTGTTCTGCTAGAGGAGATGATTTGTTAGGAGAGGGAGCGCTAATGATACTGTTTCCCGGGACTCCTTGATTGCTAAATGGGCATTGCCATTTATTTGTGGGCTCCTGCGTGTGGCAAGAGCGATATTGTCACTTCCCTAATTTTTGGAACTACTTGTGGTTTGTCTTCCCTGTGTCACAGTTGGGAGGCATTCTACACAAAGCCAAGCAGTTGAACTTGACGTTACACATTTCCCCCCCGCCCCACGACACCCAGACAACACACATGGTGTCCCCATCCCTTAATGACAGCTAAAAACCACGGCCTTGGGTGCCTCTTTCTTGCCAGATTTATCATTTCCTCAACCTTTGTCCCGTTGCAGCCTATAGAGCCTGCCATCCTCTCCTGTCCCTACCATCCAGCTTCTGGGTTGGCTAATTTTACTGCCACGCCCCCCCCCTTGGCCCTGCTCTTGCTGCCATAATTACACCCATAGGATTAACTGGGGATGAGAAGCTTATACCAGCAAAGGAATCTTTACAGTCACATGTGGCTGACATTAGCTTTTATAAGATTAGATTAGCAAATTAGATTATTGGCTCCAGGTTTGTCAGCCTTAGTTGGTACCCAGATGTGTATGCTTAAATAAAGTAATCACTCAGTTATCTCTCAACCTCAACACCTGGTTTTTATTTCTATCATTTGTTGTGTTTAACTTTGGGGTTTTGTTTTGCTTCTGCGGGCTAGGGATCAAAACCCGGGCATCCTGCATGCCAAACAACCCGGCCTTGAGCTCCAGTCTCAGCTCTCTGAACATTTGTTTCCTATCTGCCTTCACTGGAACATTCCCCATGAGAACAGAGACCCCACCACATTGCTCAGCACTGAATCCCTAGCCATGGAGAAAATACATTTTAAGTATTTACTGATAAAAGTATCCAGGGAACTCACCTCTTGTTATACTTAAAACACAATACTTTTTTTTTTCTCCAATGTAGTTAAGTCTGTTAACTTCATATTTATACTGTGATTCCCTAAATCAAAGAATCATAACCATTGGATATAAAAATTAGACAGGTCAAATCAGTTTGAAGAAAGTGCTTTTCCTTGACCCTCGGGTACTCCACTGACTTATCCCCAAATCTCGCTTTGGAGGGTGCTGTAGCTGTTGATGGAAGAGCAGTCTAGATCTTTCTACTTGGTGCTGAGTAATTGTATTATTAATTTTGCAGACATGCTGAGAGTCAGCAGAAGCACATGGCAGAGAAAATGCCTGCAAAGTGAAAAGAAGCCATCCACCCAGAGGACACGCTAGAATTTACTTTGCGTCTGTGGTTGTAAAAAATTGCTGTTGCTAAAGGTGGCACAGAAACAAATATCAGTGTTAGTCATTGATACCGTCTGAAGCTTACTGTCCAGTGATTGGCCTTTGCTTCTTAATTTATTTTAATTTTTTTATTCGTGCCACTTAATATCAGGCATTTTAATAAAAGATTGTTATAAGAAATGTACAGTACTTATACCACCACCAACCATGGATAACCAGAGGGTAGTTTTAACTTTATTTTTATTTGTTTAGAGATTTTGAGTTGGGACAGTATTTTACCATTGACTACTTTCATTCTTCACTGTAGTTTTAAAGAAGAACTGCCATGACGGTGCTATACAAGTCACAAAATACATGCCTGCCTCGTAGTGAAGTCGTAGCTCCTTGTTTATGGATATTTTGATCAGTTTTCAACATTTTGTGAATGTTGACTACCTGAAGTTCACTTTTAGATGTGCTATTAACATTCTGTTGGATCCAGAGGGTTCCTTGAAAGTTTTATGTATAAATATGTAAAATAAAAATTTAAACTTTGTTTCATATGATATGTCTTTTTGCTCACTAGCAAAAGCTGACTACGCTTCCTTGCCTTTTACCACTCTGTGATTGAGTACCCCGCCAGCTGGCTCTGTCAGTGAAAAAACTAATTGCCCCAAAGATCAAGCAAGGCAGCAGACTACCAGAATATGAGAAAGTGTGTGTGTGTGTGTGTGAGAGAGAGATGAGGAAAGGTCGGTGCTGTCAGAGCCTGCATTTCTGTGTTTGCTTAAAGCTACCCACTTGGAATTCATCTTATTAAAACAAAGGTTTAATAAGATGCATCAAAACTCCATTTTTTTAAATATTATTTTTACTTTTTTTATGTGTATGAGTGCATCGCCTGCATGTATATATAAGCCTGCAGAGGTCATAAGAGGGTGTCACATTCCCCTGGATCTGGAGTTAGGATGATTGTTAGCCACCATGTGAGTGCTGGGAATCGAACCTGGGTCTTCTGTAAGAACAGTCAGTGCTCTTAACTGCTGACCCATCTCTCCAGTTCCCCAAAACTCAGTTTTTACCAAATTGACCACATGAGTAAATGGCATTTGCACTTTCTTGTGGCTCTCCAGGTATGACATGGTGGAGTAGCTATGATTACATACACAAGACCTCACATGACTTGGCCCGCTAACATTCTCTTGTGAAAGCCTGGGAGAGCTTAACAAAGTCCACAAGGCTGTTCCTGTCCCTGAGGAGATATAAGCAGTTAACAGTCGCTGGGGTGGGGAGGAGAGGGCCTCTTCTTGGGTGTATAGTTGTCTGTAAATTGCCCGTGCTCCTGTAAATTAATCCTAATTCAGTCCATCGACTCAACAACCTAGACTTAGGTGGAATTATGTCTTTGGTCTGTCCTTGGTGCCCTATCTAGAGTGAATAGATATTTGTTCAGTCTTCCCAGGAAAACCAAACACACTGATTCTGTTCCTATGGCCAGTTGTTGCTATTTAAAATTTTCTACCCATTTTTATTGGTCTCAAAAAATTTAAGTAGATTGCAAGCTGTTTCCCAATAAGTAGAGAGAGTCACAAAGTGTGCTTAATTAGATAATGTCCTTACAGGGATTAGAAAGAGATAAGCAGTTCATCTTCCCAGCATCACATCTATGCTGCCTGGTTTCACTGTGAGGTTCATTGTACAATCTGAAGATGGAACTTTAGAAATAACTAGTTTTGTTCTCCTTTCTCGGCGGTATTAAAGTATTAAACATAGCTGAAAGAGTTGCCTTGTTTTGTATTTAGCAAAATGGATAATCTTGTTTTAACACTAATCACTCTTTAAAAATATTTTTTTATTATTTAATGAGTGTGGATTGCCTGCATATATGTAAGTGCACCACACGCATGCAGTGCCTGTGGAGGCCAGAAGAGGGCATCAGATCCTCTGGGACCAGAGTTAACAAATAGTTGCTAGCTTCCATGTAGGTGCTGGGAACCAAAACTGGGCCCTCTGCAAGAGCAGTAAGTGCTCTTTACCACCAAGCCATCTCTCCAGCCCCACTAATCACTATTTATGGCCCTCAGCATTTTCACTCAGAAGAGAAAGCACCCAGTGAATATGGTTCAGTTTTATGAGTTGGTTACTGTCCAAGCCAGATTGCACTTACCACTGAACTTCACCGCTGACTCCTCTCTGCCATCAGGTACATTGCATAGCGACTCTCAGCCATCTGCTGGGTCTTTGTTGCTCCAACTAGACAGACCTATGGTTCTCATCTTCCGCTGCATGGTGAAATGAATCACAGGTGAGCTTCAGAAAACACTGGTACTCGGTTCCTCCCCTATAGATTCAGATCCACTTGTCTAATGTTGAAAACCATATCATAGAATTTCCTTTTTTTAGCTTTTTGCTAAACCATGGTCTTTAATATCAAATGTGGTCCCCCACACACACCCAGTTTTTAAAAAATAGTAAGTTCCTATTAATTTGAGCTTTGGGGAGAGCACAAACTAAAAAAAAAAAAAAAAAAAAAAAAAACATGAAAAAGGCCTCTGCCCCAGCAAAAGATAGTAGTTTGGCCTTCTAAGCCTCCTGTGCTGAAACCCCCAACCTGACGGCCTGACATTGCAACTCCTCTACTGGGAAAGACTGTGTTGATTTTAACATGTTCTGAAGAAATCCCTCCCTCCACCCCCATGACCATCACTGAAGTCCCCTATTCAAGAAACAAAAATAAAAGCAATTACACAAAAACGTCCCCTCAAAACACTCCTGTAGTCAATCTCAGGAGTAAGCATTCTTCCCATGACCCCTGAGACCTTTCAAGGAGGGTAACCGGTCAGCTAACTCTCCTCTCACAGTTCTCTGCCTCGGAGACTCATCTCCAAAAGGATGCTTTCAAGATGAGGTCCTCCCAGTCCTGCTTAGATTTGTCAATAAGGACTGGGTTGGTCTTACCAAGATTCTCACTTGCACCAGACCACCCTCCACATATAAACTAGATTTCTTGCAAGTGAAGCCGCCTAGAACACTAAATGAACTGACTCAAAATAGGTCACTGCCTCTTTGAATTTGGAGAGTGAGTTCTACTAAGATGGCTTTGGAGCCAGGCCTGACCGTGAAAAAAATGATCCACCATCTTTCTAGGGGTGTAGCCTCAAGCAAGATACTAAGGCACCGTGTCTTACTTTATACCATCTCGGGAACTATCATGAAGGCTGGATAAAATCATGTCCCTGAAAGCACCTGGCACTCACAATAGGCATAACATGAACTGCAAATGATCAGGACTTGGGTGGTGGGGGGACACTGTGCTTTCCCAGTTTCTACATTTGACATATCCTGTGTGTTCGTTTCCCACATAATCATTTACAATGCTTAAGGAAGGCATTAAACTAGTCACTTAAATGTGCAAGGACTTTGTCTCCTAAACACTGGTGCTTGAGCATGAGATGTATTTTTATACTGCTCTCTACCTACATAAACGTGTAGGGTTTGTATTCTAATTTGCTTATACAAAGTGGGATTACATAAAACTAAGTGCTTTATGATTGCTTTGTCCATGATTGCAGGCACACGCGCGCACACACACACACACACACAAGCACACACATGCATTTGTTGGTATGTATAGATCCAAGCTTGCTTTCTTTCTTCTTTCTTTGTTCCTTCCTTCCCGCCTCCCTCCTTTCCTTTCTCTCTCTCCTTCCTTCCTTCCTTCCTTCCTTCCTTCCTTTCTTTTTCTTTCGAGACAGCCCCACCTGACCTGGAACTCACTATGTAGACCACACTGTTCTTGAACTCAGAGCTCTACCTGCCTCTGCCTCTGCCTCTCCAGTGCTGGGATTAAAGGCAAGCACCTCTCCTACACGCAGCTCATACAATGTACGTTGATCATATTCATCCCAACCCCTCCCCTTAACTCCTCTCAGATCTAGCCCCCAACATCATGTCCTTTTAATTTAGTAACCCATTCAATCAAATGTGTGCTGTCCGTATTTCTTTCGGGGGTGAGGCCATCCACTGGAACATGCTCATCTTTCCCAGAGCCACACTCTTAAAGAACATTGCCTCTCCTCCACCCCCCATCCCACATAGCCATCAACTATCCCCAGCTCCTCAACCCCTCCCACTCCATGCTAGAATGTTAACTGGCTTCATCTTGTGCAGGAAACCACAGCTACTGTGAGTTCATGAGCACAGCAGTCCCATCATGCCCTTAAGTGGGGAGGGGCTGTGATACAGATGTCTCATTTGTGGCCAAGCACTCCACAGTTACTTATGCTCTGCAGTACCGGTCATCCACTGCAGAAAGAAACTTCTCTGATGAGGGCTGAGAGCTGCACTAATCTACAGGGAGAATCTACATACAAATTTAGAGGGCAGTTTGATACTAAGTCCATTTAGCAAATAGCAACAGGCTCACCCCCGGCTTGGCTGGATTTTCAGTGCCAGACATGTGCTTCTACAGAGTGAGGCTTAAGTGCGGTCCGAACGTGGTGAATAACCCTCATAACATTCGTGCCACTTTGTGAAGCCTCAGCTGCTTTCATGACCACAGCCCTTAGCACAGACCAGAGTGACAGCCCTCACTTCCAGACACGTGCATTGACTGGTCCACGCTGCCTGGTGGGCAGTGCCTCCCCTCCTCAATGAGGGATGGTCTGGACTGACTTTCACTCGGTTACTCTCACTGTTGTCAGGTTTAATCCCCATGTCTAATCCATTCTTCCTTAAGTCCCTGGCCTTAGCCCTGCTCCGAGAACTGTTGGTTTCTTTCTACTGAATTTGTCATCTCTCATAAACATCCCTATCCCAGATAGGTCTAGCCATCTACTTTAATTCATGCATCATTGTGTTCATAGATACAGAATTGTCCCTAGGACATGGTTCATCAGGCAGGGACATTCCCAGCCCCCATCTAAGGTGGCTCCAAGACTAACTGATTCTTCCCCAGTAGAACGCCCGTGGGTGTGATATGTCTTAACTCCACTGAGGAGGATCTACTCAGCACACTTGCTCCTCACACCAGCTGCAACCTGGTAAGACAAGCAAGAAGCTGGCAGAGCCAGGAGATGGAAGAGTGGGAGTCCCTGAATCATTGCACAGGGACAGCTGCCTGCCATTCTAGTAGGAGTCACCTCTGAGTGTTCAGAGTGAGAAATAAACCATGGCATTTGAACCATTTACACTTTGCTGGATCTGTTTGTTACAGTCACTAGCACTGCACTAGCAAATGCAAGCCCTTAGCAGGGGCAGCCACAGTTATTTCAGAAAGAGCTGCAGCAAGGGCTCCAATCTCTGAGGACAAACTGGAAACTAATATGCCATAGTTTCTTTGCTCTAGAAAATCAGTGGCCTACCCTTTTTCTGTCCGTTGACCTCTTCGAATTAGTTTAAAATACCCTTTCCCATCCCATCTCCTTCTCTTTCAACTGAAATCAGAAGAAAGTCAAGATATTGATGAATAAACCATTCTTTCTAGAAATAAGAATATGGATCTTATAATGATAAGTGACCATAGGTGACATTTTTGAAATCTATCTAGAAAAGTCTTGGATTTCTCAAATTCTCAAGACCACGCTTTGGTTATTGCAATCCCAGCTGAATTCTGTCACTTATAAAATACAAAGACCTTTCATAATACTGTTTGTTCATTTGGTCTAAATAAAATATGACCATTCATTATGAAATAGGTTAATGGGCAATAAGTTTGGGGAGATATTTTAATTGAAGCCTATAGTCAGCTGTCAGTATAAATTAATATTAAGTAATTTATGAATGAATTATCTGCCTATGCAAAATGAGTGCATCTAAAAGGCTTTTCATGTTATAGCTTTGATTGCAAAAAATTGCCAAGAATAGTTGGTTGTTATAAATTCTTTTCCATAACGTACTTCGTTTTGTACCTCTGTGTTCTAGATTAATGTGGAGCCCATGGTTGAAACAAGGCCCTTGTTCTGAAAACTGTTGAATTCACTTCCTTGAACGGTGCTGTAAGAGCAAAAGACAGAAAAGGGATGCTTTGTGAAAAGGTGATTTTTATTTCACATTCCAGGCCCCAACTGTTATGATAATTATTTACTACAAGATTCTTTTTTCCTTTATATTCAATTGATACTTTATTTGCTTTTTTTTTCAGAAGACGGTGATATTCTAACCTCTGTTAAGGCATAGAGAAGTGTGAGAGTGGGTTCTTCACCTTATTCCCTCATGAGGTTACTTCTTCCCAATTTCTGTTAGACCCCAGAAGAAACTACAGCCTATACTAAGATGCCATCTCACCTTAGGTGTGAGCTCTCTAGGCCTCAGAGTCTCCCTGTGTATTAGACATGGCATTCCAAAGAGCTTGGAGCCCACTTCACTGCTTCAGCAATTTAGATGTGATGGTTCAAAGTGAAGACAGCACGAATGCTTACAGGCAATGGGGAGAAAGGGCTTTCCTGTTTATCACGCAGCATCTAGTTCCTCTTTCTGGTGAACTGAGGACTCCTGTCCCTGCTATCAAGACAGCTGATTTTAAAATGTGTCACTGCCTCAAATGCAAATCAGACCAAGGAGAGAGAGCAGCAGGCAGCTCTGTCAGGTTAAGTAACTTTTAAAGGGAAGTGATGTATGCTTCAGAGGAATAATTAGGGGTGGGAATGTTTGCAAGGGAGCAATAAATCCATTTTGAGCAGTTCTGGCTAAACCAAGAGTGGGAGTGAAATAGAGCATGGGCCTTTCTGGAGTGTCACAATGCAAGGGAGACTGTGGATCTGTTTGGAGACAACAGTTTCAGCTGCCTGACCTCCTCCAAGAGCAGGAGACATGACAGATAGAGAGAATGCAAGCACAGCTCACTGAAAGTCTGGGGGAGTCAACGGCACCTCCAGATGTTGGAGGCTCCCCTCGGCGTTGCCATGGTTTCCTCTAGTCATAGCTTGGTGCCTTGCACTTACTGGCCACGCAACTGCCTACTGTCATCTACTGGTGAGAGTTACAGCCAATTAACCAAGCCCTACTTTTTGTCAATCTGCAGTTACCATGGGGATATTATTTAGCTGGCACTGTGGGACCCAATGAAGCTGAGACCAACCCTCCTGTCCCAGGAGTGCTAAGGCCCAGAGGAGATTTGTCAGTTTAGCCCTGAAAGGACTGACTCGTGGAAACCTTGTGCATTTGCAGACAGTACACAATCAATTAAAAGCCTCTTTTGAAGGGGCTGAGGTATGCTGCAGTGTTTTTGCCTAAAGTAAAGAGGTGGTCAATCTCCTACACTATGTGGGGAAAAGGGGTCTTCAATGTCCCCTTCTCTCCAAGATGATCTTAAGAGCTACCTCCTTCCAAACACTAAAGGAAGCATCATTTGAGAAATATGACTTAATGTGATTTAGAGGGAAAAGACAAAAACAATAATTAAAAATAAAACACAAGAAGACTGTTTGGAACCATTTTTGGTCACACTTAAAAGTTTAGAGTTCATTTGCTCCCTACAGGAAAGATCCCTAAGAAGCAAGCCATCATCCTTTTAAATCTAACTTGCATTTGTCTCTTTCTGGTTTCTTTTATAATCAGCTTAATCCCCTGATTTGCATAGCTGGTGTGTCAATAATGTACTAGGAATACCCTTGCTAACCCACTAAAAATATATCAAAATGCCCACTTCCTTTTTTAAGTATGCATGCATGTATCACTTCCTCTATCACACTCATTGTCAAGAACTCAGAGCTACAGAACCATGGACAGCTTGGTTGGTGTCTGAGGCTGCTGACCACTCCTCGACTTCACATCTCAGGAGCCTCTGGATTTACAAGCTGGGTCCATATGGACATCCGCCTTCTCAAAATTTTGAATTTCAGAGAAGGATGCTCATGACAGATGCAGGACATTCCCTCCACTGCCAGCTGATTGGGCAAGCAGCAGTGTTCTCACGCGGCACCAGAAAATGAAAGCCAGATGTGAGGGCTTCTTCAGTGTCATTCCCAACTCAACACCCCACGCTTTTGAGCTCAAGATTGAGAGGGTTTTCACTGGGAATTCCTTTGGCTTCAGTTTCCAGACCAGTTGTACAAAGCAAACCAAACATGGGCAATTCTAACTCTACAGCTCGTGGGGATACTGAGCATTTAGGAAGCCAGTGGCTTCACCTCCCAGATCTTGCAGCCAAAAGCAGAAAAGGAGTAAATGTAAAGGAGATGAAGGTGAGGACTTCATCCTCCAAGAATGGAAGACTTGTTTGAGGAAACTGGTATCAGAGGCATCTGCAAAGCAGGAAAGAAAATATCACAGTGTATTCAGATGTAGCTTGATAAGTGTACAGGCAGGAAAGCTTGGAGCTCTGTGGTTATACACATCGTACCCAGAGTCACAATGCAAGTGCACTTACAGACTGACAAAAATTATCAAATCGCTAAGGTTGAATGTAAGAGAGTATGATATAGAGACTATAGATGGCACGACTAAAACTGCAGGGTAAAGTAAATACTAGCTACCTCTGTGCTGAGCTGAGCTGACTTATAATACTTTTCTAACACCTCAAAATATTTTTGATGTATTCATGTATGATGGCGTGTGCTTGTAATTCCAGCCTGGGCTACATAGAAGGTTCCAGGGCTACATAGTAAGGTCCTGTTTCAAAAAAAAATCATCAATAATTCTGGGGATTTAGTTCAGTTGGTGGAGTGAGTGCTTGTCTAGCATTCAGGATACCCTAGGTTTAATCCTAGTACCACATAAAAACAGAAATAGTGGCACGTGCCTGGAATCCCAACCCGTGGGGAGGTGGAGGCAGAATTGTCCAAAGTTCAGGCATCCTCAACTATAAGGCAAGTTTAAAGCCACCCTGGAATATATGAAACCCTGTCTCAAAATAGTAAGTAAATAAGTAAATAAATCTAGCTTCATTCTAAGAATGTATTCCTTCCATCAATCAGTGCATTGGCTGGATAAGATTAGTCACCACCGCAAGTCACTTTAAGCCTCCATAAAACACAGCTGCCAATATTGTACTGTTATCCATGCCAACCTTACAAAAATTGGAGGGAAACTTCTTTCAGATGTCAGTACCAATAACATCCAAGTTTCTCTGATGTTTACGGTAAACTCTTTGGTACAATTGCTCTCCTTGCATTGGCTTCCAAGAAGCAGTGAACCAAGTTTGCAGTCCATCTCCAACAACCTGGGTAACAGCTCTAGGTAACATCACTTTGTTGCATGATTCCTCTTCAGTGGCCTCAAGTTCTTTTGGGGAACCAAGAAAGTTATCATAAGTAAATTGATTTTTTACTTCTCTATTTTTATTTGTGTATTTATCACTATGTATTTGTGTAGCCTTGCCTGGTGAGCAGCATCTGGAATCCCCTCCCGGGGACAACATCCAGGAAATGCCAAAGATAGAAATTTATTTTTGAAGATCAAGCAAATAAAAACCAAGTCCTGGTATCAATTACACTTCCGTAAATATCTTTTACGTGTTATCTGTCTGCTGTCATATCACAGACAAGCTATGGGCAATGGCTTTATGGTTCTTATATTCCCTGTGAATGCATAGCTCATCCCACAGCTACTGTCAGACTTGGCCACTTGCTTCTCTACTGTAGAAGTGGCCTAGGCAGGTTAATCAGAACACCCATTTCCCCACCCATTTCCCCCCCGAAATAATTGGTTGTTACTGTATGTGTGGCCTAGCTTCTGTGGAATTGGTGTATTGACAACAGGAGGTCTAACCTGAAACAGTAAAACTCCACTTATCCTGTCCATTATGTGGAAAGAGTTGCGGTCAGCAGGCAAGGAGAGCACAGAACTAAGACAGGTGGGAAAAAGAGAACCCTGGGTCACCTGTGGGTCCTTAGATTTTCTTCCAAGCTAGTTCCTCCCTGGGACTTTTTTTTATTATTAAAAAATTTTATTACTTTTATTTTTAATATTTTACTTATTTTTGTTTTTATTTGTATATCATCTACATGTAAGTACACCAGTGTCATGCAATGCCCACAGACATCAGAAGAGGGCATTGGATCCCCCGGAACTGGCTGTCAGCCACCACAGCTGTGCTGGGAACCGAACCTAGGTCTTGTGGAAGACCATCAGTACTCTTTACCATTGAGCCACCTCTCCAGCCCCTGGGACATTATTTTTACAGTGGCTAATGCATCCCACTGGCTTGCAGTAATTTAAATGGAGTTTCTGTCAGACCTAAAAGAGTACGTTCTTGTCTCTAATCTCCTGGGTTGCCTGTCAGTTCTGTCCTCCACACATCCACCAGTGTCATCTTGTGATGTTTCCACAAACATCCGATCCTGACTTGGCCTCACTCAACTTCCTGTGACCCCAGGATAAAACACAAACTCTGCATATGGTATTCAAGGCCTTTGCCATCTTACTAGCCTCCCCCACCCTCTCATCCTTTCATACTTTGAGCAGGGGAAACGGTCTCTTTGCTGACCCCAAGTTCTCCTAGGTCTAATGGCTTCTGTGCATAACACCTTTTACTCCTGAAACAGGTTCCCTTGCCTTACGCACAAACGTCACGCACAGACTCCCCTTAGCTTCTTCCGTTGTCTGTCCTCCTCTGCTTCTGCTAGTAATTTTTCAGTCATTTTCTAGGCCTTCCTGCATCCCTGTGAATAGGGAAGGCCATTTGTCCTTTTTTTCTTTATTCCAGTAAGCGGCACTTAGTAGTAGCTAACTAAATGTAACCCGAAGGGCTGAATGTGTGAATGAATGATCCATGTTATCCCACACAGAAACCCTGCTCTTAGTTTTCATCTCTCAGTTTCTTTATCATCCTATTTCTCCCATAAGTTCCTGTAGCCCTTTCTGGCCTGGAATTCACTATGTAAACCAGGTTAGCCTCACAGAGAGATCCACCTGCCACAGCCTCCCGGGTGCTGGGATTAAAGGCTTGTTTTCCATGTCCAACATCTTTTATAAAAAAAAAAAAATGTATTTCATCACAGTCACTTATTTTTCAGAGGACAACTTTCAGGAGTTGGTTCTCTTGTTCCACCATACGGATCCTGGGATTGAACTGAAATGATGAGGCTTGGTGGTAAGCACTTTTACTTTTAGCTGCTGAGCCATCTCACTGGACCAGAATTCTGTATCTTTTCAGGTTGAAGGCATTCACAAATCCTCATTTGAGATTCAATCTTTTCATAAGGTCTTTGCACGAAACCAAGTTCTAAAGCATATTAGGCATACTGCATATTGGAATCTAATGTGCCTTATACATTGTTTACAAAAGTATAAGCATTTTTAAGAGGCGAGGAACTGCATACAAGACAGCAGGTGGCTTACCAAGCTAAGAGGAGACCATGGATTGTGAACTGACCATCCTCTGTTATCCAGATCCTCACAAGAGTGACAGTACTCAGAACTCCCATCAGCATTCTTGAGTGTGAGGTCCTTAAGCACCCACAGCCACTTGGGGAGAGTTGAAGCTTCCTAGCTTTCTTACTGTACACATCATGGTTTCTCCTATTGAGCATCAGGGTAGAACCTTGAATTTAGACTTGCTAGACAGCTAGATCCTTTCTGCAGAGCCTAATCCTGTGGTGTTGGATCGCTTACCAATGTTCCAATGACTGAATCAATCCTGGGTAAATGGGAAGTCAGGGAAAACAGAGGTAGTAATAAAGTATCTTCATTTACACTTTTGGGGAACTAACCAGTATCCTTTTAGCCTGAAAAAGTTATGGAAACTTCCCAGAGGTGTTCAACTTACCCCCAGGAAACAATGTAGGCCTTTTCATATTATTTCATTATCTCATATGATCTCGAGATTTTCCAAAGAACAAGGAAAAGCAAGCTGGTGTGATTTTTATTTTGCAGAAAGGGAAATGAACACAGGGGTTCAGAAGGGCATTTCCCAAGGCGCAATAGTAACTATGGGACCGAAGTGAGGTTGACACGGTGGCTTTACTGGACCACTTCTTGAGCTATTTGCAAGTCCACGCCTCAAATAAAACTACATATTTATTCCCTAAACATGTTTGAGTTGGCCTCTAATTTTTTAGACTACATTTAAAGAATTGAAAATATTATTTCCAAATGATATAAATTCCAATAAATGTAATGAATGTAAAAATTTTTAAATAAGTCTGAAATACCTAGAATGTAGCTTCTATATGTAAGCAGTAAGATATAAATATCAGAGCAACTTGACCATTATATCCATTTTTAAAAACAGAGGTTGATTGTATAATATTGCAGTGGAGAATTTGCTTAGTATATATGAAGCCTGGGGTTCTGCCTCCAGCAGATTTTTTAAAGTATGTGTGTGTACACAGACAGACAGACAGATACATAACAGACACACACACACAGACATATAAATTCTCATCTAACTGGACAGAAAGCCCATTTATTTGTATAAGACAGGACATTTTATATCATTTCTTAATTCTTGAATTTACATTTCTACTTTCTCCTATATCAGTCCTTTTCATTTTTAGAAATGTCTTATCACTCTATTAAACTTCTTTGCATAGACATCACATGAACATATCAATTTAAGTTTTTTCAAGTGACTGTGTAATCCTGTGACTATAAGAATCTAAGTAGTACAATTATTAAGATAATTATTATAATTATTAAGATACCATTATCATTTTCACCATTAATCACTTGATTAAAATAACAAACATATTAGAAGTCTTTTATAAACAAATTATAGAGCAAAAGGAAAAATCTGCTGGAAGGACACCTTCTACTGAGAAAGAAGAAGCTATTTTCTTTTCCAATTTATTTATGAATCTGTCGATGAATACTACCTATGACAGAATGAGACAGAGACCTCCATCAATTCTGCTTCTTTTTATGGATAAAAGCCTTGAGAAAATTTCTTGATTGAAGAAGTAGATGGGAATAAAAGAAGTCTTGTTACAACAATCAATTATTTAAATTCTCTCTTAATTATATGCTAAAATAGCACAATGTGATCTATCATCAAAATCATTTTGAATGATCAGAAGACAACGCCACTAAGTTCTACTAGAATTGCACAGACAGGCAAGAATTACAAACCAGCTAATTTACAGAATGCTATTAGACTGTCATTGGAGATACTGCCTCAAATCTATTAGACTTCAAAGACCGCTTCTACAGTTCTTCTTACCATCTGAGAGAATGCATCCCAAAAAGACTGGAAAGAAGCTGGCTTACCCTTGAAGTGACAGAAGAAAAACTGTGGCAGGGACAATAGGAACAAAGCGAGCCAGATCACTTTCTTAGAGCATCATCGGGCAGGTCAGCTGTGGAAGCTGAGGATCTCAACACTGATTTCCCTAAAGTGACCCATCCCACACACCTTTTGAAAGTCTTCATTAGCCCCTATGGGATCAGCGGCTTGCAGATGAAAGCTCTTTCTTCTATCACCTTTGCATCCTTTAAACTTGTACACCATGATTATTGAATCTCCATCAACCACTAACAATATGTTGGGCATTCTCCCAAGTATTGGAGATAGAGCAATGAATAAAAGAATCAAAATTTCTGCCTTCCAGACTAGAAGAGAAGATAGAATAAACTGTAGGAATTTGAGTTCATTTTACACTGAAAGAAATGAAGGATAAGATGATCATATATAGAAAGTCATTGCTGTCCCTGAGGAATGTTGGCCTTGTCTCCCATGTGATCTACAAGGACAGTGTACTATGACCTTGGGCCTATGTTTGCTCAGCACTAAGCAGAGTATGAGGCACATAGTAGGTTCCCTGTCTAATTAACTGAGTGAAGTTCAAGTCAAAGAAATTTGGCATCTCTTTAAAATATCTGTCACAATGCCCCCAATGCCCCTTTGAGTGGGAACTACCTCAAAGCCATTCATAAAATCACATTATTGTTAGATCTGGAAGGAAACTCAGTGATCACCTGATCCCATTTCTCCTTTCTTTTTTGAAAATTTTATTACATTTTTATTTTATTGAGGTGCAGGGAGTGTAAATATCATGGGTGATAGTCAAAGCACAACTTGCAGCAATCGGTTATCGCCTTCCATCATGTTGGTCCCAGGGATCCAACTCAGGTTGTTAGGTTTGGCAATAGGCGCCTTTACCTGCTGAGCCATCTCCCTGGCCCCATTTCCCCTTTCTGGAACAACAACAACAAAAAAAGTAATGAAGCCTAGGCAGGTAAAATAACTTGCCAAGGTATGTGAAGCCAGAGGGCACCTCTAGATACCAGTTCTACACCTGCCATTCTTTAACATAGCCAAAATTGACAGCTGCCACTGAGAAAATGTTCTCGCCCCACATTCATGTAACCTCCGGGCCCAGGCCTATGTAACCCAGCAAAGCCTTCAGGTCTTCATAAAAAGTGAAATAAGACAGACTTCCTTGGGCTGGAAGGATGACTCAGTGGTTAAGAGCACTGGCTACTCTTGCAGAGGACCTGGGTTCAATTTCCATCACCCATATGACAGCTAACACCTGTGTTAACTCCAAATCCAGGGAATCTGACACCCTCTTCTGACCTCCACCAGCATTGCACAACATGGGTGCATTCACACAAGTGCAGGCAGTACACTCATACACATAAAATAAAATAATAAAGAAAAGATTTCTTTCTCCCAGTGTCTCTTGAATCTCTTGGAGTCACAGGTAACACACACAGTAACTGAAACACCTCGGTCACTTAGAACAGCTGCTTCCACAGCCCGGCATGCGGTTCTCCTTTCTAGTTTGGACAGTTGTGAATGAGTCGTTTAATGAACAGTCCTCCACGGTTTCATTGTGAATTTGACCAGATGCCAAATTTCCCATCAAGGGTTAGCAGAATGAGTGTCCGGAAGATTCCTTAGGTAGAGACATGACAGCCTAAGTGGAGGTGTGAGTACTTCTGTTCTGAGGTCTTGGGGAGGCTGCTGCTCCCCAAGGGAAGTCCCTGTGGTCAGATAGAGACTCCTCATAAAAGAAACAAAGTTGTTTAATTACAAGGGCACAAATAGAAACTGGGGAAGCAAATACAGAAAGAGCCTCTAAGAAAAGAATTTGCTTTGGTTTCTGGGTCTGTGGTTTCATTTTTCATCTCTGTGGCATTTGGTTGAGGCAAGATAGCATCAGAACATCCTTCGAATAAGAAACCCTGGAAACCACTCAGGAGCAGAGGCTAAAGGATCCCAGAAAACGATGTCATTTCACAGCTGTCCTTTAAGCTCTGATTCCTCACTCTATCACTGGCAACATCTCCTCTTTTCCAAGTTCTCACCTGCTTGCACAAGCCTCTGCTTGAAAGGCCCAAAGATATTGCGAGCCCATTTCTGTCTCCACCTGTAAAACTTTCATGCCTGTTTCTTCCGGCTCAGCAACCAGCCCCATCCTTTTTATCCAGTATCCAGTCTGAAGCTTGGGATTTATGTTAACATATTGTCTTGTATCACTTGAAATTCACTGACTTGCAGACCATGGCTGCTTCTAAATAAATGCCACGTCCTGCTCCCCATCAGCAGACCGAGGGTCCATACTGTCATCAGCTCTCACCAGGACTATTAGAAAATCCCAGAGTCCCACCTTCCATGTAGGTCGCCTTTAGTCTATCCTCCAAGTTGTATCTCACCATCTTTCAAAAAGGAAAACCCAAATCAGGTATGGTACTTGCCTTTAGTCCCAGCACTCTGGAGGCAGAGGCAGAGGTAGATCTCTGTGAGATCAAGCCCAGCCTGGTCTACATGGTAAGTTCCAGGCTAGCTGTGGCTACAGGGAGACCCTGTCTCAAAAAGAACCCCCTCCCCTCCCAAAAAAGAAAGAAAACCCAAATACCTACTGTCCCATTCCTACAGTGTCTCTGGCAACTGGGGAAGCTATTAAATAGGATAAAGCATCTCATACAGGCCTACAAATCTGGACACCTAAGTTGGTGTTCAGTTCTGGGAAGGTGTGATAGAGGCCAGTGTAAGCCTTTGTTTCTTTTCAAATAAGACCCAAAAGAAGTGTGAGGAACAGCTTTTTTTACAACACTGAAACTATCTTACAGATCACTCTCCATCTGTACATTCACCTGCTTAATGACTATAGGGTATTCTATTTGAGACACAGTTCTCTGTTTAACTCATTTCTTGTGAATGTCCATTTCTGCCAAAATACAAGCATCCTAGAGGTGAAATTCCTGGGATAAAGAACACACATTTGTCATTTGATGATCTCTCTGAGTTTTCTTCCAGGAAAACTTTACAATATATAACCCTACCAACCAACGCTCACATGAGAAGAACAAAGGTGACTTGGACATGAGTTACGTGACCTTGAACAGTGTATTCATCTGCCTAGGAAGACCCTCACATGCCCACGGGTGCTCCTCAGGAATCACTTCTGTGAAATCCCAGCCTCTGTGAATGAGAGATGTGGATACCTGGGACTCTCTGGCATGTGTGAAGGAGTGTGTGAAGAGCTTTATGAACCCCACTGTGGTCATATTTCCAGCATCTTCTACTAGATCTCTCAGTGATATGGCCATTCTATGCCTTTCCCCAACAAGTCCTCCAGCCTCGAGTTACTGAAGCACAGGGCTCCTCTCCTTGCCTGCCACCAAAGCTGAGTGTTCCCCTGTCGGGATTGGGACCAACCTTCGGCTGTTGCTGGATTGAGTCTTCTTGAGGAAATTCTTTTCAGTCTGCTTCATGTTTCCTCGGTCTTTGAACTGACTGAGCTGGGACCAGAGTGGGGAAAACTCAAATAATATGGATGAGAACAACTCAAATACTATAGACTGACCAAGTATAGCAGTTTCGTGGGACAAGGGGAATGCTTTTTGTCTTATAGTCTGCTTTTAGTCAGCATCCAAAATTGCCTCTCATAATATTGTCTAGTTCTGTCATTGCTTTCTAGGGAGGTTTGCTGACTTGTTCCATCCTATTGGAAGTCTGCAGTCTAGGTTTTATGATAAGCAACTCTCCTTTGTTCAGCTTCTCAGCAGAAGCTTTGGCTTAGAAACTTTGGCTTTGATCCTTGGTCTTCAGAACTTTCTCCTAAGATTCCCTGGCCCCTCCTAAAATGCTCCTAAGGGCCCAGTGCCACTTTGCCAGGGGGGACTAAACATCACTCAGCAATGTGATGATGGCTAAGAAGAGCTCAATGGAACAAAAGAAACAGTAATGAAAAATATGCATGACATGAGGTTGAGAGATATGCTTAGTTAAGAGTGTGAACTGCTCTTGCAGAGGACCCAAGTTCAATCCCCAGCACCACATCTGAGAACTCACAACTGCCTATCATTGTAGCTCCAGTGTCCATTACCTCCCCAGTGCACACACCCCCACACACATACACTTAAAAATAATAAAAATGAATCTTTTTGTTTTGTTTGTTGTCATTTCTGACACATTCTGACCTGGAACTCCTTATGTAAACCAGGCTGGCCCCTCTCTCACAGAGATCTGCCTATTTCTGCTTCCTGAGTACTGGAATTAAAGGTGTGTACCACAATGCCAGGCTATAAAAGTGAATCTTTAAAAAAGATTCACAGAGCAGATAATAACTTCTTCTAGACTTAAAAGCTGAAATCTAAACCCTTTCCCAGCCTAAGAGAACCTTGAATATGAAGACCTTCAGTCAAATGACAACTTCATGTAAGACCGTGTACAATTAGAATCCTGAGACACGTCTGCAGGGCAGAAAGAGATTATTGTTTGAGATTGGAAAACTCTGTTCAAAGCAGTGTAGCAAATTCAACGTCTCTCTTACATCCAGAGAGAGGGATTGCTTTATTAACACGCCAAAAAGACAGTACATAAGAGTAAGTTTGGTGCCCAGAATCTAGAGCCAAACTCCCTCAGATTGAATTCTCATCCCCATGCACACACTTTCTCTATGCTATGTGAACCCTTGGGCAACTTTCATAAGCTTCTTTTGCTTTTCTGCCACATTTGTACACTGGAGAAGATGATGAGATTAATAAAAACTTGCCTCGGAGGGGTGGTTCATGCCCAACCCATAATATAAACTTAATAAAGGTTAGTTCTTATTGATATTTTTAACATCACTGTTTCTAGAGGTATCCCATGTGAAAAACCATTGGCTAGAAAATCTTCTGGTCATCCCCGGAATACAGCAAGTGAGTGGATACAGCAGACAGCTTTCAGGTAAAGTTAGAGTGAATCTCTTCAGAATGGACAATTGGCATGCTCCTCAGTTACATGTTTAGAGGCTCCTCAGAACCATCTCACATCCTCCACCATCTCCACTCCCAGGCCAAAGTGCCCACACTGAGCCTGGACTTCAGGTTTGCTAACCAAGTACCACTCTCTTCTAGCTGAACAGACAAGAATCCAAGGTTCCTTGTTCTGGATTTTCTCAGTCTTTCCCTTCAGCTCTTACAGCCAGGCCCCTGTCCAGGTCAGTCTGCCAACTCAGTGGTTAATTATCTTGCCCAAACTCACATGACTCCCTGGTAGATAGGTACATCTTTGAATTTTGGAAGTCTGATAATTAATGTTCAATGTTCTCTAAGATGACACTTAATGGCCTCATAATCTTTCCAAGACGACAAAAATCTGCCTTTCTAGTCATCTGAACTAAGGAGTCCAAATTCAGTTAAAACAAAAGAACAATCATATTTATCTATTAGGAATGGATTAACTGCAAATTTTAAATGGCAAAAGAATGATAACAAGATAATAAGCAATGCAAATGACTGTGCAATAGAAAAGATACTTAATGTTCCTAACAACAAATGAAAAGTAAACTAGACACTTTCTCCTAACATACTGAGGAAGTAAAAAATGAGTAATTGAGAGTACCCAGGACCAGTAGCAGTCTGAGGGTTGCAGGCCTGGTGCAAGGTGAAATGGCAAAGCTGACTCTGTTTTGTTCTAGCTGACTTCTGCTTTACCCTGTGTTTCTGACTAATTGACCTTCCTCTCCTTCTCTTATTGCAGTCAGCCGGGCAGAGTCAGCTAGCCATAAAGGCCATGCCTGCAGTTTCAGAGGGTATGCTGTTTCTACAGTACTGGGAAACTTACAAGTCGTCAGGTAGCATGCCCAGGTTACATGTCCTCCCATCCAATTATACCTGCTTCTCCATGAATCCCTTTGTTTTACAATTCTGAAAAACTTGTTTTTTCCTAACTGAAACTTTTTGTTAACTGAATACCTCTGTTAACTGACCTGCCCCTGCATTGGTGTAACTATGGTTATTGACTTTGCCCCTGGCAGGATGTAATTGTGGTTTTAAGCTTTAAAAAACCCTGCCCTGCTTTTCTTTGGGGTCCAGAGTTCCTTGGGGCATTAGCCCCGCCCTCTGGTTGCAGGCTGATAAAGGATTCCTGATTCAGCCATCACTATGTGGTGTTCCTTTAGGCCTCTCTGTCATTACACGGGCAATAGCCAGGATAGTAAGATATTTCTTCCTCTCAAGTCCAAAACTAGCAGGAAGATCCAGGTGTGGTAGGACATGCCTGTAGGCAGAGACAGGAGAATCATGGTGTCCAAGACTGACCTTAGCTGCATGGGATCCTATCTCAAACAAACATACAAACAAATGACAAAAACTAGCTGAAAAAGTTACTGCCTCTAAATTACATCAAGTCTCTGGACTCTGTAGGTCATAAGCCTATCTGTAAACAGATTACTGTGTAACCACAAGAGGTTGTACTCCGATTGACTTGGAGTAAGTTTGAATTGGAGCCCGACCTAATCCAGACAAATTTGGGACTCTAGCATTTTAAGCCACAGAAATGAATAAGGTCACCTAAGGAGAGAACTTAGGATTCCCAACACAGAGCCCTAGGAGAGTGCAGTGTGACCAGAGTCTAAGTGTGTGGTTCATGCGGCTATATTTGCGTTTATGTATATATGTTTTAGTGTTTGTTACTATGTAAAGGGACAGCTCATGAATATTAATCCATGTTTGTTTTGTCCGCCAATAGGTCATGGGGAAATTTCCATATCTGACATTTCCAAGTTTGACCGGGACCAAAAAGGAAGTAGAGGTTGCCTGCTCCTTCAACACAACTGCTGTGGGCCCTAAACAAACTCATCCCCACCTCTCTGAGTACCTGGGACCACCATTTCCAAAAATTGAGCAGAACATAATTTCTTCCTATATTTTACTTTTTTATTAACTTTTTCAAAATTTGTTTTTACAATTTGGTATCTTTGGGCATAGACCTGGGCTTTTGTTTCCATGAGATTTGTATTTGTATGAGTGAGTTTGTATATATGGGTTGGTCATTGATCTTCCCATTACTGTTAAAAAAAAATAGAGAAAAGATTTATTTTGGCTCACAGCTTAGAGGTTTCAGCCTGTAGATGGTTGCGTTGTTTTGGGGTCCCTGGTAAGTCCATCACAGTGGGGTATATATCACAGAGCAAACTGATTACCTCATGGTAGATGGAAGCAGAGAGAGAGAGACAGAGAGAGAGAGAGAGAGAGAGAGAGAGACTAGAGAAAGAGAGAGTGGCTTTCCCCTTCCCAGTAGCCATTGGTTGCTAATAGTTGCTCAGGGAGGGTTGGGAAGGAAATTCATTTTTAAAACTCAGTAAGCAGCCAATCATTATGGTCATATCTATAATTCCAGTACTCAAGAGGCTGAGGCAGAAGACTCTCTGTAAGTGCCAGGTCAGCCTGGGCTACAGAGTGAGACCCTATCTCAAAAAACAAACAAACAAAACATGATGTGATACTACTTTAGACACACTACACTGCTATAATCAAAGGGTCAGAGAATAAACATTTGTTTGTGAGAATGAAGACACATGAGAACCTTCATATGTTACTAGCAGTCATGCAAAATGGGTACAATCGCTTTGAAAAACAGTCTTGTAATTCCTCAGTTACCATATAGTCCAGCAATTCTTTTTCAGGTATGCATTCATATCTGGGAAAAATAAAGCATATGTCTATAGAGGAATATGAATGCATGAATGTTCACAGTAGCCTTATCCATAGTAGACAAAAGTTAGAAACACTCAAATATTCAAAAACTGGTGGATGGATAAATAAAATGTGGTATATCTATATAGTTGATCATTATTTGACAATAAATAAACTAATTGAGCATGATACCCAAACAAAAGCAACAAATGGAAGAAAAGAGGGCTGGAGAGATGGCTCAGCAGTTAAGAGCACTGACTGCTCTTACAGAGGACCTGGGTTTGGTTCCTAACATCTACATGGCAGCTAACAACCATTTGTAACTCCAGTTCCAGGGGATCTGACACCTTCTTCTGACCTCCTCAGGTATCACACAACACAAGTACCTTTACATACATGCAGGCAATACACTCATACACATAAAATAGAAATAATAAATATTTTAAAAGGAAGCAAAGATAAATTAGTCTCTACAAAATTAAAAACTTCAAAGACTTGCTGGGCCATATGGTAACTGAGGAATTACAAGACTGTTTCCTACAATTAAGAGGGACCATCCCATACCATTTAGTATAATCAAGATAATCCCCATGGGCATGCCACAGGCCCCTCTCCCAGGTAATTCTAGATCCTGTCAAGTTGACAATACTAACCCTCACAGCTCCACTGTTTGTCAACCCAAACACATCACTTTTAAATCATAACCTTCCACCCCTTTTCTCCACAGGCTCATGACTATCTTATATTATAAAATGCATTATTCAGTCTAACTTTAAAAGTTCCCATAGTCTTTAATAATTACAACATTTTAAACATTCAATCTCTTAACTATGTGTTGCTATAACAAAAAATTACATCCTTCCAACATATAATGTCTCAGAGTAAATATCCCTATTCAGAAATGAAGAACCAGAGTTGGAGAGATGGTTCAGTGGCTAAGAGCACTGGTTGCTATTGCAGAGAACACAGGTTCAGTTCCAGCACCCACTTGGAGATTAACAACCGTCTGTAATGCCAGTTCCAGGGAACTAGATGTATTCTCCTGGCCTCCTCAGACACTGCATACACATGGTGCACTTATATACATGCACATGAAATAAATTCCATACACATAAAAATAAATTTAATAAAAAAATTAAAATGGTAGAATTGGAGCATATCAAGAAACAATTACACTAAAGAAAAACCATAATCTTTCAGGGCCTCCACTGTCTGCATTTCTGTCAGTGTTCTGTCTTCCAAGCTCCCATGAGAGTAGCCCTTTAAGCTCTGCTTCCAGCATCCGAGGGCTTTTCCAAACCAAAGTTCCACACTCTTCCAAATTATAATCACAAAACAGTTCCAACACCTTACAAACCACATAGTCACGTTTATCACAGCAACAGCCCCACTTCTCAGTGCCAATTTCTGTCTGAGTTTGTTTTCCTGCAGCTATGATAAAAAATACTCTGACAAAAGTAACTTAACGTAGTTCACAGTTTAAGGTATAGTCCATCATGGCAAGAAAAGTCAAGATAGAAAGGAACTTGAAGCAGCTGGTCACAGTAATTCTATAACCAGAAGAACAGAGCAATGCTTGGTAGTGCTTGGTGCACTTTCTCCATTTTATATAAGTCATGGGGATTCTCCTCCCCCTGATTAAGATGGGTCTTCCCACATCAATGAACATAGTCAAGATAATCCCCCCAACCGGCATGCCCAGAGGCCCGCCTCCCAGGTGATTCCAGATTCTGTCATATGGACAATCAACACTAACCATCGCAGGCACTAATTCTACTCATGAGAATGCGACCCTGATAAGCCTCTACCACATACCATCAGGACTGAGTATTTCAACATGGATTTGGAGGGGACACAAACATTCAGTCAATGAAACTGACATCAAACATTAGACCCATGCTGCCATAAGCCAGGGAGTGCCTGGCTGGTAAGCAGAGGCTAGACCAGGCATGGTATGGACACTCACCTTGCATCACTGGAGGAAGCGTAACCCTGAAAACACTTTGATTTTATCCCAAGGATACTAGCTTTCCATTTTGGACCACTACAACTATAAGCAAATACATTTCTATAGTTTAAGTCAGGAGATTTTAGAAATTTGCAACAGCAACCACACAGTAACCCACCAGAAGAAATCAACTGAATGATACAATGAGCAAAAGTTCTGTTTAAACAGCAATGAACACTACAAAATACTAGCTCACTGAAGCATTAACAGTAGGCAACTCTAGCTTTGGGCTTCTGGAGTGTGTGACCAAGTCTCGCCTCCCTTTCAGACTAACAGTCCTTTTGGGTCAGAGATCACATGTTCATTGTGAATGGTAGTACTGAGTACCTCCTATGAACTGGCTCGTCCATCAGGCGCTAAAGATACAGAAGTAAACATAGGTGTAGGTCCTGCCATCAAGGAGACAGGTGAAAAGAGAAAACATGATAGGGATCTCAGCCGTGTATGAACAGAGTTCTATAGGCATAAGAGCAGCTAGCACCACGTTGAAAAGTAGAGTTTCATGAGAGACAGTGCCCGAACTGACTTGTCAAAGTTCTAGCCAAGAAGGGAGGATGCGGGCAGTAATGCGGGCAGCGAGGACAGTGCAAACACCGGAACACCAGGAATGAGTCTGATCAGTTTGGGGAACAGTAAAAGTTCACTGTGATTACTGGTCATGGACGCACTGTTCTAGTTGTATTCCACACTTCAGAAGCAAACACTTGTGACACTTGAGATAGATCAGAAGAACCCAACTGCCCCTTGAGGGTACTGGACTGGGATTTAAGCATTGGGATTACCCACAGCTTGAAAAACTTCCCTGAAAAAGAGTTAATTTTGTCAGATGTTTGTAGTATTCACCACTTAATGCCTTTCCTTTTAAATGATTGAACTAACTGGCCCAAGCAGTTAGGGCTATTTGATTGACAGCTGTCAGACTCTTCTCTCATCCCAAACTGTACTGAAAGTTCCTTGAACACAAAGTTTGACTGTCCTGAGGCCCAGCATAATCACAGACCAGATAGGAGTGCTGCTGCTGCTGTCTCCAGAGAGCTGATCTGACAGGGCTAGGAACCAATGAACCATAGTGCTGCCGGCCTAGTACATCAGCCCTTCTCTTTGTGGGAACCATGGGGCTGTCAATCAAGCGAATGATCCCCTCATGTTCCTCAAACTGTCATCCATAAACCTCCTGGCTGCTCAGGGACACTGATCCAACTGTGGAGGCCTGGAGACTTCATACTAGCTCTGGAAACCCTGAAGACACTAAAAGTCCAAAAGATGGAGATAGAGAAATCGTTCAGTAGTTAAGAGCACTAGCAGCTCCGACAGAGGACCCACGTTTGGTTCCCAGCACCCACATGGCAGTTAATAACCCTCCTTAACTCTAGTTCCAAGAGATCTAATGCCCTCTTCTGGTGTCTATGGGCAATGCACCCATGCAGACAAAACACTCATACAACAAAATTTTAAGTTAATAAAATTCTTGTAGAATGCTACAAGATCATGAATGGGATCATAGATCAAAAGTCTCAAGATGCTTTGGGAAGGGTCCTACAGGAATTATTCATGAAAAAACTTTCAGGAGCTGGGCAGGTAAAAAGTAGATGAGAAAGCTGGCAGCATGTGGGCTACAGAGAGTGGTGGTGACTGAGTTGATTAGAAAGTATTCTCCAGATCTAAATAGGGCAGTCTCTAATCTGTACCAGCCAACTGTTATCCTGAAGGATCATGGACTAAGAATTACCAGATCTTATTATTTTCCAAGAGAAGTCATAACTTTGTTGATAAGTATATAAAACTGCCCAATTTTTTAATGTTGGCAACTAATATAAAATAATAGTGAGGAGTTAATAAAATGTATCTGCAGAGACACATGAGCCACATGAGTTGCCTGTGGTGATCTCTGCCTTAGAGCGTATAAGCATCAATTAAAGATAAATGAACAAAACTTTTATAGTTCTATAATAGATAGTAAAATTAGAAATATCATCAATCCCTAGGCATCATGAAGAGTGAAAAATTTTTAAAGTCTTATGAAATTCATGGAAAGTATAATCAAAATCAAAGGTGCTAAGGGAACTTGGTAATGTGCCCCTAACCACTCATGTACCAACAACACAGTTCTTCAGATCCCCACTGGAGCAGACTTTGTAAGCGCCATGGGTTGGCTATGGCTTCAGTGTGTCCCCCAAATATGTGCTGGAGCCTTGCTCCCCAACACGTGATGTAAGGAAGTGGGTGGATGAATCTGCTAAGAGATTGAACCTGGGGCACACATGTAGCTCAGTGGTAGAGCACTTGCTTATCAGTGCCAGGCTCTGAATTCTATTCTCAACACTAAGCAACAACAAAAAGATGAGGCCCAGCAACAATGACTGTGTTACTTGGCAAGGCCATTCCTTCAGAAGGAATCAGAGCTGGTTTCAGTAACCTAGTTCTTGAGAGAGCGTGCTACTATAAAATAAGAGCCCTGGAAATCTTGTCCTTTCTGTTCATTCCACTCTACTGTGAGGCCAGCCACTAGGAGACTTTCCCCAAAGGCTTATGCAATGGAGTTGCCCAATCTTAGAGTCTCCAAATACGTGAGCTGAATAAACCTCTTTTCTTTCTAAAATACTCAGCTTGAGTGATTTTGTTGTTGTTGCTACAGCAATGGAAAGTGTTTTAATACGGCAAGAGAAGACCACTCAGAACCAGGGCCTCGCTGGAAGGGGGATGCTGTCCTGGGGAACGGCTGGGCAGGAAAATCAGGACAGATCTATTTCTTTGATGGCTTACAGCTTTGGTTTCTTTGTCAACATGGGGGCTTGGCCTGGGATGCTCAGCATTTGCTCCCTCATCCTGGGGACCTGGATGTGTACTAGCTGCTGATCTGAATTCCTTTCAGCTCCCTAGCTGTGACAGTATTTTTTCTGACCATCTAGAGCAAGCAACACCTTTCTGATGCAAAGCCATCCCCAAAGGCCTCAACCAGTCAGCATGCTGAATATGCATCTCGACAGAAAAAGAGGACCAGAAATTCATCCTTATAATCAGTAATTTGGCAAAGAAGAAAGATAAAGAGATGAAGCCATACTTTTGCCCCACTCACAATTTCTTCCCTTATTAAAATCAGAGAGGCAACTTAAGAAAACAGCCCTGCTCTGCAGGATTAAATTGCATGTGTTTATTCAATCATTCAACCAACAAATGCTTCTTGATGTTTTACAGCATGTACTAGGCCACTGGGGGCTGAGGCACCCCAGAGAAAAGTAGCCATGCTCATAGTCTCCAGGATAGAAAGACAATCTTTTTAAAAAAATAAGCAAAACGCACTAGGTTAGCCCTAGGTTGGTTTCCTAGTCACACACACACACACACACACACACATACAAATTGCTTGAGGAGATACCATTACAGGTGGCCTACCTAAAAATGAAGTTTTGGAGGTTTTATTTGTTTCTCTTTGTGTGGCAGGGTCTCCTGTAGCCCCAGCTGGCCTGGAACTCACAGAGATCTGCCTACCTCTGCCTCCTGAGTGCTGAGATTAAAGATGTGGGCCACCATGCCCAACTGAAAATGATATTTAAGCTGGAAAGAGATGCTTGCAGTACACTGTAGGGACTGTCCAGGACAAACATGATAAGTCTGTAAGACTGAAGCAGAAAGAGTTGAGCAAGCCCTAGAAACTGTCAGAAGAGCAGTTGACCAGGGTCAGTGACAGATCAGTGAATGGAGCTCTATCTAGCTGATGACGGAGGCGGGGCTCCAGTGGCACCCAAAGCAGTTAGGATTTTATTTCAAGGGGAGTGGGGAGTGCTCAGAATGGGCAAGGGAGTTTAAGCTGGAGACTGATATAACATGATTGTTTGCAAAGCTCCCTCTGGCTTCTAAGGGGCAGTAAAGTGCAGGGGTAAACACAATACAGGACAAGCACAGTTATCAGGCCAGGCAGGTTGGATGTAGAAGTGAGTAGACTCGGGAAACATCTCAGAGAACCGAATGACAGATCAGTCTCAGGTGATACAGAAAAGCAGGGAATTGAGGATCTCACACACACACACACACACACACATTTGACATTGATAAATTTTTGTTGTTTAATTTCATATGTGTATGTAATGTGTTGCAATTAATTTCAGCCCCATAACCTCTCTTATCTCCTTCTCGTCCCTATTAACTTCCCGTTACATCCTTACCAGTTTCTTTCCCTGATTCATGACTTTGGGTTTCATTCCTAACGCTTTTAGCTTAACCAGGGCCATCTGTGTAACAACTAGATTGGAACCCTCTGTTGGAGCTGGATGAGGACCCCCACTCGCCACACTTTTGACCTAAGACACAGACATTGTATCATTTACTTAAATGAGAAAGGCTAGAGCAATAGGCACAAAGATGAAGAAATAGTTATGCTAATAAGTAACGACAATGCTGAAACACTCTCCACATCGCAGTACTGGCCACATCACTGCCTTCCCTGAGACACAGACATTAGTTCTCAGTGCCTTCAAAGAAAACAAACTACTTAGCATGCACTTCAAGTGTTTCCTGCTTTGGGTCCGCCTTGATTCTCTAGCCTTTCTCCTTATTTCCTACATATACACAGTCCGCCCTCCTCCAGAATCAGTATTGTTAGTCTGCCATTCTCCGTGATTTGATTCCCTGATACATTAAACCATCTCACCAGCCCTTGCATTTCTTCTTAATCCTCTTCCCCCTCAGGCAGGGGAAGGTTCCAGACACTACAGCTATTGACTCTTGCATTCCTTCTCAATCCACCCCCTCTCTTCCTCTCTCTCACTCAGAACAAACCAACCACTAGCAGTGCATATTCCTTCTTACAGAATGAAGAACACATGCTTTTGTAATGTGGACTATGCAGTGTCCCTGTCATTTTGCCTCTGTCAGTATCAGACATTGCTAAATGCTCCAGGTGAGAAACAATTACACTTACTTTCCTGTGCTCTCCCTGCCTCAGAAGAATCTGCCTTCCTGGATATCTCAGCCATCCCCAAGCTGAGCCCCCAAATAGTTAATAGGTGGGCCAGCCCACTCTGAACTCTGGCTCTGTCTGCAATTCCCACATGGCCACAGACAGGGTGTTGGGTCCATAATCACCAACCTCTAAACTTCAATATATTCTCTAGATTTCTTCCTTATTCAACTAAGCAAAGGATCCCACATTAGTCTGGAGGTTTGTTCAAAGCACTATGAAACAGAAGAGAAAGACAGATAGCAGAATATGCACTCCACACATGTAGTTTCCACTGCTAAGGGATCTTGGCAGGTTCCTGACCTACAGGGTGTTCTCTGTGTTGGAAGGTTCATAAAAAGCACTTGGAAAATGAACATCTTCCTGTAGCTGTCAAAGAATTTGGCATCCTGAGGAGTGCAGTGATACTCAGTTATTCGTTTTGTCAATATTGCAGGAAGTATTTATACTTTTTTATTTATTTATTATTGTATGGGTGATACGATGCATGAGTGTGAATGCCATAGCCTGCATGTGGAGGTCAGAGGACAGCTTACCAGAGTTGGTTCGCATCTTCTACCATGAGATCTAGGATTGAACTCAGGCCACCAGACTTACACAGCAAGTGCATTTTGCTACTGAGCCATCTCATCAGCCCTGCTCGAAGCATTTTAAACTCGTTGCTTAGTTCATCAAGACGGAGTTCCTGGTGTAATGTATGCTTTGCTTATGGCACACAATGGAACAATGCAGGACAGTTCAAACTCAGGTTTTTGTATCTGATCCACCAGGTTTCCCAGGCAACTTCGCAGCTGGGTGTCAGGCAGAGCAACAGGAAGTTGGTGTTGCGGCTCAGCAGGAGGGCCATAGTGCTTTGAGGCTCTCCAATGCCTTGTGTTTGTTCTCCAAACCTCAGTTACCTGCCTTTTCTTCATGGCTCCAGCACTCTATAGGAACACAAATCCATCTGTTAGGAGAGAGGA
Source organism: Eospalax fontanierii (assembly GCA_035773235.1). Taxonomy (NCBI): domain Eukaryota; kingdom Metazoa; phylum Chordata; class Mammalia; order Rodentia; family Spalacidae; genus Eospalax; species Eospalax fontanierii. The sequence goes on along the minus strand of CM069548.1, from coordinate 20,541,511 downwards.
GAGTGCTTCCTCCCCTAAAGACTTTGGCCCCTGGACTAAGGTTCAGTCTTCGGTAGCAACAAAACCACCACTCATTTTTCTTAATGATTCTCCACACTTCCTCACAGGACCCGGGCCAAGCAACATCCATGCATCCATTTCTCCATCCAAAGTTTTCGGATGTCTGCTATTTGCTGGCACCATCCAAGGCACTTTGGACGTCCAAGCGCCAGAATAGGTATGATCTTGACCTCAAGAACAACCAGTTGACCAGTGTAGAGTCAGAATTTGAACCAAGGCCAGTTTGTTGTGGTGAGAGGGGTTATTTGAAGGGGGGTGTTTCTTTTGTTTTCGTTTTGAGGTACTGACTGGCCTCGAACTGAGAATTCCCTTATCTCAGCCTCCGAAGCGCTGTGTTTACAAGTTACCACCACACCTGGCTGAGTTATGAGTTTTACAGTGGAGAGTTTCTGGAGCTCGCTGAGCCCAGTCCTCTAATTTTTCAGATGAATATTTTTTATGGTATGGAAAAGATTTTATAAGTTCAAAGGAAATGGAGCTGAAGGATTTTTAAATGAGTTGTCTCAAGATCATACAGTTAGGCCTTTCTGCTTGAACTGGATTCAAACCCAGACAGTCCAGTTTCAGCTGTTGGCTGTGCCCTGCTGATTCACTGGGTGAAGAGCAGAATGTGAGCCACTGAGGCCTGTGGGTCAGGGACCCACTAAAGGTAGCTGGCTCTTCCCCACAGGCCTGCTTCCCCAACCTGCCAGATCCACAAGAGAGCCAGATGACAGAGAGGAGGTGAGAGGCAACGTAGGCCAGGAATACAACAGGACTTAGTTCTCTGGTATCTTTAAACAGCTTTCAGTCAGCTTGAGAGTGCAGTACCCAGTGCTCGCTCTTCACACAGAAAAGCTCTGAGAGCCGCAATGAGGACTTAGAAAATAGCTCTCATCCTTCCAGTAGAACCTTCTCCAATCACTCTCACCTCACAGCTTCTTCTGCCCTTTATCTGACCTTGAGGGAACTAGTCATCAGTCTGCAATTACAGCTGACATTTACTGGTAAAACTTCAACAGATAGGCGAGATGGCTCTGCTGATTGGATCTAGGAGGCTCACAAAGTGCTAAAAGCTCCCTCCAGGAGCCCCTAGGCCAAGGATACAACTGGCCCTTGGAATCTGGACAGAGACTCCGTGCCTACCAGGCTGGAGTCTGCTACCAGTAGACGGTCTTCTTCTCAGTTCATTTTTGCAGCTGTTTCTTCCTGTTGGAGAATACAGACCTCAGTCCCATCACAGCTCTAACCCTGTCAGAATCAGACCCTTAAGTCCCAGGACAAAGAAGACATCTGATCTGAAAAGTTCATTAGCTGCTGCTTTCAGAGACTCTCAGTTGGGTTCAAGCTGTTGTTCCTCCCACATATGTCAAACGTCACCTATGTGGCAAGTATTATACTCAATACAGAGATCAAAGGCGGAATAAGGCAAAAGTGACTCCTAACCAGCTTTAAGGAGTTTGTGGTCCAGTGGAGACACAGACAGTCACACCAAGGATTAACTAATATAGGGCCTGAGAACGTAGCCTAGTAGGTGTGATGGAGGAAAGTTTCCTATGGAAAGGTCCATCTAAGCTGAAATCTAGAAGACTAATTGAGGATTAACCAAGCAGAAGTTAGAAAAAAGCAGCTTGAATAAAACAGTCACTGAGGTCAAAAGGAACATAAACAAAGACCTGGGATTATTAGGAAAACCTCAGCTTCTCAGGAATAAATTCTACGCCCAGTGTGAGGGGCAGAGACACGACAGGTTCAGAGAAAGGAGGTGCAGACAAGAAGGACATGCTTTTTAGGGAACATAAGTTGTCAATATTGACTGACCCAAGTTGATTAGTAAGATGTGACATTTGACCCGGCTGTGTCTAAGAAAACTCAACAGGGCTCAGTCAGGCACAGCCCTGGGAAAAGTGAGGGAGAGACCCCTCGCTCCAGCTGGTTCCATGAAGACAGGTAGCCTGGCTCACTTTCTGTATCAAACACCAGAGGGAACCAAAGCCAGGTCTTTAAAGGAAGTTTGGAGGGAATGTGGGTGTTTCACAGAAAAAAGTGAAGGCCAGCTTTCACTTTCTTTTGGTGACTGGCCAGGTATAAACAGCAACTCCAAAGCCTGGGGCCTTTTCACCAGAAAGAGTATTACTTCATTACTTTCACAAAGCACCCTGCTGGAGTCTCATTCCTCAAAGCCCGTGGTTTAGAAACCCCAGAAGATTCAGCTGAGCGGAGAAGCAGCAGAAGGCAGGCCTGTCAGCAGGCCCATGTGGGGCTCGTGCTGCCAGAAGGCACTAGCTCAGTGTGGAAGCCAAAGCGAGGAAGAAAAGCCCGCATGGGCCAGTTGAAGGAAAGCTGGTTTGCCTCACAAAGAGGAAAACTAAAAATCCCATAACACAAATGTGAATTGCGGGTCTCTGAGTGGAGCCAGGGGGAGTGGGGTTTCCTCTCACTGCTCAGGAACTCGGGTTTTGTGAAGCAGGTCTCCAAACAGACAGATCCATGGCCAAGATTCATCACCACAGTGTCCCATCCTCAGAGGGGCTTTGAGTAGAAAAGAGGACTTTGTGTTTGGAAGCTTCCACGGCTTTCAAAGGCCATTTTGAAATGACTGTTGAAATCTGACAAATGTAAATGTAAACTACATCTAGAACCGTACAAACAGGAATCAGGAGCATTTCTCAAACAAGAAGCCAGCAGTTACTTTGAAGATGTGTATTAAACCAAAATTCCAGAGAGTTTATTGAGCCATTGCTAATAGTAACTAGAAAAGTCCAAGCCTGCAAGAGATCAGCTGACAGTAGCAAAGCTAGCTAGCAGCTGGAAAAATGTCCACAAGATCTAAAAAAAAACAAAAACAAACTATTTGATAATGAACATTTGAGGAAGGAACACATAAGTTGCTTACACTGAGCCTGTATTGCTTATAGATTAAGACAGGAAGTAAGATTGGGGCTGGAGATGTAGCTCAGGTGGTAGAGTGCTTCCTTAGCATGCATGAAGCCCTTGGTTCAATTCCTGGCACCACATAAAATCTCAGGACTGAGACGGCAGAGGCAGGAAGATCAGCTTCATCGCCAGTTCAAAACCAGGCTGGGCTACCTGAGACCCTGTCTTAAAAGAATGTGAGGTGGTCTTATAATTAAAGCTGGGGTGCCCCCCCTTTAACATACATCTGGGTACTCCCCCATTTAACATATGTATACAGTACATTGAGACATGCACTCTTGTTTCCGAACATTACAACTGAGGTGCGCAAGTTTTCAGCTCCCCCAGGCACCAGGTCTTGAGAGCATTTACTGATGCAGGGGACTATCTCGTGAATGAGCAGGGAATAGCCCTGATTAAGTGTGGCTTCTGGAAATAAGTTCTTAAACTGAGGGGCTCTTGGTAATCAATGAAAATGATAAATGAATTGGGGAACTGACCATTATGTGAGAAAGATATAGAAATGGAATTAATTTTTCAGTCAGGAGAAGTAGTTTGAAGAAGAAAAGTCCATAGAAGTTGCCAGAACTCTGGAGACATGAATACTTGATAAGAGCCATCAAAATAGAGAAAATGTTATGAAAAGGAGTGAATCCACAGAGGAAAAGTAACCCATTCTGTACAGCCCCTCCCCCAATATAGTCCTTCACTCCAAATGCTCTGTAGGGAACAGTGACATTTATGACCACACATAAGTTATTCCAAGACTTTATCTCGGCTTGATCAGTCTACTACCATTTTTCAATATGGCTGCTGTGTAACTGTCGACCACTCTTTAACAGAATATGAGATCATTTGCAAGATGCACAGTTTCATATGAATAGGCACGTCTTCTTAGCTATCACTTCTGTTCTTAAAAGTCCCCACAACCACCACGGCTAAGCTCACCAGTACCCTAAAGAAAATGCAGAGTAGGTATGCTTAAGAGATTCTGAGAGATTTGTAGGCTTCTCATCCATCATGCTTGGATAACACACTTGACTCTAGCGTCTTAAGATCCCATTCCGTTTCCCCAAATCCTGGCTCTGCACGAAGACTGAGCTGTCCTAAGATACTGGTTTTGTTTTGCATTTCAACCCTAGTTCATTTGCTGTTGCATGTTTGGTTTCATATTTTTACAGCCATGGACAATTCTGGCCCACATTACTGATCTTTTCCAGCATCACAGCTTAGCTCCCTGAAGAAAGCCCCTCTTCTCTGGAAGAAATCCACCAGCCAGAACGCTAGTATAAGATCAGGAAGACCTGGCTAATGTCTCCTACAAGTCATATTAGAATATATATATATAATATATATATATATATATATAATATATATATATATCACACACACACATATATATATGCCAAGATTCCACCACAGCATGGCTGTGCATACCCATAGTTTCATTTAATTGGGACACTGAACAGAAGACCCACCTAAGCCCAGGAGTTAAAAAAACAAGTCTGGCAAAAAAGGTGGGGGGTGGCAGGTGTGGTAGTGCACGCCTTTAATCCAGCACTCTGGAGGCAGAGGTTGGCAGATCTCTGAGTTCAAAGCCAGCTGTTCTACATAGTGAGTTCCAGGTCACTTGGGCTATAGGGAGATCCTATCTCAAAACTGACCAAAAGAAACCACCAAGTCTGGGTGCTATGATTTGAATCTGAAATGTCCCCCCAGACAGTCTCCTATTTTGAACCCTTCTTCTCCAAGTTGTAGTGCTATTTGGGGAGATGAGATTGAAACCTTTTGCTGGAGATCATTGAGAGCTACACCCACACCCTGGTTTCTGCTGTGCTCCCTACTTCCTGGTCTGCACATGTTCCTGCTGCCATGAACTGAGCTGCCCTACCATACCTCTCCTGCCATGATGGACCGAAACAGTAAGCCCACCAAATCTTTCCTCCCTTATTGTTTCTGTCAGGAGAAAGTCAAGACTATATCTCAACAACAACAAAATTAGAATCCCATGATCAGATAAACAGTGGAAATGTAGAGCTTAAGAGTATTCTATTCTAGGGCCACCATCAGTGTTTGATACAAAATAACTATACAGTAAGTTCTGTTTAATGGATGAATCAAATGCCTATATTGACAGCACTTGTATTAAAATTGAACACATGAATTAAGGACAAATCTCAGAAAGTTTAATGTACTGATATGCATTATATATTTCTAAGAGAGTGATAATCTGCTTAATACCTGCCCAATGGACCCTCTCTTATTTTTCAGTGAACACCAATTAACAGTGACTGGAACACGATTAAACAGAATTTATTTGGGGAACTGCCAGCCCAGTTATTTTCCCCCACCAATATCATGTATTCAGTTATGATTTAATTAGTCATCTTTTGAAACAAAACTACTTTAAAAAATTAAAACTGTTTTTATAATGAGATGTCGTTTCTCAAAATCACAGAAGAAAGGGCCACCGTATATGCACTCAGCTTTTCATGGATACCCCAAAAAAAATCACCATGGAAGGGAACTGCCAGCCTTTGGTGAGTCATTCCATAGAAATCCTCACTGGTTGGCTAGATCCCAAACAACATAGGTTTGGGTTAATTTGTTGTGATTTCCTGGTCCTACAGATAGAAGTAGACACCCACAGACTTTTAACATTTGTGAGGTTTTCATGTTTTAGTTTTAGTGTGAGGGCCATCTATCTTGGAAGTTCAAGTGCCAGGTAATGTTTAACACAACTAGGTGTCCCAGGCACCTTCTGAGATACCTCTCTCCCTCCCGCCAGCTCTAAATGTCAAGAACATGGAATAGATTTAAAGAATCTAAACATGCGTGTGTGTGTGTGTGTGAATCCTTTGCCTCATATTCATGTATACTCATTATTAAATTTTCATTTATATTTACTTATATGTGTGTATCTGTGTGGGCATGCACATGCCACAGAGTGTGTGTGGAAGTCAGAAGACAACATGCAAGAGTTGGGTTTCTCCTTTAATCCTGGGGGTCCTTGGAATCGAACTCAGATCATCAGGCTTTGGCAGCAAGCATGTTTACCATCTAAGCCATCTCACCAGCCCTGCATATTCATTTTTAATAAAATTAAATCTGCCCAGAAATCACATCAGAAAAAGGAAATAAGAAGGCTAGGTGTGGTGACACATACCTGTAATCTCAGCACTTGGGAGTCAGAGGCAGGAGGATTAGGAGTTCAAGATCATCTTATCATCAGGAGTTCAACACCAGCGTGGGCTATTTAAGATCCTGTCTCAAAAATACTCAAAAAGACCAGGCTTTGGAGGCAGAGACAGGTGGATCTTTATGAGTTTGAGGCCTCCCTGATCTACATAGGGAGTTCCAGGCCAACTAGGACTACCTTGTCTCAAAATAATAATAAATAAATGGAATTTAAGAATTTTTAAAGTTGAAATGGCCTCGGAATACTCAAAAGAAACATTTCACAGTATATGCTTTGAAACTGATATGTCCCCTCCTTAGGATGACCCTCCTACCCACATTTAGAACCAATTTATTCTTATACCACAAATAATCACAACTCACTTAAGTACTTGTTTAAATATATAAGAATCTAATAACTGAGTACTGGAGAGATGGTTCAGTGGTTAAGATACTCTTGCAGAGGACCCAGGTTTAGTTTCTAGCACCCAGATGACAGCTAACAACCATCCATAACTCCAGTTCCAAGGGACTGATGTTCTCTTCTGACCTCTGTGGGCATTTCATGACACCAGCGCACTTACATACATGTAAACAATACACTCATATACATAAAATAAAAGCGATAAATAAAACGTTCCTTAAAATAAAAACAAATAAAATGTTCTTTAAAATCTAGTAATTAACAAAATCCAGTAATCTGGGGGTCTTCAGCATCATGAACAACATTCCCTGCCACTATCTGCCAGTCTTTTTGTCCTGGGCCCCCTGAGAAGGACAGACAGGAAGAGGGGATCTGGCCAGAGCCCGTGGGCTTAGCATCAAGCTGATTTCACGTATCCTAGTCTAAAAGGAAAACCCCAGCCTCCAGTCACATTTGGCAGACACAGTCCCATCTTGTATTAGTCTGACTCCTTTCTCTGCAAAGTTGGGGCCGGTCTTCCCTTAGGACACTCTAATCTGGAAGCTGATTTCTCTCCCTTTTGTATGATGACTACATCTTTCAAAACTAAAAGTTAGGACATACACTCTAATGACAAGTAATTTTCTGACTTATGAGTCACATTTAATGGTGTACTCAAATTATTTGATTGAAGCAAAATCCTTGTAAAGAAATGTATTCAGCTATATTCATGTTTATATATAATCAGCTATGTGATTTGCAAACATTATAGGCTGCTTTCTTTTACAAATGTGTTCTATAACTATGTGTCTCTGCTACAGTCCATATATTTATTGATAGACATGCTTGCCTGTTGAATTAGCTTTATTTCTCTGTACTATAGGGATATTTTTGCATATAAAAATTTGCTCAAGCCTTTTGGTTTCTATGGCAGTACAGAAAAATGAAGCCTGTTTTCTTTATGAAAAAGCGAACTTGGCTCATCTGCTTCTGAGCACACACAACTCCCTCTGGGAAGCCTGTGGCTTCCTGGCCAAGTCAAACAGGCTGTTTCTGCTCAGAAGCCTTTTATAGTCTGGAGGTCTGGACTGCATTGGGGCTCATTTGTAAAAATAAGGCACAGAACATGGGCTGGTATCTGTTTCAAATGAGATAATGTGCAGGCAAGTGCTTTGAGAGGGGCTATAAAAATACAAGCATCTTGTGACCAGTAGAGCGGGGATTCTAGCTAAGCACTGTGGTATCAGTGTGGTCAACGGGTAAGGGAGGAAGGCTTTCAGTGAAGGGATACCTCCATTAACCCCAAAAGCAATTTTTGCTTTTTCAAACAAGTCCATGGAGGACTCCTATAAATCTCAACCATAAGATTCTGCAAATAAGCCCTACAGAGACCCTTATCTATCTATCTATCTATCTATCTATCTATCTATCTATCTATCAAGGGAATAATGAAGGCTTGCATTCTCTACCCAACACCCATGACTCTGTTTACCTACACAAAAGTACTTAAGCTCCCCTGATGTTAGTAGGCAGTTGTGGTTACTCTAGACTCCTTGGTCAGTAGTCACCCCCTCATTGACTTAAGCTTTCTCTCTATTGAAAAGCTCCTTAAAGAATATATAGTATCTGACTTTGAAAGATCGTTTTAATGTCTTGGGTGTCTTGTGCCTCTCTGGCCCAATCTAACTGTTCAGCCTTTTTTTCTTACATGTGCTTCAACCCGAATAACACTCACTCCCTCCCAAAGACACTTCTTTCCACAGTGTAGACGTCCCTCACCATCTTGCTTGCTTATCTATCACTACTCTTAGAAAGTCTCGGCTTCAGTCCCTCCTCTTCCACAGGACCTATTTGGAAAAAGTCTAGAATTCAGAGTCACTGCATGAAGAAGTTGACATGCAGCAACAGCACTCAGTGTCCAGCCCCTGGGTTCTGTTGAATAATTATTATATGCTAATAAATGCATATATATATATATATATATATGTATAGATTATTTTGGACCCCTCAGAGACATGGCCATTTTTTGATGAGCTGAATCTGTCTTTTGTGGTACTGGGTAATATGAACAGTAGGCACATAATAAATGTCTGTAAAAAGTGCTCTCTAGACTTCTAGTATTCATAGAACCATCTATCCTTACTCCTCCCCTCCCTGCGTCACAGATCATTACTTTCATTCTTGAATTCAAATCCAGGAAGATCCAAGTCTTCTTTCAGTATTTCTTACTTAGGACAGGTCTACCAGATGGAGGACATCCCCCAGAAAATTCAAATAAAGACATTCATGGGAAGTTTGCACCTGACACCTTTGCTTGCTTGTCCTCGTAAAAGTTTCTCTTTCTTGTTAATGTGAGGTTCCTCTCATCACTCAATAAATGAAGGCAGGTAGCCTGGAGGAGGAACTGAGGAAGATCTCACCCAGAAGTATACATGTCTCAGATATCTGTAGTCAGCATAACCGAGTATCCAACTATGAACCTCTGCAGCCACTGATCACCTATCAGGAGCCACCAAGCCTGTTCCAGCCTGGCCATCGCTGAATTGCTGCAGCACTTCCATGCAAGTGGAACTGTTATTATCCACACTGAACAGGTGGGAAAACTGAGGCTCAGACTGTGTAATGACATCAAAGCCTGACCTCAAAGCTGGTTAGCTCCACCATTATGCCACACGTGGGATTTTCCTAACAACTCCTGAAACTCGGTTTTAAAAAAATGAAACTATGTTAACCGTGACTCACATGTTCTTCAAGATCATAAACTGATTCTGATGCCAATTTTCTTCAATGGCTCCAAATAGGTATTAAATAATCCCAAGAATTTGAATTCGGTATGTTCAAGAAAGCTCTGAAAATTATAGAATAAAATTATTGTATGATTCAGCAAAACCAACTGCTTGTTTTGGTCAGCAGCCTCATCATTTTGAGTCAGAAAATGTAATTCATCCAGTTGAGCAGAGCAGAGCAGTGCTATAGGAACACTGGGCTGACCCAGCTATGGTCTAACCTTGACTTCTGGGCTCTAATTGCTGCTGCCATAGACAGGCTGGGCAGGGCTCAAGTGACAAACATGGAATTTGGCTGTGAATCATTCAACTGCTAGAAGGAATGACTGGCATTCAGGAAGATTTTAGGCTCAGTACTCTAGAGCTATGTTTTTAAAATCCAAATTATCTGTCAGGTGAGTTTAGTGTATAGTATCCAACATGACAGAAGGAAAGAGAAAAAGAGGAGGTAAGAAAGAAAGGAAAGATTAGATAGAAAAGGGGGAGAGGAAATGGAGACATTCCATCCAGTTATAAAAACGTGTTGTTTTGTGAAACAGTTTTCAATTGAAGTAATTTTTTTAAATGTATGAAAAGTGATATAAAAATGAGTCTCACTGTGATCACAGCTTAAAACACTAGGCACTACACTTGTTCTTCAAGGTGAAAAGTTTTTTTTTTTTTAATAACACAGACAACTGAATTTCCACAAATATGGGAAACACTTCTAAAGGTTCCCTCCCTATGAACCCTAACTTAGCAGGTTATAGAACTCTGAGAGCAACCTTTCAGGTTAATTCTTAAGTCTCAAATGTTCTCCCCTGATCTTCTACCCTGTATCAGGGAAGACAGAGAAAACACAAAAGACTGTTTCCTTTACCACCTAAAAGGTCCACAGATCTTAAGTTTCTGCTCATTTCTTGCTCTGTGGACCATGATGAGGATGGGGGTGATCAGTTGTTCTCCCCCTATAACCTGAAACAGAGTGACCAGTGTGGTCATTTGTGTCTCAGCAAATCGTGTGCCCCTTTGCTCAGAACTGGGCTCTCTCCCTCTGTTCTGTGCTTTCTTTCAGTAAATGTTTGCTCAATATTTGTTGAATATTAAATAGCCTTGTCATCATTTATCACCATATTCAAACTTGTTAAGGCCTCTCATTAACCGAGGGGCTGATGAGATTTACTTGCAGAGTGGATGTCTGGGCTTGAACTCAATTAAATACATCTTCTAATCACTGGGACCAAATCAAGGCCTTTGAATTACAGTGAAGCATCCAGGGAATAAGTGTGCCCATCTCCTAAGTAGGGAACTCCCCCAGGAGGAGCTGCAGAGGCCAAAAGAGTACTTGAGGAGGAAAAAGGCATTGTGTTTGGGATGGAAACTCTGGAACTAAGGAATTAGGGGGGGAAGTCACACTCAGTTTCTCAGAGAGAACTCTGTGGGGAGGGGTGGGGGTGTCAGAAACAGGACTAAAGCCAACTGAAAGTTACAGACACACTTTAGACTGATGCCGCACAGTCACCCTATTCCCCAACTATGTTCCAAGGGAATTTAGGACCAATGTGAGCAAGACAGAGGGAGAAGCTGAGGGTAGGGGACAGAACTATTAAAAATTGAGAACTTTCAGGTTCCTTCTTGTGTGTGAGGGGGTACATGTCGTGTTCACATATGTGCGCTTATGCACATGCTCACAACATGTTGATATTGGGCCTCGTCCTCAATCTCTCTATACCTTATAATAGGGTCTCTTGAACCCAGAGCTTGACCCCTCAGCTAATTTCGCTAACTCTGGGATTACAGGCAAGCAACCATGCATTCCTGGCATTTACATGGGTGCTTGGGATCCAAACTCTGGCCCTCTGTCTTTTCAGAGAAAGTGCTTTGCTCACTAATTCAGTCACAGTGCCACTAGCAGGGAGGGATGTCTCCCGTCAGTCCATGTATCAGGACTTTCTTCTGCACCTTTGGTGGGCATCCATTGGCAGAAGCAGCTGAAGTTCAAATCCTTCAGCAGGAGACAAGGGAAGGAGCTTTCCTTAGCCTCAGAAATACCCTAAAAGGCACCAGGAAATACAGGCTCCCAGAGTCTTTGAAGAAAGGAGAATCCTAAGAGATCACAGTGAGGCCACTCAGAGCTAATGAGCTTTCGTCTCCACTACATGACAGGGTCAGGCAAACCCTGCTTTCCTTTTGTTTTGCTTTTTAACCTTTCACAGCGGCTGTGGCTTGGCACAAAACAGGGCCATGTGGAAAATCCTGCAGCGTAAATCAGCCTTTTTCCAGAGAATTCAGGTATCCGCCAGCCCAACCTGGGGAGTTCATTCATGTCCAGGAAATGAGTTAGTGAGTCAGATCCTGTGAGCCTAATCTCATTATTAAAGAATGTTCCTGTCCTAGGAGGAACCAGAGACCTGGACTCCGTCCCTTTCAGGCTCTTCTAATTTTAGGATATGAGACTCCAAGGTGCGAAGCACATTTCTCTATGAAGCCACAGAAATCCCTTCTGAAATTACAAATGAGCAATACTCTTGTTTCTATTGTTAGCGTAATAATTCTTCGCTAACAACTTGTACCAAAACATTGAGGAATTTTTAGCCTTTGCATAACCGTTGAAAGTCACACAAAGCAATACTACAATTGACTCAGGGTTTCTTTTATTATTTTTAAAATTTTTATTTTATGTGTATGAGTGTTATGTCTGTATGTGTGTAAGTGCACTATGTGCTACAGTACCAAAGGAGGACAGAAGAGGGTGTTAGATCCCCTGAAACTGCAGTTATAGCAGGTTATTAGCCACCATGTGGGTGCTGGGATTTGATCCAAGGTCTCTGCAAGAACAGTCAGTGCTCTTAACCTCTGAGTCATCTCAGCAGGGTTTCTAATGAGAAGCATTTTGCCTCCCAGACATATTTCTTCTTTTAAAAGTTTAAATTTTTTTATTATTATCTGTGTGTGTGTGCATAATGGGGGAGGCATGTACCATAGTGTGTGCACAAGTGTGTGTGTGTGTGTATGTGTGTAGATCAGAGGAATAGTCTGTGGAGTTGGTTCTCTTCTTCAGCCTTTATATGAGTTCCAGGGACCAAATCAAGATGACAAGCTCACACCACAGGCACTTTTACTAAGTTATCTTGCCAGCCCTCACACTGCTGATTTTTAAAGAATAATCTATTCATTGGAATGTCCTTTATCTTTATATTAAAGATCTCTGGTGCTCCACGATGTGTATACCCTTTTTTAAAAAACACTAGAGCCTCATGTTCTCAGGATTTTTAAATTTTTAATTGAAATTTTGCAATTTTCATTTAATATAGTTTGATGGTATTTAGATCCTTCCCTGCTCCATACTTTCCTCTACAGTCTTCCACCTGATTTAATGTACTCACATATATATACATACATACACACAAACACACATATATACATATATATATATACATATATATAATTACAATCTATACAGTCTGATTTGTGTCCCTAAATGTCCTTCAGTATGGATTCATCCACTGGGTCCACCAAGAGTCCCATCCCTATAAGACTCTGTCTTTAATCCTCCCAGCAGCCATCAACTGCCAAAAGTTCCTTAAGTAGGGTTGGTGTTTCCTACCCACTTCTCCATGTCTGGGATTTTTGTCTTGCTTTAACTTTTGTGGGACTTGTGTACGCTGTCACCACTGCTGTGAATTCATGAATAACTAACAAGCTGTCTAGAAGACTCTATTTCCTTGTGACTATCCAACTCCTCTGAATCTTACAAGCTTTCTGCCTCCTCTTCCACAATGATCTCTGAGCCTTAGGAGGCAGAGGTTTGAAATAACTGTCTATTCAGGATTTTTAACCTTTTACAAATATTCTATTTATTATTTTTATTTTATGTACTGTCTGTATGTATGTAAGTGCACCCATGTCATGCAATGCCCACAAAAGTCAGAAAAGAGCATTGAACCGGAGTGAAGGGTGGTTATTAGCTGCCAGGTAGGTGCTGTGAACTTGGGTCCTCTGTGAAAGCAGTCAGTGCTCTTAACTGCTGAGCCATTTTCCCAACTCCAGGATTTTTCATTTTTATGCTCTATGTCAGAATGGAAAATTACCAAAATGAGCTGTAAAAAGAAAACTGCCATTTGTTCTCTATTTGCCCAGAACTTTATGTGCAATATTGTATTTGATCCTCATAATGATTTTATGAACAAAGCATGCAACAGTAAGTTGTTAAAGTACTGAAGTATTTCTTCACTGACTGGTATTCACTCACTGAGCAACAGTCCCATCCTACTGATGCACACACTATCCTACCATTAACCTTTCTAGGACTGACTGGTGATCTAAGACGGAAATGATAACGGTGATTGATCAGTGTTCATGCTGAACCTATGGTTAAATATCTCCACTGTGATCCCTATCACAGTGTGGGTGCAGTTCTCCTCATTTACAGTTTCAGATAGCATAAATGTTCTATAAAATTGGGTACAATAATAATTCCAGTTGTACACACTCCTCAAGAACTGTGTGACCTTCCTATTCCAGAGCAGGGGAGAGGATCTATCTCTCTTCCTTTAAAACCTATATGTGCCTCTGAGGCTGTCTCAACGAACAGAATGGGGCAGAGGTGGTAAGATGGGACTTCTGGGATGAGGTTTAAAAAGGTGATGCCGCATCTACTTGGTTCCCACTCGGGATGCTCCCTGTTGCAGCATAACTGCAGTGTAGAGGGGCCTGGTCTACATGAGGAAGGCATGCACAGATGCTCTAGCTAGTAAGAAGCATCAGCAGTTAGACATAGGAGCCTTTTAAAGAGCCTTCAGCGGACCCTGGCCTCCCACACAGCCTCTGAGTCTCCCAGACCCAGCCCTGGAAAACGAACTGCTCCACTGTGCCATATATAAATTTCTGACCCCCAAAAGTTATGAGTCTACAATGCAGGGCAATTTATTATCTAGAATCACATGTTTAGAACAGAGAAGTTAAACAATTTGCCCAAGGTCATATAGCTGCAGAAGCCAGGATTTAAACTTTAAAATTCATCCAACTTTGAAAGCAAGCCTTCTAAACTACCTGGCGAGATTGCTACTAAGAGGCAGCATGGCAGGGTGGAGATGCCCGCTGGAACTTCTTTGAGTCAGACGTGTGGAGCTAAAGGTTAGGCCAGAGCTGGTAACCCTCGCCATGGTCCTCTGAGGCTCTTCCATGCATGGTTTTCCATCCCTAGCGCGATCTTCTGGACAAAGATAGCTGCCCCATTTCTAGCCAACGCATTTGCAGTCCAGTTACAGGGACCATAAGAAGAAAAGAAATATGAGCAATAAAACACTAGAAAGGCTGAGGCAAAAAGACTGTGAGTTCAAGCCCAGCTTTGTCTGTACAGGACGTTCTAGGCCAGCCTGAGCTACATCGCAAGACCTGGCCTCAAAAAAAAATTTTAATAGATAGAAAAGTAGACACACCTCTTTTCAAGGAAACTTCCTGAAAGGCGTAGACAGTGCCTCTGCTTATAGTCAGAACATAGTCACGTGGTTCATCTAGAGGTAAGTGATGTTAGGTGACTGGGTATCCAGCTAAAAACTAGATGCATGTTTCTCTAGATTCTAGAGTTTAAAAGAAAAGATCTAATACTAGAATAACTGGCACTCTCAGCCATAGAAATGGAGGGAACAGTATAGGAAATTGGTGATTTCTAATTTAGACTCACACTAATGTTTCACTTTATTTTCTCCAATGTTTCCCTTAAAATTATTTATTGTGTACTATTAAATATCTTTAGAGGATCTACATTGATTTCATGTGAGTTCTAGATACCTTACAACAGGAATCCCCTGGCCAAGCATCAAGAGTATATTTAATCTAAAAATAATCTGAGTTCAATTTACCACATTCTATCACATTACAAAAAACATAGAAATGTCAGGCAAAATGAGAATCTAAGAATAAAACTGACGTCATATTTAGGTATGAAGCCACAGGGAGCAGTGACAATCATGTGGAGTATTTCAGATGGTGGATGCTCCGAACCAATTCCACTCATCACTCCAAAAATCTGTGTCTGCTCCTTTTCACACTTCTAAGAACATCCTCACCATGGAAAATACTTGGATGGGCAGGGGTGAACTTCAGTTGCTAAAGCAAACACAATATTTGAGCTTCTCATCATAAGCCTTTTGGTCACACAGACTACGGTTTGGTGACTCATCCCAGAGAAGTGAAAGAGACCTGTAATGCAATACCCAGCAAGGGGGAGCTTTTAAAAAGGAAAATTCTATAATCTCACTGATGTCAGGCTGGGCTCTGCTCTAGGTTCCTCCATGTTATACAAAACAATGGTTTTTTCAGACTGTGCTTTGCTCCGAGAGACTCCATTTTACAAAAAACTTTTGACTCCATTTTGAGGACAAAGAATATCTTTGCATCTAGGACATAGGACGGTCCCATCTGTCTGGCACCATCCATACAGCACAGACTCACAGATGCCTTATTCCTGAGAGAAGAAAGGGTGACACTCTACAGATTTATTTGGGGTCACTTGTGACCATAGGGACACATGGACATATTAAAATCATATCAAGAAAACCAGGCCCAAGAACTCAATGGACATGCCAGACCAAGAAACGGACATAACTCCCTCACCTAGACCTCATAAAGAGGTGGGTACCTAGCTCTGGGATGGCCACAGCCCCTACTGGCCTGTCATCTCACTATCCAGTGCGTGCATCAAGGACCTACAGGCAGAGAACTCTTGACTATCCCAGGGGCCTCAGCTCAGCCTTTGACATGGCTACTCCAACTGCCATGTGCGCCTCCTGCTGTTCCTTCATCCCAGTCTAGCCCTGCCTTTCACCTCTGCAGCTGGACTCCACTCCGTGGCTTTGCTCTCAAGCCTGTGACTCACAGTGGCCTGACACAGTGACCTCAGTTTCTCCAGCTTAACCCCCAGATCCATTTAGTTTTTTAACTTATTAATACAGAGACCCTTACATTCCTATGAGTTTCTGATCTTTGGGTTCTCAGTACTCTTTGAGCTCCTGAAACTCTTTGCCTCTTAACCCTTTACAGTCTTTTTGTAACCTACACACACACACACACATATATATATATATATATATAAACACACACATATATATATATAAACAGATAGATATCAATATATGATTGATGATAGATGATAGATAGATAGATAGATTTACTGTGTGATGCATAATGTGTGATCTGAGAGTAATTGTGATAGGAATAAAAGAACCTGTGTTTGCCTTGACTCAGGCTATCAAAGAAAGTGTGACTATTCATCAAATCCTACACTGAAATCCCTGTACCTTGTGAATTTATAGTTAGTCAATAAATATTGACACAATGAAAAGATATGTTTGTCTGTCTTTCTGATGTAGCACTCTGACAATAATCCTTGATGCTCAAACCTGATTTCATATTATTTCAATGCTCAAGCTGAAAATGTGCCACATCTGTGTGAACCAAACAGAAGATTATGCATATTTTAACAACAGGAGGTAAGGATGAATATGTAATGTTATATCAGCACCAAAAAAAAAAAATGAAGAAGATGCTCTTTGTTCATCTGGCCTTAGGTGTCTTGTTTCTACAAGGAAAGAGTCTACAGCCTAGAATATCCTACTCAGGCTTCCACAGAAAGGAAACGGTATGCAGTAAGGTCTGACCATATAAATTCCTTCCTGGAATCTGACCCTGAAATAAACTTCAACAGGAGCTCTGACTTGCACACAATGAGGACAATGGAGCAGGACCGGAGTTCTGCCCACATGGAAAGAAGGAACACACATGTGGAGAAATTTTGCTGTGACTATTTCTCTCAACCACACATAATGCCTGCTTAAGTAAAATAAAGTAACTTAAGTCTGCACTGCATCTTGTGATGTACAAATAGATATTTTACAAAACTAAACTTTAGCCTTCTGTATGGCTCTTGGGAGCTTGTAGGGAAGATACTGTCATCTGTGTTATTCTGATAAAACTGAGGCACTGAACAGCTGTGATTTCCAGAGGTCACCAGCTGGTGAGTGGTGAGCAGGCCAGTCTTCTGATGCCAAATATATCACTCATTCCACTGCATGACACAGACAAGCAGTCCATCTTTGCATCCCTCCCTCCCTGCCTCCCTCTCTTCAATTTCTTAGGAGTTCAGACTGCAAAGTACTTAGAATATAAGCATGGCCGTTTTAAAATATGCCCTAAACTTCTTTAATACCCTCTCTTAAAAATGTAGAACTAATTCCTCTTTCTGTCAGCATGGACTGGGCTTACTGACTCACTTTTGACAAATACCATATAGGAGAAATGATTTGATCGTAAGAGACATGGTATCCTGTTTCCTTCTCTCCTTTGATCACTGAATGGGGAAAGCTAGCAGCCAGTCTGGGGAGATCTCAGCAGCTCAAGAGGAAGAACTAAGGCACCTCCAACAGTGACACAATGGCCTCCTGAGTGAGATCCAAGAACAATGTAGCCCTAATCACGTGTTCAGATGACTGGGCCTGGCTTCTGTCTTGACTACAGTTTTGAGACTCTGAGCCAGAAGTGTCCAACCATCCTGTTCCCAAACTCCTGACACATAGAAACAACAATAACACATAGTCCATTAAGGCCATTAAGCTTTTGAGTAATTTGCTATACAACAATAAATAACTAATTTACAATAGGCAACAAATATTCCTCATCTGATCCGAAAAGCATTGTTGAAAGTATTAGTTCCATGATAGGCATTTATTCTAAAGAATCCTTTTGGTGGTTTGCTTTGATGCTGTTTCCTTCAATAAACCAAGCACTTAGCAACAAGCCATTAAGCCACTCACAAGCCTTTCCTTGTGTCTGGGAGCTGTCTGCCAAGTATTCCCTTCTTTAGCAACCAACTGGGCTACCCCAGGGCAATGTAGCTGTCCTGGATGTTCTAACATCACTCTGAGGAAACTCCATTCCAACAGGAGAGACCTTTGTAACCAGGGCTGTTGCTGGAGCCATGACTAGTTCCTTGAGAGGCCTTGCTTCAGTCAGAATGGCTCCAGGAAACGCCCCAGATTTGGAAGACTCCACTGGAGGCAACACAAGCCACCTGTGAACTCTTAAGTGTCTTACTCAGAAGGAGAGCATCTTCTCCACTGGCTCAGGAAAAAGCCCATGATGAGTGCAATGTGAGAATTCTGATTGGCACATACGTAAGGATTATGCTTGGTAGAGTCAGAAGCTATGCACATACAAGACTGATTGGTGGAATTGTAATCCAAACGCACAGGTGAGGCACCCCTTTTCTAGCTATATATGCAGGCAGTGTCTCAGGAAGTTTCCTCCCACCTCCAGGATTGCAGAATTAGGCTAAATAAAACCAGTTTTCTCCTGTGACATATTTTATTGCCTCTCGAGCTGGAAACACTAAGAGCTGAGGAAACCTTGGGCTTCTAGTCCCAGGTGCCAGACAGCAACAGCTGGAGTAGGGTTTGAGCCCAGGAACTCCATAAGCTCTTGGCTTACTCAGCAATTAGGGCTCCAGGCCTATACCACCAGCTACTAGTGAGGAGCTACTGGCTTTGAAGTCCCAGAGATTGCCCTCACATGAGCACCTGTCTTAGAATTAGAACTCTCTAGGTCCAGGTCCCAGGGCCTAGAGTTACATGCTGCTGAGGTTTGAAAGCCTGGTCTGAAGCCCGTGGCATTCGGGAACTCAGGGTTGTCAGTACTGAGGAAGTTGTCCCTTGTCTATTCACAATTTCTATCCAAGTAGAACAGGACCCCAATGCAGTCCTTTGTGACAGAACCAGGCTGCATGATTCTCTGATGGTGGATATGTATCATTATGCCTTTACTCAAAGAGGTACAGTGCCATTCTTAGGCGATTAATGATGGGTCAATGTAAGTCCAACAATTATATCAAATGTAGCACTATATTGAGGGAACTTGCATGGTGGGTAGACAGGGCACCTGGCACATCCCTGTACTTTCTAATCAGTTCTACTGTGAACCCAACATGTCCCTTAAACAGCTTATAAAAACCTAGAACTGCCCTTAATGATATCATTTTGGAAATTAGATTAGTCTAGATTTCTAGGCTGTATTAACAAGAGGCAGAAGGCAGTGGGGGAATCAGTGGGTTTTAAGAAGGGCCGAAATCCAACATCAGAACATGTTATCATGCAGTGAGAATCACGGCAGAGAGAGCCTGGTCCATGGCTGTGTGCTTCAGAGCCGCTTGCTTTCTGCTCAGCTTGGACTAGATACTGTAGATGCTGGGAGTGCGGCCACTGTGGATGCCTTCTGTAGACCTCCACTAGGAACAACATCGCTCACAGAAAGGAGAAGGAGCAAGCATGCCTGGTGCCACTCAGGATGGAGTAAAGTGCTAAGGTGTGAAGGGGTGAGGACAGGAATGTGAAAGCCAGGACACATGGTGTGAGAACACAGGGGCCCCACATTGTGGAAGAAAGATACAAGGTGCAGAAGACAACATAACATAGAAGATGCAGAAGTCGGAGGAAGGGGAGGCTACCCCAGTTAAGAGACCATCTCAGAGAAGCCACATTCCAAGTGATGTTTTGGACAAGATTCTGAACACAGATTTTCAAATAAATAATTATATTACATAGGCCCCATTTTACTCTCCAAAAACTCAGAAGATGGAGAGGTTCTTCCAGATAATGACAATGGACCATCACTGGGCTGCTCACGCTGTTACCCACCCACATACCTAATGCTAAGCACCTGCTGTGGTAAGATGGCCTGGTGTTTCCGCTCAGCCATACTGTCTACTTCCAGATTGTCAAACCAGCTAGCTGACCCCACGCAGGAGTTTAAAAGGACAGAGAGGTACTGGGGAGGGCAGTGAGACTGTGAATTCAGAATCCTTGTCACTCAGGCAGAGGTCAGAGCAATAGTCAGATTCTACTGTGAAAAGGGTCAGGGGGAGGGGTGATGAAGAGGGAGGCGAGTGTGACTGGACAAGTTGAGACCCCATGAAATGAGAAACTTGAAAGCTGAGAGTTTTAATAAAGCATCATTCTCCAGTATGGATGGAAAGAACGCTCTGGTGCAGGTCTAAATCTGTGCTTCTTCATAATCCTAAAAGTGGCTCCTGGGAGGATTGGATAAATTCCTACATGTGGACGCACTCACAAAGATGTTTGGCACACAGTGAATGCTTAGTAAGGATTAACTATTGTTGCTCTTGTTTCTAAACCTGAACAGAAACAGCACCACTCCTAGAAAGGAGGCAGCCAGAGGCACCCACACACCACTGTGAAACATGTATTCAGCTTTGCCAGTGTGAACAGAATTCTCAACTAGCATTCTGCAGAGTTTAATTCTGACAAAGCTTGTAGAATCCAGCCAGCCAAGTCCTGCCTTGCCGGTGTTCAGAAAGCCACAGGAGCTTCCCAGGAGTAGGGCTTCCTGTTCGGTGTGGACCCAAGAACCATCTCCCAGGTACATGACCAGCCAGTTTCCCCACCTTCAACAGGTAGCTAGAAACCAAAGGCTGCTTTCTTCTTGCAGGGAGATGTGGCCTGAGGAAATCAAGTTGCCGTTATCTCAGCACAGGCAACCCCAAAGCCCACATCAATTCCCTCGGATTAATAGAGGAGCAGCTTCCAGACTTATCTTTAGAATTCAGACCCCCAGGTCTGAGCAAGGAGAGGATTTTACTGATTAGCCGTGAGATGAAACTGCTTTGCTCAATTCACCACAGGGGCAAAGAGAGGAGCCTTGGCTTGTCAGTGGAGCTTGAAATATGTGTTAAAAAAAGTAGACAGACCTGAGAACCTTGGAACTTCTCCTTTCTCCCACTGAAGGAGCCTTCCTGTCACCGTCAGTGTTTTGTGTGGTCAGGACTGAACGATTTGGAAGTTTGGGGTCCCCTTTCTCTTTCATTAAGGAGATCACCTCTCAAAGTATTCTAGTGTCAGAATTTAGGAGCGCTTCCTCAATCCAGTTCATTTCTGGACTTGGAAGCATCTAGAAATGTTTGTCATTCACTCAAAACTGAATATTAAGGACATGTCACATGCCAGGCACTGTGCTCAACCCTGGATAAGATACACTATCTGCTCTTTGGAGTACTTGCCACCTGGTGGGAACACAGACATAAGAAAATAAAACAAGGTTCTAATTCTATTATTATAAGGTTCCACATATACAGATATGAAAGTTTACAACCTAGAACCCATCACCTGATGAATGTCTTTCAGGTATATCCAGCCTGTGGTCTACAGGACATTTGTGCCCAGGAAAGTCCTGAATGAAGCCAAACACAGAATTTTAAACTTATTAAAACCTTCTTGGATTTTTTTTAACTGAAGATTCTCCAGCAGCAACTTTGTTGATGACAATATTGTGCCATAGATTCAGAAGGTTGAACACACCTGTTTAAATTACCTCTGCCTGGGAAAGTTGTACTTTAAGAAAAGTACTAAAAGATATAAAGGTTTTCAAGATGAAATGGAATTCGGGTCTGTAGTTAAAGTTTCTTATGAGAGAGAGAGAGAGAGAGAGAGAGAGAGAGATTATAGGGACAGGAATTTTGTTTGTTTACCTGAGGGTACCTGAGCTCACTGTTCTTAGAAGGCAGTACCAGAACCCAGGATTGTTACTCAGATCAAGTCAAGTGACTTAGTCAGTTACACAAAGTGACATCTTTCTCCATAGGCTAGGAAGGTCTGTCTACTGTTCAGAAAAATGGGAATTTTTTTAATCACCTCTATAAACTGAGGGCATAATTTCTTCCAAAATTCAAACCACCTTTCATGGAAAGTAGGTTCCAGGTATATCTTGCTAACAATATATCATTGTTTATTTGGTAAAGAGAGGCTAACTGGGTTTCCTGGATGTGAAGGATTGTGGTGGGTCTGGTCAGCAGCATCTGCTAAAATTAGGCATTAGCTCAGCTGCCAGTATCTTCCTCTTTTCTTTTTTTTAATTTGGAAGGCTATTAGGAGAGGTAAAAGGATCTGTTTCTTGCCTTTTTACAACCAATTTCTGGCTAGGAGTGACTTCATTGGGTGTTCTCCACCACAAAAAAAGGGAAGCACTCTTCCTATTTTGGGAATCCTGGAAAGAGACCTGAACTCTACCCAGGTTCCTGCCACTTGATCATGGCCAAAATTAGATCCAGGCCTTCACCTGGCCCTACTCCTACTAAGAGCAGCCCATCTGTTCATAACAAACAAAACTAGAAATAAATAAATAAATAAATATTACTCATATAAGGTCACAGAATATACAAAGTACAAATTTGTGTGAAAGAGCCAAAGCCAGAAGCCCAGGAGAAATAAAGGACACAGATCTTTCCCTGTTCTCAAAGAGTTAGCAACCTCCCCACAAACAGCCCGAGCCTACAGCATAACCTCTGTCCAAAGCCCTAGGAGTGACTAGTACACTAAGAGGAACAGAAAAGAAAAGTAAGAGGAGGAGGAGAGTTCTGTGTGCTGGGGAGGCCACAAAAGACCTGGACTTGTGTTGAGTCCTTGGAGCCCAGTTGAGTTAGTTATAAAACAATCAATTACAGCTCAGATGACATTTTCAGGAACCTGAGCCAAAGGACTCAAACTTTATATGTAAGAAGTATGTACTCTAATTTGCTGAAGTTTAAAACAGCCCACCTATGAATTGACATTAGCTGGGGAATACTGATTTTCATAAAATGAATGAATCAATTTAAGTGGAAATAAATCAAAATGTTTTTCAAACATGAATGATTTGAATGAAAACAAAGGCATTTCTTCCTTTAACAACCACCATCTACCAGCACCAGGCAATGTTGTAGACACTGAGACATGAGGACAAACTGGGCAGATAAGGTTCTCGCCTGGGTGGCACATATTGTGTTAGGACAGATGGTAAAACAGAGTAAATAAATAAGGAAGTAATGCAACTGAAAAGATGAAAATAAAACTAAGTTCTGCACTGTAACTACTAATTCAGATTGAGTTGTCCAGAAAAGGTTCTGTGGGAGAAGTCACATTTAATAAGAAATAGAAATGATGAGGAGCCTAAAATCAGAGTTGGGGTGATGGGGTCATCTAGGAAAAAGGAAGAAGTATAAAGGCCCTTACGTCAGGCACTATATTCTTTAGTCTTTCTGGTATTTGATCAAATGCCCAGACAAAAACAACTTCAAACCCCTTAAAAGGGGGTTTCTTTTAGTTCACAGTTCGAGGATACATTCCATCATGGTGTGAAAGTCATGGCAACAGGACATTACAGTGGCTCGTCCCATTGCACCCACAGTCAGGAAATAGAGAGAGAGAAATGCTGGTACTTAGCTCCTTCCAAAAAATGGTGCTCCCTTCCTTTAGGGTAGAGCTCCCCATCTCAGTTAACCTAATCAAGATAATCCCTCACAGACTTGCCCACAAGCTAACCTAATCTAAATGACCCCTCACAGGTGTGCCTGGAGGCTTGTCTCCTAGGTGATTCTAGAACCTGGCAAGTCAACAATATTAGCCATTACAGATACAGTGTGGTTTGGTTGGTTTGGGTTTGATCTGGTGTGTTTTGGTTTTTTTGGTTTTTTTTTGTTTGTTTGTTTTTGAGACAGGGTCTCCTGTAGCCCAAGCTGGCCTCAAATTGGTTCTGTAGCCAAGAATGTCTTTGAACTTTTGATCCTTCTGCCTCCATCTCCCTAATGCTAGGATTACAGGTGTGTGTATAGACATAGTTTTTTAAGAAACAAAATGAACTGAAACAAAAGAACTGGAAAGTGATGGACACAAACTTTCCAGTGTTCAGAGTTAGTTAAGAAAGCGACATTGGGCCATATCACTGAGAGCCTGGGAGACTCAGTTTTATCTTCAAAGGCACCAGAGAAAGTCAAGTTGGAAAGTAAGAAGAGGGACTTATGTCTTGTAATGATTAACTTTTTGTAGCATCTCAATAGAGATAAGGGACACTCCAGATGCTAGTTACTTTCTTCTTGTTCTGTGACAAGATACCTGGAAATAAAAGCAACTTATGGAAGGAAGGATTTATCTGGCTCACAGTTTGAGGGAACAGCCAATCACAGTGAGGAAGGTATGTTGGCAAGGGTGTGTGATGATCCACCCTCAGGGAGCAGAGAGGAACTGAATGCTTATACTGAGCTCACCTCCGTTTTATTAAGCCTGGGATGGCAGCCCATGGGACGGTGCAGTCCACATTCAGAGTGAGTCTTCTTTGTTCTGTTGAACCTCTCTGGACTTGCCATCACACAGGCACACTCAGAGATTTGTCTCCTCAGTGATTCTAAACCCATCAATTTGATAATCAAGATTAACATTACAGGGCCCACAAGACAGCTCAGAGGGTAAAGGCACTTGCTGACAACCCTGATGACTTGAGTCGAATCCCTGGGACCCACCGGGTAGAAAGAGAAAATGGATTCCCTAAAGTTATTGTCTGAACCACACACATGTGCGCACACACAAAATAAATAACTAAAATGTAATAAGAGATTAACATCACAGATGCCCAGTTCATTGGTAAAACATTGTTAGTGTGTATGTGTGTGTTTGTGTGTGTGTGTGTGTGTGTGTATGTGTGTGTAAGGTGGGGGAGGAGAGTTTCTGAAAATGGTTAGTATTTGCATCAACAAAGTATATAAAAAGATATCTGTCATTGTAGGCTGGCACTACCCAATCATAATAGACTAGAAGATGGAAGGAAGATGTTTGACCTGGGGCATCTGTCTTCTGCCATCCATCTAGTGTCGAACTGTATCAGCCCTGCTCCTTCTCAAACATGAAATTCAACCACACTGCACACTATCTCCTGTTTGCTCTGCTCCTCTGGATCCCTTAACTAACACAATTATGGATTCACCAGGTTCCTTCTGAGGGCCTCAGCAAGCCACTCACCAATCCAAAAGTGGTTTAGCTTGACTGAATGGACAAAGAAAAGGTCGACTTTCACTACTCATTGAACATACAGAACATTATCCAAGATACATACACTTTTAGGAGGCATTATTATAATTATTAGCCAGATGCCAACTGCATTTATAATCCTTATTCTCTTAGTTAGTTGTCTCCATTTTGCAAGTTAGTTTGAACCAATCATTCAAACTCTATTTTTGTGCCAAGACATGGCTATAAATTAGTAACTCTGTGTGGGCCTATCTATAAAAATTAATAGAGTCAGGGTTGTATCATAATGCTCATTTTATATGCACAGCATGAGTTAAGTCCTTTATACATAATTCATATGGTCATTTACAGGCTTTTATATGACTTCTCCATTGGTTAACTAACAAGGAAAATGTTATCAGTCATGGTAACCAGGATATTATGCAAATCTTTGTATCTCTGAGCCAACAGAAAAGGGTGTGGGCTGATTAATTTAAAAGATAGAGGGAAGATGTTTCATATCCCTCTTGATGTTACTTGTCATTTATTAACATAGCTAACTGAAAAGAATTTTGAAGGGTAAATGTGTTGTTATGCTACCTCTAGGTATAGTGGATTTCACTTATTTTATTCCCTTTCCTGAGTTGATGAATAAAGTTCCAAGAAAAAAAATCCAATGATTTAGTATCAGGTGACATCAGAGCCCATCAGTGTCCTGAGGTCATTTTCTTACAGCTGTTTAATTTACGGCCCAACTAAATCACTGCCACACAAAACAAAACAAAAACAAAAACAAAAGCCAGCTGGAATCAGCTAAGGAAGAGCCCTGAAGACAAGATTAAAAGGAACAAACTGCTAAAAAGTTTTGGTTAGAGAAATAACTGTTTTCAGTAGACAAAGCAGGTGGTGTGGATCATTGTGGGGAGAAATTAGAATCAAGACAGCCCTTAAGAACTAAATAGGATGTCTGAACTAAAATAGGATGTGAGAGTTAGAGGAAGGACCAGATGTGAGAGAGTTTAAGAAAGAGGAACCTTCAGGACTTGAATGATCAGAGAAGGGAAGTGGAGGAGGCAGAATGATCTGGGGGAGCTCTCTGGGAGATCTGAGGTACCATGAGCTCATATCAGTAACATACAGGCCTAGCTTAACAACAGTAAATGGTAAACAATATTTTCAATCAGGCAGCCTATGGTGGGAATAACAGGCAATGTAGGTAGTGAAAGATCTTTGTCTGAGACCAAGCTAAGCCAAATGACTCCATAAACTCACATCATTTTCCTGCTCTTTTAAGAAGAGAACCAATGTTTATCATTCAAGACAAAGGTGATCATAAGATGCCCTAGTCCCAGTGACCCATCCTCCTCTTTTCTTCCATGACAAATCCCACTGTCAACTGGCTTCTGATTGCCCCCTTCCTCCTTGCCTCACCCATCACTCTGTACTTATTGGGGAGTGATAACTAGGTCAAATTCTTCTTTGAACCACCACAGGAAGTTGAGTGCCTAGAAAAGGATGTTTCTAAACACACCTGGAGGCTTCCAGAGTCAGCAGCACATGCTTAGAGGTGACATCATTTTGCTATTGTTCTACCTTACCACATGCCAACTCAGTGTTGAGCAGTGAGGATACCAATACAACTCTAGAGCCTCTTATATCTTTATGTTTGGAATAGTCTTTATATTCTCTATTATCTATTTCGAAATATGCAATTAGTTATTATCACTCATAGCCTACTGGGATACAGAATACTGAAAGTTATTTCCCTGTCCAATTGCCCTCCTGTGCCCATACCAGCTAGAATTTTTTGTTATTAGAACAAAATACCAAGCAAAAACAACCTAAATAAGGAAGGGTTTGTTTCAGGCTCATGGTTTCATAGTTTTCAATCTATGACTAGCTGGCTCCATTGTTTCTGGTTCTGTTAGGCAGAGCGTCATGGCAGAGGGGCATGGTGGAGAAAAATGCTCACTTCATGCCAGTCAGGAAGCAGAGAGTAACAGGAAGGAGTCAAGTCCAAGATACGCCCTTTAGAGGAACGCATTCAAGACCCACTTCCTCCAGATAAGCCTCACCTTCACAGTTCCATCACCCCCAATAGTTTATTCCAATTCCAACTTCATCAGTGAAGAAAGCCATCGATTAGATCAGCATGTGTAATGTGAAAGAAATGTGATGGTTTAAGGAGCAGGTGGGTGAGAAACAGGAAGAATGGAGGTGGATTAACCCAAAGTAAGGATGTATGAAAAGTCATCATGAAACCTTACTAGTTTGTAAGCTAATTAAAATCATAACAAAAAAGACTTTTGGACAGAGGCACCTGCATGAGTGGACAATGCTATTCCCAAAGGACATGGTTGATTAAATTAAAATCTCAGTGCCAGGCATGGGATGCCTCCCTTAGAGTTTTTGTTTAGGTACTAGGTCATAAAACCATACTGCTGAAGATACCACTCACTTTGGATACAGGACAAACAGAAATCAGCTTCCTTCTCCACAGCTTCTACTACCAACCTTGCTGCCAACAGCAGCACCTTCTGCTACTCCCTTTCCTCATGTAAAGAAACTTAGAAAACCTCTACTTCTGGCAACGCTCTATGCTATTTTCAACAATTTCCCTGTGAAAAGAACAAACACAAAGCTGAAATCAAGTCACTTTCAAATCTACTTTAAAGCCTAAAAATCTGAAAATACAGCTAGAAATCACAACGTTTCTGGGAACATGAGAACTCCCTGAGTTGGAGAAGAAGATATCAGCTGAGGGCATTCATCCATTCTGAAAATTTACCCATTGGCGTTTATGTCCTTGCGGAATAATGGGAACATTCATCATTCCCAAAACCTACACAAGGTTGAAGATCTCACAGGAGACATACAAACGTGTCTCATAAGAAGCTAGGACTCCAAAGGATGACAGCCTCAGAGTAAGCTAACCGTCTCTTTAGGGGACCCTCTCCATTCTTACATTTGATGTTACATAGTCCTGCGCTATCAGTAGACAAAAATTCTAAGCAGAAGTCAAGGAAAACTCTTTCTCTGTGGGTTCATCCTGGATCTTTAGTTATTGTTAACTTCTTTTCATATAAAGTGGCAATATACAGGCATCTCTAATGACTCCACAACAATAAGCATGAGAATAAACATGTAATATCATACTGGACTTCAGATGTAGACATGATTACACAAAGACCACAACAAATGTTTATGATGTAAAAGCTATAAAAGTTAAGTTTAATGATAATTACAGAGATCCAAAACCATAAAACCCAACATAACACATTTGAAAAGACACCAAATAGACTTCTGTGAAAGAACAAAGTAGTGATAATGAAAATCTCAATGAGTGAGTGGAGACACTTCTAGACGGCACCTGGTTTTCTCCTCAGATGTACAGATTTCTCTTATATTCCTTAGAACTAAAGAGAAAATTAGTAAAATAGACTATGGATCAATACCTGCAGTACGGCATGGAATCAGAAAAAAACGAAATCACAGAAAAGAGGATAATAAACACAGAGGACAGACTTTGAAAGTCTACCATACATTCAGTTGGTAGCAAAAGAATATACATATAATAGGACAAGAAAACTATCTGGAGATAATAACAGAGGATGTACCAGAATTGTTGAATGATTCCAATCCACGAGTAAAAATCACTCCAAGACCCAAGCAATATAGCTAAGACTGTTAGACTTATCATAAAATACAGAAAAGTGAAGACAAAGATAGTACCCTTAGAAGCATCTAGGGAAGAAAAATCCAAACTAGCTTCAAAGGAGCCT
Source organism: Eospalax fontanierii (assembly GCA_035773235.1). Lineage (NCBI taxonomy): Eukaryota > Metazoa > Chordata > Mammalia > Rodentia > Spalacidae > Eospalax > Eospalax fontanierii. Next base: position 20,512,608 of record CM069548.1, on the reverse strand, counting down.
CTGTTAAACTGACTGAAAATCTCTAACAACCATAACCGAAGCCACAGGACAATGGAATGATGTCTTCAGTAGGCTGAAAGAGTACTACCACCTCTAATTTCATACCCAACTCGAAATCACAGAGATCCACTTGCCTCTGCCTCCTGAGTGCTTGGTTTATATATGCTTTAAATTTATTTTTTTATACTGCAATTTAGGCTTAGATGTATTTTTATATGCTATAGTTAGAATAATAAAAGTAACATTTGTATGACTTCAACCTCCAAACCAAATATCCACTCCATCTCCTTTCCTTAACTCTGGCTTTCATTAACATCCTGTCTCCCTTCTCTACACCTCATTGCAGCGTCAAGAGCACAATTCTTCTATCCTGCACTGGAGACCCCAGTATCTTTCCACGTTACCGCTGTCCATCTTGACTTCTCCCCTCGTGCACTCCTGTACACTTATTGAAGGCATTGCATCTGATTCAGCTTCAACATCTACATGGCCAAATTAGCTGACAACCTGAACTTAACTTCTTGGCATTCCTTCCCTGACCAATTTCATTCTTTGTTCTGATCCAATCCAATCCAATCTAATACAATCCAATCCAATCCAATCCAACACAACACAATACAATATTTCCCTAGTTATTTAGTGGAGCCTGAAATTCTTGTTAAAATGATTATAGGAGGAAAAATCAAAGTTTTGATAATTAGTTATTTTAAAAGACATATGTCCCGAACATATGTCCTTACAACCATCTATAAGTCCAGTTCCAGGGGATCCAACACTCTCTTCTGACCTCCACAGGCACTGCACGTCACTGGTGTGCTTACATACATGCAGGCATAACACAAGTACACATAAAATAAAAATCAATAAACCTTTAAAATTGTCCTTACAAGGAAGCTGAGTGAACTAGAGGGCCTCAATAAGGGGAGACAATGGTCATACCCAACTGAGGCCCAGAGCCTGTGAGCTGTCTGGACTAGGTACACAGGGATGGAGAGATGGCTCCTGTGTCAAGCACAGAGGCCTAGAGTCTGGCTTCTGCTGATAGAAGCATGTTGACCCATCACACACACACACACACACACACACACACACACATACACACATGGGGGACGGGGGCTCAAAATCACCCATTATCTCACTTTTCAGAAAAGTCAGAATATGACTATATATGTACCTCCATAGAAATCTCTGTTCCTGAAAGACCAGAACTGAACTTCTCAGGCTGGGCATGTCCTTAGTACCATGTGAAAATGGTCCATGTAGTAAATGTATAGGCCATGAGGTATTTACTAGAGAAGACCTTGCAGAGTTAGAGAGAGGACTCTGAGGGGAGCTCAGAGATCTCAGATCTGTTCTGGACATTAACATAAACTATCACTTTGACCTTAACGAATTGAGTCCTCACTCTGGGTCACATTGCTATTTCTGTTAAACAAAAGTGTTGGACCTGAAGGTCTTTAAGATTCCATCCAATATGGAATATTTGTAACCTTATGATTGCCATTAAAGTGCAATTTGGAGAATAATCAGCCTCAGAAAACATCAACAGACACAGCCTCTGTAGCTGGGTTCTTTGTACCAGAGCAAGTGGCTCAACTTGACCAATACCTTCATCATCCCAGAAGACCTGGTGTTTAACTGCACAGTCATGGTGGTGTCATGGCGCATTTTTAATCAGCCCTATGAGGGACAGCATTTCTCCATTTCTGCTTCCCGAGCATCTTTGACACCTTATTTCCATTTCCAAATGATATGGAAATAGCTTGCTTCACTTCAGCTGTCAGTGTTTATTAGCACCAGGTCAGAGAGGAGGCTCATCTGAACTGGCAGAGATTAAATAATTGAGACTGGCATAAAAGCTTTTTATGCTAGTGTTCTTACATATCATTTATGAACAATCCAATCCTGTTTAATGCTTTCCCATTCCATCTTGTGGTTCAGCAGCAGCTTGCTGGGACACTATTCACGAGCCTTTTATACTGATTCCTTAGCAAATGAATGAACTACCCTTGAAAGATGGTGGGTTAGCATGTGCGTATCAGCAGAATCCAGACTCTAGATCTCTATGCTTGACACTATAGGAGCTGCTTGTCTCTGTGTACCTGGTCCAGACAGCTCCCAGGCTCTGGGCCTCAGTTGGGTGTAACCATTGCCTCCCCTTACTGAGTCCCTCTAGCTCACTCTGTTTCTTTATTCATTGATTGCCTGAATGATTGGCCAAGCCTTGAACTGTGATGGGAGTCTGTAACACAGGAGATAGGTGCACTCTGGCCTCTAGGCACATGTATCCTAACCAGACAGTATGAGGTAGAGAAGAGGTAGGAAAGCCTCAAACAGAAAACAAAAATCCTAAACAGTTCAAAAAGCAGTATCTACAGAGGATATTTACTCTACTTCAGCATGTCTGTGCATAAAGAGAGATGGCAGGTTATAAGCAAGGCCCTTTGTACCTATTTGACAATAGATTGAATCAGCAACCTGAAATTCAGCAAGCAGATGTACAAAATCAACTTCAACACGTGATAATGCTCATTTTAAGGTAAGTTTCAGTTGCTTTTAATTCCATCATCACCTTTGTTTTCATTTATGTATATTTTCCTGGGAGGTAAAGGATGGGATTATTTTCAAAAACCAGAACTCTACATATTTTTACATCTATTGACTGATTGGTTGATTGATTGATTGGTGTGTGTGTGTGTGTGTGTGCACATGCATGCCACAGTGTATGGAGGTCAGAGGACAACCTACAGGAGTCTGTTCTCTCTTTCCACCGTGTAGATTCTTGGGATCAAACACAGGTCATCAGGCTTGATGGCAAGCATCCTTATCCACTGAGCCATCTCGCTGGCCCAGTTTGTTTGTGGTTATTTTTAATTTGGTAATTCTACCTATTTGAACATTATTTCTTCAGTTTAGCATTTCTGAAGCAACTAGCACATCTTATGTTTCTTTAGAAGGTAAGTGGTGTCAAAATTATATCTGCTGGGCCGGGTGGCACAGGAATGTAATCCCAGCTGCTTGAGAGACTGAGACAGAAGGTACATAAATTCAAGGCTTGACTGAACTACAGAGTGAATTCAAGGTCAGCCTGGTCAACTTGGGAAGACCCAGCCTCAAAACACAGTCAAAATAGGGTTGGGAACATAGTCCAGTGGTAGAAGGCTTGCCTAGTGCCCAGGAGGTCCTAGATTCAGTCTCCAGTTCTACAAAAAACATTACCATACCTGGCATATTTACTAAGCAAAATTCAATTACATTTTATTTTAAAATATAAATCGCTATATAAATACTAGGAGCTACTTTTAATAGAGTAATTTTTTTTCAATAATTCTGTGCATATCAGGATTAAGGCAGCATTCATGTTTCCTAAGGCCTTACCAATCTTCATGTAGCTTGAGGGACACAGCACGTTATCAGAACTTACAATCATGCACCTTTGTCTGACTGAGTCAGCATGGGGTCCTGTGCATGCTGTGACCGCTGTTGCAAGTTCATATGAGTAAGTTCCATGAGGCCTGAAAGCTCAGTTTCCTTATGTTCATGCACAAACCCTGGTTCTTACAGTCTTCGCACTCCCTCTTCAGAAATGGCCCTGAGCCATTTGGCCAGGGTTTAATACAGGAGTCCTATCCAGAGAATCGCATTCTACAGTTTCTTCCTCTCTACCCTTCAGCCAGTTATGGCCTTCTGTGTCCATTGTACTCTGTTGCATGAGGAATTTTGCTGATGAGAGTTGAGAGATGCATTAGTATTCTCTCTACCCTGTGTTCTGCTATATTCCATCAGCCTTAGGTATATAATTCTGTCTTTCTCTCCCCTCTCTCCTTCTCTTCCTCTCATCCCACCCAGTTCTTGCCATTTTATATAGATATTATTATCTAATAAAGGTGTAATACTCATGTTTGCACTTTTTATAGTTTTTTTATTTTATTGATTTTGGTGGGTACCAATTATGGGAAACAAATTCAGTGCTTTGTGTGTACTGGGTAAAGGCTATACCACTGAGCTATACCCTTAGCCCTCTGTCTTTATCTTTTAAACCTATAAAGAAGGCACTTTTGAATACATGAGCCACTCAATCCTTTTACAAATATTTTAATCAAGGAATTCTCCCCTATACAATCTTACTTTTTACTATGCCCACTCAACACTTGCTCAGAAATCAGAGCAGGGGAAGGGCTATGCTCTGTACACATGCTATTGGAAATTTCAGAGATAGTTATGGGAGGAAAAGGAGTGAGTTCAAAACCGTATTTGTGCAGTTTGGGGCTGCAAGCGCTGCGCTTTTCTCTGTTTCCAATCACATGAGCCTATTATATAGTCTGTGTCTTCACAGCCCATCCCCAAGCTTAGCAGCCTTCAGTATATTCACTGATTCTTCCCCAGATACTGAGACAGTGCCTGACACACAGTACACATGTAATAACTTTGTGTCGATTGCTCAAACAAGCACCCCCTGATGTCTACGATCTCCCCCCCCCAACTTCCTCCCACTTCCTTGTGCCCGTTTCTAAGCTAGAGTTTACACTCGTGCTTTCAGTCCCTGATGTTGTGGCTTCTGCTGTGTTCAAGCTACTCAGAGTCGTTGGAGAAAATTCACAGCCATCTGCCAAAGGGATCCACTGTGAAATCATACCACCAAATCTCACACAGGCCCTGGTCGGCTGGGCCATGCGTGTATTTCTGTCCCATTGCCTCCCCAGGAAGTTCGACACAGTGTTGTTTAAAAATAGTTTTCCCTTTTGAGTTTTACTCAACCACAGGCAGAGCTGAAACCCCCACGATTATTTCCAACCTTGGCGGCAGGCTCTTCCCACTTCCTGTCGTTTCTCTCTGTTGCCGCCTCCTCTGCTGTTGTGAGCTAGGCCGTCTACTCCTATGATGCCCTAAGACATTTTTTCTCACAGTATAGTTTGATGGCATTCAGAACTACTGTCCTCTCCATATCCCTACAACTGTCCCCTGCTCGATTTAATGAACTGGCTTGTATGCAGTATGATTTGTCCTTAGGTTGAGTTGGAATTTCTTTTTTTCTTTTTTTTTCTTTTTTTTTTGTCCTTTTGAGACAGGGTCTCCCTGTAGCCCTGGCTGATCTGGAACTCACTATATAGACCAGCCTGGCCTTGAACTCACAGAGATCCACCTGCCTCTGTTTTGTTTTGAGGCAGGTCTCCCAGTAGCCCAAGCTGGCGGGGAACTTACTCTGTAAACCAGGCTGGTCTTGATCACACAGAGATCTACCTACTTCTGCCTCTTGAGTGTTGGGACCAAAAGCATGCACTACCACACCTGGCGGTATTTTCTTTTTTAAAATGTTTCAACATGATAGAATTTATTTCATTTTACTTATATTTCTCTGATCTGTTGTATATCTTTTTCCATATATTCATTAGTTATTTGTAGTTTTCTTTTGTGAATTATTGATAATGATTTTTGTAATTCATATACTGGGATATTCATTTTCTTGATCATTTAATCTGTATTATTGACAATTTTCTTCCTTTATTAATTTATTTAAAGCCATACATTATTTTATGTACAGCAATACAATTCACATATTAAGTAACACTATAATAGAATTATTTAATAAAGTTCTTTTTCTTTTCTGAGACAGGGTCTCCCTGTAGCTCCAGCTGGCCTGAAACTCCCTTGGTAGACCAGGCCGGCCTCAAACTCACAGAGCTCCACCTTCCTCTGCCTTCTGAGTGCTGAGATCAAAGGTGTGCATTACCCCCTTGCTCCTTTGATATAGTTTTAAACAACAAAACCCAGAAAAAAATTCAGGTTACAGGACAAAGTTAACAACAAAAAGATTCATTTTTTTTTAAATGAGTCAATACAAAATTTCAGTTAGTAATTTTGTGTGACATTTAGTGGAAAAAATTTCCAGTTTGGTAATTGTGTTTCATGATTCTCATGTCTCTTCTCAGGCATGTGCCACCACACCTGGCTTTTACCTTTACTTTTATAAATTATTTATTTTTATTTTAGGTATACGAGTGTTTTACCTGCATGTATGTAAGTGTACTCATGTTGTGCAATGCCCATGGAGGTCAAAAGAGGGAACTGGAGGTATGAATGGCTGTTAGCTACCATGTGAGGGTCGGGAATGAACAGCTCGTGCTCTTAACCACTGAGCCATCTCTCCAGCCCCTGCCCTTTACTTTTAATCTTAGAGAATTTTCCCTGGTCTGGAAATTTGGTATTATCTCTTATTGTTTTTAATAGCTTAACACTCAGGAAAGTTCGTTTTGCTCTGTGTGGCGGCCCATGACTTACAGCACTCCAGAGGCAGAGGTGGGTGTGAAGAAAAGGTGGAGGCCAGAAGGCATCAGATCCCCCCTAGAACTGGAGTTATAAGCAGTTGTGAGCCGTTACAGGTGCTGGGAACCAAATCCCACTCCTCTGCAAGAGCAGTAAGTGCTCTTAACCTCTGAGCCATTTCATTATAATAAAATTCCAGGCTGATATCTGATACAAAATCCAGCTGCAGAATTATTGTTTTCATTGACTGTGGCATATGGATTTGTCTTGCATTTTAAAAAACTTAGTCCTTTAGACAATTAATTAAAATTCATGTGCTGGGACTGGGAAGATGACATAAGAACTTGAGTTCTGATCCTCAGTGTCCACATTAAAAAGCCAGGTATGGGATCCCACATCTGTAATCCTAAACTGTAAAGCCAGAGGCAGAAAGATACCTAAAGCTTGATCACCAGTCGATGTACCCAAACTGGCAAGCTCTGAAGCACGGTGAAAGATCTTGCTCACAAAAATAAGAGAGAAATGAAGGAAGATACTGGATGTCAACTTCTGTCCACATGCGTGCACGCAGGCACACAGACAGAGAGACAGACAGACTAAAAACCATGTGCTTCATTGGGTGAGAAACAAAAAGTCCGAGTTTGAGTGGCTGCCCACTGTAAACATCTAGGCACTCATACTGACTTCTGGGGTCATCGCTGAGAACCTCGCCTTGCATACCTCTAAGACATCGGAGATTGCTACAACTCTCACTCTTTTGAAACATTTTTTGTTTCTTTTCTTGTTGCTATTTTTTTTAGGGGGGGGGGCGCTTTTTGAGACAATGTCTCACTATGAAGCTCTGGCAGGTCTGGAACTAGCCATGTAGACCAGACTGGACTTGAACTCACAGAGCTCCACTTGCCTCTGCCTCCTAATATTAAAAACGCACACCACCACACCTGGCTCTTTGGAAACACTTTTTGCTACTTTGATCGAGTGCCGAGGAGATGATAGTCTGAACTCTAGGGTGGGAATTTAAACTTCCAACTACCATTCCCAAGTAACACAATTATGAAAACTCAGAAATCCAGCTACCTCTCAGATCATTGGAGAGCTATGCTTGAAAAATGGCATTTGAAAAAGAAACAGAATTTGTACTCCTGAGATCACCTGAACTCATCTCTAGGCTGAGATGTATAGCATTGTCCAGAAGAAATTAAAGGAAAAGTCACACCAATTGTTCAAATTCTATTCTAGATGCTTGCTTACGAAGACTTACAGATTATACAGAAGTGGACTATTATCCTCTAATGTTACACAGTACTAATTTTTGTAACACTAACAGTGAAATGCATCAACT